>OY728126.1:838034000-839408758 GCA_963277665.1 Viscum album | reverse complement strand
ATCAAAACATGGCTCATAAAATCTGATCCACGTATGATATTTTTGTGGTGTGTTTATAATTGGGTGTGTTGTGATTTTTATGTATGATATTCATGGTTTACACCAACAGTCTTCTTGGTAATCTATAATAGGCTTGAAATCATGCTATAATTGGATAAATATTGGATTTTACGACCCTAGTTTGGGGTTGGACACCCCCACCCCTTGGACAACCCCCACCACCTTGAATAGCCCCCCCTGGACACCCCCACCCCCTGGACAGCCCTGCCACCCCTGTGGATAGCCCTGCCACCCCCATTGACAGCCCTCCCACCCTCCGTGGACAGCCCGCCCACCCCCTGAACACCTTGTACCCCCCCCTGGACTGCCCCACCACCCCCTATGGACAACCCGACCACCCACCTCGTACCCCTAGATTTCCACGCCACCCCCTGGATAGCCCACCCACCCCCCTGGACACCTCGTACCCCTTTGACTGCACCCCACCCCCTGGAAAGCCCCCCCACCCCTAGACCCCCCGACCCCCTTGGATAGCCCAGATATCCCCTGGGACAACCCGCCCACCCCTGGACACCCCGTACCCCCTAGACAGCATTCCACACCCATGGAAAGCCCTCCCACCCCCTTGGACACCTTTTAACCCCCTGGATAGCCCCTCCACCCTCATGGGTAGCCCACCCACCCACCCTGTACCCCCTGGACAGTCCCACCACCCCCCTTGAATAGCCCCGCCCACCCCTAGACACATCGTACCCCCTGGACATCCCCCCACCCCCTAGAAAGGCCCCCCACCCCTAGACACCCTTGATCCCCCCTGGACTACCCCGCCACCCCATGGACAGCCCGCCCACCCCTCCCCCCGTGGATAGCCCCCCACCCCCTTGGACAACCCACCCCACCCCCCATGGACACCCTCCCACCACCCCCCCGGACACCCCCATCAATCGGACACCCCCACCCATGGAAACCCCTCCCCCCAGACACCCCCCGACCCCATTGGACAGCCCTGCCACCCCCGTGGACGGCCTGACCACCCCCCGTGGATAGCCCGCCTGCCCCCCTAGACACCCTGTACCCCCTGGATAGTGCTTCAACCCCTGCCATCCCCTGGACAGCCGCCCACCCCCTAGAAAACTCGTACCCCATGGACATCCCCCACCCCTGGAAATCCCCCCCACCCCCGGGACACCCCCTGACCCCCATGGACACTCCCTCCACCCCCATGGACAGCCCACTCACCCCCTGGATAGCCCACACCCCCTGAACAGCCCCCCACCCCTGTGGATAGCCTGACCACCCCCCTGGACACCCGCCCACCACCCCCCAGACCCCCAATCCCCTGGAGGCTCCCACCCCTTAGAAAGCCCCACCACCCAACTTAACACCACCGACCCCACTAGACAGCCTCTCTACCCCCATAGATAGCCCGACCACCCCCCGTAGATAGCCCACCCACCCCCTTGGATAGCCCGGACACCCCATGAACACCCCGTACCCACCTGGATAGCCCTACCACCATTATGGATAGCCCACCCCACCCACTGGACACCCCCGTACCCCCTGGACAACACTACCCACCCCATGGACACGCCAATCAACCCCTGGACACCCTGTACCCCCTGGACATCCCCCCCCAACCCTATAAATCCCACCACCCCTGGCCACCTTCGACCACCCTGTACAGCCTCACCACCCCTATGGACAGCCCGCCCACCCCCTGGACACCCCATACCCCTGGACAACCCCCAACCCCATGGACAGCCTACCCACCTAGACACCCTGACCCCCTGAGGCAGCCCCCACCCCCTGGACACCTCTGACCCCTGGACATCCTACCATCCCCCTGGACACCACGCACCCCGGGACATTCCCACCCCCTTGAAAAATGTATGTGATCACTCAAATTATCTACTAAAATATAAAATTTCTTCGATCTAAAATTTAGTCAACTTCTGAATATTTATCCTCCACAAGGGTACATGATCTTGTACACTCATGTATAGTTTTTGAAATAAATTTTGTTATAACTATAGTATTTTTTTGTCTTTTATATTATGATTCTCGTATAGTGTAGTGTGTCAATTATGGTTTCATATAAAGTTAAAAATTCTCATTTACTAAAATATATTTTCGCTGAAACATAAATCTTATTAAATTTCTTTTGAAGAAATGACTTATAATTTTTTTTTACAGAATGGATAGAAGTTGGATGTATAAAACAGATTGGATCTCAAGTGATTTTCAAAACAATTTGGAGAGTTTTTTAGATTTTTCATTTCACAATGCTTCAGATAGTGTTCACATACACTTCCCCTGTTACAAGTGTGTTGGAAGACAATGGTTGAGCCATGAAGAAGTCAACTACCACATAACCAAATATTGTTTTCAAGAAAACTACTTTGTGTGGTGTCACAATGGGGAGAAAATGACATCTCAAATTGCTGATGATTCAAATGAGAGGACTGGATTGAAGAATTTTTTTATATGACCGGTTTCCATTTATTTATCATCATGAAAAATAAAGGATTCCGACCCAAGAATATTTCGATATGAGCACACATGATGCATCTAATGAAAATGATGATGTTTTCAGGGTGAAAAAAATGAATGATGATGCCATGACTCCAGTATATAGACAATGTGGTAAAATGAAAAAGCTTGAATTTTTAATCTGATTGTTTCATGGGAAAACTATGTATAGGATTTCTAATACTTCCATATATTACATTCTTACCTTCATTAAGGACTTAATTCTAGATGATGCAGATATTCCCTCAAACCACTATATGGATTGGAAGTTAGTTAGGGAACATGGATTTTCAAAAACAAAATTCATGCTTGCACGAAAGATTGCAGTTTATTCTGGGAGGAAAATGATGAATGGAATGATTGTATAAAATGTGCCACATCCCTCTGGAATCCAAAAGCTGATGGAACACCATCACATGTGCTATAGAAAGTAATGTGGAACTTTTACCTGATCCTCAGACTCATGAATCTTTTTATGTATGGTGAAATATCAGTGAAAATGTGATGGAATAATACCAAGAGAAAGAAGACTAATGATGATTTAGTTAACCCTGCAGATGGATTTTCATGGTAGAGATTTGATTCATGATATCCTGATTTTGCAGCTGACATGAGTAATGTGAGGTTGGTTTTTTCATGTGATAGTTTTAATCCATTTGGGCAGATTCTTACGTCGCACAACACATGGCCATTTTTTATACACATTTATATTCTTCCTACATGGTTGTGTATGAAAAAAAACTTTAACTTTCAAGAGTATACTCATATATGCCCCTTCTTATCCTGGCAATGATATAAGCATATACATGCAACCTTTAGTTGAAACTTCTTTGGGATGTGGGTGTGCGCATATACGATGCATGTTCTAAAGACATATTTCAGATGTGTGCTGCACTTATGTGGATGATCAATGATTTTCATGCTTATGCAATGATGTCTGGATGGAGCACGAAGGGAAAAAATATCATGTCCTATTTGTATGAAGAATACACGATCCAAAAGACTGAAACATCATTGTAGTTTCCGTTTTATGGGACATTGACGATTCTTTCCAATGAACCATCCATATAGAAATTATCATCGAAGATTTGAAAATACCATGGAGACTGATGATTCACCTCAGTGTATGTCTGGAATTGATGAGCTTAATGAATTGAAAGATTACAGTTTTTCATATGGGAAGGGTCAAATGAAAACTGGAAATAGAAAGAATGTTTCTTCAGAAACCTGTTACAATTGGAAGAAGATAAGTATCTTCTTTGGTTTTCCTTATTGGTCAACCAATTTATTACATCATTTCTTAGACGTAATTAACATTGAAAAAATATGTGTGAAATGTTGTTTTCAATTCATCTAAATGTTAAGAAAAATACAAAAGACTGTTTACGGTCTCGACGTGACTTGGTGGATTGGGGCATCAGACAGGAATTGCATCCTGTGCGTATCAGTGAAAATAAATATCAACTTCCATGAGATTTTTATGTGATGATACCTACAAAAAAAGAAATTTCTAGAATTACTAGAGACTATTAATGTTATTGATGGCTATTCAAGCAACATGTCCAAATGGGTCAATAGAAGAGTGTTGAAGCTAAAATCATTGAAGACTCATAAATAACACATCCTTCTGCATGAGATGATTCCAATAGCAGATCGTTATCTTTTTTCCAATAATATAAGGGTGGCTATCATTCGGTTATGCCATTTGTTTAGAGATCTTTGTGCTAAGAAGTTGTCCAAATATTTCTTGAAAAAAATGTTGGCAGATGCCCAATTAATTTTGTGTGAGTTAGAGAAAATATTTCCTCCATAATTTTTCACATGAATGTTGTATCTAACTATCCATATTCCAATTTAAATACTTATCGAAGGTCCTATTTATTTTCATTTGATGTATCCAACTGAAATAAATATGTATACATTAAAGTCTTATGTCCTTAACAGGAATCATCTCAAAGTTTCTATCATGAACGGTTACTTGGCTCAAGAATGTATGGATTTATGCTCTATGTATTTTTCTGATCTTACTACAAGAAAGAACAAACCAATGATAAATGAAGAAGATCAATATGAGAAAATTGAACCCAGTTTTGAATCGCATCCTCAAATAGGAGGAATTCTTGTATAATATACATTGATGACATTAAGCTTCGAAGAGCAGGAGATGGCACATCGCACAATTTTGTTCAAATGTGACTTATTTGATGACTACATCTTGTATGTAAATTGTATATTTATATCTTATATATATATATATCTATTAAACTATTCCTATTTTTATCTACAGGGAACATAAAGTGATGATAAATAGGTATCATCATTCTTTATCTTTGAGAAGGATAGAGACTTTTCATAGTTACTAGTTTTTTTCTTGGTTAAAATTAAAGGTAATAATATTAATATTTAAAATAATTAAAAAAATAATTAATTAAGTTTACTTTTGATTTATATTTCAAGTATTGAGTTTTCTTACTGACTATGTCTATGAGGAAATAAGAGCTTTGGATTTTGGCCATAATACCGTGGTTCGTGACTGTAAATCAATTGTTATCAAAGAGTACACATTTATTATCACTGAACGAGAAAAGAACATGAGAAAACAACATGATGGTGTTGTGGTTACTACAACAACAGACTATTATTCTAGTGAATCAGATAGTAGACTATGATTTGAAAATGTAGGTTATTACGGAGTCGTTGAAAAAAATAATAATATTGGATTATTATTCTCATAGACGATTCACGCTGATGAAATGTAAGTGGTTTGATTCGATGATGAGTCATGTCACATTTGTTGATGATTGTGGATTTCTAGTAATTGATATGAATCACACTCTTGATACCGATGAGCCATATGTATTGGCATCAATGGTGAAACAAACTTTTTATGTCAAAGACCATCTTCGACCTGAATTTGGTGTCATTATTGAAGTAATTCCAAGACATATTTTTGATGATGGTGATGATGGAATTGACACTATCCCTACTACCATTGGAAACAATCCATTTATTACTTATGATGACTCAAATATCTCAATTTTCATAGTTTACTATGAACCTAAAGTTGTGGTGGGAAATATATAAAATCATCCATTCATGTTCTCAATTATTTTGGTTTACCTCGACTTGGGATATTAAGGTTGGTACTATTCTAATTGATTTAATATTGATTACAAATATGTTGTATCTGAATTGACCATTATGTGAATTTTAAATGTTTATTGGTTGCAATTTTATTTGAATTGCATTTTCTAATTTGGAATTGAACTGTATTAAAACCTACGAAACCAAAATTTCTAACATGGTGAACGTTTCAATGCTTCAACTGTGATTTGTATAAAATTTATATTACTCTAAGACATATCTTTAAAATTTTACCAGGTAATGAAAATGATGGTTTGTATTCTTCTGTAAAACATGTATTGAAACCTGCATCATCTACCTGAGCTAAAGAAAATAAATTTTTCTTTAATTTTGACAACTGCTTTACCACTTAGGAATTTGATAGAATCAATGTTCCATGATTGTAATATACTGATGACACTTAGTATGTAACCATCCTACTATAAATTAAATTTCTTTATTACATCTTGTATGATTTATTGACTTCATTATATATTTGTTCAAGATCACCTAAAACAATGGTTAGTTAAATAATCCATGAATCCCCCTATTTCCTCTAATTTATTTTGTTTTTTTGGGTTACACATTAGTTATCCTTTTCTATTTATTTCTTTATTTGTTTTCAAATGAAGGAAATGAAACCAATTGAAGAGAGGTGACAAAAACAGATTATGGACAACAATCATTGCATGACAGAGCTGGGCATTCCACCCCTAGTTCCTGCAGTGAGTATTTTATTTCAAATATATATATTTAAATAATATATAATTTCATGTGATTAATTTTTTTAAACATTTTTGCAGGATCCATCAATTAGGTGACTGTTATTTGATGAGCTTCCTAGTAGTGGTCCCAATACTCAGGTTGTTTGTATGGGGGGGGGGGGGGTTGTATGAGAGTTAGATGATCTAGTCGGCGTACCCGATTAGACCCTCCCCCTCCCACTGACATACCATCCATCCCACATGCTTATCCCGATGTGTCGTTAGGGACAGACAGGATATTTAGGCCTCCAATTTTTTCACCATCATCTACATCTGAGCCTCCTCACCAATCTATACCATATCCGATAATGATTCACACTACCCATCCAGTATTCGGCCAGCCATCCCTATCATCTTCCTTTACTTCTTATTCCTTCTCTCTGGGCTTTTATATTCCATCTTCTTCGACTTCTACTCCGCCAGAGTCTGTCCCTGTGGAGCATAAATTGGGACTCACTCCATCTGTACAGGGTGTTCCTTCAGTTTCTGTAGATCCAGCGGTGCCCATTGATCATACTACTGCATGTATACTTGTAAAACCCTAATAGATTTTTACACCAATTTTTATTTTCATTATAACATGTATTGATAAAATATTTGTTTCTCTTCCATAACAGATACATCTACTGATAGGAGGTGGGGGCGGGGGCGTACACACATGCGTGCGGTGTGGAACCGCTGCACGTAGTTAACGGTGGAGTACAGTGATGATACTCAGATAATTGAAAAATCAGGGAAGCATTGTCGGAGTTTTTTGGAGATGCTTTCCAAATACTCCAACATAAATCTTGTCAGCACACTCTCATGTAGACAGATACCAAATGAAGTCAAGGATGAAGCCTGAGCAGAGATATGGGTAAAAAAATAGGTTGTATTTAATGAAATATATTAATTTCTGTATTTATATGAATTAATATTTTGTTTTCACTTGCGGTTTAATTTCCCTAATGGTGAGGGTGCACGACCAGCACTTCTAAAGGATTTAGGTGAGATTTGGAGTGCTTATAAGCAAGAGTTGTACATTGGCTAGTGTGATATAGTGGGAACAAAGTTAGAGGCACTCCCTGTTGTAGATGATTATACATTAGAACAATACCAACATATGATTACTTATTTGACGACTAGCCAATTTACGGTATTAATCAAGTTAGAGGTATTTAAATAAAAAATTTCATGTTTTCTGTTAACACTGATTATTGAATTTTATTTAGGATTCATCTGGAAGAAATAAGAAAACACTAATTCTAAGAAATACTTCCACACATTGGGACATACTATGATGCCATATATTGAGAGGCATCAGGTATGTAAATTTATAATCTTTCTTTAATACTTGCACTTTCTATTGATTCCTCCATAATTTATTCAATTGCTAAAGTTATTATATAATTTTAGTTATGCAATTAATGTTTTTTTTGGTATCCTATTTTTAATTATGATTTCATACATTTAATTTCATTGTAGAGGAATAAATTCAATATAAAAGGATGTGTGCCTCTAGAAAAACTGTTTTTCTCAAGTATAAAGAAGAAAGATGGAAGTGTGGTTAATGAACCGACTCAGCAGCAGATTTTAAGTTTTACTTTTTAGATTTAAAATTTTAATCTCTATTTTGTAACTTAATAATCAATTTATATTTGTAACATGCTGCTTTAGAGGCCCTTGATTCCCAAGAACCTGACAATTTTGGGCCAAACGATCACTTACATCAGGTGTTGGGAGATGAGCACCCTGATAGAGTACGCTGTCGACATGGAAAGAGTATAGTTCTGAAAAGGTATTGGCCATCCTCAAGTATGAGTTTTTCACGACCCCCTTCCACCAAAGATGACCCTCCTAAGCTGGCAATGGTGAAAGGGAGATAATGACCCCCCGAGTCCCACCTCCAGTAGGCCCCGGGGTGGAAACTAGCACCAAGGGTATGATTTTTCACAAATATGGGAGGCATTAACCTTTTTATTATTTAGGATGGGGAAATAGGACAAGTAAAACACCAAAAAGGAAAAGAACAAGTGTATATAAATAAACCCAAACCAATCCCACATGCATGTTTAAACAAATTTTATAACAAGGTACAAGTACAAGAAACTCAAAGTACAATACCAAAAGAAAACAAGAGTACAACAACTGCAACAACTCCAACTGTCTGACTAGTAGGGTCCCGCACGACCCTGGTAGTCCTCCTGCAAACCTAAAAGTAAACGTAGGGTGAGCATACAAGTATACTCAATAGGGAAACCAAAATCTCTCATGCACAAGTGGGGAGACATCCTAATGTCCTGTTAGAACAACAGAATAAACCTAGCAAGGAATTCTATCCACCCAACCTCACCAGCCACACTCACCAAAAACACAATCACCACAGGTAGTAGTATATAAGAACAAGATTATTGGGTACCCCGCACCATTTCCCTTTAGTTAGCTGCTCTTCCTAACGATGAACGTCCTGACGCTGCCACACTCTCCCCACCCGCACACACATGGGCCTCACAACCACGTATCCCGCCTGCACACACCTAGACCTCACAACCACATATCCTACCCGAACACACTTGGGCCTCACAAACCACATATCCCGCCCGCACATACCTGGGCCTCCTCTCGAAGATTCTTTGGAAATAGTAAAACCTGCCCGAAGAGTCTTGGGCTAAAACCACCCCAATCAAAACCTACCCGAATAGTTTTAGGTGTAAGGTCGCCTCAAGCCATCACAGCCTAGGGGAGGAGCAGGAAGAAGCTAGTAACTAAGGGAAAACACCCTCTCCCATGAGATGGGAGTGTTCGGCACTAAGTGCTCAACAAGGGTGGGGTGCAATAAAACACAAAAGATACAGATATATATATATATATACCAAACACTCAGCCCAACCTATAGATTCTAAACAGAGAAACTGAGCACGTGCCTCAGCACTGCTACCATGAAGAATGTATACAACAAACAACCACAACCCCATTTAGATTTTCACATTTTAGCAGAATTAGTTTATTTAGTTCCTTAACTACTGGAAAACTATCCACAACCAACCACATCGATCGTTCATAAAACATATCCCTGCCATCCACAAAACAAGTTAGGAAAACACAAGCAACACAAACAAGTCCTTCTTATCAACCAACCAACCCATTGATTATTAACCTCGTTCCATTACCACGAACCACCATTCATTAACTCTTCCACTTTTATTTATTATTCACAACCCATAGTTCGTTCACATTAAAACCCAACCCTGCAGCCCTGTTGCCAACCACCATAACCACAACCGCACCATACATCATTATCCCTTTAATACCATTTACCGCAGTCCTGCTACCTATTCTATTTTTAACAACACAGGATTCACCCCTCCCTTTCACACACCAGAAACCAAGCAAAAACCCACATGTTCATTATTCCATTTTTTTAACCGGGGTGATCACACAAGGGTTACAGATTTTAAACATCCAACTTTAAGTGATTAACCATTTTCCACGTTCCAAAAAGTTTCCATCCACAAAACAGTCTAGAAAGATAGGGCAACATTTAATTACGCAAGAAAATGCCCCCAACGACCGTGATTTTCAGTAGGCATAAGCCTATTCAATTCACAACATAATATCACAGGATAAATAAATATAAACATAACAACTTCCCCATCCCCATTTTTTTAGCCAGTTATTATCTTTATTTAATGGTTCAAATGCTTCTCATGAAAACAAGAGGATACCCACCCTGCATGATGCATAAATTAGAAAGACGAAGGTAAGATCCCTACCTCAACAGGTTCCGATCGCAACGCTCCCTCGGATCAACCTTAGAAGATGTCAGTCAGCGTCCGTCACTTCTGTCGGGTCCCGGAAAAAACTCCTCGGGTGGAAGTTGGAAGGGAAAGGAAAAAAGGAGAGACAAAAGATCCAAGCTCGGAAGTTCCGCCTCGTCGTTACGATCCCATGGCCGCTGACGGATCGTAAATCGGATCTCGGACGAAGAAGTTATGGAAGAAAGAGCCTTCGTGTCTCTTGGGAGAACTCTGCTCAGAGGAAAGGGGAGGAGAGGGGTGAGTTAAAAAGGAGGAGGGGACCCCTCCTTTTATAGGTGAGAAAATCATAAGTATATGGCGTGTAATTTATGGTACATGGCGTGTACTCGGTTATTTCACACGGTCTCCACGTGGCTTGCAACATGGCTCTGCGGCTGTTGACTGGTCAACACACGGTTTTAGGGTAACACATACGTGGGGAAGGACTACACTGCGTGTAGTTTGGACACACGACATATACTCATTTATTTCACATGGCTCCAACACGGCACACGACCATTGACTGGTCAACACACGGTAACGCGTACTCGGAGAGAGAGACTACACGGCGTGTAGTATTGGACACACGGTGTGTACCCATTTATTTCACACAGCAAGGAAACTGCCTTCAACACGGGGTATACCTGGTAAGGGGGTACACGGCGTGTACTCAAACTACATGGCGTGTAGTTTCAAAATTCTGGAAAGTGTGGGAAAATTCCATTATACCCTCCTGAACACTTCGTGGCCTTTTTTTGAAAAAGGAATGGGCTGGAGAGGTCCGGGCCATTACATCAGATACCTCTTAAAACATTCTCATCCCTGAGAATTCAAAAACCAACCCATAGGAACCCAACAATATACCTCTTAGGGTTCTCGTTATAACAGGAACCCAACCAAAAACCCTAATCATATGTGTTAGGAATTACTTCTTCTATGTTGAGATATTATCCTCTTTAGGCGGTACTGACTCGCCGTCATGGGTTTAATCATATCCTCATTAATGCGTCTCGATTAAGGATTGGGTCTTCCCACTTTCATACATTAGGATTTTCCAACTTACACTGCCCCTAACACCATACAACCCACACATTGCCCGAACACGTGGTTTGGGGAAAATTCCTTCTTCTATGTCGAGATATTATCCGCTTTAGGCGGCAATGACTCGCCCGCACGAGTTCAATCACATCCTCATTAATGTGTCTCAATTAAGAGTCAGGGTTTTTTCCATTTCCCCACACATCCGGACATGCTACACACTTCCAAAAAACAAGGAAACAAAAGGTCTCACAACCAACAAGCCAAGCATTCCATATAACAAAGGTACAGAGTACAACATCAACACAAGGCTCAGAAGAACAAGGGAAAACACAAGTCAAAACAACTCCAGGAACTGAGCATGCATCTGGGTCTCCCGCTCCCAAGTGCTCTCCTCGAGGCCGCCATGCCTCCACAACACACGAACCAACGGAATGGTTTGTCCATGGAGCCCCTTCTATTTACGATCCTCGATTATGACTGGTCATTTCTCGAAGGTCGCGTCGTCTCCCATATCTGACTCTCCCCAGTCGATAATGTGGGAGTCGTCGTGTAAGTACTGGTGAAGCTAGGAGATGTGGAAGATGTCATGAACCTTCTCCAACTGAGGTGGCAGGGCCAACTGATATGCCACCTCGCCGACTCGCCTCAGCACCTCAAAAGGCCCGATGAACCTAGGTGAGAGCTTGCTCCCTTTCCCAAACCTCTGCTTCCCCCGTCGAGGGGAAACCTTCAAGAACACATGATCCCCCACCTAGAACTCCAAGGGCCTCCTCTGATGATCAGCATAAGACTTATGTCGGTCCTGAGCTGATTTCATCCTCTCACGTACAAGATGGACTCTCTCTGTGGTTCTCTGCACTACCTCTAGCCCAAGAGCACCTGTCTAACCAACCTCTACCCAGCAAATGGGTGAACGAAATGGTATTCCATACGAAGCCTCAAACGGTTCCATTCCAATAGTAGAGTGGAAGCTGTTGTTGTAGGAAAAATCTACTAAAGGCAAGTGTCATACCCATGATCCTCTGAAATCCAGAACGCATGCTCGCAGTATGTCCTCCAATGTCTGGATAATCCACTCTGTCTGCCCATAGGACTGGGGGTGGAAAGCAGTGATAAGGCGTAGATGGGTTCCAAAAGCATGTTGTAACCCCATCCAGACTCATGAGGTAAACCAAGTATCCCGATCTGAGATGATAGTCTTCGGGACTCCATGCAACCGCACAACCTTGTCTACGTACCTCTGTGCTAAGGTACTCACTGGGCCTGACTCCTTAATTGCTAAAAAGTGAGTTGATTTCGTCACTCGATCCACCACTACCCATATAGCATCATAACCACCTTGATCTCTGGGTAGTCCTATGACAAAGTCCATTGAGATGTCATCCCACTTCCACTCGAGGACATCTAAAGGATGAAACAAACCACTGGGAACACGGTGTTCATACTTCACTTGCTGACACACTAGGAATTTAGCCCCAAACTCCGCCACTTCCCATTTCACCCCGGGCCACCAAAACTGTTCCATCGGGCCTCGGTACATTTTTGAAACTCCTGGATGTACCGCCAAGGCTGAGCTATGGAACTCCCGAAGAACTCCCTCACGCATTGTCTTCGGGACAAACAACCTTCCATGAAAAACCATCTGATGTCGGCTGTCCTCTGACCATCCTTCTGGAGTATTCCCCTGATCGAAACGATCCCGCATCACTTCCGCCTCAGAGTCCCCCAACTAAGACTCTTCCACCTGCTGCAACAAGGAGGACTGCACCGTCATCTGAAACAAACAGCCCCTAACACCCTCTACCCTGGCATCCAAGTGAAAGCCATCCAACTCTCCCATCGCCTTCCAAGCATTAGAGGACTCCCGAACCACTTCCTGATGCATCTTCCTGCTCAAGGCATCAGCCACAACATTTCCCTTACCTTCAGTGTAAGTGATCTCAAAGTCATATTCTTGGAGAAACTAGACCCATCTCCGCTGCCGTAAGTTCATGTCATGCTGGGAGAAGATATAACACAAGCTCTTGTGATCTGAGAAGACTACAAAGCACTCCCCAAATAGGTAATGTCGCCACAACTTCAGTGTGAACACTACTGCTACAAGCTCTAGGTCATGGGTGGCATAGTTATGCTCGTGAGGGTGTAACTACCTAGACACATAACAGATCACTCCCTTCTTCTGCAATAGCACGCACCCCATACCAAGGCCAGAAGCATCACAAAACACCTCATACAACAACCCTTCCTCTAGAAACCTGAGTACGAGAGCACTGAAAAACTTCTCCTTTAGGTAGTCGAAATCCTTTTGGCATTGATCACTCCATAAGAAGACCTGGTTCTTCCTAGTCAAAGCTGTCAATGGAGCAACAACTCAATAGAAGTACGAAACGAACCTCCGATAGTAACCTGCTAACTCCAGGAAACTACAAAATTCTGCCATGCTCTTGGGTGCTTCCCAAGAAACAACTGCCTTCACTTTCGATAGGTCCACTAACACTCCATACTGAGACACTACGTGCCCAAGGAAGTGTACTTCTTGCGTCAAGAACTTACACTTCGACAATTTCCCGTAAATCTGGTGGTGTCGAAGGAATTCCAAGACTGCCCTGAGATGCTCAACGTGCTCCTCCTCTGATCTTGGGTAGATCAGAATGTCATCGATAAACATAATGACGAACCGGTCCAGAAACTCTCTAAAGACAAATTTCATAAGTCCCATGAACACATCCGGTGCATTCGTAACTCCAAACGGCATCACTACAAACTCGAAGTGCCCATACCTTCACATGAAAGCCATCTTCAAGATATCACTATCCTTTACCCTCATCTGATGATATCCAGATCATAGATCAATCTTATAAAACCAACCTACTCCCCTCAGTTGGTCGAAGAGATCATCTATCCTTGGAAGGGGGTAATGGTTCTTGACCGTTACCTGGTTCAACCTTTTGTAGTCTATGCATAGCCTGAGACCACCATCTGCCTTCTTCACGAACAAAACTGGAGCACCCCATGGTGATACGCTGGGTTGAACAAAACCCTTTTCCATCAGATCATCAATATGAATCCGCAACTCCCGAAACTCCGAAGGTGCCATCCGATATGGGGCCATCGAAATCGGACGGGCACCAGGCTGTAAGTCTATCCCGAAATCAACGTCACGTCGGGGGGGGGGGGGTAGAGTTACAACCTCCTCAGGAAAAACATCGAGGAACTCCCCAACAACCTCTGGGACATCCATCATCTCTGTATCCGCTGGAACCACTGAGAACCTGCCTAACAAGGAAAAGAGAGGCTTCACATGCTGGCTTCCCACCTGATAGCTCCTCTCGCCAACAAAAGATACGCGCTGCCCATCCACATCGGAGAACACGACTCTTCTTCAGAAGCAGTCGATAACGGCACTAACATAAAACAACCAGTCGATGCTTAGAATGACATCATATGGCTGCATCTATAACAGAAGAAGGTCCCCACTAGATTGATGTGGTCCCAACGTCATCCCACATCTTCAGAAAACACAAGATACGCTGGTCTGGCCTCCAACTGGTGTACTCAGCACCAGTGGTATGGAAAGTCTCTTTACGTCTAGTCCCAAAGCATGTGCTAGATCAGGTGCAACAAAAGAGTGCGAAGCTCCCGAATCGAACAAAGCAGAAACAAGAGTGTTGAACAAACAAATCGTACCTCGGACCACCTCTGGTCCTACAGGAGCTGTCAACTCTGCTGCGTGCAACTGTCCACACCCAGCTCCTCTGCCTCTCTGATGTCGTCCACCTCCCCGACCACGCCCTGGTCGAGGTCCCTGAGGAACACCCTGAGGCCGACCTCCTCCCGAAAAGTCTACCCTCAGAGGAGCATGGTCCTGCTGCTGCTGGAAGGGCCTCGCCGACAACTGGAGCTGCTGAGGTGGGCACTGAACCTTCCCACCTCCACCGTACTGAGCTCGGGTCGAGCACCGACTCTGAACGTGCCTGAAACCTCCACAAGAAAAACACTTCGGTCCTGGGCTTGTGAAAAAGGGACGAGGACCCGAAGATCTGAACTGGAACTGCCGGGGCCTGCTCCCCACTGGCCCGAACCTGGAAGGTCCCGTCACAGGAGAACTGCTACTGACTGCCTTCCCCTTCGATGAGCCCGGATGGATCCCATCTTGGGGTGCACCTCCCAGCGAGTGCATCCTCTCTACTACCTCTGCCTTCTTCTGTACCGCCAAGTACGTCGAAAGGGTGAAGAGGGTGACAACATACTGGAGCGAAGGACGAAGCGCCTCCTCCAAACGTCTCACACGAGACTCCTCATCCGGTAGGAGATCCTTGAACTTGATCCCCAACTCTTGTACTAACATACTCCCCTGCGGAAGGGAGAGTAACTCCTGCCGCTTCCCCGCCTTGATCATGGAAGAAAGGAATTCCTCTCAGAATTCCTTCTCAAAGTCAGACCATGGAACCTCTTCCTCTATCCTCTCTTTAAGGTAGAGCGTCCACTACTATCGCACCGCACCTCTCAGATGACTGACTGCTAGGGGAACCCAGTACTCCCTTGGAGCACGAATCAAGGTAAAAGCAATCCCTAGCTCCTCAAGCCACCCCTCCATCTCCGTATCTGAAGTACTACCCTCATACTTCTTGAGGGTCTACCGCTAGAAAGAATGAAGAGTCTTCTGCCACTGGCTATCTTCCTCCTCTTGGTCAATCCTCAACTGATCGACCGCCTGAATATGCTGGGCCTCGGTCATCTAAGCCACCCGGGGACGACGTCCAGGTGCCATATCTGTACGGTAAACAAGGATCGCCTAAGCCCAAGTAGTAAAGAAAAACTCAAGGTTTTATTTTATCATTTTATTTCAATTTCATTCCCAGAACACCCAAATCAAGTAAAACACAATCATGATGATGCATGTACCTTCCCTAGGGTCTCTACCCTATAATCAATGTAGCCTCACTTGGTCATTCGGTAGGCTCATAGTGCTTTCATCAGATCACGGGGGCCCCTAAAATTCCGTGTCCTAGCCGGTCTTCCCGGGCCTATGTCGTGCACCAAGATTAACTAACATTGTCTCCCTACCATCCCATGCAATCCTCACTGTGCCTAACTCCAGACTCCATCCTATCTCTCAAAAACCTCCTTCTGATACCACTCTGTCACGACCCCCTCCCACCAAAGATGCCCCTCCTGAGCTGGAAATGGTGAAAGGGAGATAATGACCCCCGAGTCCCGCCTTTAGTAGGCCCTGGGGTGGCGACTAGCACCAAGGGTATGAGTTTTCACAAATATGGGAGGCATTACCCTTTTTGTTATTTAGGATCGGGAAATAGGACAAGTCAACCACCAAAAAGGAAAAGAACAAGTGTATATAAATAAACCTAAACCAATCCCACATGCATGTTTAAACAAATTTTATAACAAGGTACAAGTACAAGAATGCTCAAAGTACAATACCAAAAGAAAATAAGAGTACAAAAACTGCAACAACTCCAACTTTCTGACTAGTAGGGTCCCGCACGGCCCGGGTAGTCCTCCTGGAAACCTGAAAGTAAACTTAGGGTGAGAATACAAGTATACTCAGTAGGGAAACCTAAAGCTCTCATGCACAAGTCGGGAGACATCCTAATGTCCCGTGAGAACAACAGAAGAAACCTAGTAAGGAATTATATCCACCCAACCTCACCAGCCACACTCACCAAAAACACAATCACCACATGTAGTAGTATATAAGAACAAGAGTATTGGGTACCCTGCACCATTTCCCTTTAGTTATTTGCTCTTCCTAATGACGAACATCCTGACGCTGCCACACTCTCCCTGCCCGCACACACTTAGGCCTCACAACCACATATCACACCCACACACACCTGGGACTCACAACCACGTATCCTTCCCACACACACCTGGGCCTCACAAACCATGTATCCCGCCCGCACACACCTGGGCCTCATCCCGATGATTCTTGGGAAATAGTAAAACCCGTCTGAAGAGTCTTGGGCTAAAACAACCCCAATCGAAACCTACCCGAAGAGTCTTAGGTGTAAGGTCGCCTCAAGCCATCACAGACTAGGGGAGAAGGAGCAGGAAGGAGCTAGTAACTAAGGGAAAACACCCTCTCCCATGAGATGGGAGTGTTCGGCACTAAGTGCTCAACATGGTTGGGGTGCGATAAAACACAAAAGATATATATATATATATATATATATATATATATATATATATATATATATATATATATATACCAAACACTCAGCCCAACCTATGGCTTCTAAATAGAGAAACTGAGCACGTGCCTTAGCATTGCTACCATGAAGAATGCATACAACAAACAACCCCAACCCCATTTAGGTTTTCACATTTCATCAGAATTAGTTTATTTAGTTCCTTAACTACTGGGCAACTATCCACAACCAAACACATCGATCGTTCGTAAAACATATCCCTGCCATCCATAAAACAAGTTAAAAAAACACAAGCAACACAACAAAGTCCTTCTTATCAACCGACCAACCCATTGATTATTAATATCGTTCCATTACCATGACCCACCATTCATTAACTCTCCCACTTTTATTTATTATTCACAACCCATAGTTCGTTCACATTAAAACCCCACCCTGCAGCCCCGCTGCCAACCACTATAACCACAACCACACCGTACATCATTATCCCTTTAATACCATTTATCGCGGTCCTGCTACATGTTCTATTCGTAACAACCCAGGATTCACCCCTCCCTTTCACACACCAGTAACCAAGACAAAACCCACATGTTCATTATTCCATTTTGTTCAACTGGGGTGATCGCACAAGGGTTCCAGATTTTAAACAGTCAACTTTACGTGATTAGCCAATTTCCACATTCCACAAATTTTCCATCCTAGTCTAGAAAGATAGGGAAACATTTAATTGCACAATAAAAGGCCCCCAACGACCGTGATTTTCAATAGGCATAATCCTATTCAATTCACAACATAATATCACAGGATAAATAAATATAAACATAACAACTTCCCCAGTCCCATTTTTTTAACCAGTTATTATCTTTATTTAATGGTTCAAATGTTTCTCATGAAAACAAGAGGATACCCACCCCTCATGATGTATAACTTATAGAGACGAAGGTAATATCCCTACCTCAACAGGTTCGGATCACAATGCTCCCCCAGATCAACCTTAGATGACATCCGTCGGTGTCCGTCACTTCTGTCGTGTCCCAGAAAAACCTCCTCAGGTGGAAGTCAGAAGAAAAAGGTTTAAGGAGAGACAAAATATCCAAGCTCAGAAGTTCCGCCTCATTGTTACGATCCCGTGACCGCTAACGGATTGTAAATCGGAGCTCGGGCGAAGACGTTATGGAAGAAAGAGCCTTCGAGTCTCTTGGAAGAACTCTGCTCAGAGGAAAGGGGATGAGAGGGGTTAGTTGAAAAGGAGCAGGGGACCCCTCCTTTTATAGGCGAGAAAAGAAAAAATACATGAAGTGTACTTTATGGTACACAGCGTGTACTTGGTTATTTCACACGGTCTCCACGTGGCTTCCAACACGGCTTCGCAGCCGTTGACTGGTCAGCACACGGTTTGAGGATAACGCATACGCGAGGAAGGACTACACGGCGTGTAGTTTGGACACACTGAGTGTACTCATTTATTTCACACGACTCCAACACGGCACACGGCCGTTGACTGGTCAATACATGGTAACGCGTACTCAGAGAGAGAGACTACACAACGTGTAGTATTGGACACACGGCGTGTACCCATTTATTTCACATGGAATGGACACGACCTTCAACACTGGGTATACCCGGCAAGGGGGTACACGATGTGTACTCAAACTACACGGCGTGTAGTTTCAAAATTCTAGAAACTATGGGAAAAGTGAATTTTACCCTCCAGAACACTTCATGGCCTTTTTTCACAAAGGAATGGGCCAGAGAGGTCTGGGCCATTACAGATTTGTAGTGCCACCGAGTTGCAGCAGGTTAAGGAACAGGTAGAACACACAGAAAAACGGACCACAGAGATGGCAGAACAGTCTGTTAGGGAAAACACTGCATTTATGAAACTGGTTGAAGTTTTACATCCAACACTTCCACCAGAGGCCTGCACTTCTTGTGATGAATATATGTCATTGATGAGTTATATATATGGTGCACCAGTTGGAAGTTCTAGTGTTGATCAAGATGATGTTGAGGAGGAGGCCGAGGTGGTAAAGGAGGAGGGCGAGGAGGAGGGCGAGGTGGAGGAGGAGGGTGAGGAGAAGGACGAGGCGGAGGAGGAGGGCGATGAGGAGGCCAAGGATGAGTATGAGGGAGAGGATGAGGGAGAGGATGATGATGGGGATGAAGATTTGGACGAGGGTGCGGGTGATGATAGTGATGGTGATGAGGGACAGATTGATCTGTTACATTTTTGACTGATATTACTGACCTTTGATGTTTATTGATTTGTTGTTCCTGAATATATGTGTTATTAGATAGGTCACAATATCATTATTTTTATCTATAAATAATAAACATGACATGATGATTTGATGTGACTGATTCACCCCTCCCTTAGACAGCCCTAACCCCTTGGACACCCCGTACCGCCCTGGACAACCACGCCACCCCCATTGACAGCCCGCCCACCCCCTGGACAATCCCTCCCCCTGTGGACATCCCCCACCACCTGAACACCCCGTACCCCCTGGATAGCCCCACCCACCCCTATGGACAGTCCTCCCAACCCCCCTTGACACACCCTATCCCCATGGACAGCCTGACCAACCCTGTGGATAGCCCGCCCACCCCCTAGACACCCATCCCCCTGTGGACAACCCCCCACCCCCTGGACACCCTGTACCCCCCTAGACCACACCACCCACCCCCCGGACAGCCCGCCCACCCCCTGGACACCCCCTCCCCCTGTGGACGACCCCCACCCCCGTGGATATCTCTCCAACCCCCCTGGACACCCCTACCTCCCATGGCTAGCCTGCCCACACCCCTGGATAGCCCTCCCACCCCCTTGGACACCCACTACCCCCTAGACAGCCCGCCTACCCCGGTGGACAGCCCGCCCACCCCTGTGGACCGCCCGCCCACCCCCGCGGACAGCCCGACCAAACCTGTGGACAACCCAGGACAAGGTAAGGATATTACACACTGATAGGGAGAGGTAAAAAATTAATGATATGTTTTTCTATTAATTATCCTTTCTATTGAAACAATCTTTGCCTCAGGTTAACGAATTATCACTTTTCTAAAAACTAAAAAAATCACACCTCCACATGAACTAAATTGTTTAAATGGTTCAATACTGAACTAGAATAGTTAAATCAATGTTATAGTTTGGATATAATCTAAAACTACACAATCTACAAGAAAAAATACATTAGTGGGGATAAAACCAAGTTTGATATACACTTACAATTATGTATCTCTATGATAAATACAACTATGCATGTGATTATTATCGAAAAATGGTGTTATACATGTTTGTGTAACATGTTAAGAATCTTTCACCAATTTATTCAAAACATGTTACTCTTATTTTTTTTAACTTTCACTTTTGATAACTCTTGAAAAAAATTTCACTCTCGTGGACATCCCGCCCACCCCTGGACACCCCCTACCCCCCTTGACAACCCAGCCACCCCCGTGGATATTCCGCCCACCCCCTGGACACCCCACCCCCTGGACACCCCACCCCTTGAACACCCCCACCCCTGGAAATCCCCCCAACCCCATGGACACCACCCCACCTCACCTGGACACCACCCCACCCATGGATACCACCCCACCTAAGACACCACCCCACCCCTAGACACCCCCCGGACACCACCCCACCCCCTGGACACCCCCATGGATGGACCCCAACACCCTTGACACCCCCCACCACCCTGAGGGACAACCCCCCCCCCCCCCCCCCCCCCACCATCATGGATAGCCCACACCCCCCCTGGACACCCCGTACCCCCTAAACAGCCCTACCACCCCTGTGGACAGCCCACCCACCCCCTGTATAGCCCCTCCTCCTATGGACAACCTCCCCACCCCTGGACACCCCGTACCCCTGGACAACCCCAACCACCCCATGGACACCACTTACCCCCCCTCGACAGCCCCGCCCGCCCCCGTCGATAGCCCCTCCCACCCCCCTGGACAGCCCCGCCCACCCCCCTAGATAGCCCCCACCCCATGGACAACCCTTCCCACCCCACTGGATAGCCCACCCACCCCCTGGACACCCCTACCCCCCGTGGACCACCCGCCCACCCCCTTGGACACCCCTTTCCCCCTAGATAGCCTTGACCACCACCATGGACACCCCTTACCCCATGGGTTGCCCCGACCCCCATGGACAGCCACACCCACCCCCTAGACACCCCTGAACCCCTGGAAAGTCCTACCACCCCTATGGATCTTCCCCCACACCCCTGGACAACCCCCACCCCCTGGATAGCCCCACCCCCTGGATAGCCCCCCACCCTAGTGGACACCACACCTCCACCCTTGGGTAACCACCCTAACCCATGGACACCACCCCACCCCCTGGACACCCCCACCCCTAGAAACCCCCAACCCCATGGACAGTACCCCACCCCCTTGACACCCCCATGGACAGCCCCCCATGGACACCACCCAACCCCCTCGAGTCACCCCCATGGACAGACCCCCCCCCCACTACCCTTGACAGCCCCCACCACCCCCACCCCCAGACACCACCATCCCTCCGGACACCCCCACCCCTCTGGACACCCCTACCCCCTTGGACAGCCACCCCAAACCCCTGAACATACCCCCAACACCTTGAATTATGAATCGAATTCTTTATGTATTTAATTAACTAATGAATTATGTGTTAATAGTGTATGGGTATACTTGTTGTATGTGTATACTTGTTGTAATTACCTTATGAATTATGTGTTAATTTGATATGTGCATAGAGGGTAATTAAAAACAGAATTGGAGGAATTCATAATTATGTTTGAATTATGTGTTGAATGAATTCTATATGAATTCATTCAGAAATTTGTATGAATTTATACATAATTATATATGTATTATGCAGGTATACCAGTTAATGTCATATTGTGTTACTAGTTGTATGTGTATGTATTATGCAGATATTCTGTTGTCTATGAATTTTTTCAGGCATGCTGGTGGAATTGACATAGCTCCATAGGGGGCCTGATGGTGGAATTGATGCAGTTGCACAGGGGAGGCCAACAAGCTGACTTGCAGCTGCAGGTATAAAAAAGATATTCCAATGGTTCACAACCATTGATATATGTGTAAAACTAGAACTTATACCAATGGTTTACATAAAACTGTTGGTATAATTATACACTAATGGTTTGTAAACCATTGACATAAATAATTTTACACGAGCTTTACCAACTATTTCCCACAAACCATAGGTAAAAGTCTATACCAACGGTTTACTGAACCGTTAGTATAGAGATAATTCACGCTATTACTCACAGTTTAAAACTATTGGAAAACATATAAATGAATAGTTTACCTAAACCATTGGTATATACTGATTTTTTCAGACATATCCCAATGGTTCTCATAAAACCGTTGGGATATGTCTATCCCTACAGCTCAAGACCCAACGGTTTCGACAACCGTTGGTATAGTTTATACCAACGGTTTTCCAGACTTTACCAAAAGTTTTAAACTATTGGTAAATCTAAAATTTCCAGTAGTGTTAGGTCACCATATTAAACTGATATTTTAGATTTAACTCTTAGTTAAAGAGTATAACTTTTACCATGTAATCTTGTATTATTATAATAAATGGTTAATAAAATCACTATAAAAAGACAAGATAAACCAAGTGGTTATTTAATGACACATCTATCATAATATGAGTCCTTTTTCTAAACCATATATTTTTAAAAATATTATATCATTTAATAATATAGTATTTGTTTTAAAAACTCATTTATGTCAATTTTGACACTATTTAGTATTTGGTTTTTGTGAAAGTCAATAAATCATTATTACTTAAAAAAAATTAAATCAATACTAACATGTCATATTAACCTATAAAATTATTGGAATTCATAAAAAGTCTCAATTTACATTTATTTTCATATTTATAATATCAATTATTTTAATCTTTCATTAATAAGGTAATTACTTCATCATCATTCTGTCATAAATAAATTTAATTATTTAATATCGAAATATTATTAATAAAAAACTATTTTGTAGGAAAGATTTTTATCT
This sequence comes from Viscum album, assembly GCA_963277665.1. Classification (NCBI taxonomy): domain Eukaryota; kingdom Viridiplantae; phylum Streptophyta; class Magnoliopsida; order Santalales; family Viscaceae; genus Viscum; species Viscum album. The sequence goes on along the minus strand of OY728126.1, from coordinate 839,385,316 downwards.
TTATAATTAATATTTATAGTCTGATTTATCTTATATATAACCGTATATTAAAAATGTTTTAGTTATGAAAATTTGAATTTAACACTTTTAACTCTTCTTAATATAAAATAATAATAAATGTCCTAATATATTCTAAGTGGATCAAAGAGAATCATATTTTATTCCTCAGGTTGATTTTGGTTGAAAACCATTTATCCAATAGAATTAGAACATGTGTTAGGGTAATTATAATATCATTTTTACCTTTAATTACCCTATATACTTTTAACCGTGGTAAATAAAATTCAAAAGTTACTATTCACCAAAAATTATTTTCATCCTATTGAACCACATTTAACTTACAAATTTCAACCATGTCTTTTGGATTTTTGAAATTCAATTCATAGAAGTGTTTAAATTATGTTTTATGTAAATTTTCTAACGTGAAAAGAAGGTGGGTAAAAGTCGTTAAAAAGTTCAATAAAATTTTATACATCTAATATTTTTATAAAATGACTCCAATTAATTAAATTAAACTAATATATGTATTATGTATCTATTTTTACATAAAACAAATTTATATAAAATAAATATTTATTTAAATAAAAAGTAGGTTTTAAACAATAATGCAGTATTTTCACTATTCATCAAAAATTGATAGTGTTCAGAAAAATACCAAAAATTGACCATTAGATAATTTTGATATCCTAAATCCAAAAATGATGAATATTTTACCAAATTCAAAAAATTTATGTTTCATTAATTAATTTAAAATTAATTCCTGTTGTCAAAACTAGAAAGCATGTTTTTGAAAAGTAAATACTATCAAAATATTGATATGTGTTTATGTCCAATTTAAATGTAAAATTACTTCCAATGACCAAAATTGGATTAAATGATAAAAATATAATCTAATTACACTATAAAACCATTCCAATGTATAATTTAACACTATAAATTATTTTACAGGTCATATCGGGCCTTGTGAATTTGGCCTATGGGTCATGTATGGGTTTCACTTCAACCTTTAAAAGGGGGATTATCCATAATAAAAATAAATAAATAAGGCCTTCGGTCCATTCGGGTATTTAATATTTAGTATTTTTTAACTATTCATAAAAATATGAAAGTTATCAAAAAACACCAAAAAATTATACAAACTAAATCTTTATGTCCCACTTATAAATAATAAGTTTATTTTGTCAAATTGAATATATAAAAGTGTCAAATATTGTATTTAAAAAGGGTTATCCATTAAAAGGTGGTAAAATTGAATTTTTTTTGAAAAATATATCTTTTATCTGAAAAAATGAATTTGTTCTTATATTATGTCTAATAAACACATTATATGGATTTTAAAATTACATTGAGTGTATGAAATTCAAAATGCAGTTATTACTATTCATAACCTCATTTTGAACAGCTAGTTTAGTAAGTTATGGTGCACTCGAACTCGGTGTTGCGTGTGGAGCAAGCTATTGAAATACTCTAAAGAGATAATGTACTATGAAATACTACGATGTTACAATATAACTATCAAGATATGATGGAGAGTGATATAGAACAAGGTTAGTATAATGCTGACAATCACAAATTCATAAACCAAGGAGTCTTAAAAAATTTCATTGATATATTAAAAAATGATGATAACTCAACACAAATTTATTTCTAGACCATTTTTCCAAAAATTCGAAGAATTTTCATGAAAATATACACTTTCATGATTTTTGGATAACCTTACCCTTTGTTGTTCCTTGATAAACATTCATTTCATATCTTATTCCAATAAATGAAGGTGAATTTGGCATTCATGAAGCATTAATAGATCATGATATCCATAAATAGAATGATATTTCATTCCATATTTCATTATCACAAAAAATTTTATCAAAAGTTATAAAATATGCATAAATCCTTATATGGTGTGAAAGTACTTTAGTCACTAAAACCTCATCCAAATTTTAGCATAAACCATTACATAAATGCTTAACCTTATAACCCTTCTGAAAGATGGAAGTCCAAAAATTTATAAATAAGTTTACTAAATTTCTCAAAAACAACATTAAATTGATCCCACGTATATTATAAGTTATCTCTTGGTTGTTTCATACAAAAAATGTAAATACATTCATCAAGAAATCTCTTGAAACATGTAAATAACCTTAATTTCCAAAAATCCTTATTAAAAACATGCATGTTTCCATATTTCATAGTTTATTGGATATATTCCTTAAATCCAATTTTTTTTTGTAATCTTCATCAATGATAGCATAAATCCCTTATCAAAAATTCCTTAAATTAATCAAAGGTAATCAGTATCATTCAATTTAATTATTCATATCCAAAATATATTTATCTAAAAATCACTATCTTGATATAAGAAAAACATTATGGTTTATCTTTCCCTTAATCATGTGTTTCCCATGACCAACACTTTGCTGTAAAATAACTTTTCTAGTCCATTGAAAACATTAAACATAATATTGTAAATCCATAAAAAAAATAAACTGAAAAAACCTTATATATTTCACAAATTTTTATTCTAGAATCGAAATGCATAAACAATTTGATTATTCTAATTCATCCTTAATACATTAAAAAGGATAACACATCCTATTACTTAATACATATTTCATTTCACATTTCATATGTTCTCCCATCATAATTAAATGTATAACCATTATTCATACCACCTTGCCGATTACCTTCAAGATCATTCCAATTATAACATTATTTTTCATAATTCCCATTCATTACACACATAAAAAGTTCAACTATTGATTATACATTTAGTAGGATAACATTTCATTCCATTGAGTGAACTAAAATTTATATTTTCCCTTTGTAGTTACTTGCTTTATGTCCTTATTTTCCACACTCAAAATATCATTCTATTCCTATGATACATTCACTTGTATGTTTATTCCAACATTATCTATATATAAGAAAAAAAATATTCTTTACCCATGGCCTCCGTTACCCAAACTCTCAGAGAATTATATCCTTATCTACTTTGGGGATTCTGAGAGTTGGTTAAGGTGCATGTTGTTAATCATGTTCAATGAAAATTGATTGTGCATAATCAAAACATCCTTTAATCTATTGATTATCCCATTTGACTAAGCTCCAAAATAATTCCATCACATTCAGTGTTAAAATAATTCCTTCTTGTTTCTTTCATTGAATAAAACCAAAAATCAAAGCATGAACAAAACTTATCATAGTGTAAACCACATAATCATGATAAATCACTTATATAATGTTTAAATTATGACACCTTCTTTTAAATCTATGACACCATATTCTTATCCATAGAGACATCCACTAGTCATATCCTTTAAAATACCCCCATGAATCTCACTGAGGTTTTCAAATCCTAGTTTCCAAAGTTCAACTAAACCTTTTCTTTTATACCAACTATAGTGACCAAGGATTAACATACATGGATATTACATAATTTTAGATGAATATTCAGAACATTAAAAAATACATGATCGAGGACTACAATAGTTTAATGTCTTTTGGAAGTTTGAAAAAAAATTCTAACTCAGGGAAATAGCTTCAATGTTACCCAAAAATATCATCTTATTTATTAATTATACATAAAACCATTCAACATAACATGTGGAAAATAATCATAAGAAAGGGGTGACGTTAGGTGCTTAGTAAGGGTAAATAAAGGAGATACAAAAGAATAAAATAAGAATAAGGGTATGAGAGCAAGATAATAACATTTGAGGATCATATATATAAGTCATGACATAAATATTGGTAGTTCATATGACATGAATCATAATGTAATCAAGAGCATAATCTGTGATACCATAACATAAAAATAAGACATAGAATTTGTGGCATACACATAATCATATAAAATTATTTAAATAATAGTTAAGGAATAACTTAGAATTAAATATAAGTAGTATGGGTTCACTCCCCATACAATATTGGTAGTCACGATTCACTCCCATGACAATCTTAGTATTCAAGTTTAACTCATAATACCATTTTAGTGGAAACAAATCCTTCACTAAATCGAGTTCACTCTCTGTTCTAGACATGTTGACCTCATAATATATAAATATTTACCCAATTCATTTGAGGGAGATACATTTCCCACATATATTGTAATTAAATAATATATACATGTTCCACAAGATCATAAACAATCACATCATAACCCATGAAATGAAAAGAGCATCATAAACATGTAATCAAATCATAAACTAAGAGACAGGTTTCATAACCATTCCATTAAATCATAACCTATGAAAATAATTGGTTTTAATAAGAATATAATCTATTAAAGGGAAATGGGTTTCATAAAAATACAACCCATGAAATAGAAACTATTTTCTTAAATATACAACCTTGTGAAAGAGAAACATGTTTCATAAACATCATGCCATTAAAACATAAACAATTTAAATAAAGAATATGAATGGAACCTTTGAATAATTTACATAGAAAGGCTTGTATAACACCAATTGATTTCATCATATATGGAACATAATTTTTTAAAAGTATTTTTAAAATAATTTCTTTTGGAAAATATACATTGTTATTTGAAAAAAATAATTTTTAAAATAGAAAACATTTTGAAAATTATTTTATTTGAAAGTAAACTTGAAAAAATATAAAGTAATATTGAAAAAATTTTAATACAATTTTCATTGTAAAATTATAAAATATTCTTGAAAATATTTTGAAAACCATTTTCCATGAAAAATTATAAAATAAGCATAAAAACATTTGGAAAACCATTTTCCTTGAAAATATAGAATAGAAGCTTGAAAACATTTTGAAATCCGTTTTCCATGAAAACCAATTTAAAAACATTTAACGTCCATAATATTAGGAAAAATATTTTTCATAAAAATGAATCTTTTAAATTTTTAATTTAAGCTTGAAAGTAAGTACGGTCATGATGATAGATAAATCCATACATGTCGAACATTCCTTTTTCACCGCAAAAAGTTTTGAAAAGTTCTTCGATCAAAAAACAACAAGAAGATTCCTTTTTTTTAACTTGTTTTAAAAGGTAAAACATGGATAAAAAATTATTTTAAAGATATTATGAGAATATTATTACATTTTTGAATTTTTTTTAGAAAACCTAGTTTTTATGGAACACATATTTCCGACTGGAGAGGGAGAAAATGTCAAATTATCATAAAAACACTTCTTAATTTTCTTATGTACCACATAAGGAAAAAAATTGTAATAATAATTTAATATATCATGAATAAAAATAGGAGAATTAAATTCATGAGTTTTATTTAAATTTGTATCATATGGTTTCATCAATTAAAGCATAATCATAAACAATACTAATAAACCATGAGATGGTTGTAATAAGCTTGTACCACTTGGTAACATTGAATCATACTAACTACATAAGAAAATGAAATTAAATGAAGATTGAAATATCATTTAAATAATTATATTCATTATATAAAATTTCAAAGGGTATTTTATATGTATCTTAGAATGATATAGGTTCATAACATGAAATATATCTCAAGGAAGGAAAATTGAGACAATTTTACATTACATATTTTGTAACTTTTGAAACATAAAACCTATGAAAGTAATGTAATAAAATGGATATGTAAATAAAAATAAATTTATGTATAATTATCATAGAATACATCCATGTGAATTATATACACCACATATAAGAATTAGGAGTTAAATATGGATTGTGCGTCCTGAAAATTAAAAGTGAGATGAGAAAACTCTTACATTAAATCTTGACTTTCTTCATGCATGTTCAAACCTCATGTATGATAATTATATGTTTATGATAAATCTAAAAAAGAACCATATTATTATATCTATTACCATATATGATTTTTATGACTTTATATTACCCATTTATTAATAACTCTATGTTAATGTTACGTTTTGGGTAATATATGATTTGTTTTTCATATATGTTTTGGTAGGTTATTCTTGATCAACATACTTAGATCATGATTTACTTATTTAAACAATGTAAAAAATAATATAAATATAAAAAACAAACAAAAACATATATTCATTATATATTTACATATAATAATCTATAAAATCTAGAAATATGAAATGGAATACACCATTTATGGAGGCAATATGCGATACATACGCATGAATGTTGTTTTCGTTTTATTGTCGTATTGAAAAAAAGAATGTAAATGAAATATATGGGTATATATATATATAATATCATTCTTGTAGAATTATTATTTAATTATTATCGTATAACTTTACTAAACCCATCATTAATACATTCTATGTAAAGTGTGAATGAATCACATCACTTTGAGGAGGTAGTAGTCCACATATCCGTAAATTAAGTTATCATATTTACACAAAATAAAAATAATGAAGGTGTGTTTTATATAAAAATTTCAAAATCATAAATAAATAATAAATATCATATATATCTTATAAAAATATAATTTATATCTTAATAACCACCCATGAAAGGTGGTAAAGGAAAAATAAAGAACATCATTTCGTGAAGCGGTAGTCTGCCGTAAACACGAATGATAAGTTCATTAACCATTATATGGAAGTGTGTGTAAGTCTAGATATAAAACTCAGAGTTAAAAAATATCATTATATAGAGTATAATTATTTTATTTTATAATAATTGAATAATAATAGCTTATGGGGTGGATCATGAAAATAAAACAAAGCAGTTTGAGGAAGGATGTTACCTCTTCTTTGGGGTAACTCCTCTTGGTTTGCACCAAAGAGATTACTTTGTTGGTTTTATGACCAAAGAGAGGATTAAATTATTAATGGAGAGATTTTGAGATCTTATTTTACCAGATTTTGGGTTATAAAAAGGGCTCAATAGGTGTGAATAAGTGGGAGGGGTGAGGGACTTTTTATAGTGGCAGAGGAGTGGCATTATTGTTTATTTTTTAAAAAAGAATTCCACCCACGTTTTTCCCATTTCAAGTGGATAAAATAATAGTAAAAATTAGATAAAAGTATGTATATAATGTAAATATGATCATAAAATGGATTTTAGACAATATTCTATGTCATTTTGGGCCTTAAGTTTAGAGATTAGTCCTTTGTTAAGCTAATTTTTCTCTTAATTGCTCTAATTAATTTTAATCACATTCACTAATATTTTTTGTCAAAAACTAAGTTGAACTTATTAGAAATTATAAATTTTTCAGATTCCAAATATTGAATTCATATTTTTAAATTCCAATCTTATAAGTGGTAGAAATTATTTTGAAATTAATCCCACATAATAGATGATAATGAGTTTTTTAAATCGAAAAGGTCAAAAAGTTTGAAATGTTTTTATATTCAATTTCATTGTAAAATTTGTTCTAATAAGATAAATTTGATTAAGTGACATATAATGTATCTAATTATACTTATAAAAAAATTAAAATATAATTTAACTATATAAATAAATTAGATGAAAATGCAGTTTTGAATTAAAATTCAATGTTTTCACTGTTCATCAGAAAATGAAACTTCTCAGAAAAATACCAAATATTCTCCCAAAGTAATTTTTTTAAATTAAACATAAAAAAAATGAAGTTTATTTTTTCCCATAAATATTATAAAAGTTTCAGAAATTATATTTAAAATGGTTTCAACATTAAAAGGCAGTGAAATGACCTTTTAGATAAATACTTCTTTTTATTAATAAAATTTGATTTATTCTTATATTTTACCTATTTAATATATTAGATGAGTATGAAAAATACTTATTAAATATATAATATCTATATTTTATTGAAAATATTAATCAAAAGTGGTTTTTTAATTTATTGAGATAAAATTGTGTTTGTTCATACAAAAATAGTTTTCTTAGAAAAGTAATTTCATTATTTTCAAATAGTTCTTACATTCACTTATACTAATTGAGGAAAAAATAATTTATTTTATAATAATTTTTAAATAATTATTTCATAAATTTCATTCTAATGACTAGGTTCTAGCTATAATTGTATTTTAATAATAATAATAATAATATATTGTAGTTCGGTAAACACTCGGCCTTGGTTGTAATGAAATTTATCAAAGAGAGTCAATATTATGTGTAATAAAAGAAATACATAGCATTTCATGTACCATAATCTAATAAAAGTGTTTTATATAGTCAATATTAACTTTGTGTTTCTTATAACGCAATCCAAACTTAGTTCTTTTATATAAGAAACTATATTTAGTGTTGTGTGAAATGAAAAATATCAAAAAATTGTATTAATTCAAGAAAAATATTTCCCATAATCATGGGGTGTTATAAAATTCCTCAATTTTAAACCCCATGTCAGCCCCATATCTAAAATTAATCCCATGTAGCAGAAAACAATCAACAACAAGGTCCCTTTCCCTTATCCAATCTGGCATCCATGTAATCTATTTGGGTACCAAACGATAGCCTGAATAGGGTGTGAGTATAACTCAGTGAGATGTCACTATCGTGTCTAAACAAGACTAGTCTAATAATAAGTTCATCAAATAATGAAACAAACCAATGTATTAATTAATTAAAAAATAAAATTAATATCACATCAACCTACTTCGGAACCATGCTAGAATATCTTTGAGCATGTGTCATAGTCATGCCTACCATCACCATATAACTGTGGTAAAACATAACCTACCTCAGTGCCATGTCAGAATGTCTTTGATCATGTATCAAAACCATTCAAACTATTTCCTTATAATTAAGGTATTAATCACACAAATATGGGTCAAAACCCGCAATACAAGCATTTCATCATTTCTCAGGGCTGAGCCCAGTATATAATTATTTCAGCATGTAAACTTGGACAATGCCCCATATATTCATTCTAACATGTATTAGGATCAAGACCATTATAAAAGAATTTAATAATATCTCATTGGGCACAGTCTTTTATAGAATCATTTCAGTATGTCTCAGGTCTAAGCCCGGTATGAATAATTTCAACATGTAAACTGGGCCAATGACCCATATAAGCATTACAACATAGCAATCACAATACATATTAGAGAAAAAGGATATATAAATATCACACCATAAGGATAAATGGTTAATTATAAAAATTAAAATTCGTCTTTCAATTACACATTTAATTTATCAATTTTTCATAACCAATAACATGCTAGTCATATCAATAAACAAGCCAATCCATGGTGAATCTATATCAAGAAAATGCCCAAATCCGATGTCATTATAAACACACTTTAAGACTTTAAAAAATTCAATTATAATGTAGGTTTATCTCAACTTATTGGTATCCAAAAGCCATGTAAATAACCAATTGGATCCAAAGTGACTCCAAAGAATATCCCAATTCATTATTTATATAATTGAGGTGTATATATGTTGGTGTAGTTTCAATATTTCACATACTTGAGAATATTAGAACTATATGGTTAAGGTTTATAACCTCTATATTTAACCGATGATGAAATAATGATTCCAGTAGGATTCTCTAATAATAAAGAAGACACATATGATCAAGATAAAGTTTGTAGATCATAACCAGTCTATATTAAAACCAATAATTCACACTATCAAGAAATTACACTGCAAAAGATGGAGAAAAAAGGGAGAGAAGGGAATACCTAACCCAAAACACTCACCATGGATCAAATGTGTGATCGAGACAATTGAAATCATGAGAGGCACTCCAAATTATATTATAACATTCCCTATAGTTGAGAGTAAGAGAGTACAAGAATGACTCAAAAACAAATCATCTGCACGAAACCGTTAAAATTACCTCTTGGGAATATATATGGTGTGTAACTCCTTTACATGCTATGAATTTCTTTTTAGAGGGATACACTAAAAAACCTATCACCTCAGATTATTATTTAATTATCCCAAACATCACATAAAATGTATTTATTACACGACATGTAATAAGTTCACTTCTTGTATTTATTTCACTATTTTTGTAGAATTTACACAAACTTTAATACCTTTACACAACATGTAATTCTATCATAGATAAGTTTTATCCCCTTTTTCCTTACATAAGGATTTGAACACCTCCAAATCCTTCCAAGAATGATGAACCCTCATATACCCATAGAATACATTTATTAGCTGACACCATTAATTGAAACAAACATACATCCCCAATATTTAAGTCATTTTCTCTAACAAAGTCTTTCTATCTCCAATCAAGACTCATCCACAAAATCCCAATTGAAAATCTCAAAGAGGGACACATCTGGAACAATTCGGGATTTTATAACTTTCCCACCATATAACATCTCATCCCCAAGCCACTCCAAGAATCATTGTGGGGTCTAAGAAACAAGTTTGGCCACTGTACTCACATATCAAACTCCCTCTCTCAGGTATCCTCTTTAACTCACTCATGTTTCCACTCCTGTCAAACCAAATGAATCACCGTACCACAAATATACTTCTCACTATGGTCCACAATTTTTTTCTGATTGCCCTCAATGGATGAATCAACACTGAGATCAGCGTCTTATACATCAATCAATTGGGAATAGTTCGAATAATTTATCTGAAGTTGTGATATATAAAAAGAATCATGCATGACACTATAGTGTCATGGAAGTGATAATTAGTATGAAACTAAACCAAACCTATCAACTATCTCTAATATCATAGAAATCTTGGTCACTATATTCCACTATTTCTTAATATGGTGTTTCCCCTAACTAGGAGACTCTCGAAGGGAAACATGATGACCAAACTCAAACTTCTAAGGTCATCTTCGATGTTCAACGTAGGATTTTTACCTATTATGCATATTCAAAAACCAATGTCTAATTAGATAAACCTACTTAGATATATTCAACATGAGACTGGTCCCAACAAGTGCTAACCTAACTTCCTCCAATAAACAAAGAGGTGAACAACATGACCTTCCATATAAATCCTAAAAGGGTTCCATCTATATGTATTCCTAGAATCTATTATTATATAAAAACTATACAAGTGACATATGATACTACCATGAAGCATTTAAATCCATAACATAGGACCATAACATATCCTCTAAAACCTAAATAGTCTTCTTAGATTGACAATGGATTTGAGGATGACAGGCTGTGCTAAAAAACATGTGATCCTAGAGCCTTCTAAAGTCCCTTCTAGAAACACAATGTGAAACAAGGATCTCCCTCTAAAACGAGACTCATCAGAACACCATACAACCAAACTGCCTTGTACACACAAATAATTTTTATTTAATCAACAATAAATGTCTTTTTGATAGTAAATAAGTGGGATACATTCCTCATTTGATCCAAAATCACACATAAATCATCAATCTTATGGGTTGTACTGTGTAACCCTATCACAAAATCCACAGTGATATCATTATATTTCCACTCAGGAATAAGAAAAGGATACAAAATCACAACTAGACTCTAAATATCATATTTACCCTACTAATAATTGAAACATATAGCCATTAAGTCTTCTATATCCTTCTTCATTCTTAAACACCAGTACTATCTATGAAGATAATGAATCATCATTGTCAAAATAGGATGTACTTAACATCTAGTAGCATGAAACTATCTTAATATATCCTCATGAAAAAACATAGAACCCCATACTCAGGCATGGAAAAGAAGAGAATTGCCACTGTCAAGTGGCCATATTGATGGTGTATCCCCAGCATAAAATTCTTCTCTCAAAACTAATATTTTTATGCCAGATAACCACTCCTTCTAGATCCAGTCCAAAATCACTAGTATATCAGATGTAAAAGTCAGAGATACTCATCCCTAAGACTCTTTAACATCTATATGAATGTATATAAAGAGGTCTTTATCCCAATACTCATAAAAAGACCATCGTATTTCCTTTATTTTCATCTTCCTGCTTAAATAATTAACAATGATATTTACCTTGACTGGTGGATAAGCCATCTCGATGTCAAAATACTATAGATACTCCACCCACCTCCTTTATAGAAGGTTCATGTACCATTGAGGAAAGATGTACCTAAGGCTCTTGTGGTCTATACATACATTAGAATTATCACCCATGAGATAATTCCTTCATCATATAAGGGCATGTACCACTGCTGCTAACTCCAAATTGTGAGTAGGGTAATTCCTCTTATGTGTTATCAACTGTTTAGAGCCATAAAAAACCACTCAATTCTCTTAGATTTGAACTTCTCTGAGTCCAACTTTGGATGTGTCATAGTACATGATATATACATTACCCAACTTAGGTAAAGTGATGATAGTTTTTTATTTCTTCCTGCCTTTCATCTCTTAAAAATCTATCTCACAAGAATCTGACCAAACAAACTTCACCCATTTCTTGGTCATCCATAACATTAGTGCTTCTAAATGGGAAAAGTCCTATATAAAACATAAATAATAAAATGATAGACCCATAATGATCTGAATTTTGAAGACATAATTTTCATTCTCCTAAGATACCATGGCTGTAACTTTCTCTGGGTCTACTAGCACTCCTACCTCTGAGATGACATGGCCTATGAAGTGTACTTTATCAAACCCAAAACTTCATTTGGTTATCATAGCATAAAGTCTATGATCTCTCAATGTTCTCTAGATAATGTCAAGATGTTTGGAAATACCATCTATTGACTGAGAGTATACTATGATGTCATAGAAAAACCACCCCAAACTGGACTACAAAAGGATGAAATATCTGAATCATCAAGGACATGAATACCATCAGTGAAATAGTCAAACCAAATAACATCACTACAAACTCATACAAGCCATACCTTCTCCTAAAATTAGTATGAGATATTTCCAATGGTATCACCCTCAACTGATGATATCCTGGTCTCAAATTAATATTTTAGAATATCTTACCACCTATCAATTGATCAAAAATATCATCAATGAACATAAGTGAATACCGGTTCTTGACCATCATCTGGTTCAATCAATGATAATAAAAAAATAAGTGAAAATCCCGATCAGTATTCTTGAAAATGGAACTGGAGAACCTCAAGGAGATATACTAGTTCATATTAAAACTTTAGTTTCTAGACATTCCAACTAAACATTCAACTCCTAAAACTCAGCTCGTTCTATCCTATAAGATGAGATAGAAACAAGCTATGAACCCGATACCATCTCTATAATAAAAATGATCCCTTACTCAAGTGGTAATCCATAGAAGTCATTTGTAAAGACATCCAAAATATTTTATACCAATGGAGGAAAATAATCATTATCCATTCCACCATTATCTAGAGAAATAATAACTATTTGAGCTATGAGAAAATCCAATATATACTGAATTGTCCCTATACGACTTGCTTAATGATCTCAGTCACTCTAGTGAGAATAGTTGCCTCCTTTTAGAGGTAGGAAGGTAGATTTCATTCAGTAATAGTTGATATGAGCATATTATAGAACTAAACAATCCATAAAAAGAACCAAAATTAAGCATGTCATTGCAAACATGAATGGTTTCCAAAAGAAACAGCAACCACTAATATCTAGAGAACATTCCTTAAAACTTTTGATATTATTTTACCAAACTCCAAATAGTGTGTCGATGGTCAGAAAACCATCCATTATTTTCACATATAAGATCAAATTTTTTTCAACAATAGTATATTAAAAGGAATGCGATGATCCTATATCAATTAAAACACAAGAGGTGGTGGATGATATAAGAATCATACCTCTAATATTAGACGATCATGCATCAACACAAGCTAGACTAGTCTTCATATTATATAGCTCACTAGGCCATCTTCCTTGGGATCCAACCTAACTCCCCTGATCTATACCCTCATCCTAGTAATAAAAGTACTAAACTAGGGTACAATATCCAATTCATTGACCAGAACATCCAATGGAACTACAGCTACCTACCTACCAAGGAATAGTTGAGTCCTTCCAAGACTCTGGTGCTTGTCCTGATCCCCTACCACTATACTGCTGCTACATGCCCCTACAAAACCTCTACAAGTGGCCCAATATTCCACATGAACAACTCTAAGGAGAGGTATTAACAATATGGTTGTTTGTGGACCATATTTAAACACTAATAACATTACAAATGAACATGATCCAGAGATGGATTCCCACTACCCTGACAGATCTGAACACTATTGCCTTAGAAAAACTGTCATAGTGATGCTTCGTTCCACTAAAGGAAGAGTTAACAGTTTTACCTACTAAAATAGTCTAGGTACTACTTGAGGCCTCTCTCATATTCCCTTCCATGTTGAGTTCCTAATTCAACACATCTAAAAAACTTATCAGATGGAACATGTTCACCTATTAATTGATCTTAGAGAAAAGAACATCCTAAAAAATTCCCACCATAGAGATCTCATCGGCTACAAAAAAATGCACAAATCACTATATGTTGGTGAAACGTTCATCATAGTCTAGTACTAAAAATAGATCCAATTCTAGGTGTATGAAATCACAAGCCTTATCATCCCTTAACATATCGGGATAGAAGTGTCTTAAGAACTTTATCTCAAATTCATTCCAAGACAACTCCTCCTCCTACCCTGCCTGCTCCAGCATGTCTCATCAATGCTTGGCTAGTACATGGAGAATATACACATCAACTTTCAACCTCTTATATGTGGGTGTACCAAGAATATTAAAGATCATCTGGAAATAATTGATCTAGAACTTAGCTACCTAGGGCCCTCCCTATCTAATGAACGTAGGTGGATACTGAAGTTGAAACTCCCTCATCAGATCAGATATGGATGCTATGGTGAGAACAATCTCTCTTTCCATGGATCACATGACCCTAAAGAAGATTTCATGAAGCTGAAAATCCATCTAGTTCTCATGAGATACAAGAATCTATAGCTCAGCTTCATTAGGAGCATGATAATTACCACTCTCTAGATGCTCAACACAAAGATGACGAGGATGAATTTTTTCTACAAGACAAGGACACTATATAGAACATTGGCTATAACAAAGTCAACCTCAAAAATTGACAAAAACATAGAACCATTGGCTCGTGGTCACTCTAAACATGACTTACAAGTGTTGTATACATAACAGTTCATTTATTTCATTTCATTTAACATATATAACAAAATTATTATATCACTGTTGAAACATTAAAGTATATATCTCTGGAAATAGATATGTACCTATCATAAACAATACATACCAATACATGTCCCTATGTTCCTTTCATGATGCATGAATACTCATATAATGACATACCGGGACATGATTATATATATCAACAACCAATAAAATCCTTAGATAATAATCTCATAGAACATGTGAATCACTCAGGGTAAAATAATATCAAATATAACAAGAAAATATTATAAACCACAATCCACCCTTGGGCACTGGGATTTTCCCCCATACATGGGTTAGATACTCCCATGAAAAAGATCATTACTATGTCCCAACACATCCTTGTCTCCTTTATACCTTTACCAAATAGTAATGATAAAGAAAAGAAAAATTCATCGTTTGGTACCACTTTGTAATGTCCCCCGATATGGCACTCTCTCACGTGGCTAGAAAGGGTTGGTTACAAGACTTCAAGCACACATCCTCATATTCCAGAGGTTACTGACTAGCAGCAGGGGTGTGTTAAGAATAGTGTGGAGACTATACCCCATTTTTATAGAGATAAAAAATAATATAAATACATAAATAATAATAAGAAATAAATATCAGTGAGGAAATAATGGAAACAATATAATATAGTGTAAAACCAATATCAGAAGCAAACTAAACAATCTAATGAATAATAAAGGAATAATGCAATGTTTTTCTATTATGAAACTAAATTTCATCCAATAAGAAATACAAATAAAAAACTAGAAGACACAAATTAACACTCAAATGTTCTTATTCCTAAACTCCATATCTGTCCCATCTCCAAACTCTAGCCTATTCAGAAAGAAACAATAAAAAATATCCCTTTCCCTTATATAACCCCACATCCATGTAATCTACTCGGCTACCAAAGAGTGTCCCGATAGGGTGTTAGTATAAATCAGTAGGTTAACACCACCATGTATAAACATAATCATTCTAATAATAAGTAAATGAAATAATGAAATAAATAAGTGTATTAATTAATTTAATAATAAAATTAACACCACATCAACCTACTTCAGTCCCATGCTGGAATATCTCTGATCATATCTCACAATCATGCCAACCATAACCATATAACCATGGTAAAAAATAACCTACCTTAGTTCCATGTATGAATTTCTTTGAGCATGTCTCACAATAATGAATAATATAACCATATAACCTTGGAACAAATCAAAAAAATCTGTGTCAAAACCCACTATATAAGTGTTTCACCATGTCTTAGAGAAGAGCCTGTTATATAGGAATCTTAGCATGTAAACTAGGCCAACACTCCATATATGAATTTTAGCATTTCTAACGAAAAACCCCAATATATAATCATTTAAACATGTATCACTAGGAATAGATTACTATATAATAATTTTATCATGTCTCAGGGCCAAGCCTGGTATATAAGAATTTTAGCATGTAAATTGGACCAACTATCTATATAAGAATTATAGTATAGAAATCACAACACATGTTATATCAACAAGGATATATCAATATCACACCATAAGGCTCAATGATTAATTATAACAATTACCATTTATCTTTCAATTACACGTTTCATTTATTATTTGGTCATAACCAATAATAAGCCAATTATCTCAATAAATATGAAAATCCAAAGTGAATCTATATCAGGAAAACACCCAAATCCCTTTTCATGTAAAAGACACTTTTAATCCAATAAACAATTCAATTATAATAAAGGGTTCAATTACCTGAATAGTATCTACAATCTAGGTAAAATGAAAATTGGATCCAAAGGGAATTCAAGGAATAATACAATTCATCATTTAATTAATTTAGGTGCACATATGTTGGTTTAGTTTCAATATTTCACATACTCAACAATAATCAAACCATAGGGTTAAGGTTTAGATCCATACCTTTAACATATAATCAAAAAATGCTTATAGCAGGATTCTAGAATAAGAACAAAGGCACATATATTTTCAAGAAGGATCCTAGATCATAACCAATCAAGATGAAAAAAAATTCACAAAGTCAAGAGATTACACCACAACAGATGGAGAAAAAGGGGATAGAAGGGAAAACCAATCCCAAACCACTTACTAGAGATCAGATGCATGATTGGGTTGTCCAGAATCAAGATAGGTGCTTAAAAATAACATGTAAGGTGACTTAGGGTCGAAAGGAAGAGGCTACATGATGGAATGAGAAACAAATAATATGTAAGACACCTTTAAAATTACTGCTCGGGAATTTACATGATGTGTAACTCCTTTAGACATTGTGAATTTATTTTATAGGGATACACAAAAAAAAATAACCACCTAAGATTATTATTTAATCAGTGTGGAAATTACATGACATCTATTTATTACATGATGTTTAATAAGTTCACAACCTATATTTGTTTCATGATATCTTTTTGGTTGAATTTACAAGGTGTGTAACACCTTTACTCAACATTAATTCTCTTGTAGAAAAATTTCATCATTGTTTTACCTACATAAGGACCCAAACACCTAAAAAACCTTCCAAGCATTGAAAAACCTTGTAATACCATAAAAAAATTTATACCAGGACATAATTAATTCAAAAAAACATATATCCCTAGAATTAAAGTCATTTTCCTCAAAAAAAGATCTCCATATCCAAACAAGACTTGACCAAAAAGGATCAAATGAAAAAATCAAAGAGGTACATACATGAAAAAAGATGGGATCATATAGGTTTCTACCAAGATACCTTGGATGAAAGTTTCTCTAGGTACACTAACACTCCTAACTATGAGATGACATGGCCCAATAAATGAAATTTATCAAACCAAAAACTACAATTGGTTATCATAGAATAAAGATAATAGTCCCTCAATGTAATCAGAATGGTGTCAAGATGTTTTTCTTGATCATCTACTGATTGAGATTACACTAATATTTTATAAAAAAAAAACAACAAAAATAGTCTAGAAAAGGATGAAATATATAATTCATCAAGTCTATAAATAACATTGGACCATTAGTCAAATCAAATGACATCACTATGAACTCATACAAGCCACAAATTCTCCTAAAAGTAGTATGAGGTATGTGAAATAGTCTCACCCTCATCTAATGTTATCCTGAACTCAAATCAACATTAGAGAAGATCTTATAAAATCTCAACTAATTTAAAATATCATTGATGCATGGAAGGGGAAACCAATTATTTACCATAATCTGGTATAATATTTGATAATCCACACATATGCGCAAAGTCCCATCTTCCATCTTGGAGAAGAGAAGTGGATAACACAAAGGAGATGTATTAGGTTGTATGAAACCTTCAGTTTATAGATCCCCCAAATAAAATTTTAACTCCCAAATCAATACTAGTGCCATTCTATATCGCAGGATAAAACTGGTTCTACCACAGACACTAACTTGATCGTAAAGTTAATCTCTCTCTAGGGAGGTAAGCCATATAACTCATTAGTAAAGACTTATTGAAAATGGTTAAACACTAGATAAGAATAATACCTCTATTTTCTACCACCATCTAGATAAATAATGGCTATTTGATCCATGAGGAAATCCAATATGCAATTAATTGTCCCTACATGACTATCCTATAGATCCAATTGATCTTGGTGAGAATATATTTCTCCTTTTGGAGATAGTAAGTTAAATCTACCCCCAATAACATTTGATATGATTTTGATATATAACTAACCAATCCATACCAAGAATAAAAGCTAAGCTTAGCATTTTCAGCATGAAAAATTCCCAAAAGAAATGGTAACCACAAATATCTATAGAACACACCTTAGAACATTTTATATTCTTTGACCCCACTCTCAATAGTTTGTAAATGTTTAAAACAATATCCAATATTTCCATATCCAATACCAAACCATTTAAAAAAGACCATATAAAAAGGAATGTGATTCTCCTATATCAAACAAAACCCAGGTTAGGGTTGATGATATAAGAATAATAGCACTAATAGTCGATGATTCTACATCGACAGTAGTTGGAGTAGTCTACATCATGTGCAACTGACTAGTCCCTCTATCCTGGGATCCATCCTAACTCCTTGGAGCTATACCCTCATATTGGAACTACCATCCCCACATTTGGGTATGACATCCCATACCTCGACTATAATTTCTTGTAGAACTACAGCTAGCATCCTGCTTAGGAATATATGTGTCACTCTCACACTCTGGTTCCTATCTAGATCCCCTACCACTACTCTTCTCCTGTATTCCCCTATAAAACATCTACAAGTGGCCCAATCATCCAAAATCATGACACTCTGAAGTAGTGTATAGATTGTGTGTCCTTTTGTGGCCCATCTTTCCAGTATGATAGAACAATAAAAAACAAGATCTTAAGATGGATGACAACTTCCAACACTACTCAGACCACTATTTCCATGGTTAAAACTATCATAGTGATGCTTCTTTCCACCAGAAGATGAGTTTATAGTTTTCTCTACTGAAACAGTTTGGCCATTGCTCTGGGCCTCTCATAGATTCTCTTCTGTGATGAGTTCCTAATTCATCTCATCTAAAAAATTATTTAGATGGACCATGTTCACCTACGAACTGATCTCATAGAGAATACCATCCTAAAAATGTCTCATCATAGAGATATCATCACCTTCCAAAGATGGAACAAAGCACTGTAGGTGGGTGAAACATTCAGCGTAGTCTAACACTGACATTCCCTCATGTGTTAGGTGCATGAACTCACAATCCTTATCATCCCTCGATGTCAATGGATAGAAGTGGCTCAAGAACTTCTTCCCAAATCTTTTCCACGATAATACTTCATGCTTCCCTGCCTGCCAAATCATGTCCCACCGATGTTTGGTTCACCCACAAAGAATATATGCAGAAAGATTCAACCTCCACTCTGTGGATGTATCTATATTATTAAAAATCATCTAGAATGACTCAATATAGAATTTGGTATCTTGGGGGACTCCCTCCCTAGTGAATATAAGCGTATAGTGCAACTAAAACTCCCTCGTTAGCTCAGACATAAAAATTATGATGCGAATAGTCTCTCCTTCCATGGATCACTTGACCCTCAAGAAGCCATTGTAAAGCTAAAAATCTATCTATTCATTAAGATCTATAGTAAGATATAGATAAGTTGTATTAGGAGTGTTCTTATCTTTACTCTCTTAATTCTCAACTCAAAGACAATGAGGAGGAATTCTCTGTACAATACAAACACACTCCTTCGAACACTAGTTGCATCAAAGTTAACCTTAATATGTGACAAAACAGAGAACCAATGAATCCTAGTCTCTCTAAAAAAGGATTAAAAGTGTTTTATCAGGACATAATAGTTCATTTATTTAACTTCATTTAAATATTTAACAATTATCTTATATCACTATTCAAACAAGAAAGTATATATCACATGAAATAGATATGTCTCTATCATGTACAATGACTGCCAATATATATCCCTATGTTCCTATAATGATATATGTATAGTCATCCCATTCCATACTAGGCCAAAACTATAAATCTCATGAACTAACAAAATCATGAAATATTAACCTCACATAACACATGAATCACCCAGGGTAAAATAACGTCAACTGTAACAAGTAAAAAGTATAAAAAACAATCTACCCATGGGATCTCAGAGTTTCCCCCATACATGGGTTAGATACTCCCATGCTCAATATAATTACCAAGTACCATAACATCCTATCCTCCTTTAAAAATTTCAAAAATATTAATGAAATATAAAATAAACATGTACCCTTTGATACCACTTTGAAATGTCCCCCAATTCGACACACTCTCATGTGGCCAGAAAGGGTTGGTTATGATACCTCAAGTGCACCTTCTGGTACGCCAGAGGCTGTTAAATAGAAGTGGGGGTGTGATAAGTAAAGTGGGGAGACTATGCACCCTGCTTACAGAGGTGAAAAATAGTTGAAATAAACATATAACAATAATAAATAAATATCAGATTGAATAAATAAAGGAAACAATACAATATAGTGGAAATCCAACAATAGATGCCAATAGAACAATCCAATAAATAATATATGAATAATTTAATATTGTGATGGAATAAAACTAAATTTTATGTAATAAGTAATACAAATGAAAGACTATTAGACTCAAATAAAGACTCAAAAGTCCCCGGTCCCAAACCACATGTTGGTCAGATCTCCAGAATTCAACCCATCCTACAACAAATAATAAACCACAAGGTCCCTTCTCCTTGTCCAATATTACATCCATGTAATAGAATAAGGTACCAAAAGGTGTCTCAAATATGTTGTGAGTATAACTTATTAGGTCAACACCACCTTGTCTTAACATAACCAGTCTGATAATAAGTTCATGAAATAAAGTAATAAACAAGTGTATTAACTTATTAAACAATCAAATTATTACCACATAAACCATCTTTGGCTCCATGACAGAATATCTCTAAACAAGTCTCACAACCATGCCAACCATTACCATATAACCATGGTAAAACATAACCTTACCTTGTTCCATACTAGAATATATTTGACCATGTCTTGCAAACATTCCAACCATACCCTTATAACCAATGTATAAATCACACAAATCCGGGTCGAAACATTCTATATAAGTGTTTCAACATGTCTTAGGGATATGACTAGAATATAAACATTTTAGCATGTAAAATGGGACAATGCCCTATATAATCATTTTAGTATATATCTGGGCCATTCAGTATATAATAATTTTATCATGTATCACTAGGCATACCCCGTTATATAATAATTTCATAATCTCTCGGGGCCAAACCCATTATATAATCATTTCAACATGTATTATTGGGAATAGCCCTCTATATATGCATTTCAGTATGTCTCATGGCCAAAACGGGTATATAAGTATTTTATCATGTAAACTGGGCTAATGTGACATATAAACATTACATGATAGAAATCACAAAAAATGTTATAGGAATAAGGATATCTCAATATCACATCATAAGGATCAATGGTTAATTAGGATAATTACCATTTATCATTAAACTATTTGTTTCATTTAACATTTTTTATAACCAATAACATTCTAGTTATCATAATAAAAAAAAATCCAATCCAAGGTGAATCTATATAAAGATAATAACCAAATCCCGTGTCATGATAAACACACATTAATCCAATAAAAAATTCATTTACAATAAAGGGTTCACTCACACAAATGGTTGCTATAATCCAGGTCAAAAAACAATTGGATCCAAATAGACTCCAAAGAATAATCCAATTCATTCTGTTTAATTTATTTAGTGTATAATATGTTGGAACAATTTCAATCTTTCACTTACATGAAAACAATAAAGCTATAGGGTTACAGATTAGACCCTTACCTTAAACTGATAATCAAGAGATTCCATCCAAAATTGCATGGAAGGTGCCCTAGGGTTGAGATAGAGAGGCTACATGAAGGAATGAGAAAAAAATAATCTACACAGTACCATTAATATTTTTTTTGGGATATTATATAGCGTTTAACTCTTTCACACGTTGTGGATTTATTTTTACAGAGATACACCGAAAAACCCATTACCAAGGATTATTATTTAATTATCTCTAATGTTACCCAGAATGTATTAATTACATGATGTGTAACAAGTTCACACCCTCTTTTTGTTTCATGAAATTTTTTGGAAGAATTTACATGGTGTTTAATATCTTTACATGGCATGTAATTCTCCTACAGACAACATTCAGACCCCTTTTCCATATATAAGGATCTGAGAACCTCCAAAGCCTTCCAAGCATGGAAAACCCTCATAAACCAATTTAACACATTTATACCTAGACTATAATAATTCAAACAAACATACATCCACATACTTGAAATAATTTTCCCCAATAAAGGCTCCCCTTATCCAAACATGACTCAACCTCCAAGGCTCAAATGAAAACCTCAAAGAGGGAGGTCCTTGAAAAAATATGTAATCTTACAACAATAAAAGCAAAAAATATCTAATATAGGTAAAGATGTAAGAAATATTTTCTCTAATATAACTACAAAAAGGGTGAAATAGTTTCCTACGAGACAAGTATCATTTCAAATTGAATATGTCTCATTAAATATTACTATTTTTATAACAGCAATTTATATTTTCCATAACATATCCTAATTTCTACCTTTGTCCTTAGTATAGAAATTCCAAGGTATGATAAGAATTTTTTCTTAGTAGAATCAAAACATGTGTGTCCATCTGACTATATTCAATGGATTCAATCAATTGATAATAATTCCATTAAAAAAACATGTTTACAATATATACATGTATTGGTTAATTAAAAATTCATAATACATAAATTTAATATGTAAAAAATTATTTTATAATCCAAATCAATGTTACTATATTGAATTAAATTACCATAACTAACATTAGTGGTACCATATTAACTAATATTGAAGTCCCAAAAAAAATATTTTTATGATCATTTGAATTATACAAATGATATCTAATGATATAGTTAAAAGAATCTGAATGTTATGGGAATTTATTAAAATATAAATTTAAATTCTCATATTTTTGATTCTTCTCTATAATGTTGATTTGTGTGTGTGTTTTAAATCATATATAGATGGAATTTGAAATATATCTTATAAAAAACTATGAAAAAAAATTATATTTTAATGTGATTATAATTTTTTGAAATTTTATGGTTAAGTAAGTTATATAACAAAAAAATTCAGTTAATGTTTTGTTTTTAATGTATTTTTCCATTCCTATCTGTTTCAAATTTCATTGATATAGATAGTTATCTCACCAAAATATTGAGATAAATTATAGATTTTAATGTGAATTTATATTTTATTGTCTTTGAATTTTTATGGTGGGGTGAAGTTATATTATTAACATAGTGATATTATTTTCAACATTTCATGTGATTTTAAAATTTATTATCATTTAAATTTCATGGAAGTTTAATTTATCACATCAAGAAAATGAGATAAATTTTAGTTTTTAATTTTATTTTCCATTTTAGTTGTATTTAAATTTTCATTAGTGTGAAAATTTACTACAACAATATTATGAGATAAAATTTCAAGTTGTTAGGTATTATTTGATTTCTTCCTCTTTTAAATTTATTGGTAGTGGGTTGTTATTTCACTAACATAGTGAGAGAAATTTCTTATTCTAATGTGATTGTATGTTTAGTTCTCATTTAATTTTTATAGTATGACCAGTTATCATAGCAACGCAGTGAGATACGATTCTATTTTAACTTGTTTTCCATTTAGTTCTCTTGAAACTTTTAGGGTAGATGGATATTATCACACCAATATAGTGAAATAAATTTATGTTTTTATTTTTTTTTCTATTCAATTATCTTTAAATTTTAATGTAATTTATCTCACTAATATAGTGAGATAATTATCTTTTCTTATTACATTTCCATTCAATTTTAATTAAAATTCCATGTCAGTTTAAAGTTATCTCATGAACAAAGTGAGATAAATTTTAGATTTTAATGTTATTTTCCATGTGGTTCTCTTTTAATTGTTTTGGTATGGGAAGTTATCTCACTAAAAACAAGAGAAATATTTATATTTTAATTTTTTTTCCATTTGGTTATCTTTGAAATTTCATGTTAGTTGGATGTTATCTCATGAACATAGTTAGTAAGATTTATGTTGTTAATGTTATTTTCCTTTCATGTTGCATTGAAATTTAATGTCATTGAAAATTTATCTTATAAATATAGTGATATATATTTATATTTTTAATTTTTTTATTCATTGGGTTATCATTGAATTTAGATGGTTGGGGAAGTTATCTCAATGATACAATGAGATAAATTAATGTTTTAATATGATTTTCCATTCGGTTCACTGTGAACTTATATGATAGGGGAAGTTATTTCACCAACATGGTGAGATAAATTTCTATTTATAATGTGATTTTCCAATTGATTCTATTTAAATTTTTTTACATTAGGGAATGTTATCCCACCAGTATAGTGGGATAATTTTTAATCTTTTTTGTGTTTTTTCTATTAAGTTATATTTATATATTTTAATGTTATTTTTTAATTTTTTATCTTTAAATTTTCATATAATGGAGAACTTATTTCATTATCACACTAGGATTTTTTTTATTTTATACATAATGAAGGGTAATGATTTTAAAATGATTATAAAAATCTTAAAAATAATTATATATAACAATTTACAATAATATTTCAGTTAGAACTGAATTTAGTTTATTATGGTGACCAAATCCATCTCATAAATACATCTAATTTCCAACAATGTTATCTTCCACTCACACTAATTTTTATGGATGAATTTTATATTTTTATATCTAATTAAATTAATCATTAAGAAACTAATGAAATAAATATACTCATAGTTGGTTACCAAACTCAATAGTCATTGAAACATGAAGTGGATCATCTTTTTCAATCCTTATTATTATTTAATATACAATCAACCTACATTCAAGATTATAATAGTGAGAAATATTAAAATATATTTTGTAAAATTTAGGGGAAAATACATGTGAAATTTTAATTAAAAAACATAATCATGAATGATCTAGTTATTGTGGTGTCATCATCATAACTATTTTAGGTACTCTTTATTGTTTGGAAATAATAATTTTAGAACTCTTAACCATGTATTAAATATAATAAATATATTTTTTAAATAGAAAATTTCCTTATGAATTTCATTTTATAATAATTAAAATGTAAATTTAATATTTTATATTCTTATCATATCACATGACTCTTCTATATAATGACCATATTAGTTCAGTTATCTGGGCTTTATAGTATTCTAGAATTTATATTTTCAGGATATTATTTCCAGCACAACTTAAATCTAGTAATGGCCATTTCAATTAATTAGGAAATGAAAAAACTAATGACTTATTTCAATAGATTTTAATTTTTCATTTAGTTTCTTATTTCCCAATGAAACTCTATTTCAACTAAAAAAGTTTTGAAAAATATAAATAAATTAAATTAAATTAATCATGGATTGAAAGTTTTGAAATAGGGATAATAAAAAATAGCAACAATTAACTACATTTAATTATTACAAGGTAATTTATTGAATATAAGAATTACATTGACCACATTTCTCTTACTTTCTACTCATATAACATTGAACGATGTGCATCAGTGACCTACCACTACTAACCAAATTTAGATAAATTCAATAAAATAATATTATTAGTATTTTTTAAAAAGTATTGAATATACAAAATTTTATTTTTTTACTCCATAAGAGGTTGATGCATTCATCAAGAAAAAAAATGCTATCATAGTTCTTGGGTTTCCATAAAAATACAATACAAATATATAACACATAAGAAAAATTAATAAAATAATGATCAATGGATTACTCCCAATATGTCTTTGTATTCAATTATAGTTTTTTTCTCTCATTTCTCATGTAAACCACTAGGATATCCTCTTAAAACCCCTTTTGGTGGTGATGAAATATCTTCCAAGAATGGACTCTTCTAAATTTTTCTGTGTATGATCTCTCCTATTACTATATTCTATGTTTATATTTTAATTTTATGGGATTACCTGGTTGTTTTTTCTCCATCACTCTCCATTCTTTTTTTTCCTCATGTTCTGTTGTGTTCCTTCACTAGTAGATTTAAGCAGCTCATTCACATTGGTAATTATAGGAGATGAAACATTTATTTCTACCCCTTAAATCCAATATACAAAATATTACCTTATTATCGGTGATATATGTATTTCATTGTTGACGCTCCTTTCCGTCACAGAGTCTAATGACTAAAAAAAGGGAAATACCTTAGTCCAAAGTGATTCATCCTTTGAAACATCAAAAATAGACAAAGGGATGAACAAGGAGAACATTGCCCATAGGTCGCACAAGTACTTGCGCGACGCCTTATTGTCGTGCAAGTGACTTGCGCGCCCTAAGTGATAACCGCCTAGTAACCACCCAGGGTCTTCTCTTGCCTATAAATAGACCTTGTGGGCCCCCCATTCGAGAGGATCTTTTTTTCAAAAACTCTGATTGAAGCTCCCGACGCCCAAGTCTCTTCTCAAAGCTTCCGGAACACTTCTAAGGTAATTTCTTACCTAGAACGGAAGATCTAAAGAGAGGGAGGAAGGCCTAAGTGTTGAAACTCATCAACACTTGCGCGCCTTAATGGCCAGCCCTTAAGGGAACTGGTCATACTTGCGCGCCGCCTTATTCCTTCAATAGAATTTGCGCGTCCCTTTTCTGGAAGAACCTCAAGGGAGGGTTTAAAAAGGAGTCACTCAAGTATTTCAATTCCGATTGAAAATCGCGCAAGTACACCATGTGTCGCGCAAGGTATACCTGCGCGACCAATACTTGCGCGCCCACGCAAGACTTGCGCGCCCCTACCATTCTGGGTGCCCATCTTGCCCATTTTACCCCTCTTAAGCCATTTCACCTTTCCTATTCAAGATTCAGTCTTCAAGATACTCTTCAAAGCCATTTATGGCATGATTTCTTGATTTGACTTCCTTATCTAAAAGGAATTCGGTGGAATATCTCTCAAAACCTAGTGATTTATACATCTTTATGTCACCAAAGATTGAGAGTTCGTTCATTCAACCTCATCCTTTAAGATGAGAGAATCCTTAACCTGGGTCTCCTTTTCAGAAATAATCCCCAGTTATAAATCCTTTAATCTGGGCATCTTCCTCAGGAGTAAGCCCCAAATTCTTAAAGTCCCCAAACTTGGGCATCCTCTTCAAGAGTAAGCCCCAATCTCAAATACTTGGGCATCCTCTTCAGGAGTAAGCCTCAATCTCAAATACTGGGCTTCCTTTTTAGGAGTAAGCCCCAAGTCCCCTAACCTGGGCCTCCTTTTCAGGAATAAATCCCAGTCATAATTTTGGGCATCCTTCTTAGGAGTAAAACCCAATCATAAGTCCCCTCCTAATTTGGGCATCCTCCTTAGGAGTAAGCCCCAAGATTAGAGTATTCAAATCTACATAAAGCACATATACCTTTATGGACCCTGTTCCTAGATTTTCTCCCTAAAATTAAATCCTAAACCTTCATCTATTTGGGCAGTCATACATACATAAGCCCCAAACAATTTCTTATGATTGCATCTTTCATGGCACATTTGTCTAATTTTTTACCAATACCTCTTGTTTCTCACACCGAGCATGACTCACGTGAGCTTAGAGTGTAAAAGTAATTATGACATTCTTCTTTGAGCCATCAATCATAAACATCATACTCCATTACTCGAACTACGTGGGTTCTGATTCCTTTTCCAAAATAAAGGATATGTAGGTAGCCCATTTATGGGTTCGATCCCAACTTTGAAATAATCCCTGTCCTTCTGAATGACGATAAACTTCAAGTGCCCCACTGAGTGGCTTTAAAACCAGCCTGGTCATCATAATGACCAAGAGACTTTTATATAAATGTTTTGAAGGATACCATTGACCAAGAATCTCTAAACAGATATAGATGATTCTCTATTGATGAATAACCTCGAATACATATAAAAGATTATCTAAATTTCTTGAATATTTAATCATTGATTGTTAAAACTAAAGGAAAGCTCATTTTATACTTGGTAATGTAATAAGGATTCACGAACATAACTTAAATCTATAAAGAGAGTCCCAGAGTAGACAATAATTCCCCTCAAAAAGGTGTGATGAGTCCGACCTCCCATCCTCTCGACCAATGCAAATTCCTAAGCCTCATTAGTCCACAAACTAATGAGCACCTACCTTTGGAAAGTAGGTCCAAATGGATGTGGAATCATTGGATGTTTCCGGTTCTACGAACAAACCCGCTAGAAACCGATCGGAACGTTTGAATCTCCCGTCCAGGAGGTCATCCCCGAAATCCGTGCGAAACAAAAAATGGTGAACCCGAAGTGAATCCTTAACCAAGTTAAAGTGATGTTATTCTTATTTGTTAGGCTCCTTGGGCCAACAAATCAATCATTGACATGTGCTCATCCAAAAGATGCAGTGGCCAGATTCATCTTGATTATGTCTGTTATATGGAACAGGCACTCTTTTCTCAAGATCTTCTGCAAAATGGATTTTCTTAAATTTACCCCTATGAATACTGCTGTTGTGAACACCTCTACTGTGAGGTCTGCTGCTGTGAAAACCAATGCTGCTACTCCTGCTGGAACATCGTCCGCTCTAAGGATGACATCACCAACTCAGCGTCTTCAACACTGGGTTTCTAATGCACTGGTTAAGGAGTACCGTCGCAACGGTACTATCCCAACTCTGGAGGCCGCTCGTCAATCCCTCCAAGTTAACAACTCTACCTGGTCGTCTGGACAACGGCGGCCAGCGATCAAGAAGCAGGCGGTGCTGACTACCATCTCTAACCGTTTCGGGTCGTTATCCCCGGAACGCAATTTCCATTCACTCCCTTACTCTGAGGAAGTGAATGAGCAGGTCCCGCAGGGCCTTAATTCAAAAAGACAGGATTCCTTCTCAAGGGCTCCCATCAACAATCGCCGCCAGACTCGTGCGGTAGTGCGCCCTCAACATGATGAGGGTACCGACTCCAGGCATTCAGCTCAGGTTACTCAAACCCGAGCAGGCAAGATGAACCGCCAGAGATGGAATCCAGTCAATAATGGGCAGGTTGTCATCCATGCCATCTCCGGAGAAGTCCACCAACCTAACTTGGTGGCAAATAACGAGCAGGCACAATCACCTGTCCGTTTTAATTCCTCTGTCTAGCAGACTCGTCTGGAAGCATCACGCCAATCCCGCCAGGAAATTCCGGCGGAGTACTATAGGTAGGAACATACACCTGCTTATACATCACCAGTTAGTCAGCAGGCTCGTCTGACTACATATGATGGAACTCGTCAACCGCGTTTGGCGAAGTGTAATCAGCAGGAACATACACCTGCTAATACTAATCAAGCCTACCAACAGTCTCGCTTGGTAGCGCACGGAGAAGTCAGTCGGAAAGCCCCGATGACAAACAGGAGGCAGACTCAACTCTCTGCCTCCACACTTGAGTACTGTCAGGATTCACTGACAGGAAAAGGAGGACAGGAGCAGGAACATACACCTACTCCAAGCCCGGAATGGACGTATATCCCCATTCCGGCGGCTGAAGTTACCAAACATATTTTGTCAATGGTGAAAGAGCAGAAGCAAATTCCTTCTCATATTCTGGATGCTTTCCAGGATATCATAACAGCTTCAGCATCATCTCAGGGAAAGACACATAAATCTATCCCTAGCAGTGGAGTGACACATCAACAATTCACTCCGGAACAGACACTCACATCTGTTCCAGTCCAAGAGGGTTATGGGGCATACTCCCCCATATCATATGGACAACCAAGTCAGGCACATACACCTGATTTGAGTGGAGATCGTCAGCCTAACCTGACCATCTTTCCTGATCAGGCACATACACCTGCTCAGAGTAACCACTTTCGTCAACAAGTGGTTTCTAAAGTGAGTAAGAAGGCATCTAAGAAAAAGATCTGCCCAGCACAGTCTGGAGATCAAAGGCCAATCTGCAACAAGGCCTTGCTCGATGCTGGAGTTCTTGAAGCCCTCAGACATTTATCTGTCAGAATTCAAGATTCTACTCCCTCAGTTCCCAATAACGGGAACATTAATTTTGAAGGTCTTCAACAGACACTTCCTCATGAAGGCTTGCTTCATGAAAGTTCGGTCAATCTTGAAGTTTCTTCTTCAGATGAGAGCCATGGGAACCCTCTGTGTGGTCAGAAGACCAAGGAGCAAGAGATTTCATCTTTTTCTGTAACCCATTATGGTGGTCCTCCCCATGATGATGAACTTCGCTGTGAAAGTCCTCTCCGCAGTAGTGATTCACATTGCCTGGAAAATACTCCAGTGGATAATGTAGTGCCGAGAAAGACCTCTTATCTTGAGGCACTTGCAAATGTGAAACCATTCATGTCTGATGCTTTATCGCTAACAAGTGAAATACTTTCTCAATCAGAAGATAGCCCAAGGTGTAGGTCATTCTCCGAACCACCCCTAAGTCATGCATCTTATAGTTTGATTAATGATCTCTCTACCAATCTTGTTGAATCCGATGAAGCAACAAGGAAACACCAACTCTGGTCAAAACAGGTAGAAGAATCTTCATTTAATGATAAAGAGGAAATGTTGAACATGAGGAAAAAACTGACAAAAGGTGAAGTACCAGTCATGTTTTGGCCTTTGGCTGACTCCCAGTACGACATTCCAAAGATGTTGACGGATGATGGAATCCATGATATTCGTCTCAACATATGGAAGACTCTTTGTCAATTGAAGAAGAAATTATTATCTTACGGTGATTATGAAAATCATATTAAGATAATAGAAGGGTTACAACGCCAGATCGATTTGGCATCTCTATCAGTCTCTCGGTATCCGAAGGCTGAAAAGCAACAGAGAACCCTTCAACGTTCATTCCTTGGTGCACTAAGAAAATTACGTCAGTTAATTGCCAATGCTCCATCTGATATTCATATCAGAGGATGGGGTGTTCACGGAGCACTACATTTCACAGTGCTTTCTAGTCAGCAAAGCCCACCGAAAATGGTCTCATGCAATGTTATTGCCCATGGCTGGCCACAGTCAATGGGCTTTGTTCATAATAAAAAGCTTGCTCAAGAATAGGCTTCAACTAGTTCCTCTCAAAATCAAGTATATAGAGAACAAGTTGTTGAATTGCTCCTACATCAAGCAGGCGAGAATATTGCACAAGCCTCTCGTCTGAAGAAAACACGTCATCAAATGACAGAAGTTTCGGAAATCATCCAACGGTCTGTTGAACCAGGTGATAAAAGTGGATACAGGTTAATGCATCCAGCTAATTTCCGAACTAAGATTCGCAAGATCAAGAGAGATTTTAAGAAAATCTCAGACATATCATGTCAAGAGACACCCCAGCATGTCAGAATTGGGACTTCTCTAACCCAACCCTCAGAGTCAACAAATGGGATTCGAGGAGTTGAGCGGAAGCAGCAGGAACATCCCCAGTCCACCGGACTGGGGACTTTTTCAAATCCTCAATCCCTCCCTCAGAGAAAGTCAGTATTCTCTCGATTAGTGAATAAGCCTCAAGAGGAATGAAGAGCCAAGCTATCAGGAGATTCTCTCCAAGTGACGGTTCTCCAAGAAGTTCCTGAGGGATCAAGTCAATGGAATTCCATGTCTCATCATGGACATGGAAGAAGAAAATATCACAAAAAGGCTGAGAGAAAGGATTCCATGCAATATGCATCCATTAATGTCATCAATGCTGTTACTGCTGATTCACCAGATGAGGCTCAATCAGAGGGATCAGACGAAGAGGTTCCTGCTAAAGAAGTTGCGCACACAGACCTAAATGAAGAAGGTGTGCGCACAAGTAATCAAAGGCTTACCCAAAATCTGGGTATTCCTTCAAGTAACCCACTTCCCCCTCTCCGAAAAGGATCCAATAAGGGGAAAGGAAAGAATCATGTTACTTCTCACCCTTCCTCTGAAGGAGGTCAATCTCTCTCATTAGAGCAAAGGTTTGCACAACAGGAGGAAGAAATGAAAGAATTAAGAAGGTTGAATGCAGAACTACTTCATAGTAGTCTTCTTCTTAAGAATGCTGAAGTCCGATAGCCGAAGGAATTTGTTGTAACTACTGAGATAGATCAGGAATATCCTCCTTTATCAGTACACCCTCGGAGGTCTAATCCTACGGGTCAAACGCAACAACGGTTGGCAGCACTACCATCAGTTTCAGCACCAACCACCACGTCTGTCCAAGATCCATTCATTGCACCTACCCAAAACCAAGTTCAACCTAATGTTTCTCAAAAGTTAATAACTACTATTGAGTCATTAACAGCTCGGTTAGAAACTATGGAAGGGAAACAGGCGCAAGTTCAACCTGAAAAGAAAGTTTACCCTGAATGGGTAGATTCAATTTCTCCTCCATCCAGTTTTGGAAACCCTGTTTTCCCTACTTTCAATGGATCAGGCGACCCTGAACAACATTTGACGCATTACGTGTCTTGTTGTGATCCTATGATGGGAACTCCAGAGTAGCAAGAAGAAGTGAAACTAAGATGCTTCATGCGAACCTTGCGAGGACCAGCTTTTGTTTGGTATACAAGCTTGCAATCCCGGTCAGTCATCGGATGGGAGGATCTTCGTCAAAAATTCCTTCTTCAGTTTAGCTCAACTTTTCCAAAAACGACAGTTTTCGATCTTACAAACTGCAAGCAAAGGGAGAATGAAAGAGTCTCTGATTTCATTGCTCGTTGGAAGGGATTAACGTATTCCCTGAGTTTAGCACTCCCTCAGGAAGAACTGTTACCAATCTGTGTGGCAAATTTGCGTGACGAATTACGCACGCCATTGATCCCTGTGAAATACACAGGAGGGTTTCGAGACATTACTTCAATCGCTCAACAGATTGAAGATTCCCTTATACATGCTAAGGTTAAATCTCGTATAATTCCATCAGCTCCAGGAAGGAGAATGGGTAAAGCGGAAACTGCTATAGTTATGCTTAAACAAGCACCTGTACCTATTTCTACTTCAAAACCTTCATCTTCTCGAAGGGCTCCACCTCCTGAACGCCAACAACAAAGGCTGTTTCATCCAAATGATCAAAGAGATCAACGAAGAAAACAATTTGAGGATTTGAAGAGTAAAACATACTCTTTCCGAAGTGAACAAGTTCCTGGTTACTTCATTTCAGCTCTGGAAAATAATTTGGTTCAATTACCAGTGCCCAAGAGGCCAAACAAGGAAGGAGATAAAGACCGTCCCAATTATTGTCCCTTTCATCAAATGTTGGGGCATCCCATCCAGGAGTGTTTTGTTTTTAAAGACCTCCTGCAAAAGATGGTCGACTTGGGACAAGTCAAATTAAAGGGTTCTTCAGCTCATGTAGCGTGTATTATCGCTACAGATCCAGAGGAAGGAGGCGAGTGGCAGGAAGTCAAAAGCAAAACTGCGAAAAAATATGATGATTGGATGGTCAAAAAGACAATCAATTGGACCCATTCCATTTTGCAAACATAATTGAAGAATCCAATTGTGTCTCCTACAAAAGCTGCAGTAAAGCCTCCATCAAAAGACAAATCCTCAAAAGGGCAGCGCAATTCAAAGAAGAAAGAGGAATCAGGAGAAGATGAGTATGTATCAAAGCCTAAATTGTCATTGACTCTGGATGATTTCATGCCATCTACTTCAAAGCCACGGGCACCGTCCCACCAAACGGCACAGCCTAAACAGGCTAACTAGGCAGAGTCTTTATCAGACGAAGAGTTAATCTTTGGTTCTGTTAATATGATTCAATTAACAGATCCATATTCTAGTCTTGATGAGCCTGAATTCCCTGTATCAAATAAGGGAATCCGAGGAAGTTCTAGAGTTTCAGGATACAGGGGAAGACGTGGATCTTTCCGAAGCCACTACTCTAATTTTACCCCTGCTAGCACTGTATATGCAGCAGAAACTCGTGGTAGAGCCCTTCAGCGAGCTCAAAAAGAACAAGCAAGTTCTTCTGCCAATGGCCAACTCAGTTTTGGCATAGTTATTTTGGAAGACCGATTAAAGGTTCCATATTCTTTATCTCAGCAAGTAAATGGATCTAATCAGTCTAATCTTCCAAAACCAAGGATGTTGCCAACTTCAATACAAGATGCATCAGCTTCCAAAGCATCTGCTTCCAAGGTACCTGCTAAACCGCATATTCCTATTGGGAAACGCAGACCTCTAGATCAAAAGTATGATATATTGAAACACTTGGCTCAAGTACCAGCCAAGTTATCAATTTTGGATGCTTTGAATCTGTCAAAAGATCTTCGGGAAGCACTCATCGAAGCTTTGTCAAGTCCTCAGGAGTTTGAAGCTGAAATTGCTGCAGCTGAAATCTATCACATAGAGAATAATCCTGCAGAATTCCATGCAGTGATATCTTTTACTGATAAAGATGAAGATGATGTTGTGCATGGGCACATAAAACCTTTGTACTTATCTAGAAAAGTCAATGGTGTAGATGTTCGAAGAGCTTTCATTGACAATGGTTCAGGAGTCAACCTCATGCCCATTCGTACACTTCGTCGATTGGGCCTCACGGAATCTGATTTATCTCCTTCTACCATGATGTTACAAGGATATGATAAAAATGAACAAGAAACACTGGGATAAGTTACACTCAGAACTCAGTTTGGAGATCTTGTATCCAATTCGGATTTCATGATTGTTGATCAAGACTCAGCTTTCAATATCTTGCTTGGAAGACCTTGGCTATATCAGCATGCAGCTATTCCTTCATCATACCATCAATGTCTCAAATACTGTTTTGATGGTCAAGTTGGAACATTGTATGGTGATAAGGCCTCGTTCAAGACTTGTGAGTCTCAATACATTGAGGTAGAATTTTATCACATGAAGGGAAGAGAAAAATCTACAATGAAGGAAATTACCAAAGTTAATGCTCCATATGGTTTGGAGAAAATTCCAATAAATCCATTTTTACATGTGAGTACAGATTATGTGTTACCTATCAGTAAAATTGACAAAATAGGCCCAAATCAAAATACTCTTATGGAAAGATCCATAATGTCAATTACGGAGATCGAGCCAGACAACATGGGAGAAATTGGTAACCTACCAAGCAGTGATGAAAGCATAAGTGGTGACGTTTTCATTTCATCTGCTGAAGTCCAACAAGTCTATACTTCGCTAATCAGACCAGAAGAAGTTATAGCAACACCAGAGGTGAATAATGATGTCGATTCTCAATCCATCATCTCCTCTTTATTTCCCAAAGAAGACCCTTTATCATCAATAGGGTCGGAAATGGAAGCTTCTTCTTCAAAATGTGAAAATTTTGACATCTCTTATGATCATGAGAATTTCGTTTTTTCATCTACTTTGCAAGTAGAAACGGAAGAAATAACACATGATGAAGAGGAAGAGGAAGTTCTTAGAGATGCTCCTCCAGCATTTGAAGAGGGTATCTCTACCACTGTGGATGAACTCAGAGAAGTAAATCTGGGTACAAAGAAAGATCCACGCCCCACTTTAATTAGTGCGTCCATGACCCTTGAAGAGCAAGAGATGTATATTTCTTTTCTAAAGAAAAATAAAGATATTTTTGCTTGGAATTATACAGAAATGCCTGGGCTTGATCCTGATGTTGCTACTCATCATTTGGGTTTACCAAAAGAACATCGAGGTTTTAAGCAAGCCGTGAGAAGACCACACCCAACCTATGCTTCCAAAATTGAAGCTGAAGTGGATAAGCTGATCAAAGCCAACTTCGTCAGAGAAGTTCAATATCCCAAGTGGTTGGCTAATATTGTCCCTGTAAAGAAGAAGAACATACAAATTAGGGTTTGCATCGATTTCAGAGATCTTAATCGGTATTGTCCTAAAGATGATTTCCCAGTTCCGATTACAGAACTCTTAATTGATGCGACGGCTAGCTATGAAGTACTTTCTTTCATGGATGGATATTCCGGATATAATCAGATCCGAATGGCCCCAGAAGATGAGGAATATATAGCCTTTAGAGCTCCTCAAGGTGTGTTTTGTTACCGGGTGATGCCCTTTGGTTTAAAGAATGCAGGTGCAACATATCAACGCGCCATGCATCGTATCTTCAAACCTCTTTTAGGGAAGTTTGTTGAATTCTATGTAGATGATTTGGTGGTTAAATCTAAAAAACGTTCTAATCACTTGGCTGATTTGGAAGTCATATTCCACAAGCTTCGACAACATAATTTGAAGATGAACCCCTTAAAATGTGCTTTTGGGGTAACCTTAGGAAAATTCCTCGGCTTTGTTGTACGCCATTGTGGTATTGAAGTCGATCCTGAGAAGACCAAATCAATCCTTGGTATGTCACCTCCTCAGAATTTGAAAGAATTAAGAGGAATTCAAGGACACTTGACCTATATTTGGCGTTTCATCGCCAATTTGGCAGGCAAAAGTTTACCCTTTACCAAATTATTGAAGAAAGGAGTCACTTACCAGTGGACTGAAGAATGTCAAGAAGAATTTGATGTTCTCAAGAAATACCTCTTGAGTCCACCAGTACTCATGACACCTGTTGAGGGTAGACCGCTTATCCTCTATGTGACAGCTTTAGAGCGATCATTGGGTGCCTTTCTCGCTCAAAAGAATGATGCTGGGAATGAAAATAGTCTCTACAATCTCAGTAGAACTATGCTTGAAGCAGAAACCCGGTATTCAAGTATTGAAAAGTGCTGCCTAGCATTAATCTTTGAAGTTTAGAAACTGAGACACTACCTGCAACATCATGAGGTCCAATTGGTATCTCGTAATAATCCGCTCAAATTCACCCTTAGTCGTCCAATGCTTACAGGACGTCTGGCAAGGTGGGCGGTTATTCTACAGCAGTTCGACATTCAGTATGTGTCTAAAAAGGAAATTAAGGGCCAAGCTCTGGCTGATTTCCTGGCTGAACATCCTTCAGTAGAAGACACGTATTCAGATATCGAACTCCCTGATGAGGAAGTTTTCTCTATTCAAGAGAGTCCTCAAACATGGGAAATTTATTTTGATGGTTCTTCTAGAAGTCCAACAGGGAAGAAAATGGAAAATCCTAAATTCAACAAAGTTGGTTTAGGAATTCTGCTCATTTATCCAGATAAGGCAGTGTTACCTTATTCCTTTTTGTTGTGGGAAGGTGGTACCAATAATGAAGCTGAATACCAAGCTCTCATTACAGGCATGGAGTTAGCGCTTCAAGCACAAGTGAATCACTTAAAGGTGAAAGGTGATTCAGACCTGGTAATCAAACAAGTCAATGGGGATTATGCCATCAGAAAAGAAGAATTAATCCCTTTGTATAATTATGTCAGAGAGTTAATGTCAGAATTCCCTTCAGAACCAACATTTTCTTATGTCCCAAGATCACAAAATGCTCAAGCTGATGCACTGGCTAATTAGCCACAGCTTTAGCAGATCCAAATCGGGACGAGACAACCATCTGTATTGCCCACCGTCATGAAATTTCACCTTATGTTCAAATTAGAACAGAGGAAATTAATGAAATTAGTCCCATTCCTGAACCGTATGGTCATACTACAGGATGGATGTCACCTATCAGGGAATACCTTCAAAATGGAACACTTCCACCTGATAGAGCTGAGAAAGAACAAATCCAGCGACGTGTGGTCAATTTTACTCTTTATGATAGCCCAAACCACCTCGAGAAAATTCTCTACAAATGTGGTTTTGATGGAGTTCTCTTCATATGTATTGATGGTGAAGAGACAATGGCTGTCATAAAAGAAGTGCATGCAGGAGTCTGTGGTGCCCACCAGTCTGGACATAGACTGTCTGATCAAATTCGAAGGCCTGGATACTTTTGGCCTTTAATGATACAAGATTGTGTTAATTTCACAAAGAAGTGTCATTCATGCCAAGTATATGCCAACTTCATTCATAAACCTCCAGATTTTCTTCATACAGCTAAATACTCAGGGCCATTTTCCACATGGGGAATGGATGTGGTGGGACCTTACCCTTCAGCTGCGGCCAAGCAGTTTAAGTACATTCTTACCGCTACTGATTTCTTTTCCAAATGGGCAGAGGCAGTACCTCTCAAAGAAGTCAGTTCTAAATGCATTGTTAGCTTCATCAAGTCTAACATCATTACTAGATTTGGTGTCCCTCATACCATATTGACGGACAACGGCACCAACTTCTGTTCTTCTGAGGTAAAGAAATTGTATCAAGAATATAACATTAAGTCCAACCATTCATCTCGATATCATGCGGCGGATAATGGCCAGATAGAAGCCTTCAACAAGACTCTTTCAAATATACTGCAAAAGATGGTGGATAAAGATAAGAGGTCATGGCCTGATAAACTCTTTCATGCTTTATGGGCTTATCGGACTACCACACGCAATGCAACGCGGTCAACTCCATATTCATTGGTATATGGAACATAAGCAGTCTTGCCAATTGAAGTTCAATTGCCCTCACTCAGAATAGCCATTTGTGATCAGTTATCTACAGATGAGCAATCCCAAAAGTGGTTGAATGAATTGGAACAGTTAGATGAGAAAAGATTGCGCACTTTGCACCACTTGGAAATCTATCAGAATCGAATAGCACGAGCTTTTAACAAAAAAGTTCGTCTTCGTTCATTCATTCAGGGAGAATTGGTATTGGTTCTCAGAGCACCAATGATACCAGGAAAGAAGCCTCCCAAGCTTGAACCAAAATGGGAAGGACCTTATTCAATACATAAGGTCTACTCCAATGGAGCGTATTCTCTAATCTCAATGGATGGAGAACACATCACGACTCCAACTAATGCCAGATTTCTGAAGAAGTATTTTGTATAAACACAAAATATTGTTCCCAAAGCCAAAACAGTCACATTGGTTCATATTTGTCCGAGATGACATTAAACTATATTATGTCCTATCTACATGACATTAAACTGTACAGAAGTTCATATTTTGTCCGAGATGACATTAAACTATATTATGTCTTATCTACATGACATTAAACTGTACAGAAGTTCATATTTTGTCAGAGATGACATTAAACTATATTATGTCCTATCTACATGACATTAAACTGTACAGAAGTTCATATTTGTCCGAGATGACATTAAACTATATTATGTCCTATCTACATGACATTAAACTGTACAGAAGTTCATATTTTGTCCGAGATGACATTAAACTATATTATGTCCTATCTACATGACATTAAACTGTACAGAAGTTCATATTTGTCCGAGATGACATTAAACTATATTATGTCCTATCTACATGACATTAAACTGTACAGAAGTTCATATTTGTCCGAGATGACATTAAACTATATTATGTCCTATCTACATGACATTAAACTGTACAGAAGTTCATATTTTGTCCGAGATGACATTAAACTATATTATGTCCTATCTACATGACATTAAACTGTACAGAAGTTCATATTTTTCCGAGATGGAATTAAACTATATTATGTCCTATCTACATGACATTAAACTGTACAGAAGTTTATATTTGTCCGAGATGACATTAAACTATATTATGTCCTATCTACATGACGTTAAACTGTACAGAAGTTCCTATATTTTGTCCGAGATGACATTAAACTATATTGTGTCCTAGCAACATGACATTAAACTATGTGGCACTTTCATCGTCCAGCATGACGATAAACTGTAAAAAGTCCCCAGAACTGATATCCTCATATTGGTTCACCTTAGTCCTAGATACATGACTTTAAACTGTACAGCAATGTTCTATCGTCCAACATGACGTTAAACTGTATAAATGTTCTATCGTCCAACATGACGTTAAATTGTATAAATGTTCTATTGTCCAACATGACGTTAAACTGTAACAGTTACTTGAATTGTCCTACATGACATTAAACTGTTAAAAAGTTTCCTTTTTTTTCATCCAACATGACATTAAACTGTAGAAAAGAAGATGTCCCTGCAACATGACACTAAACTGTGCAGCACCAGTTCGTCCTTGCTATATGACGTTAAACTATACTGCAATGGTCCAGTATGACTTTAAACTGCAACTTCATCCCACACGACATTAAACTGTGAAAAAATTCCCTAAACCGTCCAGCATGACCTTAAACTGCATCATCCCTAGTCCATGTATATGACCATAAACTATTTGCAAATCCCTTACGTCCAGCAAGACGTTAAACTGTGACGTCCTAACTACATGACGCTAAACTGTATAAAAGTCCCTTACGTCCGGAAGGACGTTAAACTATATAATCTCAAAGGTCCAGTATGACATTAAACTGCACCATTCACGGTCCATACATATGACCTTAAAATATTCGCACTTTAATCCGACATGACGTTAAAATGGTACACTCTTTTGTCCTTACTACATGAAAATAAACTGCACAATCCCCCTTTCGTCCAATATGACGTTAAACTGTATTGTCCCCATCATCCTAACTACATGATGCTAAACTGTACAGA
This sequence comes from Viscum album, assembly GCA_963277665.1. NCBI lineage: Eukaryota > Viridiplantae > Streptophyta > Magnoliopsida > Santalales > Viscaceae > Viscum > Viscum album. The sequence continues at coordinate 839,344,365 of OY728126.1, read as the reverse complement.
AAGTCCTTGATATGTCCTACATGACATTAAACTGTTATTTTGTCCCTGCTACATGACACTAAACTGTGCAGCACCAATAGTCCTAACTGCAAGACTTTAAACTGCATAGTCCCTGAATATGTCCTACATGACATTAAACTGTGCATCGTTAAGGTTGTTATTACCTCTTGTTTCTCACACCGAGTATGACTCACGTGAGCTTAGAGCAAACCTCAACCATAAAACTCTCTTTGGGCCCCTAACCATGTGTAAGTCCCAACAACATTTTAATTAGATCGTTGTCCCCAAGAACAACTTGATCATTAATTCATTCTTTAATTGAACTACACGGACTTTGATCCTTGCCCTCCAGGCTGGGTATGTAGGCAACCTCCCAGGGTTCAAGCCCAAAAACAATCTCTTCACATCGGTTCACCACCATCTCATATGATGTTGATTTGTGAAACCACCCCTGGAATCAATATCTTTACATTGATTCACTTTCGTCATTGTTATATGACGTTAAACTATACAACACTTTTGTCCAGTACGACAATAAACTACAATATTCTTTGATCACATCACTTGAGAGAGAAATATTATTGACATTTATTTTTCAATCATGTTTCATTTCAAAAAGACTACGTGCATACATGGTAATGCCTAAATTTCTTATCTCAGGTTAAACCATCATTGCACTAAAGTCCCCTTTCACCCTTCACATGTACGAACCAAATTTGTACAAAGGGTAGTTCTAGAACTACGTGGGCTTGATTCCCATCCTTATGGGATACGTAGGAACATTCGAGTATCCCTCAAATCCAGTCCCAAGTCTTTTGGGCCTAACCCCAAATTTCACTTTCAGTCCCCTGGCTGAAAAATCTTCATGAAAACACACACTGTGTATTCATTATTATGGTCTGAATTCTATGACCCTAAACTAAGATTTCTCATACTTTCGTCCTGCACGACGTTAAACTGCATTTCAAGAACTACGTATGGCTTGATTCTCATTCTTATGAGATACGTAGTGAAGTCCAAGTTTCAATTCAGGACCCAGCCACAACATGATTATGGTTATCATTGACCTATGTATCTCTATATACATTGGACAATACCCATATTTATGTGTTATAATCCTAACCTTAAATATTTTCAGATCTTCATAACCCTTTTCATGACTTCTAGTCACAAAAATGTCAAACTTCTGAGAAATCTTTTGCCTGACTATGCAGCACGTGCCCATAGGTGGCCTTGCATAAACAGTCCACATAACAGACCTGTCAGCCGAAAGATTCTATTTATTTGACCATGCAGCCAATGCCCTTAGGTGGCCCTGCATATTTCAACCCCCTAACGGGTTTTGTTAAATAATAGTAACTTCATTCTTGGGAAGAATGCCTCTTTTGTCCTTATTTGTCTTAAACGACAGTATGTAGGGATCCGCAAAAAATAGCCATCCTTAACATATTTGTCCCACATCCTTTTTCATAATCTGAAAGTATTCAAGTCTATGGTTTATTCTTCTTCCCTACGTTTGGGTCAGACCTTCGTAGGAGTGATATTCATTCAGTTCTTCGATAATATTGTCTAGAAATATCTTCTCCATATTCAAGTACCTCTTTACATACAACAAACTCTATACTTTAGAAAATTTGAATCTCCATAAACTTTCACTAGCTTTTAGCACTAGGAAAGTAAATTTCTGGGAGTTCTTTTGCCTGACTATGCAGCACGTGCCCATAGGTGGCCTTGCATAAATAGTCGACATAACAGACTTGTCAGCCGAAAGATGCTATTTATTTAACCATGAATCCAATGCCCTTAGGTGGCCCTGCATATTTCAACCCCCTAACGGGTTTTGTTAAATAATAGTAACTTCATTCTTGGAAACTACTTCTTCTAATGACTTTTAGCTCTTTTTCATATCATTCCTCAGATTCAAATATTCTTAAGCCATAGTTTTCATTTTTTTCCTCATACTTGAGTATGGTAGTATGTTTTCAGATGAACTTTCAAGGAATTGTGTCAATTCTAATCCATTATGGTCAAAGCTATTTTGACCTTAAACATTAGCCCCTTTATGTCCGACATGCATGACTTTAAACTGCCAGATTTCTTGTTTTTCTTTTCACCTCAGAGTCAAATCCTCTTTTCTCTCCGGATCCAACTCTGAGGGGGGACTTTTGTTGATGCTCCTTTCCGTCACAGAGTCTAACGACTAAAAAAAAGGGAAATACCTTAGTCCAAAGTGATTCATCCTTTGAAACATCAAAAATAGACAAAGGGATGAACAAGGAGAACATTTCCCATAGGTCGTGCAAGTTCCCTCCTGGTCGCGCAAGTACACTTGCGCGCCGCCTAGTGGTCGTGCAAGTACTTGCGCGACGCCTTATGGTCGTGCAAGTGACTTGCGCGCCCTAAGTGATAATCGCCTGGTAACCGCCCAGGGTCTTCTCCTGCATATAAATAGACCCTGTGGGCCCCCCATTCGAGAGGATCTTTTTTTCAGAAACTCGGATTGAAGCTCTTGACACCCAAGTATCTTCTCAAAGCTTTCGGAACACTTCTAAGGTAATTTCTTACCTAGAAAAGAAGATCTAAAGAGAGGGAGGAAGGCCTAAGTGTTGAAACTCATCAACACTTGCGCACCTCAATGGCCAGCCCTTAAGGGAACTGGTCATACTTGCGCGCCGCCTTATTCCTTCAATAGAATTTGCGCGTCCCTTTTCTGGAAGAACCTCAAGGGGATTCTAAAGGGTTTAAAAAGGAGTCGCTCAAGTATTTCAATTCCGATTGAAAATAGCGCAAGTACACCATGTGTCGCGCAAGGTATACCTGCGCGACCAATACTTGCGCGCCCATGCAAGACTTGCGTGCCTTTCAAGACTTGCACGCCCCTACCTTTCTGGGTGCCCATCTTGCCCATTTTACCCCTCTTAAGCCATTTCACCTTTCCTATTCAAGATTCAGTCTTCAATATACTCTTCAAAGCCATTTATGGCATGATTTCTTGATTTGACTTCCTTATCTGAAATGAATTCGGTGGAATATCTCTCAAAACCTAGTGATTTATACATCTTTATGTCACCAAAGATTGAGAGTTCGTTCATTCAACCTCATCCTTTAAGATGAGAGAATCCTTAACCTGGGTCTCCTTTTCAGGAATAATCCCCAGTTATAAATCCTTTAATCTGGGCATCTTCCTCAGGAGTAAGCCCCAAATTCTTAAAGTTCCCAAACTTGGGCATCCTCTTCAAGAGTAAGCCCCAATCTCAAATACTTGGGCATCATCTTCAGGAGTAAGCCCCAATCTCAAATACTGGGCTTCCTTTTTAGGAGTAATCCCCAAGTCCCCTAACCTGGGCCTCCTTTTCAGGAATAAATCCCAGTCATAATTTTGGGCATCCTTCTTTGGAGTAAAACCCAATCATAAGTCCCCTCCTAATTTGGGCATCCTCCTTAGGAGTAAGCCCCAAGATTAGAGTATTCAAATCTCCATAAAGCACATATACCTTTATGGACCCTGTTCCTGGATTTTCTCCCTAAAAGTAAATCCTAAACCTTCATCTATTTGGGCAGTCATACATACATAAGCCCCAAACAATTTCTTATGATTGCATCTTTCATGGAACATTTGTCTAATTTTTTACCAATACCTCTTGTTTCTCACACCGAGCATGACTCACGTGAGATTAGAGTGTAAAAGTAATTATGACATTCTTCTTTGAGCCATCAATCATAAACATCATACTCCATTACTCGAACTACGTGGGTTCTGATTCCTTTTCCAAAACAAAGGATACGTAGGTAGCCCATTTATGGGTTCGATCCCAACTTTGAAATAATCCCTGTCCTTCTGAATGACGATAAACTTCAAGTGCCCCACTGAGTGGCTTTAAAACCATCCTGGTCATCATAATGACCAAGATACTTTTATATAAATGTTTTGAAGGATACCATTGACCAAGAATCTCTAAACAGATATAGATGATTCTCTATTGATGAAGAACCTCGAATACATATAAAAGATTCTCTAAATTTCTTGCATATTTAATCATTGATTGTTAAAACTAAAGGAAAGCTCATTTTATACTTGGTAATGTAATAAGGATTCACAAACATAACTTAAATCTATAAAGAGAGTCCCGGAGTAGACAATAATTCCCCTCAAAAAGGTGTGATGAGTCCGACCTCCCATCCTCTCGACCAATGCAAATTACTAAGCCTCATTAGTCCACAAACTAATGAGCACCTACCTTTGGAAAGTAGGTCCAAATAGATGTGGAATCATTGGATGTTTCCGGTTCTACGAACAAACCCGCTAGAAACCGATCGGAACGTTTGAATCTCCCATCCAGGAGGTCATCCCCGAAATCCGTGCGAAACATTCATGCATGTATTAAATGGTGTTTTAATTAATTAATTAATTTATTTAAATGATTATTCCTACTAAATTGTAAATGGTTTTACTCATTTTTTGTTTTATGGATGGATACAATAGATAATTTAAAAAGGATCCAAAAGAAACTTCACACCATGAGCACCGCTAAAGGAACGTCACCAGATTTATGAGGATGATCATGGATCAATTCAAAGGCACAATACTAAAGATCCAATAAAAAACTTGGATTATAAAGTATAAAACATACTTTGCACATCGTTTAACCCTTACACATCAAGAAATGGTGCAATTCATGAAAGAGAGGCAATATGTAAAGTGAAGAAAAGTGAAATATGTATTTAAACATCATGAAATCTTTACATTTCATGTAAATTACCATCAAACTCAGTTATGATCCTTTGATGGTTTAAAAAAAATATTTTCCCCTGGTTACACCATGGATATTTTATATTTTAATTATAATGTAATTGAATGCATCGGGATCCCCTAGTGTTCTATAGATATAGGGAAATCATGCTTTTTTGAGGTAGATATTGGAGACCAATGCGTGGTGTGAGATGTTACGTTGTGTAGGGACTTGCCTAGTTTCATCTCTATTTTCATTATTAATTATTTTTCTTATCTTTTTTCCTCTTATCCAATAAGTACAAATATGAGGGGGTAAATCTTCCTTGTGCTAGGTTTATGTAATATAAGGTGGAAGGTGATTTTGGATTGATTAAATTATTTCTATTCATATATTTGGCTCTCTATAATTTAATCTTTAACATCCAATCTATGACGTCTCGACCTGGGTGACACTAAACAGTGCCCCGAGCAAGTTTTCCACATCCCCTCAAGCACGCCTCCCCGTATGCTAGAGGGAAATGAATAGCAATGAGGGTATGGTAATTCAGTCGTGGGGATACTATAACCTCTTTAATCAGAATAAAACACCAATGGATGCAAACAAAAAAAACCATGTGTGGGAGCGTATAAATAACCAGAATAATACTTTGTCATATGATAGTCAAATACAAAAATACAATACTGAACTAGAAGTTAAAACGTTCTATGATAATCCAAGTGTCAAGTGTCTACAATGAAACTAAAAGTAAAGACACAATGTCTCCCAAGGGGGTTCCAAACCAAATCCAGTTCCCTCTCCCATGCTCCACTCCCAAACAATAGCCAATCCCAGGGCCTTGCCCTTATCTTATCCTACAACAACAAAGTCTACTCAGGTGACAATCAGGCAGACTGAATAGGGTGTGAGTACAACTCAGTTGGCCACCACCAACGATGTCTAAAACAAGTCCAGTAAAAAGATAGTTTATGTAGTTCTATGAAGTAATAAATACAATTCATAATTAAATAATTATCACATTTTCATTTAATCTTTAATCGTCACATTAGATCAAGTTTCAATCTATGTTTCCCATTAGAATCATCATTCATTATTGTTAATCATTCAGTGTAGGTTTTCATGCCAAGCACCCCAAATCTCATTAAGTGTAGTTCACCATCCCTATCAATCTATATCTCATTCGATGTAGGTCATCATGCCTAGCACCCCAAAATCTAATGCATGGATAACTATTGGGGAGGAACTCCATGTTCAAGTCCCAAATTCTAATCGGTCTAGAACGCTATGTCTTGCACCACAAAAATCTCATCCATTTAATCAATCTTTAATTCCCAAGAATTAAACAAATCATTCTATTACTAATCCATAAATTAGTTAAACATTTCAAAGGCCATCATTTAACTCAACTATTAACTAACCACATAACCCATTAATTAATTCATCAATTAAATAATCAATCAATAAAATTATCATTCCATAATTTATTCTTCATAATTAATTAGCCATATAAAAACTCAACTTATCATAATTAATTATTACAATTAATTATCTTTGATCAAAAACATGGAACCTAATTAATTATCACAATTAATAATCATTCATATCCAAACAACATTTCAAAATTAATTTCCACCAATTAATTATTTTAACACAATTAATTAAATATATCATTCAGAATATCAAAACCAATAAAAAATCTCCAAAATATCAATTTGGGAAACCCCCTTTATTTTTATGTGATTCAATTTTCAATTAATCACCATGGAAAATAACAAATCAATTACACGTTCCTAATTACTCCAATTTAGGAAAATAAATTATCAAGGGATGATAGAAAATCATATACTCACATTCAAATATCAAATTCACGACTTTGGAAGTTTGATTTAGAACACCTACCTCAGTTTATTGATGGATGTTATCCCAACTAAAATGCCCAAAATCCGAGTGGCACAACGTATTTGATCAAGATTCTGATCTAAATCCCTAAACCAAAATTAAGACCAAAGGCATCAAGGTATTTTCAATCTATATCTAGATCGACAATACTAGATCTAGATCTCAACTTTTAGATTTAGATCCATGGTAACGAGGAAGATATTCAATGAAAAGATCAATGAAAGATAGAGGAATGAATGAGAGAAGCAACATGATGAAATCCACTTACTGGGGATAGAGCAGATTTTCAATCTGAAAGTTTTATCTTGAAGAACGGTGTTGATATCACCTTGTTATACCTCCCTAAGGCTATGAGAAAACCTATAATTTTTCAATCTTGATCCATGGTTGAAATATGGAATTCCTAGGGGTTCGGGTGGTTTTAAAATGTTTTTTCGGATATTAAATTTTGTGCGCATGGTTTCATGGGCAGAGGCGCACATTTTGGGAAAACCGTGCACCAACTGTGCAGACCTCCATATCTATGTTTGTATGGTTGGCACAGTTAGACATATGGTTTGTCAAACCATGCACAAAACACGTGGACCCCAATGTCCAGTTTTTCATGGGTGGAATGATTTAGCTGAACGGTTTGTCAAATTTTTGCGCAAACCATATGCAACCTAGTGTCCGTTAGTTTTTCTGAAAATTTCACCCAAATTCACCTCAAGACACTACTCCAAAACAAAAGTACTTAAAAACCTCAAAAGGTATCTGAAGATGAACCTGAGATGACTCCAGAAAAGGCTAGGATCTTACAATATCCTCACATTATAAAAGTTCATCCTTGAGTTGCATTCTCGAACTTCTCTAAGATTCTGATCCAAAAAGATTGGGCTATTAAGACCTCATGTTTGATTCCCATTCCAAAGTTTCATGTTGAACACTTCCATGTTTCCATAACACATAAACTAACAACACCATATTTCCCTATAAAAAATTCTCACTGCGACCTAGCACACGTATTAGATGCTCATCAAAGGATGCATCTCTCTCGAGATCAACCTCTTCCACATCAATCAAAGGAGAAGGGTTAGGGTAATATCACCATAGTTTTGATGTATGGAAAACATCATACATAGTGATGAATTTCTATGGAAGTTCTAATTGGTATGCCACTGGCCTAATTCTCTCCAGCACATCAAACGGTCCTACAAACCTAGGTGCCAACTTACCCACCCTCCGTATCCTATAGTGAGCCAATCTTGGTGACACCCAAAGGAATAAAAGATCACCCTCTGTAAACTCTAGGGGTCATCTCCATTTATCAGTATATGACTTATGCCTACTCTGAGCCATATCCATAAAATTTTGAATCTACTACACCTGCTCCGATGTCTCCTAAATGAGACTCGGTACCAACAACTCTGAATCACCTACCTCTAAACAACATAGTTGTGATCTACAAGGTCTACCATAAAGTTCCTCATATGGTTCCAAATGTTTAGTTTCCTGATAACTATTGTCATAGGTGAACTCCACTAAATCCAAGTGACTCTCCCATGAACCAATGAAGTCAACCACATATTCCAACAACATATCCTCTAACACCTGTATGGTATGCTCCGGCTGTCCATCTATCTATTGGTGGAAGGAAATACTTAACAAGGAATGTGAACAATGAATCTTCTATAAGCCCCACCAAAAGCATGAAGTAAAGCACGAATTGTGATATGAAACTATAGTCCACCACACCCCATGAAAATGAACCATCTCATGTATATACAGTTCTCCCAACTGTTCTACTATAAAGGTTTCCCTTATAGGCAAGAAATGTGTTACATTTGTTAGTCAATACATAACAACCCAAATATCATCATTATTCCTAAACGCCTTTGGAAATCCTGCCAAAAAATCCATAATCAAATCATCCCACTTCCATTTCAGAATAGGCAATATCTACAATAGGCCTCTAGGTCGGTGATGCTTTGCCTTCACCTACTAACACATGAAACATCTTGTTATGAATCCTGCTATCTCCTTTTTCATGCATGGCCACCAAAAATGTCGTCGTATGTCACATAAATTTTTTTTCACCCCAGGATGTACCACTAACTTTGAGGTAGGAAATTCTCGCATGAGTTCCTCTCGTATACTTGTAGGCATAAGAACCCAATTTCTGACATAGATGATCTCATCCTCATATATTTCAAGGTGTTCCCATAAGGTTAAACACTCTGAATCCTCATACTACCTATCCCTGATCCATTTTAAGAGTGTAGACTCCACTACTATAGAAACTAGAGTCATCCTATTATGAATCTCCTGAACTACCACATGAATTTTCGCTAACATATCCATTACATTGCACTTTTCACTCGAATCATATACCAAATGAGTATGAGTTTTCCTTCTCAAGGAATCATCCACAGTATTCCCATTTCCAGGTGTATATTCCAGTTCAAAATCAAAGGGTTGTATATAATCTACCCATCTACGCTGCTGATGATTCAAGTCACACTGTGGAAAGATATACTTTAAGCTTTTTTGATCCCTAAAAATTGTAAAATTTTCACGAAAAGGATAGTGTCACCAAAACATAAGAGCATAAAAAAATACTTCCAACTCGAGGTCATTTGTAGGGTTATTCCGTTTTTGTGTCCTCAGCTGCTGAGGCCCATAAGCAATGACTCAACCCACTTGCATCAACAAAAATATGATTTTGATCCCCGAAGCATCACAATACACATTGTACTCCTCAACCGACTTAGATAAGATAAAAATTTGTGCCGATCTCGAGAAATTGTTCAACTCCTCGAAAGCATTATCACATACTTCTGTATAATCAAACTTTTCTCCTTTCTTTGTCAAACCTGAAAGCGGTGCTGCCAATCATGAAAAGTCCTGGATGAACCTCCTGTTATAACCAGATAATCCCAAAAATATTATGATATCAAAAAAAATCTTGGGGTACTTCCAAGAAACCACTTCCTTCAATTTTTTTGGGTCAACTCCCACACCTTCTTCTGAGATTATATGCCCCAAAAGTCTACTAGGTCAATCCAAAACTGACATTTAGATAGCTTGGAATATATATGATGCTCTCTCAGTGTACCCAAGATGATTTCAAGATGTCGATCATGATCATAATGAGTCTTAGAGTACACAAAGAAGTCATCCACATAAACTACCACAAAACGATTTATGTATGGATGAATGATCCTATTCATCAAAGAAAAAAAATACTTCTGGAGCATTTTTCAACCCAAATGGAATTAAGAAAAACTCATAAAGACCATAACTTCTCCTAAATGAAATTTTTTGTATATTAGAGGTCCAAGCCCTCACCTGATGATACCCTAATATCATATTGATCTTTAAGAACACACAATCCCCCTTTAGTTGGTTGAATAGATCATCGATACACGGAAGAGGATATCAGTTCTTCACAGTCATTTTATTCATCTTCTAGTAATCCACCCAAAAGTATAAACTCCTGTAAGAATTCTTGGAAAAAAATAGGTGATCCCTAAGGTGATTTACTTGAATGGATAAACCCTTTATCCCAAAATTCCTCCAACTGTGTTTTGAGCTCTTGAAGCTCACTCGGCGACATTCTGTAAGGTGGAATAGATACCGGCTCAGTTCCCGACATGTTCTCAATAGTGAATTCCACATCTCTCTCAAGAGAAAACCCTAAAAAGTCTCCAAGGAATACATTATAAAATAGTTCTACTATAGGTGGAAGGACTTCTTGCCTACCAATCCCATCATCCATCCAAAGACTAGCGACTTGGGCTGTGAGATCTCCCAATTGTTGAGTAATTGGCCTAGCTCGGCTTACATGGATATCCCATTCCCCATGATGAACATACTAGTCACCCTTATAAGATACAAAGGTCACTCTCCTATGGTAACAATCTATGTGGACTTGGTATGTGACTAGATAGTCCATACCCATAATCAATTCAATGACTGTTATATCAAGGAAATAGATATATCAAAGAAAATGATACTCTCTAATATCTAGCTAACATCCCTTGCATAAACCGATATACCTAGACCATGTTCCCCATGGTGTATCGATATTCATCAACCCAATTATGGAATCCACCTCCAAGCTCAAACCATTAACAATATTTTTAGATATAAATGAATGAGAGACAACAATATCAAACAAGGCAGTAGCTAAAGTAGAAGCAACTAAAAAATTACCTCTCACTATCAATGGACCAGCCTTGATCTTCACATGTGTAGGATGAACTTCATGTAACTGTTCTTCCTCTATTCCATGTGGTGTCATCTGACTCCCTTAAGTAGCACCACTCTATTGATATGGGAACTCATACCCTAAAGAACCACATCCACTACCTATACTACCTTTTCCAGTAGAACTTCTGCTACTGGACCTATATGGTGTAGAAGACCACCTTACCCCATTCTGACTTTGATCAGCTGCTCCCTCAGCTCCAGCCTACTACCGCTTCATACAGAACTTATGTTTGTGCCCCATCTTTCCAAAAAATCAACACTCTAATGGTGGTTGAGGACAATGCGTATGACACTTTACATGCATACCGAATTGGTGAAAAATCACACGATTAAGATCTGGGGCAACTATTCTTCATGACTATCCACCTTTATTTCCATTGTTCTGACTATGGTTCTGGTAATGACGCTTCTTTCTTTCAAAAGGAACACTCCCTAATCATCCAATGACAACTACTTATCCAGTACTGGAAGTCTCCTTCAAGTTACCCTCTAAAATGATAGCTTAATCAACAACCTCTATAAATTTCTTCAGCCAAAATATATTTTTCCGGGGACTTCATTTCACATTTGAGTCCATCCTGAAATCTTCTGACCAAAGAAGCCCCATCTATTGCCTATTTTGGAACAAAATTCTTTAAATTTGTGAACCGTTCAATGTGATACATTATGGACATGCTTCCTTGGGTCAGATGCATAAACTACAAAGCCTTATCTTCTCTTGGCATCTTTGGATAGAAGTTTTCCATGAACTTCTCTAGAAAGTCCCTTCATAACATCTGACCAGTCTATCCTTATTGTACATGAATGTCCCACCAGTGCTTCAGTGAACCCCATGGCATATAAGCAGCCAAATAGTCCCTCCTCCCATCTAGAGTCTCTAAATTGTCATGTTCCATCTCTATGGATTCAATCTATAATTCATCTCTCTTAGGTCCACCCTCTCTAACAAAAGTAGGAGGGTTTTGCAGTTGAAACTCCCTTGTCAACTCAGACTCGCTTTTCAGAACCTGCCCTGAGTCTCTCTCCTTGAATTGCATGAAACGTGAAAAGTTCTCTCAAAACTGTTCCCCTTCCTCCTCATCTTTCACCAATGGTGCCTCAAGTTCCCTGTCTGGATGTTCATTCCTACCCATACCCCTCGATCGCTCCCTCAATAAGTGTCATGGAGGCATATCTCTACAAATACAAACACACATCTTAGGTGTCAAAAGACAACCTTATAAAATTTATGTAAGAGGAGATACTAACACAACAAGTTTCCACATGTCCTTTTCCCATTTTCTTATCACACGGTCAACACCGAGGCCTTATCAATACCCTTAACCAACCTACTCCTATGTCTTGGTTAACAAGGGTATATACATTCTCACTAATTAATCTAACCATTAATTAATAACATTATCTCAAATTAATTATTTCAACAATTAATTAAATAATTATACTCATTGAATCAATCAAGGTTCTCATTAGACACCCATTTATTCTCATTTTGAATCATTATTTCAATCTCACAACAGATAAAAAATTGTTCAAGTTCAACAACTTGTCCATAACCAATTTTCCCCTTGAGTGCCTAGAATGATGCATGTCAGGACAACCCTAAGTGCCTTGAATGATGCATAGAGACTCAAATATCATGCCTATTTAAGCCATGAATCAAATTATAAAAAATTTCAAAACAAATATCACATCACACCACAAGTGTGTCACCCATGGTGAAATAATACCTAACTGTAACAACAAACAACAGTCACAACAACCCCACCTTGAGTACTCTGATTTTCCCCCATACAAGGGTTTGAAACTCCCATACATGAGATCATTACCTAGACTTGACTCTTCCTAGTATCCTATCTTCCATTCCCAAAATATTAATAAAAAATAAGAATAATGAAAATAAAACTCCTCTGATACCACTTTGTGACGTCCCAACCTGGGAGCCACTAAACGGTTCCCTAAGCCAGTTGGCCACATGCCCTCAAGCGTGCCTCCCCATATGCCAGAGGGTACCGACTAGTAGCGAGGATCTAGTAAGTCAGTATTTGGGATACAATGCCCTCTTTTATTAGAATAAAACACCAACAGAAGAAAACAATCACAACCATGTGCGGAAGCATATAAATAACCAGAATAATACCATGTCATATGATAGTCAAAAAAGAAAATACAATACTCAATTGGACAGTAAAACATGAAATGATAATGAAAGTGTAAAGTGTCTACAATGAATCTAAAATTAAAGACACAATGACTCATAAGAGGGTCCAGAACCATGTCTCGTTCCCTCTCCCATGTTCCAATCCCAAACAACAACCTATCCTAAGGCCTTTCCCTTATCATGTCCTGTAACAACAAAGTCTATTGGGGTTCTTATCAGGAAGCCCAAATAGGGTGTGAGTATAAATTATTTGGCCACTACCAATGGTGTCTAAAACAAGTCCAGTAAAAAGATAGTTTATGAAGTTCAATGAGACAATAAATACAATGCATAATTAAAAAGCTATCACATTGTAATATAATCTTTAATCATCACATTATATATAGTTTCAATCCATGTTTCCCATTTGAATCATCTTTTGTTGTTATTATTCATTCGGTGTAGGTCATAATGAATAGATCCCCAAATCTCATTAAGTATTTATCTCCATGACTATCACTCTATATCTCATTCGTTGTAGGTTGTTATTCCTAGAACCCCAAAATCAAAAGCTTAAATAACTATTGGGGAGGAATTCCAGGTCCAATTCCCTATATCTAATCAGTCTAGAACACCATGTATAGCACCAAAAAAATCTCATCCATTTAATCAATATTTAATTCAAAAGAATTTTCCACATCATTCCATTACTAATCCAATGATTAGTTAAATATTTAAAAGGCCATTAGTTAACTCTATAATTAATTGAGCACAAAACCCATTAATTAATTCATCAATTAATAAATCAATCAACACAATTCTCATTTAATAATTAATTCTTCAGAATTAATTATTCTTATCATGACCGAACTTATCAATGATTATTATTACTATTAATTGTCTTTGATCAACATCATGGCACATAATTAATTCTCATGATTAATTATCTTACATATCCAAACATGATTTCATAATTAATTTCCCCCAATTTATTATCTTAACATAGTTAATTAAATATCTCAATTACAATATCTCAACCCATAAAAAATATCTAAAATATCTATTTGGTCAACCCCCTTCATTTTTTCCATGATTCAATTATCAATTAATCACTACGGAAAATCACAAGTCAATTCCACATTCATAATTACTCCAATTTAGGAAAATTAAATTATCAAGGGAAGCTAGAAAATCATAACCTCACATTCACATATCAAGTTCATGACTATAGGAGTTCGATTTAGACCACTTAAATTGGTTTTTTGAGAAAATTAGTCTAGTGGAAATCCCAAAAAACTGATTAGAACAACATCGTTGATCATACTTCAGATCAAAATCCCAAAACCAAAAATTACGATTAAAGGAATCAAGATCATTTAAATATAGATCTAGATCCACAATACTAGATCTAGATCTCAACTCATATGTTTAGATCCATGGGAATGGTGAAGATAATCCATGAAAATATCAAGGAAATATAGAGGAATAAACAGGAGAAGCAATGGGATGAAATCCACTTACCGAGGAGAGGGCAGATCTTTAGTATGAGATTCTGATCTCAAAGAATGGTGTTCACATCTCCTTCTAGTCCTTATGAAAGGATTTGGAAACACCTATAAATTTTCATGCCCGAGACAAGGTCAAAATATGGATGTCTTGGGTGTTCAAGTGGTTTTAAAAATGGATTTTCGGATATTAAATTATGCACGCATGGTTTCCAAGGCAGAGGTGCATGGTTAAAGAAAATTGTGCACCAACTGTGCGGACCTCTCTATCCAAGTTTTCATGGTTGTCATGGTTTAGTCGCATGGTTTTTCAAACTATTCAAAAACTGTGTGGACACCTCTATCCAGTTTTTCATGGGAGGCACAGTTTAGCCACACAATTTTTCACATCATGTGAAAACTGTGTGCATCCCACTGTACGTTTTTTTTTCTTACAATTTCACCCAAACGCACCCCATGCCATTACTCCCAAACAAAGGTACTTAAAAACCGCCAAAATTGCTTGAAGACACAACTTATATGACTCTAGAAAAGGCTAGGATCTTAAAAAATCCCTTTCTATTCATTCTTTCATCACCAATGATATTTGAATATGAAAAGAACTTTAAAATTTCATAACTGAAAACCCAAAAATAAGCATAACCATTGTCAAATTTAGGGTAATCCAGATTAAATATTGTTTGAAGACAAACTTGATTTAGTGAAATCCTAAATTATTGAACCAAGAGAAATAGGGTATTGCCACATCAAGGAGGGGATACCATGACTATTATACCCCCATCATCATGACTATGGAACTCAACATCGATTAATAAAATTATTTTCTAAAATACAATTACACCTGAACCCTGAAATTACAAAACCCTGGCATGCATTCCAAATATGATTCAAAACCAATAAATATATTTTCAGTTCATCTTTTTCTTTCTTGAAATCGATCAATAAAATATTTTCTCCACTCCTTCTTGAATTTAATAAAATAAAATATTTTGAAAACCTAATCAATCTAATTCACCATATATGTGAGTTTGACTTAGAAAATTACTAATACCATATTTTAATTAATTTAGTAGCATAGTTTTAGTTTTTTTATAATTTTTTTTCACTACACCATTAGGAAAATAACGATTCCCCATGGGTGTGTCAATTGGTCTTTTATAGTAGTTCACATAGTAGTTTGGAAAAGTGAATATGTATTGTTTGGATTCATTATTTCCATTGTGTTGAATCCATATCTTATTTTTGTTTTTAGCAGCCATTATTTCAGGGTATTCCTCCCATGTTTTCTCTTTTGTTCTAACCAATCAAGTAGGACCACATATTGTTTATGTGTGGTGGTCTTCAGAATGAATTGGGATGGATTCATCAATTATTTATAGTTATATTTTTCACAGGTTGTGTTCTCATGATATAGTTCTTTTCTTACATGGTAGTTACCATCATCTATTATATCTGTTTCTCTTGATCATGTTATATAGATTTATCTAATCCTATCATTCCCCATAATTTTCTTAGATTCTATATCTCTTATCCACTCTTAGGTTAGCTTCTTTATTGGTCCAATTTAGGGTTTATTCTAGAAGATGGAATGATATACAAGGTGTAATAAATTAATTTCATAAGAGTAGTGTGATGGAAGCAGTGATTGGTTTGGGACAACATTGGTCATTCATCGAGTGGGATAGTACTTCAATAAGGTATTTTTTATAGTCTAATCTGGGTCCAATGGTGGTTCTTGTAGTGATTATAGCTAATAATGGTGGTTTGAATCTTCTTGTTCGGATGTCCTGGTGGTGTTATTATTTTTATTTATTTCTTCTCATCATGGATATTGTTTAGAGACATGCCATAAGTGGATCGACTGAAATCATCTAGTAGCTATTGTATCTCATTTGGAAAGTCTATGATGTCCTAAGGAACATATAACATTATAGAACCTAAATAGTGGTATCTTTGGATCTCTAAAAATACTTTTATGAATCTTTATAGTGACACACTTTTCCAATTTCTTTGTCTGGGCACACTCTTTTAACCCTCCCTATTATATGTGAGACCCTCTTTAATGTGGATTTTATGTGTTTTTTCTATATTTTGGTATTTTATGGTTGGTAATATACTATATTTTATTTATTGGTTCTCACTCAATTGAAATTATTTCTTTTCAAAAAATTAATATACTAAATTTCATAGAAATATTACTCCATTGAAATATATTATGGTTCCTCCCACTTGATAAGTTGAATTATATTCAGGTATATTTATGAAGAAATCATATACTTTTTAATAATGTTTGATAATATTATATGGTTTTACCTTCATTACCCTCTTTTGAACTGTTGATACTTCATAGATAACTGTTTAATTTCAATAAGAAATTCAAACATGGGAAAATGGGTGTTTCATTTTTCTTAATTTATATAATATGGAGATGTTTCTATAACATATATTAGTGGACCATCATTTTATATTTCATTAACAACTACTATTTGAGTCATTTTTATTTTTTATCACATATATAATTTAGAAATCGATTTTATAGATTTCAATCACATTATTTAAATTAGTAAATCATTGATCTTATAACCTATCTATATTAATCAATATATTCTTCATTACTAGATTGTTTAATTGAATAATGATCAATTACTCTTTGAGTCTTTTATGGGTTTTCATCAGAGGAGATACACACTAGCTGTGGGAGTAGGTAAGGTTTTCACATGAATATATCTAGAGCTATAATATGGATGGACCACCATATTGGAGATGGTGATGTGGTCGAAAACCTCTTTATGGTGAGCCATGTTGACTATCAGGGAGTTATTTTTCAAAGTATCAAGTGGTTCATGATATATTGAAAATGGAAAATGAATCAATCCTCTTCTATAATATCCACATTTTTTGGTTTCATGTCCATTGAAAATTATTAAATGTCTGAGTTTCAAGACGAAACATGCGATGGATTACTTCATCAAACCATAATGGTTGAGGTTTTAAGTAAAAATTGTGTCCTCTCTTCATAGATCCTCATAATGGTTGATGTAGGAATGAAATATTTATTTTAAATCATATGTTGGAGAGGTAATGATTCTAACGAAAACCTTGGACATACCTTAATTAGATGGTGAATCTACACTTATGGTGACTATTTCTCACTCACTAATTTTAAGTAAGTGAGTTTATCCTTAGTGAAGAAGTAGTCAATTCAAGATATTCATTCATTATAGAGAAGTGGTGTGGTATCACCCATATATATATGGACTAGTTACCCATTGTTAGGTTCATGAGGTTCTTGTGATTTTGTATATGAGGGGGGTTTTATCTATATCAGTGAGTGAGATCCCCTTATATGTGTGAAGCAGATCGAAATATCTAGAAATTATGGTTGGATTCCTAGATAATGGTAAGCATGTCTCTGTGAACTATGTACATAGACAATAAATTT
This sequence comes from Viscum album, assembly GCA_963277665.1. Lineage (NCBI taxonomy): Eukaryota > Viridiplantae > Streptophyta > Magnoliopsida > Santalales > Viscaceae > Viscum > Viscum album. The sequence continues at coordinate 839,326,401 of OY728126.1, read as the reverse complement.
ATTTCCAATGAATGTTAAGGAATGCATAGATGGTTCTTAAGGGTTACCCCTATTAGAGCCTTGATGACAGGCTAATGTATTAATTTGATTGTATTCTGGAATGAAATGAAGGTGTTTCTAAATAGGATAATAAACACTTTTGTTGTTCTTATGGAATGTATAAATTGAACCTATACTTGTTTTGGTTTAGGGAGTAGCCGATTGGGAGTTTGAGTATTTATCATAGTATTACCTTAAGAGTTTCAACTATGTAGTATCCTATTGTTGTATGATATCCTAGTTCAAGGATTAGCATTGGACATTATTAGTGAAGGATATAGTGTTCAGGTGATGGTAGGGGTTTTTGGTAAGTTATCTTTAGGGAAGTTGATTATATTTTATGGAAGGAGGAATTTCCCACCATCAATCGATGTTGTTCCCCCCACTCTCCCCATATGTATGAGAGTGTCTAAGCAGATATAAAAACATAGTGGTTCTATGTAGCTTGGTGTTCTTAGGTGATGTACTCGAAGGGTTTCCATGATGATGGGAAGCATGAAATCCATTTTCCTTGGGGGATAGTGGTTGTATCTTAGTTATCATATAAAATATCATGACATAAATCACAAGTGGGGACGTCTATATTGAATAATAACCCATAATGTGGTATTAAATATATCATTTTGGGTGTACCCATCACATGGTAGCTCTCTCTATGAAATAATGGAAATTTTATCAAGATATTGTGGTCTTTGATCATTATAGTTATAGTGGGAGTTATCTTAGGGTCTAGATCCAATATATATGGGTCATATGAATGGTCATGAACATCTGATTCTTATTGTGGTGGCTTAGGCCACTTGATGGGTAGTGTCACATTTTTGAGTAGTTGGATGAGGCTTGTTTGTACCTAATGAGATTATTGATTTCTTTAATAAAATATTGATAAAAATAAAACTAGGTTATCTTTGATAGTGGGTGAATAGTTTTTTAGAGAATATTATTGATATGGGATTCCAAAATAATTTTGAGAAAAGATCACAAAAGGATTCTATATTTCTCATGTGATCAAAGAGAGTTAATTCAGAACTGATTCATTACTGGAAAGGGATGTTATAAATTTTAGTATGGGTTCAAAAGATCCTTCTTCTTGGAGACTCTTCCAGTGTCAGAGTGAAATATTTATAAATCAATTAATCATGGAGTATTTAATATATGGGTGTCTTTCATAGGAAAACCATATAGAATTCCCATTAAATTAGTGGAGTAAGGATATCCCACTAGATTAAACCTTGTAGAAAACCCACTTCGGGTTGGATATTGTTGATTCATTTCAACCTGAGTTGTTTTATGACCTTACATATAAGAATTTATTTGGGGGAAATGGATAGAAAAAACACACCTAGAATGGATTAATGTTTCCACTATAGTATTTCTTGAATATGGGATAGATCTAGAATTATGGTGGGTGGAAGATAATGCATTTATCCTAGTCAGTTGTGTACTGAGTTATCTTAGATCTCAAACTTATAAAGGCAAAAGAAGTGTGTGTGGAAGTGGTTCATTTTTATCATGTGGTACTTTTCCAAGATACCTTATTGATGATAATATTTATTTCCTTTTTGGGTACAAAAAGTCTTAAATTCATGGATTTTGTAGTTATCTAAATTTATCTTGATTGAGGAAAAGCTAAATTTTAAGTTTCTATAGTCTAATGACATACCAATGGGTAAAATGGTAAATTTACCCTTGTAAATGAATAGAGAAAATTTTATAATGGTTTTATCAATCTTTGGGTGAGGTTTTTAACCCTAGGATAATATATAATGAAATTTTGAGCATATCAGAACCTCAATAATAATTCATTTGAAATAAAATCATATTTATAGTGCATGTGTATATATTCATGGAGAGAATATTTTTATATAAAAATTAAGTCTAAAATTTAAAAACTTAGACCATAATTGATTTTAGAATGGGTGTATTACCATAACGGTGGTATAAATTTGGTTCTTCTCAGAGTCCCTGAGGTTTCTTCATCATTGATGGTGTGATTAATTGAAAAAGAAATTTAAAAATTTAAATAATTATTTCGTTTAAGGATAATTAAACATATTGTTCTACTTAATTAATTATATCAATATATTATTCTATAAATACTAGGGTTAGTCACATAAACTGTATGATTTGAGAGTGGAATCATGGGAGATGTCTTCATAAGACTTTGGGGTATTCGAAGAACCTATAGAATCAAAGAATAGATAGTCACTTTCACCAATTCACACTGATACAGACATGATATTCATCAATGAAGGTATCATTATTTTGAAATTTTTCTTAGTTCTTCATAAATCCAATATTTTAATTCTGGTGTGAATCCATTTTTCTTAAATATACTACTAGTGTATATTATATCTTTATTATTCTCCAAACCTCACTCATAAATTCTAAATTCCTATTCCTTGAAATTTTAGGGTACAATTGTTTATCACATAACATGTTTTCAAACATTGGTATTTATTTCAATGGTTATTGAGAAAGTAAAAGGTATCCCCACTCCTCTCTTAGCCCCTCTTTCCCATATTTACACCCCACTTTTCTCTCTCTACCACTCTTCTACCTTATATATATATTTTCCTGTCATGAATTGATTAATGGTCCATTGGACCTATCGATTTTAAGTGGTAGAAAATGTTTGGGTGTTGCTTAAATATTTTCAAGAAGGACGGTATAGCGTAGCTCAATGTGGGCCAATCGAGTAGGAGGGGAGGCAACAATAGTGGTAGTGTGGGGCTAGTGAGGCAAGATCTACCTAGTGAAGGTAGTGTGAGGGGAGGAAACGTAATGGTAAAAGGTTTTATAAGTAGGGATGATTAACATATGATCATTGAATAGGAGAGTACAACTATTATAGTGGTTGTAATTTCATGTAGAAGCTGAATGTGATGGAAACCAATGATGAACATGGGTGGTGGTGGCAGTCTTGCCACATATGGGGCTATACCCATCAGTTACTATTAGTTAAACCCATATATTTTATTATGAAAATCGTTGTGTTTGGGAACCCAATATAGCCCTATGTGTGGGGACCCACTGGCCCCCAACCAGTGGCCCTAGGTGGACTATCCTAGTCTGTGGGATGGGTGGGGTTGATAAGTTCAATTAGACCTAAACTGGCCTCACCTCACTGGGTGATGCATCATTGCAAAAATAGGTTCTATGTGACCATATAATATAAGGTGAATTGGGTTCTTGAATGTTCTAGTGGAATGTTTCATCCTATCCTTTCTACTTATGCACCACAAAGTGTGCTTGGAGTCCGCCAAGTGGCACGATTTTCTGACTATGTGGCATATTCATAACATTCTCACCATAAGTCAGATTTTGGAATGTAAATAGACTATATTAAGTTATTTTTTCAAATAGATAACAATGGGATAGTTCCATTGGATATCCAAGGTGGTTTTATCGGTGATATATAAAAATTATTAATTTATATTTGTGGGGATGATGTATGGGTTAAGGAAATATGGACAATGTGTTCTTAGAATTGAAAAACCCTAGTAGCGTATTTTTTCTAGGTAATAGTTATATTAATACCCAGATATGGTTAGTATTTATCTATCATATTTAGGGAATTTTTTTCTATATACTCGTATAATATAGTATAAATATTAATGATAAACATTCCTTTATTTTACGTAATTTAAGAAATTATATTTTAAAAAATAATAATATCCAAAGGATTGATAGGTTCAATTTATTTGGATACTATCTACATAATAATCTTATTTTACAATACTTAAGATAATTTATACTTAAAGTAACCACACTAGAATATCTTCTAGACATAACATTAGTAAGACTCATCCTCAAAACCCAGGGAATAAAAATATAAGAAATGGGAAAGTTTAAACACTTACTAATGGATGAATAAAAATTTCTTCAAGGATGAGTTCATAAGAATAAGTAAAAATATGAGAAAAATTACGAGTGATCATAATAAAGAATTAATTTGGATTCAAAGTACATTACATAAGAACTTAAAGCCACAAAAGATCAACATAAAAGAATAAAAGCTATAGTATGGCTTTGAATAATTTTTAATAAAATTTGAATCATGAGATAATAATATCATAATTAATAAAATTCATTAAATATGTGTTTAATACCCCTATATTGGTTCTCTCTCACATTATTGAGTCATGTCACCACATGACCTAAGGTACACCTCCCCATACACTAGAGGATTCTGACTAGCAGTAGTATATTGGAGAGACTATAACATTTGGTATAAAGTTTTTATCATAATGGAAATAAAATAATCCAACCCAATATAGCCCAAGAAGATAAAATGATAATGCTATGTAAACCAAATTCAAAAGACTATACATGTCACGTACAACATTAAACTAAATTTCATGCTGAAAATTTATACAAGAAAAAACCAAATCCAATATCAAAAATAAATACTGTAAAAAAATTACAGTCCTGAACCAATGTTCAATCCCAATTCAAAGATATTACCCCATATAACACAAAATCCGAATCAGACATATCATCCCTTGCACTTATCCAGGCCCTAGTCCTTGAAGTATGTCTAGGTATTGAATGTAGTATAAACAGGGTGTGACTAAAACTCAGTAGGATGACCCCCATGGTGTAAAAAACAGTTTGAATATAAAATTCATTCAATAGTATAATAAATAAGGTAATTATTTCATAATTAATATATATATCATATAATCTTACTCACCCTTGAGACCAAGGTTGACACCCAGGGTCAGCCAAACCTATTACAACATAAAAATAAATATCTCTGTAAATTATTGGATTATACTACCTAAGTTGAATAAACCATATAGATGTAATATTATCCTATTGAGGATTAATAATCTATAACATAAATCAATAAATAGGGTGTCTTACCCTCACTCAATCATGTAAACAAGCATCTCTCACTTAGTAATTAAATATAAATGTACATCACACCACTAAGAATCATGTGACCACAAATATATCCCTCACACAATATATACCCATTCATCTAGACCTACAGTGGTATAAACCATTCATATATCCCATATGTGGTATGTAACCATGTATCTATCAATTAGTTGGTACATTACCATGAATTTATTCATCTGGTGGTGTATAGCCATGAAACTTGACCTCAAGAATCCAAATAATCAGTGGGTCATAATATGACAATTCCCTATGATATAAATTTATAATACCAACCACCAAACATGTTAACATATGCTATACTGGTCAATTAATAAAATTGAAAACTAACAAACAATTTATTCCATTACTCCAATTTTCACAATTATAAAAAATAATTGTAATAATTCATTTCAAATATAAATTAATCTAACTTTCCCCATTCATAGAACATTATATCCACTATCAATCTCATTATCATTCCAGGTTGTTTATATGAAAAAATACCACTTTCACCCCAAGTGCTACATTATAATGATAATAATAAAAATTTAAAGTTATAACCATTATATGGTAAAGAAAATACACACATTAAAAAATTAAATAAAAAAGATAGACTCAAGGGTAGGTACACCTCTCAGGTTGGAATAAGTCCCCATATCAACACCAATGGGATAAAAAATATAAGTGGGTGGTTTGACACCAAGATTTGTCAATTTTAGTGGGTCACTAATTAGGTTAGGTCATGCGCAAAGCACACCCCTGCAGACATAAATATTTCACATACTATAAAAGCATATTAGACCATAAGGAGATGTTTTTGACCATGTACCTAAAAAAATCTACCTGAAGAAATTCCTCAATTACAAAGGAAGAACAGAGTTCCTTCTACCCCCTTCAAAAAAAACCAAACTAACTCTATGAAAAAAATTCATCAATCATAGATTGAGGAATAGTTTTTCCAATCCAAGGTTCCCTCCTGGGAATAATAATTAAATAAGAAGGAGGAGAAGAAACAAGAGTCCTACCTTCAATTTTAGGGTATACTAAACTAATATCCAAATCAATATACCTTTGGATAAAATAGAACTCCAAAAATCACCTATGGGGGGATGAAGTTTGAGATAAAAGTGAATGAGGTATTAGATAATCATAAGGAATAGAAAATAACTAAAAATTATAGACACAACACCATTCACAATGTGAATTATTGTTTCACATTGTAAATCTTTGAGTTTCTATATATACTGAAAAATAGGTCACCTCAACTTAGAATCTTGGAAAATAAGTTCATTTTATAAATAAAATTTCACATCACGAACCTTTCATTCCTTGAATGAAATTCATGGAATCCTCCCAGAATCATTCATATCCTGAATAACCATTCATGGTGTGAATTTGTACCTTTAAATAGATTTATTTTTTCCTTATTGTTTTCCCACAAAACACTACATACAGATCATAAAAATTGAGAATAATGGATCTTTTACATAAATACTAAGGTTTAACCAAAATTTAACGAGAAAACACCTAGGTAGAAGATGGTATCTTACAACCTCCCCACCGTATAATATCTTGTCCCCAAGATATTCCCAATAATCACCAAGTGGGTATCAGTGAACAACTCAAGCCATTATGGGAACATATCAGACTCCCTCTCCCAGGTCTCCTTTTCAGTCATCCATGCCTCCATTGTACTCACACTATAGGTTTTATCTTACCTTGGAGATTATTTTCATTATGGCCCACTATATATATTAGATACTATTCAAAGGATTCATAAATATCAAGATAAAAATCTTCATCATTATCATGTGATAAGGGTCTATGTGATATCTCCTAATTTTTGAGACATAAAACACATTGTGCATTTCATTGCGTCATTATAGAAGAGATAATAGGAATTCCATTGGAATAATTCTCACCACTATCTCAAATGTCCTGAAGAACCTAGAGTATAGCTTTTCCTACTTCCAAATATAATGTTTTCCCTACCTAGGCGACACTTGAATAAAAAATCTATGACTAACCTTGAACTAGACATGTTATCTTTGATGGTTAGTGTATGATTTCTTCTTATTCTATGAAGTTACCCTATACTTTTTTATCATATTGACTTGATCAAAATATCTTTAATGATACTAGGTTAAATGAGAGATGACTCACCTTTCTCAAACCAAAAATGAGGTTAATGACATGGAATTTTATATAAAGCCTCAAAATGAACCATTTGGATCAATTCCTGAAGGCTATTAATATAAGTGAACTCCAAAAGTACCATACGCTTCTCTTAAAACCATATAAATCCAAAAAAGGCCTATAGTATATCCTATAGAACATAAATCATTATCAAAAATTGAATTTCAATATAAGGATGATAGGATGTACATAGATGGGCCTATGATCAATGAATTTTGAAGGCCCTGTAGAATCCATTATTTGAAATGGGGATCTCTATCTGATATGATTCTCCTCATAACACCATGCATTTAAACTATATATCATACATAGATATTTACTAGATTGTTAATAGTGAAGATCTCCCTGATACGTAATAAGTGGGATACCATCATTAGTTGATCCAAAATCACCCAACAATTCATCATTTTTCCATGGTGTCTTGGGTAATCATTTCATGAAGTCTATGGAAACATCATCTCACTTCCATTATAGAAGGGGTGAAGGCTATAGAAACCCATCAGTCCAATTGTTCTTAGACATCACCTATCTAAGGGTAAAACATCATACCACAAGGTACTTTATCTCCTTCTTCATCCTAGGCCAGTAGTACCTCTTAAAAATATCCTAATACATCTTCTTGAAAATGGGATGTACCATCCATTTTGGATAATTTAATTCCATCATTATATCTTTATACAAAACTGTAGGAACCTAGATACAACTATGGAAAACAAGAACCTGATCTCTATCAAGAGACTATCATGATGGTGGCTCCCCACCAAATATGTTGTCTCTCAAAAATAATCCCTCTGGATTATAAATCCTAAATCACATATTCTGGTTTAGGATCATGGGAAAAATAGATGTTGAAGTTTGAGTTACTCATCATTGGAACTCATGAACATCTAGGTTTATATCAATAAATAGTATCATCAGTAAATACTTGTCATAAGACTTCCGCACTACCTCTTTTTATTCCTTTCTAATCAAGGCCTTGACAATGAAATTTCCTTTACCTAGAGAGTATTCTAAATCAAATTCAAAATACTAAAGATTCTCAAACCAACTTCTCTACTAAAGGTTTATGTCTATATTAGAGAAGATGTAATTGAGGTTTTATTGAACCACATACTACACACACCACTCACCCAATAGACAATTCTTTCATTATCTTAGGGCTTGCACCACTAAAACTTTCTTCAGATCATGAGTGGGGTAATTCTACTTATGTGGCATAAACTGTCCTAATCCATATGAAACCAATTGATCCACATTCATCAAAACTACTAAAAATGAAACTCAATATATGTCATAATATATGGTATATTCCTCACCCAACTTAGGTAAGGTGGGGATTTTTGATAGGGTCAAATAACTCTTCAAGTCATGGAAAACCTTCTCACAACAATCAGATAAAAAAACATCACCTTTTTTTTTGTTTTTCCAGAAATCAATGCTTCCATGTGGGAGGAGTAATAGATGAAATGATGGAAATGACATGAAAACACCATAAAGGACTAAATCTCAAAGATTTTCTAATGAAATTACCAATATACCATAGATACAACCTTCTCTGGGTCTAATAAAAATCTAGCCTATGACATAACATGACACCATAAGTTCACTTTTTCAATTCATAATTGTCACTTAGACAGATTTTTTTCATTGGAGAAACTTTATTATCATAATCTGGATGATATCAGGATGTTAAGAATGATTTTCTCTAGACTGAGAGTACACCAAGATATCATTTACAAAAATCACCACAAACTAGTATAGAAATGGATTAAAGATATGATTCATCAAGGCCATGGGTATCATTGGTACATTCATTAGGCCAAATAGAATAAATAATAACCCACATAAGAAATACCAACTCCTAAATGTAGTCCAAGTTATGTTAGATGGTCTCACCCTTGACTGATATTACCCTTACCTCAATTTAATCTTGGAAAAAAATTTAGAACCTCTCAACTGATCTAAGAGATAGTCGATACATGGAAGGGGATACTGGTTGTTGATCATAATTTGGCTTAGTATCCATTCATAAACACATAAGTGAACATTCCAATCAACCTTCTTGGTGAAAGGAGTATGAGGAAACCATGGAAAAGTATTAGGACATATGAATCCCTTAGAATCTAGATCTTACAACTTCTCTATCAACTCCCAAAGATCTATTGGTGAAATCCTATAAATCATGGTAGAAACAAGTTTGAATCATTGAACTATCTTGATAGTGAACTTTATCTTCTACTTGGGTGGTATGTTGAAGAATTATTCAGTAATGATGTACTAAAAGTGGTCTTATAATATACAAAAATTACTCTACTATAACTCACCATCATCCAGAATAAGGATAGTTATCTGAGCCGTGGGAGAATCCAATTTGGACAGAATTGGTCCTGTATGACCAACCTAAAGATCCCATTAACCCTTGTGAATTTAGATACCACCTTTTAGATATATAAATGTATCAATCCTCTAATAACATTACATATGATCTTATCATAGAAGCGGCCAATCTATAAAAAAATAAAATCAAACCTAGCTATTTCTATCACAAAGAAACTAGAGAAAACGACCATGACCAATTTCAATAAAACTCTCATTGAAGAATCTGATATCCACTGATCACACCCTAAAAAGGGTGTCTATGGTCATAACCCAATATTTTTTTTCTACATATAAACCCAAACCATTAGTAAATTGAGCATATATGAAGGAATGTGACTCTCTTGTATCAAACAATGCACATGAATTAGTATATGAAATAAGAATCATTATTCTGATGGTGGATGATCATGTATCATGATTGCTCAAAGTATAATATATAGAGAAAATATAAGTTTCCCCTTTTCCATGGGCTCTAGATTGACTCCCTAGTGATACTATCTTTGAATAATACTATCTCTCCTATGTTGGGGTACTACAACCCCTACCCTAGCTGGGGTATCAAGTTAAACTCTAGTTACCTGATTGCTATGGGGTTGCTAAGTTCATCCAAGTCTTTGGTGCCTTCCCAGATCCTCTGACACCATCCGACTACTGAGGGATCCTATTGAACTATGGTAGGAGGCGCCTCCCACCACTAGCACGAAACTCCACAATAGGGAAAGGGAACATGATGTTATTGTTTCCAACCCTTACACACTAAAAGAAATGAACTATACTGTGGGCCTAAGGAAACTATCCACTTAATTGGATACTCTACCCACTACTTCTCTGGCAGTAACTATCCTAATAGTCATATTACTAACTAAAAAGGAGCTCCTTGATCATCCTATTGAGACTTCATACCTACAACTTGTGAACTCCTGTAGGTTCTATTGCATGATGATATCTTGATTCATCACCTCAATGAATTATATTAGTTGAAATAAGTTCACCTATGACTTGATCTTATAAGGAAGGAAATCCTGAAAATTCTTCTCCCAGTCTATATCATCAGTTTCTAAGGTTGGAGAAAATGATATAGGTTGGTAAAATTTATAAAATAGTCTATCACTAACATGTTGTGATACATATGGTGCATGAACTTATAATCCCTATCATCAATCAACATATATGGATAAAAGTGACTAAGAAATATCACTTTAAAGTCCTTACAGGTTATCCCTTCATAGTATCCAACTAGTTCTATGATGTCCCACTAGCACTTGGCTAATCCTCATAACATGAAATCTACATGCTTTTCCCTCCTTTTCATGGATATCTCAATGTTTTTTAGGATCATATTGATAGAACCTACCTAGATCTTAGTTGCCTAGGGTCCTCCCCCTCCAATGAATGTGGGAGGATGATACAATTGAAATTCACTATTCATACCATACATCAAATTTGAAAAGTGAGTATTCTCCCTCTCCATGTATATAATGAATCATAGTAAACTATCATGAAGATGATAGTTTAAATGGTTCCTCAAAGCCGAAAGAAGTTTTAGCTCATCTATGTGAGGGGTGTGCTGATTACCACTCTACCAAAGATCAAACTAAGATGATGTGAAGAAATTTTATCTATAAAGGTAAACACACTCCTTAGATCATAGGATAAATAAAATTATTAACCTCATAAGGTCAAAATAACAACTATGAACTACTGAAACAAGTTTACTCCACAACATGGATTAAAAGATGATTTTTCATATCATACAAATTCCATTTATTCATTTTTATTAGGCATGTTAACGGATTAATTTTCATAATTTATGTATTATGTTATGTCACTTGTGGTAAATATATCCCCAAAATGAAAAATACATGTCGACATATTTTCCCTACATGACTACCAGGATGTATAAATTTTCACCTTATGTCATACCAACCAATGCGTAAAATCTCACAAAACTATAACATCACACAACTAGTTCATAAAGAAATGTAAAATAAAATCACAACTATAACAATGAACATCAATAATAACCATCTCATCCCATGGAACTTGGGTCCCCCCACGTATGGGTTAGATACCCCCATGCAGAAGTTTATTTCTAAGCACTGAAACATCAGAGTAACTATCTATATTTTCTCAAAAGCAATGAGATAGAAAAGTATTGAGCTTTTATACCACTTTTTGATGTACCTAACCTGGATTTCCCTCACATGACCAATTCAGATCACAAAATGACATCATACGAGCTTCCTTGTATTCTAGAGGCTTTCAAATAGCAGTGAGTGTGTAAGGAATATAATGGGGAGACTATATCCTCTAGTAAAGAGTAACATCCATAGTAGAAATAAAATAAACCAAACAAACATAACTCAAGAATGTAAAAGAATAATTCTAAGTAATCCAAATAAAAAAGACCATCCATGCCACATAGAATGTCAAATAAAAATTCAAGATGAAAATTCATACTGGAAAAAACCAAATCTAGACTAAAAAATAATGAATAAAAAAAGCCTAGTCTTGAACCCATTCTTGGTCCCACCTCTAAGCCCTTCATCCATCTAACGTAATAACCAAATGAAATGTAGGACCCCTAGACCCTATATAGTTATGCATCCATAAAGTCTTCTTAGATATTGAATGTCACTCAAATAGGGTGTGATTAAAACTTAGTATACTGAGAACCATGATGTCTAAATAGTCCATTTTTAATATATAGTGAATGAAATAATATAAAAAATAGAATAATTAATTCATAATTAATATAAAATATTATGTAAAATCACTAACCCTTGAGCTCTGGGTTGAAACCCAAAGTCAGCCAAACATCTTTGGCATAATTCTAAATATCTCTATCAATTACTGGATTCACCTACTTAGGTTAAATCACCCATTCCACTAGTAATTATCCTATCAAGGAAGAATTTCCCATACCATGAATAAAGAAATAGTATGTCATTCCCTTAATACATCATGTAATCAATAATATCTCCCATGGGAATCAAATATAAACATATATCTCACCCTCAGGCCTCGAGTAAACCTGAATTTATCCCTCACGAAGTATGTACCAAAGCATCTTTCTTGCAAGCGGTATAAACCATTAAAATATCCCTCAGGTAGTATTTACCCATGCATCTATCCCTCTGGTGGCATGTCACAATGCATTTAGCCCTAAGGTGGTGTGTAACCATGCACTTAACCCTCAAGTTTCAATAGAATCAATACAATTATATAATAAATCCATTTATAATACCAACCATCAAACATTCCAAATATGTTTACATATTCCATATGGGTCAATTCAACAAATTACCAATAAAAAATCCATTTATTCCAATAATACATGATATACAATTATCAAAATAATTAAAACGACTCATTACACATATCAATTAATCCATGTTTCTCTATTCACAAGCCATTATATCTATTTCCTTCTTATTATCATGATAAAAAATTTATATTCTAAAATAACCACTTTTACACCAAGGGTTACTTTCATAAGAAAATTATCAAAATTGCTAAGTTATAATAATTCCATTTTAGTCCAATTGAAACATTAATGATTTCGAAAAGAAATAACATAGGCTCTAGGATAGGCACTGCACTCAGGATGAATCTCCCAATCTCAATTCCAATAGGCCCAATGGGATCTATGGGAGGTCTAGGGATATAGATTCATAAATTTCGGTGGGTTACTAATTAGGTTAGGTCTCATGCATCAAATTTCAGTGTGATAACACAAGGTGAACATACTATCAAATCATATTCGAAATTAGGGATATATTTTAGGGAAATTACCTAAAAAATTATCAATATGAAGAAATTTTTAAATAAAAAAGGTATGAACTGGTTCTCCCTTATGACACTTAAATTAAAATCAATGAAATATTTTCAATATCATTAATCAATCCTAGATCTAGGATTATTCATACCACTATATGGTTCTCTCCAATGAAAACTAATGAAATAAGTAAAGGAAGAAATGAGAGGCTTGCCTTCAATTTCATGTTTTGATACACTAATATGCAAATAAAATCCATATTTGGATTGAAGAGAACTCTTGAAATTTCCTAAGGGAGGGATGTTGTTTGAGATAATAGTAAGACATGATTTAGAGAATCATATGGCACATAGAATAAATAAAATTACTTGAAAAAACTATATTCATGATCTAAATTATCTTTTTGCAACATAAATATTTTACATTCCATATACATTAAAAAATAAGTCTCATTGACTTAAAATGCTAAAAATCAGGTCACACCATGAATGAAATCTCATATTGTGTACATTTTATGTCCTAAATGAATTCATGGAATACACCCCCATCTAAGAACTGGGGAACATTTATATAATTAAATAATCTGAAACAAAACGTAAAGAGAACACACCAAGGTTGAATATGGGATCTTATTTTCTAGAAAAAATTAGCATAGGGAAACATTACTTTCAGGTACCACACCATCAGTTCCCATTATTACAAGAAACTAAAATTTACTCATGATTACCTATCAAATGAGTTATAAACTCTTAACCAATTCATAAGAGAGTGATGTATGACCCCACCCATCATTCATCCATACTTATGTGTCCCACTTAATAATTATTCATTTTTCACATCATCAATAACCAGTGGTAATAAAATTTTTTTCACAAAACATATAATTTAAAATCATTCTTTTTTTATAAATCACCCATGTAAATAAAATTTCTATCTTAAAACATCCCAATTATATAAAACAAAATCAATAATTAAATTGTTTGACACCAAAAACTTGATCACAGAAAAAATCACTTAATAAAATAAAAATATATAGGAAGAAATGAAACATAAATACATTATAGGTAGATAATTTTTACTATACTGTGAAAAACGAAAACTAAATCATAAAAATATATTTCATGATTTTTTTCATCGTTGCAAAATCTATAGTTACATGTTTCTTTTGAAAAATTATCCTCTAATAAAAAAAGTGAAAAAATATCATGGAAGGGTATTTGGATAAAAAACTATTATCCCTACAAATAAAAGAGATTATATCATAAAAAATTGTATATATTGGAAAATATAAGTTCAATATGAGATTTCATAACTCAAAAAAAAAGTGTTTGAGGTACCAAATAGCGTACATTTACCCTTGATTTTATAAAAGTTATTTAACTTATTATATAATAAAGATAAAAAACTTAATTTCCAAATTTATAATCAAAATAATATACATTTCCATTTTTATTCTTCATTAATAATCATTCTCTTAATGTAATATATTTTTATAATCCCTTTTCAACATCAGGTGTTACTAATCATTACCATTTTGAAATAGGTTCATAAAATCAGTGTCAATATTTATTCATCCTATAAATATAATCATTAAAAATCCATTAATGTTATAGGAGATGATGTTTTATATAGAACTATAATGTCATAATTCTATCACATGGGAGTTTTATTCATGTTTCATGAAGATGAAATTTGTGTTGAACTAGTTTCAGGTTATTTAACAGTATCGATTGATTACCTTATAACAATCATTACCTGTTTTGTTATCCAAACAGAAATGTATTAATTATATATAAAAATTATATATATATATATATATATATATCATATATACCCATCAGATATAAACTAAAATAATCCATGAAGATGGTTGTTAAATACGGAAAGCATCATTCCATGGAGGTGTTAGTATGCATGTACATATGGATGATGATTTAATTTTTCAAAGAGAGAAAAAAAAAGAAACATGGTCTATGATTTTAGAAACATAAATATGATATACACACCCATATATATATATATATATATATATCTTAAATATTTATTTAATTACCCTTTTATACAAACCTATTTAGTCGGTGAAGGAAAATAATTTTTTTTCATCGTGGTGGTAGTCCGTACATAGGAAAGATCCACATTTTCGTTTTTCATAAATAAAATAGAAAGATATTAAATGATTATACGATTATAATAACATAAAAATACAATAATTATACTAATGTTATGTAATTTTAGGAAGAATAAGTGAACACAATGATATAGAAAAGAGAAAAGTGTAGTTTGAAATTTATACCTCACTTCTTGGATTATCTCTTTTGAAAAAGGGGTTAAGCCATTGAGGGATATAATTTTGAGAAGAAAAAAACTTCTTAAATGTGGGTAGAAATTTATAATATTGTGTTTGGTATATTTTTGGCTGAAATAATTGGGTTTTGGTGTGATTAGAAGTAAGGAGAAGAGATCCCATCTTATAAGTGAAAAGGGATTGCGTTTTTGAAAATAACCAAATCTTCTTAATAATGTGAAGTCACACTCAAGAAAAGAAGCTAAATATTTATGAAATAATGGATTGGGTAAGGGATAATATTGATAAATATATCAAACAACCACTCCCACACATCTTTTAAACATGTTTGTGGTCTTTCCCTCTTCTTTAAACCCTTTTTACCTGTTTTAATATTATTGAGGTAACTAGTTTTTACCAAAGTGAGTTAACCTTTTTGATTGAAAATAAAATGGTCCGTATTAAATTATTTTTACCTAATGATTCCAAATTTTGAATCCATTATATTATATTAATTTTATAAATGTGATATAAAATCATTTTAATATACTAAATGTATAATGTGTTAATTAGTTTTTGAAAAATATAACATAAGTTATAAAATGTCAAATATGGGTTTTTAAATTAAAAAAAATTTAAAATTTAAAATTCACATAAAAATAGGTTTCATGAATTTATAATTCGTACATATATATTAATAATGTGATAAAACTATAGTTATTTGTAAAAAAGGTATGTTTCACTATTCACCAAAAAAAATAAATCTTTTCAAAAAAATAAGTAATAAAATTAATTGAAAATTTTTATGATATGTTTAGGAAGTAATTTAATTTATTTCAAATTTATATTGTGAAACTTATAAATTTATCTTTAAAATAAATTAATAAAATTTTATGAAATTTTATTTTTATAGGAATTCATTTTTTTTGTTATATTAACTATTAATGAAAAATTAGTGCTACTCATAATTATATAAAACATAAATAATATCCATTTTCTAAAATATATTTTAATAATTGAAAAAATTTTATTAGCTTCTTAACCATAGTTATTGAATCTATATTAAAAGGGGCCATTATTCTATAAACTGGTTATACGTATTTGTAACTGATTATTCAACTATAACCATACATGAGTTGATATATTTTTTAATAAAATGTTTTTTAGTCTATTAGGTTTTTGTTTTGGGTGTAGAGAAAGATACCAAAAACAATATTTATTTAAAGTTGAATATATCACTACACTTTACATTCTACCCCATTAAATTAATTTCATCCTCAATTTTTTATTACATGGTAGAAAACGAGTTAGGGTACTTGTCTCTCATCACATCCTCATGTCCTATGTAGCCTTCCTAAACATATGATTTTGACATAAAACAATGACTAAATGGATGGGGTTGTTTAGAATCACCTTGTCTCTATAATATTGGATATTAATTTATTGTTCTTTATATGAGAGTGCATGATACAATTACATGGATTCTGAGTTTAGCACATGTGAATGGTCTAGTATTTACTTTCCCAAAAGAGATAGATGGAACACAACATGTATTTTGAATATGTATTGAGGATATTCTAAGTGATAAGTTATGGACACTATATGATCAAGGATCTCAAAGGGAATTACATACCTAGGGATCAACTTCCCTTTATTCCTAAATCATCCCAAATCTCATAGCATACTTCCAAAGAGATTTTTGAATAAACACATTATAATGAACTTAAAACTCTATATCTCATTAGTGATTATATGTGCAAATATTTTATCAACTTTGTTACACTTTTATGTGCATCTGAATTTCATGAAACCTCTCTATCATTTCTTGGACATGGTCAGGACCTATCGGCTTCCTCTCTCCAACTTCATACCAACATATTGCAGTTCTACATATCTTCCTATAAAGAGTCACATATAGTTCCATATGAATGATAGAATGGAAAATGTTTTTATAGAAAAACTCTACTAGGGGGAGGTATTGATACAAACATCCTTATAAATTCATCAAATAAGATCACAACATATCCTCTACAAGCTGAATGGTCCTTTTAGACTAAACATCATTACGAGGAAGATAAATAGTTCCAAAACACAACACTTCCTCCAATGATTTCAAAATATTTCCCTAGAATATCAAGGTAAAACATAGATTTTGATATGATACAATGTATTGTGTCACTCTATTATGAAAAATTTTATAGGGTCCTATTTCTTGATTACCCCAAGCCTACCTCCAATAAGCCAGGGGTTGGAGACAAGCACCTAGTATGAAAATCCCACAAATGTGAGGCAGTGTCCTAAAGTACCTATATACATACACTCATCTCTAAGCCATAACTATTGAAATGTAAAACAACTAAGTAAAAAATTCATGAAACCCCTATATCCCACAACTAGAGTACAATATTGAAAATATTGGAAAGTAAATAGGGCCAAAATAAACCCAAAAAAAAGTGTCTATAACCAAAAGTACAACTTATTATAAAAGAGGTACTGGGACTTCTTCCTGAACCATAGGAA
Organism: Viscum album; assembly: GCA_963277665.1. Taxonomy (NCBI): domain Eukaryota; kingdom Viridiplantae; phylum Streptophyta; class Magnoliopsida; order Santalales; family Viscaceae; genus Viscum; species Viscum album. The sequence goes on along the minus strand of OY728126.1, from coordinate 839,308,318 downwards.
CACACCTCATCTATCTGGACTCTCTAAGCACTGCATGGTCCTGATCCACCTAGGACTATGTCAACGGGTCAATCATATTCAAGAAGATATGACATGTGTGGGAAAAGCCCTTACGGGGGTGAGTGTAGCAATACCAAGTAAGACACCTCGAAACCACAAATGAAATACCATGAAGTAAATACCATAAGGTTGATACCAAAAAGAAAATAAAGTCAAATCCAAATAGGTATATGTCTTAAAAACACATAACAAGAATATATATATATATATATATATATATATAATCAATCTTAAACACAAGTCTAGAGGTAAGTCACAACCAATTACCAACGACCAGATTCAACTCGAAGCGTGCATGTTCCATGACAACTCACTCCTCAAGACATGATATCATCAGAGACAATCACAAAGAGGTATAGCTCATTTGGGACTTTCCCAAATGAGAACATATTGTTCAATGAAGATTATGATACAATGAGAGGGGATCCTTCCCAATAAACTGGGGAATACCACAATACCTATATGGATCAATTTTCAATATATAGGATCATTCATAGTCACACTAGGTAATACCACTAACACTACAGATGCAACCCCTTACATGGGGGACCAACACCCTGCTTTGAGAGGTTACGTTGATTCCAAAAAAAACTACTAGGGGTGATAGAGGATCCTAATCCAATCCCATGAAGGAATACCATAACTCTATCTAGGACTTGACTTCTAGAGGGAACTACAATCCAGTAATGTAGATGTAATGCCATACTGATCCCTTGAGGAAAGGACGAAGGGAACGCTCTCAACCTATAATGGTCCATGATTAAAACTCAACACCTTATCTCTAATGGGCCATCTTAATGTCAGGGTCTTAATTCTGTAGAAGGATCATCAAACGGATGTACCATTTCAAATTTATGGTTGTTTAAAATTTTCAAAGGGGAGTACCTGAGCCTGTGGACCGACCAAATAGTCGGTCCACTGAACGTTGTAGTTGACCGCCACGGTCGACCTCCATGGTCAATAATGCGATATATTCCACCCAATCACTCCTAGTTCAACTCAATTTTGACCCGGTCATCCCATCCGGCTCTACTTGTGCCCAACATGCTCCACCTGGGCCCGAACCATCTCCCATGGCCTAGACCGCTCGCGTGCGGGCCACCACACACAGGCCACCTTGCCACATCTGTGGCCCAGTCAATGTATTCACCATACATGTTGCATGTGGCCTCTATTATGGTACACTCTCATCGACTGCCAAACATCCACCCGCCACGTTCCACACAATAACCACCACCGCCTCCGGTCGCCGGCGCCTCTGGTCACCGATGCTGCCACCTCGCCTCACTAGACCACAACCTTTCCTTGATGGACTACCGTATAGGAATCATGCCAGTGGTCCCTTACCCAGACCCTCAATCCACCTTTGATGCCCATAATTTGAAACGGTTTCATATCTGATCTCCTCAGGTCCCGACCTACACAAATCCAGACTCTTTTTTTAGTATTCCTCCAATCTAGTTGTCCGATCATGTTCGGAGAAACTCAGAAAGTCAAACCAAGAATACAAGGGTTTAATGAAGAAGAATTAAAATAATGGGAGAGAGGAAATGATAAAGAACACTCCAATGAGTGATCCTCTTCCATTGTTCAAGTTAGATTCTATCCATTTCCATTTGAAGGATGATCAAAAAGGAATTAAAAATAAATCTTTCAATAATCCTACATATAAATTCCATCCCACAACAACGATCAAACCACAGATCAATATGTATGTGGATTGACCTGTGTTCATCATGGAAATCAAGAATGAGAAAAATCACAAAGAAACAACAACCCTGCCATGATTTAGATAAATTGCGGATGAAGGATGATCTTTGTGTCATCATCATTGGCAAGGTTTCTTCAAATTGGCTGCACGTTGATCATCGAACCATGATCCATCACCATTTGTTTAGGAGAGTTCTTTGTCCATGTCTCAGAAGAATTATAGGGATATGTTGATAACTGTGAATTCCTAACAAAGGATAAATGAAAAGAAAAAGTCATTGCTTTATAAAATTATTTTTATAATATTATTTTAATTACTGTTTCGTCCTCCATGACTTTTTCTATAGACAACCCAAGCTGAAAAAAGTTAAGTCGTGCCTAGTGTAAACACCACATTATGAACTCAACAGTGGTCTCAAATTTCAAATCTGAGTCACATTTCATGAGTTATTATAATTTAAATATAAAATTATTTTATTTAATAATTTTATTTACGGTTACACCCTTGATGATTTTTCTATAGATAGCCCACGCTAACCAAGGTTGTGTTGCACCTAGAGTAAAAACCACATTATAAACTCAACAATGGTCTCAAATTTACAATCCTTGTCACTGTTTCTAATTTATTAGAATTTAAAAATAAAATAATTTTATTTAATTATTTTATTAACGATTACGTCCTTGGTGACTTTTTCTACAGTTGGCCTACGCCAACCAAGGTTAGGTCATGCCAAGGGTTACTTCATCATTCTATGCTCAATGGTTCCCTCACATTTCTGATCTAGGAACCGTTTTAATAATTATTCCACTTTTTCTAGAAAACTGTGCACACCTGATATTAAAAAGATTAATATTTTTCATACAATTGTTCTCGGCACACAGACCCTAAGAATCACATGTCATCTCAATGCCTAGTCTCAAAATCAATCAATATAATATCTTAAAATAGTAAATGGAAAATATGAGATGTTAGATTCTCCCCACCTTGGGGCTTTACATCCCCAAAAACCAAAACAAGGGATACTCAAATAGATGAGGGTAGTGAACATGAAACTGAGCCTCCCACTCCCATGTTCTCTCCTGGAGATTCATATGTTATCACTAAACACAAACTAAAAGAAATTGATAACCCATGAAGGATCCTCCAAACTCTATCCAAAGTATAACATGCAAGCATGCAACATGTCCTCCAGAACCTAAATATCCTGCTCAGTCTGACTGTCCATCTATGGGCGAAAAACTATGCTCAAGCATAAAAGAGTCCCAAAAGCCACCTTAAATATCATCCACAACCGATATTTAAAGCGATCATCATGATCTAAAACTATAATGAAGGTAACTCCATTTATTCTAACTATCTCTTACATGTAGGGGTGTTCCTAGCTCTCTAATAAACTCTGCTCTCAAATAGTGAGAAAGTGGGCCCACTTGGTGAGTCGTCCAATGATCACCCAAATTGTATCATGTACCCTTTAAATATGTGGTAAAAACATCATGAAGTCCTTTTATATCCCATACCAATTCCATTATAGCACCTGAAGGGGTTAATTTGGACGCGATGGAACTTGGTGCTCAACCTTCACTTGATGAAAAGTGAGGCATCAAGAGAAAAAATCTGCAATGCCCTTCTTCATCCCCAGCCACAAAAACTGATGTCAGAGGTCCTGGTACATCTTCCCCATGTCTGGATGTACCACCAAAAGGGGATATATGAAAATACCTCAGAACCACCAACTATCGCTTCACTGGTAATACTATACATCCTCTAAAAATAATGACTTGTTCCCCACCTTTTGAATTCAATCAGGAGCATGCCTAATGGACAACTGAGCATGTAAGGTATCATTGTCGGTATCCCCAAGATGTGCCTCCCTAACTTGATGTAAGAGTGGAGGAGTTAAAAAAATAAACTAGAGGAAGGATGCTCCATCTCTATTCAAAAAGGATTTCTACAATGAGGCCAACTACTCTGATGCCTCATTCAACAAATTCAAGCAAAATTTCCTACTAAGAGCATATCCTATCACGTTCCCCTTTGCAAAATTATATACAATCTCAAATTCATAGTTCTGTTGGAACTCTATCCATCAATTATATCTCACGTTTAGATTCTTCTAAGAGAAGATATACTTGAGAATCTTACGGTAAGAGTAGATGATAAATCGCTCACCCATCAGGTAGTGTCACCACATCTTCATTGCAAAGACTACAACTGTTATCTCGAGATCATGGTTCGCATAGTTCTAGTTATGCAGTATCAACTGGCATGAACCATAGGTAATAAATTCTTTCTCTTACATTAGGACATAACCCAGCCCAGTCCCTGATGCATTTTAAAACACCACATACTCGATGCCTTCCACTGGTAAATTTAGGATTGGGCACTCATCAACCTCTTCCTTATCTCTTGAAAGAACCTATGCCAATTTTCTATCCAAATGAAAATATTCCATTTTCATGTAAAATCTATCAGGGGTGGGTCTACTCTAGAGAAGTCAGGTAAAAACCTCTGATAGTACCCTTCCAAACCAAGTAAATTCAGCACCATGGTAACACTCTTGGGTAGCTCCCAAGTATGAACTAACTTAACCTTCACTGGATCCATTGCAACTCCAGCCTATGAGACTATGTGTCCTAGAAAATTGACTTCTCGAATCCAAAACTGAAACTTTGAGAGCTTCCCATAGAGTTGGTGCTCTTAGAGTGTGTTTAGGACCATCCTCAAGTGTATCATGTGATCCTTCTTTGACATTGAGTACACTATAATGTCATCAATGAAAACCACCCTGAATCGGTCCAAGTAATATTTAAATATCTAATTTTTGAGTCCCATAAAAAAATTAGGGGAATTTTTCATTTAAAACAGCATCACCGAGTACTTATATTGACAATAAAAACATCTGAAATCCATCTTCTGTATATTGTTATCCCGTACATGTAACTAGTGATAGCTTGACCTAAGGTCAATCTTTGAGAACCCCCACACCCCTTTCAATTGATCATAGATTTAATCGATACTCATTAGCGGATACTTGTTCTTCACGGTCACCTGGTTCAAGCATTATTAATCCACACATAACCTCAATCCACCATACTTCCTCTTGGAAAACAAAAATGTGGATACCCAGGGTAAAACACTGGGTCTCTTGAATCCATTTCTCTGTAAGTCATCAAACTCCACCCTTAGATCGTGAAGCTCTACAAGAGCCATTCGATATGTAGGTTTAGAAATAAATTTCATCCAGTTGTTTAGATCAATGCATAAGTACATCTCCCTTCAGGGAGATAAACTGGGAACATCTTTAGGAAATATATCCTTATACTCCTCTACCATTGCAGGAAACTAAGGAATCAATCCATCCACCACACTGAGGTTGTGGATAGACAACAGTTGAGTAATTTGCAGCACCCTCCTATGTGTGAGTTTATATTACACTACATGTGTTTACTTTTCACCAAAAAAAGAAAACATAATTCCATAACTCTGGACACACCATACTCTACACCCAAAACCATCTACATGGGAATGAACTATGGATAACCATTCTATACCAGGAATGATTTTGTAAGGACTCGACACTACTACCAAGAGATCCCAACCGAATCTCTCACCTACAAGAGTTAAAGAACACTGTTGGTACCAGTGTGTGATCATTAAATATCCTCCCTTAGGATTCTCTAAGAGTACAGGTCAAGTCAACAGTTCAACAAGAATCTCCAAGTTATGAACATGGTTCATGGTAATAAAGTAATGTCTAGAACCCGTGTCTATCAAAATTACAGCTAAGGTAAATAAGACACAGATCATAACATGTATCATCACTATATCCTTGGGGTCATAAGCCTCTATTTCTCGCAACTAGCCTTCTCCCTATCCACGAGCTCCCTGAGCCTGGTGTGGACCACCTGGGGTGGTGGTGGTAATAGGTCAAACCTCCAACCACCTCATGCTTCCCTGCCTACATCTCTTCCACATCTACCACCATGAGAACCACCCTACTTCTGTATTTTCCTCTTTCTCGGCGGTCCCTCGACCATCCCTTGATTAACTGTATTGTGGGCCATGAAATCTCATGCCAGATGTCCTTAACCACCACATGTGTAACACTGTCTTTCCCCTGGCTATATTGATCCTCCCTGGGATCACTTCCTAAAGTGTTTGACCTACTAGGATCCCTATGACTGCCATCTGATACCTTCTAATGAGGTCTCTTCTCCTGCCTTCAAATTAATGATTACCATTGGCTATATTTTTCTTTCTAAAGAACTCTCACCCACCATGCATTGTTCTAGGACCCCAATATAGGTAGGAATGTAAATAGGGGAAAAATATATCAAATGTCCCTATATAGACCTTTCTCGAAGGTATGACCTTTGAAGTATTGGTTTTGTATCATATTCATAGAGCACCTAGAGAGGTTGGCATTCCTTGATGAATACTCAGATAGCGACAAGCCATACCACTGGAGCTAGATATGGACCAAGATAAATATATACCTCAGCTCATATAGTGAAAACATATCTATGAAAAGGTTATAAAATAGTATCCATGGAAGAGTTACATCATCGTATGATTGGGTACCCAAACCCCACTATCACCTTACTAATCTGTGTAGAAGGCTCACTTCCAGGATCACCATCTGATCTGCTGGTGTCCTGAATAGATGGAAAACATAGGTCAATTACTCAACCCAGTATTTATCCACCTATGTGTCGGGCTCACCTTGGATCCTGATGGGACTGTACTTCAAAAAATCATGATGTATGCCCAGCCACCACTCTACATCCACTGGTACTACAAGTATCGTGTGCTTCCTATATGTGGTGGTATGGATGTTGCACCAACTAGAGGTTTGATCTCTGGTACAAATAGCTATACCGATGCCTTATCACTAGGTGGATCATCCTCATGATCACATATTAGAATATTGGATGTCTATCTATGAGGAGGAATCATATAATAAAAAAGATATACCATAGTTAACAATGTATATTTTGAAAGCTGAATCAAGAAGGACATTGAAAACATATCCATTCCTATATGTTGCATGTACCACTATTTTTTCCCGCAACAAGTGTTTTTATGTACTGAGTCAAAAAACATCTAATCAGAGTCGTGGTGTATGGATACATCGACCACCACACCAACACTGGATTCCCTAGTCTGAAATCTGAACTCAAAACACTTATCACTTTTTCCCTAAATCAACCTCACAAAATCCCATTCCTAAGGTAGAACCGATATCTTTTGATACCACTCTATCATGACCCATCCCAGAGGGGGCCATGCCATGACTACTGCAATACCCCCTCCAAATAGGCTGGGGGTTGGTGACCAGAACCAAATATGAAAATCTATCAAATGGGATACATTATAATAAAGTACATGTATGCACACACACATATCCAAGACACAACTACTAAAATGTAAGATCACTAAGTAAAAAATGCATGCAACCCAAATATCCCACAACCAGAGTACAACAATGAAAGTAATAGAAAGTAAAATGGGCCAAAATAATCTCACCAAAATGATTCTATAACCAAAAGTCCATCCCATAATAAAATAGGTGCTAGGACAACTATCTGACCATAGGAACACACCTCATTATTCTAGCATCTCTAAGCACTTCCTGGTCCTAGTCCACAAAGGACTCTGCCAAGGGTCGATCATCTGCACAAGAAACAACACCTGTGGGAAAATCCTATGTAGGGGTGAGTATAAAAATACCTAGTAGGACACCCTGAAACCAAAAATGTAATACCACAAAGGAAATACAACAAGAATGATACCACCAAAGAAATATAGGTCGCTCCACAATGTTATATGTCTACAAAAAATGTAGTAAGAATATATTGATATTCTCAATCCAAGACACAAGTCTAGTGGTAAGTCACAACCAATTAATAGCCACATGATTTTTCTTGACTCACACTCATTCTTAGAGAATTCACTTCTCGAGCCATGATGTCAATAGAGACACTCACGGAGTGGTCTAACTAATTTGGGTCCCTACCCAAATGAGAACGTATTTTTCATGCAAGATTATAATAAATATAGAGGGGATACATCCTAACACATTTGGGAATACCAAGAACCCATTATGGATCAATTCTCAAGCTAAAGGATCCTGCCACATCACAATGGGAAATACCACTAACCCTACAGATGTGGCCTGCTAGATATAGGACCAATTCCCTACTCTTATAGGATGCATAGATTTCAAAAAACACCACTAGGGTTGATAGAATATCATACTCTAGTCCCACAGAGGAACACTGTAACTATCTTAGGGACTCAGCCTCTATAAGAGAATATAATCTAGTAATGTGGATGTAATGTCATACTAAACCCTCAGGGAAAGGAAAAAAGAGAGCACTATCAACTTATAATAGTCCAAGAGAAAAACTCAACAACTTATCTCAAAAGTTCATTATCAACATCAATGTCCCAATTCTATAGACGAATCATCAAACTGATATACAATTTGAAAGTTATGGTCATTTGAAATTTTTAAAGGGGGTCATTGGGCTTGTGGACAGACCACATGGTCGGTCCACTGACTGCCATGGTCGACTGCCATGGTCGACCATGCCCCCAGCTACTGCAGCCACGCAGTAGCAGGAGCGATCATGGCTCATGATCGATTTCCATAGTTAACTATGACCCAACTCTGGACTGGTCACTCTGGGTCCAGCCCACTTAGGCTAACCCGACTTGGGATGACCTACCTATCCTGGTCTGGTCAGACTAGCCTACTCTACTTAGGCCCAACCCACGCCACATGGGCTCGACCCGTCAACCCTAGAACAACTCGATCGCGCATGGGCCTCCTAGGATGCCACACATATCCCACCTTAGTGTGTCCACTACCTAGTACACATGATCGCTCACTGTGTTCCACGTGGCTATCATCACCATCTTCAGTCACTACTGCCTCTGGTTGCCACCACTTCTGGTCACTGATGCCTCCGCCTCACCTCACCGGACCGCCATACGGGACCCACACTGATGGTCCCTTACACTGACCACAGAGCCACCTTTGATGCCCATAATTCAAAATTGTCACAGATCTGAGCTCCTCAAGTCCCAATCTACACAGATTTGGCCTTTTTTATCTATTTAACTCCAATTCAGGGGTCTAATCACATTCAGAGCCACCCGATAAGTCGAACCAAAGCCATTGGGGTCCAACGGTGAAGAAAATGATGAACAGGGGAGGGAAAATCACAACAAACACCTTTAGGAATGATCATAGTAATTTGTTCATGTCATCCTCGATCCATTTCTATTATAAGGATAAACAAAGAGGAATTAAAAATTACTCTCCTGATAATCCCACAGATAAATACCATCCCGCATAAATGATTGATCCGTGAATCAATGTGTTCATGGATTAACCCGTGTTCACCGTGGAAATAAAGAAAGGGGAAAATCACGATGAAATAACCACCCTATCTCAATTCAGACCAGTCACTGATATAGGATGATCATTGTGTGATCGTTATTTGTAAGGTTTCTTCGAATTGGCTACGCGTTGATCGTTGATCCACAATCCATCACCTTTTGTTTTACAGAGTTATTTATCCTCATCTTAGAGGAATTATAGGGTTATGGTGATAACCATGAATTCCTAAAAAATGATAAATAAAAAGAAAAAGTCGTTGAGTTATAAAATATTTTTTATAAAATAATTTTTAGAACATAATTTTAATTACAGGTTTGTCCTCCGTGTCTTTTTCTATAGTTGACCCACGTTGACAAATGTTAAGTCACACCTAGGGTAAACACCACATTTAAAACTATACAGTGGTCTGGGATATCCAATATAAGTCACCTTTCATCAGTTATTATGATTTAAATATAAAATAATTTTATTTAATAATTTTATTTACGGTTACGTCCTTGGTGACTTTTCCTACATATGGCCCATGCCGTCCAAGATTAGGTTTGAACTAGGGTAAAAACCACATTACAAACTCAATTTTGGTCATGAATTTCAAATATAAGTCATCATTCATGAGTTATTAGGATTTCAAAATAAAATAAATTTATTTAATTATTTTATTTACGGTGACTTCCTTACTAACTTTTTCTATAGATGGCCCATGCCGACCAAGGTTAGGTTGTTCCTAGGGTAAGGCTACCATTTTGAGCTCAACGGTGCCCTAGGATTTCTGATTCGGACACCTGTTTAAGATTTTTATACTTTATTGTGGAAAATATGTTTACACACTATTAGAAAGATTAATACTTTTCAAAAAATTGTTCAGGGAACACCGGTCCTTAGAATCCCACGTCGTCTCAGCGCTCGATCTCAAAATCAATTCATATAGTATGTAAAAATAGTATATAGAAAGTCCAAGACATTACATACTTTATGAAACCTCACCAATTCCCCTATATATAATATGGTGAGTTAATTATAATATGTTAAATTTTTAAAATCAATAAAAACCATTATCGATAATAATTTAGGATTATTTTTACATGAAAATGAATTTCTTAAATAAAAATAACTTAATAAATGATTTAAAGGCTTTTTGTAAGTGTAAAATCCCATTTAACACCATGGAATATCAGAGTGCCCCTGGCTTCCCATACATTAATATTAAATATTTTTAGATGAATATTCAATATATTACAAAAACACATGCATGTGGACTGTAATATTTTAGTATCATGGGAGAATAGGTACATAATATTCTAAATTTGTGAAATTTGATTAGAATATCCCATAAATATCTCCCCCTTTAATACCATTCACAAACATACCCTACTTAAAACCTTTCTTCCTAACTCGGGGAAAAGAAACATAATAAAGGGTGATATCAGATTCCATGAAATGGTAAGAAAGTGAGATATCAATGATCACATAAGTATAACATGAGCATAATTATATGATAACATGAGCTTGATATTATAAAACCATACCATAAAAACAATGATTATAATCTAAAGGTATGGAATAAAACATGGTAGTTCATAATACATGAATCATAATGTAATCAAAGAACACAAGTCATGAGATCATAACATTGAAATAAAACATAGATTTGTGGCACAAACATCATATTATAATATTGTGAACATGTATAAATAGAGAATGTTTCACTAAATAAGTTAAGGACATGAAATAAGGCCCTCACATAAACTTATAGACATGAAGACATATCCAAGAAAATCATCATGGACATGAAAGATAGGTCCATGCATAAAATTATGGGCATGAAATATATGTACAGGCATAACATTATGAACATGTAATCATGTTCACACATAATATTTTAAATATGTAATCAGGTTCATTCATAAAATTGTGTAAATGTAATCAGGTTCACACATAACATACTTACTCATGAGTTATCTACCTTTACCCAATTCATTGGAAGGAGATATTGGTCCCACCCATCTCATAATGAAAACCATACTTATGTGCTTCACAAGATCATATAACATACATCATATCATAACACATGAAATAAAATGGTTTTCATAAACAATTAATCATATCATAACCTGTTGAAAATTGAATGGTTTCATAATCATTTCATTATTTCATCATTATATAACCTATGGAAAATTAATTGTGTTTCATAAGAATTTTATCATGGTATAACTGATGGAAGAAAAAATAATTTCATAAAAATAATTTTATCCAAAATATAAACCATTAAGAGAAATAATAATAATGGTATCATTAGATTATATCCCCAGTAAAGAAGTTGTTACATCAGTAGATTTCATATTATATGGGAAACGATTTTGAAAGATAAATCACTTGGAACCTTTCCCGAGGAAATTAATTTTTCATCAAAAATACATTTTTAAATCTAAAAAACCATAAAACATTTTGGAAATGATTTTTTGAAATAATTATTGAAACTTATAATAAAATATTTTAAAATTGTTTAAAACTTTTATCGAGGAAAAATATTTTCCAATATGAAATTAATTTTTAAAATATAAAATATTCTAAAAATAATTTTTTTTAAATTCCATTTATATCATATAATGGATTCTTTATAAATAATTAAAAACATTTCTTGTTTAAAATACCCTTTCATATTTTCAAAACACTTTTTAAAATATAATTTTTTTGAAAATACTTTTAATTTTGAAATAATTTATTCAAAATATAAAAGTTTCCCAAATATTAAGGAAAAAATTTTCTTTGAAATGAACTTTTAAAACTTTTAAGGGATGATTGGATCCATTGATTGGTCATCATAGTCAGAAATACTACTCATGGGGTGCATATTAAAAACAATGATTGTTTTCACATTTTCTATAAAAGACAAATGAGGAATGTTTTTGAAAACAACATAAAGATTACTTTTAAAATATTTTTTTGTAAAAAGTAAATCATTTTTAAATATATCTTTAATAAATAATTTTAATTTTTTTAGGTTTTTTTGAAAACTTTTTTCAGAAAACATAGATTTGGAAGAAATCATGTTTTCATCTGAAAACAATTTTTGAACAAATGAGTACATAAGTAGAGGAAAATGAAGAGAAAATATTTTTTATACTAATAAAAATAAAATATAACAAAATTCATGAATTTATAGAGAGAGACATTTTAATATTTCATCATTGGATTCATAATCATGAGCAATCCCGATGAACAATGAGATTGTAACATAAAAACCTTACCACTCTGGTAACTTTGAATAATAATACCCATGAAATAGAGATAATAAAATGGATATGTAAATTCCAAAAAATTTATGGATAAAATCATAAAATAAATTCATGGGAAGTATATACACCACATAAAAGAAGCACGTGGTGAATATTGCATATGTACCCTAAGAAAATAAAAGTGAGATGGAAATATCATCCCATTTAGTAATCATTTTAATCATAAGTCCCAAAAAAGAATAAAATAAAATGTAAATTTAAATATCATTAAATGGAGGATAATCATGATATAACATGTAAAAGGGTTAGTATATATACCACATAGTAGAAATTAGTGGTGAATTTTCATGTCTCCAAAAAATAAAAGAGATACTACAAATCCCTTACCTTAAGTCTTGACTTCCATTTTACACCTTTAAAATTTATATTTAATAGATATATGTTTTTTTAAATATATTATTGAATCATAATAAAATAAATAATACCATATATGGTTTTCTTATGACTTTTTATTACTTTTTATTAACATTTCTCTGTTCAATACATGTTTCAGCAAATAACTACTCTGTTTTACATATATGTTTTGACTTATTATATTTTGGTCTTATTAATTAAATCATAGTTTCATAATATATATATTTTTAAACAAGAAATAAATATAATATATGTTCACTAAATTTTTATTTAGTGTAATCCATAAAATTTAGTGATAAAAAATGAAATACACCGTTCATGGAGATGGTAGGTCATAGATATGCTTAAAAACCTTTTCCATTTTCTTATCAGATTGAAAGAAAGAAAATTAAATTATATATATATATATTAACATTAAAGATTCATTTTTATGTTATATATATCTCATATGGTCAATAAACCCATCCTTATTACCTTTAATGTAAAGAGTGAACAAATCATTTCACTTTGTGAGGCGATAGTCCACCGTACACACGAGCGACGTTATCGTATCCCCTAAAATTGAAAAAATTAATTTATGTGTGATTTAAAAATTAAAAATGCGTAATAATACCAAAAATTTAATATATAATCAATAAAGAAATCATTTTTCCATCCATTAAAGTTTTTAATGGAAAAACTAATGTCATTGTTTCGCGATGTGATAGTCCGCCGTACACTCGAACAATGATTTTGTCACCAATTTGATGAAAGTGGAGATGGTTGTATATATTGAACATAACAAAAAAAATCTTAGTATATGTAGTATAATTATTTTAGAATATAATCCCATTATAATATGTATATAATTAGGTGGAGGCATAAATAAAACAAAAATACTTGTTGATGAGCTCTACCTCTTCTTTAAGTATCCTCCTTAGGTTTTTACTAAAAACCTTCCTAGGTTGGATATATATATAAAATAAGGCTTATAGGATATGATTATGGAAGTTGGTAAGGTATTTTAATTGGTACTAGATTTAATAAAAGGTTTTTAATTTGTAAAGAAGAGGGGAGAGGGGGTGGCCATTCATAAGTGGGGGAGAGGACACACTTGGTATTTTTAAAAAAAATTGAGTGCTCCCTTGTTTTTCATATGTAATACGGGTAAAAAATGGGATATTATAGATCCTTAGAGGTTTTATATCCTAAATACTTCCATTAAATTGTTTTTAGACATGTTTATAGGTCATTTTTACCATTATATTTTTAGTTTAACCACCCAGTTAAGCCAATTTTACCATAAATGTGGTAATTAATTTCTTACTACATTCACTATTCATTTTGTTCGAAAAAGTATTTGACCATATTAGATAATATAAATTTTTATGATTCCAAATACGGAATATACTTTTCCAAATTAAATTTACAAAATTGGTAAAATTTAATTTAAAATTAATCTCATAGATGTGATGAGAAAGTGTGTTTTTAGAGAGAAAATGTTCATAAGTTTATATATAAAAATTAAATATGAAATTGATAAAATGACCTAAAATAGATTAATTAATGTATAATTTAAATAATTTTACTTTAAAACCAATTTAAAATATAGTTTAAATTTATAAAAAAAATAAATGAAAAGGTAGTTTTCAATTCAAACTCAGTATCTTTCAGTATTCATCAATAAATGAATATTTTTAGAAAAATTCCAAAAAATTATCTCTAAGATAATTTTAAAATTATTATTTAAAAAATTATATTTAATATATGAAATTAACTTTCTAGAATTTTTACTAATTAATTTTAAAATAATTGTACAAAATGAAAAAAAAACAGATTTTTAGAAAAATACATTTTTAAGTGTCAAATTAAATTTATTCTTATTTCTTGAATAAAAAACACATAAGATGAATTTTAAACATTTTATTGAATATATAATAAATAAATTACATTAAAATAATTTTAAAAAATGGTGTTTTTAATTTATTGTGGTAAAACGTGTTTGTGCAAAGAAATGTAGTTTTTTTTAGAAAAACTGTTTCTTTATTTTTCAAATGCTTATTATTTTCATTTCAAATTAATTTTTCACCAAATAACTCATATTATATACATGTTTAAACTATATTTTCATAATTTATTTAATATTATTCATAACATAAATTCCAACTTCTACATGATATCTATAATATTAAATAATAATATTTTTATAGTATGTCATGTTTTGTTTGAACATAGTGTTGCATGTAACGCAAGATAAAATCAGTGTTTCATGTAACAAAAGATAAAATTAGTGTAGAATGTATTGAAAATTTATAAAAAATATTAAATTAGTTTTTTTAAAAAAATCGCGGGGTGTTGCAATCATTCCCCCTTAAAATGAATTTATCCATCAAAATTCATCCCAATCTTCTAAGGTTAAACATTTACAAATTACATTATTGAAATACACTTTGTAAAAATGATTATTAAAACATTTACTTAAAAAAGAGAAAGTTATTTTCAAATTTCATATGGAATAATAAATATTAATTTTCCAAATAGGAGAATATATGTGGGATGTGAGAACATGGACATAATATAGAAAAATAACACCCAAATATTGATGGAGAGTGATATAGAACATTTATCAATAGAAAGTGGGTGATCCAAATAAGTTTAATGTCCCCAAATCTATAAACGAAATAGGATTGAAATATATCATTGATATCATAAAATGTGATGATAATATGATAATATTTTATCTCAATATCATTTTCCTAAATTTGAAGAATTTTCCTGGGAAGTTATACTTACTTGATTTCATTCCATTTCAAAATCACAATCTCATCCATTGGTTTATAGTTTATAAATTTTTGAATCATCTCATATTCTAAGAAATTAAGGTTAATTTTTTGTTCCTAAAGCACTAATGGATCATAAGATTAATAAATATAATGATAAGTCATTTTGTATATCTTTAGTTACCATCACAAAAAATAGTTTGCATAGGTTATCAAATATGGATATATCTTCATATGGTATGTAATATATTAATATCTAAATCCTCATACAATGGTAAACCTAAACCATTCCATAAATGGTTATCCTTATAACCCTTCCAAAAGATTAAAATCTATAACTTTTGAAATAAGGTCACCGAATTTCCAAAATGAACTTATGATTAATCCTTACATACCATAAAGTCGATCCTAATTATCATATATGAAACATGTGAATACCTTCACCATGAATTCTCTTGAAATAAAGTAATAAAAATAATTAAAATTAATCCTTAATGAAAACATGTATGCTTCCTTATTACTTAAATAAAACACAGATTCTTGGATATACTCCTTAAAAACAAAAATTCTGTAAACTCCACTTATGATATAATATAACACTTTACCCACAAATAATT
This sequence comes from Viscum album, assembly GCA_963277665.1. NCBI lineage: Eukaryota > Viridiplantae > Streptophyta > Magnoliopsida > Santalales > Viscaceae > Viscum > Viscum album. The sequence continues at coordinate 839,292,113 of OY728126.1, read as the reverse complement.
AACCATTTCTAAGGTTATCAGTACAATCCAATTTACTTAATAATACCAAACATCTCTTTTCCCAATAACACTATCCCAAAATCCATAACATATTAAAGGTTATCTTCTCTTAATTAAAGTATCACCATGCTATTAAATCACTTTTCTTGTCCATTAGTACCATTTAACATATTACTGAAGATACATAATGAAAATCCTATACAATAAAACCATATATATATATATATTCATATAACATAATTATAGAATTATAATACAGAAACACTTTGATTATTCCAACTCATCCTCAATAAATTAACCAGGCTTTCTCATATTATTACCCAATACCTCTTGGCATTTATATGCCATTCGTAGTCTATTCATCGTCAGTAGTGTAACAACCCAAACATTTATTAATGAAAATTATTCTTGATATAATTAAATGTATTATTATGTAAAATGGTTATATAAAACATATGAACTCTCTTGGTTTTATGTTTTTTTCTGATTTAAAAATACTATTAATAATTGTTACCACTGTAAATATAGTCGTTGAACAGTGATCACATGATTAGTATAAATATAGGGCTTTAACGAATCCAATTTACTCAAAAAAAGGAAGTGATGGCCTCATACATTATAATTGATCCATACGAAGCCCATTTTTTGGAGCTTAAAAAGGAGGTGTCATCACTAGGCTTCACTCTTGACCAAGACCAAGATGAGCTTCAACACCTTAAGCTTGAATGGAACCACCTACAAGAGATGTGGAAGTTAATTGAGATTACCACTCGAGTGATGTTATCCAAGCCACCCCAAGAGTCTGTAACCATCTTACACCTTACCCTTAGTTCATATGTGGGTTTAATAAGGGGATATGTAACAATACCCAAGCACCATGATTGTTTACTTTATTTTTTTTGGTATAAATAATATACATATATTTTATTGTAACTTTGTAAATGGGTTTTAAAGCACAAATAATATTTTTAGTTAATTTTCAATCTATGAATTAATGTATTTTTAAATTAAATAATAAATTAATAAAAAAAATTATTAATCAATTTTTATTAAATATAAATGATTGTATAATTTTTATGAAAAAAATTGTAATTTTTATTATGATTTGAAAGCTGTTTTTGTCAAAACCATGATTTTTTTTATAAATGTTAGTTTTTATTTTAAAGGAAAAAATTCAAATATTTAGAAAATTATTTAGATAAAATTAATATCATTTTTGGATTCAGGATGTTGAAATTATCTAATGGTGAATATTTCATAATTTTTGGAGACAGTTGATTTTTTGGGTAAAAATTGAATACTGTTTAAAAATATAATGTGTTTTATGACATCATAATGACCCAATAGTGATGTAATAAACAAATATAAAAAATTTTATCAGAAAATATATGTTTTAACATTAAAATAATGTTATTCTATATTATTTTTATTAATATCGTGGTGCCTTAGTGGACCCTCCAAGACTTATAAAACATTTTCACTTTTAAAATGATTTCTTTGAGAGTGTGACTCACCTCCACATGAGAAAGAATAATATTTTAATAAGTTATGCCATTGATAGTATAAAATAATGTTTTACTCTCCACTTTTGTAAAAAACCTTGGGTAAAAACCATGGATTGGTTTGTGGTTTTAAATATTTAATTATATAAATTCAAAAAACTATGTCTGTGAAATATTAAATAATTCCTCTCTTCTTTCCTATATAAACTCACTCAATATCTAATTCATATTCACTAAAACCATTTGGAGATCGACCATACCCTGACCTCCTCTATCTAGAATCCTCCCAAGGCACCCCAAGTGCCCAATATGCCTCTCTCAAGCCTCCCCCAAGCCTTTGGGATCACACTTCCAAGTAAGGGATTTCTTCCTTTCTCATTTTGTCCATGATTATTTATGTTGTTATACTATTTTATTTTCAATTAAAAATATTGGTGTATGATTTCTTACCTTACCCATAATTCCCTCCTTATTTTTAATTATTAGATACCCATTTCTATCTCATTAATGCCTCCCATGTACACCTGTTACCATGCAGAAATTCCATAAGGGATTTCACTCTCCCCATTTACATTCAAGAAATTATTGTATATTATGAATATAAATTCCATTAAATATGTTGGTATATTATGTTCCATTACCAACATTACTATCCATTTCATTAATAAATTATTAGATACCCCTTTCTCTCTTATCAACCCATTTTACGATTTTTATTTGATGTCATTATGCTGCTGAAGTTACAACAAAATTTCCCATGCCAAAATAATTAGTTAAGTGAATACCATACCCATTTATCTATAATGGGTATTAACCTTTATGCACATGTAATTTTTTTATTTTGGAATTACATTTATGCATTCCACATATCTTATTCGTGGAATAAAATATGAGTTTTAATGAATCTATGTTGTATGATCTATATGACACACTTATGCATGAAATGAAATGATTAAGAAGGGTTCACCCTAATAGTGCTCCAATGCATTGGGTAAAGATTAGTCTCCTAATAAATCAAGTAAAATGAGTTTTACTCATTCTAATTCATGTGAAATTATGGTTTTCTCATGATCCATGTGCAATGAACCTTGGCTCATGCCAATATCTTGTTAAATGTTTTTGCCACATTCTCATGTTATGGTAATCATGCTATATCATGCCTTTATGTTCATGTATCTATTGTGATCCATTGATATTACTACTGACTAACATGTACTATTTTCTTCATGTTATGCCTTTTTTTCTCCCTAACTAGGCTTTATATCTCACCATTTTCTTATTCATGTCCTCAAGTTATCCCATGCAATGATAAGTATGAAGGGATGTTGTGGATATTTAAAGAAGTTTTCAATAAATTTGTTGTGTTTTATGTTATATGTTGTTATATAATGTTCCTAATTTCCCAATAAACTATAAATCTCAATCTTCTATGTTGTATCTAGTGCAGGTTTATGTAATAAATCATTTTTATGCGTGTAAAAAAGAGAAGGGTTATTATAGTTAGTATTAGAGGATTTGTTTTCTTATTTTTCTTATTTGGATTAGAAAACCCTAGTGAAAGACATAGGTATAAGAATAAGTATAATAAAAAACATCCCTAAATTTTGGTGAGTATTGAGTAAGTGGTTTATCGAAAAAATGCATCCCTCTCTGTATACGAGTCAGTAGTGGTGGCTCTGACATAGACGTATCTAGGGGTAAAACCCAAAAAAAACGATTTCAGTTAGACTCAAATGAGAACTAGTGCATGACAGCGGTCCTTGATGCACTATTGGTTACAACACTCTTGGGTGATATTCTTTGATAAATAAATTAGCTTAGTATGAACTGGAAAAATCATTGGTGAGGTTTTGGGGGTAGGCGCCAATCCCTCGACCTTTGGATGCTCCTTCCCTGCCGGTGACGACGGCGAATCTTGCGCCAAACCCTCCCCCCTTGGTGGGGGATGGGGAATCATCGTCTCATGGGAGAGTGAGATCCTTCAAGCCTTTCTCCAACCTGGATTTCCTTTCTTCATTTCTAAAAATTTCTATTAGTCCTAAAGTGCCAGATATAGTCGATGGTCTACCAAATCTCCCTCTTTCGTCATCTAAGTTTAAGGAATCCTAGTCTTTGTTGAATCTTACCTTGGTGGTGCGGTTCAAGAATAGAAGGCCTTCAGTCGACGATTTCAACCGATTTGTCTTCAGCGCTTGGGATCTTAAGGAATGTGCGGTGGTGGGGTTGCTGGACAGTAAGCAATTCCTAATTAGGTTTGAATCGGAGGCTGATTTTATTCAAGCTTGGGAAAGGGATCCACGCAACTTCAATGGATCTCACTTCATGCTCTTACATTGGTCCTTCAATCTCCATATGAACCAAGATCTACCTTCCATAGAGGTTTGGGTAAGCTTCCCTAAACTCCCCTTACCGTTTCAAAATCCGTTGATTATACGCATGTTGGGTAATATGGTAGGTAGATATCTTTTTTCTGATATTCATACCGAGGATGTTTTCCATCCGTTTAATCCTTGGGGTGTGTGTCAAAATGGATGCATCCCACATTCCCTTTGATTTCATTTGGATCACAGTTGGCGAGGAGTACCATTGCAAATAGAGGGATGTGTATGAGAACTGTACTGACTTCTGTGGTTCTTGCAAGTGGTTGGGTCACACAGATGAGTCTTGTCAAGGAAAATCTTGTTTCCAATTGAGGATGGTTCTTAGTAGTGGGAAAGATACTATTGTGAGCACTGTGGAGGGTTCAGAGAGCAAGGCGCTGGACAAGTGTGTGAAGGGGGGTCTGGCTCAGACTTTTGGAGGACCTACTATTGGAGGGAGAGGCTCTCGGCTAGCTACATCTGATGGGGAGGCCTCTACACCTAGACCTTGGAAGGTCTCTTTTGATGAGGGTGTAATTGCTATATCTTCTTGTACTAGGAGGTATCAGGAGAAGGAGAATAATGATGGGCCTGCTGTTGCATTGGAATCAGAACAGGTGGGTGATGTTCAAGGATCTAACTTTGTGGAGGTGTCTAACAAGGACATGGATAAGGATTATAATCATATTGATTCTCTGGCCAGACCTTTTTTACCCATAATTAATAGGTTTTAAGGTCTTGTTGACGACCGGTTAATTGAGGGCTGGGAGGAGGAAGACTGTGCAGGAGATGATGGGGAGGCAAAGGGCTTGGGAGATCTGCAGGTCATTTTCCTGGGGCAGGATCCTGTTTCAGGCTATAGGGAAGACAAAAATAATGTTGTAAGGCCTCATCTATTGTTGGAAGGTACTGAACAGAGGCTGGGAGATGGAAGCAGTCAGAATGTATATGTTCCTTTTGTTCAATCCGATCAAGTGCAAAAAGGAATTGGTAGCGGTAATGACTTGGAGGGTTCTGTATCTGAGGTTAAGGGGATGGATCCAGATTCTATGGCTGGGGAAGATGATATCTCTATTGATCAGGGGCCGAGGCATATTTATGAGGGCACCAGGTCTCCTTTAAGAGAGCAGGTCGGGGAAGGAAGGGGATGTTTAGGGGAGTAAAGGAAAACATGAGTCCTTCTTTCAATCATTCATTTAGTGAAATTGTTCAAAGTGGGACTCAGAAGATGTCTGATGGCAGAAAATCGTTATCTACAACACTGGGAAGGAGGCCACAGAAGGATTATTCCTATCTTCTGTGGCCGATTCAAACTAGGTCTGCCTCCAAATGGAATGGTGGAGGGGTTCTTGCGGTCAAGAAGGGCAGCGGAGTTAAGAAGGCACCCCCGGATATGCGAGTTCTTGACCATCTTTGGAATCGAGTTCAAAGTGGAGGTTTTTGGAGACATCCATAGTGGGAATTGGCTACTGGGGAAGAAGAATCCGGCTTGGAATGTGGGGATGACTATGGGTACTATGATATGTAACTATTTGTTTTCCTCTTTTGTTGTATCGGTTTGCTTCACTTTGTTCTACATTGTATGTGGGACACTGGGCTCCATTAAACTGGCTTTATGAAATGAATGAATAAGATTATTATGAACCATTATTAAGGTAATTAAAAAAATTCCCCCAAGAATATTTGTTGGGAAGTAGATCATGGATAACATAGATTTAAGCCTATAAATTCCTATGTTAAGGAAAATAAAGTAATTTATTAGTTATTTGTTTTTGTAATTGGATTACCCTTTATGTGTTACCCCTAACTTTCCTTTTATTCTAGCCAATGGACGATAATAGGAGGACTCATGATAACTACTAATGAGAAGATCAATGTGAAAACTGTTCTAATGAGATGCCCAATCCGATGGGAGCGGGAATCAAAATTTTATTCATGATATTCTCATTGTTAACTCACATTTTGAATAGAAACATGAGTCAAGAGGAACGTTCAACCCCCTTAATAAATAACAAGTCACAATCAAGAACTTAATAAGATAAAGGCCTCCTACTTTTAATGGATTATTTGATCCCTCAATTACCAAACACTGGATCAACTACATTGAAAATATCTTCTCCATACTTTAATGTTCTAAACAAGAAAAGGTTCTTCTAGTAGCTAATCATTTGGAGGGTGAAGTTTATCAATGGTGTACATTGATAAAAAATATGAATCCTAAGGAAGAGATCGAGGTGTTGGAATGTAAACATTTCTGGAAAATGTTTTTTGATAGATATTTTTCTCCCTCCCCCAACTTAAGATGGAAAGATATTTCCTTTCCCTCAAGAAAAATGATGATGAATCCCTCAGAGCGTATGAGGAAAACTTCAAAAGGAATGAAATATATGCCTCTAGATTTGTCTTTACCTCCAAATTCATGGTTGATCTATTCTTTGGTGGTCTAAAACATAGCTTACGAAAAAACCTAGTGATATGTGACTTAGAGACCTATGAGGAAATCGTATGATGTGCCCTAAAAGTAGAAATGGAGATCAGAGAGTCTCAGGGGTATCCTGGGGATAAGAAGCTTAAGGTAGACTTTAATTCTGGTGTTACAATGGATAAATCCAATGGTGATAATTAATTCTATCACCCCACTTGCCAAAGGTGTGGAAATAAGCAGCCCAGAAATCTCCTAAAGGGGACAAGTAAATGATTAAGGTTTGGAAGAGAAGGGAACCTAAATATTAACTATACTCAAGGAAAACCTACTACTGCAATGGAGGAGAGGAATGCTCCGTTTGACCCTCAATGTACTATTCATTACTTTAACTTCAAAGAACCAGGTCACTTTGCAAACTAGTTCCCTAAGCTAAGGGTTTTCGAAGGCAACCAACAACCTCCAAGGCAGTAAGGGTGAGATTTTTCCATCACTACCGCTAAAGTGAACCCCAACAATGATGTGGTGATAATTACACTAATTATTCATTAAATAATAGTGAATATACATTTTGATTATGGTTTTACGCATTATTTGATATCCCAAAGTTTGGTAGAACAATCCCAATATCACCACAAATCATGAAAGTAGAGATGTCGGTGAGAACGAGAAATATGGAAATCATTGCAACCCATGAATATAACTCCTCCACTATCATAATTTATGGATTTAACTTTCTGATGAACCTCTTCATACTCCCTATGGTGGAATTTTATGCAATTCTTGTCATGGATTGGCTTTCCCTATATAGAGCCAACATAAATTACCATGAGTGGGAAATCACTCTCCATATGGAGAATCGACCCCGATTCTGTACAAGTGAAAGGAGGAGGATGAATATTATTTAGAACTATCTTCTCAAGCATGTATATTACTACCTTATGAGAACCTATATCTTTTTCAGATGATTGATTCTAAGGAATAAACCATTCTTGAAGACATGCCTACTTTTATGGAATTCACTAAAGTGTTTCCTGAGGAATTTTCTGGTCTTCCTCCTTGAAGAGATGTGTAATTCTCGATTGATCTTATATATAGGGAGTTTAAAATATCCAAAACTCCATATAGAATTTCTATTGTGGAGATTAAAGATGTAAAGAAACAACTACACGAGAATCTAGATAAAGGGTTTTTACGCCCAAGTGCTTCACTATGGGGGGCACTTGTCCTCTTCATTAAGAAGAAGAATAGGTCAATGTGCCTTTGTATTGATTATCAGTAACTCAGAAAAATAATGATAAAGAAAAAGTATCCTATTCAAAGAATTGATGACTTGTTCAATCTGCTACTTGGAGCACAATTCTTCTCCAAGATGGATTTTCAGTCACGATATTACCAAGTATGGGTGAAGAAGGAGGATATTGCCAAGACTGCTTTTCATATAGGGTACGAGCACTATAAATTCATAGTAATGCCTTTATAACTCACTTATTCTATAGAAATATTCATGTACATAATGAATAGAGTTGTTATATATTACATTGAAAAATATAAGGTAGTCTTTATAGATGATATTCTAATATACTCCAAAACTAAGGAGTAACATGGGGAGAATCTAAGCAAAATACTAGAGACCTTGCAAAAGGAGAATCTCTATGCATTGTATAACAAGTGTGAGTTATAGTTGAAGGAATTATCATTCTTAGGTCATATCATCGCAATAATTGAGATATATATAGGTCCCTCCAATAAATCCACAATTTAGGGATGGTCGAGGCCAACATCAGTGACATATATCTGTAGATTCCTGGGGTTAGTTGGATATTATCACTGATTTTTGAAAAATTTCTAACAATTGTCAAACCCTCTTACAAAGATAACTCAGAAGGGATTCATGTTTTCTTGGATTGATGATTTCAAATAGATCTTCATGGTGATGAAAAGGAGGATTATCACTATGACCATGCTCACATTACCCACAAGTGGATAAATCTTTTGGTATTTTGTGATGCTTCCAAGAAGATCCGGTGATGTGTGTTCATGAAAAATGATAGATTCATTGCCCATGATTTATGGAAAATGAATGTTTATGAGAAAAAATATCCAACACATCTTCTGGAGTTAGCTATAGGAAACTCTTTTTAAATAATATGGTAACTTTAACTCTTTGCGGAGAAGTTTGAAATATATATGGACCACCATAGCCTCAAGTATATATTCACATATAAAGAGTTGAAAATGTGCCAACAAAGATGGTTAGAGATGATCAAAGACTAAGACTGATCAATCCATTACAACCCTGGGAAAACAAACAAGGTGGAAAATTCTCTATGTATAAATGACCCATCAATTATATCATTGATGTTTACTGAAAAGGATCCAATATTTTTAGATTTGATGAATATGGAAACTGGAATCATAAAGAAGGGAACATAATCAATCATTTCAGAAATGATTTCTCAACCATCTCATTTAGAAAGGTTAAAGGATGATCAAAAGGAAGACATGGGAATTCAGAAGAAATTGGAAACTAGAAGAAAAGGGAAATCCTCAGAGTTCAATGTTAATGAATAAGGAATTATGATATTTGGGTCAATACTATCTGTTCCATCAAATCTGGAGCTAAATAAGGATCTTTTGATTGTTTCACATAGTCTGAATTTCTCCATTCACCTAGGGAACACAAAGATGTATCGATATATCTGAGATATTTATTACTAAGATAACATGAAGAAGGAGGTCACTGAGTATACATCAAGGTGCCTAGTATGTCAACAAGTGAAGGCTGAGAGGCGGAAGTCTAAGGGGATGATGCAACCATTACCCATACCAACATGAAAATGGGAGAACATCACCCTGGAATTTTTCACCAGACTTTTAAATACATCAAAAGGAAACAATGTTATCAGGGTTGTTGTGGATCATCTTACAAATACTGCACACTTCATTGAAATTCTAGATGATTTAACATTGGATCAACTGGAACAAATATATATCAGATAAGTGGTAAGGCTACATGGTGTGCCACTATCAATTGTATCCAATCATGATCCATGATTCACCTCTAGGTTCTGTAAAAGTCATCAATATTCTCTGAATACTGAGCTAAATATTAGTATGGATTATCATCCTCAAACTGATGGAAAATCTGAGAAGACTATCTAAACACTTGAGAAAATATTGAGAGAATTATCAATGGACTTCAAATGTGTATGGGATCAACATATTCTTCTCGTTGAGTTCTCTTACAATAACAGTTTCCACTCAAGAATCCAAATGGATCATTATGAAGACATATATGGTAAGAGGTGTAGAACACTGACATGTTGGGATGAAGTTGGGGAGTGAAAATCCCTAGGTCATGATATGGTTGAAGAAATGGTGGAGAAGGTTAATACTATCCAACAACACATTAAAGATGCTCTGAGTTGACAAAAAATCTTTGTTGATAATCATCGATGAGACCTAGATTTTATGTTAGAGACATGGTATTCCTCTGCATATCATCGTGGAATAGAGTAACAAGATTTGTGAAGAAGAGAAATATAATTCCAAGATACATAGAAACTTTTATGATCCTTGATCAGATTGGAGTAGTGGCCTATCGACTACCAATCCCATCAAACCTATAGGACGTACATACCTGAACCATCGCATATACTCAATCCAGAGGTGGTACCATTGGAGAATGACCTATCCTATGATGTGAAGACATTTAAGATATTAGATTATAGGGAAAAAGTTATACAAAATAAGAAAATTCCCCTCATAAAGGTGTTTTGGTGAAACCCCAAGTTTGAAGAAGTAATGTGAGAATCATAGAAGGTGATGAAGCTATGTTACTATTTCTAACACTTTTTTTGGGGAATGTGCATCCTTCCGCAGAGGGTGCATAGCTGTTGTCCCTCATTCCCGCTTTGTAAAGGAGGGAAACATCCATCTCTTATTCAGGGATGTCAGCTACTTGATCAAAACAAGATGATGGGATGTGAATTCTTCCATCCATGGATTCTTCCTTAGAATTAGTTACCTAGTCTAGGTCTCCCTTATAGATTAAGATGTTGTTCGTGAAAATATTCCTAGTTCCATGTCTTCATGGAATATAGTTAATTAAACTGATCTTGTCAGGATATTCCAAGGGGTCCAGGCAGGGCAGCAACCTTCGGTCAGGGGAGTAGTCACGTTGGACATCACTGATATGTCTAGATGCTAGAACACTAGAACATATAGGTTTATTCACCTTATTATTGGGATTCTTGAGGGTGTGTAAGCTCAATGTATCCCACATTGAATTAATGGAATTATATGCCATAGGCATGTATCTAAGGTTTTCCTCATCTTCCTATGTTTAACAAAGGGTATGCCATGAGTTTAACGTCTATCTGAGACAGATCAAACTGATCAGAACATTGACTAGATTGGATCAAATGGGTGAAACCCCTAGAGGGAACACTGATGTTGTGGCTAATGCATGGTTATATACCCAATTTTTGTTAAATGGAATAGATAATGAGGTGTAATGATCCCACCAGAATGTGGTGTCCTGGGTAAGAATCAGGATGGATAATGGATGGTTAAGTGGAGTGGATAGAGAATGAGATGGAGTTGACTCGAGTGAGATGATGATGTTGGGATTGAGCCTCGAAGATACCTCCTACGTATCCCCGTGTCATGGAATCAAAGTCCATATAGTTTAGAAATATGGGACACCTGAGGAGGTGACCCATGAGAATAGATGCATGGATGGGATCTGGAGGAGATAGAACCTCCAGGTTGGGTCACGACCTTCCTGAAACACATGGGCTCGAGGGAGAGATCATAATGAGACATGAGTGATGATATTGAACCTCATGGAGGCTTCCAACATATCCTTATGACAGGGAATCAAAGTCCATATAGTTTATCTGATGACGACTTACCGTCAGTTGGTGACTTCAATGAATTACCGCTGAATGGGGCTGACAACAGCTTACCGCTGGTTGAAGGTCACAACAGCTTACCACTGGATGAGGGTCGAAACAGATTATCGCTAGATAGGGTCGCAATGGATTACTACTGTATGGAGTTGAACCTCAGGGAGGATTCCTACATACCTTGTTTAGGAGACAAGGATCAATGCCCATGTAGTTCGAACGAGTATTATTTAACATGTCAGAGGATGAAAATGGGGTGCACAGTTTAATGCCATGCAGGACCGAGGTGGACTGGCGTGAAGTGGTTGGGACCAATGGGTGTCGGTCTTGAACCTCAAAGAGGATTCCTACGTACCATGTCTTTGTAATTATCAAAGTACACATAGTTCAGGTGAGTGTGGTTAACTCACGTGAAGATGGTCGGGACCAATGGATGGTGGGCTTGAACCTCAAGGAGGCTTCCTACGTACCTTGCCATGGTATGGATCAAAGTCCACGTAGTTCAGGTGGAGTGGGAACTGATGTGAAGGGGGTAAGAACCAATGGATAGAGGGCTTGAACCTCAGGGATGCTTCCTACGTACCTTGCCTTGGCTAGGAGCAATGTCCATGTAGTTTAGGATAGGGTTTGGGGATTACACTCTAGGCTTCCCAGAGAGGATTTCATAGTCAATATGTACTCTAAGCCCAGGTGAGTCAGGCTCAGTGTCAGAAACAATAGGTAGAAAAGGCTTGAAAATCATGCCACAGAAGGTGTGTCCATGGGAAGTGGAATGTGGGGCTTACATGTGGTTAGCGACCCAAAGAGGAAATAGGGGCTTATGCATGATCCGCTACCCAAAGTGGAAACAGGGTCTTACACATGGTCCGCAACCCAGGTTTATGGAGATTGGGACTTACTCCAGGATGGAGGCTGAGGTGGTGACAAAGCCCAATGAGATTTGGCATCAAGGAAGAGAGGAAGAGTAGGGATGCTACCTCCTTCAAGGAAATCTAGGGGGCTTAAACCAAGATGGTTTTCATTTCTCCATGGATAGATGATTCTTGGATAAAGATGATCTAATTGAATGTGAGGAATGATATCACTTTTGTGGAGACCAGTGGGGTAGAGAATGTCCACGATGAATCACCCCATGTGTAATGCATGGGGAATGACCACAGTTTAACGTCATGTGCTGAGGATGATGGTGCTTCACAGTTTATCGTCCTACAGCTCAGACGAGGTGGGTTCACTCCGCACCCCTAGGACTTATATAATTGATACCTTCTGCCCCTTGGGGATGGGATGACATCATCAATTCCATGACGAGGGGGTGATATGGAGTGATCCTTTGATGGGTCTACATTAGATTGGCTATCCAAAAAAGCAATATTCGTTAGTGTGCCTATGCGAAGAAGAATGAGGCGAAGCAACGCAACAGGAAGCATAGCCTAAGGGACACTCAAATTGAATCATGCAAACCTGAAGGGCCGCATGAGAAAATGAGTTTCATAGCAGAGGGGTTCATAGGCAGAAGCCTTTTGAAACTCTGGTGCTCCATATAGTAGAGGGTCTTCGTGAAGGGGTGTGCTTTTTCAAGTGAAGTATCCAAGACTAGGCATTGGGAATAGGTTCTTTTGGAAGGTTCTTTACGAAGTGGAAAGGAATCCGTGGAGCACTGCTTCGTGAAGCAAGGGTGCCTTTAGAACTGTTGCAGTATTCTTCGCAAAGCATAGTGACCCTGCCTTAGCATGCTAGTCACCTGTGCATGAAGGGTACTTCATGAAGCATAAGTGATCCGTGAAGACCTAAGTCCCTTAGTGGATATCCTTCCTTCACAAATGCATGTGGGCTCCGTGAAGGGCATCCCTCTTTGAAGAGGGGTGGAATTCATGCAAAGGGGAAGGCACATCGCGATGAAAAATTACATTGAAATGCTCATGGTTCGCAGAGAAGAAATTGCTTCGTGATATGGGAGCTTAGTAGGTGAAATGATGGAGGATCCATCCTTTGGGATTGAGGGGAGCCTGAAATTTATAGGCAAGAGGTGCCACGAAGCAGAGATCACTCGACGTGAAGAAGGATCTCACTCCGCGGTGGGTTCTCGAATATCAGAGGGGTTTGCGGAGTATCTCGACTCCTTGCTCCGTGGCGAGTTCACGAACGTCACAGGGGTTTGCGGAGGATCCCACCTCCTTGCTCCATGGTAGGTTCACGAATGTCACAGGGTTTTGTGGATCATCTCACCTCCTCACTCCGCGGTGGCTTCATGAAGGAGGAGCTTTGTGTGGGTCGCGATGCTGCGGGGATCCGTGAACGAGCTTCACGAGGCAGACCCTAAGGGTTTCCTGTTTGTGTTTTTCTTCTCCCCGAATTTTGGTTCCATAAAATTCCCCGCCAAACATGGAGTTGAGGAGAAATTGAGGGTCAAAGTATGAGGTTCAATCGCCAAAATCCCTCGGCTAATCATTAAGCTGACTCCCGGAGGAGGCCCGTGAAGCGGAGAGGTGGCGGGTAGGCCGAGCGCGCTGCAAAGCTCATCGTGGTAGGATGAATTGAGAAGTGCCAGGGGTCCTTGCCTACAAATAGGGGAGCTAAAATATCTTTTTTCTTTTCACTTATCTACGTTTTTGGCATTTATCACTCTTTATTCATGAAGCTTCGCACACTCTGGGTTTTCTCTCCACAAATCGGGCCTTCTGCTCCATGGCGCACAACGAGTCTTTGACTTCGTGATGATGCACTCTATGGCTTGCATCTGAAGGTCAGTGTAAGGCTTCACAATTACATTGCTGGGATCAAGCTACATGAATGGTCTCTACAAACGAACTCCGCAAAAGGGCTTCGTGAACCAGAACGAAAAGTGTCCAAATATTAAAAGTGGAATGGCTCACCAAGAGGCTTCTAGGGGTCCTTGTAGATGCTTCCCAAATAGAGGAGATGGGGAATGGCTTGGGTCTAGGATATTTGGTATAGAGCCACTATGGCCATGGTTCATTGGAGGAGCTAATGTCAGAAAGCCAAATAACTATTTGTTGTGTAAGAGGATGCCTCTGTATGGATTTGGGCTGAGGGCTGACATCTTCATCACTGAAGCAGGTAGGGATGATCCAACTTACTAGTTCAGAAGAATGTTGTGCCAGCGCCAGTGTTTTAGGGCGGCTGATGGCCATGCCCAGAAGGAATTCATGCCTGTTAGTGCTGATTGTCTGTACAATCACCTAAACAATGTTGATAGGAAGGAATTGGAGCCAGAGACATCCCCCCTCTGTACTAGATTATCTTGAAGGTAGCCCTGAGAAACTCAGGGAAGGGATGGTCCAATGAGTGGGATCTAAGCTAGGGAATCAACTTTACAATTGACTGGGCTTGGGCCTACTGGGTAGGTGCCTCGTGTGAAGTGTTCGGGGAAGATCTAAAGAGAGTGAGACTGAATGAGGTGGCATGGGCCTCCCAATTCCATATCTATCATCCTAAGTAGCTGATGCCAGAGTTGTTGAGCAGGTGTTCATCGAGGACCAATACCTTCCAATTACACCACAAGGAGGTTGGAATCAGTTTATGGGACGTGCATCAGATCTTGAGGATGCTAATATTGTGTCCGATGTATGATGAATTCCCCCCTTTATGGGTCTGTGGGAGGATATAGAGAAAATGTCGCTCCTGGCGATGGCGTTGATGGAGAAGGTGCTGGGAGAGGACAATGAAGCAGTGAGAGAAGTCCACTTAAGACGGTGGTTCAAGCAGTTCCTGAACTTCCTGGAAGATAGGCAGTTTCTGGTGAGGCCTTGAACATTCCCGAAGGGGGTTCAATGGGGAAATAAGCACTCGTACTGGCGGCCCTTGGAGGATAGCCAGTGGAAAACCTAGGGATTCAGTGTCAGTACTGGGCAGCAATCGGTAGTCAAGTTGGCCGCATTCATTTCATCTCTCATCTGCGGTTGGATCCTCCCAGTGAGGGATACATACATTGGTGTGCTACTGAGAACATTTATCATGGCATCCATGTTGAAGACAAGAGAATGGGTCAACCTTAGAATCCTGATTCTCACCAATTTTTACAAGATAATGTGGAATATCAGCGAGGGGAAGAGGCCACATAGGATATATGGGTTGATCCACCTCCTGTATGGGTGGATAGCGGCGCACGTTAGGGGGGTCTATGAATATCTGAACCCCATATCCACTCTGGAATAAAACTTCAACAAATCCATCCTAAAGGCCACATGGATCATTCTGGCCAAGATAACCATGTAGGCGGTACTGAACCGTGTCTGGAAGGTAGAGAAGTTCAACTTTCATCTGTTCCCGCTTCCCACAGGTGATGTTTAAGGAACGAAAGAGCAACAACCCTCTCTCTTGGCCTTTCGAGGTGGAGTCCTGGTGGCCAGAGTGGACCATGAACCTCTCTGCGAGATATACTCCCCACACCAATTTTCAAGGAAATTTCATTGTATGCAGCAACTAACCCCATTGGTCTATTTAGGGGTACGTGATGAGGAAAATTTGTGTGTGGTGAGGCAGATGCGGCTCCTGTTCACATTGGAAGTTGGGAAGATGCGGAATGAGCTGCCTCTTCCCACCTCTGTCTTCGAGTTGGTGAATGAGTATGCCAGAAGGTGGGAGGCGGCCTACCTGGGGTAAATGTTAAAGCGACCAACTATTTGGGTCAGTGATGGTCTACCTCCCCAACCTCGACGATGGGGTCGGAATGATGCAAGGACAACCGGCGGTGGCGGGGCTTCCGGGATGGGGAGGCCTCCACCTGTTGAGGGGGAGGTAGTGGCAGCAGATCCAGCAATGGCAGCAGACCCAGTGGTCCTAGAAGAAAAAATTTATCCAGAGGGAAGGCTACCTAGAGAATTATATAGAATATCCACTCATGCTCTCGGGAAGCGACTACAACACATATACATGCCAGGGAATGATGTCTTTCCCGAGGCCTGGGACATCTGGGAAGTCAACGGGTAATTCCTCGACCTGTCCAAGATGTGGAAACACCTAAACCATCTCATGATGGATTTTCTAGGGATATGTCCTATCAGGGCCGACTTTACGGTGTCCCAGGAGGAGGAGGAGCAATACATGTTTGAGTTTGAGGAATTTTTTCACTCCTGGGGTGACCACGTCCAATGATAGACCAGGTGAAGGTATTGCTGAATCAAACATCCCCTCCGTAGTTGTTGCTTGCTGAATTTAGGCAGTGCTTCACTCTACTGGAAGAATCAGACGAGTCATTATGAGGGGAGGAGGCCGGTTGAGGGATCCCATTAGAGGTGGGTGAAGATGGTGATCATGACCCAGATCTTGAAGACTTTGCAAAGGCACTTGAGGTAAAATCTAAAGCCCCTTCCTCAGGGTTTTCTTTTAGGTCATTTTGGACCCCTCACTAATGTTTAAACTGTATTGGATAGCCTCATTCACAGAACCCATTCTCATCCCTCTGTGGGTGAAGATGTGGGGCCTTCTGGATCCACGCCCGTGGCTACGATGATTAGTGCATCCGGCCGGGCCAGGTCATATGAGATGACTCCCCTTGAGTTTTCAGAATTCCCTATAATATATAGAGGGACATTTCATATCAAAAGACCAGGAATGAGACTGAGAGTTTCACCTCTGTAAGTCTCTTTAGCACAATTCATGACTGCCCCTCATTGAGTAGGCTAACTACATCTGTGCCCTTTTGGAATACACAGTCCTTAGAATGGCATGGGATGACTTGGATAGGATGATCGGTACTCCTGGTGGTGCTTTTCCCAAGGGAATACTGGTGGTCGTGGAGGAGGATATTCAGACAAACCAAGATGAGGCCCTCCAGATCACTAGTGGGACCATTGGCAGGGCTGCTTTAGAGTTTATTGATGTAGGATCTAACGATGAAGATCGTTCGAATAACGTGAGTCCTTCCATACCTAATAAAACACTTGATGTAGACCATGCTTACGAGTTCTTGGGGGCGTTCTCTGTGTACGAGCCTGCCGACCCCATAGTCTGGGATGAAACAACCTCTGATGAATAGGATAACAAGATTGTCTGTCATTGGTCATGGAAGCTGATCAACCGCTTTATCCATGGCCCCGCTCAATCATAATAGATAGGCCATTTAAATATAATTCATTAACGACTGCGTGAACTGTGCGCTAGAGGAGTAGATGCCCAACGTCCTCACATGCTCGTTCGAGATATTATGGCGGTGAAGATTCGGGAGTATGATCATAGCCTTGGCGTGGGTTGGTAGTAGATAAAATCAGTGAACATCAAGAGGCTCCATGAGGCTGAAAACAAGATTCCGCAGCTGTAGGCCCGAGTAGATGGACACTCTTCTCTCCCTAATGTGCAGCCAGATATTATATCATGACTGAAGGCCCAGTTTACAGAGGCTGAAGAGCGGATGATACAAGCCTCCATGGTCATGGATATTATCCAGAGTGACTAGGAGTGGGACTTGGTTGCGGCTGACGAACGACGCCCCATTACTCTTGAGGATGAGCATGAACTGAATAGGCGGCAACGAATCTTGGATGCCACAGGCCAGAGGGTGGCATAGCTACAACGTTCTTTTGAGGGGGCCAATCCATCCATGGGAGGGGTTGATCCTCGGGTACTGTGATGCCTACAAATTTTGAACACAATTTCATGCTTTGATCATTTTATGCCAGCTACATGCATGAATTATGTTATTTTAATTGCTTTATTGCATTCCTGTCATATTCATGGATCATCCAGCGATGAATCCCAAATCTCACGTGGGTCAGGCTCGATGTGAGAAATAGGGGATGACCACCTTATTATTCCATCCAAATGGAAGAGTGAAAACCAAGTTTTGGGCATCTAGGGGTTTGAACAACCAATCTATATTTTCAGAAAGAAAGGGGGGGATTGGAGGACGAGGACCTTGGAACATTCGACGTGTCGTTCTCCCAATGTGATCTAGTGCATGAGCGAGCAACACCAGGGGAGTTTGACTTAATCCAAACATAAGGGAATGAAAGGTGCGAATCATGATACCCAAAATTCAGAACACTGTAGGGATGTCATGACAATGAAGAATAACTGTTGACCGTGTTCAAAACACAATATCCTTATTATGTTAGCCTGAAATGGGGATAACAAATGAGGGCCGACCGCTGAACATGTTTGAAACACATGACTTGAATCAAAATGTCATCCATTAGTCCTCCAGAACGTTTTCCTAGGACAATAGGCTAGCCATAGGCTGAGAATCCATAATATTAGTGGGTTATTTTAGTTGTGAAAGAGGCCGAGGGTCAGAATAAAGGGCACGCAAAGCATGGAGTGTGGCGTGATGGGTTGTTCGAATGGATCCCAACACTCTTGAAATTACTCCACTGTGGTGAAGGCACATTATGTGGGCACATCAGTCTGATTAGGGATCATACCTACTTCCGAACAGGACCTCTATGGTAAGGACCTGGAATGACATGTAGTTTTATGTCATACAGTGTGGAAGGTTTATGTAGCTTAACAGTCATACTTCATGGGCCAAGATCGGGGTTGAGGGGCCAGAAGGGTTAATGACCCTAGAACTAGGCTCAATGGAGAAATTCTTGGGTGTCTCTACGTATCCCATAAGGATGATAATCAATCCATTCATAGTTCATGAAGCACGACGTGGTCAGAGACCAATGCTGGTTGGGAGAACACTTTCTGGATAGGAAACTGATGCATCCCAAGATTAACATAGGGAACCCTGAACTTGTTCAGGGAAAAACATCAGTTTAGTGTCATGTATTAAGAAAAAGTGGGCTTGTGTAGTTTGACATCATGCGATAGGATAGAGAGTGAAAGGAAAGATCCTGGGAGGGGAGTATGTGGTGCAGTAGCTGAAAACCAGACGTGAATGAGGACATAACAAGTCTGCACCACACCACATATCCCCGAAGGATGTTCTTTAGGTCAAGTAACCAAAAGAGAAAGTTAGGCTTGGCCCGAGGCAAAGTGCCCGTGCTTTTCTACGTAACCCATGAGGATGGGAATCCAGCCATACATAGTTTTGAGTGAAAATTTTAACATCATGTGGGATGAGGAAGTAGATAGAGATCGTTGTTTAAGGTCATAGAGCTCGGACCATGGATAAGAGAGAATATTCCAAATGGGAACAAACCTCATTAAAATACATATGATCACGTGAGTTTTGCCTGATGTGGGAAACAAAGGTGGATAAGGTATTTGAAACATGTGGAATACCCGCAAAGGAAAATCATTGTGGAGCCCTGAATGATGCCTTACCATGGCTTTGTCCTCCTAACATGAAAATGTACCCTGAGGGATATTACCAAGAGTGTCAAAATTTCACTTGGACATGATGGAGTATAAAATGATGTGAATCACAAAACCAATATTTAAGGCTTCATGGGGTTGGTGTGACGATTGAGGATAACTGTTGACCATGTTTGAAACACAACATCCATATCGTGTTACCTAAAATGGGAACAACAAACGATTGTTGACCGCTGACCATATTCACAAAATAAGACCTGTATCAATTTTCCATTCGAGATCCTTGAGGACATTTTCCCGAGATGATAAGAGATCCCTTAGGCTAAGCATCTGTACCATTCGAGGGCCCTTTTGGATGTGAAATATGATGGAAACCCAAATAAAGGGAAACATGAAGCCTGAGGATGGGTGATAACATGTCCATGCAAGATTCAACACCTTAGGTGCTAAACCAGATTGCTCTTAGGAACATTTTTGAACTACCAAAGAGGGTTGAGGGGCCCATCTCAAGAGTATCTGACTTGAAAGGATGAGTATAGAATAGGGGATGAAGAGATATCAAGAGAAAGGGGTATGCGGTATGGTTGTTATAAACTCAATGTGAATGAGGACATAATCTCATACCCCAACCCATACCCTCCCATCTAGATGACTCAATCCAGGGGCCAGGAAGATAAGGGGGTTTCCAAGAAACATGGATGGACTTGAAGACAAAATGCCCAGGTGGTCCTACATATCCCATGGAAATGGGAATCAAGCCAAATGTAGTTCTAGAAGATGTCGTGCAGTTTAACGTCTTGCAGCAAGGATGCATAGAGAGATCTTAGTTTAAGGTCTTAGAGCTCAGACCATGGAGATGGTTGGGAATTCAAGAGACACATGGTGACTAAGGACCAAGAGTTCATATCACCATGTATTCCTGGGGGAGGTTTTATGTTGAGGGACCAAAAACGAACATTAGGCTGGTCCGGAGGCAAATTGGACGACTGTTCTTACGTATCCCATGAGAATGACAATCAAGCCACATGTAGTTTTAGGGATGGCATGGTAATATGCCAGTGCCAGAGATAATATGGTTGTGCGGGTCTGGCCCTTTAAACAAAAGAAGCAGCATTTGATAGATCTTGTTTGTCCATTAGGATGAATGAATCTGTTTTTTTGTGAAGAGACAGTCCTAGGATTGAAATTCCAGGAATCTCCACAAGAATAAAGCAATGTTTAGGCATTGAAAAATGGTATTGTGTGTGACCGATACTGAACTTGATGTCCCCTCTAACGAGGAAACCACAATGAAGTGTCGTTTGGTTCGTCATGAGGCCAGGATTATAATTTCATAGTTTAGGGTCATGTGATGGGACCAACCATCCATTTTAACATCATGCAGTGTAGACACAACATATTAAAGTCATGTGGGACTAGGTAATGTAGTTTAAATTCATATGGATCAGACATATACATGAAAGATAAGGTTCAAAAGGGAATGGTCATGGGGTGATAAATCATACCCAACGTGAATGAGGACGAGGTCCTCATCGTACCATGCGTGATTCCAAAAGAGAAACCTTAGGCTAAGGGGGCAAAAAAAGGTTAGAGAATATGGGTTAGGAGATAGGAGGGACTGGCTCCTTGAAGGGAAGTACGTGATGAAGCAATTGTAAACCCAATGTGAACGAAGGCATAAGCTCACAAACGCCACATAACGCTGTCCTATAAGATCTGGGGCCTAAAAGGCAGGACATAAGAGATAAGTTAGTAGAACTCAAGATGCACCTAAAGGCAAGATTTCTGGGCGTTCCAATGTATCCCATGTGAATGGGAATCAAGCCATACATATTTCTAACATATATTTTAGTTTAATGTCTTAGAGCTTGGAACATGGAGAAGTAGAACCCTTCCAAGTAGTCACATAACTCAATCCAATTCCTAAGACTACGTGAGTCAAACTCTCTGTGGGAAAAAAGGGTGGAAGTTGTTTTTTCAATACCTAGAACTCACGCTAAAGGGAAGTCAGTGTGGAGCCCTGAAAGATGCCTTAACATAGCTTGGTCCTCCTAACGTGAAAATGCACCCCTAAGGGATAGTTCTAGGAGTGTTGAAATTACTCTTGGACATGATGGGGTGGAAAATAATGTGAATCATGTAACCAACATTCAATTATTTAAAGGGTTTGGAATGATGATGGAGGATAATCATTGACCATGTTTGAAACACATCATCCATATCGTGTGACCTGAAATGGTAACAAAAAATGAGTGTTGACCACTGATCATGTTCACAGTGTGGGTTTTGTATTGATTTATTGTCTAATACTCTCAAGTAAGTTGGCCTTGTTATGGTAGGAGATCCCTTAGTCCTAACATCCTCGCTATTTGGGGGTCCCTTGGGATGTGAAAGATAATGTAAGCCCAAATGAAGGGGAACACGAAGCCTGAAAAATGGGTGAAAGCATGTCCAGGTAGAATCTGACACTCCAGGTTCTGAACCAGAGTACTCCTGGAGCCATTGGTAAATCATCGAAGTGGGTCAATAGACCAGACTTAGGGGTGGCCGACTCAAATAGATGAGTGAATACCACTCAGGAAAGAGAGGTATGCGACATAGATGTTATAAACCAAACGTGAATGTGGACATAAGGAGTCCGCACCAAGCCATATACCCCTCTCCTAAAAGAACATATTCCAAGGGGCCAAAATGATAGGGATGTTTCTAAGAGATGGGGTTGTACCCAAAGACTAGATATTCGGGCGTTCCAACGTATCCCATGAGTATGGGAATAAAGACATATGTAGTTCTGATTAGGATGTTGTGTAGTTTATCGTCATGCAACAAAGACACATATAAGGTCAAGATACCCCAATGAGGGACATGTACGGCATGAAAAGTAATCCAATGTGAATGAGGAAATAATCCCACACCACAATGTATAATCCTATGTGGTAACATGGGCAATGGGCCCGAAAAAACTGAGGGAGCTGAGGCTGGGCCACATACATAATGTCATGGCACACTTGCAGTTTAACGTCTTGTAGTGAGGACAATGGTGAGATTCATTTAAGGTCATAGTGCTAGGACAATATATGTCTAGTTTAATGTCATATGTGTGGGACATAGAAGGTGAATCATCATGCCTATGGAAGACCACAAAGCGACAATGATGATAGAGGAAAACTGCTGACCAGGCTCGCAACACAGTATCCACCCTTGTGTGACTGGAATTTGGGGAAAAATTTGAACATCGACCATTGATCATATTCACCACACAGAACATGTATCAATTTTCCACTCACAATACTTGAGGAAGTTATCCCTTAATGGTAGGATAGTCTTTAGGCCGAGCATCCATGCCATTTAGGGGTCCTTTTGGATATAGAATATGATGGAAACCCAAATTATGGGGCTCGGGATGCATGGCGAGGCCTACACTCAAGGAAAGGGTGATAAACAGATGAATGTCTCAAGGGGATATGTGTGGAATGGTAGAATAGCCTAAGATGAATGAGGATGTGAGTCCATACCACACCACACAATTTTAAATGAGAACATGGACTAGGGGGCCAACAAGGCCAAGGGAACTGAGGCTGGGCATCTCGGCTAGCTGTATCCATATGGACACTCATGCATGTATTGCCTTATCATAGATCTTAATCCCATGGGAGAAATTCTCGGTGTGGGAAACAAGGAGTAGTATTTGGCTATCCCCATCACATAAGTGACCACCAGTTGGACTCACACTCCTGCTTGAGGAAGACTGAGGTTTGGAGAGAAAGTGGAGCATAATAAACCAGAACACTCCATGATTGGGACATATGGAGGTGGTGACAATGACAAAGGATGGTTGTTGACCAAATTAGAAACACAACATCTATATCTTGTAACATGGAGTGGGGACAACAAATGAGCGTCTATCCTTGATCATATTCGCAACGCGGGACTCGTATCGATTTGTTGTCAAAAATCCTTGAGGGAGTTGGCCCGAAACAATAGGAGAGCCCTTAGTCTATGTATCTATATCATTTGGGATCCCTTTAAGATGTGGAAGATAATTGAAACTCCTGTGATGTGGTTTGTGGAGCATAAATGTGCCCATGCAATTTCAAATAATTCTAGATAGTAGAAGATCTAGAGATCTTCAGGGGAGAGGGATACATGGTAAGGTCCTGTTGAACTTGATGTGAATGTGGGAAAAAGATGGCACCACACCATGTGTTTCATCCCAATGAGAGGTCCCGAAGTTTGAGGATGGGCCAATAGATGAAATGTTCGGGCGGTCCTACATATCCCATGAGGATGGGAATCAATTCATACATAGTTATAAAAGATCCATGTAGTTTAACATCATGTGGTAAGGACATGGGAGGATTAGAAGAACGAGGGAGGGAAAAAGGTGCATTCATCATAACCCTGACATGAGTGGGGCCAAAGAAGCCTAAGTGACGCCATGTGGGATCCTCCAAAAGAACTATTCCAAGGAGGGGACAGTGAAAGAGGATGCTGGGGCTGGACTCAAGACGAAGCATTTTAGAATTCCTATGTATCCCATGAGGATGGTACTCAAGCCATACATTGCTCTTAAAAATGTGGTTTAATGACTTTTAGGATGATGAACAGTTTAAAGTCATGTTGGAAAAGGCAGTTTAAGGTCATGGAGGGCCCTAATGTAGTTTAGGGTCATGATGGACCAACACTTTGAGGTGGTGCATGACTGTAGAGTTTTTAGGTCATGCTGGATGATACGTCTTAGGTAGAGTATTGTTTGAGGAACTTGGCATTGCTGGGAACAATTATACCCTCACCATCCACAGTAACCAGGGAGTATGCTCCATTGGAGTAAACCTTGTGAACAATCTAAGGTCCTTCCCAATTAGGATCAAACATGGGTGGTTTCCTACCAGGTGTCATTGGTGTCTTCATGGACAATACCAAGTCACCTTGAAAGAAGGAATGATGGAAAACAAAATTGTTGAAAGGTCAAGAAATCTTGTTCTGATGCCTTTCCAGGTTGCGTAGGGCATGAAGCCTATTCTCTTCGAGCACTTCTAACTCAACCAGATGGATTTCAGCCACATTATCTGGCACATGCTGATCATAGAAATTTGTGTGAAATGAGGGAAATTTAATCTCTATGGGTAGGACAACCTCCGTTCCTTACACTAGGGAATATGGGGTCACCTGGGTTGAATTACTAGTCATCATCTGGTATACCTAGAGGGAGTTGGGGAGCTTTTCCAACCATCTCTTCATATTCTGGACAACCATTTTTTGCAGAATGATAGAGAGAGTTTTGTTGAACGCCTCGATCTATCCATTTTCTTTTGTATGATAGCAAGAGGTATGGTTAGAACAAATATTGTACATAGCATACAATTTCATTAGATCAACTACTAGAAAGATCATTCCATTATCAGTGAGGATGAAATGAGGGAATCTAAATTAGTTGATGATGTTGGAGCGCACAAAGTCAGTGATGGAACATGCCTTGACCTCTTTGATTGGAACTGACTCTTCCCACTTGCAGAAGAAATATGTAGCTGTTAGGATGAATCTGTACTAGCGAGCTATCATCAGTGGATATGGTCCCACGAAATCGAGTCCCCATACCGCAAATGGACAAGATTATTTGGTGGAGAGGAGAGGCTCTAATGGATGATGCATTAAGTTAGCATGAATTTGGAAAGCATGGAACCTCTTGTTGAACTCGATGCAGTCATGGATCATAGAGGGCCAAAAGTAACCCAGTCTCTGGATTTGGTAAGATAGTTTTGGCCCTATCTGATGAGACTCATAGGAACTGACATGGACCTCCCACATGACTTCGGAAATATCAACTCCTTGAATGCAATGTAGGAGAACCCCATCAAACTCACACTTGTAGAGGATCTGATCATGACTAGGACCATCCTGGAGGGTAAAATGTAACACGCAGTGTCATATTCACTCATGTTCATCCCAATCTGCTGGGAGATTACCATTTTGGAGGTTCTCGAAAAAGGTGGTTCTCCAGTCATGAGTCACTTCAATCACTGCATTCGGGGGACCTGGGGGTCCTAATGTGGAGGCGCCGACCGTAACGTGGATTACCTGCAGGCTGTCATCGTTAGCTGGAGTGATAGGGGAAATGACTCTTCGATGTGCCACATGGATAATCAGGTCATCTTTTTTGGGCTCTGTAAGTGATTCATCCAGAACATCCAAGGCATCATATCGGCCATTCTGAGATCGAGGTACATGAGTAATTTTTGGCCAAGATGGAAATTGAGCCATTATCTGGAGGGTGTGTTCCAACAATGGAATAAGCTTTGTCTTTTTGATGAGATAGTCATCATTGATATGATTGATAACCAGTTCAGAGTCCCCTTTCACATGAAAATGTGGCACATCAATCTCAAGGTCTAGCTCGAGGATAGTGATGAAAGCCTGATACTCTACCTAATTGTTGGTGCAGCCTTCTAACTATAGGAATGAGTATGTTAGAATGGCTTGTGCCGGGATAATGAAGATGATACCCAGGCCTACTCTGTTAAGCCTGGGTTTATTGAGCCTTCTTTCGGTGGGGATTCAAGAAACACAATCTATGTGCATTTTCCATCATGATATGGCTTGGTCCACCAAAAGAATCACTTGATAGGGGAAATCAAGGTCCAGGGGTTGGTCTGCAGGTGCTGGATGGGTGGCAAGGAAGTCTTCCAACACTTTCCCACTTATATCCTTTTGAGGGACAAACTTGATGTCAAACTACTGAAGGATAACTGCCCACCGAGCTAGATGGATTATCAACATGGGGCAGTTCATGATGTACTTCAGAGGATCTACTCGGGACATTAGATGTACCTCTTGATGTTGGAGGTAATGCATCAATTTATGTACTGTGAATACCAGTGCAAGGAATCTATTCTCGATAGGGGAGTATCTTGTATCTTTATTAAAGAGCATGCAACATAGGTAGTAGAGTCTATTATCTGTTCCCTCATTATTCTTCTGGGTGAGAAGGGCGCCGAGAGATCGCTCTAGGGCAGTCACATAAAGGACCAGTGAATTTTCGAAGATGGGTGTCATTAAGACCAGAGGCTAGAGAAGATACTTCTATATTTCCTCAAAATCAGTCTGGCATTCTTTATCTCACTTATAGACAATTCCTTTCTTCATAAGTCAAGAAAAGGGATTACACTTGCAAACCAAATTCACGATGAATCCACGTATGTATGCTAAGTGGACTTGGAAGCCTCAAATCTCCTGAATTTTGATCAGAGGAGACATATGTCTAATGGACTAGATCTTTTATGGGTCGATCTCAATGCACCTATATCTAACAACGAAGCCAAGAAACATTCTAAAGGTGACCCTGAAGGCACAATTCAATGGGTTCATCTTTAGGTGATGAGTGCAGAGGAAGCCAAAAACTTTCTCAAGGTCTCTGAGATGGTCCTGATGATGGAGAGATTTGACCACCAGGTCATCCACATAACATTTCACCAACATTCCAAGGATTGGATTAAATATGCGATGCATATCCTACTGATAAGTGGAACCGACATTCTTTAAACCAAAGGGAATGACTTAATAAAAGAAAGTACCTTGTGGTGCCCTGAAGGATGTAAAATCATCATCCTCAGGGTCCATTAAGATCTGGTTAGACCCAAAGAACACATCCATGAAAGAAAGGTCTTGGAACCCAGCTGTAGCATTGATCAATAATTCTGTCATGAGAAAGGGAAAATCATCTTTCTAACAGTGACAGTTGAGATTTCAGAAGTTGATGCAGACTCTTATCTGTCCATTCTTCTTCCTTACCGGCACAATGTTGGCCAAAAACTTGGGGTAGTAGAGCCCCTTAACAAAATTGGATCTGATGATCTTATCATCCTCTGCCACAACCATGGAACCTTGAGAAGGGTGCGTCTTTCTGGGAGACTGCTTGAACCCGCGATGATTTTCCAGGAGACCAAGGCGGTGGACGACTACCTACAGATCTAGACCTGGAATCTCGGCATATCTCCTGGTGAATACATCACAGTGTTTTCTAAGGAAGACTAAGTAATTTTTTTGCTCATCGAGGGGCATAGAGACACTGGTCAATGTGGGTTTCGGGTCTGCCTTGCTACTGAGGTTCACCTGTACCAAGTCATCAAATGTGGCAGATATGTCCTCTTCAAAGGTAGGGGAGAATCCTCTAAATCATCTTCTTCACTTATAGAGTTAGGATTCCTGCTGAGAGGAGCTTCTTCTGAGTTGGTAGCTCTTGATTGGATGCTTGTACTAGCCTGAGCGGTAGTGGACACTACTTCGGGGCACCCCTGTGCTACCGTAACCATAACGATAAAGGCTGTTGATCCAATCCCACCTGGTCTTCGGCCCAAGGAACCATGCTTGATGATATCAAAGAAATAGTGTCACATCGGCTTGAGTCTTTTAATCCTGGCCCATCGGAACAATCATGTACAACGTATTGTCATTTCCATGGGGCAGACATCCCGATACCTTTTGGGAGTAGGAGGCTTCGGGATAACCTGAGCCTAGTTTGTGTAAGAGTATGAGGTGATCTTCAAGTGTCTCTTAGCCTTGGGGAAATCCTACCCCATCATTCCAGAAACAAAAAATCATTGCCCCCTGTACAGAATTATAGCCTCAAATTGATGGACTAGAAAGACGTATGCATCATCCAGATCTGCCCACAGGTCGGTTGCAGCCATAGCATGCTCGACCTCATTAGTCCGAATCTCCTTGCTCTTGTAGTAGTCGGCATCCAGATAGAGGGCTTCACAAGAGGTTAAGGGTGATGTGTCACCTTAATTCACACCCACCCAACCATTAAGGAAGTACTTAAGTCACTGGTGGTATGATGAAGGAACTGACACATGCAGGTGGAGCCATGACCTACCCATCAACGCATTGTAGGTGGTGTCCAGGGAGAAAACCATAAACTTAGTGTTGGAAATTAGACCACCAAACTGAGTCTTCAAACAGATCTTTCTAATCGGTGTCTGCTCCATCCTGTCATAACCTTAGATTATTAGGTCAGAGGGACTTAAATCATCCTCATACAATCATAGCTTTTGCAGTTTCCGAGTTGAGATTAGGTTGATCCCAGAGCCTGTGTCGACAAGACAGCGATGAACCACCACGCCATTGAACTGGATGGTGATGTAAAATGGGTGATTGTTCCCATGTATAGTAGAGCCTGAATCTTCTCCAGAGAATGATATGATGTCCTGAAATTCATCTTTCTCGACCACCTTATCATGAAAGTATTCTACATCAGCTACCTATTTCTAAAATTGGAAGGGGCTTCTTAAAGCCTTGTCAAGGGCCTCATGCATATCTGATGATAGGCGAAGGGACTCCATGATGGATTGATTTGCTAGAATGTGGGAAAGATGTTTGAAAACATCATACTTTCATGCCAGGCGTGAACTTATTTTTACAAGAGGTCGCTCCAAGACATAAGGTATGGCAGGCCCTATCGGCTGGGCTAGTAGATGACTCATGCTAGGAATATCCTGCTGCTCACTAGTCAAAGCATGCGGTGTGACTATCAGATGAGGGCCAGAAGAATGAGACTGGCCTGTGGAAAAGTGTGGCTGGTCACGACGTAGTCGAGGAGGAACTTACTGATCCAACAACACGAAAGGTGGTTAAGGCGGGCCTGATGTCACCATATGAAAAGACGGTGTATATTGAGCTATGTGCTGGGCCTGCTGCCTGGTTTATGTCGCGTACATAGCCTGGGTAGAAGTTATGACCAAGGAAATTTGATGGCCAATATTACTATGGCTCTTTCGACGCTGATGATGGATGGGGATGTTGGTAGGATCCATCGTGCGCTCCCCATCGTTAGGAATCATGTTGGGATTTACCAACCCTACGATGTTAACCGAGGCATACCCCTGACCATCACATGAAGAGTTTTCCACTACTGGATGGATTCTAGGAGGGATCACCATATCTATGGGCATGAATTCTCCAAGATTATGGTATGACGATGGAATTGGCGGGGGACTTTGGTTTCCCTTACGCCGCCGGTGTATGCTCTTCTGTGAAGACAACAACTAAGACGACGATGTATAAGTAGTTATTATAGCTTTTGAAGGCTCTTTCCAATTCAGGCATGCATGGATAAAACCATGGGCATGGAAGACTGTTTTATGAGTCCTCCAGTGATCAAACTTCTGGGAACCACGGCTAGAAACCTAATGCCACTCACCTTCACTGTTGCTGCTGCTGTCTGACCTCACAAAGACGCTTGCCACATGTTCCAGAGCTGGCCCCAACCGGACAATGTTTTTATCCACCTGGTCTTGAATCCAATATTTTAGCACATAGAACTATTTGAGGGTGTTCCCTAGGATCTAGTGATTGGGGCAATAATTAGGGCGATTAGTGAGGTTCGCCTCTTCTAGCCTCCTACACTCAGGTAAACATACAATCCCCTGCTCTAGGGAACTTCAGAAATAACCAGGGACTTGTGCCTCGCTGAATGATTCGGTTTGGTTCCTCCTTTCTAAGAAGGGGGGAATCAGAGCCTAACCCTAGAGAGGGGCTAGAGGATTCTTCTGAGGAGGTGGTGCTTGGTTATCTCGCCTAGGTGATGGTGGCACATTACGTGGGGGGACCGATTGATTCTGAGGTGGGTGTTGTTGGGCCGGAGGCTGCGCCCGAGGTAGAGGGACTTTGCGAAGCTGTGGAGGCGGCTCCACTAGTAACAACTCTAGTTGCCTAGGGGCCCTTATTTGAGCCACTAAGGAGGGCTCGGCCCTATCGTCCCTTCTCATAGGGATTGCAGGAGGCAATGGACGCGCCTTATTAGCATACTACAATGAGTCCTATAAGAGCTAGGTCTTATTAAAGAAGTCTCAGAATCCTCCAGGGTAGTTCTGGGTGAACAAAGAGGGTTCTAGTTCTGTCTTGCCATTCCCTATGCACATCGTCAGCAATTTCTCCAGAGTCAGTGGCATGTCAAGATAGTATGTGGGCCCTTTGCACTGGACAACAAATTCTGCAACGCACTCATCAGGCCTCTACTTGAACTTGAAGAGGTCTGCAATACTCATCTTTTGAGTGCTGGAACTAAACTGGTAGAAAAATTGCCTACGGAGGTCTTCCCACCTGGCTACTGATCCGATGGGGAGCTGGTTTTACTAGACGAACATCAGCCCAACCAATGTCTATGCAAAACCCCAGATCTTGGTGACTTCCTACTATGATGGAGTTCTCAACATGGGTCCATACCTTGAGATGAAGTGGACCAAGTGCTGTGGAAGGTCCCCCGTCCTGTTAAAGGGGTAAATGGTGGGATTTCTAAAACCCGGGGGTGTTGGAATATCATTCACCCATGTCGGGTATAGCTTTCCATCATGCGATATTTCCACCTATCAAGTATATAGGTCTTTGAGGAGAGCGATGAGGGCTGTCATTGGATCATCCGGGTGGAAATTCTTGTCTTGACGGGGATCCTTGAACACCAGTGCATTGGCAGGTTCTTCAACATAATAAACAGGACCAGCAGCTGATGGAGCGGCTGGTGGAATTACATGTGGGATAGTTGGGGGAACCGGAGCTGGGTCCTGAGGATTTTCATTCCATTCAGGAGGATTTGGAGAGACATACCGCACCCTCATACTGTAAGTTTGTTGATGCTCTTTTCTTTCACATAGTCTAAAGGAATGCAAAGGGAAATACCTTGAACCCAAAGTGATTCATCCTTTGAAGAAACATCAAAAATTGACAAAGGCATGAACCAAGATTCAAATGCACTTGGGTCGCGCAAGTTCCACCAAGGTCGCGCAAGTATACTTGCACGCCGACCATTGGTCGCAGATGTGACTTGAGCACCTTCTTTTAAATTCACACAGGGTCTTCTCCAGCCTATAAATACCCCAAGTGGGCCCCCCATTTGAGGAGAAAAAAATCCCAGAAACTTAGATTTGAGCTCCTGATGCCCTAGTCTCTTCTCAAAGCTTTCGAACACTTCAAAGGTAATTTCTTACCTAGAATGGAATATCTATAGAGAAGGGGGAAGGCCTATGTGTTGAAAATCATCAACACTTGCGTGCCTAGGTGGCCGGCCATTAAGGGAAATGGCCACACTTGCACACCACCTAGCCTCTTCAACAGAACTTGCACTCTACTCTTCTGAAAGCATCTAAGGATGGTACTAAGGGATTGAGCCAAGCCTCTCCCAAGTTTTACTCTAAGGATTGACTGGCGCGCAAGTACCAATGTGTCGCACAAGTATACTAGCGCGACCAGGACTTGCGCGCCCAAGCAGGACTTGTGCGCCACCTTCTTTTTGGGTGCCTTTCCTTCCTATTTCACCTCTCTTATGTCTATCCACATATCCTATTCAAGATTAAGCCTTCAGAACTCTCTCCAAATTCATTCATGGCATGATCATCTTGTTGGATTCCTTATATGAAAGGAATTCTGTGGAACATCTCTTAAAACCTAGTGATTTACATATCTTTATGTCACTAAGGTTAGATATTTCATTCATTCAACCCCATCCTTTAAAATGAGAGATTTTTTAACCTGGGATTCCTTTTCAGGAGTAATCCTTAATCATAAGTTTCTTTAATTTGGGCCTCCTTCTCAAGAGTAATCCCCAATCATAACTTCCTAACCTGGGCCTCCTTCTCAGGAGTAAGCCCCAAGTCCCCTAACCTGGGCATTCTCTCTAGGAGTAAGCCCCATGTTCCCAAAATCCAAATTCCCTAAATTTGGGCATCCTCCTAAGGAGTAATCCCCAGTCCAAATTCTCCAAATCTGGGCATCCTCTTTAGGAGTAAGCCCTAAATCCCCTAAATTTGGGCATCCTCCTTAGGAGTAATCCCCAGTCATAAAATTTCCAAATCTGGGCATCCTCCTCAGGAGTAAGCCCCAACCATAATTTCTCAAACCTGGGCCTCCATTTCAAGAGTAAGCCCCAGTCTTAATTTCCAAATCTGGGCATCCTCCTTAGGAGTAAGCCCCAGTCCAAATTCCTTAAATCTGGGCATCCTCCTTTGGAGTAATCCCCAAATCCCTTAAATCTGGGAATCCTCCTTAGGAGTAAGCCCTAGTCCAAATTCTCTAATTGTAGGCATCCTCCTTAGGAGTAAGCCCCAAATCCCCTAAATTTGGGCATCCTTCTTAGGAGTAAGGACCAGTCATAAAATTCCCAAATCTGAGCATCCTCCTTAGGAGTTAGCCCCAATCATAAAATTTCCAAATCTGGGCATCCTTTTTAGGAGTAAGCCCCAACCACAATTTCTCAAATCTGGGCCTCCTTTTCAGGAATAAGCCCCAGTCTCAAATATGGGAATCCTCTTTAGGAGTAATCCCCATGTCCATTAATTTTCAAACCCATTTAACCTGGGCCTCCTTATCAGGATAAGCCCCAGTCATAATTTCCCTTAACTAGTATTAATCTACTTTTGATCTGGGCTTCCTTCTCAGGAGTAAAACCCAATCATAAGTCCCCTCCTAATTTGGGCATCTTTCTCAGGAGTAAGCCCCAAGTTAGAGTATCCAAATCTCCATAATGTACATATACCTTTATGGACCATGTTCCCGGACTTCTTCTTCAAAATAATTCCCGATCTATATTTGGGCATTCACACATACATAAGCCCCACACCATTTTATATGATTGAATTTTTCGTGGCACAATTGTCTGGTTTTACCAATACCTCTTGTTTCTTACACCGAGAATGACTCACATGAGCTTAGAGCGTAAATATAATTATGACATCTTCCTTTGAGCCATCAATCATACATAAACATCATACTACCTTACTCGAACTACGTGGGTTCTGATTCCTTTTCTAAATAAAGGATACATAGTTTGCCCATCTGCGGGTATGATCCCAACTCTGAAATAATCCATGTCCTTCTGAATGACAATAAACTTCAAGTGCCCCACAGAGTGGATTTAAAACCAGTATGGTCATCATAATGACCAAGATACTTTTATGTATGGAAGGATACCATTGACTACGAATCTGTAACAAATACAGATGATTCTCTATCGATGAAGGACCTCAAATACATATAAAAGATTCTCTAAATTTCCTACATATCTAATCATTGATTGTCAGATCTGAATGAAAGCTCATTTTATACTTGGTAATTTAATAAGGATTCAATAACATAACCTAAATCTATAAAGAGAGTCCCAAAGTAGACAATAATTCCCCTAAAAAAGGTGTGATGAGCCCGACCTACCATCCTCTCGACCAATGAAAATTCCTAAGCCTCATCGTTCCATAACTAATGAGCACCTACCTTTGGAAAGTAGGTCCAAATGGATATGGAATCATTGGATTTTTTCAGTTCTATGAAAAAACCAGTTAGAAATCGCTTGGAATGTTTGAACCTTAAACCAACGAGGTCATCCAAAATTCTAGAGGAAACAAAAAATGGTGAACCCGACCTGAATCCTTAATGAAGTTTAAGTGATGTTTTACCTATTTATTAGGCCCCTATTTAAACTCAATGAGAGGTCCAACAAAGAAATCAATAACATATGTGCTCATCCAGAAGATTTAGTGGCTGAAATTATCTTGATTACGTCTGTTATATCAAACATGAACTCTTTTCCAAGATCTTCCGCATTATGAGAATGGTTTTTCTTAAGTTCACGTATGTGAATGCCTCTGCTGTGAAAACCTCTGCTGTGAATGCATCTACTGCTACTCCTGCTGGATCGCCGTCCACTCTGAGGATGACATCACCTACTCAGTGTCTTCAACACTGGGCATCGAATGCACTGGTTAAGGAGTACCATCAACACAGTACCATTCTAACTCTGGAGGCTCATCGACAAGACCTCCAAGTGAACAATTCACCCCGGTCGTCCGGACAGCGACGACCAGTGATCAAGAAGCAGGTGGATCCAACCACTGTCTCCAACCATTTCAGGTCGTTATCCCCAGAACATAATCACCATTCACTCCCACATTTTGGGGAGGTGAATGAGCAGGTCCCACAGGGCCTTAATTCAAAGAGACACGAGTCCTTCCCAAGGGCTCCCATAAACAATCCCCACCAGAATCTTGGGGTAGTACGCCATCAACATGATGAGGGTCTCGTCTCCAGGCGTTCGGATCAGGTTCCTCGAACCCTGAGTAGGCAAGACGAACCACCAGAGGTGAAATCTGGTCAACAGTGAGCAGGTTCTCATCTCTGCCATCTCCAGAGAAGTCCACCAACCTAACATGGTGGAAAGCAATGAGCGGGCACACACAACCATCCGTTTTAATTCCACTATCTAGGAGACTCATTTGGAAGCAGCATGCCAATCCTGCCAGGCAATTACGGTGGAGTACTATAGACATGAACATACACCTGTTTATAAATCATCAGCTAGTCAGCAGGCTCGTCTGACTACATGTGATGGAGCCCACTAACCCAATGTGTTGACAACTGGTAAACATGAAGATACACCTGCTTACACTCATCAATCTTTCCAGCAACCTCGTCTGTCAGTATTGAAGGAAGTTCATCAACCACATTCGGCGGAGTGCAATCAGAAGACACATACACCTGCTAGTATTGATCAAGCCTACCAACAGTCTCGTTTGGTAGCATTCAGAGAAGTCAGTCAGAAAGCTCCGGCGACAAACAAGAGGTAGACTCAACTCTCTGCCCCCACACATGATTACTATCAGAATTCACTGACAGGAAAAGGAGGA
Organism: Viscum album; assembly: GCA_963277665.1. NCBI lineage: Eukaryota > Viridiplantae > Streptophyta > Magnoliopsida > Santalales > Viscaceae > Viscum > Viscum album. The sequence continues at coordinate 839,257,031 of OY728126.1, read as the reverse complement.
CAGGAGTAGGCACATACACCTATTCCAAGCACGGAATGGATGTATATCCCCATTCCAGTAGCTTAAGTCACCAAGCATATTCTATCAATGGTTAAAGAGCAGAAGCAAATCCCTGCTCATATTCTGGATTCCTGCCAGGATATTATAACAGCTTCAGCAGCATCTCAGGGAAAGACACATAAATATATCCCTACCAGTAGAGTGACACACCAAAAATTCACTCTGGAATAGACACACACATCAATTCCAGTCCAAGAGGGTTGTGGGGCATACTCCCCCATATCATACGGATATCCAAGTCAGGCATATAAACCTGATTTGAGTGGATATAATAAGCCTAACATGATCATTTCTAATGAGAAGGCACATACAACTACCCATAATGACCACTTTCTTCAACAAGTGGTTCCCAAAGTGAGTAAGAAGGCGTCTAAAAATAATACCTGCCCAACACAGTCAAGAAATAAATGGTCAACTTGTAGCAAGGCCCTGCTTGATGCTGGAGTTCTTGATGCACTCAAACAATTATATTTTGCACCTCAAGATTCTACTCTCTCAGTTCCCAATAGTGGGAACATTAATTCCAAAGGTCTGCATCAGATACTTCCTCATGAAGGCTTACTTCATGACAATGCGGTCGATCTCAAAGTTTCATATTCAGATGAGAGCCACATCAACCCTCTGTGTGGTCAGAAGACCAGGGAAAAAAATGTTTTATCTTTTGTTGTAACCCACCATGGTCGTCCTCCCCATGATGATGAATTTATCTGCAAAAGTCCTCTCCGCAGTAATAATGCACATTGCCTGGAAAATTTTCCAATGGACAATTTAGTGACGAGAAATCCCTCTTATCTTGAGGCACTTATAAATGTGAATCCAATAATGTACGATTCTTTACCAATAACAGGTGAAATAATTTCTCAATCAGAAGATAGCCTGGGGTTTAGGTCATTCTCTAAACCACCCCCAGGTCATTCATCTTCTAGTTTAATCAGTGAATTCTCTACCGATCTTGTTGAATCCGACGAAGCAACAAGGAAGCACCAGATCTGGTCTAATCAGGTAGAAGAATATTCATTGAATGATAAAGAGGAAATACTGAATATGAGAAAACACCTGGCGAAAGGTGAAGTGCCAATCATGTTTTGTCCTCTGGCTGACTCTCAGTATGACATTCCAGAGATGTTGACGGAAGATGGAATTCATGATATTCATCTCAACATATGGAAAAATATTTGTCATTTGAAAAATAAAATATTATCTTATGATGAATATGAAAATCATGTCAAGATAATAGAAGGGTTACAACGCCAAATTGACTTGGCATCTCTCTCAGTTTCTCAATATCCAAAAACTAAAAAACAGCAGTGAGCTCTTCAGCGTTCATGCCTTGGTGCACTAAGAATATTTCACCAGTTAATTGCCAATTCCCCATCTGGTATTCATATCAGAGGATGGGGTGTTCATGGAGCACTACATTTCACTGTACTCTCCAGTCAGCAAAGCCCACCGAAAATGGTTTCATGCAATGTTATTTCCCATGGCCAGCCACAGTCAATTGGCTTTGTTTGTAATCAAAGGCTTTCTCAAGAACATGCCTCAACTAGTTCTTATCAAAATAAAGCATACAGAGAAAAAGTTGTTGAATTACTCCTGCATCAAGAAAAAAATAATATTGAACATGCCTCTCATTTAGAACAAGCACATCACCAAGTGACAGAAGTGTCAGAAATCATACAATGGTCTTTTAAGCCGGGTGATAAAAGTGGACGCAGGTTAATGCATCCATCCAATTTCCAAACTAAAATCCGCATGATCAGGAGAGATTACATGAAGGTCTCATATAGAGCATGTCAATAACCGCCCCATATTGCTAGACTGGGGACTCTTTTAAACCAACCCTCAGAATCAACAAATAAGATTCGAGGATTTGAGTAGGAACAACAACAACATCCCCAGTCCACCGGACTAGGGACTTTTTCAAATCATCAATCTATTCCTCAGAGAAAGTCAGTTTTCTCTCGATTAGGGAAGAAGCCTCAAGAGGAATGAAGATCCAAATTATCAGGAGATTCCCTCCAAATTACGGTTCGTCATGAAGTTTCCGAGGGACCAAATCCACAAAAGGAAATGTCTCATCAGGGACATGGAAGAAGACAATATCGCAGAAATGACGGTAGAAGGGATGCAATGAATTATGAATCAATTAATGTCATAAATGCCATTGTTTTTGTTCCACCAGATGAGGCTCACTCAGAGGGATCAGATGAAGAGGTTCCTTCTCAAGAAGTTGTATGCACAGACACAAATAAAGAAGGTGTGCGTACACGAAATCAAAGGATTACCTAGAATCTTGGTAATCCTTCAAGTAACCCACTTCCACCTCTCCTAAAGGTGTCCAAAAATGGGAAAGGAAAGAATCATGTTACATAACCTTCCTCTGTAGAAGGCTAATCGCTCTCACTAGAGCAAAGATTTTCACAACAAGAGGAAGAAATGAAGGAATTGAGGTGATTGAACGCAGAACTACTTCAAGGTAGTCTTCCTCCTAAATGTGCTGGAGTCAGTCAGCCAAGGGAATTCGTTGTGGCTACTGAGATGGATAAAAAATATCCTCCTCTATCAGTACACCCTCATAGGTCTAATCCTACGGGTCAAATGCTACAACGATTAGCAGTTCTACCATCAGTTGTAGTACTAGCCACCACATCTATCCAAGCTCCATTCATTACACCTGTTCAGGCCCAAGCTCAACTGGATGTTTCTCAAAAGTTAATAACTACTATTGAGTCATTAACAGCTCAGTTGAAATCTATGGAAGGAAAGAGTGCACCAGTTAAACCAGAGAAGAAAGCTTACCCTGAATGGGTAGACACAATTCCTCCCCCATCAAATTTTGCAAGTACCACATTCCCAATATTTAATGGTTCGGGAGACCCAGAGCAACACTTAACACATTTTGTTTCTTTTTGTGATCCTATGATAGTAAACCCTCAACAATAGGAAGCAGTTAAGCTCAGGTGTTTTGTACAATCATTATAAGGGCTTGCTTTTGTCTAGTACACAAGCTTACAATCTCGGTCAATTACCGGGTGTGAGGATCTCCATCAACGATTCCTTCTTCAATTCAGCTCAACATTCCCAAAGACAATAGTTTTTTATCTTACAAACTGTAGCAAAGGGAGAATGAAAGGGTTTCAGATTTCATTGCTCACTGGAAGGGATTAACATATTCCCTCAGCTTAGCACTCCCTCAAGAGGAATTGTTGCCAATTTGTGTGGCAAATCTGTGTGATGAATTTCACACACCATTTATCCCTGTGAAATACATAAGATGGTTTCGAGACCTTACATCAATCGCTCAACATATTTAAGACTCTCTTATAAAGACTAAAGATAAAGCTCGTGTAATCCCATCAGCTCCAGGAAGGAGAATGGGTAAAGAAGAGACTGCTACAGTTATGCTTAAACAAGCACCTGTACCTGCATCTACTTTAAAACATTCATATTCTCGAAGGGATCCACCTCTTAAGCGCTAAAAAAAAGGTTGTTTCATCAAGATGATCAAAGAGATCAATGACGAAAACAATTTGAGGATTTGAAGAGAAAATTTTACTCTTTCTGAAATGAACAAGTTCTTGTTTATTTCATTTCGGCTCTGGAAAATAATTTGGTTGAATTGCCAAGGCCCAAGAGGCCAAATAAGGAAGGAGATGAAGACCGTACCAATTATTTCCCATTTCATCAAATGTTGGGGCATCCCATTTAGGAGTGTTTTGTCTTCAAGGACCTCCTGCAAAAAATGGTCGACATGGGACAAGTCAAATTGAAAGGTTCTTCAACTCAGGTAGCATGTGTTACTGCTAAAAATCCAGATGTATAAGGCGAGTGGCAAGAAGTCAAGAACAAAAATGCGCAAAAATATGAATATTGGGTGGTTAGAAAAATGATCAACCAAACTCATGCTATTTTTCGAACACAATTGAAGAAACCAATTGTGTCATTTTCCATGAATGCCACAGCAAAACCCTCTTCATCAGAGGGAAAATCCTTAAAGAAATGACATAATTCAAAGAAAGAAGAAGAATCAGAAGAAGATGAGTATGTGTCAAAGCCCAAGTTGTCTTTGACTCTGGAAGATTTTATGCCATCTACTTAGAATCCATGGGCACTGCCCCATCAAACGACACAACCTAAATTTGGTAGTTAGGCAGAGTCTTCATCGGATGAAGAGTTAATCTTTGGTTCTGTTAATATGATTCACTTAATAGATACTTAGTCCAATCACAGTTTCGAACTCGATGAACCTGGGTTCCCCATATCAAATAGAGGAATCAGAGGAAGTTTTAGAGGTTCAGGGTATAGGGGAAGACGTGGATATTTTAGAGGCCACTATTCTAATTCTACCCCTGCTAGATCTGTGTATGCAGTAGAAACTCGTGGCAGAGCCCTTCAACGAGCTCAACAAGAACAAGAAAGTTCTTCTACACAAGGTAGATTCAGTCCTGGCACAATTATTCTGGAAGATTAGTTGGAGGTTCCACCTTCTTCTTCTTAGCAAGTAAATAGAACTAATAGGTATAATCTTCCAAATCTAGGAGTATTACCAATTCCTATCCTGGTACAAGATGCATCAACTTCCAAAGCATCAACTTCCAAAGTCACCTGTGAAACCACATATTCTTGTTGGGAAACATAGACCTCTGGATCAAAATTTTGATGTATTGAAACACTTTGCCCAAATACTAGCCAAGTTATCAATTCTGGATGCGTTGAAATTATCAAAGGATCTTCGGGAGGCACTCATCGAGGCTTTGTTGAGTCCCCAAGAGTTTGAAACTGAAATCGTTGTAGATGAAGTCTACCATGTAGAGAATAGTTTTGCAGAATTCCATATAGTGATATCTATTACTGATGAAGATGAAGATGATGTCATGCATGGACCTATTAGAACTTTGTACTTATCTGGAAAGGTCAATGGTGTAGACGTTCAAAGATTTTTCATTGATAAATGGTTCAGGAGTCAACCTCATCCCCATTCGTAAACTTCATCGATTGGGCCTTACAGAATCTGATTTATCTCCTTCTAAATTAATGTTACAGGGATATGATAAAAATGAAAAAGAACCACTGGGTGAGATTACACTCAGAACTCAGTTTGGAGATCTTGTATCCAATTCAGATTTTATGGTTGTTGATCAAGATTCGTCCTTCAACATCTTTCTTAGAAGACCCTAGATACATCAAAATGTGGTTATCCCTTCATCATATCATTAATGTCTCAAATATTATTTCGATGGTCAAGTTGGGACATTGTATGGTGATAAGGCCCTGTTCAAGACATGTGAATGTCAGTACATTAAGGTCGAATTCTATCACATGAGGGTAAGGAGAAATCAATAACAAGGAATATTACCAAAGTTAATGCCACATATGGTTTGGAAAAAATTCCAGTAAACCCATTTGCACATGTGAGTATAGATTATGTGTTGTCTATTAGTAAAATTGACAAGATAGAGCCAAATCAAAATACTCTTATCGAAACTTCCATAATGTCAATTATGGAAATCAAGCCAGACAGCATGGGAGAAAGTGGTGATCCACCAAGCAATGATGAAAGCTCAAATGGGGATGTCTTCATTTCATCCGCTGAAATTCAGAAAGTCTATACTTCTCCAAACAGGTCAGAAAAAGTTATAGCAATGACATAGTTGAACGATGATGTCGATTATCAATCCATTATCTCCTCTTTATTACCCAAGGAAGACCTGTCATCATCAATCGGGTCAGAAATGGAAGCTTCCTCTTCAAGATGTTAAAATTTTAACATCTCTTCTGATCATGAAAATTCTACTTCATCATCTACTATGCAAGTAGAAACAGAAGAAATAACACATATTGAAGAAGAAGAGGAAGATCTCAGGGATGCTCCTCCAACATTTGAATAGGGTATCTCTACCACCGTGGATGAACTCAAAGAAATTAATCTGGGTACAAAAGACAATCCACACCTCACTTTAATTAGTGCGGCCATGAATCTTGAAGAGAAAGAGATGTATATTTCTTTTGTAAAGAAAAATAGTGATATATTTTCTTGGAACAATACAGAGATGCCAGGGCTTAATCCTGATGTTGCCACTCATTGTTTGGGTTTTCTAGAAAAATATCGAGGATTCAAACAAGCTACTAGAAGAACACACCAAACCTTGCTTCTAAAATTGAATCTAAAGTGGATAAAACCATCAAGTATAACTTTTTCAGAGAAGTTCAATATCCCAAGTGGTTGGCTAATATTGTCCCAGTGAAAAAGAAGAATGGGAAAATTAGAGTTTGCAATGATTTCAGAGATCTTAATCGGCATTATCCTAAGGATGATTTTACACTACCGATTACAGAACTCTTAATTGATGAAACAACTGGCTATGAAGCACTTTCCATCATGGATCGATATTCTGGGTATAATCAAATCCGAATGGTTCCAGAAGATGAAGAATCTATATCCTTCAGAGTCCCTCAGGGTGTGTTATGCTATCGGGTAATTCCCTTTGGCCCAAAGAATGCAGGCGCAACATATCAGTGTGCCATGCATCGCATCTTCAAACCATTTTTAGGGAAGTTTGTTGAATGTTATGTGGACGATTTGGTGGTTAAATCCAAAAAAATTTCTAATCATTTGGTTTATTTGGATATCATATTCCACAAACTTTGGAAACATAATTTGAAGATGAACTCCTTAAAATGTGCTTTTGGGGTAACCTCAGGAAAATTTCTCAGCTTTTTTGTACGCCATCGTGGTATCGAAGTCAATCCTGAGAAGACAATTTCAATCCTTGGTATGTAACCTCTTCAAAATTTAAAATAATTGAGAGGAATTCAAGGACACTTAGCCTATATTTGGTGTTTCATCGCCAATTTGGAAGGAAAATTTTACCCTTCACCAAGTTGATGAAGAAGGGATTCACTTACAAGTGAACTAAATAATTTCAAGAAGCATTCGATATTCTTAAGAAGTATCTCTTGAGTCCACCGGTGTTAATGACACCTGTTGAAGGAAGACCACTTATCCTCTATGTGACAGCTTTAGAGCGATCATTGGGTGCCTTTCTTGCTCAGAAGAATGATGTTGGAAATGAAAACAGCCTCTACTATCTCAGTCGGACTATGATTGAAGCAGAAACCCAATATTCAATTATTGAGAAGTGATGCCTAGAATTAATCTTTGCAGTTCAGAAGTTGAGACACTACCTGCAACATCACGAGGTCCAATTGGTATCTCGCAATAACCTGCACAAATTCGTCCTTATTTGTCCAATGCTTACAGGACGTCTGGCAAGGTGGGTAGTTATATTGCAACAATTCGACATTTAGTATGTGTCTTAAAAGGAAATAAAGGGTAAAGCTCTAGCTGATTTCCTTGCTGAACATCCTTCAGTAGAAGATACATCTTCAGATATTGAACTTCCTGATGAGGAAGTATTATTTATTCAAGATAGTCTCCAAACATGGGAAATGTACTTTCATGGTGCTTCCAGAAGTCTAACAGGGAGGAAAATGGAAAATCCTAAATTAAAAAAAAGTTGGGTAAGGAATTGTACTCATTTATCTATAAAATGAAGTGTTACCTTATTCCTTATCATTTTTGGGAGGCGGTATAAATAATTAAGTGAAATACCAAGCTCTCATTGTAGGCTTGGAGTTGGTGCTTCAAGCACAAGTGAGTCACTTAAAGGTGAAATGTGATTCAGACCTAGTAATCAAACAATTCAATGGGGATTATGCAATCAGAAAAGAAGAACTAATCCCTTTGTGTGATTATGTTAGAGAGTTAATGGTTGAATTTCCCTTAGAATCGACATTTTCTTATGTCCCCAGATCACAAAATGCCCAAGCTGATGCACTGGCTAATATAGCCACAACTCTAGTAGATCCAAATCGGGATGAGACAAGTATCAGTATTGCCCACTGTCGTACAATTTCACCTTATATTTAAACTATAACAGAGGAAATCAATGAAATTAGTCCCATATTTGAACCATATGGTCATACTACAGGATGGATGACACCTATCAGAGAATACCTTCAAAATGGATCATTTCCACCTGATAGAGCCGAGAAAGAACAAGTCCGGAGATGTGTGGTCAATTTTAATCTTTATGATAGCCCAGATCACCTAGAAAAAATTATCTACAATAATGGTTTTGATGGAGTTCTCTTCAGATGCATTGATGGTGAAGAGACAATGAATGTCATGAAAGAAGTACATGCATGAGTCTGTGGTGCCCATGAGTCTGGACATAGACTATCTGATCAAATTCGAAGGCTTGGATACTTTTGCCCTTCAATGATACAAGATTGTGTTGATTTTACAAAGAAGTGTTATTCTTTCCAAGTACATTACAACTTCATTCATCAACCCCCAAAGTTGTTTCATACAGCTAAATACTCATGGCCATTTTCCACATGAGGAATGTATGTAGTGGGACCTTACCCTTCGGCTATAGACAAGCAGTTGAAATATATTCTTACTGCTACTGACTTCTTTTCCAAATGGGAAGAGGCAATACCCCTCAAAGAAGTCAGTTCTAAATGCATTGTTAGCTACATAAAGTCTAACATCATTACCAAATTTTTTGTTCCTCATACCATATTGATGGACAATGGCACCCACTTCTGTTCATCCAAGGTGAGGAAGTTGTATAAAGAATACAACATGAAATCCAATCATTCATCTCAGTATCATGCATTGGCTAATGGCCAGATAGAAGCTTTCAACAAGACTCTTTCAAACATACTACAAAAGATGGTGGATAAAGATAAGAAATCATGGTCTGATAATCTTTTTCATGATTTATGGGCTTATCGAACCACCACCAGCACTACAACGCAGTCAACTCCATATTCATTGGTATATGGAACAGAAGCAGTCTTTCCCATTGAGGTTCAATTACCCTCGCTCAGAGTAGCCATTTGTGATCAGTCATCTACAGATGAACAATCTCAAAAGCAATTGGATGAATTGTAAAAGTTAGATGAGAAAATATTGTGCACCCTGCACCACTTGGAAGTCTATCAGAATCTTATTTCACAAGATTTCAACAAAAAACTTCATCTTCATTCATTCGTTCAGGGAGAAATGGTATTAGTTCTCAGAACTCCAATGATACCAGGAAAAAAACCTCCCAAGCTTGAGACAAAATGGGAAGGACCTTACTCAATACATAAGTTCTACTCCAATGAAGCTTATTCTTTAATCTCAATGGATGTAGAACTCATCACTACTCCAACCAATGCCAGATTTCTGAAGAATTATTTTGTGTAACGCAAATACTTACACATCCATCAAGACGTTAAACTGCATAACTGTCATCCTTGCTATATGACGTAAAACTATACAGCCCTTCTTAAGTCCTTACTGCATGACTTTAAACTGCATAGTCCCTTCTCCGTCCAACATGACGTTAAACTGTGATGTCCTAGCTACATAATGCTAAACTGTACAGAAGTCCCTTACATCCAACATGACATTAAACTGTGCCATCTTCCAGCAAGACGTTAAATTTCATCGACATCAACGGTCCATGCATATGACCTTAAACTATTTGCATCCTTTTCATCCCACACGATGTTAAACTGCATATCCAATGGTCCATGCATATGACCTTAAACTATTCTCACCATCGTCCAACATGATGTTAAACTTTGTCCCTTTCATCGTCCTATATGATGTTAAACTATACAGCAATGGTCCATGCATATGAACTTAAACTATTCACACCATCGTCCAACATGACGTTAAACTGTGTCCCATTCATCGTCTTATACGACGTTAAACTATACAGCAACAGTCCATGCATATGACCTTAAACTATTTGCATCCTTTTGTCCAGCAAGACGTTAAACTGCACCATCATCGGTCCATGCATATGACCTTAAACTATTTGCATTCTTTTCGTCCAACATGACGTTAAACTGTGAAAAAGTCTCTAATACGTCCAACATGACATTAAACAGTGTCCTCTTTTTTCCTTACTACATGACATTAAAATGCACAGTCCCCCTTTTGTCCATCATGATGTTAAACTATATTGTCCCCATCTTCTTAGCTACAGGATGCTAAACTATACAACACCCTTATTGTCCAACATGACGTTAAACTTTGTCCCTTTAATATGTCCTACATGATGTTAAACTGTATTTTTTCCCTGCTACATGACATTAAACTGTGCAGCACCAATAGTCCTCACTGGAAGACTTTAAACTGCATAGTCCCTTCATATGTCCTACATGACATTAAATTGTGCATCGTTAAGGTTGTTGCTACCTCTTGTTTCTCACATTGAGTATGACTCACGTGATCTTAGAGTAAACTTCAACCATAACACCCTCTCTGGGCTGCTAACCATGCATAAGTCCCAACACTATTTTTAGGTCATTTTCCCCAAGAACAACTTGATTATTAATTCATTCTTTAATTTAACTACACAGACATTGATCCTTGCCTTCTGGGCTGGGTACGTAGGCAACCTCCCAAAGTTTAAGCCCAAAACCAATCTCTTCACATTGGTTCACCTTGGTCCTTGCTATATGAAATTCAACTATATAGCACTTTTGTCCCGTATGACCATAAACTACAACATTCTTTGATACGTTCACCTGAGAGGGAATCATTATTTACATTGATTTCTGATCATGTTAAATTCCAAAGACTACGTGCATACATGGAAATGCCTGAACCTTTTATCTTGGGTCAAACCATCACTGCACTAAAGTCCCCTTTCACCCTTCACTTGTACAAACCAAATCTGTACAGAGGGTATTTCAAGAACTACGTGCAGCTTGATTCCCATCCTTATGGGATATGTAGGAACATTCGAGTGTTCCTCGGATCCAGCCCCAAGTCTTTGGGCCTAACCCCAAATTCCATTTCAGTCTTCTGGATGAAAAGTCCCCATGAAAACACACACTATGTATTCATTATTATGGTCCGAGCTCTATGACCCTGAACTAATATCTCCCATACTTTCGTCCCACATGACGTTAAAATGTATTTCAAGAACTACGTATGGCTTGATTCCCATCCTTATGGGATACATAGTGAAGTCCAACATTTCAATTCAGGACCCAAACACAACATGATTATGGTTAGCATTGATCTGTGTATCTCTACATACATTGGACAATACCCATATTTATGTGTCATAATTCGAACCTTAAAAATTTTCAGATCTTCATAACCCTTTTCTTGACCTCTAGTCACAAAAATGTCAAATTTCTGAGAGTTCTTTTTCCTGACTATGCAACACGTGCCCTTAGGTGGCCTTGCATAAACAGTCTACATAATGGACATGTGAGCCAAAAGATATTATTATTTTACAATGCATCCAATGCCCTTAGGTGACCTAGAATAATTCAAAACCCTAACAGGTTTGTTAAATAATGGTAAATTCATTATTGGGAACAAAACCTCTTTTGTCCTTAGTTGTCTTAACGTCAATATATAAGGATCCACAAAAAAATATCCATCCTTAACATATTTGTCCCATGTTATTTTTCATGATTTGAAAGTATTCAAGTCTATGTTTTATATTTCTCTTCCCTACGTTTGGGTCAAACCTTCGTAGGAGTGACATTCATCCAGTTCTTAAATGATCATGCTTGGAAATATCTTCTCTATATTCAAGTACCTCTCTCCATACAGCAAACTCTATGCTTTGGAAAATTTGAATTTTCATAAACTTTCACTCGCTTTTTAGTAGAAGAGTAAATTTTTGAGAGTTATTTTGCCAAACTATGCAGCACGTGCCCTTAGGCGGCCTTTCATAAATAGTCTACATAACAGACTTATCACCCAAAAGATTCTATTATTTTACTATGCAGACAATTCCCTTAGGTGGCCCTACATAATTCAACCCCCTAACGGGTTTGTTAAATAATGGTAACTTCATTCTTGGGAACTACTTCTTCTAATTCCTTTTAGCCCTTTTTCATATCATTCCTTATATTCAAAATTTCTTAAGTCGTGGTTTACATTTTTTCCCTCATACTTGAGTATAGTAATATGTTTTCAGATAAATTGTCAAGGAATTGAATCAATTTTAATCCATTTGTTCAAAGCTATTTTGACCTTATACATTACCCTTTTTATGTTCGATGTGCATGACTTTAAACTGCCCACAAATGACTAGGGAACTCTGAATAAAAGTAAAGTTCCATCTCACTAAACATATATTTTGTATGATTTAGGTAATATTGAGCAATTAAAAGATTCAAATTTTGTAGGGTTATTTATAATAATCCTAGTAAAAATCAAACTATTCTTACTAGGCCCATTGTATTAGGTAAAAATCTAAAGTAGATAGAAAAAGAAGGTATGAACAAATGATTGAGGATGGAAGTGTTTTTCATTGATGCACAAGAGTTAAAAGGACATCCACAGACTGGAGTCTCTTCTCTTTTTTAGGAATTACAAAAGGATTTCAACATAACTCTTCATTTGATTTACGACATACCGAGCTTCATCAGCAACTACCTGGAATTCATTCATTCAACTGGATACAATAAGATATGTAGTGATACCATATCTTATTGGAACAATTTTAAAAGAATGTTCTTGAGTGCGGTTTGAGAAAATTTTCTAATGATCAAACAGTGACTCTATTTCTAAACAGGAGACTTGGAAGATGGATACATGGATTTGAGAATGGAGCATTAGAAGTAAAGAGCCATTTGGAGAGAGTACTCTTTTTAGATATTATTTCTAATGTCATGATATCCTGCTCTGCATCAACTGGCAGTGGAAAACATATCAGCCCGTGGTTTTCCATTTTCATATCTGCAAGGAAATGGCATGAAAGAAAAATTTGAAAGTTCACACCATTGATGTTGCTCTTAATGCACAGCATAACCAAAATAGAGGAGTAGAAGTGCAGTTGCATCTCTAGAGTATAGTTCTTTGCATCTGGAACGTTGAATCCTTGCAGATGACCATGGCCATACAGAGCCAAGTAGATGCTATGTGGAAAATTAGCATGATATTTCTTATAGTACTTGGCCAAGTTTGGGAGAGTGCTTTCACAGATATCGTAGTAATCATGGCCAACAACGTTCATCATGTCATCAATCCATTTTCTATACAGTTCATCAGCCGTTCCAATTCTTCTAAGAGCCATTGAATCTGCACAAATGTCGAATAATTAACTCTTAACTAAGTTGATTTTTCATATAATTTGTGAAGAAATTCGAAAAAATGTCTCAGGCATTAAGGCACGCAAGTCTAAATTTGGCGCGCAAGTATGCATGTGTCACGCAAGTATGGATGTGTCACACAAGTTTTTGGCACCCAGGTATCACCACGCAAGTCCAAATACCTTGATAGCAGCGCGGCAACTAAGAAATAGCAGAAAACAGTGTAACTTGCACGACATAAGCAACTTGCATGGAGAGAGCTCAAAAGTTTGAAATTCGGTGCTTTGCGCGAGGAATGACCGCATATATATAGGCCAGGCCGCACCCTTGTGTGTTGATGCCTGCGTGGCTCAGAACTTGTGTGCCGCCCTCTGCGTTCTCAACACTTGTGCACCGCCATTCCTTTGGTTTTCTTCTTTTCCTCAGAGTCACATCCTCATTTTTTTTCGGATCCAACTCTGAGGGGGGACTTTTGTTGACGCTCCTTTCCATCACAAAGTATAAAGGAATTCAAAGGGAAATACCTTGAACCCAAAGTGATTCATCCTGTGAAGAAACATAAAAAATTGAAAAAGGCATGAACCAAGATTCAAATAAACTTGGGTCGCGCAAGTTCCACCAAGGTCGTGCAAGTATACTTGTGCACCGACCATTGGTCGCGTAGGTGACTTGTGCACCTTATTTGAAATTCTCCCAGGGTCTTCTCCTGCCTATAAATACCCCTGGTGGGACCCCCATTTGAGGAGAAAAAAATTCCTGAAACTGAGATTTGAGCTCCTGGCGCCCTAGTCTCTTCTCAAAGCTTCCAAACACTTCTAAGGTAATTTCTTACCTAGAACAAAAGATCTAAAGAGAGGTTATAAGGCCTAAGTGTTGAAACTCATCAACACTTGCATGCCTAGGTGGCCAACCCATAAGGGAAATGGCCACACTTTCATGCCGCCTTGCCTCTTCAACAGAACTTGCACGCCACTCTTCTGAAAGCATTTAAGGATGGTACTAAGGGCTTGAGAAAAGACTCACCCAAGTTTTACTCTAAGGATTGACTGGCACGCAAGTACCAATGTGTCGTGCAAGTATACTTGCGCAACCAGGACTTGTGCGCCCACGCAGGACTTACACACCACCTTCTTTTTGGGTGCCTTTACTGCCTATTTCACCTCTCTTATGTCTATCCACCTATCCTCTTCAAGATTAAGCCTTTAGAACTCTCTCCAAATCCATTCATGGGATGATCTTCTTGTTGGCTTCCTTATTTGAAAGGAATTATGTGGAACATCTCTTAAACCCTAGTGATTTACATATCTTTATGTCACTAAGGTCAGAGATTTCATTCATTCAACCTCATCCTTTAAAATGAGAGAATCCTTAACCTGGTCTTCCTTTTCAGGAGTAAGCCCCAATCATAAGTTTCTTTAATTTGGGCCTCCTTTATAGGAGTAAGCCCCAATTATAATTTCATAACTTGGGCCTCCTTCACAGGAGTAAGCCCCAGGTCCCCTAACCTGGCCATTATCTCTAGGAGTAAGCCCCAAGTTCCCAAAATCCAAATTCCCTAAATCTGGGCATCCTCTTTAGGAGTAAGCCCCAGTCCAAATTCTCTAAATCTGGGCATCCTCCTTAGGAGTAAGCCCAAAATCCCCTAAATTTGGGCATCCTCATCAGGAGTAAGCCCCAACCATAATTTTTCAAACCTGGGCCTCCTTTTCAGGAGTAAGCCCCAGTCTTAATTTCCAAATCTGGGCATCCTCCTTAGGAGTAAGCCCTATTCTAAATTCTCTAAATCTGGCCATCCTCCTTAGGAGTAATCACAAAATCCCATAAATCTGGGCATCCTACTTAAGAGTAATCCCCAGTCCAAATTCTCTATATATGGGCATCCTCCTTAGGAGTAATCCCCAAATACCCTAAATTTGGGCATCCTACTTAGGAGTAAGCCCCAGTAATAAAATTCCCAAATCTGAGCATCATCCTTAGGAGTAATTCCTAGTCATAAAATTCCCAAATCTAGGCATCCTCCTCATAAGTAAGCCCCAACCATAATTTCTCAAATTTGGGCCTCCTTTTCAGGAATAAGCCCCAGTATCAAATATGGGAATCCTCCTTAAGAGTAAGCCCCAAGTCCCTTAATTTTCAAACCCCTTTAACCTGGGAATCCTTCTTAGGAGTAAGCCCCAATCATAATTTCCCTTAACCAGTCTTAATCTACTTTTGATCTGGGCTTCCTTCTCATGAGTAAAACCCAATCATTAGTCCCCTCTTAATTTGGGCATCTTCCTTAAGAGTAATCCCCATGTTAGAGTATCCAAATCTTCATAAAGTAAATATACCTTTATAGACCCTGTTCCCGAACTTCTTCTTCTAAATAAGTCCCAATCTCTATTTGGGAAGTCATACATACATAATCCCCACATCATTTTCTATGATTGAATCTTTCGTGGAACAATTGTCTAGTTTTACCAATACCTCTTGTTTCTCACACTGAGCATGAATCATGTGAGCTTAGAGAGTAAAAGTAATTATGACATCTTCCTTTGAGCCATCAGTAATACATAAACATCATAATCCCTTACTCTAACTACGTGGGTTCTGATTCCTTTTCTAAACAAAGGATATGTAGGTAGCCCATCTGTGGGTACGATCGCAACTCTGAAATAATCCATGTCCTTCTAAATGAAAATAAACTTCAAGTGCCCCACTGAGTGACTTTAAAACTAGTATGGTCATCATAATGACCAAGAGACTTTTATGTATTGAAAGATAACATTGACTAAGAATCTATTACAAATATAGATGATTCTCTATCGATGAAGGACCTAAAATACATATAAAATATTCTATAAATTTCTTACATATCTAATCATTGATTGTAAGATCTAAAGGAAAGATCATTTTATACTTGGTAATTTAATAAGGATTCAAGAACATAACTTAAATCTATAAAGAGAGTCTCGGAGTAGAAAATAATTCCCCTCAAAAAGGTGTGATGAGTCCGACCTCCCATCCTCTTGACCAATGAAAATTCCTAAGCCTCATAGTTCCATAACTAATGAGAGCCTACCTTTAGAAAGTAGGTCCAAATGGATATGGATTCATTGTATGTTTCCAGTTCTACGAACAAACCCGTTAGAAACCACTTGGAATGTTTGAACCTTAAACCAACGAGGTTATCCCCAATTCCAGAGGAAACAAAGTTCCAGCCTCAAACCTGTCTATATGGGCAGGATAGTCAGGGTCACTTAGGGGTAGTTCTCCAAAGGGATGTTATGCCTGCCGATGATACACTAGCTGAGGATCACTGTTGTCCGATCGTCGCTCTGTAATTCATTCAGAAAATAGTTCATTGACCAACTTCTTCTATTCGGTGAGTTGCTGATGTGACATGCCTTTTTCAAGGTTGTGTTCCCCCTTCTGCACTGAGCTAGATGGGTCAGAGGTTTTAACGGCTCTAAGAAGTTCCTTTCCCTTGTGGGGATTCCGGCTGAGGGATAGTTCCTCGGTGGGCATGATAAGACCCATTATATTATTTTTTTGATATGTAATCCTTCTTTACGGATCCAAGAAGTGTGAAAATCCCTCGGGGGGTAGGTCCTCTACAAGATGTTCTAGCACATTCTCACCCTCCGGGAGGTCATCCATATTAACTGCGACCCTTATTAGAGGCATATCCTCTATGTTTCCGGACAAATCGGGCTGACACTGGATAGGACTGAAGAGGAGGGAAGCATACTGCCCCCATCCACAGATCAGTACATGGGGAGAAACCTATTTGATGATCCTGTGGAGTAACCTGAAACTCTAAATGCACTATTTCTAGAGGTCTATACGGTGACCTAGTGACTCAAGGGGTTTGGCCATAGAAAGTTCGGACAAATAAACCAGACGACATTTTTTTCCAATGTCCTCAAAATGCGCTTGGCTATTAGGGTAAGCCTCTTGCTGATGATGAAGACAAAAATGAGTCACCTAGAGGGTTTGGCAGAAGTAGTCAACTTCTTCTTGAGTGAGGGATTTAGGTGCACAAAAATTCGGCACTTCAATCGGCCAAAACATATCAGGGAAGTTGTCCACTGCAAGGATATACCATAACTTATTGTGTTCGGATTCATGTTATGGACCTTCATTACCCCACTCGTCAACCAGTGATGGCTGGGGAACAAGTAGCAGTACGAATTAGACCGCTGGGATAGTAGGTTGGATGGTGGAGAATACAGCGAGCGAGCTGACAAACTTCCGCATCTCGGACTATCCTCTGAAGAGTGTAGTGACTTAGCCACAACATCGCGTTTAGAAGGGTTAACGACTGTAGTTTCCAGTGCAGGGACTATGGCTGATGGCGATGGGTTACGCTGCTACTCATCTACCATTGTTCCCCATAATAGATATCCATGATCTCTTATAGAGGTAGAGAGTGCTTCTGGTGATGGTGCTGATTGCATGACAGTAACCTATGGAGTTACCAAATTTTTGTTCTCTTGGATATACCAGTGGAGGGAGGCAAGAATCTAATAAACCTTGCATTTTGGAAGTATTAGGTTAATGCACCTTGTTCCTGCCCCAACCCTTGACATGAAGGATCTAGGCCAGGGTTCCATCGATGAGTAGTATTCTTCTTCGGAATCTGAGAAGCAAACCGGTTTGATCTTAGTCTGAATCTTCTCAGTGTTATTTTTATGGTGGCGATGATCCGCCCTCCGGCCCCAGGACAGTTCTTCATGAAGGGGTCAATTTCTGGAAGGAGGAGGACCTTCAGCCATAATGGTGCTGGGGTGAAGAGGATTCCCGTCTGAGTAATCCAGTGTGTGAGGATAACTGAGCCCGATATGAAAGGTGACATGGGGAGGACCTCCGTG
Organism: Viscum album; assembly: GCA_963277665.1. Lineage (NCBI taxonomy): Eukaryota > Viridiplantae > Streptophyta > Magnoliopsida > Santalales > Viscaceae > Viscum > Viscum album. Next base: position 839,238,993 of record OY728126.1, on the reverse strand, counting down.
GGAAGTTCTGGAGTAGGTAGGACCTCCATTGGAGATGATATAAGCACAAGTGGGACCTCCATGCTTGTTTCCCCCAACGACATCAATGCGAGTAGGGTCCTTGTACCGGTTGAGCCGAACACGGGTAGGACCTCCATGATTGGTTCTAATGAAGCATTGATGACCTTCACTTCTCAGATTCCAAAGGAAAGGAGGACCTTCACCAGTTTCTGTAAGAACATGGGGTGGGCCCCCATGCTGAAGACTGACCGAACATGTAAAATCCCCAGACTAGAAAACTTCAGTAGGAGGAAGAACTTCATACCCACTTTAGTGAGCACGGGAGAGACTCTCGTATTGAGTGTTGCTGTTGGGAGGAGGACCCTCATTCGGATTAGAGGTGGCATGGGATGGACCTCCATGCCAATCTTGTAAGTGGGGAGTGATCACGTTGTCCATGGTGGCAATATGGGGTGGACCTCCGTACTGGTGATGGCCACTATCTGTGCCAACGACCATGAGAGTCGACCCAGCCTACTCGTGGGGCCTCGATCCGGACCGGGAATATGAGTCCCCCTACTTAAAATACATAGGAGGTTTATGATATACATTGGAAGTGGCATGAGCCATAGTAGTTGTTGAGGTTGACGCCCCTTGGCTGGCGCCCTCCTCAGCCTATGCCTGACGCTAGCGTCGGGTCAGCCGGACCGGGGCCAACAGTGCAGGTGCATGGCTTACCTACTCCTTGACTTGTGGGACCAGATGGTGGTGCTGGCATGACCTAGTGGGATCCCTCCTTGGGCCCCCCTGAAATAAGATCCTGACCGGGCTAGCTCAAACAACCCCTACATCGTCGGCATAGGGGAGAGAGTAGTCGAGGAATTCCAGGGAGAGGCTCCCGAAATGATTGTACGTTGGAGTGGGGAGTAGTGGCTCCCTGTGAGGCCCTTGGGGGAGGTAGTGGTGATGAGGCATAGATGCCTCTAGAACCTGGTTGTCCATATTTTGAGTCAGGACAATCCCCTCATCCTCGTATCGGTGTACGGGGACGTTGATCACCCTCTGCTGAATGAATTCAGACGGAGAGATGGGGTGTGGGTGCCCAAAATTTGTAGATGCAGAGATTTTTTCCAAAGTGGTGGAGCTGCATGGGACTGCCGCGTTGGCATTGCCCATGCCTGTTCTTCGGTGGATGGGCAGTGATCAAATTTCTGTAGCAGCTCAGTTTCTAAAAAGTAGGGAGATTAAACCATTAGGGCTGAAAGGTAAGGAATCGACGACCACTGGCCTAGCGCCATTCCCTCGTCCGTGGTTGGTAAGATGGATCCATTCCAACAATTTCCCAGATCGATATGTAAAACTTTTTGATTGCCCCAACTTCTAGTGAGTTTCATGCCAGGCTCGCTATTTCCTTAGCGGGACATGTCACCAGATAACTGGATCCAGTGACATGCTAATCCACTGATGTCTCGTATTCTACTAATCTTTATATTGAGGAGAATAACATCATGTAGGGTTCACCATTTCTATTTCTGATGCTTTCTTCAGGGCACACATGTCCGTCCGTGGATCCCGCACAGTTGTGGCCCCACATTCCCACTTTCCAAAGGTTGGTGGAATCCATTTCTTGTTCAGGGATGTCTTCTCCTTAATCAAAATAGGATGATGGGATGTTAGTTCTTCCTTCCATGGATTCCTCCTCGGAACTCGTTACCTAGTCAGAGTATCCCTTATAGATTAAGACGTTGTTCGTGAAAATCTTACCAGTTCCATGTCTTCATGGACACCAGTTAATTACAATACTTTTATTTGGACATTCCATGGGGTCTGGTCAGGGTAGCAACCTTTGATTAGGGGAGTAGTCACATTGGACATCACTGGAATTTCTGGATGCTGGAACACTAGCGCATCTCGGTTTCTTCCCCTTATTATAGGGCTTCTTGATGGTGTAGAAGCCCAAGGAATCCCACATCGAATGTGAGGAATTATATTCCATAGGAATGTATTTGAGGTTTTCCTCAGATTCCTATGTTTAACACAGGGTATGTCGGGAGTTTAACGTCTAGTAGAGATGGAACAGATCGGTCGGAAAACTGAATAGAGTGGATTAAATGGGTGAAACTTCTGGAGGGAACACTAATGTTGGGGATAACATGTGGTTATCTACCCAATTGTTGTTACAGGGAATGGGGAATGACATGGCATGATCCCACCGGGATGTGGCGGCCCGGGTAAGAATCAGGATGGATAATGGATGGTTAAGTGAAGTGGATGGGGAATGAGATGTAGTCAACTTGAGGGCGACATTGATGTTGGTATTAAGCCTTGAATAGACCTATTACATATCTACATGGTAGGGAATCAAAGTCCACGTAGTTCAGGATTATGGGACAACTGAGGGGGTGACCCCTGAGAATGGACGCATTGATGGGATCTGAAGGAGATAGAACCTACAGGTTGGGCCATGACCTTCCCGAAACACATGGGCTCGAGGGAGAGATCAGAATGAGACATGAGTGAAGGTCTTGAACCTTGGGTAGGCTTCTTATGTATTCCCATGATAGGGAATAAAATTCCATGTAGTTCATCTAAGGATGGATTACAGTCGATTTTGGACTTAAACAGATTACTGTGAAATGGGGTATAAAATGGCTTACCTCTGGGTTAAGGTCGCAATGGATTACTGCTGGATGGGGGTCACAATGGCTTACCGCCATATGGGGGTCTCAATGTCTTACCGCTGGATGGGGGTCACAACGGATTACTGCTAGATGGGGTTGAACCTTAGGAAGGCTTGCTATGTACCTTGTCCATGAGACAAGGATCAAAGACCACGTAGTTCGAACGGGTACAATTTAACATATCATAGGATGTAAAAGGGGAATAGAGTTTAATGTGATGCAGGACCAATGTGGAATGGTGTGAAGTGGTCGTGGCTGATGGGTGTCAGGATTGAACCTCAGGGAGGCTTCCTACGTACCTTTACTTGGTAAGGATCAAAGTCTACATAGTTCCGGTGAGTGTGGTGAACCGACGCGAATATGGTCGGGACCAATGGATGGTGGGCTTGAACCTCAGGGAGGCTTCCTACGTACCTTTCCATGGCAAGTATCAAAGTCCACAGAGTTCAGGTGGAGTGGGAACCGACATAAAGGCGGTCGGAACCAATGGATGGTGGGCTTGAACCAGAGGGAGGCTTCCTACGTACCTTGCCTTGGAAAGGATCAAATTCCATGTAGTTCAAGATGGTGTTTTAGGCTTACACTCTAGGATTCCCAGAGAGTATTTCATAGCTAATGCTTACTCTAATACTGTGTGATTCATGATCGGTGTGAGAAAAAAGAGGCAGCAAAGGCCTGGTGATGACGTCGTGGAAGGTTCATCCATGGGAAGTGGAATGGGGTGCTTATACATTGTTAGCATCCCAAAGAGAAAATAAGGGCTTAAACATGGTCCGCGGCCCAAAGAGAAAACAACGACTTACGCGTGGTCCATATCCACAGGTGATGGAGATTGGGAATTACTCTAGAATGGAGTTCGGGGTGGCGACAAAGCCCTAAGTGATTCGGCACTGAGGAAGAGAGGAGGAGCAGGGATGCTACCTCCTGCAAGGAATGTTAGGGGGCTTACACCAAGGTGGTTTCCCTTTCTTCACGGATAGATGCCGCTCTGATAAAGAGGATCTCATTCCATGTGAGGAATGATCTCACTCTTGTGGATACCAGTGGCCATATAGAATTTCTTAGACGAAGCACCACACAGGTAATGTACAATGCGAGGCCAAAGATTAATGTAATGTGCTGAGGATGATGGTTCTTGGAAGTTTAACGGCCTACAACTCAGATGAGGTGGGTTCACTATGCACCCCAAGAACTTACATTACTGATACCTCTCACCCCTTATAGAACTTAAGGCACCAAAAATGCTGTAGAAAGAGGGTGTTATGGAGTGATCCTTTGAGGGGTCCACGTTAGCGTGACAATGTGAAGAAGCAATAGCCGTTAGCGTTCCTATGCGAAGAAACCTAAGGCGAAGCAAGACAATGAGAAGAACAACCCAAGGGACCCTGAAATTGATTTGTGCAAACCTAAAGGGCTGCATGGGAAAATGAGTTTCTAAGCAGAGGGGTTCATAGGTAGAAGCCCTGTGAAGCTCTGGTGCTCCATACAGTGGAGGGGCTTTGCTAAGGGGAATTATTTGCGAAGTGAAGTAGCCAAGCCTAGGAATAGGGCATAGGTGCATATGGAAGGTGCTTCGTGAAATGGAAAGGAATTCGTAGAGCACTGTTTCATGAAGATAGGGTGCCTTGAGAAGCATAGTAGTGTGAAGAAATGTACTTCGCAAAGCACAGTGACTCTGCCTTAGCATGCGGGTCACATGTGCGTGAAGGGTACTTCATGAAGCATAAGTTCTCTATGAAGACCTAAGTCCCTTTGGGGATCTCCCTTCTTCACGGAGGCCCATGGGCTCTGTGAATGGAATCCCTTTTTGAAGAGGTGTGGAATTTATGAAAAACGGGAAGACACTTTGCGACGAAAAAGTACCTTGAAAAACTCATGGTTTGCATAGCAGAAATTGCTTTGCGATATGAAATCTTATAAGGTTAAAGGTCAGAGGATCCATCCTTTGGTCTAGATGGGTGCCCAATATTTATAGGCAAGAGGCACTGCAAAGCAGACTTCACTCGGTGCAAAGATAAGGCTCGCTCCGCAATGGGTTCATGAACGTCAGAGGGGTTTACGCAGTGTCATGTCTCCTCGCTCCGTGGCAGGTTCGAGAACATCATAGGAGTTCTCAGAGGATCCCTCCTCTTTTCTCTATGGCAGGTTCATGAACATTATAGGGGTTCACAGAGCATCCTGCCTCCTAACTCTGAGGCTAATTCACGAAGGAGGAGCTTTGCACCATCCGCGATGTTGTGGGGCTCCGCAAACGAGCTTTGTGAGGCAGACTCTGAGGGTTTCCTATTTGTTTTTTTCTTCTTCACAAAATTTGGCACCAACAGTTACTCTCATCTGTTTTAGTGTGGGAAAAATAAAATTTTTAGGCCCAAATTTGTTAAGTGGGGAAGTTTGTAACAAACCGAACTTTTAATAATGAAAATTTCTATTGATTAAATTAAATGTATTATTAAGTAAAATGGATATATAAAACATATGAACTCTATGGTTTTATGTTTTTTTTGTCAAAATAACATTGAGAATTGTTATTGTTGCTAGAATAGTTGTTGAACTGTGATAATATGATTAGTATAAATACACGGCTTTAACAAATCCAATTTACTCAGAAAAAGGATGTGATGGCCTCATCTTGTAGAATTTCATTGTACAAAGCCCCTTTGTGAGGGATCGACAAGGAGGTGGCATCACTGGGATTTTTTCTTGACCAATACCAAGCTGAACTTCAACATGTTAAGTTTGAACAGAACTACTTATAGCATAAGTGGAAGTCAATAGAGATTACCATCTGAGCGATGTTATCCAAGCCACCCCAAGAGTCTGTCACCATCGCACACCTTACCCTTAGGTCTCATGTGGGTGTTATAAGGTGATATGTAACAAGACCCTAGCACCATGATTGTGTGATTTATTTTTATTTATATAAACAATATACATTTATTTTATTGTTACTTTGTAAATGGTTTTTAAAGAACAAATAACATTTTTAGTTAATTTTCAATCTATAAATTAATTTATTTTATAATTAAATAACTTTTAAATAAAATATTGTTACTAAATCTCTTTTCGTCCAATATAAATGATTGTATAAGTTTTATGAATAAAATTGTAATTTTTATTAAGTTTTGAAGGCTGTTTTTGTAAAAACCCATGAATTTTTTATAAATATAGGTTTTTATTTTAAAATAAAAATTCACATATCAAGAAAATTAGTTATATAAAATGAATATTATTTTTAGATTCAGAAAATCTAAATTATCTAACGGTGAATTTTTCATAATTTTCCGATAAAGTCGAATTTTTTCGTAAAAATTAAATACCATTTAAATATATAATGTGCTTTAAGACATCATAAAGATCCAATAGTGATTTAATAAAATAATTTAAAATGGTTGTTTGGAAAATATATGTCTTACCTTTAATATAATGTTATTATATATTTGTTTGATTCATTTTATTGTTCCTTAGTGGACCCTCCAAGACTTATAAATCATTCTAACTTTTAAAATGCTTTCCTTGAGAGTGTGACTCACCTCCACATAATCCATCCTAATATTTTAAGAATATTAGAAATTGGACTTATAGAATAATTTTTTCCACTCCAGTTTGAAAAGAAACATGGGAAAAACCATGGGTTCTTTGTGGTTTTAAATATTTAATTATATAGATTCACAAACCTATGTTTGTGAAATATTAATGAATTCCACCCCCCCCCCATTTCCTATATAAAACTAGTGAATATCCCATTAATATTCACTAAAACAATTTTGAGACAAGTCAACCCCTTCCCTCCTTTCTCTATAATCCTCCAAAGGAACCCCAATCTCTCAATAATCCTCTCCCAAGCCTCTCCCAAGCCTTTGGGATCACACTTCCAAGTAAGGGATTTCTTCCTTTCTCATTTTTTCCAATTTTTTCTATGTTGTTATACCCTTATATTTTCAATTAAAAATATTGGGTTATGATTTATCACCTTTACCATTGATCCATCCTTATGTTTTAATGATGATATACCCATTTATCTCTCATTAATGAATCCCATGTACAACCATTACCATGCCGAAATTCAGTAAGGGATTTCTCTCTCCTCATTTGCATTCAAGAAATTCTTTTATATTATGAATATAAATATCATTACATATGTTGCGATATTGTGTTCCATGACCCCCATTACTATCAATTTCATGTATAAATGATGAGATACCCCTTCTTCACTCATCAACCCATTTTATGATTTCTATTTGATGCCGTTATGCTGCTGAAGTTACACCAAAATCTCATATGCCAAAATCATCATGTAAGTGAATACCATACCCATTTCTCTGTGAAGGGTATTCATATTTATGTACATGTAGATTTTTATTTAGGAATTACATTTATGTATTCCACATCTCTTATTCTTGTAATAAATTATGATGTTTAATGAATCCAAGTTTTATGATCTATGTGACACACTTATGCATGAAATGAAATGATTAAGAAGGGTGCACCCTGATAGCGCTCCAATGGATTGGGTAAAGATTAGTATCATGATACATCAAGTGCAATGAGGATTTAATCATACTAATTCCAGTTCAATCAAGGTTTACTCATGCTCCATGTGCAACGAGTCTTGGATCATGCTAATATCTTGTTAAATGTTTTTTCCACATTTCCATGTTATGATAATCTTGCTATATCATGACTTTATGTTTGTTTCCTCTGGAATTGGGGATGACCTCATTTGTTTAAGGTTCAAACATTCCAATCGGTTTCTAATGGGTTTGTTCGTAGAACCGGAAACATCCAATGATTCTATATCCATTTGGACCTACTTTCCAAAGGTAGGTGCTCATTAGTTGTGGACCGATGAGGCTTAAGAATTTTCATTGGTCAAGAAGATGGGAGGTCGGACTCATCACACCTTTTTGGGGGGAATTATTTTCTACTCTGAGACTCGCTTTATAGATTTAAGTTATGTTCATGAATACTTATTATACTACCAAGTATGAAAATGAGCTTTCCTTAGATCTGACAATAAATTATTGATATGTATGAGATTTAGAGAATCTTTTATATGTATTCGAGGTTCTTCATCAATAGAGAATCATCTATATTTGTTAGAGATTATTAGTCAATGGTATCCTTTGATACAATATCTCTTGGTTATTATGATAACCATACTGGTTTTAAATCCACTCAGCGGAGCACTTTAAGTTTATTTTTATTCAGAAGGACATGAATTATTTCAGAGTTGCGATCGTACCCGCAGATGGGCTACCTACGTATCCTTTGTTTTAGAAAAGGAATCAGAACCCATGTAGTTCAAGAAAAGAAGAATGAGTTTTATGCATGATTGATGGCTCAAAGAAAGATGTCATGAATACTTTTACACTCTAAGCTCACGTGAGTCATGCTCGGTGTGAGAAACAAGAGGTATTGGTGAAATCAGACAATTGTGCCACGAAAGATGCAATCATAAGAAATGATGTGGGGCTTATGTATGGATGACTGCCCAAAATAGATGAAGATTGGGTTTTACTTCAGGTAAGAAACCCAGGAACAAGGTTGATAAAGGTGTATGTGCTTTATGGCGATTTGGATGCATAACTTAGGACTTAATCCTGAGAAGGATTCCCAAATTAGAGAGGACTTATGATTAGGTTTTATTCCTGAGAAGGAAGCCCGAAATCAAAAGTAAATTAATACTATTTTAGAGGAATTATGACTGGGGACTACTCCTAAAAAGGAATCCCAGGTTAATGGGATTTGAAAACTGGAGCTTACTCCCAAAGAGGAGGCCCAGGTTAAGGGAATTTTAGAATTAAGGGACTTGGGGCTTACTCCTAAGAAATATGCCCATATTTGTAGACTTTGAGACTGGGGCTTACTCCTAAAAAGGAAGCCCAAGATTAGGGAATTATGGTTGGGGATTACTCCTTAGGAGGATGCCCAGATTTGGGAAATTATAATTGGGGATTCCTCCTAAGGAGGATGCCCAGGTTAGGGTACTTATGGTTGGGGATTACTCCTAAGGAGGATGCCCAGATTAAGAGAACTTGGACTGAGGCATACTTCTAAAAAGAAGGCCTAGGTTAAGGATTCTCTCATCTTAAAGGATGAGGTTGAATGAATGAAATATCTAACCTTAGTGACATAAAGATGTGTAAATCACTAGGTTTTGAGAGATGTTCCACAGAATTCCTTTCAGATAAGGAATCCCACAAAGGAACCATTCCATAAAAGGATTTGAAGAGGGTTTTTAAGGTTGAATCATGAATAGGAGAGGTAGAATGGTATAAGAGAGGTGAAATGGGCAGGAAGGGCACCCAAAAAGAGAGGGGTGTGCAAGTACTGCGTGGGCGCGCAAGTCCTGGTCGCACAGGTGTACCAGCGTGACACATGGATACTTGGGAAACAGTCAATCCTTAAGGTAATAATTGTGCGAGACTTGGCTCGAGCCCTTAGTATTATCCCTAGGGGCTTCCAAAAGATTGGCACGCAAGTTCTGTTGAAGGGGTAAGGCGGTGCGCAAGTGTGTCCATTTACCTTTAAGGGTCGGCCACTTAGGCGCACAAGTGTTGACGATTTTCAACACTTAGGCCTTACTCACCCTCTTTAGATCATCCGTTATAGGTAAGAAATTACCTTATAAGTGTTCAGAAGCATTGACAAGAGACTAGGGTGCCGTGAGCTCAAATCTGAGTTTCTGGAATTTTTTTCCTTTCAAATGGGGAGCCCACCAGGTGTATTTATAGGCTAGGGAAGACCTTGGGAGAAAAATCAAAGAGGGAGTTCAAGTCACCTGTGTGACCAATAATCGGTGCACAAGTCACCTGTGCGACCACTAAGCAGTGCACAAGTATACTTACATGACCATAATTAAACTTGCGTGACCCAAGTGGGAAGAAATCCTTCTTCATGTCTTTGTCAATTTTTTGATGTTTCTTTAAAGGATGAATCAATTTGGACTAGGGTATTTCCATTTTTGTCATTCTTTGGACTCTTTTACAGAATGAAGCCTCAAAAAAATTCCCCCCTCAGTGTTGGATCCGAAGAGAAAAGAGGATTTGACTCTGAGGTGAGAAGAAAACAAGAAATATAGCAGTTCAAAGTCATGCACGTCAGACATAAAAAGGATAATGTTTAATGTCAAAATATCTTTGACCGAATGGATTGAAATTGACTCAATTCCTTGAAAATTTATCTGATAACATATTACCACACTCAAGTATGAGGGAAAAATATGTAAACTATGAATTAATAAATTTCGAATCTGAGGAATGATATGAAAAAAGTGATAAAAGGCATTAGATGAAGTAGTTCCCAATAATGAAGTTACCACTATTTAAAAAACCTGATAGGGGGTTGAATTATGCAGGGCTAATTAAGGACATTGGTGCATAGTCAAATAATAACATCTTTTGGTTGACAGGTCCATTATGTATACTACTTATGCAAGGCCGCCTAAGGGAACGTGCTGCATAGTCAGGAAAAAGAACTCTCAGAAATTTACTTTTCTACAGCTAAAAATCCAATGGAAGTTTATAGAGATTCAAATTTTCCAAAGTGTAGAGTTTTATGTATGGAGAGAGGTACTTGAATATGGAGAAGATATTTCCAAAAAAGATTGTCTAAGAACTGGATGAATGTCACTCATACGAAGGTATGACCCAAAAGTAGGGAAGGGAAATATAAACCATAGACTGGAATACTTTCAGATCATGAAAAAGAATACGGGACAAATATGTTAAGGATGGCTATTTTCTACGGATCCTTACATATTGTCGATAAGACCAATAAGGAAAAAAGAGGTTTTCTTCCCAAGAATGAAGTTACCATTATTTAACAAACCCGTTAGGGGGTTGAATTATGCAGGGCCGCTTAAGGGCATTGGCTGCATAGTCAAATAATATCATCTTTTGGCTGACAGGTCCATTATGTAGACTACTTATGCAAGGCCGCCTAAGGGCACGTGCTACATAGTCAGGCAAAAGAAATCTCGGAAATTAGAAATTTTGTGACTAGAAGTCAAGAAAAGGGTTATGAAGATCTGAAAATATTCAAGGTTAGGATTATAACACATAAAAATGGGTATTTTCCAATGTATGAAGAGATACACAGATTAATGCTAACCATAATCATGTTGTGGTTGGGTCCGGAATTGAAAGTGGGACTTCACTACATATCATATAAGGATGGGAATCAAGCCATATGTTGTTCTTGAAATACAGTTTAGCGTCGTGTGGGACGAAATTATGGGAGATCTTAGTTTAGGGTGACAGAGCTCGGACCAAAATAATGAATACACAGTGTGTGTTTTCATGGGGACTTTTTAGCCAGGGGACTGAAAGTTGAATTTGGGGTTAGGTCCAAAGACTTGGGGCTAGATTCGAGGGATGCTCGAACGTTCCTACGTATCCCATAACGATGGGAATCAAGCCCACACAGTTCTAGAAATATATTTTAACATCATGTGGTATGAGAGTATAGGAAATATTAGCTTATGGTCATAGAACTCAGACCATTATGATGAATACACTGTGTGTGTTTCATAGGGACTTTTCAGCCAGGGGACTGAAAGTGGAATTTGGGGTTAGGCCCAAAGACTTGGGGTTGGATTCGAGGGATGCTCGAACATTCCTACATATCCCATAATGATGGGAATCAAGCCACATGTAGTTCTTGAAATACCCTCTATACAGATTTGGTTCATACATATGAAGGGTGAAAGTGGGAATTTAGTGCAATGATGGTTTAACTAAAGATAAAAGGTTCAGGCATTGCCATGTATGCACGTAGTCCTTGGAATATAACATGATTGGAAATCAATGTAAATAATTATTCCCACTCAGGTGAAGGTATTAAAGAATGTTGTAGTTTATGGTCGTACAAGACAAAAGTGTTGTACAGTATAATGTCATATAGCAAGGACAAAGGTGAACCAATGTAAAGATATTGGTTCTGGGGATGGCTTCACGAATCAAAATCGTATGAGATGGAGGTGAACCGATGTGAAGATATTGGTTTTGGACTTGAACCTCAGGAGGTTGCTTACGTACCAAGCCTAGAAGACAAGGATCAAAGTCCGTGTAGTTTGATTGAATAATGAATTTGCGATCAAGTTGTTCTTAGGGATGACGACCTAAAAAATGGTGTTGGGACTTACGCATGGTTAGCGGCCCCGAGAGGGTGTTATGGTTGATTTTTACTATAAGCTCATCTGAGTAATTCTCGGTGTGAGAAACAAGAGGTAGAAAAAACATTAACGATGCATAGTTTAATGTCATGTAGGACATATGAAGGGACTATGCAGTTTAAGGACTTGTAGTGAGGACTATTGGTGCTGCACAGTTTAGTGTCATGTAACAGGAACAAAATATAGTTTAACGTAATGTAGGACAAATATAGGGACATAGTTTAATGTCATGTTGGACGTGAACATATTTTTGCGTCATGTAGGACAATAAGGGTGTTGTACAGTTTAGCGTCTTGTAGCTAAGATTATGGGGACAATACAGTTTAAAATCATGTTGGACGAAAGGAGGACTATGCAGTTTAATTTCATGCAGTAAGGACAAAGAGGACACAGTTTAGCATCATGTTGGACATATTAGGGATTTTTTTCATAGTTTAATGTCATGTTGGAAGAAAAGAATGCAAATAGTTTAAGGTCATATTCATGGACCGCAACTGATGATGCAGTTTAACATCTTGCTGGATGTAAGGGACTTCTGTACTGTTTAGCGTCATGTAGCTTGGACATCACAGTTTAACATCATGTTGGATGATGGTGCGAACAATTTAAGGTTATATGCATAGACCATAGATGTTATAGTTTAACTTCTTGTTGGACGTTGGCACAGTTTAACGTCATGTTGGAAAAAAAGGGACGATACAGTTTAGCGTCATGTTGGACGATAAGGATGCAAATAGTTTAAGGTCATATGTACGGACCATGGATGATGCAATTTAACGTCTTTCTGGACAATAAAGTATTTGTGTTACACAAAATACTTATTCAGAAATATAGCATTGGTTGGAGTAGTGATGAGTTCTCCATCCATTGAGATTAAAGAATAATATCCGTTGGAGTAGACCTTATGTATTGAATAAGGTCCTTCCCATTTTGGTTCAAGTTTGGGATAACTATTCATCCAATGAAGATTCTGCATGATTAGCCAATTTAGGTTGTGCTGTTTGGTGGGGCGGTGCCCGTGGCTTTGAAGTAGATGGCATAAAATCTTCCAGAGTCAAAGACAACTTAATCTTTGACACAATTTCATATTCTTATGACTATTCCTCTTTCTTTGAATTATGCCGTTTCTTTGAGGATTTTCCCTTTGATGAAGAGGGTTTTGTTGTGACATTCGTATCAAAAGACACAATTGATTTCTTCAATTGCGTTCGCAAAATGGCATGAGTTCGGTTGATCGTTTTCTTGACCATCCACTCATCATATTTCTGCACATTTTTGTTTTTGACTTCTGGCCACTCGCCTTCCTCCTCTGGATTTGTAGCAATAATGCATGATACCTGAGCTGAAGAACCTTTCAATTTGACTTGTCCCGAGTCCACCATTTTTTGCAGGAGGTATTTTAAGACAAAACACTCATGAATGGGATGCCCCAACATCTGATGAAATGGGAAATAGTTGGTACAGTCTTCATCTCCTTCCTTGTTCGACCTTTTTTGCCTTGGTAATTGAACCAAATTATTTTATAGAGCTAAAATGAAGTAACCAGGAACTTGTTCATTTCGAAAAGAGTAAACTTTACTCTTAAAGTCCTCAAATTGTTTCTGTCTTTGATCTCTTTGATCATATTGATGAAATGGACTCTGTTGTTGACACTCAAGAGGCAGAGCCTTTCGAGAAGATGAAGGTCTTGGAGTAGAAGTAGGTACAGGTGCTTGTTTAAACGTGACTGTAGCAGTATCTGTTTTACCCATTATCCTTCCTGGAGCTGATGGAATTACATGAGATTTATCCTTAGTCTTTATAAGAGAGTCTTCAATCTGTTGAGCGATTGAAGTAAGGTCTCGAAACCCTCCTGTGTATTTCACAGGGATCAACTATGTGCGCAACTCATCACGCAGATTTTCCACACAGATTGGCAACAATTCCTCTTGAGGGAGTGCTATGCTCAGGGAATATTTTAATCCCTTCCAGCAAGAAATGAAATCTGAAACCCTTTCTGTAACACCCTAAGATTTTATGAAAAATATTCTTTTTAATTTCATTAATGTCTTGTGTCGTACGCTACACCAAAAGGATCTTGCACAACACGCATCCTTGACTTGCCTTACATTACACGCAATCACGACCTTCCTCGATAGCGTGTGTAGTACGCAATAACGAGTTTCACTAAACAACAATATGCTATTAAAATATTATTAAAACTAGCCGTTATGAATAGTAATAACCAATTTTTGAAATTTTGTAAATTTATTTTTCAAAATGGACTTCATTTTTGGATTCAGAATATCGAATTTAGCTTAGGGTGAAATTTTGGTGCTTTTCGGCTAACTTTCATTTTTTGATGAATAGTGAAAATTACTAAATTTTAATTAAAAACAACCTTTTTAATCGAAATAATTAATAGTTATAAATTATTAATTTGAGTGGTTTTAAAGTATATTTAGAATATATTTTTACAATTTAATACAATATTGGTCATTTGATGTAATTTCACATTTAAATCAGACATAAACAAGTGTCAATCTTTTGATAGTTATTATCTCTTAAGAACACGCTATTTGTTTTGACGACGGGAATTAATTTTTAAATTAATTAATGCAACTGATATGTTTTAAATTTGGTAAAATAGACATCATTTTTGAGTTCATAATATCAAATATATCTTAGGCTTAATTTTTGGTATTTTTCTGGAAACTTTCATTTTTTGATGAATAGTGAAACCACTAAGTGGTAGTAAAAAAAATGTTTTTTTCATAAAACTTAATTTTACCGCTTCTGTGAGTGGAATTTAAAAAATCCTAGAGACACGGTTGATGTTAGTAAGTAAAATGTGGTTCAATGAGATGAAAATAATTTTTTGTGAATAGTAACTTTTTACTTTTTTTACCACGGTTAAAAGTAAATAGGGTAATTAAGGGTAAAAATGATATTATTATTACCCTAACACATGTCCTAATTCTATTTTATAAGTGTAATTGGACCAAAAACAACCATAGGAATAAAATATGACCATTTAGGCCCATTTGTATTAGATTAGTACATTTATTATTAATTTATTTAAAGAAGGGTTAAAATAGTTAAAATCAAAGTTTAATAACTAAATAATTTTTAATATAGGGTTATACATAAGATAAATTCGATTATAAATATTAATTAGAAAGATAAAAATATTTTATACATAATGGTATTTTATTTGTAATTTTTAGACATTAAATAATTTAATTTATTTATGACACAAAGATGATGCAGTGATTATCTTATTAATGAAATATTGACATAATTCATGTTATAAATACCCAAATAAATGTAATTTGAGACTTTTTATGAATTACACTAATTTTCTAGGTTACTATGACATGTTAGTATTGATTTAATTAACTATTTTAGAACTAATCATTCTGTTATGATTTTTACAAAAATCCATTACTAAATAGTGTCAAAATTGACATAAAATAGTTTTTAAAACTAATATTTTATTATTAATTGTTGTTTTATTCTTAAAAATCTAAGGTTCTGCCAAATGAATTAAATAAGGTTATATATATTAATAATAAACAACTTGGGGTTCGTTTGTCTTGTTATAGTAAGTTTATTAACCTTATAGTGTAAGAAAACAAAAAGACACGGTAAAATTAAAATTATCTAACTTAATGTTAAATCTAAATGACAAGGTTAAAATAGGAACCTAAACTTGTATAAATTCTATTGGATGAGAGGATTTCGACCCATCCCCACCTTAGCATAAAAATATATCAATTTGGAGCTATTTAAAACCGAATTTGGCTTTTTAATAAAATAATATTCTTAGTTTTTCCAAAGGAGCTCCTCTCCTCCCTTATAAAAGGGAACCTCCTCCCTCTCTTCCTCACACCACTTTGAGCCTTCAAGCTCAGAAAAACCCTGAAAAATTCTCTTCTCCACTACCCTAGAAACATACTAGAGGTTCTGGTCTTCCTCAAAACCAATTTTAGTGCCCTAAAAGGAGATCTCAAAGAGGCGCTTCAAAGAAGAGGTAATGTCCATTACCGATTCTTTCAACTTTATTTCATCTTCCACTTCTTCTTCTTTGGTTGTTTCATTATGAAGTAAGAACATCAGTATCACTCATATACTGATATGTTATTATAAGTATGAAACAACCCTATTTCACTATCTATCCATCCTACGGAAAACGAAATCACCGCGCGTGCTTACGTACGGAATACCATCTCCACACCGTGGTGTAATCTATTTTCCACCACCACAATACTTGGATGGGTATAATGGTGTAAATAATAACTATATATGATTATTTTTAATTTATATTGATTCTGAAATAGTATACATACACTCCAATACAATTCCATGATCATGAGAACGATATCATCACTCGTGCGTACGTACGGACTACCGTCTCCACGACGTGATGAGATTCATTCTCCACGTTAACCATTCATGAATGATTATAAAGTATATATAATAAGTAATCATGAAATATATGACATAATAATGATACTTGATTTATGTGTATATATATGTGTATGTCATCTACTTAATTCCATTCAACTCAATAAGGAAACGAAAACAGCGTTCATGCGTACGTACGACCTACCGTCTCCATGAACGGTGTATTTCTTTCCATTTAATGATCTATTATATATATGTATATTATGAATATATATTATATATAAATCATGTTTTATATTCTATAATTAAGTAATCATGATCTAATTAATCATATGAATAATTACAAGTCAAAACACGGACGACAAATGAAACGATTTTACCCAAAACACTCTTTAACATGGAATTTACAAAAGAACGGGTAATATAAAGTCATAAGTGAACCATATATGATATAATAACAATGAATATGATTCTTTAATAAGTAAATGACCTTATTTAAATCATTATACAGGAGGTTTGGATACATACGAAGCATATCAGACCTAAGGTAAGGGATAATTTCGCAAATCTCATTTTTATCCGAGATTGCTCATTCGTAAGTATTTACTGGGGTTATTGTTATCATCCATGTCATTGTTTCCTAAAAATGGTTTCATGTATGTTTAATTTCCTTTTTACCCATTTTTGACTTTTAATACAAGAATGTATGGAATCTTTCTTTTACGAGGTACTTTTTGACTTTTCCGACAAAAGTACGAGAAGAGTGTTTTTTTAACTTATACAGCACGAATGGATTTTTAGGGTTTTATAAAGCCTTATTTTAATGAAGATTCCTCCAAAATATTTCATTACTATTTTCAAAAAAATCCTTTTCTTTTAAAATTTGATGACATTTTGTGAAAAGAAAATGATTTTGATGAAGAAGGGATATTTTCCTCAAGAATTCATTTCAAGTGTTTTCACAAAACCATTTTCCATCTAAGATGACATTATTTCATGTGTATGTTCCAAGTATAATGTCTCTATGATTTACATGGTTTCAATTTTCTTATTATGAAATGATATCCATTTCTTTTATATGGATTATGTGATGATGGGATGATGTTTATGAAACCCATTTTATTCATTGTGTTATTATGAATGATGTATGATTATTTTGTGGCACAAGTAAGAATGGTTTCATTATGAGATGGGTGGGACCTATATCTCCCTCCAATGCATTGGGTAAAGATTTATATCTCATGAGATAGACATGGCTGGAACGACAAGTTAAACAGGTTCAGTAATACAGGACTGGAACGAGGAGTGAACTCGATTCAGAAAGGGACTTTGTCCACTAAGATGGTCTTGGCAGCAATGCCTTGGATAATATGGAAATCATATCATGTGATTAATGGTTTCCACAATTACATGTTTTATTCCCATGCTATTTTATCATGCTTAATGTTTCTTTATGATCTATGCCTTACGTACTTCCATGTTTTATGTCATTGCTCAAGCTTTTGATGTTTAAACATTATGTTCATGTTTTTAAGTTCAAATGTATATGGTATGTTTTATTTTATCCATGCTTACCCTTAATGAGAATTTGAGATCACCCTTTTTATGTTTTCTTTTCCCCAGGATATAAAGAAAGGTTTTAGGTAAGAAAGAAAGGGGAAGATCTTAATGGGAGATGTTTAGTATCTTTCAACACGATTAGAAGATTACGTCCCAAGTTTCCAAAGACACTAAACTATTACGGTCCTTGTGTGTCTGTTTTTGTTATGTATTAAGTATTCCGAAAAAGTAATGTAATGTTCATGTACGTTAAAATTCGGGTCTCTACAGTTGGTATCAGAGGAAAGGTTTAGTCAACCTTTGGAAACTAGGATGCGAGAACTTTAGTGAGATCCCTAGAGATATTTAAGGTATGTCTAGGGATGTCCCTAAGGTTAAGTATACGTTATAGTCCTAGAATTGCACTAAACATCTTAGAATTAAACCTAAGATGTTAGATATTGAAGGTACTGCCCCTTTATTATATTGTTTTCCCTAGAGTGATTTTTACCTCTCACACTATTCTTTTTGGGTTTTAGACGATGGCTGGAACCCGAAGGAACCATGTTGATCAATGTAATGGACAATGCAATGATTGTCCTCCTGAACAAACAAATGTTATGGGAGATGGAGTGAAAAATCTTATTGCTATACTTACACAAACTATGAATCATTCTGGACTTTCAAATGAGCAGAGAAGGAAAAAATATTATATTGAGTCCTTCATGAGGCAACGCCCACCTTCTTTCAGTGGGTCTTCTGATCCACTTGTTGCTGAACAATGGATCAGTACTACTGAAAAGATATTTTCAGTTCTTCAATGTTCTGAACAAGATAAAGTCATCTTAGCAGTGTATCGTTTGGAAGGTGATGCTGATCAATGGTGGAATCTTATCAAGAATATTAGGCCAAGAGATGAAATTGAGTCCATGGAATGGGATGAGTTCAAGAACTTATTTTTCAATAAGTACTTCCCTCGTATTCTTCGAACAAAGATGGAGAAGGAGTTTCTTGAACTAAAGCAAAAGGATGATGAATCTGTTGGTATATACGAAGAAAATTATACAAGGCTTTCAAGGTATGCATCTGGATTTATCATCCAACCTGAAAGTAAAGTTGATCGATTCTTCAGTGGCTTAAAACCAAATCTTCGAAGGGCATTAGCTATAAGAGACTTCAGTAGCTATAAAGAAATTGTGCATTGTGCTATCAAGGTAGAAATGGAAGTTGGTGTTACTTATCCATCTCATAGTTTTGACAAGAAACAAAAGATGGAGTTCAAGGAGAAATCTCAGAATAATGGTGAAAAGAAGATGAATGTTTCCTTATGCTCAAAGTGTGGAAAGAAACATGGTGGAGATTGTCTTAAAGGGACTAAAAAATGTTTTAAGTGTGTAAAATAAGGTCATCTAGCAGCTGAGTGTCTAAGTAATGGAAAAAGGGTTTCTAATGATGAGAATAAAGAAAATACTACAGGGAACTCTCCACCAACACTTCAATGCTTCAAGTGCAAGGAAATGGGGCATTATGCTAATAAATGCCCTAATCCACGGGTTAATGATGATCAACGTGACCAACCTCTTAAGGCAAAGGATAAAGGGAAGTCTCATGCGATCACTATTTGTGATGTTGAGTATAAAAATGATGTTGTGTAGTGATTAATTGTTTATGTAATGGGATTTCAAAATAGTATCATGGAATCTCATATATGGTATTGTTGAATTTTGGAATATCTATGTATTCATTTTCAATAATTATATGGTACTGGTAACCATGAAAATCTGATTGAAATATTTTTGGAATATAGATGATATGCACATAATGAAGGGATAAGAAGATAATAAGATGTTTGATTGTATTCATGAGCTCATGATTGATAAAAGGACTAAGTGATATCATGGTCTGAGTATATAGAATTTTGAGGATTTTGGTATGTGGAAAAAGTTAACTTTTAATAGCATTCATGTTTTCACTAAGGTTCAATGGGTATTCATTCTTCAAGAGAACACATGATTAAGGTATTCACATGATTTTAATTTGACCAACAAGATATATCTTATGATATATGGGGGATAAATGATGGCATTCACGTGATTGTTATGTGACATTTTAAGTAATCATTTTCTTTATACTATGAGCTTGGACCGAAGTATTTTACACAAGCC
This sequence comes from Viscum album, assembly GCA_963277665.1. Classification (NCBI taxonomy): domain Eukaryota; kingdom Viridiplantae; phylum Streptophyta; class Magnoliopsida; order Santalales; family Viscaceae; genus Viscum; species Viscum album. The sequence continues at coordinate 839,219,068 of OY728126.1, read as the reverse complement.
TAAAGATTGGAATGGATTATGTTGGACATAAGTTAGTATTGTTTAAGGATAACACATTTTTTCGATATTATTGATCGGATGTTATAGTAATATAGCTTTGGAAAAAAGACAACCTGCAGGAAGGGCGACATCCCATCGCGTTGAACAAGGCTGTGGGAATCGAACCCACAACCGAAGTGCGACTGGCCTTCATCGCCTACCACTGGCCTACAGGAAGTCCGTGTTTAGTTGAAACTAGTTTTATTATATTAAGCAGTATGATATATGAAGTATAAGTCCATTTTAGGAACCATATATGATTAATCTCACTATAGATGGACTTATGTATTTTTTGATAACTTTTCTAACCTTTTGTTTGAGACAGATGAAATGAACCATCATTCTATCACATGATCTGCTAACACATCACGAATGAAAAAATCAACTTTATTTATTTAAGAGATGAAGTGGAAATTGTCCAAATAACTACCAACGGTGAGACTATACCAAAATCACGAAAGTATTTCTTCTAATTCCAATTTCATCAACGTTAGGGAAATGATCTTGAAAACCAAAAATGTTGTCCTAGTGCTCTTATATCTGATGAATCAGATGGTACCTTAGATCATCACAAATCTATGGATTTGTGATTGTTGGATTTTCCATAGCCATGTTCTCTACCACTCTCCATCAGAACATGATGCTTAGATTTCTCCTCCATATCCATATTTTCACCTAGGTAGAAACCCAGTGATTAGTTTATTTGGGTAACCGTTACGTTTCATACTTTTGTTTTTAAAGATTGGTTTTGGTATTCCTTTTTACGATGTGGGTTTCTATTAAAGAAAATTTCGATTAGGAAACCATTTATAACCCCGACGAATTTCGAGGGAAAAATTCATTTAAAGGGGGGTAGAATGTAACACCCCGAGATTTTATGAAAAATATTCTTTTTAATTTCATTAATGTCTTGTGTCGTACGCTACACCAAAAGGAGCTTGCACAACACACATCCTTGACTTGCCTTTCATTACACGCAATCACGACCTTCCTCGATAGCGTGTGTAGTACGCAATAACGAGTTTCACTAAACAACAATATGCTATTAAAATATTATTAAAACTAGCCGTTATGAATAGTAATAACCAATTTTTGAAATTTTGTAAATTTATTTTTCAAAATGGAATTCATTTTTGGATTCAGAATATCGAATTTATCTTAGGGTGAAATTTTGGTACTTTTCGGCTAACTTTCATTTTCTGATAAATAGTGAAAATTACAAAATTTTAATTAAAAACAACCTTTTTAATTGAAATAATTAATAGTGATAAATTATTAATTTGAGTGGTTTTAAAGTATATTTAGAATATATTTTTACAATTTAATACAATGTTGGTCTTTGGATTTAATTTCACATTTAAACTAGACATAAACAAGTGTCAATCTTTTGATAGTTATTATCTCTTAAGAACACGCTATTTGTTTTGCCGACGGGAATTAATTTTTAAATTAATTAATGAAACTGATATGTTTTGAATTTGGTAAAATAGACATCATTTTTGAGTTCATAATATCAAATACATCTTAGGCCTAATTTTTGGTATTTTTCTGGAAACTTTCATTTTTTGATGAATAGTGAAACCACTAAGTGGTAGTTAAAAAAATGAATTTTTCATAAAACTTAATTTTACCGCTTCTATGAGTGGAATTTCAAAAATCTGAGAGACACGGTTGATGTTATTAAGTAAAATGTGGTTCAATGAGATGAAAATAATTTTTGGTGAATAGTAACTTTTTACTTTTTTTACCACGATTAAAAGTAAATAGGGTAATTAAGGGTAAAAATGATATTATTATTACCCTAACACATTTCCTAATTCTATTGGATAAGTGTAATTCGACCAAAAACAACCTTAGGAATAAAATATGACCATTTATGCCCACTTGTATTAGATTAGGACATTTATTATTAATTTATTTAAAGAAGGGTTAAAATAGTTAAAATCAAAGTTTAATAACTAAATCATTTTTAATATAGGGTTATACATAAGATAAATTCTATTATAAATATTCATTAGAAAGATAAAAATATTTCCTACATAATGGTATTTTATTTGTAATTTTTAGACATTAAATAATTTAATTTATTTATGACACAAAGATGATGCAGTGATTATCTTATTAATGAAATATTGACATAATTCATGTTATAAATACCCAAATAAATGTAATTTGAGACTTTTTATGAATTACACTAATTTTCTAGGTTACTATGACATGTTAGTATTGATTTAATTAACTTTTTTAGAACTAATAATTCTGTTATGATTTTTACAAAAATCCATTACAAAATAGTGTCAAAATTGACATAAACTAGTTTTTAAAACTAATATTATATTATTAATTTTTGTTTTATTCATAAAAATCTAAGTTTCATCCAAATGACTTATATAAGGTTATATATATTATTAATAAACAACTTTGGGTTATTTTGGCTTGTTATAGTAAGTTTATTAACCTTATAGTGTAAGAACACAAAAAGACACGGTAAAAGTAAAATTATCTAACTTAATGTTAAATCTAAATGATAAGGTTAAAATAGGAACCTAAACTTGTCTAAATTATATTGGATGAGAGGATTTCGACCCATCCCCACCGTATCTAATAAATATATCAATTTGGAGCTATTTAAAACCGAATTTGGATTTTTAATAAAATAATATTTTTAGTTTTTCCAAAGGAGCCCCTCTCCTCCCTTATAAAAGGGCACCTCCTCCCTCTCTTCCTCACACCACTTTGAGCCTCAAGCTCGACCAAACCCTGACAAATTTTCTTTTCCACTTCCCTAGAAACATCCTAGAGGTTCTGGTCTTCCTCAAAGACCAATTTTAGTGCCCTAAAAGGAGATCTCAAAGAGTCGCTTCAAAGAAGAAGTAATGTCCGTTACCGATTCTTTCAACTTTATTGCTTCTTCCAATTATTATTCTTTGGTTGTTTCATTATGAAGTAATAACATCAGTATCAATCATATACTGATATGTTATTATAAGTATGAAACATCCCTATTTCACCATCTATCCATCCTACGAAAAACAAAATCACCGCGCGTGCGTACGTACGGAATACCGTCTCCACGCCGTGGTGTAATCTATTTTCCACCACCACCTTACTTGGATGGGTATAATGGTGTACATAATAAATATATATGATTATTTTAAAGTGATATTTATTCTAAAATAGTATACATACACTCCAATACAATTCCATGATCATGAGAACGATATCATCACTCGTGCGTACGTACGGACTACCGTCTCCACGACGCGATGAGATTCATTCTCCACGTTAACCATTCATGAATGATTATAAAGTATATATAATAAGTAATCATGAAATATATGACATAATAATGATACTGGATTTATGTGTATATATATGTGTATGTCATCTACTTAATTCCATTCAACTCAATAAGGAAACAAAAATAGGGTTCATGCGTACGTACGACCTACCGTCTCCATGAACGGTGTATTTCTTTCCATTTACTGATCTATTATATATATTTATATTATGAATATATATTATATATAAATCATGTTTTATATTCTGGAATTAATTAATCATGATCTAAGTAATCATATGAATAATTACAAGTCAAAACACGGACGACAAATGAAACGATTTTACCCAAAACACTCTTTAACATGGAATTTACAAAAGAACGGGTAATATAAAGTCATAAGTGAACCATATATGATATAATAGCAATGAATATGATTCTGTGATAAGTCAATGGCATTATTTAAATCATTATACAGGAGTTTTGGATACGTACGAAGCATATTGGACCTAAGGTAAGGGATAATTTCGCAAATCTCATTTTTATTCGAGATTGCTTATTCGTAAGTATTTACTAGGGTTATTGTTATAATCCATGTCCATGTTTCTTAAAAATGGTTTCATGTATGTTTAATTTACTTTTTACCCATTTTGACTTTTAATACATGGTATGTATGGAATCTTTCTTTTACGAGGTACTTTTTGACTTTTCCGACAAAAGTACGAGAAGAATTTTTTTTATCTTATACGGCACGAATGGATTTTTACGATTTTATAAAGCCTTATTTCAATGAAGCTTCCTCCAAAATATTTCATGACTATTTTCAAAAAAATCATTTTCTTTTAAAATTTGATGACATTTTGTGAAAAGAAAATGATTTTGAAGAAGAAAGGATATTTTCCTCAAGAATTCATTTCAAGTGTTTTCACAAATCCATTTTCCATCTAAGATGACATAATTTCATATGTGTATGTTTCAAGTATAATGTCTCTATAATTTACATGGTTTCACTTTTCTTATTATGAAATGATATCCATTTCTTTTATATGGATTATGTGATGATGGTATGATGTTTATGAAACCCATTTTATTCATTGGGTTATTATGAATGATGCATGTTTATTTTGTGGCACAAGTAAGAATGGTTTCATTATGAGATGGGTGGGACCTATATCTCCGTCCAATGCATTGGGTAAAGATTTATATCTCATGAGATAGACATGGATGGAACGGCAAGTTAAACCGGTTTAGTAATACAGGACTGGAACGAGGAGTGAACTCGATTCAGAAAGGGACTTTGTCCACTAAGATGGTCTTGGGAACAATGCTTTGGCTAATATGGAAATCATATCATGTGCTTAATGGTTGCCAAAATTACATGTTTTATTCCCATGCTATTTTATCATGCTTAATGTTTCTTTATGATCTATTCCTTACCTACTTCCATGTTTTATGTCATTGCTCAAGCTTTTGATGTTTAAACATTATGTTCATGTGTTTAAGTTCAAATGTATATGGTATGTTTTATTTTATCCATGCTTACCCTTACTGAGCATTTGATCTCACCCTTTTTATGTTTTCTTTTCCCCAGGATATAAAGAAAGGTTTTAGGTAAGAAAAAAAAGTGGAAGATCTTTATGGGAGATGTTGAGGATCTTTCACCACGATTAGAAGATTACGTACCAATTTTCCAAATACACTAAACTATTACGGTCCTTGTGTGTCTATTTTTGTTATGTATTAAGTATTCTGCAAAAGTAATGTAATGTTCATGTACGTTAAACGTCGGGTCTCTACACTTTCATTCTCCCTTTTCTTACAATTTTTAAGATCAAAAATTGTTGTCTTTGGCAACATTGAGCTGAATTAAAGAAGTAACTGTTGACGGAGATCCTCCCACCTGGTAATTGACCGGGATTGCAAGCTTGTATACCAAACAAAAGCATGCACTTGTAATGACTGTACAAAACTCTTGATCTTAACTACTTCCTATTGCCAAGGGGTTTCCATCATAGGATCGCAACAAGAAACAAAATGTGTTAATTGTTGCTTGGGGTCTCCCGAACCATTAAATATTGGGAATGTGGTACTTGCAAAATTTTATCGGGGAGGAATTGCATCAACCCATTCAAGATAATCTATCTTTTCTGGTTGAATTTGAGCTCATTTTCCCTCCATATCTTCCAACCGAGCTGTCAAGGACTCAATAGTAGTTATTGACTTTTGAGAAACATCCAGTTGAGCTTGGACCTAAACAGGTGCAATGACTGGATCTTGGAAAGATGTGGTAGCTGGTACTGGAAGTGATGGCAGCACCACCGATTTTTGTTGCACTTGGCCCATAGGATTAGACCAGTAAGGGTGTACTGATAAAGGAGGATATTATTGATCCATCTCAGTATATGCAACAAATTCCCTTGGCTGACTGACTCCATCATGCTTAGGAAGAAGACTACCCTGAAGTAGTTCTGCATTCAACCTCCTCAACTCCTTCATTTCCACCTCTTGTTGTGCGAACCTTTCCTCTAATGAGGGTGATTGGCCTTCTCCCGAGGTAGGGTGGAATACAACCTGACTTTTTTCCTTTCCCCTTATTGGACACCTTTCAAAGAGGGGGAAGTGAGTTACTTGAAGGATTACCTAGATTCTGGGTAAGCCTTTGATTTCGTGTACGCACACCTTCTTCATTTGTGTCTGTGCGTACAACTTCTTGAGCAAGAATCTCTTCATCTGATCTCTCTTCGTGAGCCTCATCTGGTGGATCAGAAACAACGACATTAATGAAATTAATTGATCCATAATGCATTGCATCCCTTCTATCATCATTTCTACGATATTTTCTTCTTTCATGTCCCTGATGAGACATTGACTTTTGTCGATTTTATCCCTCAGGAACTTCTTGACAAACCGTGATTTGGAGGGAATCTCTTGATAATTTGGCTCTTCGTTCATCTTGAGGATTCTTCTCTAATCGAGAGAAGACTGACTTTCTCTGAGGAAGAGATTGATGATTTGAAAAAGTCCCCCGTCCAATGGACTGGGGCTGTTCCTACTCAACTCCTCGAATCCTATTTGTCGATTCTGAGGGTTGGGTTAAAAGAGTCCCTAATCTGGAAAGATGGGGTGGTTCTTGAGCTTCTACATCTGATAATTTTTTGAAACATCTCTTGATCTTGCAGACTTTAGACCGGAAATTGGAAGGATGCATCAACATGCATCCACTTTTATCACCCGGCTCAAAAGACCATTGGATGATTTATGGCACTTCTGTCACTTGATGATGTGCTTGCTCCAAACGAGATGCCTGGTCAATATTCTCGTTTTCTTGATGCAGGAGTAATTCAACAACTTGTTGTCTATATGCTTGATTTTGAGAAGAACTAGTTGAGGAATATTCTTCAGTGAGCCTTTGATTACAAACAAATCTAATTGGATGTGACTGGCCATGGGAAATAACATTGCATGAGACCATTTTTGGCGGGCTTTGTTGTCTGGAAAGTACAATGAAATATAGTGCTCCATGAACACACCATCCTCTGATATGGATACCAAATGGGGCATTGGAAATTAACTGGAACAATATTCTTAATGCGCCAAGGCATGAACACTAAAGGGCTCTCTGCTGCTTTTTAACCTTCAAATATCGAGAAATTGAGAGAGAGGCCAAGTCAATTTGGCGTTGTAACCCTTCTATTATCTTGGAATGATTTTCATATTAATCATAATATAATATTTTCTTTTTCAACTCACAAAGAGTTTTTCATATGTTAAGATGAATATCATGAATTTCATCTTCCGTCAACATCTCTGTAATGTGATACTAAGAGTCAGCCAAAGGCCAAAACATGACTCGAACTTCACCTTTTACCAGTTGTTTTATCATATTTAGCACTTTATCTTTATCATTTTATGGAGATTATTCTACCTGATTAGACTAGAGATGGTGGTTCTTTGTTGCTTCATCAGATTCAACAAGATTGCTAGAGAATTCATTGATCAAATTAGAAGATGAAAGACCCAGGGGTGGTTCAGAGAATGACCTACACCACGGGCTATCTTCTGATTGAGAAAGTATTTCACCTACTAATGATAAATCATCAAACATGACTGGCTTCACATTTGCAAGTGCCTCAAGATAAGAGGGCTTTCTCGTCACTACATTTACCATTGTAGAATTTTCTAGGCAATTTGCATTATAACTATGGAGAGGAATTTCGCAGCTAAATTCATCATCATGGAGAGGATCACCATGGTGGGTTACAACAAAAGATGAAACATTTTGCTCCTTGGTCTTCTGACCACACAGAGGGTTCTTGTGGCTCTCATCTGAAGATGAAAATTCAAGATCAACCGAATTTTCATGATGCAAGACTTCATGATGAAGTGTCTGATGAAGACCTTTGGAATTAAAGTTCCCACTATTAGGAAATGAGGGAGTAGAATCTTTAATTCCAACAGATAATTTTCTGAGGGATTCAAGAACTCCAGCATCGAGCAAGGCCTTGTTACAGATTGGATCTAGATTTCTTGACTGTAGTGGGAGGGTCTTCTTCTTAGACGCCTTCTTACTCACTTGAGGAACCACTTGTTGAAAAAAGTGGTCATTATGGGAAGGTGTATGTGCCTAATCAAGAGAAATGATCTGGTTAGGCTGATTATCTCCACTCAAATCAGGTGCATGTGCCTGACTTGGTTGTCCGTATGATATGGGGGAGTACGCCCCACAAACCTCTTGGACTGGAACATAGGTGTGTGCCTGTTCTGGAGTAAACTGTTGATGTGTCACTCCACTGGTAGGGATAGATTTATGTGTCTTTCCCTGAGATGTTGCTGAAGCTGTTATAATATCCTGGCAGGCATCCAGAATATGAGCAGGGATTTGTTTCGGCTCTTTCACCATTGATAGAATATGCTTGGTGACTTCAGCTTCCGGAACGGGAATATACATCCATTCCATTCATGGAGTAGGTGTATATGCCTGCTCATGTCCTCCTTTTCCTGTTAGTGAATCCTAACAGTACTCATGTGTGGGGGCAGAGAGTTGAGTCTTCCTCCTGTTTGTCACCGAAGATTTCTGACTAACTTCTATGAATGCTACCAAACGAGACTATTGGTAGGCTTGATCAATACTAGCAGGTGTATGTGCCTGCTAATTGCACTCCGCCGAACATGGTTAAATATCTTCCTTCAATTCTGACAGATGAGGCTGCTGGCAGGATTGATGAGTGTGAGCAGGTGTATGTGCCTATTTACTGGTTGTCAACACATTGGGTTGGCGGGCTCCATCGTATGTAGTCAGAAGAGCCTGCTGACTATCTGATGATTTATAAACAGTTGTATGTTCTTGTCTATAGTACTCCATCGGAATTGCCTAGAGGGATTGACATGTTGTTGCCAGACGAGTCTGCTGGATAGTGGAATTAAAACGGACGAGTGTGTGTGCCTGCTCGTTGCTTTCCACAAAGATATGTTAGTGGACTTATCTGGAAATAGCAGAGATAATAACATGCTCACTGTTTACCGGTCGTCACCTCTAATGGTTCGTCTTGCCTGCTCGGGTTCGAGGAACCTGAGCTGAACGCCTGGAGATGACACCCTCATCATGTTGAGGGCACACTACCACACGAGTCTAGCGGAGATTGTTAGTGGGATCCCTGAGAAAGGACTCCCATTTCCTTGAATTAAGGCCTTAAGTGACCTTCTCATTCACCTCCTCAGAATATGGGAGAGAATGGTTATTTTTTTCTGGGGATAAATACCCGAAACGGTTGGAAAACGGTGGTTGGCACCACCTGCTTCTTGATCGCTGGTCGTCAGTGTTCGGACGACCAAGGTGAATTATTGACTTGGAGGTCTTGTCTAACAGCCTCCAGAGTCAGAATAGTACCATTTTGATGGTATTAATTAACCAGCGGATTTGATACCCAGCGTTGAAGATGCTGAGTAGGTGATGTCGTCCTCAGAGCAGATGACGATCCAGCAGGAGTAGCAGCAGATGCATTCACAGCAGAAGTTTTCACAACAGAGGAATTCACAGGCATGAACTTAAGAGAATCCATTTATTTAACGCATAAGATCTTGGAAAAGAGTGCCTATTTGATATAACAGACATAATCAAGATAAGTTCAGCCACTACATCTTTTGGATGAGTACATATGTTATTGATTTTTCAGTTGGCCCTCTCATTGAGTTTAAATAGGGTCCTAACAAATAAGTAAAACATCATTTTAACATGGTTAAGGATTCACGTCGGGTTCACCATTTTTTGTTTCCTCTAGAATTGGGGATGACCTCATTTGTTTAAGGTTCAAATATTCTAATCGGTTTCTAATGGGTTTGTTCGTAGAACCAGAAACATCCAATGATTATATATCCATTTAGACCCACTTTCCAAAGGTAGGCACTCATTAGTTGTGAACATATGCGGCTTAAGAATTTTCATTGGTCAAGAGGATGGGAGGTCGTACTCATCACACCTTTTTGGGGGGAATTATTTTCTACTTTGGGACTCTCTTTATAGATTTAAGTTATGTTCGTGAATCCTTATTACACTACCAAGTATGAAAATGAGCTTTCCTTAGATCTGACAATCAATTATTGATATGTATGAGATTTAGAGAATCTTTTATATGTATTCAAGGTGATTCATTGATAGAGAATCATCGTTATTTGTTAGATATTCTTAGTCAATGGTATCCTTCGATACAAGATCTATTGGTTATTATGATAACCATACTGGTTTTAAATCCACTCAGTAGGGCACTTGAAGTTTATTGTCATTCCTAAGGAAATGAATTATTTCAGAGTTGGGAACATACCCGCAGATGGGATACCTACGTATCCTCTGTTTTAGAAGAGGAATCAGAACCCGCGTAGTTCGAGAAAAGAAGAATGAGATTTATGCATGATTGATGGTTCAAGTAAAGATGTCATGACTACTTTTACACCCTAAGCTCACGTGACTCATGCTCAGTGTGAGAAACAAGAGGTATTGGTGAAATCAGACAATTGTGCCACGAAATATGCAATCATAAGAAATGACGTGGGGCTTATGTATGGATGATTTCCCAAAATAGATGAAGATTGGGTTTTACTTCAGGGAAGAAACCCAGGAACAAGGTCCATAAAGGTATATGTGCTTTATGGAAATTTGGATACTTAAATTAGGACTCAATCCTGAGAAGGATGCACAAATTAGAGAGGACTTATGATTAGGTTTTATTCCTTATAAGGAAGCCCAAAATCAAAAGTAAATTAAGACTGGTTAAGAGGAATTATGACTGGGGACTACTCCTAAAAAGGAAGCACAGGTTATGGGGATTTGAAAACTGGGGCTTACTCTTAAGGAGGAGGTCCAAGTTAAGGGAATTTTAGAATTATGGGACTTGGGGCTTACTCCTATGTAAGATTCCCATATTTGTAGACTTTGAGACTGTGGTTTACTCCTAAAAAGTAATCCCAGGTTAAGGGAATTATGGTTGGGGCTTACTCCTTAGGAGGATGCCCAGATTTGGGAAATTATAACTGGGGATTACTCCTAATGAGGATGCCCAGGTTAAGGGACTTATGGTTGGGGCTTACTCCTAAGAAGGATGCCTAGATTAAGAGAACTTGGACAGGGGCTTACTCCTGAAAAGAAGGCCCAGGTTAAGGATTCTCTCATCTTAAAGGTTGAGGTTTAATGAATTAAATCTCTAACCTTAGTGACATAAAGATTTGTAAATCACTAGGTTTTGAGAGATTTTCCACAGAATTACTTTTAGATAAGGAACACAAAAATGGAACCATGCCATAAATGGATTTGAAGAGGATTTTGAAGGTTTAATCTTGAATAGGAGAGGTGGAATGGTATAAGAGAGGTGAAATGGGCAGGAAGGGCACCCAAAAAGAGAGGGGCACGCAAGTCCTGCGTGGGCGCACAAGTCCTGGTCGCACAGGTGTACATGTACGATACATGGATAGTTGCGTTATGGTCAATCCTTAAGGTAATAATTGGGTGAGACTTGGCTCGAGCCCTTAGTATTATCCCTAGGGGATTCCAGAAGATTGGCGCATAAGTTCTGTTGAAGGGTTAAGGCGGTGTGCAAGTGTGGCCATTTCCCATTAAGGGCTGGCCACTTAGGCGTAGAAGTGTTGATGAGTTTCAACACTTAGGCCTTACTCCCCCTCTTTAGATCTTGTGTTCTCGGTAAGAAATTACCTTAGAAGTGTTCGGAAGCTTTGAGAAGAGACTAGGACACCGGGAGCTCAAATCTGAGTTTCTAGAATTTTTTTCCTTTCAAATGGGGGGCCCACCAGGGGTATTTATAGGCCATGGAAGACCTTGGTCGGAAAATCAAAGAGGGAACGCAAGTCACCTGCGTGACCACTAATCGATGCGTAGGTCACCTGCGCGACCACTAAGCGGCGCAAAAGTATACTTGCGTGACCATGATAAAACTTGTGCGAGCCAAGTGGGAAGAAATCCCTCTTCATGCCTTTGTCAATTTTTTGATGTTTCATCAAAGGATGAATCACTTTGGACTAAGGTATTTCTCTTTTTTTCATTCTTTGGACTCTGTGATGGAACGAAGAATCAACAATGTTAATGTTTCTCTTGTGATCCATTGATATTCCTATTGACAAACATGTACTAAATTCTTCAAGTTATGCCTTGTTTTCTCCCTTACTGGGAATTATATATCACCCTTTTCTTTTGAATGTACTTAGGTTACCCATGAAAGGATTCGTACACTAGGTGAAAACTGATTATAGCATAATAAACTATTTTATGATTTATTACCGTTAGGTACCTTTGTGCAAGAGGAAAATATACTTGTATTATCCTGATAGGGGTGCATTTTTTTGATATCACTTTCTCAATCCTTTACCAAAATTCAAGGGCATTTTCCTATACTTAAACACATCCTTATAATTATCCTTGGAGACATTCCTATACATATCCTTATAAATATACCATGGGATCTCAGAAAAGTTTTCTCATTCTATTTTTCGAAGTTTAACTAAATGTTTCCTTTGATACCAACTATATAAACTCAGGCATCTCCTATATGGTTATTACAACTTTTTAGATGAATATTCAATAAATTACAAAAATGAATGCCTGAGGACCACAATATTTTAATGTATTTAAAGATTAGGTACATAATATTATAACATGGTGAAAGATATTAAACATATTACATAAAGATATTACCCTTTAGTACTCTTCACAAAAATACCCTACATAAAACCGTTCTTCACTACCTAGTGAAAGGAAATATAAGAAAGGGTGAGCTCAGATGCTCAGTAAGGGTAAGAAAGTGATATATAAATAATCACATAAGTATACCATGAGAATAAGTGTACAATAACATGAGATTAATATTTTAAAACCATACCCTAAAAAAATATCATAATCTAGAGGTATGGCATTAAACATGAAATTTTATATGACATAAATCAAAAAGGAATTAAAGAAAATGATCCATGAGAGAATAAAATTATCTTAAGACACAGGTTGGTGTCATAAATATTAGATTACAACATTATGAATATGTATAAATAGATACATGTTCACTCATTAAGATAAGGACATAAAATCAAGACCTCAAATAAACTAATGGACATGCAACCATGTCCACGCATAACATTATGGGCGTAAAATCCAAGTCTACACATAACATTATGTACATGAAATACATGTTCACACATAACATAGTGAATATGTAACTAAGTTCATACATAACACTATGAATATGTAATTAGGTTTACGAATCAAATTTTGTACATATAATCACGTTCACGGATAACATATTTACTCATGAGTTATCCATATTTATCCAATTCATTAGAGGGAGATATAGGTATCACCTGTCTCATAATGAAATCTATATTTATGTGTGCCGTAAGACCATATAAAATTAATAATATCATAAACCATGAAAGAAAATGGGTTACAATTTTTTTTGATAATATCATAACCAATAGAAAATTGATGTGTTTGATAATCATTTCTTCATATCATAATCCATAAAAAATAAGTAAATTTAATATTAATTTTATAATTGTATAGCCCTGGGAAGAAAAATGGATTTCATAAACATATTTTCATCATAAATATAAACCATTAAAGGAAAGAATAAGAATGGTATCCATGGATCATAACCCCAATAAATAAAAATTTATATCAAAGGACTTTATCTTAGATGGAAAATTATTTTGAAAGAAAATTGTTAGGAAAAGATCCGTCAAGGTAACATTACAATGTTTTTATGTTGATTGTGTTTGTTGAAAAATTTGGATGATAAGATCAGTTGTGGAGTTCCACATATATTTTTGACAAGGTATATTTATAATGATCCATGACAAAGGAATGTATACTCTTAGGCAGTACGTAATGTTAGTTATATAAGGTGGATCCATTTCATAGTGTTATCTATGTTTTTGGAGTCCAAACAAAGGGGGTGGATCAAGTAATGTGAAAGTTGGGTTTCCATGAATGACAAAAAAACATATTGAAAAGGTAATAATTTCCTAAATATTGGGTGTTTCATGAAGGTATAGTGCTTTATAAAGGCTCAATTATTTGTGATGGTTTGGAGGTTTGCAAAAGGGGGATGAACGTGAAGGGTTGACAATAACGTTCAATGACTACGAGAAGCTTCATGAATTTAAAATGTTACTGAATATTCATAATGATAGGGATGTTCACAATACAAATTGATATATTTTTGGAATGGTGATGGAAAGGTTTAATGATTTGTGAAGGAGAGGCAATGCCTATAAATAGGCATCTACCCCCCTCATTTGGAGAAATCAGGACTTAAATAAAATACGAAGGACTTGAACTCACCAATGTGGTTTTAAAATGAATTGTATTGAGAAAATAATTTCATATGATCATATTTTTCATGGATAAATGTGGTTAGTAAAGGCTGTGTAATCTTCTAAAAAGTTGTGAGCACTATGAAAGTGTTTAGTTTTGCAAAGGCTAATTTAGCTTCATGAAAGTTGTGAGTTTCATGAAGGCTAAGAAAGATTCAAGAAAGATGGGTGCATTATGAAGGATATGTGGTATTTTAGAATTTATAGAGATTAGAGAATGTTTCAGGGTTCATGAAATAAATATATTATTGTGAGGAATTTTGTAGTTTTTTTAATGTTAAAAAAAGGGTTTTTGCAAAAGTAAATCTCATTTGAACCTGATTAGATTTCCTAGTAAATATATGGAAAAGTGGTACTCATCAAGTAAGTGAAATTATAAGTTAACAATTCAGAAAATCAGGATTAAAAATTATTGATTCAAGTGATAAAAAGAATAATCATATGAAGGAGTAGAGAACACACATTAGATGATAGAGTAGTGAGCTTTCAAATTGTGATTGGTTGTAAACTATGAGGGACAGTGAGTCCATTCTGAACTTTGTAACAAAAGTTTAATTTTGTGGATTTTGTACATAGATAAATTGACTTTTTATACTCCTTATATGTAACCCAATTAGTCTAAACCAATAAAAATTATATTTTCTCATACATACTTTTATTTGTTCTCATACATTACTACGATAAAGGGAGAGAGGAGTGTTTTATTTAATGAAAAAATAAGATCCTAAGGGGAAGTAGTTTTAATCTCTCATACCCTGATTCACCCCCTCTCAGGGTATTTAACGTGGATGGACTAATAATAAATCAATTGGTAATTTTATAGAGGAAAATAAATTTTCATCATAAATGATTTTTTAAAACTAAAAATTCATAAAAACAATTTTGAAATGCTTTTCTTTGAAAATATACATTGAAACTTATAGAGGAAGCTTTAAAAAATGTATAAAACTTTTATTGAGGAAAATAAACATTCCACATTGAAACTAATATTTAAAATATAAAATATTTTTAAATACATTACTTTTAAAATAAGCTTGAAAAATTAAAATTGAAGATTTAAAAATAATTTAAAACATTTTTTTGAGGAAATACCCATTTTGGGTTTTAAAACACTTTTTAAAACATAAAACATTTTTCAAAGACTTTAAATTGTGAAAACATTAATTAAAAATATTAAAAATTCCAAATATATTCAGAATATAATTTTATTAGAATGGAAATTTTAAAACTTGTAAGGTAATCTTGGAATCATTGAGTGGTCATGACAGTAGGAAATATTGTTCATGTCATGCATGTTAAAAACACATATTTTTTTTCACAATTTCAGTAAAATCCAAATGAGAATTGATTTTGAAAATGACATGAATATTAATTTTAATTTTTTTTAAAAGTAAATCATGGGTAAAAATATCTTTCATAAATCATTTTTTTAAAAAAATGTTAATTTTTTAATTTTTTTATAAAACAATGTTTTTGAAGAAAAAGTGTTTTTGACTAGAAAGATTAATTTTCATATATTGTTTTTTGAGATTTTGAGTATATAAGGATAGAAAAATAAAGTGAAAATATTTATTCTCACAAAATAACTATAGTAAAATAAATTTTATGAGTCTCGTGAGATATAAATTGTAACATTTCCTCATTTGAATCATAATTCTGAGAAATTCCTATAAACGATGAGATAATAACATAAAAGCCATACCACATTGGTAACATTAACTTGTAAGACACTTGAAAGATATATAATCAAATGGATATTTATATATAAAAAATTTCAAGTCCACAAATCATAAAATACATTCATAGGAAGTATATACACCACATAAAAGAAACCCATGTTGAATATGATATGTGTCTCGAGAAAAATAAAAGTGTTATGAATATCTCTTATAGTTTTAGAAATATTTTTAATCATATTCCAGATAAAATAATAAAAAATAATAAAAAATATAATAAAAATGATGATATTCATTATATAACATGTAAAATGGGAATTATATACACCACATAAAGCAAATGAGTGGTGAATTTTCATATGTCTCCCAAAAATAAAAGAGTGACTATAAATTTCTTACCTTAAGTATTGGATTTCATTGTAAACATTAAAAATTAATGTAAAATAAAAAGAAAGTTTATTATAAATAAAATAAATAAACATATTCATATATATCATACCATATATGGTTTTCATTTATCCTTTTATCACATGTTTATTAATAATTCCATGTTAAAGTCATGTTTCAGGTAATAGCAACTTTGATTTTTGTGTATGTTTTGACTTGTTATATTTTTTTTTCCTAATAAAATCATGGAATAATTAAATCAAGAATTATAACCATGATAAAAATATCATATATATTCATTATAGATGCATTTAGTGTAATCCATAAAATTGAATGATAAAAAATGAAATACACAGTTCATAGAGAGGGTAGACTATATGGACGCATGAAAATTGATTCCATTTTGTTTTAGGATTGAAATAAATAAATGTAAATGATATATATATTATCATTATAGAATATTTTTTATCAAATATATATTACATATTTTCATTATACCCATCCTTATTACCTTACATGTAAAGTGTGAACGAATCACAAAACTTTACGTGGTGATAATCCTTTGTACACATGAGTGACATTATTGTATTCCCAAAAAATATAAATCATGAAGTCATGTGAAATATAAAAATTAAATAAGAATAATAATATTATAAATAACATATATAAATAATAAAAGAATGATTATTTCCAATTGTTATAGGTGGTAATGGAATAATGAATGACATCAGTTCGCAAGACGATAGTGTTCTATACACACAAATGATGATTTTGTAAGTAATTTGATGTGTCACGACCCCCTCCCACCAAAGATGCCCCTCTTGAGCTGGAAATGGTGAAAGGGAGATAATGACCCATGAGTCCCGCCTCTAGTAGGCCCCGGGTTGGCTACTAGCACCAAGGGTATGAGTTTTCACAAATATGGGAGGCATTACCCTTTTATTATTTTATGATTGGGAAATAGGAAAAGTCAACCACCAAAAAGGAAAAGAACAAGTGTACAGAAATAAACCCAACCAAGCCCACATGAATGTTTAAACTATTTTATAACAAGGTGCAAGTACAAGAAAGCTCAAATGTACAATACCAAAAGAAACAAGTGTACATCAACAACAACAACTCCAACTGTCCGACTAGTAGGGTCCCACACGACCCTGGTAGTCCTCCTGGAAAACTGAAAGTAAACGTAGGGTGAGCATACAAGTATACTCAGTAGGGAAACCTAAATCTCTCGTGCAAAAGTGGGGAGACATCCTAATGTCCCATGAGAACAACAGAAGAAACCTAGCAAGGAATTCTATCCACCCAACCTCACCAGCCACACTCACCAAAAACAAAATCACAATAGGTATTAGTATATAAGAACGAGAGTATTGGGTACCCCGCACTATTTACCAGTAGTTAGCTGCTCTTCCTAACGGCGAACGTCCTGACGCTGCCACACTCTCCTCGCCCGCACACACATGGGCCTCACAACCACGTATCCCGCCCGCACACACCTGGGCCTCAAAACCACATATCGCGCCCGCACACACCTGTGCCTCACAACCACGTATCCCTCCCGCACACACCTGGGACTCACAACCACGTATCCCGCCCGCACACACCTGGGCCTCATCCTTAATATTATTGGGAAACAGTAGAACCCGCCTGAAGAGTCTTGGGCTAAAACCACGTCAATCGAGACCTACCCAAAGATTCTTAGGTGTAAGGTCACCTCAAGCCATCACATCCTAGGGGAGAAGGAGCAAGAAGGAGCTAGTAAATAAGGGAAAACACCCTCTCCCATGAGATCGGAGTGTTCATCACTAAGTGATCAACATGGGTGGGGTGCGATAAAACACAAAAGATACAAATATATATATGTATACCAAACACACAGCCCAACCTATGGCTTCTAAACAGAGAAACTAAGTACATGCCTCAGCACTGCTACTACGAAGCATGCATACAACAAAAAACCCCAACCCCATTTAGGTTTTCACGTTTCAGCAGAAATTAGTTTATTTAGTTACTTAACTACTGGGAAACTATCCAAAACCAACCACATCGATCGTCCGTAAAACATATCCCTGCCATCCACAAATCAAGTTAGGAAAACACAAGAAACACAACCAAGTGCTTGTTATCAACCAACCAACCCATTGATTATTAATCTCGTTCTATTACCATGACCCACCATTCATTAACTCTTTCTATTTTTATTTGTTATTCACAACCCATAGCCCATTCACATTCAAACCCATCCCTGCAGCCCCATTTCCAACCGCCATAACCATATAACATTCACGCCATCCCACAACCAAGCCAATCGTAGCCCTGCTGCTCACCCGATCCACAACAACCCACAAAACACCCCCATCACATGCCACGTTACCAAGCCAACATCCACATGTTCATTATTCCATTTTTTGTTTAACCAGGGTGATCACACAAGGGTTCCAAAGTTTAAACAGCCAACTTTACATGATTAACCAAAATTCCACATTCCACAAGGTTCCATCCACAAAGACGGTCTAAAAATATAGGGAAACATTTAATTGCGCAAGAAAAGTCCCCCAATGACCGTGATTTTCAGTAGGCATAGGCCTATTCATTTCATAACATAACAATAGGATAAAAAAAGATAAACATCACAACTTCCCCATCCCCATTCTTTAACCAGTTATTATCTTTATTTAAAGGTTCAACTATTTCTCATGAAAACAAGAGGATACCCACCCCTCATGATGCACAATTTAGTGAGACGAAGGTAAGATCCCTACCTTAACAGGTTCCGATCGCAACGCTCCCCCATATCAACTTTAGAAGAAGTCCGTCGGCATCCGTCAATTCCGTTGAGTCCCAAAAAAACCTCTTCAGGTGGAAGTTGGAAAGGAAAGGCCGAAGGAAAGACAACGGATCCAAGCATTGAAGTTCCGCCTCATCATTACGATCACGTGGCCACTGGAGGATCTTAAATCGGAGCTCAGACGAAGAAGTTATGGAAGAAAGAGCCTTCGAGCCTCTTGGGAGAGCTCTGCTCAGAGGAAAGGGGAGGAGAGGGGTGAGTTGAAAAGGAGGAGGGGACCCCTCCTTTTATAGGCGAGAAAAGAAAAAGTACATGTCATGTACTTTATGGTACACAGCTTGTACTCGATTATTTTACACGGTCTCCATGCGGCTTCCAACACAGCTTCGCGGCTATTGACTGGTCAACACACGTTTTGAGGGTAACGCATACGCGAGGAAGGACTACATGGCGTGTAGTTTGGGGACACAGCATGCACCCATTTATTGCACACGGAAAGTACACGATTCCAACATGGAACATGGTCGTTGACTGGTAACGCATACGTGGGGAAGGACTACACGGCCTGTAGTACTGGACACACGGCGTGTACCCATTTATTGCACATGACAAGGACACGGTCTGCAACACGGGGTATACCCGGCAAGGGGGTACACAGTGTGTACTCAAACTACAAGGCGTGTAGTTTCAAAATTCTGGAAAAAGTGGGAAAAGTCCATTTTACCCTCCAGAACACTTTTTGGCCTTCTTTTTGGCAAAGGAATAGGCTGGAGAGGTCTAGGCCATTACATCAAATACCTCTTAAAACATTCTCGTCCCCGAGAATTCAAAAACCAACCCAGAGGAACCCAACAAGATACCACTTAGGGTTCTCATTACAACAGGAACCCAACCAACAGCCCTAATCATATGTGTTAGGAATTCCTTCTCCTATGTCGAGATATTATCCGCTTTAAGTGGCACTGACTCGCCTTCACGGGTTTAATCGCATCCTCATTAACGCGTCTTGATTAAGAATTGGGTCTTCCCGCTTTCATACATTAGGATTCTTCAACTCGCACTACCCCCAACACCACACAACCAACACACTACCCAGACACGTGGTTTTGGGAAATTCCTTCTCTTATGTCGAGATATTATCCACTTTAGGTGGCACTGACTCACCCACACGGGTTCAATCGCATCCGCATTAATGTGTCTCGATTAAGGGTCAGGTTTTCCCTTTCCCCACACATCTGGATATGTTACACATTACCAGGGAACAAGGAAACAAAAGGTCTCACAACCTACAAGCCAAGAATTCCATATATCAAAGGTACAGAGTATAACATCAACACAAATCTCAGAAGAAAAAGGGAAAACACAAGTCAAAACAACTCCGGGTACTGAGTGTGCATCTGGGTCTCCCGCTCCAAAGTGATCTCCTTAAGGCCGCCATGCCTCCAGAACACACAAACCAACAGAATGGTTCATCCACAAAGAACCTTCTCTTTACGATCCTCGATTCTGACAGGTCGTTCCTCAAAGGTCGCGTCGTCTCCCATATCGAACTCTCCCTAGTCGATAACGTGAGAGTCGTCGTGTAAGTACTGAAAAATCTGGGAGACGTGGAAGACGTCATGAACCTTATCCAACTGAGGTGGCAAGTCCAGCTGATATGCCACCTCACCGACTCACCTGAGCACCTCAAAAGGTCCGATGAACCTAGGTGAGAGCTTGCTCCCTTTCCCAAACCTCTACTACCCCCATCGAGGGGAAACCTTCAAGAACACATGATCTCCCACCTCGAACACCAAGGGCCTCCTCCGACGATCAACATAAGACTTTTTTCTGTCCTGAGCCACTTTCGTCCTCTCACATACAATTTGGACTTTCTCTGTGGTGCTCTGCACTACCTCTGGCCCAAGAGCACCTGTCTCACCAACCTCTGCCCAGAAAATGGGTGAAAGACATGGCCTTCCATACAAAGTATCAAATGGTGTCATGCCAATAGTAGATTGGAAGCTGTTGTTGTAGGAAAACTCTATTAAAGGTAAGTTTCATACCCATGATTCTCCGAAATCCAGAACGCATGCTCGCAGCACGTCCTACGGTGTATGGATAGTCCTCTCTCTCTGACCATCGGTCTAGGGGTGGAAAGCAGTGCTAAGGCGTAGATGGGTGCCAAAAGTATGTTGTAACCCCCTCCAGACATGTGAGTTAAACCGAGTATCCCGATCTGAGACGATGGTCTTTGGAACTCCATGAAAATGCACCACCTCGTCTACACACCTCTGCGCTAAGGTACTCATCCGGCTCGACTCCTTAATTGCTAAGAAGTGGGATGATTTCTTCAGTCGATCCACCACTACCCAGATAACATCATAACCACCCTGAGCTCTGGGTAGTCCTGTGACGAAGTCCATTGAGATGTCATCCCACTTCCACTCGGGGACATCTAAAGGATGCAACGAACCACTGGGAACATGGTGTTCAGCCTTCACTTGCTGACACACTAGGCATTTAGCCACAAAATCTACCACAACCTGTTTCACCCCGGGCCACCAAAACTATTCCCTCAGGCCTAGGTACATTTTTAAAACTCCTGTATGTACCGCCAAGGCTGAGCTATGGAAATCACGGAGAACTCCCTCATGCATTGTCTCTGGGACAAACAACCTTCCATGGAAAATCATCTGATGTCGGCTGTCCTCTGACCATCCTTCTGGAGCGTTTCCCTGATCGACACGATCCCGCATCACTTATGCCTCAAAGTCCCCCCACTGAGACTCTTCCACTTGCTGCAACAAGGAGGACTGCACCGTCATCTGAAACAAACATCCTCTAACACCTTCTACCCTGGAATCCAAGTGCAAGGCATCCAACTCTCGCATCGCCTTCCAAGCATCAGTGGATTCCCGAACCACTTCCTTTTGTGACTTCATACTCAGAGAATCAGCCACAACGTTGCCCTTACCTTCAGTGTAAAAGATCTCAAAGTCATAGAATTGGAGAAACTTGACCCATCTCTACTGCCGTAGGTTTAGGTCATGCTGGGAGAAGATATAATGCAGGCTCTTGTGATCTGAGAAGACCACAAAGCACTCCCCAAAGAGGTAATGTCGCTAAAACATCAGTTCGAACACTACTACTGCAAGCTCTAGGTCATGGGTGGCATAGTTACGCTCATGAGGGCGTAACTGCCTAGAACCATAACAGATCACTCCCTTCTTATGCATCAGCACGCACCCCAGAAGAAGGCCAGTAGCATCACAAAACACCTCATAAAACAACCCTTCCTCTGGAAACTTGAGTACAGGAGCACTGACCAACTTCTCCTTCAGGTAGTCGAAAGCCTTCTAGTATTGCTCGCTCCATAGGAAGACCTGGTTATTCCTAGTCAAAGCTGTCAATGGAGCAGCAACTCGAGAGAAGTCCGAAATGAACCTCCAATAGTAATCTTCTAACCCCATGAAACTACGAACTTTTGCCACGCTCTTGGGTGCTGCCCAAGAAACAACTGCATCCACCTTCGACGGGTCCACTGACACTCCATGCTGAGACACCACGTTCCCAAGGAAGTGTACTTCTTGCGTCAAGAAATTACACTTTGAAAATTTCCCATAAAGCTGGTGGTGTCGAAGGACTTCCAAGACTGCCCTGATATTCTCAACATGTTCCTCCTCTGATCTTGAGTAGATCAGGATGTCATCGATAAACACAACGACAAACCGGTCTAGAAACTCTTGGACGACAAAGTTCATAAGTCCCATGAACACAGCCGGTTCATTCGTAACTCCAAACGACATTAATACAAACTCGAAGTGCCCATACCTGCACCTGAAAGCCATCTTCGAGATGTCACTGTATTTTACCCTCAGCTGATGATATCTAGATCGTAGATCAATCTTGGAAAACCAACCTGCTCCCCTCAATTGGTCGAAGAGATCATCTATCCTTGGATGGGGGTAGCAGTTCTTGATCATTACCTGGTTAAACCTTTGGTAGTTTATGCATAGCCTCAAACCACCATTTGACTTCTTCACGAACAAAAATGGAGCACCCCATGGCGATACGCTGGGTCGAACAAAACCTTTCTCCATCAGATCATCAATCTAAATCCGCAACTCCCGCAACTCTGAAGGTTCCATCCGATAAGGGGCCATCGAAATCGGAAGGGCACCAGGCTGTAAGTCTATCCCGAACTCAATGTAACATCGGGGGGGGGGGGGGGGGGGGGTAGAGTCATAACCTCCTCAAGAAAAACATTGAGGAACTCCCCAACAACCTCTAGGACATCCATCATCTCTGTATCAGTTGGAACCACTGATAACATGCCTAACAAGGAATGGAGAGGCTCCAGATGTCGGCTTCCCACCTGATATCTCCTCTCACCAACAAAAGCTACACACTACCCATCCACGTCGGAGAACACGACTCTTCTCCAGAAGCAGACAATAATGGAACTAACGGAAAACAACCAGTCGATGTGTAGGATGACATCGTATGGATGAATATGTAACAGAAGAAGGTCCCCACTAGATCGATGTGGTCCCAACGTTAGCCCACATCCCCGACAAACACAAGATACGCTGGTATGGCCTCCAACTGGTGTACTCATCACCAGTGGTATGGAAATTCTCTCTACATATAGTCCCAAAGCATGGGCTAGAACATGTGCAACAAATGAGTGCGAAGCTCCCAAATCATACAAAGCAGAAACAAGAGTGGTGAAAAAACAAATCGTACCACGCACCACCTCTGTTCCTGCTAGAGCTATCAACTCTGCTATGTGCAACTTTCCATGCCCGTCTCCTCTGCCTCTCTGATGTCGTCCACCTCCCCGACCACGCCCTGGTCGAGGTCCCTAAAAATCACCCTAAGGTCGGCCTCCTCCTGCAATGTCTGCCCTCGTAGGAGCATGGTACTGCTGCTGCTAGAAGGGCCTCACCGGCAGCTAGTGCTGTTGAGGTGGGTGCTGAACCTGCCCACCTACACCGTACTGAGCTCGGGTCGAGCACCGACTCTAAACGTGCCCGAAACCTCAACAAATAAACACTTCGGTCCTGGGCTCGTGAAAAAGGGAGGAGGACCCGAAGATCTGAACTGGAACTGCTGGGGCCTGCTCCTCATTGGCCTGAACCTGGAAGGTCCCGTCGTAGGAGACCTGCTGCTGACTACCTTCCCCTTCGACGAGCCCGGCTAGATCCCCTCTCGGGGTGTACCTCCCAGCAAGTGCATCCTCTCTACAACCTCCGCCTTCTTCTGTACTTCCAAGTATGTCAGAAGGGTGAAGGGGGTAACAACATACTGGAGCAAAGGACGAAGCACCTCCTCCAAACGTCTCGCCCGAGACTCCTCATCCGGAAAGAGATCCAGAGAAAAGAACACAAGATCCTTGAACATGATCTCCAACTCTCGTACCGACATACTCCCCTACTGAAGGGAGAGTAACTCCTGCCGCTTCTCCGCCTTGATCATGGAAGAAAGGAATTCCTCTCGGAATTCCTTCTCAAAGTCAGCCCATGGAACCTCTGCCTCTATCCTCTCTCTGAGGTAGAGAGTCCACCACTTTCGTGCCGTGCCTCTCAGCTGACTGATTGCTAGGGTAACCTAGTACTCCCTCGGAGCACAGATCATGGTAAAAGCGATCCCTAGCTCCTCAAGCCACCCCTTCGTCTCCGTATCCGAAGTACTACCCTCGTACTTCTTGAGGGTCTGCCGCTGGAAAGAACAGATAGTCTTATGCCACTGGCTATCTTCCTCCTCTCGGTCAATCCTCAACTGATCGAACACCTGAATCTGCTGGGCCTCGGCCGTCTGAGCCACCCGGGGATGACGTCCAAGTGTCATAGCTGTACGGTAAACAGAGATTGCCTAAGCCCAAGTAGTAAAGAAATTTCTCAAG
The DNA here is from genome assembly GCA_963277665.1 of Viscum album. Taxonomy (NCBI): domain Eukaryota; kingdom Viridiplantae; phylum Streptophyta; class Magnoliopsida; order Santalales; family Viscaceae; genus Viscum; species Viscum album. The sequence continues at coordinate 839,194,142 of OY728126.1, read as the reverse complement.
GTTTCATTTTATCATTTTATTTCAATTTCTTTCCCAGAACACCCAAATCAAGTAAAACACAATCATGATGATGCATGTACCTTCCCTGGGGTCTCTACCCTACAATCAATGTAGTCTCATATGGTTATTCGGTAGGATCAGAGTCCTTGCATCGGATCACAGGGGGACCTAAAATCTCGTGTCCTAGCTGGTCTTCCCTGGCCTATGTCACGCACCAAGATTAACTAACATTGTTGCCCTACCATCCCATGAAATCCTCATTGTACCTAACTCCAGACTCCATCTTATCTCTCAACCATCACCTCTGATACCATTCTTTCATGACCCCCTCCCACCAAAGATGCCCCTCCAGAGCTGGCAATGGTGAAAGGGAGATAATGACCCCCGATTCCCACCTCCAGTAGGCCCCAGGTTGGCGACTAGCACCAAGGGTATGAGTTTTCACAAATATGGGAGGCATTACCCTTTTATTATTTTACGATTGGGAAATAAGACAAGTCAACCACCAAAAAGGAAAAGAACAAGTGTATAGAAATAAACCCAACCAACCCACATGCATGTTTAAACAATTTTATAAAAAGGTGCAAGTACAAGAAAGCTCAAAGGTACAATACCAAAAGAAACAAGTGTACAACAACAACAAAAACTCCAACTGTCCGACTAGTAGGGTCCCGCACGGCCATGGTAGTCCTCCTGGAAACCTGAAAGTATAATTAGGGTGAGCATACAAGTATAACCATCAGGGGAACCTAAAGCTCTCGTGCACAAGTGGGGAGACATCCTAATGTCCCGTGATAACAACAGAAGAAACCTAGCAAGGAATTATATCCACCCAACCTCACCAGCCACACTCACCAAAAACACAATCATAATAGGTAGTAGTATATAAGAACAAGAGTATTGGGTACCCCACACCATTTCGCATTAGTTAGATGCTCTTTTTAATGGCGAACGTCCTGACGCTGCCACACTCTCCCCGACCGCACACACATGGGCCTCACAACCACGTATCCCGCCTGAACACACCTGGGCCTCACAACCACGTATCCCGCCCGTACACACGAGGGCCTCACAACCACATATCCCGCCCGCACACACCTGGGACTCATCCCAAATATTCTTGAGAAACAGTAGAACCTGCCCAAAGAGTCTTGGGCTAAAACCACCCCAATCGAAACCTACCCAAAGAGTCTTAGGTGTATGGTCACCTCAATCCATCACAACCTAGGGGAGAAGGAGCAGGAAGGAGCTAGTAACTAAGGGAAAACACCCTCTCCCATGAGATGGGAGTGTTGGGCACTAAGTTCTCAACATGGGTGGGGTGTGATAAAACACAAAAGATACAGATATATATATGTATACCAAACACACAGCCCAACCTATGGCTTCTAAACAGAGAAACTGAGCACATGCCTCGGCACTGCTTCTACGAAGCATGCATACAACAAACAACCCCAAACCCATTTAGGTTTTCACATTTCAGAAGAAATTAGTTTATTTAGTTCCTTAACTTCTGGGCAACTATCCACAACCAACCACATCGATCGTTCGTAAAACATATCCCTGCCATCCACAAATCAAGTTAGGAAAACACAAGCAACACAACCAAGTGATTCTTATCAACCAACCAACCCATTGATTATTAATCCTGTTCCATTACCATGACCCACCATTCATTAACTCTTCCACTTTTTATTTATTATTCACAACCCATAGCCCATTCACATTCAAACCCATCCCTGCAGCCCCGCTGCCAACCGCCATAACCACATAACATTCACACCATCCCACAACCAAGCCAACCGTATCCCCACTGCTCACCCAATCCACAACAACCCACAAAACACCCCCATCACATGCCACTTTACCAAGCCAACATCCACATGTTCATTATTTCATTTTTGTTTAACCGGGGTGATCACACAAGGGTTCCAGATTTTAAACAGCCAACTTTACGTGATTAACCAAAATTACACATTCCACAAGGTTCCATCCACAAAAAAGGTCTAAAAAGATAGGGAAAAATTTAATTGCGCAAGAAAAGGCCCCCAACGACCATGATTTTTAGTAGGCATAGGCCTATTCATTTCATAACATAACAATAGGATAAATAAAGATAAACATCACAACTTCCCCATCCCTGTTCTTTAACCAGTTATATATTTATTTAAAGGTTCAATTGTTTCTCATGAAAACATAAGGATACCCACCCCGCATGATGCACAATTTAGAGAGACGAAGGTAAGATCCCTACCTCAACAGGTTCCGATCACAACGCTCCCCCGGATCAACTTTAGAAGACGTCCGTCGGTGTCCGTCACTTCCGTTGAGTCCCGGAAAAACCTCCTCGGGTGGAATTTGGAAAGGAAAGGACGAAGGAAAGACAACGGATCCAAGCTTAGAAGTTTTGCCTCATCGTTACGATCCCATGGCCACTGACGGATCGTAAATCGGATCTCGGACGAAGAATTTATGGAAGAAAGAGCCTTCGAGTCTCTTGGGAGAGCTCTGCTCAGAGGAAAGGGGAGGAGAGGGGTGAGTTGAAAAGGAGGAGGGGACCCCTCCTTTTATAAGAGAGAAAAGAAAAAGTACATAGCGTGTACTTTATGGTACACGACGTGTACTCGATTATTTTACATAGTCTCCACGTGGCTTCCAACACGGCTCTGCGGCCATTGACTGGTCAACACACAGTTTGAGGGTAATGCAAATGCAGGGAAGGACTACACGGCGTGTATTTTGGGCACACGACATGTACCCATTTATTGCACACAGCAAGGACACAGTTCCAACATGGCACACGACCGTTGACTGGTAACGCGTATGCGGGGAAGGACTACACGACATGTAGTACTGGACACACGGCGTGTACCCATTTATTGCACACGGCAAGGACACGGTCTACAACACGGGGAATACCCGAAAAGGGGGTACATGACGTGTACTCAAACTACACAGCGTGTAGTTTCAAAATTTTGGAAAAAGTGGGAAAAGTCCATTTTACCCTCCAAAACACTTTGTGGCCTTCATTTTGGCAAAGGAATGGGCCGAAGAGGTCTGGGCCATTAAATGATGTAATTGGAGATATTTTTAGGTAATGAACATAACATAAAAAAATATAATTATATGAAATATACATAGGTTATTATATAATCATGGTATAATAATAATTCAATGATGTGGTGGAAGAAATAACACCAAAATACTCATTGATGAACGTTAGCTCTTTTGTAGGTATCCACCTTAAGTTTTCACCTGAATCTTTCATATGTCAGATTTTGGTCCCGAATAAGGCATATAGGATGATACGTGGGATGTTGTTAAAATATTTTGGCAGTTCGGGTTCAAAAACAAAGGGTTTTAGGGTTTGAAGAAGAGTGGAGTGGGGGATGTCCTTTTATAAGTAGGGGAGATGACACAATTGGAATTTTTTAAAATTAAAGAGTCATCCCATATTTTACATATTCCAAAAGGGTCCAAAATGGGAAATTATTACCCCTATATTTTTAGTTTACCCTCCTAGTAAACCCATTTTTACCTTATCTATGGTAATTAATTTTTATTGCATTCACTATTGATTTTGGTAAAAATTTATTTTGAAATTATTAGTGAATATAAATTATTATTAATAAAAATGTGGATTCCATTTTTACAAATTCCATTCACATAAGTGAAAAAATTTAATTTAAAATTTATCCTGCAAACACAATTTAAAAGATGTGTTTTAAATGGAAAATGTTCAAAAGCTTATAGTGTTTTTGTAACTAAATTCAATATGAAATTGATCAAAAAAATATAAATTGGACTAATAGATGTATAAGTTAACTAATTTTAATTTAAAATAAAAATAAAATATATTTTATCTTTATAAAAATTTAAAATAAAATGATGGTTTCATTTAAAATTTAGTACTTTTCACTATTCATCAGAAAATTAAACATTCTAGAATAATACCAAATATTTACACAATTTTTTTGAAAAAAATTATGATTCAAAATATTATATTAATTTTATCATATTAATTTTATAAAATTTTAAAAATTTAATTTCAAAATAAGTGCACAAAGTGAAACAAAACTGTTATTTAGAAAAATACAAATTTTAATCATAAAATTGATTTTTTTTCTAGAAACCAAATTAGTGGAATGATTAAAATTTATTTTAAATATATAATATATAAAATTCATTAAAATAATTTAGAATAATTATTATTTTTAATTTATTGAGGTAAAACATGTTTGTGCACAGAAAAATAGTCTTTTAGAAAAAAGAATTATTTTTCTTTCAAATGGTTCTTATTTTAATTTCGAATAAATTGGTGATGAAAAAATTAATCTTATATATATTACTAAACCATATTTTAATAATAGAGATAATTTTATTCATACCTTACATTCCAAACATCTAGGTAATAACTCTCTTATTAAATAATAATATTTTAATAGTATGCCACATTTCTTTTGAACTAAGTGTTGCATGTAAGATAAGATAAACTCGATGATGCATGTAACACTAGATAAAATCAATGTAACATATATTAGTAATACCTAAAAGATTAAAATATTTTTGGAAAAAAATATATCAAAAAATCACGGGGTGTTTCAAATATTTAATGTAACATTTTTCAATGTTAGGTGCGTAGATAAAATGTGATTTATAGGCCCATAGAGCCTCAATATTAAAATAATAAATAATAAATAATATATTATATTAAGAAGATATTATTTTTAAATAATAATTTAATATATTTTAAATGGGTCATATTTTGAGAAATATTACACCACCATTATATCCAGTTTTTGGGGTTTACCCAAGGCATGGAATAATATTTGTGCGTTTCAGACATTTGGTCAAATCACATGTGAGGATAACTTATTTAATATTTTTATTTTATATTTTTTCTGAAAATAATTGAATATATTTAATATGGTGAAAGATATGATAAATTTGATAACACTATTATGTATGGGATATGGGGTTTAACCAATCCCCCATATAAAAAATTTTTTCATAAGAAATTTGGTTACATCACCCATGAGGGTAATTTCTTAAACCCTTTTTATTATTAATTATTATTATTTTTAAATAAAAAATATTTTAATTATAACTCATTTTCATCAACATGGAATGAACATCATTTTTATGCCAAATTGTATCAAAATATTGGATTTTTCATAGTTTGGACCCTTTTAAATTGGAAAATTATTAACAGGGTAAAATTAATGACTCCACATTCAAGTTTCAGTTCAATCAAAAATTAAAATGATGGATTGATTTTTTGGTTTTGAAACCCAGTATGTATCTTGGGTTTTTAAATGGCTAGACCAATTGGATTCTATTATTTTTTCACTGAATGAGTCAAATAGAACTTGTACCCCTTCTACACACGATAGGTGAAGCCCAGTAGATCTGATTTTGGTGTTCCGGGCATGTAGAGACCACATTCTTCCTCTCCACAGAACACATAATGTGTTTTTATATGTTTTTTTATTTATTCTATTTTATACCTCTTTTAAATGTTATAGTGATGATTAATTCAAATAAAAATGATAAAAAATGAATTATTTATTGATAATTCCCCAAATTACCAAGGGAAATTTATAAATTTGCAAAGGTCAAATTACACAATTTTTATTCAGAGGATAAAAATAATGAATTTTCCAATGAAAATTAGTCTGATTTATCAAGGGATAATATTTTAATATTATCAAAATATGATCACTATATTACCAAAGGATAAATTATCAAAAATTAATCAAGGAATAATTATATAAAAATATAAAATGATAATTATGACGACTTATCAAATGATAATATCATCAAATTATAAAAAGATCTTTGTTAGTGTTATAAAATGGTAGTTGAACTAGATTATCAAAAGGTACTTTATAGAATTTAAAATATAGAAGGATAATAGCCTGGATTTATCAAGGGTCAATTTATAGAATTCCTAGAAAATAATTATTTTAAATATGAAAGAATAATTATAAAAATTCTCAAACTATAATTTTGAGTTTATCAAAATAAAAATTATAATAATTTATCAAAAGAAAATTATAAAGGATAATTTATGATAAATTATCATAAAATAATTATAAATGATAATTTATGAAAAATTATCCAAAGATAATTATAAAATATAATTTATATCAAATTATTAAGAGATACCTATTAAAAGGATAGTTTATAATAAATTATCAAAAGATAATTATAATATAAAATTTATTATAAATTATCAAAATATAATTATAAAAGAGAATTTGTGAAAAATAATCAACAGATAATTATAAAGTATTATTAAAAAGAAATTATCAAGTGATAAATATAATTTGAATATATATGGTAAATTATCAAGAGATAATTATAAAATGATAATTTATAATAAATTATTAGCAGACAATTATATAATGGATAATTTGAAATAAATTATCAAGAGATAATTATAAAATTGTAATTTATTAAAAATTATCAAGAGAAAAATATAAATAAATATAATTTATAATAAATTATAAAAAGATAATTATAAAGGATAGTTTATGATAAATTATCAAACGATAATTAATAAATTATAATGTATATTAAATTATCAAGAGATAATTATAAAAGGATAATTTATAATAAATTATCAAAAGATAATTATGAAGGATAGTTTATGAAACTTTATCAAGAAATAATTATAAAAGGATATGTTGTGATAAATTACCATGAGATGGTTTTAAAATGATAATTTATGATAAATTATTATGATATAATTATATAAGTATTATTTAAAAAATTATCAAAAGATAATTATTCTTATGTAGAATACTATGAGTGCATGCGCTATCCTAGGATGATAATTCAAAAATTATCTAGCAAATAAAATGTATCAAGACTTGTGATATTTTATTTATTTTTGAAATAAAATATCTAGTTTTGGTTCTAGGATCCCTTGATGAACCTCGAGTGTTGACGTTTTGACAACTATGATAATAAGGCATGTGAGGAGGTTTTCTTGACTTTTGAGCCTTCCACTCTAGATTTCAAACCACATAGAGTGGTTTATTCTTATCATTGAGATATAAATATTTGTGTAAGGATGTTCCTTACCATTACGGGTCATGTATAAATGATTTTTATCTTGATGTAATATTTATTCTTGGTTAATCCATGTTTGAGATGAGTGGCATGTGGTTGAATTAGTGGTTGTGGGCTTTCTTGATTATGAACTTATGATTATATATGGATATTTAATTTAATATTACCGTGTTGTATCTTTTCTTGTTATAACATGTATTTTCTGTTTATTGAATATCTTGTGTAACTGTGGTTTAGGGAATGAGATATTCATGGGGATCCTAGTGGTTGGGAGTTATGTAGTCCTAACATCCTTAAAGGTGGGTGTGGCTACCCTTGTAGAGGGGAATCATCAGTAGCCAGTTACCCAGCCTAACACAGTACTAATGTACTTAAATTTGGGTGTCTATAACCTTATAGAGGGGATGAAATAAAGGTTAGTTAGAAGATACCAGCCATGGATTCTTACAAAGTCAGGCTGTTGGTGATTAAAACGATAAGAAGACTAGGGATCAACCAAATGGAATGTGCAACATTCAAGTGACAACCACCAGTTGGGTGGTGTGATACATTTGACATGTAAGAATGTACATCATTCCTGAAACAACCACCAACTATGTGTGGTGAGCTATGAGACCTTGATAGAGTTACGTGTGTTCTAGACATTCGTATCAGAATTGAGCAAAAATAGGTGGGTTCGGGGGTCATGGCATCTTGGTCAGTGCACGATGACTCACCAAATGTATGTTTATTGATAATTTACCTATTTCATGTTATAAATTGTTATATATATTGTGAAATTTTTTTGAGGACACATTGGTGGTTTTCTACTGAGTCTTATACTCACAACCTACCTGAGTATTTTGGTGCGCTTATGGATTTCATAAACATAGATCTGATGACATTAAATAACCCTATGTTTGATGGTTGAGTGGTTAAACACAGATATTGAGTGGATCAAGATAGAAAATAGAGTACCCCTTAGATTTTTTCATATTTACTTGTCATGAATTTACATGATGCTTATAATGTAGGCAACCTTACAACTTTCGGAACTATTTATATATATATATATTCCACTTATTCATTTTACCTCATTTTTACTTTGATTATTTATTCATTTTTTATTTTTGTTCATTATTTCCCTATTTGCTGTCATTATAAAGAGGGTATTGTCTCTCCACTATTGTATTTATACCCTTGCTTCTAGTCGACAACCTCTTTCATATAGGAAGGTGTGCATGAGGTCATGTGGAAGCGCAAACCGAACTCGATGGTCAAAATAGTGATGTTACAAAATGGTATCATAGGATCACGATTCACTAAATTTTATTCTATTTTCCATGGGATTTGATAGGATATATAATAGATAGGATGGTTGGGACATGGGTAGGGGAATCGTAACAATGTCTTTCTGCCATTGTATAGTGAACATCTGAGTTACCATAAAATGATAAATTATGTTTTTCTGCTATAGTCGATTAAAATCACCTCAGATGATGCACACAATGTTGATATATGATTTTGAGAAAAAACATGCATCATGACTAGGGATGTAGGTTTACATTCCATATATATATACACACACCAATTTTTTTTGTTGCATTGTAGTTCTTTAATAAAATTCCTTGATTCATGCTATCTTTTCAGGATAGTTTATATTTTGTGTGATATATGTTTATTTTCATGACATTGTGAAATATCCTTATAGGAATTAATTAGTTTAACCAAGAATCCTATTTCTATAATATATATATATATATATATATATGTATATATGAAGAATGTTACTAATGTGTACAGATAGAGATCATGATTAGTATTAAGAGGGGTATACCTTGGGCTGATGGAAGATTCCTAGGAAAACCTTGTGTGATATCATATAATGGTTTGATCTCGTTATCTTCCTAAAGTCCTTCATGATGTAGACATGTTTCCTTAGAGATATTAAACATGAACTCTAGGTGAGGTAGCCCATGATATCAATGTGGAACCACCCATAATATAAAAGGATTTCCAATAGAATGCTTCTATACCAACATAGATGATACAAGCTACAGAGTCTATTTTGATGCGACTCTTTTAGGTAGTTCTTATTTATGGAGGAGTCACCCAGAGGACTATGAATAACCATGATTTGGATTTTCATCTTCAGCATCCTAAAAAATTAGAGGGAAATGATTTCCCATGAGAAGTTGAGGATTTGTTAGACTTCATTGATAGTATCTTCAAGCTAATATAGATTCTTGGGGATAGATGAGTTATTCTGGAGACCTTCATTTTCCACATACCTTCAATGAGATTTTGGACTACCCTCAGTTAGTCTAGGAGATGAGAGTTTATTTCTTGAATTAGCTTCAAGGATCTGTTTCTAGAATATTAATTTATATAAACTATGAAGATGTAACTTTCCCAGGAGTCCATGGTGTTACCAAAAGGTTATATAATTGTCTCTTCATACTCTATATGTTATATATAGTTGCTTGTCTTTGCTGATTTTATTTCTAGAAATAAGGAACAAATGGATCAAAATTTTGAGATAAGCCTTCGAATGGATTTCATACATAAATTTAGAGGCTTTAACCTAAAGAAATACTTATAGGTTCTTTTTAAGGCCCTGACCCTTGAGAAAGGGTTAATAGGGGATGACGTTACAAGTTTACATCCAGATGACGGCAGGCTGGTGACTAAGTTTTCCCTTTCTACCATAGGATTTCCTTTTGATAATAGGAAGAGAATGTCAGACTAGGTGTGGTAGAGTAAGATACAGTCAGGCCAGTGTGGATCTTCTCCAGTACCCTCTTTAGGATACATGTCGTACAACAATGAGATTATGGGTCATTATAGCAATACTTGATGGAATCTAATAGTGGAATTCCGCTAGTGTGGAAAGACTGGTCACATTTTCTTCTTTTTATTAAAGGTATCTTAGAGGACTTATAACAGGTAAGGATACTCTATAATTAGAGGACCCAACATAGGATAAAAAATTCACTAATGATGATGAATAATGATAGTCAAGGACACGATTGTGGAGTTTAGGTTTCCTAAGTCTATGTAGCAAATCAATCTCTAATAGATGGTGATTAGAAACTTATACTATATGAGGTACGGTATTGACCCTGTCTTTTTTGACCTTCTACCTCATTTAATACTTATATTTTTTTTATATTTGGGATATGTGTCTATAATTGAATTACTAGTAGTGTTATGTTTCCCTAAATTACTTTTCTATGACATTTTATTGAAAAATCACATAAAACCCTAGTATATGAGAGAGTGGTATTCGGTGCTTCAATTAATGAGACACCGATGAGGTAATAACTTAGTGGAGATGTTGGGAAAGATCTAAATACCAGAAATTATATACTTGTACAAAGTTCCCTTGATAATTATTTTGAATAAAGATGCACATTTTATGTAACTCTTTTGGAAGGGCATGAACGAATCCATAGGGACTAAATTGAAATTGATAATTACATACCATTCTATGAAAAATGGATGGTCCAAGTGAACTATACGCATAGTAGAGGATATACATTGAGCTTTCATCCTAGACTTTCATAGAGTATGGAATGATCACCTAGACATATCACCTTAACAGGATCATTATGGGAGTTTGTTTTATTGATCATCTTGATGTCATGAGGTAGGTCATGTAACAGTTGTGGATCCCAGTTTGGTTTTAGATACCTATGAGAGAGTGAAACTGATACATAAGAAGTTGATCACCACTAATAGACAAAAAGATCGCACGTTGACCATAATAGTAGACCTTTGGAGTTCATAATGGGAGATTAGTTTTTTCATGAGAGTGACTCCAAGGTTGGGGAACACACATTTGGGGAATCATGGAAAGCCAACACCATGTTTTGTGGGACTCTTTGGGATCACTAAACGAGTAGGGATAGTGGACTAGCATTTGTAACTTCCTCATTATTGGGAAATGCATGATATTTTCTATGTTTCTCAGCTTGGAAGGTACATGCTCGATCCGTCACATGTTATAGATTGCATGGATGTTGAGTTAGAACCTGATGCATATTATGATAAGCATCCAATGTGGATTTCAGAGAGGAGTGGGAATGTCCTCTAAGGGAAAGCAATACCACTAGTTGAAATTTAGTGGCAGCATGGACAAATCCAATAGGAGATGTAGGATCACAATCATAATATTCAAGCATGGTGGCCTGATTTGTTTGAGTAAGACAGATAGAGATACTTCTTAGGGATGATAAGACGATAGAGGGGTAGAATTGTAATATCTTAAAATTTCAAAGATAATAAAATCCCCTGTTGATAATAATTTATGATTAATTTTATTAGAAAATGTAGTTTTCAATAAAATTAACTTAATAAATGACTTAAAGGTCTTTTGTACGGGTAAAATACTAGTTAACACTTTAAAATATTCTATGGAATATTTTCAGAGTTAGGTGTTCATATAGAATGATATTTTGGGGCCCTTAGAGCCTCGATACTGAAATAATAAAAAATATTATACATATCATATTATGTGTAGATGATTTCATAAAAATAATTCAATATCTCTTAAATGGTGTGTCGTATGAGAAATATGAGACTATGGTTTGTTCCAGAATGTTGGTCTTACCCTAGGTGAAACATAAAATTGGTGCACATTATACATTTATTTATATCGCACATTAGGATAACATTTTTAAATTTTTTATTATATATTTTATTTCATAAAATAATTGAATATATCCCAAACAGTGCATCATATGAGAAATATGTGACCACCATTAGGTTTGGGATGTCGGTTTTACCTTCATAATGAAAAACCATTTGTGATAATTGGGAATTTGGTTACATCACACATGAAGTAAATTTATTTTACCCTTATTACTATTAATTTTATTATGTTTAATAAAAAAATTATTTTTTTTGTAACCTATCTTCTTCAACATGGCATGACCACCATATTTGTCATCATCTTGGTTTAAAACTTCTTAATTTTCACTATTTTTACTCTTTTAAGTTTGAAACATATGAATGGGGTATAACTAATAACCCACGTTCAAGTTTTAGTTCAATCAAGGATAAAAATAGTTGATTAATTTTTTGGTTTTGAAACCCCATATGCATCTTGGGTTTTTAAATGGATAAACCAATTAGATTCTGTTGTGGTTGTTTTGGGTGAGTCGGATAGAACTCAAAAAACCTCTATACTTGAAAGGTAAAACATGGTAGATCTAATTCAGGTGTTCCAGGCCTGTGGTGACCATCTTCATCTTCTCTACACTGCGTACAGTGCGTTTTTACTGGTTTTTATTTTATTTATTTATTTGATTTATTACATTTTCTTCCTCATTTGATTATGGAAATAAATTATTGATTGTAATAATAGATGATAAACCCGAAACTATCTAGTTATAATCCCTCAAATTATCAAGAATATTTCACAATTTTTCAAATAATAAATTATATGAAATTTCTCAAAAGATAAAAATAATGAATTATCCAATGATTAGTAGACCAGATTATAAAGGTATAATATTTACAAATTATCGAATGAAAATTTATAGATAATAAAACGATAAATTTTTAAAAAACATAGCAAGAAATAATTATTATAAAAGTATCAAAATGATAATTATGAATAATTATCAAACAATAATTTCATTAAATTATAAAAAGATATTTGTAGGTGTTATAAAATGATAATTACTCATGATTATAAAAGGGTAACTTATAGAATAAAAATAATCACAGGGTTAATTTATTGAATTTTTAGATGATAATTACTTTTTATTATCAAAGAATAATTATTAAAAATAAAAAATAATAATTGATAGTTTATCAAAAGAAAAATTATAATAAGTTATCAAAAGATAATTACAAAGGACAATTTATAATAGATTATTATAAGATATTTATAAATGAGAATTTATAATAAATTATCCAAATATATTTATAATAATTCAAAATGAGATAATTATAAAAAGGATAGATTGTAATAAATTATTAAAAGTCATTTATAAAGTATAATTTATAATAAATTATCAAAATATAATTTTAAATGGTAATTTATGATAAATTATCAAAAGATAATTATAAAGAATAATTTATAATAAATAATCAAGAGATAATTATAAAAGGATAATTTATACTAAATAATCAATAGATAATTATAAAAAGGTAATTTATAATAAATCATCAAGAGATAATTATAAAAAGGTTAATTTATAATAAATTATCCTGATATAGTTATAAAAGAAAAATGTATAACAAATTATCATGATATAATAATAAAAGGATAATTTATAATAAATTATCAAGCGGTAATTATAAAAATAATAATTTATAATAATTTATAAATATATATTATAAATGATAATTAATGATAATTTATCAAGAGATAATTGTAAAAGGATAATTTTTTACAAATTATAAAGAGGTAATTATAAAATGATAACTTATAATAAATTATAAAAAGATAATTATAAGGTATAATTTATGAGAAATTATCTAGAAGTAATTATAAAAGAATTTTTTTTGATAAATTATCATGATATAATTATAGAAAGATAATTTATGATGAATTATTATGAGACAATTATAAAATGACATTTTATTAGAAATTTTAAAAACATAATTTTTATTATAGAGAATATTGTGAGTGCATGTGCTGGACTAGAATGATAATTTAAAAAGTATTCAGGATAAAGAATGTATCATTACTTGTGATATTTGATTTATATTTGAAAAAATAGCCAGCTTTGGTTTTAGGATCCCTTGACAAACCTCGAGTGTTGATGTGTCAAAAACTACAATAATAAGTCCTATGAAGAAGTTTCCATGATTGTTTAGGTTTCCACTCCATCTTTCGAAGCACACATAGTTATTTATTCTTTTCGTTGATGTTGATGACTTTGAGGTAGGAGGTTCGTTACCATTTTGCACCATGTATATATGAATTTTATCATGGTGTGATGTTTATTCTTGATAAACCATTATAGAGATGAGTTGCATGTGGGTGTGTGAGTAGCTGTGGGATTTATTGATTATGAATTTATGATTATGTGTGGTTCTTAAATTTGATCTTGATATTCCTTACCATTCTTTGCTATGACATGTATTGTTTGTGGGTTGCAAAGCCTATGTAATTGGGCTTTAGGGACTAATATATTTAGGTGGAGCTGACATGTAAGGAGTTATGTGGTTTCAATTCCTTTAATGGTGGGTGTGGATACCCCTATAGAGTGGAAAGTATCAGTAGCTGATTACCTAACCTAACATAGACCAAACATACTTAAAGGTGGGGTGTCTACCTATGTATAAAAGAAAGTATAGTGGATGGCTGGTAGACACCATTCATGGATTCTTACAAACTTGGGACATGGGTGATTAAAAATATAAGTTAATTGAGTATCAACATGACATAAAATATGACATTTCAGTGACAACAACTAGTTGGGTGGGGTGAGACATTTGACATGGTGGAACATGAGACATTTACAAAATAAAAACCAAATAGGTGGGGTGATCTATGTGACATTGATGAAGGTACATGTTTTCTAGAATTTATTACAAGTACTGATCTAAAGTAGGTGGGGCCGGGGTTCGTGGCATCATGGTCAACACACAATGACTCAACACATGTATATTTATTGAGAATTTATGTATGTCATGATATAAACTATTATATATATATTTTTCACTTTGTATAAGGACACATTATTGGTTTCCTACTAAGTCTTGTACTCACACCCTACTTAGGCATATCAATGCACTTGTAGATTTCAAGACCATAGATATTAAAAAGGGAAAGGTCCCCATGGTGGATAATTGAGTGGTGAAGCATGGATATAGAATAGAATAAAATAGACACCAAAGTACCCTACAAATGTTTGTTTATTAACATGTGGTGTATTTACCTACATCGTATGCTCTATATAGGATCACCAATTTGAGGTCTATTTTTATATCTATGTCACTTATTCAGTTTTCCACATTTGTACTCTGATTATTTATTCATAATTTTATTATTTTTCATATTTTTCTTTCTTTATGACTTGATATAGAGGGTATAGTCCACCCACAGTCATATTTAGATCCTCACTACAAGTTGGAAGACACTTGCATATGAGGAGGCACAAATTAGGTCACATGTTATTCCAGCTCAGGATCAGTGGTTTGGGTTAGGAGGCCACATTAGTCATGGGATAAATCTTCTCAGATGAAAATAAAATGCACTAAATTCTAAAGGTGACAAATTACAATCCAAATATAATTATTGAACATAGATGTCCTTGTTAGTCCAATAAAAAAATTCATAGTGACATTTTCCCAATTCCACATTATTATAAGTAATGGTTTCAAAATAACCTTAAACCTTTTTCATTCAGCCTTATCATTCTAGAATACTAAGAATAGATATACATATTTTGAAATTTCTCTCTCCATGTTATCCAATAGATTTTTTTATGTGTTTATACATCTTTTTACATCCTATATGAATATCGAACAATAATCTATGTGAATTATCCAAAATTTCCCAAATTAGCTCTAGTTTTTATGGAACATATATCTAAGTTCCAAACCATATTACCCTCTCTTTATGAAGGTTGATATTTGAAATATTGACTACCTTTATTGTAGATCTATGCCATATTTCTAGGATACTTCAACCTTTACAAGAATGTATGGTTGGGATGTAACTTATGAAAGATGGGATTTCCCACCTAACCTTATGACTTCAAGATTCATCATTTTCAAATCCTCAAATATTAGGTCTCTTTCAATCCTCATCATAAATTAGGTAGGATGATCTTTCCTGCTCAAATCATTTGCCACCTTGTTTTCTTTCCCAATGTTGTAATGTATGGATAATTATATTATTTGAACAGTTATAAACATATAATTTGGGGAATATTTAACTCATTTTGTGTGAATATATATTTCAAACAATGGTGGTCAGAATAAATATTATGCTTCTCACTATAAAGTCAATGCCACAAAAATTTTCATGAAAATATCACTACCACCAGATCCAAATATTTTGTTGTGTAGTTTTTATTAGGAGTTTTTTATTTTCATTAGGGTAAGAAATTACCTTTTCATTTTTCATGAGTATGAATCGCAATCCATTCATCTAGGAATCACTGTATAATAAAAATAATTCCCTAGTATAGGGTAATTTAAGAATAAGTGATGTGGGAAATATATTATTCAATTCCAAAAAAATATTCCAAACATTTCTATATCCAAAGGAACATCACTCCCTTCCGTGTTAACATGGTTAGTGGATTCAATAGTTATGATAAATTTATCACAAAGTATCAATTATGTCAAGATAACCTAAGAAAAAATCAGATCATAGTTACCATGGTTCGTCTATTCCATTATTCAATAACTTATTTCTTTAGAGGATCTAAAAATATAACCTCGATAGTGATTATGTGACCTAATAATGACACCTTTTGTATCCAAAATTCACATTTTATAATATTTTCTAAAAAATAATCCTTTCTTAAGGTCATCGAAAAAATTCACAAATTAACTTAATGGTATTCCTTACTCTTAGAATAAAAAATAATAACACCTCTGAAGATAAAAAACTAATATAATTAGTCTATAAATACTCTATTAATGAGATCAACAAAGATGGCAGGGTAATTAGTCAATTTTAATGGAATCACTATAAATTCATACTGTCTATACCTCATTCGGAAATATTTATTTGAAATATATTAACTTTTAAACCTTACATAATGATATCCTTATCTAATGAATTTTTTTGAAATGAATTAAGATACTATGACCTAATAAAACAAGTCACTTTTATTAGTTATATGATACTTGTTCTTATTTATGATCTTCATAAGATCAAAATAATCAATGAAAAGTAAAATCGATTAATCCTTCTTTTTAAAAAAGAGTACTGGTGCACTCCACAGTGAAGCAATTTGGTGGATGAAACTCTTGTCCATATTTTCTTGTAACTTCTTACCTAATTCATCCAATTTAATGGGAATCATTCTATATAAAATCATTAATATAGGAATAGATATAGGTATGATTTCTATTGAAAACTCGACCTCATTCTCTAGGGTAAAACCAAGAAGTTCTTATGAAAATACACATATATATTCTTATAAAAGAAGATTATCATGAATTTTGACTTCATCCCTGATCATTTGATCTAGAAATATCTCATTGATGGGTATCATGATCCATATTATAGAATTTGATTACTATGGAAGCACATGATTATTCCAATGTTTATACTTGATAGTTGGGTGATTCAAGATATAAAATGAGATATATTTTCCTTGATATTTGATAAAATATTTTTGTAGGGAAAGCCAATCCATGCCAAAAATTATGTCATATTCAACCAAAGGAAGAAGAATTAGATCTACATAAATTATCCTCCCATAAATCTCAATTAGAGATAATTTATATATCTTAGAATCAATAATTGTTCCTCCAGGTGGTCTCATAGATAGTTTGATATCCAACACTTTAGGTACTAATTTCACATTCTTAGAAACAACATGTAACAAGAAATAATTTGATGAACCAGAATAAAAAAAGGTACCTGCAGATCGAGAAGAGAGATCTGGTGTACCACACATTACTTCATTACCATGATCTTCCATGGTGGTAGTGATCACTAATTCCCTCCCTCATTCCCTTGGTTTTGAAGGTTATTGGGGCCTATTTTATTCATGGGATTGATGGTTGGGTCATTGATTCACATAGTGAATAAACTCCTTGCACTTAAAGCACTGTAGTATGGTTAGATCAATAGAGGGTGTAACGCCCCAACCCCAGAAGCCCAGAGCCAATGCATTATTTTAATACATTGGAATGATTACAAGGAATCAATTGCTGAAAGACATATTAGTTTAGCAGTCTTGAAAAATAGATTACATACATTAACGTTACATTACACATTGAAAAAAAATAAAACAAAACATAAATGGTCCTTTTAGAATGCCATTAATCCCCTATCTTAAGCCTGAATATCAGTCATAATACACTTCTTGGCATCTTGGGAAAATAAAATATAAGAAAGGTGTGAGCTCAAACACTCAGTAAGATTAAGCAATACATCGGAAGATAACATAAACATTAGGCATGATGAATAGTTGAAAACACATGCCTTTACAAATAATAAACATGAATACTTTATGGTAGGAATATGAGATGAGTAAATAATGACATAATAAAACATAGTCAGGGGTATTATACTAGTCGAAGAACCACATGAACCATCAACATTATTTTCATAATGAGGGAATGTATAATGATGAACATTTTGAAACATCTTGTCAAGGCCTCAACCAAGACGTCTAAAAAGGATTAGGCCTCAGTCGAAACCATATATCAAATTGGGAAAGGCCTCGGAAAATTCCACATCTAATTATCACATGCGACCTACCGATGAATCAAGGAGCTATAGCAGGATCCACCCGTCAATTACTATGACCAATACATTCCTCATAATAAATAGTTGAAACATATCATAACATTTGTATTAAAACTAGCATACGAAATGTCAATACTTTATCCATAAACCATTAATGGTATACAAATAACATATCCACAGTCAAACATATCACAAAACCTTCAATAAAATATGAAATATTTTTATCGTAATAAATCAAATTCAAACAAGTTTAAAATCCATCAACGGATGTTGACATAGATGAAAATGATCTGTAAAATTCTTTGCGAGAAGTATCCTTTTTCATGAAAACATTAAAAAGTCACAGAATTTAGAAATGAATACATTTAAATAAATTTTTGAATAAAAGCGTCCCATACCACTTTGAAACTTTTGAATGGAATTATCATTTTAAAATCATTAATGCCCATATAAATAAATCATTAAAAACTCATTTTTAAAACATGGACATTAATGAGAATGATTTAGAAGAATAAATATTTAAAACATTTAAAATTATTTTTTAATAAAAGTGTCCCTTAAAAAGAATACCTTTGAAAACACTTTTATGAAACATGGATATGGATAATAAATATGTCCCAGTAAAAAAATACCCATAAATAATCTTGAATAATAATGAGATTAAGGAATTAACCCTTAACTTGCACTTTCCTTTGGTCGAGGGTATGTTTAACCTCCTCTTCTTCGGGTGTTTCCTTTTGAGTTGATCAAAAGGGCTCCATAAATTGGCTCTATGACCAAAGTAAGGACTCTATGTTGATGTGATTTATATTGGTAGAATATTTGGGTAGGGTTTGGCTGAGCCAAATGGATTTCGAGGTGAGATTTTTAGAGAAGGGGATGTTCCCTTTTATAAGAGAGGTGAGGGTCACTTTAGAAAAAACATGAAATGTTATTTTATAATAAAATAATTTTTGGTTTATAATGGATCTAAAATGATTTATTTCGAGGCTAAGGTGGTTATGGGTTGAAATAATATAATCCAATAGGTTTTAGAAAAGTTTAGGTTACCATCTTAACCTTATATTTTAGATATAACTCTTAGTTAAATAGTTTAACTTTTACCGTGTCTTTTTTTATTCTTACAATATATGGTTACTAAACTTACTCTAAACATTAAAAATAACCTCAAGTTGTTCATTAATGACATATATAATATTATTTAATACATTTTACTGAACCTTGGATTTTTAGTAATATTATATGAACCAATAATATAGTATTTGTTTTAAAAATTAATTTATGTCAACTTTGACACAATTTGGTATTTGGTTTCTGTGAAATTAATCACAACTTGATTACTTTGAACAAGAAAAATTGAATCAAAAATTACTTTTCAAATTCACCACGAAAATTTGTGGATGTCATAGAGACTTTGAAATTATATTTATTTTAATATTTATAATACCATTTATTTGATTCTTTCATTAATAAGGTAATTACTGCATCATCGTTGTATCATAAATAAATTTAATTATTTAATGTCTAAAAATTATAAATTAAATACCATTATGTACTAAATCGTTTTATCTTTCTATTAAATATTTATAGTTGAATTTATCTTATGTATAACCCCATATTAAAAATGGTTTAGTTAATAAACTTTGAATTTAACACTTTTAACTCTTCTTTATATAATATAATAATAAATGTCCTAATCTAATCCAAGTGGACATAAAGGATCATATTTTATTCCTAAGATTGTTTTTGGTAGAATTACACTTATCCAATAGAATTAGGACATGTGTTAGGGTAATTATAAATTCATGTTTACCTTTAATTACCCTATTTACTTTTAACCACGGTAAATAAAAGTCAAAACTTACTATTCACCAAAAATTATTTTCATCTTATTGAATCACATTTTACTTACTGATGTCAAATGTGTCTCTAATATTTTTGAAATTCAACTCACAGAAGTGGTAAAATTATGTTTTATGCAAATTTGATAACATGCCTAGAAGGTGAGTAAAAGAGGTTAAAAAGTTCAATAAACTTTTATATATCTAATTTTAATATAAAATGACGCCAATGAATTAAATTGAACATATATTGGTATTATATATATATTGTGACTTAAAATAAATTTAAATAAAATAAATAATTATTTAAATAAAAAGTTGGTTTTAAATAATAACGCTGTGTTTTTTCACTATTAATCAAAAATTGAATGTTTTCAGAAAAATACAAAAAATTCACCGAAATCTAATTTTGATATTCAGAATTCAAAAACGAAGTCTATTTTACCAAATAAAAAACATAGAAGTTTCATTTATTAATTTAAAATTAATTCCCGTTGTCAAAACTAAAAAAGTGGGTTTTTAATAAGTAAAAACTATCAAAAGATTGGCATGTGTTTATGTAAAATTTAAATGTGGAATTAGTTATAATGACCTAAATTGTATTAAATGATAAAAATATAATTTAATTATACTTCCAAACCACTCAAATGCATAATTTAACACTATAAATTATTTTGTTTAAAAAAGTTGTTTTCAATTAAAATTTAGTATTTTTCATTATTAATCAGAATATGAATGTTATCAGAATAGTAACAAAAAATTATCCAAAATAATTTTTTATGTCCGGATTCTGAAGAAGAATTTAATTTAATTAAATTTAAAATATAAAATTGTCAAATATTTGTTTTAAAAAGGGTTCTACATTAAAAGGTGGAAAATTTTTATTTTTAAAAAAATTCTTATTTTAAATAAAAAAATGAATTTGTTCTTTTATTATGTCTAAGAAACATATAATATGCATGTTAAAATTATATAGAGTATATAAGATTTAAAATATAGTTAATACTATTCATAACCGCTTTTGGAACTGGTCTTTTGGTAAGTTGTGGTGTACACGAACTCGGTATTGCGTGTAGCGCATGCTATTAAATTACTTTAATGAGATAACGTACTATGAAATATTGAGGTGTTTCATTATCCCCTCCTTCAATAAATTGTGTCCTCACAATTTAAAAATTTTCTTCGAAAATAAAAGGTTAAAAATAGAAAAATACCTTTGTGGAAAACCCACATCGGAAATTGGGTTAATAAAATTTAGTGTTAATAAGAGGGAAAGGGAATAAAAAAGTCACCACCAAATAATGATCTATATTAGGAGAAGATTGGTGGAAATTAGAGACACATGATTCGAGGAAAAAAATAAATATTTATAGGGAGTGATTGAGGTCATCAATCACAAACAAGTATAAAATTGAGGGCCTCAAAGCCATCAATTTATGATGATTTAAAATATCTTTAGTTTAACAAAACAAAAGGTATTAGGATAACACATTTTTGGTTTTAAGATCCCTTTTATAATGTTTAAGAATTAATTTATTTATAGAATAAGAGGAAAAAATATACTTGAAAAGTAGAGTTTCATCCTTCAACTAATTCCTACCACAAAATCATCTTTCACTCCAAAAGATAATTGAATTCAAAAATATTCTATTTATCCTAATCGTATAGGGTTCCAAAAATAATGAATTTATAATTAATTTGTTAGGAAATTTTAAAAAAAACTACATTATACAAACCAGGACATCACATATTCCAGTGGTAGGTAATCCACCTTGTCGCCCTTCAGTTGCAGGTTTATGTATCACATCCTTTCTGGAGGCGATGGTTTGTCCCCCGACCTCCGGGTTGTCCTTTTTATTACAACACAAAAATAATCTCAAGAAATGATTTATCCTTAACAATAGTATCCAATTTAAAACTTAATCGATTCCAACCTTTAGACTTATCCAAAATTCTTCTATCTAAACTCACAGTCCAAAATTTATCAGGTAAACACAATGAAGATCCTTTTTGCTACGTAATAAAATGTGAATAACTTTATAATGTATTCTTTTAAAACACTGTAACACCCTGAATTACCATAAAACCTTATTTATTACATTCATTCTTCCTTATACCTTATAGAGTACAATATATACTCCTTGTATCCAAAAATGTTGTAAACTCTAATAATGATGTAATATATGAATCATTAATCAGTTTCAAGGTATTCAATAATATCCAATATAATTTATCAAAATCAATCACATATTATTCCAAAATCACTACCTCACTATTATAACCTTATTATGGTTTATATTTCTCTCAACCATATTTTTTCCAAAAAAAATTAACCTCTTATTGTGTCACTTTTTGTGGTTTCACACAATCTCAAGTCCTTAATGAAATAGTACTGCAGTATAATCCTTTTATACTCTATAATTCTTATAACATGTATATCATTAATGCAATACTCAAATAACAGAATACTTTAATAAAACCATAATAAATCTAATCATTCATTTTCATATTCAGTTGTATCATAACTTGATTATTATCCAATAACAGCATTTGGGGTATACTATGATGATTTGGACATTGCTTCACATAGTTTCCCAACTCTTTACGGATAAAGCATTATACATTTTGAACCTTTTTCTTACCCTTTCCATCACGTACTTGGTGTCCTTTTTCTCCACACTTATAACAAACTCCCATTCCCTTCAAGCATTTACTAAGGTGATTATTTCCACAGTTATCACATATAGGAAAATCCTTCTTTTCCCTCTTGCCTTTTTCCATCATTCTCTATTCCATCCTTTTCTTCTCTTGCTTCCCTTCAAATCCATAGGTCTCAGAGAATTATTTACTTATATTATTAACACATGATATTATTTCTTCGTATGATTTGAATAAATTGGAGACTATTTCCCTTTTAAATTTTGACTCAATACCATGAAATATGATCCTTCTTAATCTTTCGATCATGCTTTTTAATGTAATTCTCATTCCTTATACTAGGCTCCATTTCTAAACAATGGCATACACTGGGTTTGATTATGAATCACAATGCATAATTCCAAACATGTAGAAAACCTAACGTAAATTGAAAATATTATGCATATAATCTATAATCATACAATATTTTATTTGATGAAGTATTTACTATTAAATCCTTCATAATGGCATGTAATGTAAATGTGAATTATCCTAAGCATATCCCCTAGGAATTTTGTAAACAATAGTGTATCAATTTTTGTTGTCATGTACCAGGATACCCCGGGTCAAGCCCGAAACTCCTTGTCGGAGTTTTCACTCCTTGGTACATCTGTGCTAGAGCCGCCTCTACCTAATCGTTTCCAGACAGGGATCTATTGCATGTAAAATATACAAAATCTTTACATTACCAAAATTCTAGGAAGTTAATTTATACTAACACTCAATGTCAATCTTAGAGTAATGTTCTCTAATCAGAGTTTATCTAAATCTATTTCCAAGGTTGTTGCTAAACTTCCTATGATACCAACTGTAACACCTCGAACCTAGATGCCCAGAGCAGGTGCATTATTTTAATACATTAGCATGATTATAAGGAATTAAGTGCCAAAAGACCGATCAGTTTAGCTGTCCTGGAAAATAGATTACATACATGAATGTTACATTACACATTCAAAAAAAATAAAACACTACATAAATGATCCTTTGAGAACTCCATTAGTCCCCTAGAAAAACCCTACATATCAATCATAATACACTTCTTGGAATCTTGGTAAAATAAAACATAAGAAATGTGTGAGCTCAAACACTCAGTAAGAGTAAGAAATACAGCGGAAGATAGAATAAACATTAGGCATGGTGAATAATTGAAAACACATGCCTTTACAATTAATAAACATGAAAACTTTATGGTAGGAATATGAGCTCAGTAAATAATGACATAAAAAATAGTCATGGGTATTCTACTTGTCAAATAACCACATGAACCATCAATATTATTTTCATAATGAGGGAATGCATAATGATGGACATTCTGAAACATCTTGTCAAGGCCTCGGCCAAGACGTCTAAAAACGATTTAGGCCTCGGCCAAAACCATATATCAAATTGGGAAAGGCCTCAGCCAATTCCACATCTAATTGTCTCATGAGAACTACCGATGCATTGAGGAGCTATAGAGGGATCCACCCATCACTTACTATTTCCAATACAATCCTCATATAAAAATGTTGAAACATAACATAACATTCGTATTAAAACTAGCATACGAAAAGTGAATACTTTATCCATAAACCATAAATGGTTTAAAAATAACACATCCACAGTCAAACAGATCACAGAACCCTCAATACAAAATTAAATATTTTTATCATAATAAATCAACTTCAAAAAAGTTTAAAATCTATCAAAGGATTTTGTCATAGATGAAAATGATTTGTAAAACTCTTTGAGAGAAGTATCCCTTTTCATGAAAACATTAAAAAGACACCCAATTTAGAAAGGAATACATTTAAAGAC
The DNA here is from genome assembly GCA_963277665.1 of Viscum album. Classification (NCBI taxonomy): domain Eukaryota; kingdom Viridiplantae; phylum Streptophyta; class Magnoliopsida; order Santalales; family Viscaceae; genus Viscum; species Viscum album. Next base: position 839,169,353 of record OY728126.1, on the reverse strand, counting down.
ATTTTTGAATCAAAGTGTCCCATACCAATTTGAATCTTTTTAATGGAATTAACAATTTAAAAACATTCATGTCCATATAAATAAATCCTTAAAATCCAATTTTAAAACATGGATATTAATGAAAATGATTTAGAAGAATAAATATTTAAAACATTTAAAATGATGTTTTAATAAAAGATTCCCATAAAAAGAATCCCTTTAAAAACTATTTTATGAAACATGGATGTGGATAATAAATATTTACCTATAAAAACATACCCATAAACAATCTCTAATAATAATGATATTGAGTAATTAACCCTTACCTCGCACTTTCATTTGGTCAAGGGTATGTTTAACCTCCTCTTCTTCAGGTGTTTCCTTTTGAGTTGATCAAAATGGCTCCTTATGTTGGCTTTATGATCAAATTAATGACTCTATGTTGATGTGTGGGATTTTTGGAGGATATATGGGCAGGGTTTGGCCAAGAAAAATGGCTTTGGAGGTGTGATTTTGAGATAAGGGGAAGTGCCCTTTTTAAGAGAGGTGAGGGTCTCTTTAGGAAAATCTTGAAATATTATTTTATAATAAAATAATTTTTGGTTTTTAATGGCTAAAAATGATTTATTTCTCATATAAGGTTGTTATGGTTTGAAATAGTCTCATCAAATTGGTTTTAGATAAGTTTAGGTTACCATTTTAACCTTATATTTTAGATTTAACTCATAGTTAAATAGTTTAACTTTTACAGTGTCTTCTTGTTTTCGTACACTATATGGTTAATAAACTTACTCTAAACTTCCAAGAGAACCTAAAGTGATTAATTAATGATATGTATAATATTATTTAATCCCTTTGGAAAATCCTTGTATTTTTAGGAATATTATATCAACCAATAATATTGTATTTGTTTTAAAAATTAATTTATGTCAACTTTGACACTATTTGGTATTTGGTTTCTATGAAAGTCATAAAAACTTGATTACTTAGAAAACGATACACTGAATCAACCCTAATATTTCATATTCACCTATAAAATTCGTTGATGTCATAATAACTTTGAAATAATATTTATTTTAATATTTATAATACCATTTATTTGACTCTTTCATTAATAAGTTAATTACTCCATCATCATTGTGTCACAAATAAATTTAATTATTTAATGTATAAAAATTATAAATAAAATAACATTATCTAGTAAATATTTTTATATTTATAATTAATATTTATAGTCCAATTTAACTTATGTATAAACCTATATTATAATTCCTTTAGTTAATAAAATTTGAATTTATCACTTTTAACTCTTCTTTAAATAAAATAATAATAAATGTACTAATCTAATCCATGTGGACCTTAAGGATCATGTTTTATTACTAAGGTTGTTTTTGGTTGAACTACACTAATCCAATAGAATTAGGACATGTGTTAGTGTAATTATAATATCATTTTTATCTTTAATTACCCTATTTAATTTTAACCGTGGAAAATAAAAGTCACAAGTTACTATTCACAAAAAATATTTTCATGTTATTGAATCACATTTTACTTAATGATGTCAAATTTGTCTCTTAGATTTGTGAAATCAACTCACAGAAGTGGTAAAATTATGTTTTATGCAAATTTTCTGACGTGCCTAGAAGGTGGGTAAAAGAGGTTAAAAAGTTCAACAAACTATTATACATCTATTTTTATTAAAAAAATTACTACAATGAATTACATTGAACTTATATAGGTGTTATATATCAATTTTGACTTAAAATAAATTGAAATAAAATAAATAATTATTTAAATAAAAACTCGGTTTTAAATAATAAGGAAGTGCTTTCCACTATTCATCAAAAAATGAATGTTTTCCAAAAAATTCCAGAAATTCACCCTAAGCTAATTTTGATATTCTAAATTCAAAAATAAAGTCAATTTTACCCAATTCAAAATATAAAATTTTCATTTATTAATTTAAAACTAATTCCCATTGTCAAAACCCATAAAGCGGGTTTTTGAAATGTAAAAACCATCAAAAGATTGACTTGTGTTTATGTTAAATTTAAATGTCAAATTAGTTATAGTGACTGAAAATGTATTAAATGAAAAAATATAATCTAATTATACTTCCAAACCATTCAAATGAATAATTTAACTCTATAAATTATTTCAATTTAAAAAGTTGTTTTCAATTAAAATTTAGTATTTTTCCCTATTCATCAAAATATGAATTTTATTAGAATAGTACCAAAAAATTTTCCAAACTAATTTTTTAGGTCCTTATTCTAAAGAATAGTTTAATTTCATTAAATTTAATATATAAATGATTCAAATATTGGTTTAAAAAAGAGTTCTCCATTAAAAGGTTGTAAAATTTCATTTTTTTAAAAATTCTTCTTCTAATTGAAAAAATGATTTTGTTCTTTTATTATGTCTAAGAAAAACATAATATTGATGTTAAAATTATATAGAGTATATCAGGTTCAAAATGCAGTTAATACTATTCACAACCGCTTTTTTAACTACTAGTTTTGTAAGTTGTGGTGCACTCGAACTCGGTGTTGTGTGTAGCGCAGGCTATTGAATTACTTCAATGAAATAATGTACTATGAAATCGTGGGGTGTTATAGAGGGGACCTATATCCCTTATATTAGGTTAATAATCCTATTAACCTTACATTAAAATTTTTGTAATTGGTGGTATACTTTACCATACTTAATACACTACCTTGATATTTGAATGAAATTACCTAGGTGATTCCTCAATGACTTTTAGTAAGCAGGGGGTTGGAATTTATTCCCCCACATGACTTACAAATAGGGTTCCCCAAGAATTCCACCTTAATTTTCCCTCTCTATAGTACTAAGATACCTATATTCCATATACACCTTTAGTGCACATCAAAAAATTTATTCACATATTCAAATGACTGTTATGGTCAAATCCTATTGAAGAAGATGTTTTAATCCACTGATGAAATGATTGATTTTAATTTTAGGATTAGAGATAAAACTTTAGGCCTATCTTTAAATACATGTGGGTTTTCCTTAACAATTACCAATGGATCTATCCTTATATGATTTTTTTAAAATACTTGGTAAATAACACTTTCTTGAATTCTTTATAATCCATTGAGTCTACTTACTCTTTCTTTATTGTATTCTTTATAAGTTTCCATAATTGGTTAGCCTTTCCTTTAAAATGGTAAAAAAATAAAACAGAAATCTCTTGTTATAGTCATTGGATAATGGAAAATATGTTTTCTATCACATTGATCCATTTCTCATTGATAATTGGATTGGAATATCCACTAAAATTGGGTGGACGTTTCTGCATGAACAACTCAACAGATAATTTATCCTTCCTTGGTAAATTCATGAGATCAACATGGTTTGAGTTATTATTAACATATTTAGAGATTTTAGTGAGCATTATTATGAGGTCTTATAATATATATATCCCATTACATTAGGTTTTCCATCTGGTCAACATTCTCATTGTCCCCCACACCCATTGTTATCCTAGTTCCTTCTTGTTCTTACCATCAGTAAAACCAAAAAAGTGTTAACATTAGTGACATACAATTAATATCTTAATGGAATAATATCATAAAATGAAATCGACCATAATATTTATTACACATTAGCAACATAATTTTATTCTATAATTATTTCTGTTCAACCGACATTATTCTTCATTCAACATTTGGTTAGGTTTAATCATAAATCTTACCCAAATAAATCTATATAACTAAGAAATCAATCCTTCATAATGGTTCATGAAAAAAAGTTTTCAAACCAAATAAAATCTTCTAGGAGTGTTTAGATAGTTTTATAGACCTAGGCCTACTAATTTTTCATCATAGGGATGATTGTTTTAATGATCAAACAACCATTTATGGTGTGATTACCCCTAGGTGCATCTATTTCACAACCACATCTTCTTTCTTATATCTAGACATGGATGTATTTCTATAAAAACCACCTGATAAAGTATTATCATTATTATATTATATCATCCAATACTTATAATCATATATAAATTTTTAACTAAGGTTCCATAACCCTAATTTTCAAAAATTGGATCTATAATCTCTAAAATTACTAAACCATTACTTTGATACCAACTAAAGAAATCCAATCTAAACAATTACTTATTTTACATGTTTTAAGGAAATAAATTTCAATAAAAAAAATATCTTAAGGGATGATAAGTTTACCCTATTTGGAGACTAAATACATAATAATCTTATTTTATAGCTATTGAGATCATTTATCCTTAATGAAACCATACTAGAGTTTCCATTAAAAATCTCATTTGTAACCATCATACTCAAAACCCGAGGAATGAAAACATAATAAATATGTGAGATGAAATTCATATAAAGGGATAAATAAAAATTTCACCAAGGAAAAGTTCATAAGAAAAAGTAAAGGAATTATCATATGTGAAATATCATAACTGAAAATTCATTTTTTTTTATTTTCAAGATACCCGCTTTTTGGGTGAGCGGTAACCACAAATGAACAAAATACAAGATCCAAATTCAAAATTCAAATTTCAAATTCAAACTGATCCAATAATCACGCCTCACTTGATGTGACTTGTTGCGTCACACACCCACCTCACGTCACACACCCACCTCAAGTTGAATGCCCACCATCGACATTGTCCTATGCCGCCTCCATCGTCACCATCTCAAGATCACACCGTCATCGGAAATCACTATACGCAACCACCGAAAAAACAACACCAGCCATCGCAAACCAAAAAAATGAAAAACACAAGTACAAATCTAATTCACTTCATCAAAATACTAATTGAAAGGATCCATAACTAGAAATAGCACCGTTGTGAACCACCTACATCTTCCTCTAAAGCCAAAACAGACCACAACCAAATCGGAACACACCATCGGGACTTCACCGATCAGGTCTCAAACAGATCGACCGCCAATGAAAATAAGTCAAACAAACCTTCCCCAAAAACAAAAACATACCGCACGAGAGGCGCCGTTTTTTCCCGAACCCCACCGCCAAAAACCTTTATGGAACCACCGCTTTGGATCCGACTCAGAGGGAAGCATAGGTGCTTGAGGTCAGGGCAGGGATTTGAGTGACTGAGGACTCTGGATGATGGTAGCACGGTGAGACTAATATCAGAAGCTAAAACCAAGATCGAGCTGAGATAGAAGCACCCAATGAACCGACGACCACCGAACCACTTAACCCAAAACCTCTGTGTTACCATCGCTCCAAATCTGACCTGGAGAGGATCAGTGGAACACGAGATCAGAGTACAGTTGTGGCTACCATAGGCTTTAATATCAACAGCCTTCAACAGGACCAAAGACGTCATTCCAGGTGATGATCTCCATAGCCGCAATTAAAAGAAGAATGAAAAACAACCCATGGAGATGGACAAATATTGAAAGAGGAAAAAGAGCAGAAGAGAGGAAGAAATAGGTGTGGCGATCAGATGTGCCGCCGATCCCTGGCAGAGGGAATCAAGGGGAAACCCTAGACGAGCTGAGCAAGAGAGGGGTATGACCAGGAGAGAAAGGTTCCATCGACCTCTTTTCACCCGATTGGGTACTATTTAGATCCACCAAGGCATGAAATATCATAACATTTTGAGAGATAATTAGAAGATATAAGTGGGTCTCAAATTATAAAACAAAAGAACATAAATCCACAAAATATCAACATGGAATCATAATAGATATAACACAAATTAGAATCACTTAACGTAAACATTGAATAATGAGAGGAAAGATCATAATGAATAACACTCTTTAACAGTGTCACATAAATTAATATGAGGAAATATTACTTTCATGAGAAACGTCATTAGTTCTTAAGATTACATGCATCTAAAAGGTACTTACGAATAGCTATCTAATGAGATATAAACTATTAACCAATGGATTTATGGGAGATATAAGACCCCACTGATTATTCATCCATAATTACACGTTCCACTTAAAATCATTCAAATTTCACATTATAAATAACCTAAAGAAGTAAAATGTGCTTCATAAAAAAACTAAATGAAAATAATTATCATTTAGTAAAAAACTTATAGAAATAAGATTGGTTTTTTAAAACATTCAAATGGTATAAAGAAACATCCTGAATTATGTTTTTTGTAACAGAAATCATGATCACCCAAAAAAATTGTATAATAAAAGAAAAATATAGTGTAAAAAGTGAAACACAGCTCAATTAAAGGTGGTTCATTTTGAATGTAGAGAGGAAAATGAAAAATGAATCATGAAATTAATGCTCTTGAAAACATTTTTTATATATCAATATAAAATACTTAGTCACGAGACTCATTTAAAAAACCCCTTTGTTTTTTAAGAAAGTGGGAAAAATATTTATTGAAAGTTAATTTAGATAAAAATGATTTTCACATAGTTATAAAATAGAGAACATCATTGAAAATGGATATTTCTAGAGGATTAATGTTTAATAAAAAATTTTACAACTCAACAAAAATATTTTTAGATATTAATTTCTTTACCATTACCCTTGATTTCTAAAGAATCACTTTAACATCATATATCAGAAAAGTAAAAATAAACATTTCCTACTTCATAACCTTATTCATGTACATTTACATTTATACTATCCATAAAGAAAAATTATCTTAATGTATCGCTGAATGAAAATTAAATATTAATTTGATTTTTAGAAGCCTCTTTTTGGTTTAGAAGTAACCAACATACCACAAAGATCCAAAACATGGATGAAAAAAATTCAAAAATCAAAGTTACAAAGACCTCAAAAGAGAATACAGCTCGAAAAGGTCATCTTCTTAACCACTTTCATCTCATAATCATCACCACTATCATCATTGATTTCCAACACCACTATCATCATCACAGATCAAAACACTACCATCATCGTCACCTATCATCCTCATCGCCAAAACCGCTGTATCCATTCCCACAAAACATAATTTTCTTAGACTTCAAAAACAATATCAACCAACACACACCCAACTAGAAGAACCATCATCACGTCACCCTCATCAAATCCATCACCACACCAGAAACAAAAGAATCCAATAGAACACAGATCAACCACACCACCAAGTGAGCATAAAGTGGATCAAGAACTCTAAACATACACCAAATATAACCATCCAAAGTAATAAAGAACCCCATAAAGATTTTTAACACCACTGACCATTGAGACGAACCATTCACTAAAGAAGTCATTGCCAGTAAAGAAATCAAGAAAATAGAAAAATGAAACATAGCGCAGATAGAATAGATGAAAACCTCTATCAATGAATTGGAATACCACATGTAGAAAATGAAACATCATCTAAGGTATTGGCTCCTAGACCACACTTAGATGCAGAATAAAGTCATACCGATCTACCATGAGAACCCCCACCCTGGACCAAGCTGGGGTCAGAAATGAAGTGTTATAAAGAAAGAGTAGAGAGTTATGTGTTAGGAAGGAAGAGTATAGAGTAAGTGACCTAAGGGCTTCGAATAGCCATGACCACATGAATTAACTAGAGGAAAACTATATGGGACTATCAAGGGAGAATGGGGAAAACCCTAGATCAAATGGACTTTTGGGGGAGTGGAAAAGTTAAGTGGAGTAGGGATACAAAAAATTAGTTAAGAACACTAACTGAGACCAGATGGAGTATGTGTAGTCGAAGAAGGAAGTATATGGGACCTCCGAAATCACTAAGAGAGGAGGTACTACTACTATCGAAGGGGTGATGGAGATAAAGAAGAAATAAATCACCTCAATTGGGAATAGATCAAGGAGGGATGAGGTAGGGAAGAAGAAAATTTATTAGAAGGGTAGGGGGGAGATTCCGTAAAATAAGTGGTTAATCCTCCCCCATATTCTCTTAATTTATTAGTCTCTTATGTTCTCTTTTCAAAATCTGGTGTTAATTATCTTGATAGTTTTAAACCAGGCTTGTAAAAGTAGTGTCAATATTATTTTTTATTCCAAATTTCATTATTAAAAACCATTAATGGTACTGGAATTTATGTTTCATAAAACAAATAATTTTATAGTTCCATAAAATGGGAGTTTAATTCGTGTTTCATTAAGATGAAATTGGCGCTCAACTAGTTTCAAGTTATTTACCGATGTCACTGGATTACCTTATAATGGTAATTAATTTTTGATTTAACCATAAATAAACATATTAATTATATATATTACAAATATATATAATATATACTCATAAAATATAAACTAAAACCATCCATTAAATAATTAGGGAATTATGAACAATAGTGTTTCATGGACACGATAGTCCGCACGTATGCGTGGATGATAACTTAATTTTCTAAAGGGAGGAAGAAATAAGTAACAAGGTTTACAATTTCAAGATCTTAAATAGGATATATAGAAATATATATATATATATATCAAGAATATTTAATTAATTAATATTTTTTACAATATATATTAGGTAGTGAAGAAAAATGAAATATGTTTCTTCATGGAGGTGGTGGTCCGCACGTATGAACTATTCTCATTTTCATCTTTAATTAAAGGAAAGGGAATGATGGTTAATGATTATACCAGAATGATAATAATATTATTATAAAATAATTATACTAATTCTATAATTTTAATATAGTTTAATGTAATTTTAGTAATAATAAGTTCACATAAAGATATAAAATTAAGAAAGAAGGAGTTTGAAATTTATACCTCACTTCTTGGATTATCTCATTTGCAAAGGGGGTTAAGCCTTTGAGGGATAGATTTTTGAGAAGACCAGATCCTCTTAAAGGTTCCTAATAATTTTCACTAGATTACGAGGTAGATTTTGTGATGAAAAGGTTTTTTGTTTGTGTGGGTAAGTGAGGAGAGGATATTCCCTTTTATAAGTGAATTGGGATGATGTTTTGTAAACACAAAAAAGTAACAATGGGAAGCCTCCCTCAAGGAATGAAATAAAAAATTGGTAAATAATTGAGTGTGGAAGGTATAAGGTCATTAACTGACACAAACACCAATTTTAACACATTTGTTAAACATGTTTTTGGTCTTTACCTCAGGGTTAAACCCCTTTCACCCCTTTTGATTTTTATTGAGGTAACTACTTTTTTCCAAAGTAATTTTTAGACTATTCTTAAAAATAAAATGATAATTATTACACAATTTGGAAATAATTATTTCAAATTTTAAATCCTTTTTATTATATTAATTTTTTATGTTATAAATAAAAATTTCAAAAAATAAAATATAATGCATTGAAAATAATTTTTTGAAAAGTATAAATTAATATATAGAATGTTAGACGTGAGTTTTTAAATTAAAACCAACATTTCTTAAATTTTAAATTCATTTTCAAAACAAATATTGTTCTTAGAAGAAAGTTTAATGAATTTAATATTTGTACTTATATAATAATAATTTTATAAAACTCATGTTATTTTTAAAAATGGTATTCTACACTATTCACCTAAAAAACAAGTTTTTTAGAAAAATTAAAAAAATTAATCTTATATTAATATTTTCATTATGATTTAGAAAATGAATTTTAATTTTTCCCATTCATATTATAAAATTTATAAATATATTTTTAAAATAAAACCATAAAATATTGTAAATTTTTATCGGAAATCATTTTTTATTATAATAGCTATTATTCTAAAATTAGAGATAAACATAGAAATATCAAACTTGAAAAATATCAATTTTTAAAACAAAATTTTATTAATAAAAAATATTTTATTAGCTATTTAGCTAAAGATATTGAAATAATATTTAAATGGACCTTTATTTTATACGATATTTATAACTATTTGTACTCGCTTATTTTAAAACAACCATACATTGGTTTATATCTAATTGAAAAAAATACTTATGGCCTGTTAGGGATTGGTTTTTTGTGTGTAGAAATATTTCAAAACAAAATTTATTAAAGGAGAAATATATCTCTAAAACTTGATTCATTACATGTGAGGGTAGTATTTTACCGATATAATCAGGGAAAGGGATCCACTATCTGTGGAGTTAGTATTAACCCTATATAAAGTTCTTATATAGAGCATATGATTCACCATTGGGGTTGGTAGTCCCTCGAGTAATGATTATACCTCAGTGAGGTGTCGGTACCCCACTAGAATTCCTAAGAAATTACAAGGGTTTTTTAGTATTAGTTATTTTTTTACTTAATTAATGATATTATATTGAAGGGACAGCAGGTAATGTACACCCTCATCTGATGATTATTATTTATCAAGGATTGTGTAATGCATATATGGGTTCTTAAAGTAGCGTGAATGTTGGGAATATGATAATTGTAGCTTTCTCAAGGATTGGTGACTCCACATGTACCATGTTCTACCTTCATAATGAAACATGTAGTAGGGATATCCACATTAATATTCAAGGACATTTTTATACTTTTATCATCCCTAGTTTCTCATGAGATTCGGGATTTTTTAGGTTCGAGTTGAGAGGATCGGGACTCATCTATGTTCGTGACTCCTCTAGTTATAAAGATTATTTGGATTTCCTTATATTATCTTCTTCTAAGTTAGTCTATAGTAATGAAAGTTCTTATGTGACCTATTATTATGTATTTCCTTTGTGGTTTTGGGTAATACTATTGAGTATGTTTATACTCACCATACTAAAGAATTATGCTCATATGTGCTATGTTTATGCAGAGAATGGCCATGTTTTGAGATGGTATTTGTGGAAATAGAATTGGATTGGATTGTTTAGAGATAATGCCTTATGACACAAGGTATCACATGTTAGAGAATAGATGTTCATATTGGTGGCAGAGACCTCCATGGATACAGATTGATCTTGGAATACTCATAGCGAAGAGGAGGTTTGTAGTGACTTGTGTCTGCCAGTATTCAATGATTGCATGATATGAATATCCTGTTCATTTTGTAATATGGGGTTGCATTTAAACTCTCTATCTCATGAGAAAATTATATATAGTTCATTTTTTTATATATATACACCCTTATGGTGTTACTAATTATTTAACGTATTGGAGACATGTATATATTGTGGGTTGATATTTGATAAGGCCTCCCATGTTGTGTTATATGATAACTCGGTTCTAGTCACTAACCCCTGGCCTATTGAAATCGGGACCGGGGTGACACACTCAGATTATTGACGTCCTGAGTGAGGCCTCAGTGGGTTAGGACATCTCATTACATACCTTTGGCTAAGATTATGTCACACCTATATACCTTTCATATAGGTCAAGTTGAATCTTTCTCTCTTGAACCATGGAAAGAGAGTATCCATCTAAATAATACCACAACAAGGCTCAATAATCCCCATTAATAAATCATATAATACCAAAAATATTTGTACACCCTGGTGCTACCTTTCCATACTATCCAACTCATTCCATATTGTTTCATATCCTATAAGTCCTAGCCTCACACACCTAACCAAATATCTGACCATTCAACTCATGATTTTCAAACTCATACCACGCAAAAATCATCATTCATCATCTCACTCCCAACAATATAATCAGGGAATCTCCATAATGCCTATTCCTTGTACTTTATAGAATTTCATGTGCATCAATCTCAAAAAAAATCATCTACCCATGATTCACACCTACAAAATAACACAAAATCTTGAAAACCCCTCACTTGGGGTTACCCTTGTACATCACAGCTCATCTTAATAAATAAAAAGAATACACCACATTATAACACTCAACTCACAAATATATGATGTGTATTCTCAAAATCACTTGGATTTCTCAACTATCCCATAACCATAACACAATAATTCATAGCTCAGAAATCAACATCCATGCTCCCATATAGGATTACAAAAAGAAACTGACATGATAATACACAAACTAAAATGTTCTTAAATATTTATACCAGTTATCAAACAATAATACCAACTACCCACTCTAGTGTATTTACTCCCACTAGTCATATACATATCAGACTTCCCCTTAAGGATTAAGATCACACACATGAATATATATATATATATATAAATAATATATCTCTATGATGATATCTATTAGGAAAATCATGACCATATGGTTTGGTTAGGTATAATTCCACTAATAAATTATTTAGTAAAACACCAAATAAGTTATTATTTTAACTTTAAATAACTAAAACCATTCTATTTTTGAACCTTAATAATAATAACAAAAAATCATGAACATATAATGTGAACCAAAAATACTAATATGATTAGAAAAAATATACCCCATTTCCACATTGTGCTATGAGAAAACCCATAAATCAAATAACTTAATACACAAGACATGAAAAATACCAAACCCTATTATAACCTCAAAAGAACCAACATCAATACCAAGTCTTTAGTAACTTGGAATTCAGTATATGAAAGTGTTTTCTTGAAACAAGACAAAGTTTTGATCCCATATTTTTACTAGTCTTATATCTTGTCCACGATACCCCAAAATAGTGAAATAAAAAATAATGATCTAATGTTAATATTTAATATTCCGACCCACATCAATCTATAGTAATTGGATTAGATCACAACATGACCTCAAGAATGCATCTCTATTTTTACTAGGCTATCAAATAGTAATGAGGGTCTATATTGATACCATGGGTCGACTATACCCTAATATATGAGTAGAAAAATATAAAAAATAACATGAAACCAGTTATCTCAACATTCAATTGAATTAGAAGAATATCATATCCAAAAAAACCATAAATAATTAATATACCACATTATATAATTTAATGAACTAAATAGAATTTCAACCAAATTTTTAATACATCAAAAGGTCTCTCATAGATAGATCATATACATCCATGGACAAAATATAAAAAATAGAATAAATAACATTGAATGTTAAGTCCTGACCCAGTCCCATCTTATGACTTCATCTAAGCTACATTTATCATCCATCAAACATAAAGCCTCTTCCCTACTTGTGTTTTCCAACATGTGATTCAATAAAGTACTAGAGTGCTATATCCACCCTTCTAGGGTGTTATTATAACCCAATAAGCCATCAATAATGGACTCCCTGATATAACTAGTGAATATAGTGCATGAAAAATGTGATATGTTAATAAATAATAAATAAAAAATAGAATTTATTATACATTTCACAACCATAGGTATTGTTTAACTCACCAGGGTGTGATTATACTTGCTTAATCTAGTGATATATTTCTCTATACATGATACATTATAACATATAGGGGAAATAAATCCCCCTCCATATAACTATCTCCTGTAACGTCAAAACCTAGGGTGGAATAATCCACATCTATAGAACTATCTCATATAAAATCAAAAACCTATGTGGAACATCACAACAACCTAAAACCATCTCATATTACATAAAACACTAGGGATAATAATACCCTACAATGAACTGTCTCATATAGACTAAAATCCCATTGGGAATAATACCTCCCCCTACTACCATCCCATATGACATGGACACCTATGGAAAATAGTGACCCTCATTATAACCATCTTCTACAACATCAAAACCTAGGTAAAATAGGAACCCTCCCTAGAATAATCTCACATAACCTCAACACCCAATGGAAATGACACCCATCCACAAAACCTTCCCATGTAAAATCATCACCTCGTGGGAATAACACCGCTCCCTAAAATAATCTCCCGTAAAAAAATCATTAAGAAGATAAAAACCAACCAAGGATATTAACATATATCATAATCCTAGAGGGGATAAGTGCCCACTGCGAATATCACCATGTATCAAAATTATTATGGGGATAAGTTCATGCCTTAGGTATCAGCATATAATATACATCATTAGGGGGATAAGTTCCCTCCCCAGTATCCCATTTACAAAAATTCATAAAATATAAATCATTTCCTAGGTTAGTCTCTCAAGGAAAAAACCTATCACTATCATATCATTCACACTATGATAAAACTTATTTAACCCCTTGTAATAATCCTCTATAGAGTCAAAAAGAGTGGGGAACCCACTAGGGGTCTCTTAGTCAAAACAAGATCCAAACACACTACTTATTTTATTTATCTCATTTCTCAAAATCGTTGGTCAATGATTATCTCTTAATGGGAATAATGCCTCTCAATGTATTCATGATCACATAATGGCCTAGTCAGCCACATAGAAAAAAACATACAAGTAAACACTAAGGTATGTAATAATGGCCATCTTACTCTGGAAAGATAGAGATGTTAGACCTATCACACCCAATATATACATAAATCCTTCACATGGTAACCCCACTCAGATACAAACAAATACTAGTGGTGGAGGTAAGCAGGATTTCAGGACGTGTTCTTAACTGGAAGAATCAGTTTCTTTCCTTAGGAAGACGCATTGCTCTGGTTAATAGTGTACTTTCAGCCATTCCCATTCATGCCTTGGCTTCTTCCAACGTTCTGAAAGGAGTCATCAAATTAGTGGACGTCGTTATTTGTAACTTCATCTGGGATGTTAAGTCTGAAGGTAAACGACACTGGACAAAGTGGGAGAGGTTTGCAAGACCCATCCCCGAAGGGGGGATCAACTGTCGCAGCCTCCACTACACTATAGAAGGGGCCCATGCAAAGCTTGCATGGGAGATTCTGGAAGAGCAAACACTTTGGGGTCGATGCATGCCACCTTTGTTCAGAGGTAATGAGGAGGTAAGTTATGGACCATCTTCCCCGCTGTGGGCCAAAGTCCAACCTCTGGTTCTCTCCTTGTCTTCTTTCTCTCGATGGATTGTTGGTATAGGGGACATCTCCTTCTAGAATAAGAACTGGGCAGGCTCTGTTCTGGCTTTCCCAGGATGTCTGACGCCTTTGATCTCGTTCAAGGAAGACCAATGCCATCCCCGCTTCATCAAGGCAGTGTTGAATGCAGACCAACAGGTTGTCTTTGATTCGATCGTGTTGAATTCCGAGAAAGACAGGTGTGTCTTCACTCCATCATCCTCAGGGGTCTTTAATAATAGAGACTTCCAAAGGTGGAGGGTACACACGAGGCCCCTGGATCGGTGGAATGGTGTGGTCTGGTGTCGCCAGATCCCGACCAAAATGAACTTCTTGACCTGGCGGATCAGGAATCTGGCCCTGGATTTGGATGACAATATCAAGAAACTAGGGATCAGTTTGGCCTCAAGATGCCACTATTACAAGAAGCAAATGGAGGAAAGCTTGGATCACTTGTTCTTCAAAATTTAATGGGCATTGGAGGTTTGGTCTTTTCTTGGGGGAGTCAGGTCTCCATGCTCTGAGGAGACAGAGTATGAGTTTATGGAAATATGGTTTGAAGGTGCGCTTGGTTCGGAGAAGACTCGCCTATCACGTGCTGTCTCCTTTAATATGGGGTGCTGGTGAATCTGGAAAGCCAGAAACCAAGCCCGATACGAAGGATTTAGACCTTAAACTAGAGCTATCCTTGCGCGCATCCGTTTCCAGCTTATTGACATGTCGTGGCTCTTTAAAGAGCGGCAGTGTTTCTTCCCATTCCCATTCATGCAGAAGAACAATATATATCCTTCCCTTCCTGAGGAAGTAGAATCTGGGAAGTGGGTTCGATGGAACACCCCTGTTATAGGATACAATCTCAATACTGACGGAGCTTGCGCAGCGGGGGTGATATCTGGAGGGGGGTTGTTAGAGATAAAAAGGGTGATGTGATCCTGGATTTCTCTTGTTTTCTAGGCCAGGGAAATGACATTATAGCAGAGGCCCGTGCTCTTCTCACGGGACATTCTTTGTGCATTCAGGAGGAGGTTGCCATTTCGGAAGTGGAGGTGGACTCACTTGTGCTCCTTAACTCCCTTAAAGATAATTGCTCTACACCGTGGTCCATAGAGTACGTGATCAGGATTTTTCGCCATATGATTGGTCATAACATTACGCTTTCTCACATATATCGAGAGGGGAACAAGGTTGCAGATTTTTTGGCCTCCATGGTTGACCACGGTTCCACAGATGCGCATATCTTCCAGATTAATAGTTTGAATGCGGAATGTGTTGATTTGATCAGAGGGGATGCCCTTGGTCTGCATTACTTTAGACCTCCGTAGTCTTCTTTGTGTACTTTATTTTTCTCTTAATAAAAAATTACTTTGGATTGATGGATGGACTAGTGGTGGATGAACACTGAACTCTATCCTTAATCACCTAGATAAGATTCTATATGGTAACTCAAGGTTCTATATGTCCCACCCCTGTCAAAACATTCCCATTCCATCGCACCCTTCTACTTGGAAGAGACCAAATTCACCAATACTAAGATCCACTAAGTTTCATTCACTTAAATTATACCCATAAAGGGTATATATATATCAATACACATATTTATATATAATACCATGATCATATGAGACCATAGAACAAAGATCAGTGATCAAGGATCTATTGTGTCCCATGAAACTCCTATTATACTTATTATAGTTTAAGAGAAAAAAATTAATTTTTAATTCAAGGTTGATCATACACAAGTTTTAAGACCACTTATCACATGTTGCATCAGATCATGCATAAATATTAAGGATGTTATGAAGGAAAACATACCTCAACAAATGTTATTCCCTTCAAAATAATCCTAACCACTGATGTCGAAGAATATCATCTAGATATCAGCTATAAATCTGTGGCATTAATTCTATCAATGACCATTCTCATTAATTAAAAAACAATTATAAGTAATTTAAACATAAAAATTATATAAATCCCAAAATTAATATCTAGCTCATAAAAAAAATATCTCATTCAATGGTGTAGATATGGTAATACCATTTTCAATTAAGTATGGATCACTCCTGGAAACCCCCAAGCCCATATCTAGCAAAATCCCTAACAATTAATGTGGATTCATCAATCATTTAAATTCCAACTTGATGAAAACCCCCAAATAATTTATTTAATTATCTTACCTAAATGAAACTTAATAAAACCTATAATTTTCATCCACATGGGATCCCTCTATAATATTCAAGCATAAGACCAAAAATCCTTGATGATTTCATCATGTCTTAAAGAGAGTTTCACTCAAAACCTATCCCAGAGACACCAAGGTCATTGGATAAAAAAGTACAACAATAACGAAGGAATAAGAAGAGAACCATATATTAAATTATTTTGAAAGAAACCTTTAATCACAAGGGTTGAAGGTGGTTAAAAGTAAAAATAGGAAAGGAAGAGGAACTCATCCTCCCATGGTTCATATGTCTAAAAAATGAAGAACCCCAAAGGGGTGTTAAATTTTAATAGACTAAATGATAATAATGTCCCTAGTATTTAAGAACATTATAGGTACCCCATAATAGAATGACCCCTATATATCATGTTATAATGACCGTAAAATATCCCTTTATAATATAGATATTCAATTAATGGAATACAATACCACCTCTTGGTAGAATCAAACCTCCCATAGACCAAACCTTAATTGATTTACCCCATCATGGAATGACACTCCCCCATTTTCTTACCTTAATTGAATAACACATCTCACCATGACCATCATCATTACATGACCCCACGTTCCACAACATGGTCATCCACTATCCAATTTTTTTTAGTCTCACATAGAAATGAAATTATTCATATATAGGCCCAAAATTAATAATATATAGCCTAATCCAAAGATTCATTCACCATGATGTTTCCAACCTGTTAATGGTGTGATATAACTTTCTCACCACCCTTCACATCACAGTAGACCATGTTATGATGTGATCCCCTATTAGCTCAGAATTTAACTTACAAGATTCATGGTTATTATTAAATGGCACACACCATGCTTTAATTCCCCTAATCAAAATATGTTCCTAGAAAAATACTATAAATTTATTACTATATATCACTAATTAAGATGTGGTTCCCCTTATTTGGGACATGAATATCAACTTTCCTCAATCTTTGTAATCTGACATGAATCCAAATCTTGGTGAAGTGCCTTAAATCAATGATGTGATACATTCCAAACCCCAAATTTTTTAATCACATGCAGAGAGTTCATCGAATGATCCACAATGTTCATCATAAAATACTATTTCACCCTTTAAAAAATTTAATTAGACTCAACACTCACCCCATCCTGACTTCCTATAGTTACAAAATGACTTATCACATACACCATAAATATGTAGTAGGGTTACCCCAAACTCACTATTGAACTCACTTAATAAATTGAGGAACCTTATTATAATTAGAACATATCCAAAAACCATAATAGATTTGATCAAACCCAGAAGATCCTAATCTGAATCCCTATTCTAAAAACATCCCTAACACAATGGTCAAAAATTCAAAAAATTTCCTAATTTTACCAACCTATAATTACATGGGTTGTTATATACACATGGTTCTTATCACCCTTTTCTGAGAGTAAAATAATATAACATAATACATAACATATTACTTAATAAAATAATTACTCAATTATAATACTGAAAATAAATAACATCTAATGCCACATCCATTATAAACAATCTTCCACTGTATAGGTGATACCTTTCAAAAATACCAGTGTCTGTCCCTAGTTTTAACCACATATATATCCATATATTATTTTCTATATATTAAGGAAAAAATGATTTGATACTATTTTTTAATGCCCTATCCCGATTCACCAAAATTGATACCAATCCGGATGTTCTATGTGACGTCGTGCACACCTCCTTATATAGAAGAGTTTACTAATTAGTGGAAGGGGTCTATTATTAACCATGGGGAGACTATAATATCCACATTAAACATTGTAATAATATATTGGTCAATAGATAAATAATATTACATTAAAAACTAAGCATTAGGGTATGAATAATGGAATTACAACTTCAAGATAACTACAAAAAATAATAATAATTCCAGCATGTTGTAACAATTGAAATCAAATGAAATTCCTAGTAATATAATTGATGAGGAATCACCCACTGAGATAATTATATATAGTCATAATAAAAGAAAAAAGTAAAAAAAAAAGATGCTACCACATAGTTATAACCTCTCCCAACACCCATCTCTGAACACCTGTCATGACACTCCAACATGATAACATGTGCAATTGGCCTGACCCAACCATAATGGCATAGATTAGGTATACACATCCATCAAGTTACATATTAATCTTGGAATACGAAATATTAATAGGGCACCACCTGAAGGTCCTGTTATATAGGTCATATTATATAAGTTTAGTAATTAAATTTAAATAAAGTGATAACGCCAAACAAGAAAGCATACATGTTAGGTTATTTGGTGATAACCAAGACACCATGATACCTGAACCTTTATACATCAGGTAGTTCTAGTGAATAATAAAATAAGGGCCATGATATTAATACTCAAGTACATAATATTCAAAATTATATCCCACTAGACTTTTATTTCTAGATTTCTTATGAAATGACATAAAATGAAATAGAATTTCATGACTGGGCCATTAAAAGAAGTCATTGGGTACCAAATAATTCCATAATTGGGATAATAAGATAGGAAATCAAGTACCATTTATTTTTAAGACCAATACCATGATAGAAGCATTGGGTATAATACCATTCCATGACTGAGCCCCTAAGAATGAGAATTAGGAACCATGGAATATCATAACCAGGCCCTTAAGAATAGGCATCAGAAACCATGGGATACCATTATTGGGCCCTTAAGAATAGGCATAAGGCACCCCATAATACTATGAATGGGTCACAACAAGTATCATTCATAAGTACATAACTCCATGAATATTCTACTAATAACATAAAATATTTACCAATCCCTTGAAACTCTACTAAAAAAAGAAGTTTCTCCAAAAAATAATGAAACATAAACAAGGTAATGGATAGTCAATATATTCAATAAACCACCCAAACCCTAGAACTATGGTAACATCTCACATATCCCTAAATCAAATACCCTATATTAAAACTTTTACATTTATAATTTTTTGAAATGGTCCAGTTTACCCATAATGTAACATATCAATCACTAAGTCACACATAAAAACATATCATATCACGATCCAACTCATAATACATAATAATATAAACCAACCAGTTACCTCACTTCAAAAAATTCAAAACAACCCATCTTGTGTCTTGAAAACCTTCCTAATTCCTAACCACCATATGAAACAAGAAAGATCACCCCAAAAAACGATTTCATATCCATTACCCCTTTACAATACCTTATCACATGTCATGTATGAGAGATAATATATTTCAAATCCAACTCATCACCCTATTTTAAAGTATAGTAGTCACAAAAGAAATAAATCCATACAATGATTCTCTTATCAAGGCACTTTACTCGATTCCATTGGTCTCTCTCTCTCTCACCAACAGATCTCTAGTTCAAAGACTGATACCTTGTCATATCTGAATGGTACTAACATGGAAACCCCTTAAACAATTCAACCTATTTAACCACCCTAATTAACCCTCATTAGTATGTCCTACTAATCCTCTTAAGGAATGTTTCATCAATTGAAAAGAAAACCCCATATCATCTCAAAAAAGGGAAATCCAAATATTAGAGACTATACCCAATTACTAACCATTCCTTAAAATGGATTCCACTCTCAAAAACCTCACTAATATAACTAATAATGTATCTATCTATATAATGAAATCAAATATTTACCTAAATCCTCAATAACCTAGATTTAATTCGATATTGAATTCCTAAGCTCAAAAGTCCTTGCTTAATCCTTCATAAATGATGTTTTATAAGTGACCTAACTATTAACCAACCCTTGATGGCATACCCATATGTTTCTATTCTAAATTTTTCCCCTGGGGACCCATCATGAGCCACTAAAAATCCAATTTATACTTAGAGACCAAATCAAGGTCTATCACACAATACTAGCAAACATTACCCTTGGTGAAATAGTCATTACGTGATCTAAAAATTACAATACTATGAATGGTAAAATTATTCTAATGAAACCACTCCTTACATATTACTTATCATAACTATGAATCCTCTCTATCCCCATTTGGTATTCCTTTTCCTAAAATATCAAACATAAAGGCATATAACACACATAGACCCCAAAACTATTTGTTTATGTATTAAGGACCACCCAACTCATAGTCATAGGAGTTATCCCATCAATTATCTTCAATTATTTTTTCCTCATTAATTGGTAATAGAAGAGTCTATAAGCCAACTAAATGTATATACCAAGATTAAAATATTTAATAAGATCCTCAAGGATAAATTAATATGGGATGAATTAGTATTCCAACATATATTGCATTCCATCACCAAGAAACCTTTTCATTCATCAAAATGTTCAATTTTTTTGTATTGTACTTATTCATTCATATTTAATGAATTTTAATTATATTTTTCACTTAATAAAATAACCATTCACCCAAAAATAACAATCTAAATGAGTACACGGAATTTAAAAGGATTATTTTAAAAATGGATACATATTAGCATAATCTGAAGAACCTATATTCACATGATCTAATAATAATCATAGATTCAAATGAGCATGGTTTATATTGGAAATGATTTTATATGATAATTACTCCTAGATGACCTGAAATTATTTTACTCAATCAAACAAATTATATTCATGTAATAATAGAGGAGTGTCTTTAAACTTTAGAATGAGGCATTGATTTAATTTTTAAAAACTATATATTTTCTTCACTCATTCAAAAAATTAATTTTACATAAAAAAATATGTAAAATATTTCATCAAAAACCCAAAACCATATTCAATTTATCATCAAGTAATATCGATGGATAAAATAATATATCACTATAAATCAATAGTAAAAATCATTGAACTTCACTTTATAATCCATTTAGTTCAATTTCTCATCAAAAGAAACACGGCTCTTAAAATTACAACTGCTTAAACATTAATAATTGATTGAATGGTGATTCTATATAATACTGTTTTTTATTTATAATATTTTACTTATTTTTCCTATTTCAAGGACCCCCTAAATTCATTCAACACATAAATATTCACTCTTCTTATACAATAGTCTTCAAACCTCTTGAATTTAAATTTGAAATACAAATTTAAATTTGAATATTAACTTTATATTCTAACTTATCTCATAAAAATATGAGACATTATATTAATAAAGGATACTTATTCTCCCTTGATATGATATAGAGACTTAGATAATCTGGATTTAGTACCCCATGTGTAATTTATAAAGCTACATCCATTGAAATACTCGAATATTTACTTTTTATATTAACTTGTATGTGTTCAGTCAATCAACAATGAAAAATAATGATATAAATTATTTAAATAAATTTTAAACCTCAATATTTCTATGATTAGAATTTTTTGAAAATGGAATAGTTTTAACCATTTTTCTTCTTATCAAATCACAAAAAAACTTTGATTTTTATAGCATCATAATGCAAAGTACTTTTATTATTTATGTATTTAGGCCTCATCCATGAAACATCAGCTATAGAATAATGATTCCCATGTTTCTTTATATCCAGGAACCATATCCAGCATGTCATTTCACTCATCATTTCCATTATATTGGATTCAATCTTCTATCATTATTTTTAAAATCATGAACACATCCACATGACCAGGAAGAAATAGATGTTGTTTCAGAATATTCCATGGATAAAATCAATAGAACATAGTATAATATCCAATCGCCTAGGTGGACAAGTATTTATATGAAATCCATGGAATCTATAATTCCTATTTCATATTTTTAGTATTTTATTTTCCATAAATACATTTTTTATGAAATGGTTTGGAATAAACCATGACATAAACAAGCCTTACTTTACTTTAAAAATCTCCAAACACCAAACATTAACACTAGACATAATACAATAAATTTCAAACTCATAAGATACCTTCACATTATCTGAATCTTCTAAATTAATCTATGTATGGATGTTATTCATGTGTTGAAAAATTTCTTGATAAAAAAACACAAATCATTTAAATAACTTGCACTTCACATCATCATAAATGAAAAATCACTACTATTTGTGTAGCAAACACCACATGGGGCTATTTGACTATCAAATATCTTCCTTGTCAAAAAATATACCCCTTGTATTTTTTTACAACTACAAAATATAAATCACTCTTAATATTATCAGTGAATCATCATTCACTTATTCTAAGCCTATATGAGTGAACTTAGTTTTGGATATCAGAATAATGAACAATAATATAAAATATTCCCATATAGGTAACTCACATTCACTTAAAAACTAATAATTTAACTTCTTTTCTCAATTTATATTCTCTAGCCTATTATTATACATGTTCCAAAAAATACATGTGTAGAAAATTAAGAAAAAATTCAAAAAAAATTCACACATTCACTAACACACACAATATGAATTCATATCTTTTCAATTTTAAAAAATCACCCAAAATATATTCTCACTTTTTTGTAAAAAACATATTATTTGAATCTATGTTGTTATCTACAACTTTGGAAAAGAAATTCCAAATGGAATAATAGAGGAAACAAAGCACCATACAATATACTTGATAAGAATTTTGTCAAACTACCATCATAATCACCAACCTTTCAATTGAATATTTTATCAAGGGATTGGTAAATACATCTTCCACTTACTCATCTTTAAGAAAAATCTCTAACATGAATAATGCTTTATTTACCATTTCCATTAAAAAGTTTTGTTATATATCTGTGAACATTGATCAAAAATATTGAAATGTATTCTTTAATTGATTAATAACACTTAGGTTTTCATTGTTTATAGGAAATTGAAACTTAACTTAGACCTTTAGATCTAGAAGATGTGTTATAATCCACATAAAATATTATGTTTCTTGAGTTAAATCAACATAATATTCTTATATTATATTAAATGTAATAGAAATTGTCTTATTAATGTGACAATTACACATTCCTATCTCCTAAGAAGAACACTCCACCAGACGAACACTTCCTATCATTAACACTTCCTTATTAATTCACATCAGCGAATCTAGGTAGATATAAATTTCCTTTCCTATAATATGTTATCCAAAAAATAATAAATGCCCTTTATGTACCTTGGAATCTTGTTTTTCAAGATCAAGTGAGATTCCTTTGGTTCTATTTGATAATGACAACATAATCTCACAACATACAAAATATTGGGTCTAGAAGTAATCAAATATAGTAAACATCCAATGTGTTCTAAAAATTCCATTTGATTCACCTTTTCCCCATCATCATCCTTGGAATGATTTTTCCTATTTCAATAGGAGTATAAAAATCATTTAAATATTATATTAAAAACATTTTCGACAACTCTTAGGAATAAATCTATTGAAAAAATATATGATCCTTCTCTTGATAAATTTAAAGTCTTAATAACTACATCATTTCTTCTAATATTGACCTCTCAAACATCCGATTCATTTGAGTGGAATAATCATTGAAAAAAAATTCTTCACTTCCAACAAATATAAAACCATCAACATAGAAAATAACAATAATATATACCTATTAAATTTCATTCATATTGATGTTGTTTTCCACCCTCCCATTTCTAAAATTTGGTGTTTTCAAGAATGAGTCAAACTTTGAAAACTATAACCACATAACGTTATTTAACCAAAACAACACCACCATAAAACTATAAACACATCCTTCATCATCTCAAAGTAATAATCCATTGGGTTTCTCTATGTATGGTTCCACTTCAAGTTCACTATTTACGAATATACACTTGACATGTATTCAACTGATCTTATATAATCATTAAGAATACATTAAAAAAAATACACATTTTATAAAGTTATTAAATTATAGAAAGTGTTTCATGAAATTTTACTCCTTCAACCTAATAATAACACTTTCAAATGAGTCATGATTTATTCCTCATCACTTTACTATTTTCATTCAACTTGTTATGAAAAATGGAATTTGTTCTAATAAAATGATTTTTAATTGGATTATTTAATAACTCCAATGTTTTTAACTTCAAAATATTATCCAATTATTCATTCATAGAATATATACATTCTTGTTATTTTAGTTATTCATGCACACATCTTGTATTTTATTGGGAAAATAATGAGGTATGTGTTGTTTCCCTCAATGTACTCTTAGTTTTAACAACTTTTATATGATTAACAATGATATTTCAGACTTACAATTTATTTATAAACTCATATAAATAGAATTTTTATATTATGTATCACTATATAATTTTTAATCATCTTCTTACTTATAAATATCAATGAAATATTTTTCATTTTCAAAATTTCTAATGTACTATTAAACTAATTCCATATCATATCCATCAATTTAATAAAGTTTTATATGTTTTATATTCTTAGTTTATCTATTTTATAGATTCTTCACATCAAAATTATCATTTATTTTTCTTGTTTCATTATTATATTATTGATATGACCTTCTATTTGTATAATAAAATAATAAAAATTCCATCAAAACCACTGCTCAATCATTCCCATGTTATCCCTTTTCATTTTAATAATACAATGTCTTCCAAAACCCATTTAGAAATTAAAATATTAATTTTTACAATACTAAATTTTAAATTAATTCATGTTAAAGTTTTAATACTATAAATTTTGGTTTTGAATATGCATTTTTTCCAATTTGTTGCCTATAGAAAGAACATGATGTATTATAATCCCGTGACATCATTTGATCCATCTCTACCAAGATTTTATTTTTTAATTCAATGGAACCAATTATGAGGGGTTTTTTTTACTAAACTCAAGTTTCCATTCTTTTCAAAATAAGTGTTAAATTTTTTTCTCTTGTACTCAAATCCATTATCTATTCTAATTATCTTCTAAGAGAATCACACTCCTTTTCTATACAGCTCTTAGAACTCTTTATCATACTCAAGGCCTATGTTTTACAATTTATAAATATATTATTTTTAATATGATTATATTAATAAATAAAATAGATAATATATATATATATAAATATATTGATTTCTTCATTATAACATAATAAATTTCTGAATGAATATGTTCCAAGGGATAAGAAATTTGAATCTCCGGCTTCTTATATGAAGATTTAAAATGATTTCTATTTTGGAATATAGAAAAATACAATATATTTCTCTCTTAATCCTAGAAACATCATTAATATTTTTTATTTTAGTAATATTTTCATGAATGTTTAGTGAATTTGACCAAGTCTTTGATGCCAAAATGCCTTATCCTCCTTCATGGTCAAATAAAAACAATATTTAGCATCTCCCACTTAAAATAAGTTACCCCTTGTTCATTATCCTCTAGTCAAAACATATCCATCCATTAACATCCTCAAAAAAAAATCTATAATTTCAAAATTTATCTTTATTCATATCATCAATATGTTTAGAAACATATAGTTATCATGTTGTTCTTGAACCCATTGACATAAAGTGTATTATTTTAATTCAAGAAATAAAATTTAATATCTACTAATAAAACTCTTTTATTTTTGAGTGGCCTACTATTTTTGAATGATAAAAAACCTTATAAGCACTTTTCATAGTCCTTTAGAGGCTTTATATCAACTATCATTTGAGATAAACAACCAATGTATTAAGTCCATATATTTTCTTTTTGTGAATATTTTAAGATGACTTCACCACATGTTCTTTCAACTTTAATTTATTATTTTTATTATGAAAATTTATGTACTAAAATTTATAATAAAACAATTCAATAATATGGTAACGTAATTTTTATCTTCAGGGGATAGTTAGTCAGACCTTCTATAGTGTTCTTTTAATATTTTATTTTTTTATTCTTTTTGGCTTCATATTTTTTTCATTTAAAACATATATTCTTTGAGAAGATTGAATCCCCATTAAGTTATATCTTATAAAAATTATAGGTTTATATAAATAAATTTCATTGAACTAGAATATTATTACCACATGTTTGAATCCACTATAGATAGCTATAGAAATGGAATTTTGTACAATAAATAACTTGTTATCCAGATTATGTGACCTACCAAACATCATATTTTTAGCCTATTATTTTGGATTCCTTTTGTAAAAAAATTATTTTATGGTCCCAATATATTCTTATACTCAATGGTATTCTTCCATTAATTTTTAAAACTACCATATATATCAAATGTTTCATTGAAGATGAAATTTTCCAAATTAATAGATTTTTGATATTTATTTTTATTTTACACAATATACAATTTTTTTGAATTAAAATTGAAATTAGAATTTTCTTCCTCAAACCCAAAAACATTCAGTCATTTTTATTGAGTTATTTTATAATTAAAATAATCAACACACTTCATTATGGAATCATTACAATTTATAATTCCATTTTAATTTTATCCTATTTCATATACAGATTACCTAAATTTAACCATGATATTATTCACAATAATTTAAAAATACCATTGATTTTATGGAATATTTACAATATAATTTTCTTTAAAATTATCTTTATCTTCCCTAACATCCTTAAAAATATTTTATTTGGTGCATAATACCTTTAATTCATCATTTTGTTTCAAAAACATTGATATTTTATTAAGATACTCCATGAACATAAGCTTTAACATAAAATTCATATCTGTTTCTCAATTTTTTCATCATCATTATATTCATAACTAATGAAATAATTATTATTCAATTTATAAACCAATAATTTCCCCAAACCAACTGAAGTTACAACTTTTCTCTATCATATTATTCTTTATCTAACATATATAAGAGTTATAACCTTTTGAATTATTGGAAATTATTAGTCTTTACATTAGAAAAGAACTTTTAATTTTTGAAATTTTAATATTTATTCTTTTAGTAACTCTTTGACGACTCATATTTATCATTAATTCTTTTTTTCCTTCCTCTTTCAATAATTTAAAATAAAATTTACAATAGCTCCACATTTGATATACTTTAATATAAACTTACCTGAATAATTTTTTGACATTTTCAAACACTTATTAATCAATTATTTATCTGAATGTGATGAAACAATTTCACTATTATCACATCTATCATTGTTTATATTCTTCTAATCAACTATAGTCATCATCGTACCTTCTGCATGAGGAACATACCCATTTTAGAAACTTTATACACATATAAACTAAGAGATAATAGGTGTGGAAGCATCATATTAATATAAATATGATATTTTTCTCTATCAAAAAAAAAGAAATTATCTTGTGATTCACAAAATTTATCTTATTTTTCAGAGAAAAAATTACAACCAATGAAGATTTTAAAAAATACACATCACTTTCAATTATCAAATGTTTTTGTATTAACTGGAATCCTGGAACATAATTTTAGTAATTTTTTTTGAAAAATAGATTCCAATAGTTATTAATATCATTATATATATGTTTATTGTTGGATTCAATCATTGTTTCAAATTATTTTACATACCATCACTATAAAAATTTCATCACATGTGAAAGTGATCAAATTACAAGTTGGTATAACATTATTCCTAGTTTTATACTAAAATTTCAATTATATTGATCACTTAATGTAATAAAAACACAACCAAAAAATAATAATAATATTTAAAATGGTTAATTTATATGGTTTACCTTTTCAATCAAATGGATACATCGTTGACATGATCCAAAAAAACAAAAGATCATATGATCGATTAATCATCATGAATATTAACAAGATGGGGTTTTCCTTGAACTTGTATCACATAAAAGTCTATATTTACTGATTTACCATACTCAAACATAAGTAAATTAATAATATTTATGTAAGAAAATGAAATTAGTTTTCAAAATTCAAAACGTTTCCTTAATTTTCTATTGATGTAATCCACCTTCACTTCACTTCTTCACACAATGAATTTACCGTCAAACTCTAAGTGAATCCATTCATTGAAAACCCAAAATTATATTCAATTCATTCTAGTGTAATCCTGATGAAATAAAACATATATAAACATAAATCAATAATAATAATCTGAATATATTAATTTATTAACATTTTTTTCCTATTTTCTTCAAGTGAAACGTCAGAATTAAAATTCTAAGTGTGTTAATTAAAATAATTGAATAATTATTTTTAAACCATATTGTTTTATTGTGTATATTCTACTTCTTCTAACTCTGTCAAACTCTCCCCTAATCCATGAAAAAAATAATTCTTCACTCTACATAGCACAATAGTCTTACTCCCTCTTACATTGAAATTTGAAAATCAAATTCTAATTCTAAAACATAATTTGTCTTCTAAATTATCAAACATTAATATGAGTATTTGGATCAATCCATCATTCATGTTCACAATTTATATTATTTGGGTACATAGATAATTGATTTTGAGTATCACATGGGTCATCTATAAATTCAAAATAGTAAAAACACATTAATATATACTGTTTATATAGACCTTGAAATATTGATTCCATCACTATGTGAGACAAACCAGACATAATTGAATAAACCATTGTAATCTTCTTATTTTTTTGTAAGGAATTAAAATATGTTATAAATATTTTTGGAGCCAAGCGCTGAGACAATGCGGGATTTCAAGGCCCGAGGATATTTAGTGTGGACATTATAAAAGTACTAAATATATTATATCATGCATGTACAGTTTTTCAGAATAATGGATTGACACCCAAAGGGTATTCATATGAGAAATATGAGACCATTATTGTGTCTAGAACACATGTTTTACCCTAAGAAAGATATAGTATTTTTCAGCATCAGGTGTTTGGCTTGATTTCCATTTTTAGAGAAGCAATTAAATAAGTTATTTATATTTATTTAATTATTTTAATTAAAACCCAAACATAATGTCCTCTATAAAATCATATTTACGCCAAATCTATTAGATTAGCCACATAACCCTAAGATTTTAGAGTAGAACATGGTGGATCATTGTTGGATTATTATATTATAGATCAATGATTGGGTGTTGTAAGGATTTCTATTGATAACGGAGTTTGAGGATCTTGTCAATGGTGAAAATATATATTCATTATTCATTAATTATTGATCTTAACAAATGTTAATTAATTTTATTCATTTTGATTTATCCTATTTTGATATCTCATGATGAATATGAACAATTCACAAAAATAATTAGTTCACAGATTGATGGTTGATGATTGATCATCCTTTGATTTAATAATTTATTTATTTGGTTATTTTTTGTCCTTCATTCATCTTTATAATGGAAAAATTGATTCCAACCCAAAAAATGGTTTACATTAATTCCTCTTTTATTTTTCATGGATTTCTTACCTATTTCTTTCAATGTTCAGCATAAAAAATTCATTTGGTCAGTGTTTTGAAAAACAATTGGTATTTTATACTTTTTTGAACATAATTCCTAACAATATATTGATACTGAGGGTTTGGGTTCAGGATCAATGGAGCAATTGAGGTGCGACGACAATGATGGATGACTAGAGGTATATTGGGAATAGACTGGGGTTTACGGTTGTAGTTTGGGGATACAGAAAGGGTGGGGGTGTAGAGGATGATTTTTGAGATGTTGAGTGGATGAAATCCATCCATTGGAAACCTTGAAAGCCTTGTGAACCTAGATATCAGCTTTATGGTGATTCACATGGAAGATTTAGAAGAGGATGAAACATGAATGTTACAGATATCTAGAGAAATCAAGACCACAAAACATGTAGTATAGAAATACAAACCATGTAGTCCCATCAATACATAAAATAGGGTTTCAACATGTAGACAAGAATTAGACTTTATGTACTGGGCCCATACACTATTTGACCCTTAGCTGATGTGTACAGGGAGTACATTTCCATGAAGCTATGTGGTGCAAGACACCATGTGTTTCAAGTAACATGCTGTGTAACCATTAGATGATAGATCAACATGTATAGAGAGTACACACCCATGAACCTATATATCCCAACACACATTGTTTGGAATGGAAAATTATATATATTTAGAAAAGTACTCATATATGGCTTGAGTACATGGGCATGTCCTTAGTACACAACAATAACCTATGGTACATGGGCTAGCTAGGATGGTGTGCTTAATGCTGGATTAACATCTATACACCATGTACCACTATGGATATGACTTGTATTTTATATAAATGAATTCCATGTGAGTATGAGTCAGAGGAAGTTCCAATATTAGTGATACATTTCGTTTAGTCCTCTAGGATGCATCATGTACTCTATTAAAAAAGGTTTGAAGTCATCGTTATTCTCAGTTCAGATCTGGTATGATCTTGGGTAAATTACCATAGATCATTTTAGTGTAAAACAACATTAGTTAAGTGTGTTCCCTTAGTCCATCCCTATATGTTAATATTTTAGAATTATGTTTCAATCATTATATTATGATCCCATATATGGGATGAGTCTCAGATCGAGTTTTTGGGGTCCCTCTGTGGACTTGGGGTGTGATACTATATAATACCTTCTTGTTCCCTATGCAGGGTTTATGGTATCATCTTGTACAACATACAAAGTGAGTTGATCCCCTATATAATATTTCTATCTATTTGTACTTATGGTATATTTTATAATATTATCCCCTACATTGCGGGTTATTCCAGTTAGGTTTTCTGGTGTCCCCCATGATCCTTGGGTGTGATTCCATATCTATATATCAATTTATTTGGTGTTTTAGCGTGAATATTCTTCCGAGATACCCAATGAGAAAGACCTCAGGGGTTAACACCATTAGTGAAAGTGTGGATCGTGGGGGTGGATTCTCCCAGACAAGTGTTACCTAAAATCCTCAGGTAGAATTTGGTAGCTAGTAGTATGACTAAAATATCATTGGGACTTGGAGTCTATTATGAGTATATTTGGGTTTTTTTTATTCTAATTACTATGTCTCGTATTCTATTGACATGACTTATGATTATATGACTACTCTCTTGATTCTTTATATTTTGTGATTTTGGGGTGTCTTACTAGGTATTGTTATACTCATGCATGTTTGGTATCTTCCTATACACATCATTCTTTATAAATATTATAGGACTTTTTATAGAGTTCTTGCAGGTTTGAGAGTAGAAGGATCATAGTTCGTGATAGATATACCATTTTTGTTCTAGGTGTTTCTTTGAATGAATTCCCCAACTTTATTGTAGGTTGGATTATTTTGATAGTTTTGATGGACTTTTATTTGGACCATTATGATTTCTTGTATTTTTTCACACTCTGATTGGGATAGATGTTGTTCTTTAATTATGGTTTCAGATCTATTTTAAATTTTATAATTATATTGATACTTGTATGTGTGTAATGTTACTTAATCTAAGGCCTCCCATGTGTGAGATAAGCCTACTCAGCACTAGTTACCATCCCCTAATGTATTGGAGGTAGTCTTTGGGGTGTTGGACTCAGATTACCACCAGGAAGACGAGCCCCAGTGGGGCAGGTCATGAAAGAGTGGAATCACATGTGTTCTACCCTATGAAGTGGTTTTTTAGATTATTTAGCTATGAGGTTTGGTTTGGTATTTATGAAAATAGTGTTAATGTGTTTTGTTTTCATCTATCAGGATAAAGATTCCAGTTATGTTACAGGTAATGATGTATCCATTCACCAGGACTCTAATAAACCTCTTGTTGACTCAGTACATGTATACATTGGTTATAGGGAAAGCATTTTTATGTGAATCATAAAGGAATAAGTTGTGGTTTCCATGTCCTTCTTGAGTTATCTCCCTAGATATAATCATTTAGGGTGGAATGTTTTTTCTTCTTAGAGGATGTATTATCAATGATATCTAATAAGGTCTATACAATAGAGTCAATATTTTGATCAGATGGGTTATGATATCTCCATATTGGGGCCTAGTCATGAGATAATGTTCCATCCACATAGACAACACTTGGTGGTGCCACTCGATGATCATTTCATAGACCCACCTCTTTTTGTTCAGGTAGATTCATCAAATTATACTGATCCATGGATGAATCTATTTGTGCTCGATGATGATGCACTAGGACTGAACGTGTATCATGAACATACATGTTAGTGGTCGCCTAGGATCCACAGTGAGCATGTACCATTGAAAATGGGCATCTAATGTCGGTCA
Source organism: Viscum album (assembly GCA_963277665.1). Taxonomy (NCBI): domain Eukaryota; kingdom Viridiplantae; phylum Streptophyta; class Magnoliopsida; order Santalales; family Viscaceae; genus Viscum; species Viscum album. The sequence goes on along the minus strand of OY728126.1, from coordinate 839,136,420 downwards.
TGAAATAGGAGGAAGCATCATTCACAAATAACTAAGGGAAAAATTATTCTATCAATGCTATGGAATTATAATTCATTTGATGGAATAGGAAATCTTATGTATGATTTTCATACCCATCATGCTTCAGACATAGGGATCGATGATGAACCACCCAAATAGAGGTAGCAGTTAGAGCAGGGAATTCATCAAGGTGTTTGACATGACATAAGATCTAGGAGAGTAGCAGGAGGTGGCTAACACGTTGATTTTTTACAACCACCACCACTACCCCAATGGAATATTCTAGGCTTAAGAACCCAGTGGTCAGAGATTTGGGAAGCTGCATGCCCAAGAGGTTTAAGACCTAGAGGCTCCTAAAGTGATTCAAGGTATGACATGTGTCTTCTATACTTTAGTTGTAGTACTAATATTCAAGAGAGTGAGTTACTCTTTTCTTTTAAATTCTATTGTTTGAGACATCAAGTTTCCATTTTATCCCTTAAAACAACCATTGTGTTGGAGACTCAAATAGAGAGGATCAGATATCACACACTTTTCAACTATGTGACTTGACTATAGTAGGGAGAGCGAGAGAGAGAGCCTCAAATGGAACCTTTTGGAAGTGGTAATGAGACCCTATGATGTTTTCCTTAGTATGGACTTGTGGTCTACCATCCATGACCATTTTATTATTACCATGTTAGGTTTCATTGAATCCATGTTGTGTGATGAAATTATTCTCCTTTGTAATGGGTTGATCCCATGAAGAGTAGGATGAGATTATCTATAAGGGAGTACAAAAAAATTCATTTCATCATGTTGGTATAATCCTATGAGAAACTAGTGCTGTGAGATTTAAATTTTAAAAGGTTTTAGTGGAGTATGAGTAAGTCTTACCTAAGTATATTCTAGGTTTATCCTCCCATAAAAGTATTGTTTCTTCGTATACTTGATCCAAGGATAGCTTGAAATATATGGACTCATGTAAGATACCCCCATGTATCTCAGCTAAATGAATGTGTGGTTACATAAAAAATATATTAAGGTCCTTATTAGACCCAGTGTGTTCGACTGGGTAGACCTAATTTGTTTTTCTAGGATGTAGATGAGATTATGAGGATTGGTGTGGATTGAAATCACCTAAACCAGTTTACTATTAGGAAGGAGTGTCCCTCCCAATAATCGATGACTTCTTTAGAAAGTGGTTAGGTTCGAAGCGGTCCTTGGAGTTTGAGCTTGGGATAGGTTATCACCAACTAGAGGTTCGAGAGGAGGATGTACCAAAGGTGGATTTCTAAAGACCCTATGGTTTCTCTAGGTTAATGATGATACCTTTAAGTGTTCTAAACATCCCAATGTGTTATGAGAGTCATAAACCAGATCATTTGACCCTTCATGGATTGGTTTGAGGTAGTCATACAAGTTAACAACAATGTGTAATCAACGTTGGTGGTGGATCATGCGAGACACTTGAGGATGGTTTTAGACATGCTCTAAGAGTACCAACATTTTTGAGAACCTATCAAAGTGGTTTCTCTAAATTCAGGATGTCCAATTATTATGATGTGTCTTCTCAGCCATGGGAATGGTTGTAGACCGAGTAAAGGTTGAGGAAATTATAGCTGGAGATCATCTAAAGGGCATGTTTATATTAGATGATGATCACCTAAAAGTTTTTCATTCACTATTATTGAGTGTGGTGATAGTGAAATTTACATATTTATAGGTTTTGTTTTAGGGAGAGGATGGTGTGGTGTATGTTCCGTCAATATTTGTTTCATATCCACTTCTTCAGTGTTCTTGGGAATTACAACTTGTGAATATTAATTTTCAGATCATTCATGATAAGATTTCCACTAGACATGTTCATGATGTATTTTTTAAGGTGGTTAGTACACCATCCTTGATCAAGGATGGATGATGAAACCATTCATGTAGTAAAAGGAAGTGTTAGGGATGCTTCTTTCCATTAGTAGTACACCCGGGAGAAGTGTGTATGTACTAAGATCTATTGACTTCAGGGTTTGTGGAAAAGGATGTGGCATCATGTCATAGAGAAAAAATCTTGGTGTCTCATATATTAGTAGTTTAAGGTTGTGGTTCCCGAATGAAAGTGGAAATGGGATTTTATCCTCATCATTTTCATTACGGGGCTTCTATGATCAATATATGGTAATAAATATTTCTTAGTGTTCATTGATTGATACAATGTTGGCATAATTCCTAACCATTTTAGAGAATATCCGAGTATAGTTTTTTGGTTGCCTATGCATGCTAGAGGTATTATGTCTTCATAGGCTTCCATAAATAGTTTATTAGACCATTATGCTCACTTCATGTCTTTATTGGAGAGAGGATGTTGGATTCTTTTGGACTCAATTATTATAAAGCATTAATTTTCTACCCTAGATAGTTTTTAAGGTAATGTAGACCTTTCTTATTCTAAATAACATGCTTAGGGATGGCATGTTAGCTTTGATCTATAACTACTAGGATCATCTACTATTGATGGAGTTTTCATATAATAATATATACCACTCTACCATTGGTGTAACCCCATTTGAGTCCATTTATGGGAGACCCTTTAGGTCATTGTTGTAATAGTTAGAGTTAGTGGGAAATAGAATGTGCATCCCTAGAGTTGGTTCTAGCGATGGGTATAAAGGGTGTTGTTCATCTAGTGGAAAATGAGGACTACCTAGAAACATTAGGAGTTATTTTTGGACTGATTACAATAAAATTTGGAGTTTGATGATGAAATTGTGTTTTATGAGAGATCTCGTCTCATCAAGGATTACAGATATTTGGTTTGATTGATAAATTATTTTAGATATTCATTGGCCCTTTACATATAATATATAGGATTGGTAAGGAGGAATACCATTTGGCCCTACTTCCACAGTTAGATAGGGCACACAATTCTTTTCATGTCATAACTGAGAAAGTATGTGCATGAATCATCAAATGTTATTGGATGGGGAATGCTATAAATTGAGGTTTGTGTTACCTTCAAATAATATCTGATATAGATCAGGGATCTGTAGGAAAAAAATCCTTCAAGGGTGAGTGATTCCCTTCATGCATGTTTAGTGGTAGCATAAGAATCTGTAAGAGTGAACATGGGTGGAGGAGACCCAGATGTGATCTTAGAACCCGCATAATTTTGACTACTTTTGTTTATTTCCAAGATGAAAACACGTAAGGTGGGGAAAATGTAACATCCCTATATTTCTTGGTAAGGATTTGAAATCTATTAAGATTATTTTTAGATCTAGGTAGCGATATGGAACAAGATTTAGAGGCTCAGTGAGCTTCTATGTAGAAATAATAAATATATTAAATATATTATACCACACAAACATATTTTTTTTATAAATAGTGTAATAACTCAAGGATGGGGAATGAAATGGGAAATAAAATACAACCACTATGTTTATAGCATGGGTTTTACCCTAGGTTCAATATAATCTTTGTTGATGCTAGGTTTTTTTCTTGAAAACCACCATGGGGGAAAAATAAAATAAAATATTTATTTTTATTTAATTATATTAATTAAAATCATAACATAATATCCTCTATAAATAAAAATTTATTCCAAATAAATATGGTTAGACACATAACCCTTGGATTTGATAGGAGAGTGTAGAGGAGTGTTGGCAGATCTCATGATCATGAATCTATGATTGGGTGTCGTAAGGATCAAAAATGAAAATAGTGATTGAGGATATCACTAATGAAGAAAAATTATATTCTTTATTCTAAATTATTTAATCATAAATAAAGGTAATTCATTTTTATTATTTGGATTTATCCCATTTTGATATCCCATGTCAAACAAAAACTAATTTACCCAAAAATGGTTACCATATTAATGGTTTATTTCAATTGATGACTTATATTCTAATGATTTAGGAATTTTTTGATTGATTTGTTTTTAGTTCTTTAATTTTCATTATAATGAATAGAAATCAAGGCTAACACAAATAATGACCAAAGTTTGTTTCTGTTTTTTGTTTCACAGATTTATTCCATTTTTCTTCGCATGTTCATCATCGACAATACCTATGAACAAAAGTTCAAAAAATACTCAGTATTTGATCATTACACAACCATAATTAAATTTAATGGATCTATACTATGTTTTTGTCCTTTTGGTTGATGGTGAAATATCGGTTTTATGGTAACAGTAGATGACTGGGGACTGATCGGGAACAAATTTGGGTTCATGGTTGAGGTTTGATGATGCAGCATTCGTGAAGTTTGTCAGGGAAATTTATGAGCCATTAGGTGGATGAAATAATATGGAAAATTAATTTCAAGGCCCATTAAACCCAAATTTGGGCTTTATGGTGAGTTAAAAAGTGTATTTGGAGAAGAAAGTGGTTTTGGTATAATATTCATGAAGGTTCTATATTTTTTGAGAAATCATGACAACTGGATGTTTAGTTTTGGAATACATGTTGTGTAGTCTCCTAGATGTGGAGGATTGGGTTTCTACATTATTATAAGAATCACACTCTATTTGGAGGGCCTTGAAACAATGTGACCCTTACTATACTATATTAGCATGTACTGGGATCACACACCTAGGAATCCATGTGGTGCCATATGTCATGTGTTCCAAGTAGTAATGTATGTAATCCTTGGAATATAGGTCTACATATTCCTAGAGTAAAATCCTAGGAGCTCATTTTAACTTACATGCTATGTATATTGTAAAACATGGCACGTTATTTATAAAAGTACTCAGGCATGACCTGAGTACATTACTATTCCCTGATTACGCATGAAAAACCTATGGTACATGGGCTAGGTAGGATGGAATTTAAAGTTCCCAATGAACATCAAAATGTTGTGTACCCCTATATAAAAAAACTATGAATTTATGAGAAATTAGTTACATGTTGTAATGAGACATGATTAGTTCCAGTCTTAGTGACATATTCCATGAACCCCTATGGGACACACCATATTCTCCTAGAAGGTATGGTTAGAGCCTTTATTCTTATTAGTTCAACACTATAATGATATTGGGTAAATTGTCTCAGATTTCAACAGTGTGTACCGATATAAGATGATTATATTCCCATTTTCTATCCCTATAAGGATATATTGTGGAATTATTTCTTGAGGATAGGATTGTGATCCCCTATATGGTATGATTCTCGAATAGAGTTCATAGTATTCTTCAGTGTGACTCAAGATGTGATCATCTATAATATATTCTTGTTTACTAGGTTCAGTTTATAGTATCATTATGAAAAACATACACATGGAATTGATTCACTATCAGGTAGGAAAATCCAATAGAGGTTGTGGTATCTTGGTGCAGAATATACCCTACTTAGTGGTTTATTCCAGTTAGGGATTGCGGTGTCCCCTATGATCCTTAGGTGTGATAACATATATATATATATATCAATGTCATAATTTTTATAATATGTATATTATTAGGAAATACCCAAAAATCATGAACTCTTAGGTAAGTGCCTTCAGTGGCAACATGTCATGTGGGGTGGAATCCCTTAGGAGAATTTTACCTTAAAGCCTCGACCAAAATCCAATGGATGGTAATATGGTTGTGACCTCTTTGAGACTTTATATTTGTTATGAGTATATATAGGATTTTATTATTCCTATTTATATGTATTATATCCTTTTTACATGCTTTAAGGTAAGATAACTACTTTTTGTGGCATTATGTTTGGTGATTTTGAGGTATCCTACCAGGTATTATAATACTCACCCCTATGTGATCTATGCCCACAAACATCATCTATTAAATAGATTTTAATACTTTTTTAAAATTACTTGAAGGACTAAGAGTAGGTGGAGCATAGTTTTAGCTAGAAAATAAATGGTTGTACTAGTTGTTGCTTTGACAGTAGTCCCCTCCTTAGTAGGTTGGACTCTTTGGACAATTTTAGTGGGATTATATTTGTCCATTTGTGATTTATAGTACTTTTGGGATAATCTAATGTGGGATCATTGTTATTCCTATTTTATGGTGTCATAAGTCTTTTACCTTTCAAAATTTTATGTGTGTTTGGATATGTCTTCATGTATACAGGTGCTTAGGCTAAGGCCTCCCATGTGTGAGATATGCCTACTTGGCACTAGTCTCCATGTCCCAGCCTATTGAAGGTGGGATTGGGGAGTCAAACTAGGATTAACATTGTCTAGGTGGGACCCATTCATTCAAGTTGTAAAAAACCTCATGTTATACATCTCACCATAGGGTTTTAGGCATGTTCTTGATCACCCTAGTCTAGAACCTATTTCCAAGGAACAAAAAATGACCACGCAGGAATGCAATCTTCCTCAGAATCCAAATAACATCAACAAAAACTCAACCTAAGAATATGATATATATCAAACATATACGGGACACTCATTCTCATATGTAATTTTTTTTAAATATATAAACAATAAAATATATCATACCATAATTCAAACAACCAAATAAACTAACCATCAATTTATATAAAGAAAATAATGGTGAGGATGAAATCACCTATACATAATAATCCCAAAATTTTTCAAGACTATATTTGATGATACATATTTCAACCATAAATGTCAAAAAAATATCAAAAATAATATACATGACCCAATTATTCTTGTGACCCATGGCCACCACCACCAACATATATTGGAAGAGAAAATAATAATCTAGGAACACATCTACATTATGTGATACATTTACCTTTTCCTATATACTAAAAAACTATGTTTTCATACTCCCAATAGAATATGTGGGCTGTGAAAAAAATCCTAATTAATACCACCATTAATTTATAGAAAATACATATTAGAGAAAACTATTACTTAATTTTTAATAAAATCACATTTTTAAAGACTCACTTTGTTTTAAAAAATAATAAGTAGAAAAAAATTTTATACATCCCTTTGTTTTTTCATAAGAAAACCATGCTACATAAATAAAATGAATAAATAACCATAAATATAAACTGAGTGAAACATATCATAGTATAAATTTTAATTTCCAAAGGTATATTTTAAAAATAAATAATAGTACAACTCATCCAAAAAGGGGCAGTATTGGGCTCTAACCTGGGGGTTTAAGGTAAGTAGAACTCACTCAAGGAGAAAAATCAGGAATATGTGAACCTAACAATTATAGGATATAATGAGGTATCACTAGGGTCAAAATACATCATTTTAGATTACTTATTATAACATGGACATGATACCTAGCCACCTCACAATTGACACTTGGGTGACACTCATCTGGTTACAAACACACACACAAGGTCTCCCATGTGCAAAAAACAACCATTTACACACATCATACACAATTTCTCTAATAAATTAACATGATTTCACATAAACTCACACATAGAATCAAGGAAACATCAATACTAAAAAATATAACATTTTAAATAACCATTTAAAAACCATATATAATCAAAACATTATTTAAACCATTTTATTAAACACCTTTTAGACATAAAACTGATTTTTTTAAATTAATTGATTTAAAAACACCATTGAATCTAACACATTACAATAATACCAATAAAAAAATCACACAATATACCTCAATATCTCACATAATGCATAATAATCCAATTTAAAAAATATTAAATCCAATAAAAAATGGTAGGCCAAGGGAATGAAAAATAGGTAGAGTCACATACATCAAATATAAAATAAACATTTCATCTTCACATAAAACTATAAGATATGAGAAGTAGGGATCCTAATTATCCTAAAAAAATATAGTTCAATAAACCCATCCCTAACATTAGGTATATCCGTCATGTATGATATGGGTTTTCATACTCAAAATAATTTAAGTAACACTATAACACGAGGGTAAAAGAGGAAAAATCAAAGATAAAATGGGAGTCACATCATTGGAGACCACTATATTAAAGGATGATACACCAAGGATGAAAATTAAAGAGATATCCATGAATGAATATTGTCTATTTAAAATGAAATAGAGGAGATTTTGGATTGAAATAACTAAATTTAAAAGGGTTACAATAGAAGTTTCACAATTTCATGAAAACTAGACTGATCACATTGTTAGAAAAAATGTGCACCAACCATGATGAAGTCACTAAATTAAAATGGATGAATTTACATGGTAACTTTTAGACCTTACATGGTTTAATAGACTGTTCACTAATAAAAAAACTCAACAAGAAACCCCTCCCCATTATTTAGTGCTTGGGTGCATGGTTAACACTAATCATGCACCCAATACTATATTCCAAAAAATTATTTATTTTAACCTATAAATGACATAAATTATAAGAAATTAAAAAATAAATGGAATAAAAAAATTAAATCTATACAAGGGGTTAGTAGGGTAAAATAATTCTTCCCACCATACCAATTTCCACCCCTAGAATGTTTTACTACCCCCCATTATAGATAATGTGTCACCATTACTCCCACACCGGGGTCTCTTACTACAGTGTCTCATAGAATTTTTCCCCACTACAATATCACATTAACCAAAGGGGTTGATTAATACTACATCACTCTACTATGAGGATCCATGATATGAATAGTCTTGTAAACCATGGAATTTTTGGGATTCAGGTCCAAACCCTCTAACTTGACCATGTGAGATGGTTCAGGATGATCCTTCTTCCATTGAAAGACATGAAATACATCTAGAATCAAGGAAATATAATTTGGAATGGCTATATAGTGTTACAATTTACTAAGATTATCCATGATCTAAAATTGATCGATATAAAATTGTGTCATATTACCCAATTTTCCCAAATGACAATGCCCTAACTAAAGAGAAACCCTAAGAAAACCATGATCACCAATAGAGAACTACCTTAGGTAATAAAGACAGTTTTCATAATATTTATTGAAACTTTAAGCAGTCTCTAATCTTGAATAATCTATCTAATCCTTACTCATCATCCTCTAGATGATTCTTTATCCTAGTAATAAATGCTCACCCAATTATAACCAGTAGAGAGGAAACTGACATGGTTATCCATACAAGGATTTTATGGGAGACAAATTAATTAAGGATCCATAACCTTTTATATAATATTTATAGAAATTAAACCTTTATCTATCATAATACACTAAAATAAATCACACACACACATATAATATCCTCCATAATATAAATATCTTTATTAGTGTATCCATCCAACTAAGGGTGATATTCCCTGATCAATTTCAAAAGAGAACCCATTATTTCAAAAATAACCTTCTAGAAATAAGAAGTGAAATGTGTTTCCCAACCAAAAAATAATAGAAGGTTCACCATGATTCTTTAAGATCCATTAGATGTACATGATCATAAACTCTTCTATCATAATTGATTTCTTAATAATAATGAAATGGGTTAATTTCATTAACCAGTCAATAATCACTCAAATCACATTTGTCCCACTGGGATACCGAAGTACCCTAATGAAAAAGTATAAATAAATATCATACCACTTCTATACCAAAATGGTTAGAGGATTAAATAATACTTATTTCATCTAGGGATCAAAATTAATCATCTGGAACCCATGTAACTAAGATAAAAATTAAGAATCTCCCTCTTTATCCTGAGACACCAACACCAATGTTTCAAATAAAAAAACATCCTTATATCCATAGGGTTAACTACCAATCTAGAATAGTTCCCATCACTCATAACATATTTTATCAAGGTAATAGAAACCAATATCCACATATATAAATAAAGGGTGGAATCTGGAGACCAATACAAGTCACCTAAGGCCTCATCAATATTTAATACTCCATTAATCCCCTCAAAATTAGGTTCTTCCACCTTCCTAAGAAGGAACTACTAATCCAAATTGGTAGTGACTTTCACATTGGTCAGAAATACCCAATCCTCCATCACCACATATTTTTTAAATTTTGTGAACAATCTAATGAAACCCCTCATATATAGATTCATTTACCATTTGATTCAAAAATAAATTGGCTCAAGGAATTAGCCACCACATTCCCTCTATGTGGTGAATTGGATAAGTTGAAAATGAAGGATTGGTGGTACTAAACTCATAGTTTTTCCTATGATTTAGATCTTTATAAAAGGATATATACTTAAAACTATTATGGTTAGGAAGGACAATAAAATTACCTTGAATGAGAAAATAGGGCTATGTTTTAAAGGCATGCGTCACTCATTTCAATTCATGGTCATATGTGGGGTAATTTCCTTCTCATATGGTTGAAACTAGTGAGATCCATATTCCACAACATGATCACTATACATTATTAGGTACCCCAAAACCATACATTAAGTAGCATAATTAATAGAATAACCCATTACCAGCTCTAGAATAATAATAATGCGAGTTAAAGTCAAAATTAATTTCAATTCCACAAATTATCTATGAAATTTATCATCCCAATAAAACCACAAAACCTATTAGGTAAAGGTATTTAAGGAAGATTAAAATAAAGATAAGTCAAACATTAAATTACTATAATACCTATATAATCCTAAAAATAATAGGGTCTCGAACAGAATCTTGGATCACTAATAGGATATAACATCTCATATCTTCCTAGTTTTATGTAAATTATTCTTTTAGAAACTATATTACCCAAGCAATTTACATATTAAATATAACAATAGTATTTAGACAACTTATAATTCAATATATGGATCATAGAGGTTCAAAAAATGAATTCAAGATGGTCCAAATGTTGCCCTTTGTCCTGTAATCAACCAAGATATCATCAACTAATGCTACAAAAATGGGTTTATGATACCAATGGTAGATTAATTTCATCAACGCCATAAAAATACCAGGTTATTAGTATGAAAAAATGGCCTAAAAACACTCTAAATTCCCATTCCTTCTCTGAAAGGTGTCGATGTGGACAAATCCTTCCCTCACCATCAACTGATGGTATCCTAGTATGAGTTTAATCATAGAGAACTACACACTCCCTTGAGATGACCAAATAAATCATCAATTTGAGTTAATGGGTACTCATTCATAGAATTCACCACATTTAACTTATAGAAATCCAAGACATAAAAACATGATATTACATTACTTTATAAATAAAATACCTTGATTAATAAAAACAAATGATTTAGTGGTATATTGTAATTTGGAGAATTAGGAAAATATAAGAACATTTAACTTATAAAAACCATGTCTTTTTTATCTAAGGGACATTTTTTACACTATAATAAGAACATGTTATACCACAATCAGTCTTAACCATCTCCCTAAAGTTTTATACACAAGTTAGCCTTATATAAATACCACATGTATTAGTTTCCTTCATTACTTATAGAAATTGATACATAATAAGGGGTGATCACAAATGCTTAGTAAGGGTAATCATAAGTGATAACAATAAAATATCATAATTGAGAATAATATGAACATATATTCATTACAATATAAAATATAACAACATATATAATATAAATTATTCATACCCAATAAAATATGGATCATAATCCAAGATTAATATCATGAAGATTTCATATAGAGAAACTGATATCAAAGGATCTTGACATAAAAATATTATTTCCACAACATAATACATGACATCATTAGCCTATTTGAAGGTTCAATCTCATGAAAAATATAAAATAAGTGATAAATTCCCATAGTGGATTAGTTTTAACCCATATATTACATCATCTGATATATAATGCTTTAAGTAATGAATTAGAGGGCCACAAAGTTCTGATCCAACCTGTCACATAACATAGTGTGCTTAGGCTAAATGTCAGAGAACCATACATGGAATATCATGAGGTGAAAACATTACCCAATAAATTAAGGGACTATATAATTTTAGTCCCACCTATCACATAATGTAAATAATAATATGTACATGCATAGTGATTTGTTATAAAAAACATAATTAATTTCATAAAATCATCTTTAACCTAATAAAGAAATGGTTTTTATGATTATTTATGAAAAATATGACCATAAAAATCTATATAAATAAAGTTGATGTATGTAAAATAACACGTCCCCTATTAATAATGGAAACTTAGAAGGATGTTAACATAGATGAAAAAACAACCTTGCAAAAATGAATACTTCCAATTGTACCATATAAGAAACGATCAATAATTGGGTTGTTTGGTACCATGAGTTAAATAAAAAAAAGTATAATTATATGTAGTAAGAAAATCATAAAAAAATAAATCCATTAAGTTAAATCGTTTTTAAATGAAAAAGAAATATTTAAGAGAAATCATATGTGTTTTAGAAAATATTTTTTACATTGTTGAAGAAGAAAACATTAAGGGTAACTATTGAAATTCCTATAAAAAATGTTGAAGTGAAAAATTTAAAACTTTTAATTTTGAAATAATATCCCATAGTGTATCACTGAAAAACATAATAAAATATCCTTGTTAAATGTGGTCCAAAAGCTAAAAAATTTAACATTGGATGAAAAAACCTATTGATAATTTTTTTAAAGGTAATTTGGTTGAAAACCCATATCATAAAAAGTGGTAATAGAAATTCCATTTAAAAAATGGTAAATATAAATATGATATTCACAAGAGTTAATTAAAAATAGAGTTTTAAAATATGATAGGAGATTATTGGTGGAAAGTAGAAAACAAAGAGACAAGTGATGGAACTTTATCTAAGCGGTTGGTAAGTATTGTTAACAAAATTTCATTTTCAAGAAGAACATGCTCATAAATAATGAATATTTGAATCAAAAGTGATCTGATATGCTAAAAATGGTCTATATCATATTAAATTAAAGATGAATTTCAATTTGAAACATTATAACTCAAGAAATAAGATTGAGTAATCAGAAGCCCTTATATTTTTTTTGAATGATATCAATCATAGTCCATAGAAATGGAGTGAATGAATTGGACTAAAGATTTTAAGGTCAAAAATAATTATGATATTATAATTCAATGTTGTATTAGTTACACTATAAAGATTAATATTGGTTTATAATTTTCAATAAAAGCCTCAACGATGGGTGATTATGATAGAGACCCTTACCTTTTATATTGATTTCATCAAATACCCTATAACCACATATATATAAAACATGATTATCTTAATCACTTATTTTGGATACTTATTAATTATAATTACCATTTATACTATTCCGTTATAATAATTCTTTATATTTATATTAACTAGTTTTTATGTATTTTCAATATAGGTTGTGAGTAATTAAGACCATTTTCAACTAGTTTATGATAGAATTGATCATTATTCTCTCAAATTTCACCTTTACGATATCATTAATGTGTCTAGAATTTATTCTTTATAAATATTTTTATATATATAAATAATTTTATTATATGTGATTTTTGGTTATGACCCTTAAAGATACACTTAGTGACGAGCATGTTGCAGAGATTTTAACAAATGAGCTACAATATCTTATTGAATGAGTTTAATTTTTGTATTATCATTCCACAAACCAAAATAAATCAATTATTTTTATCATATATTATTATTAGTGAATATATCATAGAAATCCATGATATTATATTATATCATTCTTAGAGTAGGTGGTTGGACCAACCCAAACATGAACATACTATAATTAATGGATAATATGAGTATGAAAGTGGTTCTTTTGTAATAATATAATTATTATAGAATAATAATAATATTTATCAAATATTTTTAAGGTGGATATTAATATTTTTTTATATTTTTATAAATAATAATTAAACTATATGAAAATGATAATTTTTACTTTGTAGAGGTGGTAGTCTGTACAACGCACAGTTAACATTTTTGTTTCTCAAATAATGAGAGGTAAATTTAGTGTAATATAATTTTTCTATTCATGATAATAAATTAGTTACATATTTCATATATATTCTTCATTTTCACCATTATAATTAGTGAATATATCTGGTGGTGAAGAACAAAAGTCATCGTTTCATAGAGGAAATAGTCCGCACAATGGGTATATCATTTTTCTTAACAAAAAAAAGTGAAATGTGGTTCATATTCAGTTAATTAGAATAATAAAATTTATTATATAAGAAAATATTTATTTAAATATATATTAATTATTAATTTATAATTTAAAAAGTAATATTTCAATGATTTTTTTGTCAAAATGAGTACTTATGTTGAAATCATTACATTTTACGATAAATGATTCCTGATAAATGGAGGTCTTAACATGTTATATTGTAAATAGAGGATTAAGAAAAAGGAATATGACTCTAGAATAAGAGAAAATGTTTGGATTTATAGAGTAAATTTAATTCAATGACTGGCCATGAAGGGTGGTGAGAGGACCCTTTTATATGTGATGAGAAATGAATTTTCCTTAATTATAAACACTTAATATAATAGGATAACATGTTAAAAAATGTCATGTGGCTTAAAACAATGTGAAATAATGGATTTCGGGATGGTGTTTTCTCAATAACACCTCAGCCATTATTTTAAAATCATGTTTTAAATACGTATTTAAGTCCCTTACTCCTAAAATTTAACTTTACCATTTTAGGTTTTACCATGGTAACTAGTTTTTACATATGTAAATCAGTTTGTATGACTGAAAACAAAATATTCAATATTAACTAATTTTGACATACTAATTCAAAACATTTAATCTATTTTATCATATAAAAATTATGTCTATATAAGAAATAAATTTTAACATTCGTGCATGTGACACATAAAAACCTATTTTTTAAAAGTTTATTTGTATGCTTAATATTTTTGTGTTGGGTTAAATTATTAAATAATTCTATTTTAATTATCCATATTTGTTTATTATAATACAAATAAAATTTATGTGTATTAAAAATCAAGAAAGAACTGAATTTTACAAAAATATTATTTAATTTAATGAAAAAACAAAATATGTTTTTATTAAGAAATTATTTCTTAAGTTCTTAAAATGTTAGTCATAGATTTCTTAAATTCAACATATTATTTTTTAAAATGTATATTTTTAATTATTAGATACATATTTATCTAATTAAAATATTTTATTGACTTCTAGGTCATGCTTATAATTTATAAAATATATAAATTGGGTAAAAACAATATTTTTGACTATCAACCTAAAAATTTAATTATTTACGAAAATCCAAAAAATTACCCTAAAGTTATATTGATATAATTAACTATAAAATGAATTTAATTTCATGATATTAAAAATATAAAAATATAAAAATTTTATTTTAAATATTAAATAAAAATAAACTATTTTTATACAAAAATAAACAATCTTTTTCATTAAAAGTCAATATGTAAAAAAGATGTGATAAATAATATTTTAAATTAATAATTTAATTTTTCTGTCATCATAATTTCTAGTTACATAGTTCTTAAGTATCACTATATAAGATATAAACACAAGAAACACTTTACTAGTAGTTGGGGGTGATGATTATGCTAAGATAGATCTCATGGAAATTTCTACAAGATTGAATTTCTCATAAACATGATACCACTCATACTAAAACTTTTCAAGTTTATCTTGGTATTAGTATCAAAAAAATCTATAAAAGATACTACATTGTATATCATGGATAAATGAGATATATAAGGTATAATACTGCTACTCAATTATATTTCTTTACCTTATAGTTTTCATAATATGGCTACTTCCTTTTGTACATGTTAATTTAACAGTTATATTATAACGGCCATTTTTTTAAATATATAATGTTTTTATTTTGTTTTTTTGTTTCATATAAAAACATATATTTAAAAAATATTTATTTAATAAGAATACATAGTTAAATTTTAGGTCATTACATTCTCCCCCCATAAATAGATTCTATCTCCACAATTTTAATTACCACTCACTAAAAAATAATCTAGTGGTGTATGAATGATAAACATGAATCAAGATTTTATTTATAGTGCATATTTATCCATAGTATATTAATTTTTAACTATGAACTCAAATTTTCCAATATAATAGAAATACAACTAACATTGAGTTTTTCTCAAACCATTTTTCCCAATACCGCAATATAATGGGAGTGATTTTTCATAGGGAGAATAAAATCAACCATGTACCAATATGTGATCATGGGTAAATTTATGATCTTAAATTTTTTCTCCCATATTTTTAATTGTCATGGTCTCTATATAGATATTCCCAGTCCCATGAAATTTGACTAACAGATGGATAAAAGGAATTAATTAGAAGCACATTCTTATAAAAATATACTAGATAACAGTTATATAATTGGGATACAATAATCGCAAAAATAGAATTTTTAATTAATAAAATATTATATAGTCATTAAAGTGATGATTTTATGTCCTTATAAATTATTCTAGGTAAAAATAAGTGTGTTAAAGAAGATAAAAATACAACACTCAGTTAATGAGTTGATGTTCAATGTTCTTTACTCTACATAGTTGAGGGAAATTACTTAAATAGTTGTGGTTATTTATACATTACATTGATCATATATACTTGGAAGTCTCGAATTAATATCATTATTGTTTTCCATTAGATTAGGGAATTTAATCAGTTAATTCCCATGATCAATAAATTTAAGAGATTTCATTACTAGTTCTATATTGAGACGAACCATTTTTTCCTTTCACTGTGTACACTGAGGTCTTTATTTTTCATTGTAAATTAGTTTCTCTATTCCCTATTTTACCAAAGATAAAATATATTCTATTTCAATTAAGTAATTACCCTTGGTTCATCTTCCCACATTTTTGATACAAAGGAAATTGGGCATTATTTCCTTCATCATATATGTCACCTGAACTTCCATGAGACACCATCCTTATCCTCTTTGGGTTTTTTTGTATTTAAACTATTTACACATATTTAATCATAATTATTGATAGTTGTTTGATATAATAACGTGACCTCTCACTATATATCTTATCCCATTAGATTGTTCATAGGGATTAGCTTTGAATTTTCTATGGAATTCATTCATTACATGGTTTCTTTATGATTCATCCATTACTATAAATAATCGAGGATATCAGGAGTAATGAATTGGTATCAATATAATAGAATTATCATAAATTATATCCCTAAAAAGCATTATAAAAATGTATTAATCATGGAAACTATTAAATTATATTTTATTTCAACCTAAATCACTCTCAGTTCAATCTAGATTGGATTTTACCAAACATGTTATCCTAATTCCGTTACAAAATAATCCCCTCTTAGTTTCTTGTAAAGATAATGTGATTAACAAAATAATATCCCAAATGAGTGTCAAAAAAGGTGTGTGGTCAGACCTCTTTATTATACATCGAGTGATGACTGAGTTAATACACAAAAAACCCTTTTAGGGTTATTACACTGAGGTAAATTTACATTGGAACCTACATTCACCTATTGTATTTAGATATGGATTGTATTACCAGGATAACCACACACTATATAATTTACCAAAATATCAGAATGTTATATTATACATATACTTCTTCTTAGGGTTTTCTCTAATTTTGTATCAACTAAATATCTAAAAAAACTAGACCATTATCACATAAAAATAGAGATCAAACCTTAAGCACATGATATTACATCATTCTACATAAAAAATTACTTAATGAATACAAACCATGGATCATGAGATCTTGAATCATTGGAATAATTAGGAAAAATAAGATACATTAACAAATAAAACCCATGTCTTTTTTATCTCATAGAAATTTTGTTCCATTATTTTTATAATTGGATAAACCATAATCAGTATTCAATATCTATTATAAATATTCTAAATAAGAAACTCTTCTAGAAATACCACATGTATTACTTTTATTCATTTCCTTGGGAAATGGAAAGATTAAAAGGGGCGATCTCCGATGCTCATTAAGGGTAAGAATAAGTGATAAAAATAAAAGATAATAAGTCATCCTAAGATGAATATATGGGCATGAGAATATAATCAAGAAATAAGAACATAAAATATATAATTCATACCCTATAAAA
Source organism: Viscum album (assembly GCA_963277665.1). Lineage (NCBI taxonomy): Eukaryota > Viridiplantae > Streptophyta > Magnoliopsida > Santalales > Viscaceae > Viscum > Viscum album. The sequence goes on along the minus strand of OY728126.1, from coordinate 839,118,543 downwards.
CATTGATCATAAGCCAAGAATCATAGCATGAGGCTCTAGAATAAAGAAACCGATATTAAAAGATCTTGGAAATATAATATTATGAAAAAATTATAATATAAAAATTCATTAGAATAAGTCAAGTTTCAATATGAATACCACCTTCACATAGTGAAAAAATTAAACTAGTGGATTAGGTTTACTCTATAATCTAATCCATAACAACTCTAGAGATATAAATATTTCCCAATGCATTGGAGGGCTATATAATTCTGAGCCCATTAGTCACATAACATTGTGCTCTTAGGCTAACCAACCATGACCTTTACATGATATCTTAGGAGATTTAAAAATTACCCAATGAATTAGAGGACTATATAATTATAGGATCACCCATCATACAACGAAAATTACAATATGTATATACATACATGTTCCACTTACAAAAAAAAATTATAATTTCGTAAATCAATATTTACTTAAGATGGAAATGGGTTTTAGGATTATTTCCAAAAAATATGACCGTAAAATATATTGAGAAATAATGTGGATGGTTTCAAAAGATCATATCCCAATTAAACAAACAAACCTAGAAGTATGTTGAAATAGATGAAAAAACATGTCCTTAAAAAGAATACATTAAATGGTACCATATAAAAAGGGATAAATAATTGTATTTTTTGATATCATGAGTTCAATAAATCAAAGGAAAATTTTAAATAGTGGGTAAATAGTTTAAAATGAAACACAATAAGATAAATAATTTTGAAAATGAAAGGTAAAATGGAATCAAAATCTTAAAGGATTTTAAGAAACAATATTTAACATTGACATAAAATAAAAACATATGATTTAATTTTAAATGTAATTTATGAAATGATGAAGTGAAAATTTTCAAAACGTTTCATTTCTTAATTTTATACCATTATGGATCATTTAGAAAGATATAACGGCTTTTAAGGAAAATGTGGGCAGTAGGATAAAAAATTTGATCATGGAAAGAAAAATATATTGATATTTTTTTAAGTACATTATCTAAACACTAACATCATAAAGGGATATAATATAACTTCATTTTGATAAGTGGTAATTTTAAATATGGTATTCTCAATAGATAATACATAATAGTGTTTCAAAATATGACCAGAGAACATTAGTAGGAAGAGGAAAGCATGGATATGGGTGATAAAATATCATCTAAGTTAATGAGAATTACTTTTAACATTGTTTAATTTTCTAGAAGGAAGAGAAATCATAAATATATAATATTTTATTAAAAATTTATATCCAAATATATAAATATTGTATACCATAATAAATTAAATATTAAGCTTAAAAAGAAACTTTATAACTCAAGAAAGCAGTTTGAGTTATAGAAAAACCTTATATTATTGGGAAAAATCAATAGTATTCTACAGAATAAAAGAGAATGAATGGAAATGAAGATTCCAATTTAAAAAATTACTTGTGATATTATAATTTTTTTGGGAATTATTTACACCATAAAATTGAATATTGGTATATAATTATCAAAAAACACATTAATGAAGGGCAATTTAGATTGAAACCCTTACCTTTTATCTTAATTTCCTTGAATATTCTCTAACATATTGTATAAAAAAAATTAAAATTTAAATAACTTATTACATAACATTATTCAAAACTATAAAAATTTATACTCCTCATTTATAATCATTATTTATGTTTTTATTAATTAGTTATTATCTATTTCAATATCAGGTGTTAGTAATCTTGATTACATTGAACTAGTTTCATTAAAACATTATTAGTTTCATTATTATAACAAATATAGTAATTATGATATCATTATATGTAATATAATTTATTACTTATAATTATTTATAAAGATATAATTTCATTATATGGTAATTTTGGTTATGATCATTGATGATCAACTGAGTAACGAGCTTGTTTTAGTGATTAAAAAAAACAAGTAGTGTTATCTTAGTTAAGGAGTTTAGTATTATTACTAGTAGATAAAAACCAAACTAAATTAACTATTTTTTATTATATATTATCTTTATTCATATTCTCATATAATTCCATGATATTATTTTATAGTATTTTTTTTAATGGTTAGACCGACCCAAACATAAACATAACATAATTTATGGATCATTATGATTATAAATGTGATATTTTGGAATAATATCATTATTAAGTAATTATAATGATATTATTCATATAATTTTATGGTTTTGAATCATAATTTATGATATTTTATTAACTATGAAATAATTTTGATGAAAAAATAGGATACATTACCTTATGGAAGTGGTAGTGCACACAATGCACGACTAACATTTTCATTTATCAAATATTGAGAGGGAAATAAAGTGGATTATAATTTTTCTATTCATAATCATATTAATATTAAATATTTTATATTCATTAATAAATTTAGCTCTTATAATCTGATAATATATGTGGTGGTGAAAGACAGAAGTCGTTGATTCATGGAGGTGGTAAATTGTACAATGATGAGATAGAAATTTAGTTTCTATTAATAGAAAAGGGGAATGGTGGTTAATATTAATTCCCATATAATAATATAATTGACTATAAAAAATACTAATGTAATAAAATTTTAATTAGGAAATTATAATTTAAAAAGTATGATTAAAGGGAAATAAATTTAGGGAAAATGTGTACTTATATTGAAATATTTATGTTTTTTTTTCAGAGGATTCCATAGAAATAAAGTTTTAATTCAATTTTATATGGCATGAGGATAAAAGAAAAAGAATAAAATTCTATTATAAGGTAAAAGAGAAGGTTTTATAGAGTAAACATAATTTATTGACTGATCTTGAAGGGGTGGTGAAAGACCCCCTGTATAAGTTGTGATAATGACATTTTTTTAATTATAAATGATTAATATAAAGGGAGAACATGTTAAAAATGGAAAGTGGATAAAAAAGTACAATAATATATTTAATAATTATATAATGTCATTAATCCATCAATCATTCATTTCCACACATATTATAAACATATTTTTATGTCATTTACTCTTAGAATGTTCACTATTACTATTTTTGGTTTTACCATGGTAACATTATTTTACATATGTAAATCATTTTTAAGCCCAAAAAATGTCCTTTATTAAAAAATTTGTACATGATTATTAAAAATATAAAATAAATTTTATTAGATAATTTTTTTATGTATAAATGTTTTTTGTCATTACCGCATGTAATTTGTGAAAACCTGTTTTTTAAAAATGTGTATTTTTAATCTTGGAATTAATGTGTAGATTAATATTATAAATTTATTTTATTTTAATGATCCAACTTGGTTTTATATATAAAAAATACGTTTCATTAAAATAAATCCAAAACCAATATTTACCAAAATGTTATTTAATTAAAAGAAAACACCAAAAATATTTTTTATTGGAAAATATTACTCATGTTCCTAAATTGTTAATCATGGATTTTCTAAATCCAATATAAATTTTTTTAAATGTATATTATTTATACTTATATAATTATTCAACCCATTAAAAGGTTTTATACACTTTTAGGCCTTTATTATAAATTCATACAATTTACAAAAAAACTACATTTTTCATTCTTAACCTGACAATTTAATTATTTGATAAAATCTAAAACAAATATCCCAAAGTCTATATTTAAATTATTAACTTCAAAATGATATTGATTTTTATCATATTAAAATTATAAAATTTAGGTATTTATATTAAAATATTGATGTTCCTGATGATTTTAAGAACCACTAAAAATGTGGGGTTGAATCAGTGGAATTATATTACAATTTCTCCCCTCTTTGAAATTAATCATTGTAACCTATTAAAATTTTCTATCATTTTAAACTTTATTAAAAATCAACTCCAAATTGTATGCTATGTTAGGAAAGTGAAATAGATCACATATGATTTTTAAGGTTTCCACCTGTGTGGGTTACTATATCCTTACCATAGAGACTCCCATCAATCCATTGAAATCCATTATAATATGAAATGAATATAATTTAAACCAACTACCATTGAAATATTTCTATATCTCGATTAAAAATTATACAAAATCTCATCAGTTACAATGATTTGTTAACAAACCAATCCATAAAAATGTATGAAATTTTTCTTATCATGCAATTTAAAATTCATTCATAAATTCTTCATCTAATGTCTCTATCTAAAATAAGTATCTAGTGAGCCTTATTCATTTTTCTAGTGCACCTCATGATACTATGCCTTTGATATATGCTATATCTTGTGAAAAAAACAAACACTCCTTACAAATTATTTAGAATCTCTTTTTGATATATCCTCTGTCTGGTATCTCTAACTGATTCCTCTGGAAGATGCATATGATCAACACCTCTTTCCGATACCACATCTCACTACACCTATGTGTCATATATTTCTACATCAATTAGGTGTTTCTTTATTTAGAAACACATCCTAATCATAATTCACCATCACTTCACCTTTAAGAGCATATGGAAATTTTTGTCTATGAGTTGTATGAACACCCCTTTATATAAGAACCCACCTAGTGTAAAAGGTAGGGAACTCATATGGGTTTTCCCAATCAACCAAAACTCAAATTTTGAATCTCAAACTAAACTTAACTTCATTGTATTCATCTAAAATATTCAAGAATATTATTGAATCTTTTTAAAAAATCATCACCAACATCGTCTCTTTGAAATTACTTAAACATGTTTCTAAAGAATATATTAAAACATCATTAGACTTAGTTTGATTAAAAACATTAAACTAAAAACATAACATCATCATATTTTATGTCTTTATAATTTTTTTGTAAAGATTCTAAAAATATCCGAAAAAAAATGTTTTCTAATTACTTCATCATATTTTCCCATCTGGTGCAGTATTCCTCTATCCATTGAACATATTTTAATTATTTTATTAGTGAATTAATCCATTTAAATCTTCTATGACTAATTAGATTCGACTGAATAACATAGTTTAGTAAACTTACATGCTCTCCATCATATTATATTTAAATGAAACCTTAGATTGATAACTTGTTATCTCTATATATGATCACCTAGATTTTTTTAAAACAACATAATGGATTCAAAAAACATATGTATGTGAAACATCATAGGATCATACAACCGATGACATCATCATGATCTATATGATGTTCATCAATCTGAAGTATATTTCTACAATGTTTGACAAATGGAACTATAACTGATAGATTTTATTTTATTTCATACCTACCAATTTTTCCCTTCACTTCATTACGATATGAAATTTAGTATAGATTGTAACAAAACATAGCACCTTACACTTCTTCTAATTTAGTCTAATAAAACAACAACTATTGACCTTCATGTATAATTTTACAATGAAAATAAGAGTCTATATATTCAATGGTATTCAAAAATATATGTACAAAATATTTTTTATATAGAGTAGAAAAACCAATATCAAACAGAACATAGTTTTATAGATCTTTATCTGATGGACTTGATATGATAGCCTTCATTCATTAGTGTCTTCCATGGTTTCATTGCATCATCAATCGTACAACATTATACATCAACTAAATAAAACTTTCAAATTTAGCTTTGTTCACCCTATATATATGAAACATTTGTTTAAACTTTTAAATACTGCATGAACATTGAATTCTGACACTTTTTACTACCCCCTTTTTTACTTACATAACTTTGTACAAATGCGTTAAAACTCAACAACGTGGATACCTCTATCCAATGGCATCATACTTGGTTTATCCAGTAACATTGTATGACCTCAAAATTTCTGCAAACCCATCATAGATCATGTGTTTCATCATGATTGGAGATACATAAAGACCATCACATCATCATTTTATTTACATAAATTTTCCTATCATTATTAGGGAAATGTTCTTATCCACCTCTATTAATTAATAATAAAAATTTATTTATAATTATATAAACTCCTTCCTACCTAAGATAAAAAACATCCATAAAAAGATACATTGAATGAAAATAAAAAAAATTATAAAATTATAAAATATATTCAAATATGAAATATAATGAAAAATGTTATTTATGAAAAATTAACATTATTTTATTTAAAAGTTAAAATATAAAACACATTCAATAAATAACTTATTATATAAATAATTACATGTTTATATCATCCTAATTTTTAGTCACATCACCCCTCATGATCTCTATATAAGATATGTGTAATGTATTCTATTGAATAATTCGAGGGTGGTGATTCCACTAATATAGAACTTATGGGAATTTCTACAAGCTTGAATTTATCTCACAGATGATTTCAATCATATTGAAAATTTTTAAGTCCAGATTTGAATTGATCTTGATAAATCCCTAAATAATCTACCTCCTTCCCAAGTAGGGACAAATGAGCATCATAAGGGAGTCATCTACTACTTGATACCATTTTATTCCTTCATAGATTTTATAAAATCGTTACTTCATTTATACTCACTAATTTAATGGACATATCATAATGGTCAAATTTTATTTTAAAATACTATATTTTTATTTTTTGGGGGTCTCATACAAAAAAAATTATTAAACATAATATTTTTCAAGGAAGATAATTAGAAATTTTTTTTGTTGTTACATAACTATTGATAATCAATACAAAGTCAGAGGATTTTGTATACCTTCTTTTCAAAGAGAACCAGCGACACCCATAATGAAATTATAGGGTGAATAAAATACTTTCCCTTGAGGTATTATAATCGAATATATTTATCTACAACCTAGAAGGATCTATTTGGTAAGGTATAAGAGAGACATGTATCATCATATGAGTAAATATTTACAAATATCAACCTATTACTATGGTGTAAACCCATAAAAACCATCATAGAAAACTACTGGATTAATGTTCACTACAAAAGGATGATAGAAAATAGAACTAAAATACACTATACCAAAATAAAACTGGACAACTGGGATGCGACTAAGCGAATATCTTAATCATGATTTCAAAGTATTATTGACCTATGATCCTAGTCTCACTATAAGAAATGAATTTTCCCATCAGGGGAAAGAAATAATACCATCCATAGATAGAAATGATTTGATATTTTGATGTAGCCAAACAATCCATGCCAAAAATAAAGTAAAAAATATCCAGTTTGAGAACCAAAAAAGAAAAAATAACATTGGCATAGGCAATGACCTCTTGACACTCCCAAAATATAAATTTTTTTCACTACACTTTCCTAAAGGGGATGATAGATCCATCATATATGGAATAAGATTAAATAACTAACCCCAAGAATCAATCAAATTAAATGAAATTAAATTTTGAGATTCACCTGTATCAAATATATCTAAATCCATTGAAGATGAAATAGAAATAATACACCTTACATTAGATGGTCTAACATCCGAATCCTCTGGTATATACATAGCTGTATACATATGCCTAAGATTAGGCCCACCCTTAGTCTTCTTAGATAGATGATATTCTTCATCATACTTATAATGTGATCCTACTTTTTTAGATGCATCAAACTCCACCCAATAACTTTTTGTGAAAAAATATTGAACTCTATAACCATATGTATGATTTTAATAAAATAATTGAAGGTGGACCTAATGCCCACACTGGTGGTGGGATATGTGAGATTCATGGTAGTTTTTCTTGGTGTGACCATATTTACAACACTGGATGTAGACCACTGGATTATGTATCGAGGATTACACTATTATTGAATATGATGAAAATTGTATACTCCCATTACAAACATGATGAGAATCTTCTTGTTTCATTTTAAAACATAATAAGAGCTTCGGTTAACCCCCCCAAATAGTAGTGGAAGCAATATAACCCATAAATTCAACCATATTTATATTTACCATATCTTACTTTTTAACCACTTTCATATAAGTTGGTAACCAGATAAGGATAATCAGGGATTTAATTTCAAGATTCAAACCCATTTTGAAACATTGATATTTCAAGTAATTAATCTTTACGACATATGAGACTAAATAAACCAACTCAGTAAAGAGATTATAATAATCTATTAATGAATTATTTATATATTCTAGAGTCACAAAATTTCCTATATATTACTCTCTACATTTCTCCTAGTAGAACTTATGATTAAACATCTGTTAGTACATATCCCATATAAGATCATCCTGAAGCTTGGAAATTATGATGTACTCTGACAATTTGAGGATATCTCATGACAACATGTATGTGGAGAAGTGTAACCTGATATATATTAGGGTCATAGAGGAAAATGAAGATTAAAATTATCTTTAACATCCACTCTTCAAGATATCGGTGTCCTTGGTCACCCCAAGAGATGGGTGGATTCATCTTGGTAAAAACTATATAGTGATCCATTGGTTAGTCTTGACCTTAGACTCCTCCCATCCTAGAGACTATATTTTCTTGATAACTGTCCCAATAAGATGGGGATCCATAGGATGGTTAGCCTTCATGGTATGCTATGTAGCTCCTTCCTTATTCATAGGTTCCTTTTTGGGTGGCATTATCTACAAAAAATAAAATACATAACTCTACCAAAACACAATACTTCCCTGAATAGAGTAAATTATTCACATAACACAGTGAATTACTCATAAAAAAGTAACATCTATCCTAAGAGAAAGCTAAAATAATATAGAGGTGAAGACATCAAAATTATCTATAACAACCCGATATTTTATGATAAGTATTCCTTTTAATTTATTTGATGTCATGTGTTTTATGCTACAACAAGATTATCTTGTGCTATATGAAACACCTTATTAGCTTGCAGTATACGCAACACTATTCTTAGATTGTGTTTCACAAAATTTCAAGTTCGTTTGATAATAGTCATTCTACGCAACATTGAGTCTATATATATATATATTCAATGTATAAATGAAATATGGTTGGATTCTATTATATGAAACAACAAAGGAGTCTTACACAACACTCAACCCTAACTTGGCTTTCATTACACGCAATCGCGACCTTCCTCAATAGCGTGTACTGTACGTAATACCGGGTTTTACTAAACAACAGTATATTATTATAATATTATTATGAACTAGCCGTTATGAAAAGTATTAACTAAATTTTTAATTTTATAACAATATTATTCATCATACACATTTTCTAGAACATGGTATAAGAACAAAATAAATTTTTCGGGTAAAATAAGTATTTTTCAAAAAATGTAGTTTTGCCACCTTTTGATGGAGCACCCATGTTAAATGTAGTTTTTTACAGGTTTATAAGTTCAATTTTACAAAATAAACTTCTTCTTTTGAATCAGGATATAAAACTTTATGTTAGATAAAGTTTTGATATTTTTCTGATAACTTTCATATTTTAACGTATAGTAAAAACACGCTATATTTTAATTAAAAACAACTTTTTTCATCATAATAATTTATGTGGTTAAATTATAATATTTAATGGTTTTAAAGTATAAATAGAATATGTTTTTACCTTTTAATACAATTTATGTCATTAGCATTGATTTCACCTTGAATTCGTAGGTTAAATCAATTCAATCTTTTGCAATGTTTTAAACAAAAACTCGTTTTCTTTCGACAACGGGATTAATTTTAAATTAATTACTGCAACTTATGTGTTTTGAATTTTGAAAAATGGATTCCATATTTGGAATCATTGGGTCCAAATTATGTTAATAGGCTACTTTTTATTTTTGGGCATTATGAATAGTAACTACGGTTGATTTTATTTACCATAGTTAAAGGTAAATTGGGTAATTAAGGGTAAATATAAGATTATAAAATTACTCTAACATCTGTAAAAATCCTATTGTATGACTAACATTCAACCAATATCACCTAAGGGTCGTATTAGAATCATTTAATGGACTTTTTTCCATGAAAATAATTTAATTATTATTAAAACCAAAGAAAGTGACAACATGTCACTCTCTTAAATCTTATAAGTATATTAATTTTAATTTAGTGATAAACTTCATGAAACATATAAAATGAATAGTCTCCTGAAATCTAATGAAATTATCTACATCATATGAATTTATTTATAATTTTTAGGGATTAAATAATTATCATTAATTGTGACACAATAGTGATGCAGAAAATTGTTTTTCTAGTGAAAAATCCAGAATATAGTTTTTATTAAACTAATAGTGACCATAAAAGGCACAAAACCCTAACCAAAACTTATTTTTCATGTACATTTAAACTATAATCATCCAATGGTCTAATATTTGACCATTTGGAGCCTTATAAAAGCAATTATGACACTTATATTATTTTATTTTAAATGATTCCAAAGTTGTCACCTTCATAATTTAATAAATATAACAATTTAAATATTGTGATTTTAAGATGATAAATTAGAGTACAAGTATTATTGTGAAATATAATATATTTATATTCATCATATGATTTTAGTTTTAATTTTCATGCAACAAATATGTATATTAAATAATTATACAAAAATGATGTAGTAATTATTTTATTAAGAGATAAACCAAATAAATGGTTTTAAAAATAATAAACTAAATATTATATGAAATATTTAATGTGATCCACTAGTTTTATAGATACATATGAACTTTAATGAATATATTAAAGCTTTTATTCTGAACATATATTCTCTTTATATTTTATTTAAATTCAAATAAATGAATAGTGTCAAAATTGACACTATAGTAATTTTATAAAAATAAAATATTATTAAATTGTTTAAAAATCACAAAAATATTTAAAAATTATAAATTGAAATTTATATAGTCTAAAATATTATAAAGTATCCAATTATGGAAAATTAACAACATATAAGTTATTATTTGTAACCATTTAAAATTTAGAATTTTATTACCACAAATAAAATTAAAAAGATTAAATAAGGATAAATCAAAATGATAAGGTTTAAAATAAAATCAAAACATGTCTAAATTTTATTATTTGATGAGATTAAAACCCTATATCATATAATATTATAATATGATTCATTTTTTGTGGTTTTTAAGTGGGGTTAGATTTATTATAAATTAATATTTTTAAGATTTCCAAAGGTGCCCCTCTCCTCCCTTATAAAAGGTCACCTCCTCCATCTCTTCCTCACACCACATTGAGCCTTAAATCTCGGCCAAACCCTGCCAAATTATCTTCTCCACTTCCCTAGAAATATCCTATAGGTCCTGGTCTTCTTCAAATACCAATTTTAGTGCCCTAAGAGGAGGTATCAAAGAGGCCCTTCAAAGAAGAGGTAATGTCCGTTACCGATTCTTTCAACTTTATTTCTTCTTCTACTTCTTCTTCCATAGTTGTTTCATTATGAAGTAACAACATCAGTATCAATAATATACTGATATGTTATTATAAATATGAAAGAACCCTATTTCACCATCTATCCATCCTACGGAAAATGAAATCACCGCGTGTGCGTACGTACGGAATAACGTCTCCACGCCGTGGTGTAATCTGTTTTTCCAACACTGCCTTACTTGGATGGGTATAATGGTGTAAAGAATAACTATACATAGTTATTATAACATAATACTGATTATGATATATTTTATCATCCTATTCAATTCAATTCAATAATTATGGTAACGATATCATCACTCGTGCGTACGGACGGACTACCGTCTCCACGACGTGATGAGATTCATTCTCCATGTTAACCATTTAAGAATGATTATAAAGTATATAAAAGAAATAATAATGAAATATATGTCATTATAAAGATACTTGATTAATGTATATATATATATGTATTTCATCTACTTAATTCCATTCAACTCAATAAGGAAACAAAAATAGCGTTCATGCGTACGTACGGCCTACCGTCTTTATGAATGGTGTATTTATTTCCATTTGTCGATCTATTATATATATGTATATTATGAATATATATAAATCGTGTTTTATATTCTGGAATTAAGTAATCATGATCTAATTAATCATATGAATAATTAAAAGTCAAAACACGAACGACAAATGAAACGATTTTACCCAAAACAATCTTTAACATGGAATTTACAAAAGAACGGGTAATATAAAGTTATAAGTGAACCATATATGATATCATAACAATGAATATGATTCTGTAATAAGTCAATGACATTATTTAAATCATTATATAGGAGGTTCAGATACATACTAAGCATATCGGACATAAGGTATGGGATAATTTTCCAAATCTCATTTTTTTATCTGAGATTGCTTATACGTAAGTATTTATTGGGGTTATTGTTATCATCCATGTACATGTTTTCTAAAAGTATGTTTAATGGACTTTTACCCACTTTTGACTTTTACTACAAGGTATGTAAGGAATCTTTCTTTGTTTTGCTGTATGAGGTACTTTTTGACTTTTCCGACAAAAGTACCAGAAGAATGTTTTTTAACGTATGTGGCATGAAAGGATTTTTACGGTTTTATAAAGCCTTATTTTCATGAAGCTTCCTCCAAAATATTTCATGAATATTTTCAAAAAAATCCTTTTCTTTTAAAATTGCATGAAATTTTGTGAAAAGAAAATGATTTTGAAGAAAAAATGATATTTTCCTCAAGAATTTATTTCAAGTGTTTTATCAAAACCATTTTCATCTAAGATAACATTATTTCACATGTGTATGTTTCAAGTGTCATGTCTTGATGATTTACATGGTTTCACTTTTCTTAAGATGAAATGATATCCATTTTTTTATATGGATTATGTTATGATGGGATGATGTTTATGAAACCCATTTTTATTCTTTGGGTTATGATGAATGATTTATGTTTATGTTGTGGCACAAGTAAGAATGATTTCATTATGAGATGGGAGGGACCTATATCTCCCTCCAATGAATTGGGTAAAGATTTATATCTCATGAGATAGACATGGCTAGAACAATAAGTTAATCTAGTTCAGTGTTATAGGACTGAAACGAGGAGTGAATTCGATTCAGAAAGGGACTTTGTCCACTATGATGGTCTTGGCAGCAATGCCTTGGCTACTATGGAAATCATAACAAGTGATGAATGGTTGCCACAATTAAATGTTTTATTCCCATCCTATTTTATCATGATTGATGTTCCATTATGATATATGCCTTACGTACTTCCAAGATTTATGTCTTTTCTCAAGGTTTTAATTTTTAGATTTCATGTTCAAGTTTTTGTTTTCAAATGTTTATAGATTGTTTTATGTTCTCTAAGTTTTCCCTTACTGGTCATTCGAGCTCACCCTTCTTATGTTTTATTTTCCCCAGGAAATAAAGAAAGGTTTTAGGTAAGGAAACAAAAAGGGGAAGATCGTTATGGGAGATGTTGAAGATATTTCAACATGATTAGAAGTTTATATTCAGAGTTTCCAAACACACTAAACTATTACGGTCCTTGTGTGTCTGTTTTTGTTATGTATTAAGTATTTCCGAAAACGTAATGTAATATCTATGTACGTCAAGCTTCGGGTCTTTATAATTGGTATCAGAGGAAAGGTTTAGTCAACCATTGGAAACTAGGATGTGAAAATGTTAGTGAGATCCCTAGAGATATTTCTAAGGTATGTCTAGGAATATCCCTAAGGATAAGTATATGTGTAGGATATAGTCCTAGAACTACGGTAACGATCATAGAATTTAACCTAAGATGTTAGATATTGAGGGTACTCCCACTTTACTATGTTGTTTTCCCTAGCATGATTTTTTCCTCTCACACTATTCTTTTTGGGTTTTAGAAAATGGCTGGAAACGGGAAGATTTATGATAATGGAAGATATGACAGACAATGGAATGATATTCTTCATGAGCAACCAAATGAAATGGGATTTGGAAGTCCAAACATCTTTATTATTCCTAATCATCAATCTTATAATATGATCAATAATCTCAACTTTGGTAAGTTTCCTGACTCAGATAATAAGAGAAAGATGGAGTTTCATGATGATCATAGAGGAAAGAAAGTTCAATTTCCCTCATGTAAATCATGTGGGAAGAGGCATCAGGGAGATTGTTTCAAAGGAACTGGACGATGATTTGGGTGTGGAAAAGAAGGACACAAAGCCATTTAGTGCAAAGGAAAAGGTTCAGTTAACACCATGGACAAGGATAATGGTATTGTTACGACATCAACAATGATTAGATGTTTTAAATGTGGAATGTATGGGCATAATGCAAACCAATGCCCTAAGGGAAAATCTCATAAATAGAATCAGCATGGTCATACGGGTAGTATTTATGTGGATGATGATAAAGAGACTACAAATGAAATATGAGATGAAATAAATGATGAAGCTCAACTAGTTGTTTAAGAAGTTAGTGGAATGATTGTATGTTTATAAAGAATAATGTATGGTACTATGGAATAAATAATCATTTAAGGATTGTTACACTATTGTTTTCTCTAAAGTATATGAAAGTATATGTTGAATGGTACCAGTAACCATGAAAGGTTATTCAGATATTTTTGGAAAGTAGATGATATGCACATAATGAAGGGATAAGAAGATAATGAGATGTTTGATTGTATTCATGATCTCATGACTGATATAAGGACTAAGTGATATTATGGTTTGATTATATAGATTTTTGGGATTTTGGTATGTGGAAAGAGTTACATTTTGACAGTATTCATGTTTTCACTAAGGTTCTATGGTAATTTATGTTTCAAGAGAATATAAGACTAAGGTATTCATGTGTTTGGAATTCAACCAATAAGATATATCTTATGATATATGTGGGATAAATGCTTGTATTCACATTCTTGGTAGATAACCTTTCTAGTAATTGTTTTCTTTATACTATGAGCTTGGACTGAAGTATTTTAGATAAGCCTAATGATTGGAATGAATTATGTTGGACATAAGTTAGTATTGTTTAAGGATAGAACTTTTTTCGATATTATTGATGGGATGTTATAGTAATGTAGTTTTAGAAAAAGGACAACCTACAGGACGGACGACAGCCCATTGCGTCGGAAAAGGTTGTGGGAATCGAACCCACAACCGAAGTGCGACTGTCCTTTATTCCCTACCACTGGCCTAACGGAAGTCCCTGGTTAATAGAAACTAGTTTTATTTTATTAAGAGTTATGATATATGAAGTATAAGTTCATTTTTGGAACCATATACGATTAATCTAACCACAAGATGGACTTATAACTTTTGCTAACCTTTTGTTTGAAACAGATAGAATGACCCATCATTCTATCACATTATATGCTAACACTTTACGAATAACAAATTAAACTTCATTTCTTTAAGAGATGAAGTGGAAATTGTTCAAAGAACGAACAACAGTGATATTGTACCAAAATCAAGCAAGTATTTCTTCTAATTCAAATTCTTCAACTTTTGGGAAATGATCTTGAAAACCAAAAATGTTGTCCTAGTGCCCTTATATATGATGAATCAGATGGTACCTTAGATCATCACAAATCTATGGCTTTGTGATTGATTCCTTTTTTCATAGCCATGTTCTCTACCACTCTCCATCAGAACTTGATAGTTAGATTTCTCTTCCATATCCATATTTTCACCTATGTTCTCCTACGTGGAAACCCAGTGATGAGTTAATTTGGGTAACCATTACAATTCATACTTTAGTTTTGAAAGTTAAGTTTTGGTATTTCATTTTACTATGTGGGTTTCAATTAAAGAAACTTTCAAGTAGATAACCATGCATAACCCCGACGAATTTCGAGGGAGAAATTCATTTTAAGGGGGGTAGAATGTAACAACCCGATATTTTATGATAATTATTATTTTTAATTTATTTGATGTCATGTGTTTTATGCTACAACAAGATTATCATGTGCTATAGGCAACACCTTATTAGCTTGCAGTATACAAAACACTATTCTTAGATTGTGTTACACACAATTTCCAGTTCGTTTGATAATAGTCATTCTATGCAACATTGAGTGTGTGTATATATATATTCAATGTATAAATGAAATATGGTTGGATTTTGTTATATTAAACAACAAATTATTCTTGCACAACACTCAACCCTAACTTGGCTTTCATTACACGCAATCACGACCTTCCTCGATAGCGTGTGTTGTACGCAATACCGGGTCTTACTAAACAACGGTATATTATTATAATATTTTTATGAACTAGATGTTATGTATAGTATTATCTAAATTTTGAATTTTATAACATTATTATTCATCTTACACATTTTCTAGAACATGGTATAAGAACAAAATAATTTTTTCGGGTAAAATAAGTATTTTTTAAAAAATGCAGTTTTTCCACCTTTTGATGGCACACCCACGTTAAATCTAGTTTTAGAAATGTTTATAAGTTCAATTTTACAAAATAAACTTCTTCTTTTGAATCAGGATATTAAACTTTACATTGGATAAAGTTTTGATATTTTTCTGATAACTTTCATATTTTAACGAATAGTAGAAACACGCTATATTTTAATTAAAACCAACTTTTTTCATCATAATAATTTATGTGGTTAAATTATAATATTTAATGGTTTTAAAGTATAAATAGAATATATTTTTACCATTTAATACAATTTATGTCATTATCATTGATTTCACCTTGAATTCGTTGGTTAAATCAATTCAATCTTTTGCAATGTTTTAAACAAAAACCCGTTTTCTTTAGACAACGGGATTAATTTTAAATTAATTACTGAAACTTATGTGTTTGTAATTTTAAAAAATGGATTCCATATTTGGAATCAGTGTGTCCAAATTATTTTAATAGGATACTTTTTATTTTTGGGCATTATGAATAGTAACTACGGTAAATTTTATTTACCATAGTTAAAGGAAAATCGGGTAATTAAGGGTAAATATAAGATTATAAAATTACCCTAACACCTATGAAAATCCTATTGTATGACTAAAAGTCTACCAATATCACCTAAGAGTCGAATTAGAATCATTAAATGGACTTTTTCCATGAAAATAACTTAATTATTATTAAAACCAAAGAAAGTGACAACATGTCACTCTCTTAAAACTTATAAGTATATTAATTTTAATTTAGTGATAAAATTCATGAAACTTAGAAAATTAATATTCTCCTGAAAGCTAATGAAATTATCTACATCATATGAATATATTTATAATTTTTAGGGATCAAATAATTATCATTAATTGTGACACAATAGTGATGCAGAAAATTGTTTATCTAGTGAAAAATCAAGAATATAGTTTTTATTAAAATAATAGTGACCTTAAAAGGCACAAAACCCTGACCAAAACTTATTGGTCATGTAAATTTAAACCATAATCATCCAATGGTATAATGTTTGACCATTTGGAGCCTTATAAAAGTGATTATGACACTTATATTATTTTATTTTAAATGATGCCAAAGTTGTCACCTTCATAATTTAATAAATATAACAATTTAAATATTGTGATTTTAAGATGAAAAATTCTAGTAAAAGTATTATTGTGAAAGGTAATATATTTATCTTCATCATATGATTTTATTTTTAATTTTTATGCAATAAATATGTATATTAAATAATTATACAAAAATGATGTAGTAATTATTTTATTAAGAGATAAACCAAATAAATTATTTTAAAAATACTAAAATAAATATTATATGAACTATTTAATGTTATCAACTAATTTTATAGATAAATATGACCTTTTATGAATCTATTAAAGCTTTTAGTTTGAACATATATTCTGTATATATTTTATTTCAGTTCAAATAAATGAATAGTGTCAAAATTGACACTATTGTTATTTTATAAAAATAACATATTATTAAATTGTTTAAAAATCACAAAAATATTTAAAAATTATAATTTTAAATTTATATAGTCTAAAATAGTATAAAGTATCAAATTATGGAAAATTAACAACATATAAGTGATTATTTTTAACAATTTAAAATTTAGAATTTTATTACCACAAATAAAATTAAATAGATTAAATAAGGATAAATCAAAATGATAAGGTTTAAAATAAAATCAAAACATGTATAAATTTGATTGGTTGATGCGATTAAAACCCTATCTCATCTAATATTCGAATATGAGTCATTTTTGGAGGTTTTTAAGTGGGGTTATATTTATTATAAATTAATATTTTTAAGATTTCCAAAGGTGCCCCTCTCCTCCCTTATAAAAGGCCACCTCATCCATCTCTTCCTCACACCACTTTGAGCCTTAAAGCTCGGCCAAACCCTGCCAAATTATCTTCTCCACTTCCCTAGAAACATCCTAGAGGTCTGAGTCTTCTTCAAAGACCAATTTTAGTGCCCTAAGAGGAGGTCTCAAAGAGGAGCTTCAAAGAAGAGGTAATGTCTGTTACCGATTCTTTCAACTTTATTTCTTCTTCTACTTCTTCTTCTTTTATTGTTTAATTATGAAGTAATAACATAAGTATCAATAATATACTGATATGTTATTATAAATATGAAATAACCCTATTTCATCATCTATCCATCCTACGGAAAATGAAATCACCGTGCGTGCGTACGTACGGAATACCGTCTCCACGTCGTGGTGTAATCTGTTTTTCCAACACTGCCTTACTTGGATGGGTATAATGGTGTAAAGAATAACTATACATAGTTATTATAACATCATACTGATTATGATATATTTTATCATCCTATCCAATTCAATTCAATAATTATGGGAACGACATCATCGCTCATGCATACGTACGGACTACCGTCTCCACGACGCGATGAGATTCATTCTCCATGTTAACAATTTAAGAATGATTATAAAGTATATATAAGCAATAATAATGAAATATATGACATTATAAAGCTATTGTATTTATGTATATATATATATATATATATTTCATCTACTTAATTTCATTCAACTCAATAAGGAAATGAAAACAATGTTCATGCGTACGTACGGCCTACCGTCTCCATGAACGGTGTATTTCTTTCCATTTATCGATCTATTATATATATGTATATTCTGAATATATATAAATCATGTTTTATATTCTTTAATTAAGTAATCATGATCTAATTAATCATATGAATAATTAAAAGTCAAAACACGAACGACAAATAAAACGATTTTACCCAAAACACTCTTTAACATGGAATTTACAAAAGAACGGGTAATATAAAGTCATAAGTGAACCATATATGATATCATAACAATGAATACGATTCTTTAATAAGTCAATGACATTATTTAAATCATTATACAGGAGTTTCGGATATATACGAAGCATATCAGACATAAGGTATGGGATAATTTTGCAAGTCCCATTTTTCTATCTGAGATTTCTTATACGTAAGTATTTACTGGGGTTATTGTTATCATCCATTTCCATGTTTTCTAAAAGTATGTTTAATGTCCTTTTTACCCAATTTTGACTTTTACTACAAGGTATGTAAGGAATTTTTCTTTTTTTTCCGTATGAGGTACCTTTTGACTTTTTCGACAAAAGTACGAGAAGAATGTTCTTTTAACGTATACGGCATGAAAGGATTTTTACGGTTTTATAAAGCCTTATTTTCATGAAGCTTCCTCCAAAATATTTCATAACTATTTTCAACAAAATCCTTTTCTTTTTAAATTGCATGACATTTTTTGAAAATAAAATGATTTTGAAGAAAAAAAGGATCTTTTTCTCAAGAATTCATTTCAAGTGTTTTATCAAAACCATTTTCATCTAAGATGACATTATTTCACATGTGTATGTTTCAAGTATCATGTCTCTATGATTTACATGGTTTCACTTTTCTTATGATGAAATGATATCCATTTTTTATATGGATTATGTTATGATGGGATGATGTTTATGAAACCCATTTTTATTCTTTGGGTTATGATGAATGATTTATGTTTATATTGTGGCACAAGTAAGAATGATTTCATTATGAGATGGGTGTGACCTATATCTCCCTAAAATTCATTGGGTAAAGATTTATATCTCATGAGATAGACATGGATGGAACATTAAGTTAATCCGGTTCAGTGTTACAGGACTGAAACAAGGAGTGAACTCGATTCAGAAAGGGACTTTGTCCACTAAGATGGTCTTGGAAGCAATGCCTTGGATACTATGGAAATAATAACAAGTGTTTAATGGTTGCCACAATTACATGTTTTATTCCCATCCTATTTTATCGTGATTGATGTTCCTTTATGATATATTCCTTACGTACTTCCAAGATTTATGTCTTTGCTCAAGGTTTTAATGTTTAGATTTCATGTTCAAGTTTTTGTTTTGAAATGTTTATGGATTGTTTTATGTTCTCTATGTTTTCTCTTACTGAGAATTCGAGCTCACCCTTTTTATGTTTTATTTTCCCCCGGAAACAAAGAAAGGTTTTAGGTAAGGAAACAAAAAGGGGAACATCGTTCTGGGAGATGTTGAAGATATTTCAACATGATTAGAAGTTTATATTTCGAGTTTCCAAAGACACTAAACTATTACGGTCCTTGTATGTCTGTTTTTGTTATGTATTAAGTATTTCCGAAAAATTAATGTAATATCTATGTACGTCAAGCTTTGGGTCTTTACATTTTCCACACTCAAATATTTTTTATGGACTAGTTTCATGATTTGGAAAATTATGCAGTAACGATAAGATTGGAACTTGAAGGTTTCTAGTATTGGGAGAATAGTGGCCACATAGTTTTCCAAATAGTGATCCCTAACCGTATGGCCATAGCTTCCTTCTCTATCTCTATATTGAAACTCAAATTTCCAAAACTGACTCATGTAATTACTCTAAAACATATAATGGGATTAAATCATAAAAAAACATCCCAAAATTAAACTCAATCTATAACACAATATCTAGAATACCCATGGTAACAAAAGTTTTTCCATAAAAAAGAGATATTTAGGATATTTTAAAAGATTCCACTCAAGCCCTTATGGTCCTTCTCCATACTAAATTCAGTCCCCCAATAACAAGAGTTTTATATAATAAATTTGTTTAATAAACCATCCCTATTTAACCCAACCAATCACTTGATCCAACTGAACACAAGGAATGGGTGTCTTCATGATCGCCCTGGACTAAAAACAAGTTCTAACGTAGTAAAACTAACCGAGTGAGAACAATTTCCCCTTCAAAAATAAAAATAACCACAAACCAAACTCCACCTATGAATCTATAATCAATTATATATATATATATATATTATTCATATGATCCTAAGTAAACAATATATAAATTATAGGAACAATAAAATAGATCATAACAAAGAAGATATAAAAAAATAATATGACCATCATTATATAAAACAAAGTAAGGCGATCATGATATCACATGAACATAATAATCAGAAAATGGGTCACGGCCGAGTTATCAAATATACCTGTGAACCATAAAAGGCACTAGAGGATCCCAAAATACTCTAAATGATCCAAATATATACATGACCCATGGTCACCCCCACCAAAATATTTTATAATGATGATGAACATTAGGTAACACCTCAACATGATGTGGTTCCTTACCTTTACCTATATCTCACAATATAAAGTATGTATATGCCAAATGAAACATATCCTCAACGAGGAAAAACCTAACAGGATAACACCATCAATCTATAAAAAAATATTTCACAATGGATATTATTAATTATATTTTTAAAACATAATATTTTGAAATAATCACCTTTTATCATAAATAATAAGTTGAAAAAAAATCATAAATCCATTTAGTTGTTCATAAGAAAGTCAAGCAACTTAAATATGCATAAAAAATACAAATAAAGTAGAACTAGGGTAAAAATAACATAATCTACATAATATTTAAAAATAAATATGTGTTCAATAATGAATAATACACCTCAAAATAATACGAAAATCACAATATAAGGCTCTAACCTGGGGGGTTTAGGGAAATTAGAAATCACTTAAGGAACACTAGTCGTCATATAGGATCCTAATAATTTTTGGAGATATTATATTCTCTTGAGGTTTAAAATTCATATTATTTTCTCCCTCAATCTACCAAATATATAATCTATATCCCACACATAATATATAATATGTAATTACTTATTTCTATATATATATACACACCCATGTTCACCCATTTGCAATAAGAAAATATTTACACACATCATATACAATATAAATTATCAATTAACCAGATAGTACATAAAATAATCCCATATTCAAGGAAACATCAACAAAAAAATCCATCCTTTATAAATAATACCTTGAAAACCATTTGGAATTAAAACATTATTTGAAACTTTTTACAAAACACATATTATTTTAAATAAAACTATTTAAAATAACCATTTAATATAATAAAGGAAAATAATCACAATGAACCACCAAAAAAAGACCTAAATAACTCCTATCATGTATATGTAACCAATTTAAATTTAATTATATTTGAAAACCCCTGGATTTCCAAGAAAAAGGAAAATTAGGTACAAATACACACCTTAAATATAGAATAAACTTATCACCATCACTTAAAACTAAAAGTGGCAAGAAGAAAGGGTCCCCATGAGGCTAAACAAGTTTGAAGATTAATTAAACCCCCTTAATACATGGTTTAACCCCTATGGATAACTAGGTTTTCCATACTCAAAATAAAATGTAGAACATGACAAAACAATAGAATAAGAGGATAAATCTAAGATAAAGTAAAAGTTTTCTAAGATAGGCCACCAAATTAAAGTAAAAGACACCATGGAATTGAATGAAAGAGAGAAACATGGATGAAGAGGGTATATTATAAATTAAATGGTGGAGAGGGTGGGCAAAAAGAGTTAAATTTGGTAGGGTTTAATGGTTAATTTCAAAATTAAATGAAAATATGGAAGGCTACATAGTTAGGCCCCACAATTAGACAAACCATGAACCAACCAGGAAGAATCCACTGACTATACATGGGAGATTCCCTATGATTAACTTGATACCATATATTATTTTTAGACTATATACTAATCATGAATAACTCCATTTAAAAATACACATCCTTTTGTCGTGTTTTGGTGCACGTTTAGCACTATCTATGATTTATCCATGATCTTAATACTTTTTCCAAAATTTTTATAATTCAAATCACCAAATCTTGTAAATTACAATAAATAACTAAATATATGAAATAAACTAATTAAGAATTTAATAGTGAACTAGAATACGTCACTCCATGGAATAAGGAACATCCAACTTCTTTAAACTCTTTTGATACTACACATTAACTACCAACAATAATGTTTTACAATAAAATAATTTTCATCATTTTGTTTCATATAAAAGGAACCTGAATAGCTTCATATTTTAATCATCTAGAATAAAATCCACTTGATGTTTCATGTCGTTAGACCATGAACTTGAATCCTGAAACTTGATATAATATTTTATGATTATCTTCCTATCTGAAAACCATCACCAACTTTCCATTTTATTCAATATTTCCATTATTGTAACAGCCTGAGTTTTTTCACTTCAAATAAATATATTTTTTGATAACATATTGTATACACTACACCAAACATAAGAAAACCAAAAAAAATAAAAGAAAATTATTAATTCATATAAAATAAACATTAAGATAGTAAACCATTAAAATCTATTGAATTTAGCAAATAAATAATTAACAAGAGTTAATATTGAAAAGGGTTATTTTCAATAAAAGTTGTTTTATTTATATTGTGAATTATGTTAAAAACTCTTTTTAAAAATCATAAATTTTAAATTTGAAAAAATAAAATTAATTTTTGAACTCATCTCATTAAAATTTACTTATTAATATTTTTATAATTTTTTTGAAAAGATCAATTTTAGGTTTTAAAAAGTAGTTTTTGTGGAAATTCTATTTTTTATAATGTTCTCACTATAAAAGAATATCATAGATGTTTTAAAAAGATTTTATGTATGAAAATATGTGTTTATTGAATAATATTTTGTATTCTAATACATTCTTTTGTCTTATAAATAAAATATTGAATATTTATAGAATTGAATAAAAATGTTAGTTTCATAAACACTCTTTTGGTCTCCTCTTTGAATGAAGTTTTTTAAATTTGAGATTCAATTATGAATTTTGTTAAATCCATAATAAATTTAATTATATGAAATATACATCAATTTATTTAATTAAAATTAGTAATAATGAAAATTTTATCGTAAATATATATTTAATGATGAAAAATCTCATTTTCCTTAAAACTATTTTTACACAATTAAATCTGTCTATTTTCAAATTAAACTACCACACATTTATAAATTTGATATGATAAAATTATTTCAAAATATATAATTATATGGTTAAAATTAGATAATGTGGTCAACTTTAAGTTCATTTTTCCAAATTTATAACTAAGTTTAAATAAATAGTAATCTTGATAAAAGGTAAAATAGTAAAAAACATTATTATATTTATAAATAGGAAAAAAATTCCCAAACAATATTTTAAAATAGGTTTTTGAGATTATTTTTACATTATCTTGTCCCAAAATCCACCTTATTCTAATTTTTGATCCATTGATCCTTGAGTAGTGACATGGAATTATTAAAAAAATTATGAGTGTTTCATAAAGTTCCATTTTCTTCTCTTATAAATAGACAAAACTTCCACCCATTCAATAATCCAATCCTATTTCAAAATTACATTATAAAACTAACAAAATATACTATTAATAAAGTAATTTAAATACTATAATTCCCTTATCACTATAAATTATCCTATGTCCCTCAAATCTATGGCATATTTCAGGAGGGTGTTCAATGCCTCAATAAAGGTTTCACATCTATTAATGATTATTTCTATTTATTTTTTTCTAAAACAACCTTAATCATAATATTAAAATAAAATAATAATCATTAGTGTGTTTATATATTATTATAATAATTTTAAAACCAATATTTATTTTCATCCATCTACTAGGAAAATTAAGAATCATCGTTAGTTCATGTGGGCTTATTATTACCTCCAGGAAATGACGCTTTTAGTTTTTATTCAACGCCACTCATGGATGGTATTAATGATGGTATTAATAAATAAATATTATTTATATTATTTATTTAATATTTATAAATGATTACTTAGAAATTGACCTTTATCCCTCTCCTTCATTGGGAAATAGAAGATTTAATCATGTGTTGTGTGGACTACCACCTCCACAAATAATCATGTTTCAATTTCCACCACTCACAAACATGGATGGTTTTAGTTTATATTGAATAATTATATAGGATATATATAAGTGACATATATCACTAATTTGGTTCTTTTGGATAACACAAAAAGTAGGGATCTTTATAATGTAATCCATCAATATCGGTATATAACACAAAACTAGTTCATTATCATTCTAATTTTCAAGAATTGAAACTAAAACTACTATGTAATGGTATTATAAAAATAAAAGTATTTATAAAATATAAATTAAAGTAACTTTATTTTTTTTGGAAATGATTATATTTTGTATTAAAAGATATATCTTCACCACTTTTACAGTCCTAGTTTAATGCAGTCAAGATTATTAATACTCAGTATTGAAAATAGGCAATTAAGTTATTTATCTTTATGACATATGGGGTTAATGAACTTATATATACATAAATGGTAAATTTAAGTGACTTGGTAACTGAAAAAATTATATTATTTATATAATTTCTTATTTGAACTTTATTTTTCCATGACATTCCCTTTTAAATGATGTTATCTTTCATTCATCTATACAAAAAGTTTTTTTGAACAAATTATATTTCCATGAAATGTTTTTTTCATAAAAAATGAGACATTGTGAAAATATAATTTTAACACCATTAGTTTTAGGTAATTTACCAATTTATTTTTTATTCTGAGCTTATAGAATACTTTGGTTGTGATTTTTAGAGTTCCTCGAAGGTTTTGTAAAGGTGAATGATTTGAGAATGGTTAATGAAAACCATATACTATCTTCAGAAATCCATGCAAGGTGATTCTAGGAGTCATTGGGTGGTTTCATGGTTGGAGAACAATTTTTCCAAATTGTGTGCTTACCAGGGGAACATTGTCAGTGGAGAGAGTGGGAGAAGCATGATTGGCACACATTTTTTCAAACCATGCGAGCCAACATTGCAAGGGGATGGTCTTCCGATAATATCACCAAATGGTTAGTGCATGGTTTTCCAAACAATGAATACCAAACCGTAGGGATACCTAGTTGATTTATATTAGAATATGAATGGTTTTTTAATCCATGTGATGAACATTAAATACTCTAAAAATTGAAATTTAATTTGTATTAAGGCCCCATAATCCTCATTATTTTTCAATTCTTCGAGGGTATCAAAATTTTCTCCTATCCCAGGCTCCTAATATGATTCTATTTGATTTGGAAGAGGCTTTTGGATGAATCCATGTTTTTCAAAGATATATAATTAATGATAAGTACTTGTGCTTCCTCATTTTTTTGATTTATTCTTCACCTCACTCTTAGAGGAATAGATTTATTCTTTTTTAAAATAACCTAACTCCAATAACCTAGAGTTGATGCTTACTTTATTAAATTATAATAAGATGCAAGATATTATATACCAACAGACCGAATAGTTTAGTAGTATTGGAAAACTAGACACATACTTGAGTCTTTCATTATAATTGAAAACATAAATTACAACAAATTGAATGGACATATTCTATAGTATTTGGGGTTTGAATTAGTTGTAAGCACCATGTAATCCTAAATTAAAAATGGGGGTTTAAAACCCATTGGATATAGACTCTAGCAGTATTGTAGCATATTGTATCAGCGGTGAGAACTGTAGAAATGACGGGCACTGTAGCGGTGACAGGTCACTGTAGCGACGGTAGGTCACTGTAGCAGGGGCAGGGCATTGTAGTAGTGGTAGGTACTGTATGGTACTATAGCTGGCGGGTGATATTGTAGTACTATTAACAGAATGGTCCATTGGGAAAAAATTTGGGCCTACGGGCCATGTAATGGGCTAAATTCCCACTGGGCCTTCGGGCACTGTAATGGGTCTCCCTCAACCCAGTTAAAGAGGTCTTTTATTTAATTTAATAATAAATGAGGCTTCAGCCCCAACCTTTTACAAAAATGAACATATTCTACATTCTAGAACTCATTCAAATATTTATTATTCATGTGAGGACCTAGACATAAAATTACACATTCCAGTGTTTGTAGACTAGAATCATCATTCATTCATTCCAAACCATGTTTTAGGTTTAGTGTTTTATAGACTTAAGTCATAACCTACACATAACACTACCATATGTTACAAAGTGAGCAATTCTAATTTGTATAATTTTTTCCAATAATATAAACCTTTTAAAAATAGGGGAGTTTTATTATCATTAAAAATATTCATGAATTTAAAATTGACTTCTTAGTTGTTTATACCCATCCTTAAACCCTATAAAAAAATTTTAAAACATAGTATGAGCACAAAAAACTCAGTAAGCGGCATAAAAAATATGTTTTTTGTGTGAAAAACATGAAAACCCCTATAACATTTACATTTATATTTAATATTTTTAATAGTATGAAATAATAAAATTCCACATGAAAAATAGGAAGACTTTTTTCTCAAATGAAACATTGAAAAAACTTAAAAAGAAAATAAACAACCATTTAAGAAATATAGAGTATCATATATGTAAAACCCTTTCAAATCCATTTAAATTAGATAAGGGTACACCCTAATTCCAAAAAAATATCTATAAAACATAATTAATATGAAATAAATTAGATAGATATAATGGGGGTCTGTAAGAACCCAGTTCTTATTTTAGAGGTACGGGCTTCTTCTATTCCTTTTCCATAAGTGTTTTTGAGAAAATATGGAAAATGGGGAAAAATCCTGATTTTTGGAACTACACACCGTGTACTTTATCCACACGCCGTGTACTTTTGGCCGTGTTGGGATGAGTACACGGGGCGTGTAGCCATATCGGCGACGAAGGGTGTAGGAACCACTACACACCATGTAGTGGTGTATTACATGCCATGTAGTTAGTCGGCAGGCTTGAACAGTAAGGCGGTGGTGTCGCCGCCAGCTGGGCAACAGTACACACCGTGTACTCGAGAGTACATGTCGTGTACTCATGTCGAAGTATGAACAGTGTGGCGGTGCCGCCAAATGGACAGTTAAATGAAAGAAGTACACGCCGTGTACTTAGAAGTACACACCGTGTACTTTATTTTTTTGTCTTAAAACAGGCAGTAGCATCCTCATTTGGTAGAGGAGACTCTTGAACCATTTTGGAGCCAAAGGAGGAGGCCGGATCTTTGAAGGTCCACCAGGCATTCATCTGGAATCCGATTCGGCTTCGGACGATTTCATTGGAACCGCACGGGTAATCCCTCTCCTCTCCTGGTACCGTTCTTACCAAATCTTCTCCTAACATAAGTTATTTACGTTTGAATGAGTTTTGTTCTTCGTCAGATATATGTCGTTCTTGGGCGTTTCTAGAGTTGTTTTTCGGGTATAGCGCTCGTTGGCGTATAAGGTAGGTGACTTTGTGTTTAGTTTTCCAACTCTTGTGTGTTTTGTGCATTTTTGTGCCACAAACCCATGTTGGGGTGTCGTGTGGCTGAGGTTGTTGCTATATTAAACACCTAGAAGTGATTAGGTATTTAATTATGATATTAAAATGCTGGTTGGGATCGTTGCTTGGATCTGGAACCACCCCTGGGGTGTGTTTCACTGTTTAGCCGTTTGGCCAGGATACCCGAGGGTATGCCTTTAAAGTAGTAACTATAGAATTTCCTTGAGAGGAATTGCTTGTTACTGCTTGTTTACCTGTTGGGCATGGCCCGGTTACCTGTTTAGACTGAGGTCGTTGTTGTGATTAGCCTGTGGGCACTGTACTGTATTAGCCTGAGGGTGTGACTGTTTTAGCCCGAGGGATGTCGTTATTTTGCCTGAGGGCAACCTTTCGTGCCTAAGGGCTTGACTTCTGTGCCTGAGGGCGACACTTCCTACGCCTGAGGGAAATTTCTGTTACGCCTGAGGGCAATACCTGCGGGTTAGATTCTGTATGGCCTGAGGGCAAGCCTGAGGGCGTGGTTTACTATTTCAGCCTGAGGGCACGGTTCTGGTTGGCCTGAGGGCTTGGTGCTGTTGAGCACAAGAATGTTACTAAGATAAATGAATTAAATGAATAATAAAATGGCAATTTAATTTTTAAGATAGTTACTTTTCACTACTACTTACTTTATTCCATTTTACTATTTCACGCTGTTGCTGCATGCTTGCACGTAGTTGGGAACGGGCCTTTGGTGGGTGCCTACTGAGATATATTTCTCACACCCTGTTTGGGCCACGCTTTTGGACCCAAACAGATTACGTTTCTTCAGGTGTAGATAGGGGAAAGAGTCCCTATCCAGGTACTTGACTGTTGCTGAGGAGTAGGGGGCATGGGACCGAGCCTAGGCTCGCAATGCAACTGCCAGTTGTTTGCTTTGTTTTACTGTACCATGCTTTTTCTTGTACTGTATTGATGTATAACATGTTCTGGCCGTTTTCTTAGAACTTGAAACATGTAGCATCATCACTTATATATTGTTGGTTATATCCGTTGTTGTAGTTATTTCAGTTTTGTATGTTTACTACTTCCGTTGTTGTTGTATGTTTATTTTGGTATTCCGTTGCGCTACATTTTGAAGAATGAGGGCATAGTTTCCCCTCTATCAGACCTGGGCCCTCGCTGCTAGTCGGCAGCCTCTAGCGTTTGGGGAAATGCGTTTGAGGTCACGTGGCGAATCGGGCACGGGGCACCCGTTGCATGGCACTCGGGTCTGGGACGTTACAAAGTGGTATCAGAGGGGTTCCTTTTCTTTAACTTACTATTTGGAGCCATAGTCAGGGATATGACGGAACGGTAGTTGGTAATAAGTTGTGCCCGGGTGTAGCTAACCCATGTACAGGGAAAAGCCAGTCTACCTCGTATTTTGCATTCTTTTGATTTGCAATTTTATGGTTGATATGTTTTCACCATTGGGTGACACACTTGGATTGTGCTATTTATATTTTATCTGTGGGTGCTATTTAGTTGCAACCTGATGCGATGAGGGTATGTCGTCTCATGCATCATATAGGGACATGCTAGAAATCACATGCCATGCATAGTTTCCATGCCATGTAGGTTCATTAGAATTTGTATGTTGTTGTGATAGTTGATGTGCTAAGAAAGCATGCTGTTGTGATAGATGCGTGATAAATACCTGCCTTGTGATATGGTATTTTAGTTGATCTTGTTTATAAAATGGACGCCAAACTTTGGTTTTTGGGGAGTATGGGACCCCATTGACCGGAATTTGGTGGATCATTGACTGTTATTGGTTATAACACAAATGAGATGTCAAAATTTGATTCGTGGGGTGTATGGGCCCCCACGGGTCATAATTTGACACTTAGGTGTTGTTTTTCAGTATTTTCTGGGTTCCGGGAAAGTTTATGAGGCATACTGTCCAGAAAACCCAGAATACACGCCGTGTAGGACCTCATACACGCCGTGTGTGTTCTTCTGTTTGGGAAGAAAAATGAACCTTTCGAGTACATGCCGTGTACCCCGAGTACACGCTGTGTAGTCTCTTCCCGTGTCACAAACCGTGTGGGCAGCGACACAGGTTAGGGAAGGGCTTGGGTAAAACACGTCGTGTAGTCCAAGTACACGCCGTGTAGTGTGACCCGGAGTCCGGCTGTGTAACTAATAACACGGGTCGGTGAACTCCTGTACAGCACGTCGTGTCAATGATGAACACGCCGTGTAGTGTGACCTGGGGACTCGGTCATGTAACTAACAATATAGGCCAGTGTCACCTCTCCCTGAACACGCCGTGTACCATTGGGACACACCGTGTAGTCTTGTCCGAGGACAGACCGTGTGGAAATAGCCATGTGGCTGGAAAATGGGGTGGTGTACATGCCGTGTATGGGTGTAACACACCGTGTGTAGTAAAGCTGAGTAGTCGGCCGTGTCACAGACGACACAGGCAGTTGGAAAATAACACAGTGCACACCGTGTAGATATTATACAATCCGTGTAGTTTTTTTGAATGGATGTCGTGTGGCTTAGCCGTGTAGAAGGACCCGGGCAGGGGAAGGGAAGTCAAGTACACATCGTGTAGTCATTGTACACGCCATGTAGTCTTTTTTTTGCAAATATAGAAACACCTTCTTCCTCTTGTTCCTTTGTGGTTCCATCGTTTCAGTCATAATAATCTTGAATCTGAGGCGTGCTTTTGACCTTGTAGAGTCATTCCACCTAGACGACCGTGAGTTGTTCTCCAGGATAGCGGCAAAGATTATACTCCGGAGATGGTGGGCCATGGGCTACCAGTTGATCCACCAGCAGAGTCAGATGTGGCACCAGCTATTATACCGGACACAGGCGCAGAGGCGCAGTTCCGTGAAGGCTTATTGCAGTTCATGAAGACCTTTCAGGGAGCACCGCAGGCTGCCATATTTATGGCCGAGCTGACGCGTATCTTTCAGCAGCAGCATCCGCCTACGTTTTCAGGGGATGGAACACCACAGGATGCAGAGTCTTGTCTAGGATCGATGCAGACTATTTTCAAGCATCTTGAGACGCCTCCAGGGTGGAGGGTCAAGCTCGCGACTTACATGCTGTGTGATTCCTCCAAGAGGTGGTGGGCTGTTACCACCCAGTTAGAGCATCACAGGGACATGGCGTGAGAAGATTTTCAGGCAGTCTTCTATGACTTCTTCTTTCCTGAGATGATGAGGGCAGATAGAGATCGAGAGTTCATGAATCTGTAGCAGGGTGCTATGTCAGTGATGGACTACTCTGCTCGTTTTACGGAGCTTCAGCCTTTTGCACCTGTGATGATGGGTGATGAGACATTGAGAGCCAAACATTTTGAGGATGGTCTTCGGTATGACATCCGAGCACTGGTAAATGTTTTCAGGTAGCCTACTGTACACACGATTGTGAACCAGGCGTTGATTACAAAGAGGAACCTGCGGGAATCGAGTGGTGTGTGCTAGGGCAGTTCAACACCAGTTACTGGTACTATTTCTGCTGGAAAGAAGAAGAGACAGATGAACTTCTCTCAGGGCGGCAGTACCAGCCAGGAAGCTTCTTCAGGTGGCCCGATCAGGTGCTATCAGTGTGACAGAGAGGGGCACAAGAGACCGCAGTGTCCACAAGACCCAGTGGAGTGATGAGCTTGCGGCAAGATGGGTCATCTGCAGCGATTTGCAGGGCGTTTCTACCAGTGGATAGTGAGAGGGGTTCTGTGCATACTCCGCATGCGGGAGTAGGACCAGTGCCTTCTTACCAGTCAGGGAACTGGAATACGTCAGGGCGTGCAGGTAGAGATGGTGTTCGTGGCTGTGGTAGCCAGACAACATGATCGCAGAGGCAGCAGGGCGGGACAGCTCAGGGTAGCCAGGCTGTGTCATAGGGCCGCGGCACTGGGCAAGCATATGCAGTGCAACAGACCTAGCAGGAGCAGGATCCTAGACCTTCTACAGTCAAAGGTACTATTCTAGTAGCTTCTGTCTTGTCTTCAGTACTTTTTGATACATGTGTTACACATAGTTTTGTATCTGTACCCACTGTGGAGAGCCTTGGGCTCGGTGTTTCTACTTCTTCTGATATCTTGACGCTAGACACTCCATTGGGGACTAGGATAGTTGGTTTGCATCAGTGTAAGGAGTGCCCCCTTGAGGTTGGAGGGTGTCACCTCCTTTGGGACCTCTATGTCCTGGAGATGACGAGCTATGACGTCATTCTCGGGATGGACTGGTTGGTTCCCTTTCGAGACTTTGTAGACTGCTATCATCACAGGGTGCATTTCACGTCACCAGAGGGTGGGGAGTTTCTATACAAGGGCGAGTGGGATGTTCAGGCGGGTCGAGCTGGACCAGAGCATCATGGGTGAGGTGGAGGCACAACCCAGATTTCTATCTTATATCTAGATGACTAGGGGAATTGTCAGACTGATTTCCCTCTAGTTGTCGATCGTTTTAGGGATGTCTTCCTGGAAAACTTTTTAGGTCTACCTCTGGTGCGTGAGGTGGATTTCTTTATCGAGCTTGTGCCAGGAGTAGCACCGGTGTCCATTCCTCATTATAGGATGGCCATGCCTGAGTTGCAGGAGCTCAAGAGGCAGTTAGAGGAGTTACAGGCAAAGGGTTTTATCCGACCCAGTACTTCTCCTTGGGGTTCTTCAGTCCTTTTTGCGAAGAAGGAAGATAGTACCCTCAGACTTTGTGTGGATTATCGAAAGCGGAACCAGTTGACAGTTAAGAACCGATATCCCTTGCCGAGGATAGATGATCTGTTTGATCAGCTTTGTGGAGCACAAGTGTTCTCGAAGATTGACTTGAGATCCGGATATCATCAGATGCACGTTAGACCATCTGATATACCTCTCACAGCTTTTAGGAGTAGGTATGGTCTATATGAGTATACGGTTATGCCGTTCGGACTAACGAACGCACCAGCAGTTTTCCTGGCTATGATGAATCGTGTGTTCCATCTGTATCTTGATTAATTTGTGGTAGTATTCATGGATGACATCTTGGTGTACTCTCACACTCGACATGACCATTCCACCCATCTTGAGATCGTATTGAGTACACTAAGAGAGCATCAGCTATATGCCAAGCTCTCGAAGTGCCACTTTTGGATGGACCAGATTCACTTCTTGGGTCATATCATCTCAGAAGCAGGAGTTGTAGTAGACCCAGAGAAGGTGAGAGTAGTATTTTCCTGGGAGCAGCCCAAGAACGTGTTTGAGATACAGAGTTTCTTAGGGTTGGCTGGTTACTACAGACACTTCATACAAGACTTCTCCCGCTTAGCAGCACCGTTGACAGGTCTGACTAAGAAGGGTGTGAATTTTGTTTGGTCAGAAGCTTGCGAGACAGCTTTTCAGGACCTGAAGAGAAGGTTGACATCAGCACCGATCTTGATACTCCCGGAGCAGGGAAAGAGCTATACAGTTTACTGTGATGCATCAGGGATTGGTCTAGGATCCGTTTTGATGCAGGGCGACCGATTTGTTGCGTACGTGTCTCGGCAGTTGAGGCCACATGAGAGGAATTACCCGACACATGATCTCAAGTTGGCTGCAGTTGTTCATGCATTGCGCTGTTGGATACATTATCTGTTGGGAGAGCATTTTTTGGTTTTCACCGACCACAAAAGCCTCAAGTATATCTTTACTCAGTGTGACCTGAATCTAAGGCAGAGAAGGTGGGACGAGTACCTACAGTCCTTCGATTTTGTGCTTGCCTATACACCTGGTAAAGGTAATGCAGTAGCTGATGCACTGAGCAGGAAGAATCAGATACATGCAGTACAGGAGGCCAGTGGTGAGTGACAACTTATGGATTTGTTCTCTGAGATGCATCTGAAGGTGCACGACAGTCAGGGGCAGACTTACCTTTCCTCGTTAGTTGTGACTTCTACCCTCCTGGACAGAGTGAGGATGAGGCAGCTATCGATTTCAGAAGGCCTAGTTCTACGGGAGTCGGTGGCAAGTGAGGACCCTCCTCCCGGTTGGACGATAGGTGATGATGAGGTTTTGCGTTTCCATGGATTTGTATGGGTTCCAGGGGATATACGTGAGGAGATGATGAGGGAGTTTCATGATTCAGCTTGGGAAGTTCGTCCTGGGGTTACCAAGATGTATCGTTACTTGAGACATCAGTACTGGTGGTCGGGTATGAAGAGAGAGATAAATGGTTTTGTTACGAGGTGTTTCACCTGTCAGCAGGTGAAGGCAGAGAATCAGAGACCAGCTGGGCTGTTACAGCAGTTCCCCATTCTAGAGTGGAAATGGGATGATGTCGTGATGGATTTCTTGACGGGATTCCCGAGGTTACCTCGAGGAAATGACGCCGTGTGGGTTGTTGTGGACAGACTCACGAAGGTAGCTAACTTCTTGTCGATCAAGGAGACCTTTGGTGTGGATGATCTCGGAAGGCTGTATATCCGAGAGATCGTACGTCTTCATGGGGTCCCTCATTCTATCATTTCAGATAGGTACGCCCACTTTATGTCTCATTTATGGCAGAGTTTCAAGAGGGCTCTAGGTACATAGGTGCTTCTGAGCACAGCATACCACACTCAGATAGATGGCCAGTCAGAGCGGACGATACAGGTGCTAGAGGACATGTTGCGTGCATGCGTCCTAGACTTTGGGTTCTCTTGGGAGAAGCATATACCCTTAGTCGAGTTTGCCTATAAAAATAGTTTTCAGGCGACTATTGAGATGGCACCATACGAGGCTTCATGTGGTAGGCCATTTCGGTCACCGTTGTGCTGGTTAGAGGCTGGTGAGGCAGCTTTACTGGGGCCATAGCTCGTGCATGAGACATTTGAGCAGGTCCATTTGATTCGGAAGCAGATGGCTACCGCGAAGTCTTGTCAGAAGTCTTATGTTGATCGTCGCAGATGACCTTTGGAGTTCGTGGTCGGGGATCAGGTTTTCTTGCGTGTTTCACCGAGGCTGGGACACAAACGGATCAGGAGATAGGGTAAGCTTTCACCGAGGTATGTGGGACCATTTTAGATTCTGGAGAGAGTCGGGCTGGTTGCATATCGGTTGCAGTTACTGCAGCAGTACCGAGCCATGCACGACGTCTTCCATGTGTCTCAGTTGCATCACTACCATTCAGACCCGTCTCACACCATTCATCCAGAACAGGTTGAGCTTCAGCATGATGTGTCCTTTGAGGAGCATCCGATCCGTATTGTTGACGGGAGCACGAAGTTCCTCTGAGGCCTATCAGTTCCTCTCGTACGGGTGCTATGGCAGCATGACTGAGTGCAGGACGAGACCTGGGAGCGGGAGGCCGACGTACGTGCTCAGTGGCCAGAGCTATTCTGAGCTTATTCTTCACCACCCTTGGAAGGGAAATTTGGGGGCGAATTTCTATAAGGGGGGAAGTTTGTAAGAACCCGGTTCTTATTTTAGAGGTACAGGATTCTTCTTTTCCTTTTCCTTAAGTGCTTTTGAGAAAATGTGGAAAATGGGGAAAAATCCTGATTTTTGGAACTACATGTTGTGTCCTTTATCCACACGCTGTGTACTTTTGGCCGTGTTGGGATGAGTACACGGGGCGTGTAGCCATACTAGTGATGAAGGGTGTAGGAACCACTACACGCTGTGTAGTGGTGCATTACACGCCGTGTAGTTAGTCGGCAGGCTTGAACAGTAAAGAAGTGGCGTTGCCGCCAGCTGGGCGACAGTACACACCGTGTACTCGAGAGTACATGCTGTATACTCATGTTGACGTATGAACAGTGTGGTGGTGCCGCCTAATGAACAGTTAAATGAAAAAAGTACACGATGTGTACTCAGAAGTACACGATGTGTACTCAGAAGTACACGATGTGTACTTTGTTTTTTCGGCTTAAAACAGGCAGTAGCCTCCTCATTTGTTAGAGGAGACTCTTGAACCATTTTGGAGCCAAAGGAGGAGGTCGGATCTTTGAAGGTCTACCGGGCATTCGTCTGGAATCCGATTCGGCTTCGGATGATTTCGTTGGAACCGCACGGGTAATCCCTCTCCTATCCCGGTACCGTTCTTACCAATTATTTTACTAACGTAAGTTATTTATGTTTGAATGAGTTTTTTTATTCATCAGATATATGCCGTTTTTTGGCGTTTCTGGAGTCGGCGACCGGGTATAGCGCTCGTTGGCGTATAAGGTAGGTGGATTTGTGTTTAGTTTTCCAACTACTATGTGTTTTGTGCATTTTTGTGCCACGAACCCATGTTGGGGTGTCATGTGGCTAAGGTCGTTTCTATATTAAACACCGATAAGTGATTAGGTATTTAATTATGATATTAAAATGCTGGTTGGGATCATTGCTTGGATCCAGAACCACCCCCAGGGTGTGTTTCACTGTTTAGCTGTTTGGCCAGGATACCCAAGGGTATGCCTTTAAAGTAGTGATTGTAAAATTGCCTTGAGAGTAATTGATTGTTACTGCTTGTTTACCTATTGGGCATGGCCCGGTTACCTGTTTAGCCTGAGGGCGTTGTTGTGATTAGCTTGTGGGCGATGTACTGTATTAGCCTGAGGGCGTGACTGTTTTAGCCCGAGGGCTATCATTATTCCACCTGAGGGCAACCTTTTGTGCCTGAGGGCTTGACTTCTGTGCCTGAGGGCGATACTTCCTACGCCTGAGGGAAATTTATGTTATGCCTGAGGGAAATAACTGTGGGTTAGATTCTGTATGGCCCGAGGGAAAGCCTGAGGTCATGGTTTACTATTTTAGCCTGAGGGCACGGTTCTGGTTGGCCTGAGGGCTTGGTTCTGTTGAGCACAAGAATGTTACTAAGATAAATGAATTAAATGAATAATAAAATGGAAATTTAATTGTCAAGTTTGTTACTCGTCAGTACTTATTACTTTATTGCATTTTACTATTTCACGCTGTTGTTGCATGGTTACACGCAGTTGGGCACGGGCCTTTGGTGGGTGCCTACTGAGATATATTTCTCACACCCTGTTTGGGCCACGCTTTTCGGCCCAAACAGATTACATTTCTGCAGGTGTAGATAGGGTCAAGAGTCCCTATCCAGGTACTTGATTGTTGCTGAGGAGTAGGGGGCATGGGACTGAGCCTAGGCTCGCGATGCCGCTGCCAGCTGTTTGCTTTGTTTTACTGTACCATGCTTTTTGTTGTACTGTATTGATGTATAACATGTTCTGGCTATTTTCTTAGAACTTGAAACATGTACACTCATCACTTATATACTGTTGGTTATATCCACTGCTTTAGTTATATCAGTTTTGTATGTTTACTGCTTCCGCTGTTGTTGTATGTTTATTTTGGTATTCCGCTGCGCTACACTTTGACAAATGAGGGCATAGTTTCCTCTCTATCAGACCTGGGCCCTCACTGCTAGTTGGCAGCCTCTGGCGTTTGGGGAAATGCACTTGAGGTCACGTGGTGAACTGGGCACGGGGCACCCGTTGTGTGGCACCCGGGCCCGGGACGTTACAGGGTCACCCTTCATATAAGTTATATCAGGCTCACCCATTTTTTACGAGCTATAATGGGGCTCAACCCTTCATATAAGCTATACTAGGATCACCCGTGAGCTATAATGTTGCTCAACCCATAATATAATATGTATCAGGATCAAATGTTTATTATATTATTATAAAGTACCATATAATGAATAAATATTTTAATTGTTTAACCTTTTAATCATAAAATGATTTGGAAAAATCTTTTGAGCCCATACGAAAAACCGTTTCAGATATTGAAATGCCCTTTTATTTTTAAAAACTCATTTCAATATAAAAACACACAAAAAGGAGAAAGATTTTTTTTATTTAAATAAAACATTAAATATTTTAAATTAATCCAAAATTAAATAATGGTTATGGTGGGGGGAAAATTCATTCTCACCATATACATTTAAATAGAATATTCTTTTTTATTTTTTTTAAACGTTCCAAATAAAAAAAGTAAAATATTAATTTTGAAAAATGTTGAAATAATGAAAAAATAGAAATAAAATATACATTAAAAATATTTTATTTCCATAAAAAACATTCATAAAATAAATTTATGAACATTGAAATTGAATAGATGTGTTTGAAGGAAAACATTAAAAGAGGATTTTTTTAAACAAAACACCTTACCACTTTGGAAACATCTGAATTGTAAGACCCATGGAATGATAACATTAAATAAAGCATTAAATATCATTATAAAAGATAAATTCATGGTATAAAAGTATTATGGGGATGTATATACACCTCATAAATGAATATAGGTGCATAATATAAAAAATTCCTTAGTAAATGGAAATTGAGACGAAGTCCCTTACCTTGAGTTCGACTTATCACAAAAATTATTTATATTATTGAATAATATTCTTATGTTAAGTATTTACTTTCTCAAGAACCATTTTTAGAATTATTATTCCTTTTCTTAAAATTATTACCATGTTATATATGATTACATCATTAATTAATTTGAAACCATATTTTTTGATGATATTAGGTTTATTTGTCAAAAATGGATTAAGTCGATCAACTATGGTCAAATAGGGTTTTATTTAAAAATATATAGAATAAAAATAATGAATTTTATTATATATATACATAAATTATAAATTTTAAATCCAATCAGGATATACAGTTATTAATAATGAACTAAATTACAGTCCTGGAGATGGTAGACTGTATGTACACATTAGT
Organism: Viscum album; assembly: GCA_963277665.1. Lineage (NCBI taxonomy): Eukaryota > Viridiplantae > Streptophyta > Magnoliopsida > Santalales > Viscaceae > Viscum > Viscum album. The sequence goes on along the minus strand of OY728126.1, from coordinate 839,079,512 downwards.
AATGTTTCCATTTTTCAACGATCATTATAGATATAAGGTAATTAAAATTTTATATTTAAATAGATATAATAATATACTAAATAACAGATTATTCATTTAAATATAATTATATATATCATCCTTGTGACTTGGTTATGAAAAATAATACCATCGCTTTGTGGAGTTGGTATTCCACACGTACGCACGAATGACGTTATCGTTTTTCAGTATAAGAAATAAAATGATATATTATTTTTTAATAATAATAAATATTAAATAAATATAAAAATTATGTCAAATATATCACATATATTCATAAATTTTATCCTTATTACCATCTTATGTAAAGCGTTAGTGAAAAAATATTACATCGCTTCACGAGGTGACAGTCCGTTGTACGCACGACCAATGTTATCGTTTCCCCCACATGATGAATAATAAGAAGTTATATATGATATAGTAATTATATAAGTATAATATTGTTTAAAATATAATATATATACTTTAAATACATCATTATAACAATATGTGGGAGGTAATGATTAAAAATGAATTACATCAGCTGATGAGGTAGTAGTCCACCGTACACATGAATGATGGTTTTTTTCCTATTTGATGAAAGATGAGATGGATTTAAGTTCTGAAATTAAAATTATAATATATCATTATATGGTATTTTTTTATATAACCATAATTTAGTAAGGTTAGAATTATGTTTAAGAAGTTATAAAAAAGGATCAGTTAAACACGATACCTCTTCTTTTGAGAACCTCCCTAGGTTAGTATGAAAATCCTTGATTAAATAGATTTAGGATCAAACTAGGGGATCTAAGAAATGGGGATGGAATTAAGGAATTTATTTAGTAGGTATTTACCAATACAAAAAGGCATTTATGGTGTGAGTAGGGGAGGATATGGGGGGGCCTTTATAAGTGACGTGAGTGCAACACTTTTAATTTTTTAAAAGAATTGGTGATACATGCGTTTTAACTAAAAAAAGGATCCAAAATGAAACATTATTAATTTTTTTTATAATTGTATATAACCATGAAATCAGAACACAACACAAGGAAGAAAAGTACATTAAATCACAAGCTCCAGGACTTGACCCCGTGACCTACCCCTCACCCCCCAAACCCTTACCACCCCACCACCAATGGTTGAAAAAAGTACATTGTGTTTTAAATACCATGGAGTTACAATGTATAGGTGGGATTTCACCCACCACCAAGTGCTTTTATGTGATTCCCCATCCATACGCTAAGTGTAATGACACCTGAAATTTTAGGCTACTTCCACATGGGGTAAAGAGGCCCATGAGAGGTTATAATGGCATATAGTGCGTGTTACCTTACAAGGAATCTAACCTAGAACATTGAAGTTAGGACAAAACTGCCGCTAACCAACTCACCTATTCCCCATGTGAAAAAGTAAACAAGGTTTTCAGGCCCAATGGGTTACAAGGTATAGGTGGGCTGTCACCCACCATCAAGTGTCTTTATGTACTTCCCCGGTCAGAGGCCCAAGTGTAACAACACTTGGGATTTCAATATAGTTCCACATGTGGTAGAGGGGACCATTAAATGTTTTAATGGCATATAGTAAATTTTTACTTACAATGATTCGAACCCAGAACTTCAGGGTCATGACACCACCACTACTAACCAACTCACCCGTACACCGTGAGAAATTAGTACAATGAGTTTTTAGGCCCAAGGGGTTACGTGGTATAGGCTGGCAGTCAACCACCACCAAGAATCTTTATCTAATTCCCCAGCTATAGGCCCATGTGTAATGAAACCTGGGCTTTTAGTCCAGTTCCACATGGGGTAGAGGGGATCACAAGAGATTATAATGGCATATAGTGCATGTTGACTTATGAGGACTCGAACCCGGAACCTCTAGGTAAGGAAACCACCACCGCTAACTGACTCACCCATTCCCTATGGGAAATAAATTAAACATGGTTTTTAGGCTCAAGGGGTTACCAGGTAAAGGTGGGACTCTACCTACCACCAAGCACTTTTATGTGCTTCCCCAGATATAGGCCTAAGTGTAATGGCACCTGGGATTTCAGGCCAGTTCCACATGGGGTAAAGGAGCCCACAATAGATTATAATTGCATATAGTGCACGTTTCCCAGAGAGAAATAAAATATAAAGTCAAAATATGGATATAAAATATATTTAAAATAATTTTTTTGGTCAACTTAAAATTTATATTTTTAATTTAGTCACCAAAAAATGTGTTTTTACCTTATTAGTGGTAAAATATTTTTACTATTCTTACTATTAATTAAGAAAAAAATTAAGTTATAATTATTATATAATATAAAATTGTATGATTCTGAATATTTAAACTATTATAACTAATTAAATTTACATAATTGGTTGCATTTAATTTAAAATTAATCCCAAAAACTCCATGATAAATAATATTTTCAATAAGTGTAGTTTTCAAGAAAAAGAGAATTTCATTTTTACTTTATAACTTGTAATCGTCATTTTTTAAATTTAAATTAATATTTATTAATATATAATTTATAAATTTAATTAAATTAATTCCTCATTAAATGTTTTTTAATTTATTAGACCAGAAATATATTTTTCACTTGAAAATAGTTTTTAGAAAAAACTAGTTTTTTAAAATAAAAAATAAACTTATACTAAAATATATTATAAATATTATTAAAATGAAATTAATTAGATTAAATATAAATAAATAATTCTTATTTTACTTTTATTCAAATTCAAAGAATAATGATCTGATTAATTTACTTAATTTATTTAAAAGTAATATGAGTTTTACATAAATTAGTTTTTTTACTATTCCCTAAAAAATCCTTATTTTCGAAAAAATTCCAAAATTCCCCCTATGTTAATTTATATATTATGATTTAAAAAATGAAATTAATTTTTTAAAATAATCTTTCTTATAGTGAAAAAATAGTATTTTAAAATACGACTGAAAAACATGAAAAAATAAATTTATAGGAAAATATTGTTTCGGAACACAAAACTGGATTTATTATTATCCCTAGAATAGATAAAATATTATGTGAATGGTAAAATATTTTATTAAATATATAATATGTATTTTTTAAAAAATTATTCAAAAAAGTTATTAATTTATATTATTGAGATAAAAATACCTTATGTGTATAAAAATAGTTTTTCAAAACGAAATTATTTTTCTTTAAAAAGATTTTAATTTTCATTTAAAATTTATTTATAACCAATGAATATATTATACATGTGTAAACAGTAAAATTTTCATAAATTTTTTAGTCCTTTTTGAATCCTCCAATTTAATAGCTAGGTTATAAATATCATATATTTCACAGTTCGTTTAAGAATCGTGTTTCAGGTTGAATATACTATCGAACACAATGTTCTTATTTTAAAATATCAAGGTGTTTCAACCTCCCAGTATAATAAATTTAATAAATGGAATTCAAAATATATCTTTGTAAATAAAGTTTTGAAATTTTAAAACATCTTTATTGACCTCCCACATCATAACAATTTTTAATAAAACTTTTACTTAATAAGAGAGAAAAGGATTTAGGAAGGTCATCTAGAATAAAAAATACTTGGTTTACTAATTATAGAACATTGGTGGGATGTGAAGATTTAGATATAGAATAAAATCATAATTAAAAAATATTATTAAGACTATCGTAGTTAATTTATCACAATAAAGTGAATAATCATGAGAAATTCAACATCCACAAAACCATAAAACAAAGAGGTGTGAAAATATAATTGTTTCATAATAAATTAAAGTAATAGGATAACATTTTCATTTTCAAGATCATTTTATTATGGATGATTAATTTATTACCATATATACTAAGAACATAATAAAATATACTTACATGATTCATTGAATAACATTCTTTAATTAATTTCCACTATAATCTTATATTTTTTCCCAAATGATGATTATTCATGACAGAATTTTCAAGCCTAAAGCACTAAAATAAAGTACTAAAGGATAACATAACAAGAAAAGGATAAGAAGATATTACTCTTGTATTTAGAAATTATTCAAAACCAAAAATGGTTAGCAAATGGTAAGATAATTTCCAAAATTAATAAACCTTTATAAAATAAAATACAACATTAATCTCTATAGCCTCAAAAATAACAACCTATGTTTATCTTAGATCATTCTATAAATAAAGATCTTTAATATTATCCAAAATATTCCTCACTAATATCGATATCTAAAATTAAAAAGGTTTTGATCACATATTATTTTGAGATTTATTTTGTAACAACGCATGATTTCATTGTAAGTTATTTTCTTTAAAGTAATTCAATAGCTTGCGCTACACGCAACACCGAGTTCGAGCGCACCACAACTTACCAAACTAGCCGGTAAGAAAGAGGTGATGAATATTATTGACTGAATTTTGAATTTTATATACTCCATATAATATTATAATCCATATGATGTGTTTCTTAGATATAATATATGAACAAATTCATTTTTTTAGATAAAAGAAGTATTTTTCAAAACATGAAAATTTTCCACGTTTTATTGGAAACCATTTTTAAAACCAATATTTGACATTTTTATATTTTCAATTTAATGAAATTAAATTATTCTTTAGAATGAGAACATAAAAGTTTATTTTAGATAATTATTTCGTACCTTTATGATAACTTTCATATTTTGATGACTACTAAAAAATATTAAATATTAATTAAAATTATTTTTTTAATCGAAATAATTTGTAGTGATAAATTATGAATTTTAATTATTTGTAAGTATAATTATATTATAATTTTATCATTTACTACAATATAGGTCATTATAAGTAATTTCACGTTTACATTTGACATAAACACATGTCAATCTTTTGATAGTTTTTATTTAAAAAAACCGAGTTTTGGTTTTGACAACAAAAATTAATTTTAAATTATATAAGGAAAATTTTATGGTTTTAATTTGGTAAAATAGAATTAATTTTTTAATTTGGACTATCAAAATTAGATTATGGTGAATTTTTTCTTTTTTTTTCTAAAAACATTCAATTTTTTGATGAATAGTGAAAAAGCTGCGTTATGGTTTAAAACTGACTTTTTATTTAACTAATTATTTATTTTATTTATTTTAAGTCAAAAGAGATTCATAATACCTACATAAGTTAAATTTAATTCACTGGAGCCATTTTATAATAAGTTTAGATATATAAAATTTTATTGAACTTTTTACCTTCTATTACCCACCTTCTAGGAGCATTTAAAAGTATGCATAAAACATAATTTTACCACTTATGTAAGTTGAATTTAAAAAATACGAGAGACACAATGAAAATAAGTATGTAAAATTTGGTTCAATAGGATGGAAATAATTTTTGGAAAATATTAACTTTTGACTTTTATTTACAACGGTTAAAATTAAATAGGGTAATTAAGGGGAAAATGATATTATAATTACCCTAACACATGTCCTCATTCTAATGGATAAGCGTAATTCGATAAAAACAACCTTAGGAATAAAATATGATCCTTTTTGGTCCACTTGGATTAGATTAGGTTATTTATTATTATTTTATTTAACGAACGGTTAAAAGTGTTAAATTCAATGTTTAATAACTAAACCATTTTTAATATAGAATAACACATAAGATAAATTCAACTATAAATATTCATTATAAATATAAAAATATTTCAAATGTAATAGTACTTTATTTCTAATTTTTAGACATTATATAATTTAATTAATTTATGACATAATGATGATGCAACATTTACCGTATTAATAAAATATTAAATTAATTGATATTATAAATATCCAAATAATTGTAAATTAAAATTTCTGAAAAATTCCACTAATTTTATAGGTTAATATGACATGATAAAGTTTATTAAATAAATTTTATTCTAAGTGATAAAGTTTTAATGGCTTTCAAAAAAATCATATACTAAATAGTGCCAAAATTGACATAATTAAGTTTTTAAAACAAATACTATATTATTAATTAGTATAATATTAATAAAAATAAACGGTTTGGAAAAAAAACTTATATAAGGTTATTTATATTAATACTAAACCACTTGGGGTTCTCATGGCTTGTTATAGAATGTTTATTAACCATATAATATAAATATACAAAGATACATGGAAAATGTCAAACTATTTAACTAAGTGTTAAATATAAAAGATAAGGTTAATATGGTGAGCTAAACTAGTCTAAAACATATTGATTGAAATTTTATCTACCCATACCCACCTTATCCTTGAAATAAATAATTTTTTATCCATTATAAACTAATAATTATTTTATTATAAAATAATATTTCAAGATTTTCCTAAAGTGCCTCTCACCCCTCTTATAAAAGGGCACTTCCCCTTCTCTCTAAATCACACCTCCAAAGCCATTTGTCTTAGACAAAACCAAAAAAAATATAATAAAAAATTACCTTACATAATCATATATTCCTTAATTTGATCATAAAGACAACTTAAGGAGTCATTTTGATCAACACAAAAGGAAACACCCAAAGAAGAGGTAATAATTTCACCACCCTCTTTCAAGTTCTTTTCTTCTTCCACTTTCAATTCCTCTTTTTTTTTTGTTTCCATACCAAAATAAAAAATACAGTATCTTCTACATACTATGATGTTATTATAAATACGTTACAGCCATAATCATTATTTTGTCCATACTATAAATGACAAGTCACCATACATGCATACATACAACTTACCATCTCCACGTCGTGGTTTAGTTTTTTTAATGGTTGGGGCCGAAGCCTCATTTTATTATTAAAGAAAATCAAAGATCTATTTAACTAGGTAGAGGGAGACCCATTACATATCCCGAAGGCCCAGTGGGAATTTATCCCATTACATGACCCGTAGACCCATTTTTTTGGCCCAAAGCCCATTCTGTGAATAGTACTGCTACAGTACCCGCGTTGCTACAATACTGCACAGTACCCGCCGCTGCTATAGTCCTATGCCACCACTACAGTGACCTGCCACTGCTACAGTGCCCGTCGTTGCTACAGTGCTGCTACTGCTACAGTACGCTACAGTTCTACTACAGTAACCTGCGCCCAATGGGTATTGAACCCCCATCTTTCATGTAGATTTAAGGGGTTCTTACCACTAAGCCAAACCCCAACTACACGTCGTGGTTTAGTTTGTTATTCAAACACTTAATTATTTGGATGGGTATAATAATGAATATTACTGATGTAAATAATAAATATAACATGTTAATGATTTTTTATATATGATATACCATCCAATTACATACTATTTTACCATCAATATAATGATATTTTCAATTGTGTGTACGTACGACTTACTATCTCCACGAATGCGATAAGATTCATTCCTCATCGTAATAATTCAAGAAAAATATTCATTTAATGATTAAAAATAATTTTTAATAGCTTAATATAATTCTGTATATGAATCAAATACATCCTATACATAATAAAACACGACTTATGTAACAAAACATATAAAATAAAATGAATGAGTTAACAACCAAAACAATGATACTACTGAAATATCATTAACAAAGAAATATTATAAGATCAAATATTATATAATATTTATGTATTAGGTTATTTTATAATATATCAGACATTATTTCGCCATTAAATAGGAGGTTAAACTACCATATACCAAGGAAAATTACAAGGTAAGGGGTTTTTTATCTCACTTTTAATTCCGTGAGATTTCCATTATTCACCACTTATTTATTGCATGTGGTGTATCGTGTACTTACATTTGATATATATTATCATTATTCTATTTATATTAATTGTATTTTCTGATTCAATTTAAGGTTATTAACTTTTGTTCATATGACTCGATTGATTACAACTTGGTAAGTGGTTTTTATCTCACTTTTATTCTCGTGATATTCATGCTATATTTTCCACTATTACCTTTTGTCTGGTGTATATACTTCCCATGATTGTATTATTTGTGTAATATAATTTAATTTATGGGTATTTAAATCTTCATTGTATGATATTTCTTTCATGGGGTGTACGTTTCATAAGTTGCCAAATCGGTAAGGGAATTTCAAATTTCAATTTCCACTCATTGGGCTTTACACATATCTCATTGATTATTTAACTCCAAGATTAAGTGTAGAATAATTATTTATTATATATGTAGTAATTTCCACTCCCCTTTCTCAGGCTATACCTTTTATACACATAATCACTCCATTTATAAATTCACATTCCATTGATATGAAATTTTTAAGGGTAATCTTAACTCAATTTCCATTCATTGAGTTAAACATCCAAGTCATTGGTTTTGTTTTTACATGATTGTGTTTGAATGTCCTCTAATTGATTTACACTGAATATCCATTAATATTGAGTCTATTTATATATTTCACACATAATTACGTCATTGATTTATCCTTAACCTAAGGATACAATCTTTATAAAGGAATTCATCTCAACTTACATTCCATTGAGACATCCTTGTTGTTATGCATCAATTCGCTTTTATTTGGTGTTTATAATGTACTTTGACATAGTATATAATTAATCCCTTTATTCTCATGATATTATAAAGTTATTATTACCACTGTTATTTGTATTCAAGAATCTTTCATTTGGTTAGGAACTCTAACTAAAAAAGCATTTTAAATGTTTTAAAATTTTATTTATCTAAATCTGTCTCATTAATGTACTTATTTTAAAAATGGTTTTAAGATTTTATTTATCTGGAAATTAATTCTTTAAAATTGAAATTCCTTTTAAAAGTTTTAAATTGGTATGGGAAACTTTTATACAAAAATATCTTTTAAACAGCTTCTTGACAAATAGTTAGACTTTTTTATGTTTTCATGAAAATGTGATATTTCTCTCAATGATTTTTACTGATCATTTTCAACTATGTCTACATCCTTTATAGGATATTATTCTTGATCGAGGTTGATTTATTATGACACAAATCATTCATACTGTATTGATGGTTTTGTGATATTTTTGACTATGGATGTGTTATTTTTATACGATTCATGGTTTATGGATAAAGTATTGACATTTCGTATACTAGTTTTAATATGAATGTATATGTAATGTTTAAACCTTTTCATACGAGGAATTCATTGGACTTAGTAAGAGACGGGTGGATCTATCTATAGATCCTCAATGCATCGGTAGGTCTCATGAGACATACTAGTGTCTTGGCACAGGGGTTTGACAAAATCTTATTTGTAGTCTTGGAACAAGGCCTTGACTATGTGGTTATGTAGTCTGGAATTATGCATTCATTCATTATGATAGTCTTGGAAGAAGGCCTTGACTATGTGGTTATGAAGTCTGGCATTATGCATTCCATCATTATGAAATTGGATGTTGATATTCCATGTGATTATTAGACTTGTTGAATATCCATGTGAATAAGTAAATGGAATTATTTTGATTTATATTTTCCATATTATGATGAAGTTTAATTTTAAAAGGATTTTGTTTTAGTCTTATACATTGCCATAAATGTTTATTCTTATTTATGAATGTTTCCACTGTATTTTTATCCTTACTGTGAATCTGAACTCACAACATTCTTGTGTTTTATTTTTACTAGGATGCAAATAATTTTATTACAATTAACCTACAGGAATAGGCTAAGGAATATAAGAGTGTTCAGAGGGGACACAAGGATGTTTTTTTATGTCATGATGTAATGTAAAACTTATGTATGTATCTAGCACATCCAAGGATACTAAACTAATCAGTCTTTAAGGATGCTATTTCTTTTATCATGCCAATGTTATGTAATAATGCACCGATTTTGGGTAACTGGGGTCAGGGTGTTATAGTTTGTATTAGAGTAAGTTTAGTACAAACTATGGAAGCTAGATTTATGAAAAAACTCTGATTAAGAAACACTACCGTAAGATAAAAATTGGGGATTGGTATATAATAACATCCAAAAATTTTGTTAATGTAAATATTATGTGGGTTTTCTAAGCAATACATCCCTATTTGGTTACGAGCAGGTAGAGGCGACTCTGGCACAGATGTACCTAGGAGTGAAAATTCCGACAAGGTGTTTCGGGCTTGACCCTGTGTATCATGGTACATGACAACAGGTCTTTCTGCACTCTTGGTTACGATACTCTTGGGGGATATTCTTAGAATACATCACATTTTCTTTACAAACCTATTTGACAGATTTTAATATAAGATGAGAATAAATAACCTTTGTTAATCGTATGGTGTTTTAGATTAAAAATAATGTGTTCTGATATTCACTAAATGATTTTATGACTCACACTATACTTTCTTGTGTTAATCAATGGCTGGATTCCAAGGAAGTCATAGTAACATTAAACATGATGTACAAGGTGGGAACGGTGGTGGAAAGGAGAAATGAAATGGAATGTTGACAGGTGTAAAATATATCGTGTACATGCTAAATCTGTTTTACAAAAATATGATCAATAATATATATATATTAACCAACTCCCAGACTCAACAAAGAAGATAAAATCGTTGAATGATATGAGCTCCAGCAGTGGAGACCATGGAGAAAATAAAGCTCAATTTCTGTCATGCAGGAAATGTGGATGGAGACACCTAGGGAAGTGTCTCAATGAAACAAAAAAATGATTTATGTGAGAGAAATAAGGAGATAATGTAAAGAATTTCCAAAAAAATGAAGTGTACTATGGGAGAAAATAAAAATGATCCCAATAATCCATTTAAAGACATTTTTCATAAATGTAGAGGAACTGGGCATTACCCAAGTGAATGAAATATTCAATCAAATAATGTCTTGGTCATGGGAGAACCAATGTGGAAATAAATGGAAGGAGAAATGTTTTAATGTATTAGTTCTCTTTATTTATGGGATTATTTTGGAAGAATTTTCCCTTGTATGTGTAACCCTGTTGTTGGTTATGTGAAAATGATATTTTAGTAAGAATTATCTTTTCTATTTTTGATATAGTTATAAATAACCATTTAGGTTTATATAATCCTTGAATTTGAGGCAATTACAAGTTATTAAAATTCTGGATGAAAATGTGAGGTATGAGATAATATTTTCGGTGAAATTATTTTATAAATATTTGAAAATTTTATCTCATTTTGGGAATGTTATAAAATATAGTTTTTGAAAAAGGACAACATGTAGACCGTGTGACAACCCATCGCGTCGGACAAAGCTGTGGGAATTGAACCCACAACCAGAGTGTGATTGAGATTTATCGCCTACCACTAGACTATGTGAAGTCCCTGGTTAGTGTGACTAATTCTTTTTAGTTAAATGATTTTATTGATCAATAATTTGTTTATTTGGAATCTTATGTCTTACCAAATGGATATCTTTAGTATAGAAAAACGATTTGGTGATTAAGTGATAAATGTTTTTTTGGAAGATGTTTGCTCTGTGGGGAACACTATATGCCTAAGAAAAATAGAATACTATGGGATTTCCTTTGAGGAGAAATGGTATATTTTTATCTATGTTTTTATTGTCGATTTATAGCGATTTGGGTTATTTATGGAAATGATTAACCTATAATAGAGAATATGTGATTAGGTTAAAAAAATTACGTTTGTGACTTTAAGAGTAGTTGACGTTATTTGGAGATATAATTTAATGTGGAAGACTACGTAATAAAATTCTTCTACGTTTTGGGTTTCAATATTAGTTTGGATTATATTGAATGATTGTAAGGTAAATTTTTTATTGAATGGTATCTATTGGACATTGGGTATTGTTGGTTCAATTTTGGAAATTAGGTTTAGAATATCTTTCTCTAAAGGTTTATCCTTTTTGGGGATCATCAGATCTTGTACTAACCATTTTGGTTTTGGTTAATATATAGTTTATCCTTTGTGGACTATGTGATTCTCTAGAAGTTTATTGTAGTGCTTTAGGTGTGACCAAGTCATCTTGAATACTCATCATTTAAAAAAAAATAAGATGAGTTAGTGGTAGAAATTTATTAAAGGATGAAACTCTACTTAAAAATTTGGTATATCTCTTTATGTTCTTATTCAATCTCATAAATTAGTTCATCAACTTAATGAAATGGAACTTAAAACAAAAAATGTTGTCCATTTAATTTTCCTACTAGGAAACTAATGACCGCTTATCCCATCACAAGTTTGTGGTTTTCTTGTTGTTAAGTTTCTTCTGATCATGTTTTCTATCACTGTCCATAAGAACATGAAACTTAGTTTATATTACATATCCATGTTTTCTTATAAGGAATCCTAGTATGGGTTATCTCGGGTGACTTTTGTACTTCTCTTTATTTCTTTTCAAATGATAGTTTTATTGTCTATTTTTACGATTTGGGAATTTCAATGAAGTTCCCAAGCCCAAATTTAAATTTTTTAGGACTCAATTTCTAATAGGATAATAATTTAACACCCCAAGATTTCATTGTAAGTTATTTTATTTAAAGTAATTCGATAGCTTGCGCTACACGCAACACCGAGTTCGAGCGCACCGCGACTTACCAAACTAGCCATTCAAAAATGGTATAAATAGTATTAACTGAATTTTGAATTTAATATACTCCATATAATTTTAGAATCTATATTATGTGTTTCTTAGTCATAATATAAGAACAAATTAATTTTTTTAGATAAAAGAAGTATTTTTAAAAAAATGCATTTTTTACACCATTTAATCTAAAACAATTTTTAAAACCAATATTTTACTCTTTTATATATTCAATTTTATGAAATTAAATTCTTATTTAGAATCATAACATAAAAATTTATTTTGGATAATTCTTTGGTACTTTTCTAATAACTTTCATATTTTGATGAATACTGAAAAATACTAAATATTAATTGAAAACAACTTTTTTAATCGAAATAAATTATAGTTAAAAATTAAGCATTTTAATGGTTTGAAAGTATAATATAATTATATTTTTATCATTTAATACAATATAGGTCATTATAATTAATTTCACTTTTTAATTTGACATAAACACATGTCAAACTTTTGATAGTTTTTACTTTTTAAAAAACCCACTTTTTGGTTTTGACAACGGGAAATAATTTTAAATTAATTAATACAACTTTTATTTTTTTAAAATGGTAAAATAGAATTAATTTTTGAATTTATAATATAAAAATTCGATTAGTGTGAATTTTTGGTATTTTTCAAACCTTTCCTAAAGTTCCCCTCACCCCTCTTATGAAAGGTCACTTCCCCTACTCTCAAAATCACACCTCCAAATCCATTTGGCTCAGCCAACCCCTGTCCAAATATCCTCCCAACTTCCATAACATCAACCTAGAGTCCTTACTTTGATAATAAATCCATCTTAAGGATTACTTTTGATCAACTCAAAAGGATACACCCAAAGAAGAGGTAATAATTTCACCACCCTCTTTCAAGTTATTTTCTTCTTCCACTTCCACTTCCTCTTTTTTTTGTTTCCATACAAAAATAATAAATCTATTATATTCTACATAATTATATGTTATTATAAATATGGTACAACCATATTAATTATTCAATCCATACTATGTTTTTTTTTAAAAGTTTGGGGTCGAAGCCTCAATTTATTATTTAAAACAAAGACCTCTTTAGTGTGGGTAGAGGGAGACCCATTACATAGCCCGAAGGCCCAAGGACAAGTTTCCTGAATAAAAGGATTGAAATCCCATTTTTTGGCCCAAAGGACCCCTCGGTGAATACTACTACTATAGTACACTCGCTGTTACAGTCCCTGCTACAGTACCGCCACCGCTACAGTGTCGCCGCTGCTACAGTTCCACCACTGCTACAGTACTACTATAGTGCCCCCGCTAGTGTACTACTACAGTACCCGAATTTTGTCCCTACCTAGATTTTATCCTGGGAATTTTGGATTCCAAGAAGGAGCCTATACCACTTGGGTACAACCTCGTTGGCTCTATCCATCCTATAAATGATAGGGTCACCAAAGGTGCGTACGTACAGCTTACCGTCTCCACATCGTGGTGTAGTTTGTTATTAAAACAAATAATTGTTTGGATGGGTATAATGATGAGTATAACTGATGTAAATAAAAAATATAACATGTTAATGATTCTATATATATGATATTCCATCCAATTACATACGATTTCACCATCAATATAATGATATTGTCACTCGTGCGTACGTACGATTTACAATCTCCACGAACGCGATGAGATTCATTCCCCATCATAATCATTGAAGAATAATTTTTATTTTATAATTAAAAATATTTTTTAATAACTTAATATAATTATGGATATTTATCAAATACAGCCTATACATAACAAACACGACTTACATACCAAAACATATTAAGGAAAACGAATCAGTTAACAACCAAAACAATGATACTACTGAAATATCATTAACAAAGCAGTATTAGAAGATCATATATGATATCATATTTATGTATTTGGTTCTTGTATAATTTAATATCAATTATTTCACCATTATACATGAGGTTAACCTACCCTTTACTAAGGAAAATTACAAGGTAAGGGGTTTCTTATCACACTTTTAATTCCATGAGATTTCCATTATTTGTCACTTATTTATTGCATGTGGTGCATCGTGTACTGAAATTTGATATATATTATCATGATTATATTTATATTCATGGTAGTATATTATTCATTTCGTTTTCATTAACGTTTTTTCATATGACTTGATTGATTACAATGTGGTAAGGGGTTTTCACCTCACATTTATTCCCGTGAGATTGAAGCTATATTTGCCACTATTACATTTTGTGTGATGTATGTACTTACCATGATTGTATTAATTGTGTATATACTTTAATTTATGAGTATTTAAATCTTCATTGTATTATAATTCTTTCATGGGGTTTACATTTCGTAAGTTACCAAATCAGTTAGGGAATTTCAAATATCAATTTCTACTCATTGGGCATTACACATACATAATTGATTATTTTACTCCAAGATTATGTGTGGAATAACTTTTTATTATTTATGTAGTAATTTCCACTACCCTTTCTTTGGATATACCTCTGATACACATAATCACTCCATTGATAAATTCACATTCAATAGATATGAACTTTTTAATGGTAATCTTAACTCAATTTTCATTCGTTGAGTTAAACATCCAAGTCATTGGTTTTGTTTTTAATAGAATATATGTGAATGTCCTATGATTTATTTACACTGAATATCCAATCATATTGAGTGTATTTATATTTTTCACACATAATTATGTAATTTATTTATCTTTAACCCAAGTAAATGATCTTTATAAAATAATTCATATCAACTTACGTTTTACTGATACTTCTTTGTTGTTATGCACCAATTACCTTTTATTTGGTGTATATAATGTACTTTGACATAGTATATCATGAATCACTTTATTCTCATGATATAATAATTCTTTTATTACCTTAATTATTTGTATTCAAGCGTCTCTCATTTGGTTAGTAACTCTAACTAAAATATCATTTTAAATGTTTTAAATATTTATTCTTCTAAATCATTATCATTAATGTCCATGTTTTAAAAATGGTTTTATGATTTTATTTATATATACATTAAATATTTAAAATTGAAATTCCATTTAAATTTTTCAAATTGATATGGGACTCTTCTATTCAAAATTCTATTTTAAATAGTTTCTTGATAAATAGTGAGACTTTTAAATGTTATCATGAAAAATGGATATTTCTATCAATGCTTTTTACTAATCATTTTAAACTATGTCAAAATCCATTATGGGATATTATTCTTGATTGAGGTTGATTTATTATGATAAAAATATATCATACTATATTGAATGTTTTGTGATATGTTCGACTGTGGATGTGTTATTTTTAAACCATTCATGGTTTATTGATAAAGTATTGACATTTTGTATGCATGTTTTAATAAGAATTCTTATGTTATGCTTAAAACTTTTTATATGAGGAATACATTGGACTTAGTAAGTTATGGGTGGATCCCGCTATAGCTTCTTTATGCATTGGTATGTCTGAAGAGAAAAACTAGTGTCTTGTCATAAGGCCTTGAGAAAATCTTATTTGCAGTCTTGACACAAGGTCTTGACTATGTGGTTATGATGTTTGGAAATATGCATTCCATCATTATGAAATTGGCTATTGATATTTAATGTGATTATTAGACAAGTAAAATATCCCTGTGAATATGTAAATGGCATTATTTTGATATATATTTTCCATATTATGATGATGTTTAAGTTTAAAAGGCTTTTGTTTTAGTCTTATACATTGCCTTAAATGTTTATGTTTATTTATGAATATTTCCGCTATATTGTTATCCTTATCGAGCATCCGAGCTCACCCATTTCTTATATTTTATTTTTCCTAGGATTCAAAGAAGTATGTTAAGATAAACTTATAGGAATATTATAAGGAATATAAGAGTGTTCAAAAGGGACACAATGTTGTTTTTTTTATTTCATGATGTAATGTAAAACTTATGTATGCATCTAGTAATTCCAAGGCTACTAAACTGATTGGTATTTTGGGACATGATACCTTTTATCAGGACAATGTTATGTAATAACGCATCGATTCTAGGTAACTGGGGTTGGGGCATTACAGATTTAACATTTATCTCGAAAAAATTACTTTTTAAGTCTCATATAAATAATATATATTCCTAAATAATATAATCTCCAAGACATACTAATCATTTTTTGTAAATAAAAATAATTTTGATAAAGCCACAATAAAAAACAATTCAACCTTCATTCCTAAAATAAATTCCCAAAATGTTTTATTTACCTTAATCATAAAAGCTTCCTAAAATCATGAAATTATTTTGAAATAATATTAATTAAATAATCCCAAATCACTATTCAATCACATGGTTATCTATACGATAAGAAATATGCTCCCAAAATAAACATAATCATTATCTGTCAAACCATTTGAGTGGAAAAATGATTTCATACTAACCAGGACATAACATAGGCCAATAGTTAACACTATTCCCTTATCTCCCTTTAGTTATGGTTTCAAGACCCCCAACCTTTACATATGTGATATTTTTTCATTTTTCAAAAGATATACTAATATAATTCCTATAAAATTCTTATATATATTCTGAACAACCTCAAAAAATAATCTTAATCATCAAATATCCTTTAAACCATGAATATTTTAAATACATTTAAATTTATTCCCACAATATTAGAATATAATTATCCCTCAAATAAAAATTTCAAATATTGAACATAGGGTTACATAAAACGTAGAAATCTATTAGAAATTAATAAATGTCTCCAAAATTAATCCCATCACATATAACATTGAAATAGTATTATTGAATTTAAACATATGATAATTTTTAAATATACGACTATACCATAAAATTTTAATTCCTTAATGTATACACTATAATCCATCAATTTTATTCATAATACATTAACCATGATTTTACATCTTATTCTTTAATAATTCCATCCTACAAAAAAATGAATCATCTCAAAAGATTAAAAAATGTCAAAAAATAAGATATGATTTAATCTATAACATTTATATGTTTTCTTCATTTTCCCTGTCTTTAACTATAATAGAGTTATAATTTTTTAGGAATTTATATTTATAGTCTTGTTGATCCCATACTGGACAGTACCCCCCCCCCAAGACATTTATTTTCATAATGCCCAAATTCCCCACATTCGAACATTCAATTGATACATTGGAAATCATTTTATCCCCCATTATAGCATTAACTAGACAATTCCCTTTACCTAGAAAGATTATTGTTTTATCCATCCCTTTAACACATGAAAAAAATTCCAATTATTTTAATACATTTTCCTAGGTGTCTATTCCCATATTCTTGACACATAGTTCATTGAATCATTTTAACTTTGTGATCTTAAACATCTGAACTTATAAGGAATTCCATTTTACTATTTTTTTGTACTTTAGTAAAATTGCTTAGGTTAAATTTTTTAGTCATAACACAAGATATATGGTTAAAAATAACTATAAAATTTTTCAATACATCTACCATTTTTTTCAGTTTCTCATTCAAAAAATCACCACATTTTTTTTCATATCCATTATTAATTTGGTTCCTACTAGATCTGACCATTTACTTAAATAAAAATTTTAGTGTGAGTATGTAAAATAAACAGTAATATACCATCCTTTTAGGAGGATAAATATTAAAATATCCTTAGTCGATCCAACTTCTATTCAAATATTTATATTTATCCAAAATAACTATAATTTTGCTCAGTATACTATCTTTTTTTTGGTTTGAAAGGATGTTTAACATAAGCCCAAATAACCTCCTGACCTATAAAGTTATCTAAAATATTTCTATGATAAAAAATTTAAGGACCCAAACATAAAAATTAAATATTCTAGTGAATTTAAACAATAATTAACATCTTCTTTACCAAATATATTTTAGGTTTAGATTTTTAGAGAGTTGTGTCATAACCCATACATAGGAGAACCATATTTTACAAAGTTAAAAAGTCTAATTAGAATCAATTTATTTAAAAATATAAATGTTTTAAAAAGAGGAACATTTTCTTTTCATGGCCAATATTTAGGAATTTCAAAATTAATTGTTACTTATTCTTATCCATACTTAAACCCTGTGATTTTATTTTTGAAAAATGGGTTTAGCATAAAAATATCACCAAGGGAAATAAAAACAAGATGTATGTTAGTCCATTGAAAAAAAATGAAAACCCATATAATTTTTACCTTCATATTTAATGTTCATTGAGTGTATTAAATAAAATATTTACACATATAAAACACACACACATTATTCTCCAATAAATCCTTTATAACCCATAACAAGTAAATAATCATCATTTTGGGAAACATAGTGCATCATATTTGTAAAACCCTTTAAAACCCATTTTAATTGGAATAACCATACAGATTAATTATAATATAATTATCCATAGAAAAATAATCATTACCTATTACATTAGATAACTATAATGGGGTCACCCCTTCATATTAGATATATTAGGTTCAACCATTTTTCTTGAGCTATAATTGGAATCAGCCCTTTATATAAGATATATCGGGCTCACTTGTGAGCTATAATGGGGATAAACCCATCTTATAATATGTATTAGGATCAAATGTTTCTCATATAATGATCCATTATCATATCATGAATAAATCATTTTAAGATTGAACATTTACATCATAAAACCCTTTGTAAAACTCTTCTGAAACCATATGTAAAACCATTATATATATAAAAATGAACTTTAATTTTTAGAAAGTCATATTCAATACCAAAATACCCATAAAAGGTAAGTAGAGTGTTTCTATAAATAAAAAATGAAATCTTTTATCAGATCCTAGAATTCTTATAATGATAATGGCAACATGAAAAGTTGGTGTTGTCTTATACATTAAAATAAAACATTCTGTTTTATTTTTTTAGTAAATTATATATAAAACATGTAAAAACATTCCATTTATAAAACATTGAAATATATTCAAATGTAAAAAAATTATTTAATTTTTTTTATATACATATAAAAACATTCTTAAAAACATTTTAAAAACATGTACATGGAAGAGGAAGAGTTGGAAGGAAAGTATTAAAAATGATTTTTAAAAGAAATTCTTTATACACTTTTAAAACATTTTATTCATAATATACATGAAATAATAACATTAATTTTTTTAAAAAATTATGAGAATATATAAATTCATCATATAACACGGAAACTTAGACGAAGTCCCCTACATCGATTTTGATTCATCATGTACGTTCTTTATCATCCCGAGTAATAAACATTTGTTAATTATTTAGTTTCTTAATAAAACATTTCAGGTTTATTATCCCTTTTAATTAAAATATTAACATTTATTATATGATTATATAATCAATTGAGTTGATTTTTTATGTTTTGACGATATTTGTCTCATGTGTCAGAAATGACTTCAGTAGGTTGACTATGGTCAAAGAGGGAATTATTTAAACATATAAAGAATAATAATAATGAAATATTTATCATATTTATACGTAAATTATTCTTTTAAAACCAATAATTACATATGTTTATGAAAAATTGAACTATGTTATGATCATGGAGATGGTAGGTTGTATGTACGCATGAGTAACATTTCCATTTTTAAACATTCATCATAGAATGATGGAAATTAAATTTTTATTTTTTTGAAAATGATAATAATATCATAAATAGATTATTATTTATTTAAATATACTTATATATATAATCCATGTGATTTGGTGGGGAAAAAATAATCACACAGCTTCGTGGAGGTGGTAGTCCACACATACACACGAACAAAACAATCATTTTTAGTGTAAGAAATAAAATGAATAATTATCTTTTAAAAATGATAAATATTTCATGAGAATAATTATTATTTCATACTTATCCCATATATTTTTTAAATTTATCTTATTTCATTCCATGTAAAGCGTTAGTAAAACACGAATCACATTGATTAGTGAGGCGATAGCCTTTTATACACACTAGCGACGTTATCGTATCCCCCATGAATGAAAAGTAAGAAGGTATATGTGATATCATAATTATATATATATAATTGAATTAAAAGATATATATATATATATATTAAATTTATCATTAACACAATATGTTGGAGGAGATTATGAAAAACAACTTACATCGGTTCGTGAGGTAGTTCACCATACACATGAATGATAGTGCCAATTCACATTTTATGAAAGATGATATAGACAAAGGTTATTAAATTAACATAATTACATATCAATAAATTTTATATACTGATTTTATTATATCATCACAATTTAATATGGTTTGAATTATGTCGAAGTAGAAATATAATAGAAAGACTCAGTTAAGCATGATACCTCTTCTTCGAACAAACTCATTAGGTTATTACCATAAGCTTCCTGAGGATGCATTTCTAATCAAAATAAGGGATATAGTTCATTTTTAGGGAATTAATAAAGGTATTTGGGTAGTAATTTTCTAAAAAAATGTTTTTAATGTGTGAAGAGGATAAGAGAGGTGATAGCCTTTTATAAGTGAGGTGGGTGACACACTTATAATGTTTGGAAATAAAAAGTGATACACTAATTTTCCACATGAAAAATGATAAAAAATGGATCATTATAAATAATTATAAAATTTATGGTCTCAATATGTTCATAAAATATATTTTATAGAAACTTTAATTTTATTTTATGCTTTATAGTTTTAGTATAAAGCCTAGTAAACTGGTTTTACCTTAACTAGAATAAAATATTTTTACTGTTTCCAATATTAATTTTGAAATAAGTTATGTTTAAAATATTATATAATATAAATTATTCTCATTTTAAATATTTAAACCATTTTACCAAATTAAATTCATATAACTGGATGAAGTTAATTTAAAATTAAGCTCATGGATGTGATGAAAATGTGTATTTTTTAAGAAAAATAGGAATTTATATTAACAATATGAAAAATAATCCTAATTGTATGAATTAAAATAATTATTTATTTTCCTATAATATATAAATTTAGTTAAAATCATTCCTCAATAGGGTTTTTTTATT
The DNA here is from genome assembly GCA_963277665.1 of Viscum album. Taxonomy (NCBI): domain Eukaryota; kingdom Viridiplantae; phylum Streptophyta; class Magnoliopsida; order Santalales; family Viscaceae; genus Viscum; species Viscum album. Next base: position 839,058,027 of record OY728126.1, on the reverse strand, counting down.
TATTTAAAAAAGAGACACATTAGGCACTTTAGAACAATTTTCTGAAAAACACTATTTTTAAATATAAAAATAAACTAATACTAAAATATAGTACAATGATGATAAATATGAAATTAATAGGATTTTATGTAAATAAATATTACGAATGTTTCTTTAAATAAAATTAAAATCATAATTTGAATTTTAAATTAGTTAATTTATTGAAAAGAGATGGTAGTTTTACAAAACATCGGTATTTGTTTACTATTTACTAAAAATCAATATTTCCTAAAAAATAAAAAAAAAATTCAACCATATGTAATTTTTTATATTATTATTTAAAAATATATGTTCATTTTTATAAATAAATTTTCTATAAGTGACAAAAAATAATTTTAAAAAATAATTTTGGAAAATGGGATGAAATTGTTTTTTAAGAAAATACAGTTTTTATATACAAACCTTGATTTATTCTTATATGAAGATTATAAAAAAAATTAGATGAATGATAATTTTTCATTAAATATATTATATATATTTTTAAAATCATTCCCAAAATGTAATTAATTTAATTTATGAAGATTAAAACACATTTCATGCATAAACATACTCTTTTATAAAAATATTTCTTTTACATTCAAAATATTCTTATTCTTATTTAAAATAAAATTATAACCAATGAATATATTATAAATTTTTAAACCAAATAAATTTTATAAAATAGATATTCATATTTATATCTTTTAGTTTAACAACTAGTATATAATAATGATATATTTCATTGGTTATTTAAGATGGATGTTGCGTGTCAAATATTATATCGAACATAAAGTTCTCATTTTAAAATAATAGGGAGTTACACTTCATATACTATAGAAAGTAAAAAATAATAATGGTGGAATTATATTCTTAGTAATGGTTATTTATTTGAGAGTATATCATGAATCTATTACACACAATACATATGGAACGTTAAATAACTGAAAACACATTACATTTAATTAATATCATAGGCATGAAGTATAATATTGTTGGAATAAATGAGGATATAATAATGACATAAAAATTATAACTTGATCATGGATAAAATATGTGGATAATATAAATTTAGTAATCTCATGGTTAATAATAACTCAATTCTCAATGAAGTTAATTCTTAATATTAGACATCATGATATCTATATTGTAAATAAATTATTCAAAGATAGTTTAAAACTATGGTTAAAGACCCATTTATTGGCATCTTACTTATTTGTATCATGATACCTAACAATGAATCTAGGGGAAATATAATTCCAAGCCCCACCCATCACGAAATTTTTAAATCATTCCTCAAATATTAAATGATTGATTTAATTGATTAACAATATGCATTATCAATGAATATCCATATTGAGTAAATCCTAAATATTTAACAATATTTACCAAGATAATCATATAACATTAAAATTAGAAAACTATATGTAGAAAAGATATATGATTTATGAAATAAGAATATCAATGACAAATAATATAGATATTTAAGTAAATTTATCTGCAAGGATAACATGAAATTGAATGTTTCAAGGGAAAGTTAATGAATAAAAAATTAATCAAGAATGTAAATGTTAATAATTTACATGGCCAAACATATCATTAACCATATATATAAATATTAAGGTAATATAATTACAAAATATACTTATGGGACTATATGTAAAATAAATGATTGTTGTCATTGATGAATAACAATACCATTAAAAGATCATTAATTTTTTTTGAGGAAAATACCATTTTCACTTTGAAAATCACTTTCACAAACCATAAATTTCAAGAATATTAGTGAGACAAATTTATTTTAAAGGAACCCTGTAAACTTTTATAGTAATTTTTAATGCATTACCATAGATGATGATGGGAATTTCCATTCCCACTAAGAGCTTTAAAATAAAGAGTCCATTCACATTTTTAGTAAAAAGTATAAGAGTATGTTGTTAGAAAAATGAAAATAAGATTAAATTTATTATATTTTGTAAATATTAATAGGTAAAAAATTCATTAATTAATAATTTGAGATAATCTAAAATATTATTTTATTGTTTTGTGGAAAATAATGATACGAAAGAAGAAACATTTTTGACTAAAAAAGATATAAATTTGGCATTTAATAAAAATGTGTTCTTAATAATTTATGCACCAAAAAGTGGAAAATGAAAATATAATATGAATATTTAAGTAATAAATATAAGAGAGTAAAACGAAAGGGTTTTATTAAAAAATTATCAAATAATTTCATTTAATGTAAATTCAAGCATATACAATCCCGAATAAAATGAGATTAATGCATAAAACCAGACCTCTTTAGTAACTTTTAAATTATATCCCCCAAAAAATATATAAATTAAAATGAAACATTAAATACAATAAGTATAAATATATCAATGATATAACATATCAAAGTGGATGTAGATACTTGTCATATTAATAAATAGTTGCATAATACCAAATTTGTCCCATTGGAGGGGAAATTGAGATGCTATCTCTCACAAAGTCCATATGGTTGAAGTGAGAATTAATAAATGAATTGGTTATATGTATAAAATTTAAATAAACATAAAATATTTGTAAATAAAACAAAAAAAATACATTACACACATAATCTTAGAATATATAAGATAATGAAGAATTAATATAACCCAATGAAAAGAAATTGAGTTAAGAAATTCTTTATCACTTGGTAAAATTTATGTAAAATAACCTTGTATTAAAGAATTAAAATTGAAACTTAAAATACCATGAATTATGAATTATTCATGATATTTCATGGAAAAGGGAAATTTATACACCATATAAACGATATTGGTGCATAATATTAATACATGCTTCAATGGAGTGGAATTGAGACCCGTCCCTTACCTCATGTTTCCCTTTATTTGAACACAATTTAACATATTTTATAATGAATTAAGACTTATAATTAATTTATAACTGAACCATATTAATGTTTTTAATAACACATATGATCTTATTATAACATTATATCACCTATTCATTAATAATATTTCATTACAACCATTATTGCGAGTTTTAACTGCTTTGTTTTCTCATGAATGTTTTTTTACTGATGTTCTGGTTCTTGTGCATATGATATAGATACATAATATCTACAGTTATATTAATTTCATAAATATCATATTTATTTATTTTTTACACTTTTATAGCCATTATTGAATGTTGGGCATGGGAATTGAATTGCATCGCTTCGTGGAGATGGTGAGTCGTTTGAACGCACGAGCAATGATGTCATTTTATTAATGGGTGAAAGGGTAGAGAAGTGTGTTATGTATTAATTTTAGATAATTAATTCTATGTAATATTTATCAAAAATATTCTTTATTTCCATCATTGTGACTGTCCCTATGATTATGTGAAGGAAAATAATTTACATCAGTTCACTGGGTGATAGTCAGTTGTACACACGAGCGATAGATTTGATTCCCATTTGGTAGAGAATGGTATAGGTAAAAATTATTAAATTCAAATAATAAAATATTACTATATGGTATATTCTTGTGATATTATATTGGAATTTATAAGACAAAATTTAAAGTGGGAAATGAAAAAAGTAATAAGAAGGAGACTAGCAAAGAGAATTACCCTTTCTTATAAGACCCTCCTTTGGATATCTTAGTGAGGCCCTAGGGTTGGTATTTTGGAAAGAAAAAAAGATCTATAATGTGTATATGTATTTTTGGGGGATATGTTTTTAGGGTTTGGTCGTGCTGATTGGCTTGGTTTATCTAAATAAGTGAGGGGATGTGATAACCTCTTATAATTAAGGAGTGAAATTTGTGTAAATACCCAAAAATATTAAATAATGGGAACTCACTCTCATCCAAAATTCCTCCAAAATTATTTAATAATGGATTTAAGTGAATTTAATTTCAATCTAATCGACAAAAAATTTGAATCGTGTTATTCCCTTGTCTTCTAAGTTTACTTACTTTTACCATTTTACTTTCACCATAATAAATCATTTTTTCACATATGCAATTGAACCATTTAAAATAAAATAAAATGATACTTAATCGATAATCTGGACCCAATTATTTTTAATACGAAATTCAATTTATTAAATGAAAATTCCATGTGTTTATAAATTTAATTTTAACATAAGTGTGTGTAATGCTCAAAACCCCATTTTAACTTTAATCGTGGAAAATAAATTATATTTTATTTACTAATCATTATGAAAATAAATTATGTTGAACTTATTATATAATAATAATAATTATTATTCAAAATTTTGAATAAAATTTAATAAATTAAATTCATATAAGTGTTGTTTTTTAATTCAATAATAAACGTGCAAAATGTGTCTAAAAACAGTTTTTTAGGAAATGTATTTTTTTAGAATAAGAAGATCTTACATTTTCTCTATTGCTATTAATTATCATTATATAGATTTAAATTATTGTATTTTTATATATAATATATAAATTAAATCTATATAATTCATTATTTCTGGTTATTTTCATTAATTAAAATAGAGAAACAGAATGCACTTAAAAACAGTTTTCATAAAATTGCGTTTTAAGCCTAGAAATAAACTTATATAAAAATTGGGTGTAAAGTTGACTAAAATGAAATTAAATATAATAAATAATACAAAATAATACTTATTTTACATTTTAGATAAAATTAAAATCATAATTGGGCATTAAAATGGTTTAATTTAATGAAAATAAATAGTAATATTTGAAAAATCTGTATTTTCATTATTTACAAAAAGTTATCTTTTTAGAAAAATATATAAATTTCACCATAATATAAATTTGATATGATGATTTAAAAAATTATATCTATTTTATCAAATAATATTTATTGATTATTTAGAAATTAATTATAATATTTTCACAAAAAATCTTTAAAAAACATTTTGGAAGAACACATATTTTTGTAGGATAAAATGACTTTACTAAAAATTTGAGTGGTTATTTAATTATATTTTTTAGTAAATTTTTATTTATTAGTAGATATATATGTATATATATATATATATCATTATTAGGTCAATCTTATCCATACCCTCCAATTCAATAGTTATGTTTTAATAGACATATTTAAATAATATATTAAACTGGTCATTTAAACTATATTTTACATATCGTTTATACTATCAAAAACTATTTTATTAATTTAAAATCACAGGGTGTCATATTCTCCTTATCTTCAATAAATTACAACCTCAGAATTTGAACTTAGACTCAAAAAAATAAGGGTTTGAAATTTTAAAATACATTTTTTATAACCCACATCATAAAAAGGGTTAATAAAAAATCTTTTTATAAGGGGGAAAGGGAAATATTAAGTTCATTTGGAATAAAAAATTACTATGTTTCTATGTAAGAGAAAATTAGTGGGAAGTGAAAATACAGACATGTAATAAAATAATAAAAATTTATAAAGAGTGATAGAGATCATTTATCACAATAAAGTTAATGATCAAGAGAAAGTTAGCAACCAAAAAACCAGAAACAGATGCAGTGTGAAAAGGACAATGACTCATACTAAATGAGGGTAAATTTATAACAATATTATTTCAAGGTCCTTTTCCTAAAGTTGAGGGATTATTTAACTATCATTATATGGAACACCAGAAAATTTAATTACTTGATATATTTTTATTTCATAATCACTATTTCATCAATTGGATGTGCTTCAATCAATTTACACTTTATTTCTCACTCCATTAAATGAATATACAATATTATTTTTTTATAACCAAACTACTAAAATTAACATTTAACTGATTATAGGAACTATGAGATAATGTAAACTCTTTCAATGTGTCTCTAAATATATACAAAAACCAAAAATGTTAGCATAAGTTATATTATATAGTAAATTAATTTCTAAAACTCACCAGTAACATAAAATGTTAAACATAATATTTTTTTAAAATAATTTATGTAAAAAAATATAATATTAATTGTAACCTCACTTATGATAGTGGTAGGTGATTGTCATTAACCACCTTCACCAAGTTTAGGGAAGGGACAACAAATTTCCAGACCCTTCCTTCCTTAAGTTGAATGATATATAATGACCCCTGAGACCCACCTTCAATAGGTCCTAGAGTGGTGATTAGCACCAAGGGTACATAATCACAGTAAATATAGAAGGAATTACCCTTTTTATTTAGTAGGATCTGAAGATAAGATAGTAAATCCCAAACAAAACTAAAACTGGAAGTAAAAGTAAATCCAGAATAATCCATTCCCATATGCATGTTCCAATAATAAGTGCTAAAGAATGAAAGAAAACTCTAAAGGAATATACCAAAAGAAAAAGAAAGAATCAACGTCAATGGTCCCAACATCCAAACTTGTATGGTCCTGCATGGTCCCCGAAGTCCTCCAGAATACCTGAAAATATTTTATTATACATACATTGAGTATACTAGTATACTCCTTAGGGAAGACTAGAAGCTCTCATGCACAAGTGGGGAGGCATTCTAATGCCCTCTAAGAAAAATGAGATAACCATTTCACCTAGAAAGGAAACTATCCACCCAAACCTCACCATGGAACGCTCCCCAAATAATGAGAGTCAAGTAAAGTAATAGAAAAAACACATTGATATTTGGGTACCCTGCACCACTTTCCCACTGGTTATTGAAGACATCCTACCTATCAGACCTCCTCCAACATTTTAACTATAGTCTCACTACCGCCCCAACAACAACCTTTTGGGTCACCACAACCACCCATCCCACTTGCAGAAAACGTGGCCACAACAACCACACACGTCCCCACCTGCGGACACATGGGCCAAAAAAACTACTCCCACGACCGAAGACACATGTGCCATAACAACTACAACAAAACCTGAAGATAATTTTTTCTCATCCTGAACACACTTGGAAAACAAAATGCCTACACACACCTGGGCCAACCACCAAAACTACCATGCCTGAATAATCATGGGATATAATGGACCTAGGGCTATCACAGCCTACCTGAAGAGTCTTGGGATACTTGGGAGAGGGAGAATAAAAGGAGCTAATAACCATCCACTCATTGGAGTGTTGGGAAAAAGACCCTCCACCATGAAATTGGGGTGTTCGGCACAAAGTGATCAACATGGGTGGGGAACGAATAATAAACATAAGAACTAAATTATACTTATAGGTAAACAAGCACTCATCCCAACATAGGGTTCCAAAACCAATCCATACACAAACATCCTCATTACTATTCATTCATTAAAAAACACAACAGCCACAACAAAGCCACAAATCATTCCTAGAAAACAATTCCCCATTGAACCCATTTTTGTTATCATATTCATGTGATTCTATTTAGATAATTCTTCATTGTCAGTTACCTAATAGGTATATTCACAAGATAAGGAAGGAAAATAGCCAAAAAACAAATTAAGAATTCAAACTTGGTTCTCTTGTAATGATACAATAACAAAAGGGATCTGTGAGATCCCTCAAAGTACTAGAACCAAACCAGGACCAAAACAAATGACCCCACAGGGCCTCATATACACAAACCAGCAACTGAACAACTGGGGATCCCATACCCATCCACATAACCCACAAGAATTAAGTAGAATAACCATATACATCACCAAAATAGAGCAAGGGTGTTTTCAGATTCAACCACACCATTCCTTTAGTTCCGTCTTTCCATTTGGTTAACTAGGGTGACCACCCAAGGATTTTTATTCATTAGAAATCCATTTAATCAACCGATTTTACATGATTTACCTGTTTCTATGTTACAACCATTCAATCACAGAATTATCCCGAAAACATAGGTTCTTTAGTGCGCCAGAAATGACCACCAATGACCATGATTTTTAGTGGACAAAATCCCATAAAATTCTCAACATATACGAAAAGGTAAAATAGTACAAAAACATCATCAAACACACCCCTTAATTCTATAAAAAGCATTTATTATCTTTATTACGGTCTGGTTTCATCTATCCCCATAGGAACATTATCATACCCACCCCACATGATACACAATAAAGAGAGATAAAGGAAAAAACCTACTTGGATGATCAACGATTATATTTTTTATCCTCATTCTAAGAAGTGGGGATGCATGAATTTTATGGGAGGAACATTGGGGACTCCAAGTGTAAGAAGAAAAGGCTCCAGCACAGGCGCACCAAGTAATGGAATAGTGACCGACCAAGAAGAAGAAAGAAATAATTCTTGTGGGATAAAAGGTGAGATCCAAGAGTTACGAGATATGAAATATTGGATGGATTTAAAGGTGGATCATGGTTACACCATGCGGTTGGATAGTTACACATGATTAAATTAATTGTTATTTAATAATTCTCATCATAGACGTGGCCATAACTGTCGTACATTAAAGGAGTTCCTTTAAAGAGAGTAAAACGGGTTTGTTGAGGTTTGCCCCAATCTTAGCGGATTTAAAACACTGTTTATGGGGACAAAATGGCATTAAACCACTTTAAAAGGGTTTAAAGACTTAAAAGTTTCATTACAGGAAACTAGGGAATGAAAACCCCAACAACCCTCCCATAGCACCGATCGGTGACACACCGATTGGTGACACCATGATGACATATTTCCACCGATACTACTGCCCTCCAGACATACTGATGGGGTTCAGGGTGCCCCAGACACTAGAATTGGCCAATTAATGGAGAAAGAGGGTCCAAGCCATTATAGTGATTCATCCTTATCATCCTTCAGTTGTGGGTTCAATCCATGTAGTCGTTCCATATATAATGGGTTATTACCCAACATGTAGGTTGTATGTTTTATAAAACTATATAAATATAATTCCTATAATGTTACAAAAATTATATTGAACATCCTCAAAAACAACTTTATTCTTCAAAACACTTTTCATCAACATGGGTTTTCTATATGACTTATTTTTCCCACGAAATCGAATAATCATTATTGATTATTATTACATTAACATCAATGATCATATTAACCCTATAGGTTATTAATACCTCTAAAAATATTAATAAATTCAAAAATAATTCATATTGAAACATAGGAATAAATATACCTCAATCTAATTAAACTTCTCCAAAAATATCATTAATCACAGGAAGATACCATAAATTAAAACCCTAGAGGGATGTTTATGTCTCTAAACTTATTTTCATCATGAAACTCATAATACCAAGATTCTATTCACAATTATTGAGTTAATATTACATGAAGACATGTATTCCTACAAAAATATAACACCATCATAAGTTATTACATGATTATTTTAATCAATATACCTTTGATAAAAATACTTATAATATAATTCTTAAATCCCAATACAAAAATAATTCAACCCATTTCTTAAAATAGGATCGTCCTTGGTCTAGAAGTTATCCTTTTAAAGAGGGAATTGAATTGGATAATTCCCAGGTTCCCCCATTCAATATAATGAATCATGAATGTATTTCTAGGATGAAATTTATTTCAATCCACTAAACTACTAACTTTTCCATAGAAATTCAACACTCTATTACCTTATATTATACACATAAAAAAATTTCTATTCCATTAAGACATTCTATTTGTTGTTTCTATCAACATTTCTTAAATAAAAAAAATATTCTTCTTTCCTCCATGGTCTTCACCAGTGGATTTATTAGTGGGATTATTCCTTCTCTTCTTTAGATAGTTTGAGAGTTGGTTAAGGTGTAGTCTGTTAATTATATATCATAAAAATGATGAAGAATAACTATGATATCTTTCACCCCATTTCTTATCCCATTATTCTGCTCATATTCCCTACATTCTTTAATGAGATTAAAGTTTAATATGATTTATTTGGGTTCTTAACATTGACAAAAAACAAAAATAATAGTTCAAGAAACAATAATCATTATGGGAGAACCATATAATCATTTATAGGATGTCTAAATAAAGACATATTTATTTCAATCTAAGACATTGTAGGCTTAACCTAGGGTATTAATTGTCATAATGTATTCAAATTATTCATGATGATTTATAAAGAAAATGTTAATTAACCCAAATATATCCACCAAGAGTGTCAAACCAAGTGCGAAACAAGGCTTGTTGTCGTGCACTAGGTGATGATCAGGTCGAATCCCAATGTACATTGTTTTGAGTTATTACTCCTAGGTACGACTATTCTAGAGACACATCTATATATAACATCCAGACGCAAATATATTTCCAGTAAAACCACATAATCTCTTTCTTACAAAATAAATTACGATGTCATCCTGTAGTTGGACTCATAATCAATGATTTTCATTGGTCTATATCTCAAAATTTATATTTTCTTAAACTAGTTCCCAAGGTTTCTACTAAATTTCTTCTGAAACCAACTGTAAAGACCCAAAATACAGTAGCTTTGAACTACTGGTTACTTTAATAAATTTTAATAAGATACATGATATTATATCCCAAATGACTAAATAGTTTAGTAGTCTTTGTAAACTAGATATATAATTGAGTATTTTATTGAAATTTAAAACATAAATTTCCATAATTTGTTAGTAAATATCCTAAATCCTTGAACCCAATAAAATATTGCTTCATCATATCACAGGGAAAAGAAAATTAATAATGGTGTTCTCAGTTCATATAAAGGGTTACATATAGTGGAATCTATCATGAAACAATAAGTCATAATCAATATTAAAAGGTAAATAACTAGAAACACATGCTCTTTATATAATAACATAGGAATGAAGAATAATATGGTAAGAATAAATGATGATTAAATAATTCCATCAAAATAATCACATGATATTGAAACTAATCCATATATAATATCAATATAGTAATATAATAGAGAATAATAACTGACTTCTAAATGAAGGAAATGATTTTTAAGATACCGTGTTTTGGATCGAGTTGAAAATTCCTTGAGAATTTGAACTTTTCATTTGGTGGATGCGCTTAATTCAAGATTGAGCTTCAGAATGGAATTCAAAGAGTTGGATGATTAAAAGTTTTTTTTATATATGGGGTGTATGATACATGGAATGCCTCTAGTGTTTATAATAGTTTCACAAGAATTGGGCATGAGAAACTCAATTTTGGGGGAAACATGTAGAGGCCCGTAGTTATCTCATAGCATGTACTAATTGTGCGGACGAAAGTGTGTGACCTATTTTCCATTGGGACATGTTTTGAAGAAAATATAAGCCCCTATAAGGCAAACCATGATACATTTTATAGGGTCATGTAGGGTTTCACATGGTTTGTTTAACCATGTACCTAAGGACGCACGACTATGCGAGGGGTTTCAGAAAATTACAATGGTGGATTGCATTGGATGCATGCAGTTTGTAGAACTATCTAGTTTCCATGAATGGTGTGGGGGTACTTGGATAGTGGAACCGCACGACTAGTGAATTAGCTTCCAAATAGTGGGTCCAGTATTTGAGTCTCATTTAAAGTGTTAATTTTACAATTTTCCCCTCCTCCCTTAAATGGGTTTCACTCCATTTTCCTCCACCATTTCAGCCAACATGTCCCTTGCATGCTCCTCCTTCCTCCATCTTCTATGGGTGAACAACCCTCATTATTGGTGTCATTTAAGTTCCATTGGGTTTTTTTGAAGATTCCTTGTAAGGCTAACACCCCTCTTTCTGCTTTTATTAGTTTCTCTCCTTGCTTTTGGTGAGATAATTATGTGAGCTCATATACCCAATTTTATGTGAGTTTGATAATTCTTCTAATATATCTCATTCTAGATCAAATAAAATCCCATTATTGGATGATTGAATGTTCCTAAGTAATAGTTAGACGTTCTATATATATTTTTTATTAATGGTTCATTATTTTATAAAATAATTTGTTTTTTCACAGATGTTATTCTCCATGAGTTGCACCTAGAATGTGAAAGCACCTAAATTAATTATCAAACATCAACCTAGTCCATTTGTTAGACCTATTGATATGGATGGGGGTTAGTGACATTATCTTGGTCCACACCTTTAGAAATGTACAATTAATTTTCCTTATTTTCCATTTTGGTAATTTTCCTTAGAATAAGATTTGATTAATTAATGAAAATTACATTATTTACATTATAAATCGGTGTGTTCTTAAACTATGATAATATAAGAAGTATTACTTGTATATAAAAGTGAAATAAAATGGTAATATTTGAAAAGATAAATTTAATGAACCATACCATGGTCTTATTTGTTAGTTATAAATGGAATGACCCAAATTTTACATGGGATTTGTTATATAGTATTCTTATAGGCATAAGCTTCATAAATATTCCTGATTAAATTGTAAATTTCCATGTTTATATACATAAAATTATCTATAACATATTCTTTAAATTAATTGAACAATAAGGGTAAGTTTTCTTTTTATATCATGGATATATTTCATTTCTTATGATTAATTATTAAATGCACATGGCTATTTAATATTATTATCCATGTTACTTGGACATGGAGTCCCCTATTTAAAGGTGATACTTGGGAATATTTTCCCTTATGATTTATGAAACTTTTTCATGTAATAATTTATATTATATGATACATGATAAGAATATACCCTGTGATTTTTAATATTCGATCATAGATTCCATTTTGATTTATGATACAATAGTCTGGAGTCCCCTATTTAAATGTGATACTCGAGCATGGCATCCCTTTTGATTTATGACACTCGGGAATGGAACCCATTAATATATATGATACTTAAAAATTTAGTCACTTATTAATTATGATATTAATTAATGGAATCCCTACATTCTGATGACAGTCAGCCATGGCGTCCCTTACCACAATATAAGACTATTACAACTATACTTGGATGCCAAAGTTACACCTCAAATCCTAGATTTCACCAAGTATATATATATGGACATATATGATACTATGTATATACAGTATATAAATACATACAAATATATATATATATATAGTGACACGTCATCAGTGATATTACATCATGGGCCGAAGTAGGTATTGTTGGTCAGGTGTTTCTTGACAAACCCAAGATGACTTGTTTACATTTACATTTACTACACTACCATATTTTCTATACCTGCACTTTTCTGTATTTTATATTCCCAGGTTATATATAATTAGACATCATTGGTGGTGGCCTACTAATTTTAACTCACACTCTGTTCAGGCTACCGTTTGGTACCCAAACAGATCTCATAGATGAATGTTTAGGATCATGGATTATTCTTTTGTTGTTACTCTTGTAAATGAGATATTAGGAGCAAAGGAATGAGCCTGATATTAGAATTATAATGTAGATATACAATAGTTATTTAATCTTTTCATTATTCAAGTATCTTATTCCTGTTATATCTCTAATTAATGTACATTGTAACACTATGTGGACCTGCATGATTGTATTATTTGGAATTTCTAGGTTATATTATTTATTTTCACTTCATTTCTCACATGAATTAATTATGTTTTTGATTTGTTTATTATATATTTTTTTATTATAATTTTATGATGAAAATATTTTCTCCCCATCGTACCATCATTAGAACCGCACTGCCAATCACTAGCCATTGGTGTAGAAGCAGGCACACTTGAGGCCATCACACTAACCAGCTCACGGAATAGTTTCAGTGGTTCCCACTTGGGGGTGTTACAAAGTGGCATCAAAGAATTATTTTCCTTTGCATTACTATGTGGGATAGTAGATATGGTTCTGGTAATTTGTCGTTACATTGTAAATATCCATATCTCAGAGTGATCAACCCTTGTATGGGGAAAAGACCAAGTGACTATTGAAATAGTGGGTACCCTAGACCCAACTATTCAATGCTTTTGATTACCATATCATGTATACAATTAGCTATAAATGATGTCATATTCTTATTATTTTGCATACATTTCTGCATCCGCTATTGAATTGGTAATGTCCAAATACTACTAATCGCACCGAAATGTTGTAGTAGATCACAAGTTATAATGAGAACCTCGAGATACTATGACATTAATCTTAAATGTATGTTCTATTGTCTAGAGAAATCATACTGACTGGAAATAGTAGATGTATGACTATCAGGTGCTAGGGGATAATAAGCACTGAAACTTCTTCTCATGAAGTTCACACTTTGTGATCTCGAGTAGTGAGATCATGAGAACTGACTATCCAATATAAACACCACATGTTTCATGTGTCATTGGATATTCCTATCTACGACAATGTGTAATAGTCTCTTGACTTGAGATCATTAACAATGTATGTAATTTGATTTCTTAGTTTGATGAAAGACGAAAAACATGGAAATGAAGTCGGGGAAAGGTAGTTTTTGGTGGGTGCGTCATTGGTGGCATGACATTGGTTGAATGTACAAGAAAGGATTTGTCGTTTCCGGGTTATAGAAGTAATATATCTCAAGCTAGGTTAATATGGATGACAGTACCTTTATAGGACCATGACCATGGAAGTCAAAGGTAAATCCATCCAGTTAAATCAAGAAATGATAATGCAAGAAAATGGAGATGACACATGAGTGCATCCTGCTTTATTAGATGTTATAGAAAAAAGATTATATCACACAATACGTGTTCATAGGTTGGTTGTCGCTGTTGTGACAATACTTATATCTTCAGGGGTTTCTAGATCCCGCTCTTGGTCTATGAATATTATTCATTGATGTCGAGATAAGGGCCTATAGGGTGACACACAATAGTGTATTCGAGAATCTTCCCTATTCAGTTGAATTGGAGTTCTGGACATCATGGGCCCCAACACTGGGGTCCAGGATTTTTCCAAGGTTAAAGGATCACCAATGTAATAAATAAATTCATATTATTCAAGTTTAGAATAATGATTATTGAATTTATTTTTTAAATGTATTTACGAGTTTTAAGTAAATACATGAAATTTTTTAATTAATGAATATTAAATTTAATCAAGGATCAATTGATATTTATGGAAATGAAAAGTTGAGTTAATGAGTCAATTATTATCATGTAATATATTTTAATATATTATAATTAAATGATAACAATATTTATGACTTAGATAAGCCGTCATAATATGTATTTAATAGTGTGTTGATTATTCAAGGGTCGGGTTGGTATTTCCGAGTAATTAAATGAAACTATAAATATAAGAGGAGTGGAGATTACCCTATACTTTTCATGGGGATTATCCTTTCACTCCTCTCTTCCATGTTCTAGAAAGAGAGGCTCCAGATCCATGGACTTTAGATTGAGCACTATCTCAAGCATCACTTGTGAAGTGATGTGGTGATCATTGGAGTGTCGAATCTATCGTCGCAATTCCTTGCTAGCACTCGGATTACGAAGGACGGCTCTCCTGCAACTTTCTTGAAGCGCGTGTGGACGATCTTGAGGAATTCAATGTCGGTTTTTTCAAGCAACGATCACCACTGACGAGTAGACGTCATGCACTGCTTCATACTTAAACAAGGTACTTTCTGATTTGTTTTTGTGATTAAAATCCTTCACGTGTGGTCCTCAGCTAAGTCTGGGCTGATGCTCACTAACGTCGACAAGTTTACGTTGATCGTCAGTGATATTTTTCAAAAAAAACCCACCTATTTTGGGCATCCGCTACATGCTCAGTTACAAAAAGTGCTACGACAGGAAAATGTGTCGATTTTAAGCCAAAATATTAAATTTGTATTAATTATTGAAGATGACATCGTTCCAGCTCCAATTCCGCAAACCGCATCTAAATCCAATATCAGATGGCCAAACTGTGGCCATCTGAAGTTTTAAATCGGATGAGCTTCTCCTCCCCTGTGGAATTCCAATCACCAAAATAGTGTTTTCCGGGACTGGATTCTTCATACGAATATTAATTATTATTACCTTTATAAAAATATTATTATAATAAAATAGTTTTATTAAAATAATAATTATTATAGTATCTTATTATAATAATATTATTTACTTTATCAAAATGATAATATTATTATAATAAAATTATAATATATATTTCCCTAGCCTATTAGTTAGGGTTTAGATAAAAAAATTAGTTGATGACCTTGACCCAAGTGGGTCATGTTTATAAAAAAGGGGCAAGGTTAGAAGACATGCTTTTGCAAGTCTAGAAAAAAAAGGGGTGCAAAGGTAACCTGCAAAGTAGGTCATGTTTTAAAAAAAATATAAAAAAAATAAAAAAAAATGGTGGGGGGCGGGGGGTGGGGGGGGGGGGTGGGGGGAGAGAGATTCGATCTGATCTCACTCATGCAGCAGCGCGCGGCGAGCCTACGAGGCCACCACCTTCCTTCTGCCACACTGCAGAGGGCATTCTAACGCTTACTGGTTCCACCCAGCTGATGTCTGCAGGCCTCCTCCATCTTCCCGTGGCGCCGCACTAGGCCAGGCACTTCGGCCCTCTTCCGCACCAGACCGTCCTCATGGCCCTTTTGGGCTAATGCTACCACGCACCAGAGAACTGCCTCCACCAGCGGCCATGCGCACATTAGGCAGCGGCGCAAGCCTCGTCATCCAGCGGTGCGCAGTGGCCCTTGTAGGGCCGCCTTATCCTCTTCCACCACTCTTTACAGGTGCCACACCCCCATGTTCGGCTTCCATGCCCGATCTACCCCATGCCATGTACAACCACCCTCTGATATCCTCTAGTACCCCACTTGCACGGGTCCTGTTTGTGCACAGCAACACCGTGGCTGGCCAGCTCCAAGGTCATCTTCCTCCTGAACACGCAGCTGGCTAGCCACCCAACCACCACATCAGGCTGGTTCAAGGTACATGCCTCCTCCCTGAGGTAGAGATGTGTTCCATACTACTCTCAGCCCATCCACACCATCCCGGACCTGCCTCATCCCGGCCACTACCCGGTCTTCCTTAGGGGTTGGTAACCTCACTACCCCGAAATAAGATCGGGTAGGTCTGCCCAGCCCCGAACGGGTTTGGGCAGGCTAGCCCAGCCCAAGACTCCGTTGCACGTGGTCTTTACTTGCCGGACTGGTCCTTCACAGGTTTTCCATGACCCACATAGGCCTTACCGAAAATTTTAAGGGCCCTTGTGGTTTAATTAAATCAAAAATTAATTAAATTAATTAAATTAATTACAATTGATAATTAAATTAATTTAATATTAATTATTGGTAATTAAAAATTAGAAGCGGCGTAATTTATTTAATTGGGAGATTAATTAAATTAATTAATTAATTAAATTTTTAGTTTTAAAATTAAATTAATTAAACAGGACCGAACGACGGCATTTGTTGAATTAAAATTAGAGTGAAATTTTAATTCAATAATTAATGCCATTAGAATATATTTAATGAATGTTTAATTTTTATTCTTCATTTATTTACTATACGAAGGTTTAAGGCGTATACTGATCATGAGTTGGAGACCGACCAATGTATGTTTGATGTATCTATTTATATAATTTATTCATTTAATTATTGCATATCGGTTTCTAATAATTAGTTTAATTAAATAAAAACGTGATCTGTGTATCATCTCAGAGTCGTTATATGTATAAGGGCTAGTGCGCCCATTCTCAGAGTTGTAATTTTATTCCCAAGATCCCCTCGCATACGTGCGAGTACAGTTGTATGATGATTAGACGAGGAATGGCGCACTTCACACCAAGTAACGGTGATGCACCATACATGAGTTGGATACCTTGGATGAGGAGACACTGCTATTCCAGTTCGAATCCATGTGACTAAATGTACGTACCCTTAGGGTTTCAGTTGGTCCGTTATTCACTAAACGGATCAACCGATAGTACCAGCTCATGATCAAGTGTTCATGTTTTTTCATGGTTTATTATTTTTGTGCATGTGTAGTTTATTACGCAATCACATAGAAAAATAATAAACAAGAATGCAAGATAAAATGAACACAAGACGCGATGAAATTTATGTTTCTTGCATGACCAGTTGTGACTGGGATCACATAGTATGCGCTTATAAAAATAGAAAATGATTTTTTTTCATCACACTAAAAATAATACAACTCTCAATGATATATTAAGTCATAAAATCCTTCTGTCATTCATATTTGGAAAAAACCGTCTATTTGAGGTGTTGGTCATGCCATAGCTGAGGGTGCCTCTTACTACTGGAGAGTATTTATAAGAATGATGAGTCGACATAACTAAAAATGTAACAAAGAAATATCCATATCTAGATTCTTGTAATTTTAGAGTCAAGCATTGAGTAAATCATATTTGGATTTTAGGATGCTGAGATTTCACTCAACAGATCAAGAAGCGGCAAGTTAAAGTAGTCAGCCAACCAAAGTCCCACCTAAAACCCTCCAAGTAGTGGCATAGCCATAACTTGTAGACTATGAGGGGTGGTTCTGGGATCCTTGCCACTAGAATACTGAAGCGATAGAGTATTCCGATTCTAGCATAAAGGGTTCCTAGAATCTGATAAAATAGTGGGAGACATTACATGATTTAAATAATTAATGAAAAATGTCTAAACTGGTAATCAAGATAGAAATGCACTAATCTGGTAAAATTCATTTTTCTAGAAAAATGGTAAGTTATACCACAAGTATAAAACTGCAATATTATATTAGACAAAGTAAATTTCCCCCACTGACATGAGTATCCATGAATAATATAGGCATGTGTGCATTGTACTATGATATAGGAAACTCAAGGTGCTAGTGCCCCTAGTACTGTTAAACTACCTCAATAAGCAAGGGTGAAATTTCTTATATGAGACTAATGTAAAAAAGAATATGATAGCTATATCACTATTCTTTCATCAATATCTAGTGAATGATGCAGTCGCTACAGTAGGGCACGAATGATAAAACATGAAGTCTCATTTCTGTGATATTTATAATGAGAAAGAAAAGAAATGATATGAATAAGGCAATGTTACACCGCCATTTGTAAATTGAAATACTGATCATGGTATTCAAATGGATCACTTTCACATATCATTTCACCCTTTTACTCATGTTTCATTTTTACTAATAAAAATGAACAAGTATTGAGTAAATGCTCCATCACCAATTTAGGTAAGGTTTTCCATGTGAATAAGAATAAAAGACTGTTATGTTTTAATTATTATGGATAATAAATTGATCGAAAATGTGGAAAGGTCAAAGGAATTTAATGCCAATGGCAGATTCATGACATCCTTCAATAATTGAGGTATTAACAAAGGTTATTTTCATTGTCATATTATAAAACAATGGATGTTTAAAAGCAACAAATTGATTTAAAGAAGCAAGTTATTGCTTCTACATCAGACATATTCATCAATTTAAGGTTTCCTTTTTTACTATATGGGTATTTAATACTTTATTCCTTTTACATATGTGTATTTAAATATATTTACCAAGTAAGTATAGAAATATTGTTGGAATTCTGGTGTATTCTTCAAGTTGCTACGAAAGGGTGATACCTAGGCTAGTGGTGAGAAGTACACAAATTCTTTAATTGCCAAGTGAAAAATTCATGTTGAACTATTAGTGAGTATAACCATAAACATTAATCTCATGTGTCTTTGGACACCTGGAGACGTTATTTCAGGTTCTGAAATGAATGATGTTTTTGGTAAACTCAATCACTAGTTCAGTAATACATGGATCATAGACCATTAGTGATGAATATAAATTTAATACTTATACCTAGTTGTTATAAGAAAATTCTTTGTCATGTAATACTAAAAGTGGTCGTCAAGAATATACCAAGTAAGGTATTTAGGCTCGGAACAGCTAAATACTTTTGGTATTATTGACTTCATTAGTTTTCTAAAAGGATCCTTTAGAAATAAAAGAATGTCACAAAGATTTTGGAAATTGTTAAAAAAGTAAGTGTGAATTATTCCAAGTATAATCTAGATGTATATATAATTCACAAGATTTATTTTAGTAATTAAGGAATAACAAATTGAGGTATATACATGGTCAAGAGATATGAGTTTCTTTGGGTTAGGACACCGAAGAATATCTTTACTAAGCATTCATCAATCATGATAATGTAGCATGGATTAATTACTAAATGCACATTACCTTATCGAATTCAAGAAATTGATGTTAATGAGGAGGATTGATGATAAAGTATTACATGTCAACTTTGATCAACAAAGATATAGCGTGGAGAAATTCCAAAATGCATTTGTTATGTATCAAATCATTGATGTAAGTAATATTAATGTTGCAACTAGAATAAAAATCGATTAAATTTCAGGAAATGCATTGAAAATAACAGCATAATCCCATAATCATATGCCAACTATAATGAAAAATGGATATCATATAAGTCTTAGTAGGATGTAAATTCATTATGTCATAAGGACATGTGTTTAGACGCAAGTTGTTTTTTCAGACATAAACAAATTTGCATCCAGAAAAACACATTCTGCATTAAGCGTAACAATCCTAAAAATTGCTTTGGATATTACATAAATCACTAAGAAAAAAAGGTTGTAGTTAATTGATAGAATGCACTTTTATATAAGGTTGCACATCTCTATTAGAGATAGTGGGAGCTATGTTGACTAGTGTTTAGTCAATGCTCAAAATGCACAAGTAGTTGGAATAGGAACTGGTTCCATAAGTGCAAGTGGAACAAAGTATGTGCTAGAGACACATAATGTGTAGAAAGGATAAAACCATGGTGATGATAGTTATATTCACTGCGGTCAGTGATATATTATTCAATGTGAATAATATTTCCTAAAAGTAAGGACTACATGGAAATTACCTAAAATTGACAAGACCAATTAAAATTCATTTAATGGAATCCGCTTATCAAAGTGAAAAGGGGGATTATAATTTTTGAATAGTGTGGTGGGTTTTCAAGTGAGTTGATAAATGCATGGTAAAAATGTAGTACCAATAAGGATTGATTGGTTTCACTATGTAGTTAGGGCTAAATCTGTTAGAATTTTACTTATCATAACTAATATCTACGATCAAGTTATTTAGCATTGGATTTCATAACCACCAGTTGTGGATGGTGTCTATACGACACATCCAGAAAGGGATGGTCATGTCACAAAATGCTAATGGAGGTTTCAAGTTACTGAAATCAGGTTTAGGATTAAAGTGAGCAACATGATCATAGAATATACATTTGAAAAAAATCATTGCCATGTGTCTATGAGAGGTTAGTGGTAGCATCAATGTTTTCCAAGTAAAGTGTATTTGGAAACATTCTAAAAACAAACATTGGTCTTACAGTTTGTTAAGACTGAGATAAAATTAATTCTATAATGATTGAATTAATGTAGAAACCTATGTTCGAGGGAACATGATCTATTGAGGTAGATCAATATATTTCTTGGTCTAAGTCAGTTGTACATATAGTGACATTGTATTGGAATATACAGGTTTGAACAACTCAATAGATGAATTCTTCCCTATGACACATAGAATAATCTCTTCAAGTTGACATGTCCAATACATGGAAGAGATAAACGTAATGAGTTAAATCCATACATCGAAGAGATGGATCTATCACATATGCCAGGATATGTACAAGAACTGATATTTCCAAGGTATATTTTTCAACAGGTAAATATCAGTTATATCCAGAAGCACTGCAAGGGATACAATCAGAAATATCTGATTGTACTTCGCCAAGTACAAAAGATGTGTACCTAGTAAATAGTGAAGAAGGTTACTTGTTTTTGGGGATACAAACTAGTCTTCTAAATATCAATGTGATCTAATATCGTTGTTAGGTTAAAGACAATATGAGAGTCAAGATCATATAAGACAGTGATAGACATACCTAGAAATACCGAGTTTATTGTAGCTTCTAAGGTATCTAAGAAGTAGATATGCAACAATCTGTTCCAGTTCATGGATTCACACCTGGTATGAAAAGTATTATTATAATGTAAATTATGATATTCTTTCTAGCCAATATGTCAAGTTATAATTATAGACAAAAGGGATATACTCGGGACACCATCTCTTGAGATTTTTTACTCAAGGGGATGAGGTCACAATAACAGATTAGCCACATGGAGAAACTATGGAGGACTAGTATCTAAATACATTACTTAGCAGAAACATGATCTTTATCATGTGAGTATCTAACATGTTTAGTTAGCAAGTTGACTCTAGTGAAAGTGGGAGTGTTGAAATAGTGGGTGACCTAGAACCAACTATTTAGTGCTTTTGTTTACCATATCGTGTATAAAGTTATCTATACATGATTACATCTTACCATTTTAGTGTATACTTTTCTACATATAATATTGAAATGGTAAAATCTAAAGATTAATTGTCGTATTGAAAGGTTATAGCATATCCCAGGCTATAATGAGAGGCTCAAGATACTAAGACATTAATCTCAAATGTATATTCTTTAGTCTAGATACATCTTACTTATTTGACACAGTAGATGTATGACTATCAGGTGTTGGGGGCTCATAATAATTGAGACTTTATCTCATGAACTTTGCACTTGGTGATCTATATTATTAAGATCATGAGAACTGACCTGCGGATAGGAACTCCGCATGTTTCAGGTTTTATTGGATGTTCCTATCTATGATCACGGGTAATGGTCTCCTGACTTAAGATCATAACCAATATATGTCATTTGATTTTATACTTTAATGTAAGATGAAAACCGTTGGAATGAAGTCATGCTGAGGTAGTTTGTGTTTGGTGAATCGTTGGTGGCATCGCATTGGTTGAATGGTAAATAAAGGATTTTTCTATTATGTGTTATGGAATTAATATATGTCAGGACATGTTGATATGGATGGAAGTGCCTTTACATGACCATGGTTGTCACTGTCAACGGTAAATCCATCCAGTGAAATCAATACATGATAAAGCAAGAAAAGGGAGATGACACATGAGTGTGTAATGCTTTATGAGATATTATTTTCAAAAAGATTATATTACATAGTACGTGTTCGTAGGTTGGTTGTCCCTACCATGACAATCCTTATCTCTTCAAAGGCCAGGATGGGTTGTTAGATCCCACTGTTGGTATGTGGATATTATTCAATTCTGTTGGGATAAGTGCCTAGAGGGTCACACACAATAGTGTATTCAAGAATCTTCCCTATTCAGTTGAATTGGAGTTTTGGACATGGTGGGCCCCACCACTGGGGTCCATGATTTGTCCAAGGTTAAAGGAGAACTAATGTAATAAATAGGTTCATATTATTTGAGTATTGAATTTATTTATTAAATGTATTTATGAGTTTTTTTAAATACATGAAAAAAATAAATTGACGAATATTAAATATATTCAAGGTTCAATTAATATCTATGGGAACAAGGTGTTGAGTTAATGACTCAATTATTATCATGTGATATATTTTAATATATTACATGTAAATGATAATAATATTTATGACTCAGATAAGTAGTCATAATATGTCGTTAATAGTGCGTCGATTATTCAGGGTTCATGTTGGTATTTTCGGGTAATTAAATGACACTATATATATAAGAGGAGAGGAGATTACCAAATTCTATTCATGTAATTTATCTCTCTTATTTTTTCTCCCATGTTCTAGAGAGAGAGGATCTAGAAGCAGGGACTACAGATCAAGCACTCTCTCAGGCATTGCTTGCGAAGTGATTCTGTGATCGTTGGAGCATCGAAGGTGTCGTCTCAATTCTACGCTAGAACCTAGATTATGATGAACGGAACACTCAAAGATTTCTTGAAGCACGTGTGGATGATCTATACGAGTTCTATGTTAATTTATTCAAACAACGATATCCAAGGATGATCACACATCATGCATGGATTCGTAATTAAACTAGGTAGTTTATAGTTTATTTTTGCGCTTAAAATATTTCACACGTGGTCCTCATATAAGACCATGGAGCTGTTCACTGATGTCGACAAGTTTACATCAATTGTTGGTGAACTTTTTTGAAGAAACCCACCTATTTTGGGCTTCCGCTGTATGCCCAATTCCAATAGTGACCGTGGATGGGACTATTATTTATGATGTTTTTGTTTATAGTTGAATATTATTTCATCTCTAGTTATTGATGTACCATTTACTTCTTGCTGATTTATGAGATTTATTTTATCTTACTCTTGAAATGTTATAGAAAGGATGAATTATTACATGAATCATTATAGGCACATTAATATTTACATTCCATAAACATTCCATGCCATATAGGATGCATTTCATGAATGTCTGATACACGATAGATGTTCCTTGTGTAATTTAGCAACATAATTATATGTATACCACATTGAAGTGATTATTTAGAATTATTTCTTAAATACCATCCTTATATGGTTTCCTGTTTATATTTATATATTCATTACTACTATGTGATAGAATTATTTATTATGATTGTAATATATTATGGGTTGTTAAAGTATTTTCATCAACCTAGATGGTGTTTTCCCATTATGCTCAATGGTGGAACATTAACTAACCCATCATGAGATGTTCGATCCATGGACCATTAGATTCATGGACTAAAATATTAGTGGTTATGATTAAATGGGGTCCAATTTTCCAATTTATAATGTGTATGGGCCTTTATAAATAGGAAGAGGGTGACACGTATAATAGAACCACCTTAAATAGACTTTTTATATTTTAAAATCAAATATAAAAACCCAGTTTGAGTTACCTAAACAGAAATTGTATATTATAAAGCCAAGTACCTTTATAATTTTGGAATGGGAAATCATCTAATTGAAACATCATACATGTATACAGTGAATAGTAATTCATATATAAAATGATTTATTTTAAAGAAAGATACAAATTTTAAATTATAAAGGCTTATAACTCTATATCATGGTCATGTAGACCTATATGAACGAGTCCCTAAAGGCACAACATTAACCAAGTAGGTGAGTTTGGGCATGTTTCTTATATGAAAAATCCCTAAATGAAAAAATGGACTGATGTAGGTCAGTTGGGGCATGTTTCTTATGATATAAATCCATTAAGGGTGTTTTGAAATTTTAATAACTTAACTACTATGGTATACTCTTAACTGAACCCAATTTAGCTTAAAAGGACCCTATTACATATCCCTTGTCCTTATATACTTTATTACTTAACCCCATGGGGGCGTTATTATGATAAATATGGGATGATTATTTAAAGTGTCTTCATATACATATATGGTATTACGTATTAATATATAGTGAAATATTACTTAACTAGTTCCCTTGAAAATGTTAAAAAACATATTGAGATTTATCATTTTGAGGCGTCAGAAAATTAAAATGCTAATTACAACCTAAATAGTGATTTCCCCAATAGCTTTGGAATTTAAATTTACTATAATTGAGCCTAGTTACAAGAACATTAGGTGTAAATGAATGGTTTAAAATGAAAATATGAGATAAATTCCTTATAATGTATGACATCAACTAAATAAATTACTTAGTAATGTCTTTCATATAACTAGTACTTGACCATTCATGTATGAACCTATTTAAATGGTTTTAATAAATTCAAATTAATGATAATGGATAAAATAAAACCATTTTCTTGTTATGTTTACATTGAGAGTACCCTCGTTTAAGGGTTGGTTTTAATATTTTCTTTGAGTTACTCTGAGTGGGAATGTGAGGGTTTCCCATAGATCTTAGTTTTATTATGACATATTATTTCATGAACCTAGAGGTTAGGCTAGTAAACCAAGTAACCAATTTTGTGTGAACCAATTATTTATTTGAATATTTATTCCTTGGTAATAAAGGGATAACTTATTTTTTAGTGTCTCAAAATGTAAAGTATCGTTGTACAATTCCTTGATTTTTTAGATGATATATGTCATTTAGGTTTCAGTTGTCCCGAGTTTGACTCTTCTTGATGACACAACTCCCCTAATTAGATGGAAGGTTTTTTTGGTAATTTTATTATTTTAAAGGGTGTGATAATCGTTTAATGTGACAATTTATCTGGTTAGAAATTCCATAGGATTGGTCATCCACTTTTTGTGTCGTGTGGCATTTCGTCTTTTCTAATAGAGTATGAATCGAGAGTTTCTAGCCTGTTAATTGTCATATGTATAACACAGCTTTGAGTTAAACCATGTGTACTCTATCACATTCAAGGAATGCACAAAAATAGTTACACTATTTCAATATCACTATGGCACACATTGTTACTCATGGTTCCCATCATGTTAAGAAGTGAGGAGTGAAACCAAATGAATTTTGAGTGATGAGGTCATTTATTACATTGAATGGTGTGGTTTCAAAGGTCATATATAGAGTGGAGTGACTTGGGTGTTGAGGACTCATTCAAATTGGTATAGTTTGAGCCAATAATTTGAATTTGATTTGTCCTAGTAGTTTGGGATAATGTTGTAAAAAGGATCGAGTGTAATGGCCCCACTGATTGGTTTTAGTTTTAGATTTTACGCCAAATGGTTATGATGTGTGAGAACATGACTCAGAATTAGCATCATGAATGAGTCTAAAATAAAATCTAATATAGTAATCTTTTTAGATTTTGGTTTTACTTTAAATTTGGATTGATGAATGGTAGAATCATTTGGGAGAATCATGAACCCATGCTTAGGGGGAGGGGGATGGAGTGTGTACTGTGGGATGATTTTCCATTCATACTAAAAATGACTAAGAAACTACTAAGGTGGAGAGAATCACCTTTACAAAATTTGAACATGTCCTTCCTAGTAGGGGGAACATGACCATAATTTACCAGTTAAAAATGGTTAGAAAAAAATTTATAGGATGGTGAGATAGTAGTTTCAAACATTCATGTATCAGATGTGATGATGGGTTTTAAAACTCAGGTGTGAGTTCAAACCAATTCTAGATGATATATTCTAGATTATGAGAAATAATTTATCTGAGAGTTTATGGATTTTTAATGTAATTGTTCTTGTAAGGAAACACGATAATGAGGTGATTGGTTGTGTATCTAGACATTGGTGAATATTGATATTCATTACTAGACTTCGTCAACTGTGTTGAATGATCATGGGTACTTTGTGATTCAATGAAATGAGATTGAGTTTCTGTATTAAAACCTCACTTGTTCAGCTATAAATATCGTAAATAGTTCATTATAGAGTGGAACAGATAATTCTTTTGTGATATAATAAATTGTTTCAGGATAATTGTTTCGTAGTTGGATCTGGCCACTCATCATTATGAGATATGGTTCCAAGAGTTGTTTCAAGGAAGTACATCCTTTTGATAGAGTGTGGATCAAGAGGAAAATTAACTTATATCAGAAGTAATATTTGATGATGTATTGAAATAATCTTATTTTATAGATGATCATGTACCCTATCATGAAATCTTCACATGTATTATGGGACACTGTTTACTATACACTAAGCAATACGATTAAAAATGAAGTACCTTTTGGTTCCACGGATGGACCCAAATAGGATAATGGTTTTTAGATCTTATGTTCAGTCTTAAAATTGTCATTTTGGCTCTCATATGATGTTTAATTAATGATACAATGTATAGCTAGAATCCATAGTAAATTCTAGGTATAAATTCTATTAGGGATTTATGTTAAATCCCAATGTGAGTGTTAATCCTAGAGTAGATTTTGTTGATCCAAGGAGTATAGATCAAGAATGATCCCATTATAGTGTCATATCAAGATAAAAGTTTTAAAAAAATTTAGTTTTTCAAGGATACATCAATGGATTTATATTATTGACTTTAGTGAGCATTCCCGAAATGATCTCAGTGAATCTTGAAATAAAGGAGTCAAAATAAGGTTTTGCAACATGTCAGCAGTTCAATCAAAGGATTTTAAAAAATATTCATCCAGAGGTAGTTGGAATTATTTTTTAATGTTTATTTGAGTTAATTTTATTATAAAACAATTTAAATACGTCATAATAAGTGACGAGTGAAGTATACGAGTCCACAAATGTTTTTTCAAGGAAAATATGCACAAAAAGTTAAAGCGTGATCAATTGGGAATTTACCCATTTCATTATAATCAAGGAAAATGAGAAGAGTCCTCATGTGTGACTATATTTCACAAGATTATAATCATGTAATAATAACTGTTAGGATTCTTGGGATATTTTTCAACGGTCCATTCCAATAGTGGAAGTACCGTATTTTGGAATTGGCTGTGGAAATATAGAGACTATGGTGGCATGTTCCATAGGTTAGATTAAGAAATATATAATGAATTAATAATTTATTGAGTTTCATATACTTAGGTAAGAACCGTTTTATCATTTCCTTGATAGATATGAGTGTCAGATGGAGTTTTAGAGATTTAAGCACCGTGTATTAAACATAGAACTTGCTGGTGTGTTGGGATTGTGAAACAAAACACTTTCATTTCATTGGAAATTTCACAACTCAAGTAGGTTAGGAGATGATGTTATATTCTCCAAAGTATTCTTAAGGATGATATGTTTAAAATTGGGGTGATAGTAAAATCCTATGTTTTGAATTATGTTGCAAATTCCAAGAGAATTTTATGTTTTCATTTGGAGGGTATGCCGAATTCCAAATTGTATTTTGAAATGATATTTCAAGAGTTACAATGATTAAAAATTTCCTTTCATACAGTTTTAAGTAATGAGAGGTGTCTCATATGTTCATAGGATTTTTGGATTTTTAAAACTCTATTTGTAGAGAAACAATAATAGGTTGACTATTGGAACATAGTTACTTCCATGAATTTGGCCCAATCTATGAAACTAGTTTTCTATAGGGACATAGTTTGATGAAAATATGCATCCCTATAGAGGAAAAAATGTGGCATAGTACAGGGGATTTTATTGCATATCATGATTTATTTAACCCTACACTCAAGGCCATGGGACCATCTGAGGGGTCTGTAGAAACTTTTAGTGGTGGATCACATTAGCTACACATCGGTTGTCTAACCGTGCGCTAGTCATGTGAGGTGTGGGTGTATTTAGACAGTGGAACGACATTTTTTGAACATGGTTTTATGAACCATGTGTCCAAAACACATTTCTCAATAAAAGAGGAAAAATTACCATTTCCCCCCTCTTACCTTAACTAGGTTTCAGCCCATTTTCCTCCCCCACTAAACCCAATAGGTCCCCCATGCAGTTCTCATCTTCCCTCCCACTTCCATGGGTGGATATCCCTTGTTCTTGCCCATATTCAAGAACCATATTGTTCATTATAATCCTATGATTAAGGATAAAACCCCTTTCCCCCTCTTCTATAAGTTTCTCTCCTCTATTTTGATGTGATCGTTGTGTGATCTCATATACCTTATTTATTGGGAGTATGATGATTCTTTTAATTTCTCTAATTTAGGCTTAAATAAAATCTATGTATTGTTAGGGTGAACCATCCTATGTAAGAGGTAGGTGGTCATTTTATTTTCCATTAATGTCTTATTATTTTATAATATATTTCATTATTCCTAATACAAGATTCTCCATGCATTTCACCTAGAATGTTAAATAACCTAAATTAATTATCTAAAACGGGATGTTGAAATTTTTTTAGACCCGTTGATATGGTGGGAATTTGGTGACCTAAACTTGGTCCACCCATTTGTATGTGTCTAATTAATTTACCTTATTTTATGTTATTGTAATTAGACATAGAATGAGGTTTGATTAATTATTGAAAAATTAGTTGTTTACATTAGAAATGGGTGTGTGCTTGACCCATGATAATATAGGTTGTATGACATGGATATGAAAGGGAAATTAAATGGGGATATTTTAAATGATAATATGTATAGAGATTCCCATGGACTTTTTAATTACATATAAATGTAATGGAAATAATTTTACACTTGAGTTCTGATATAAAATGTTTATGGTCATAAACTTATTAACAATTCATGATTTCATTGTAAAGTGGAATTTTTATATAAGTGTCCTTATTTTTTATTTATTCCTAAATTGAATTGAGTTATCAAGATAAGTTTTATTTTTTGGTATGGATATATCTCATGTCATATGCTTAATTATTAAATTCACATACCTATTTTATATTAGTATCCATGATAATTGGGCATGAAATCTCCTATTTAAATGTGATACTTAGGTATGGAATCACTTGTGACTTATGATACTCAGGCATGAATTACCTTATGATATATGATACTTGACCATTTTATCACTTGTGATTTATGATAATCAGGCATGTTGTATCTTATAATTTAAGATTCTCATGCATTGAGTCCCATATTTAAATGTGATACTTGAGTATGGAGTCCCTTATAATTTATGATACTCAATTATGGAATCCTGTATAATATACGACTCTCAGGCATGGTGTACTTGATGATTCATGATATTGGGGTATGATTTCCTTCTTTAAAGATGAAACTAGGGCATTACATCCTACTTTATTGATGAAACATGGGCATGGAATTCCCTAATACCATATGAGACTATTAAAAATATGCTTAGATAGATGAGTTACACCTTAGGTCCTACCTAGCACTATGTATCTATATATATGGCTATATATGTTACTATATATATAGTTCATATATATATATATACATGTCTATATACTTATATATATATAGTGACACATCATTAGTGATATTCTGGATTTGGATGAAGTAGGTATTGTTGTTTGGGTTTTCCTTGAGGAATCTAAGCTGACTTCTTTGCATTTACATTTTCCAAAATTTCTTTGTTTCCATACCTTCAAACTACTGTATTTTATATTTCGGGATGGATAACAATAGACACCATTGGTGGTGGCCTACTAAGTTTATCTCACACCCTATTCATGTCACCTTTTGGTAGCTGAACAGATCTATTGGTTCCATATTAAAAATCATGGATTATTCTTATGCAGCTAATCGTTTACATTAGAGCTTAT
Organism: Viscum album; assembly: GCA_963277665.1. Lineage (NCBI taxonomy): Eukaryota > Viridiplantae > Streptophyta > Magnoliopsida > Santalales > Viscaceae > Viscum > Viscum album. The sequence continues at coordinate 839,027,351 of OY728126.1, read as the reverse complement.
GAGTAAAAGACTAATATGAAGATGAGTATGATCAAAGAGATATCCTTTTTTGGATTATACTTTTTATTATTCTTGTATTTTATTTTTTACTTTGTGTTTAATGCTTTTATATTGTATAACCATATAGACATGCATGACTATTATTTGGCCTTGCCATGTTATTTGATTTATTTTCACTAATTTTCATTGATACTTATTCTTATATTGATTTATTTATTATGTATAAAAATGATACACATATAAATTGGGTATAGTATCCCCACCATAACATTATTGGTCCCTCCCTACTAGTTTATAGCCTTTGGCATATAGGGAGGCATGCTTGAGGACATGTGACCGATCGAATAAGAGAGTAGTTTCAGTTGTTCTCCGGTCAGATAGTTACATATTAAATATTGGGAAATAATATCTCATACATCATAATATATATACCATAACGTCGTTTCACCAAGATAGTTTATGTTAGGTCCACAAGGCTGAATACCCTGAGAGGGGGGGGGGTGAATCAGGGTATGACTAATTTAAAATTAACGCCCATTCTGATATTATTTCGCTGTTAAGAAAAACACTCTTCTCTCTCTTTCCTATTGCACAAAGTAAACAGAAAGTAAAGAATGCATAGGACACAACAATTTTACTTGGTTCACCGAAAAGGGCTACATCCAAGGAGCATATACCGACAATTTTCCGGTCATACCAATTCCACTAAACTTCACTAGCTATGGATTACAATGTTTGGGTACAGTCACTCTATCCCAGGCTCACTTCCTTTGCAAGGTTTAGGGTCAGCTCACTGCTTTCCCAAGGGTCACTCCCTATTTCTCTCTCTCTGGCTCACTGCCGGTGGAGAGGATCACCTACATCCTCTTCCTAAGCTCACTGCTCTGTGAAGGGAATCCACTCACAGTTTATAGACCTGTAGGTCTCTTCATTTTCATGAAGTAATGAATCTTCAACTGTTGATAGATGCTCTGTTGAAGTCCAACTTTCATCCACTGATGAATACATCTTTGCCTCTGAACACTGGGCAACTACCTTTGGAAAGTACCTTCGCAAAGCACCCTACTTCGCGAGGCTTACAATTTCGCGAAGCTCAAACAAGCCTTTACGAAGTTCCTACCTTTTCGCGAAGCTCTCTCGCGAAGAACTCCCGCGAAGGTCAAATTGTTGCAAAGAAACTTCTCTCGCGAAGCTCACTGAGCCAACGCAGAGCACACAACATTCACGGAGCTACAATAGCCACCGCGAAGCTCCTCTTTCGCGAAGCACACTGGCTCCGCGAACCACCTTCGCAAATCAAGAGCGAATGATCTTCTTTGAAAATTCTCTCTGCTTCTCTCGAGGGGGTCGGCCTCTATTTATAGGCGATTCCACCGACCCTCGAACTTTTCGCGCGAAGTCAACGCCACGTAATCTCAAATCGCAAAGCTCCAAAGCTTCCTCCGGAATTCTGTCCAAATCGCGAAGCACCACGGAAATTTTCCATTCGCGGAGCTTGACGTAGTCGTGAAGAATCACCATCAACATACCTTCGCGCCTTCGCCACGAAGCTCCCTCGCAAAGCCCTTCACTGCCACGATGCGCTTCAGCCTCTGCCATTCGCGAAGCTTGACATAATCACGAAGCATCACAGCCTCCATTATTCTGGTCTTCACGATTTCCAAACCATGAATCCTATATTCACGAAATTCATTCCTTTTCCATATTAAATTCTAATCTTCATGGAAATCCACTTTTCGTGATGCTCACCAAACTCCAAATTTTGGACCCCAAAAATTTGGCAAACACTGGGAAACGACGCCACCTTGTACTGATCTTTTGTACCGCCTCCAGATCGTCCTTTCCTTTGTCATCGTTCATTTTCAAAAAGGATTGTCAACAACTTCTCGGGAACTCGACAAATATCCATGAAAACCTGCTTTTTCAACAAACACAATCAATCCAAAAATACTACGATGTTACCTTGAGGGATTTTTGCCCAACAGTTTAAAACTACGGGTAAATGCCAATTTAATTCCAGCATACTGGTTTCAATCTTGAGACCCATTGATGCATCAATGGGATATATTATTTTGGATCCCACTTGTCATATCATATCCATGAAATTACACATATATAAAATGAACTATTTAATTAATGAACACAATTCCTTATCAAAAAAGTATTCATATTGGGAAAAGAATAAAGATTTAGAAAAGATTTACCTAATCAATCCAATATATTTTAAAGTAAAACATAATATGTAGAAATGATACACCATTTAATCAATAAGAATATCCATGACAAAAATTACTGATATTTTATGAAATTTAATCTCTAATGATCACATGAAAGTGAATGTTTCAAGGGAATGTTAATGAATACAAAATTAATCAACAAAGTGAATTTCAATACATTCGTTGTTCAAAATGATCATAAACTATATAGATAATGAATAAAGATGGTATTTAAAAACATATTTTCATTGATATATATAAAAAATAAGGGGTTCGGTCCTTAATTAATATAAATACCAAAAAATTATCATTAAATATGTAAGGAAAATACTCTTCTAACATTGAAAATCACTTTTAAAAAATAAAAATCACTAGATTTTTTGAGGAAACATTTGTTTTGAAAATAAATATGTAAAATTATAAATGAAATTTAAAATAATGATTTTTCATGATGGGGGGAATATCTGATTCATGCTGAGTACATTAAAAAAATATTCATTTCATATTTTTTGTAAGAATTAAAATAGCATGCTATTTAGAAAATGATAAGAAGATTAATTTTAAAACATATTTTAAGTATAAATGGGTAACATTTATTTAATAATTATTAGAGAATATTAAAAAAATTATTTAATACATTTTATGAAAAATATGGATACCGAAGAAGAATCATTTTAGACGGAAATGAGATATAAAGTTCTATTTTCTTAAAAACAATTTCTTAATCAATTTAAGTAACAAAGAGAGGAAAATGGTACCATTACATGAAATATTTTTATGAACTGAAGTATAGGAATAATATATGGTTTTATTATATAATAATGGTATAATTTCCATCAATATAAAATTAACCATAAACAATCCCAATTAAAATGTGATTAAACCATAAACCCTTATTACTTTGGTAAATTTTGAACCATACACTCCATAAAAAAAAAGATTCAAATGAAAAATTAAAGACCATGAATATAAATATAATCGTGATTCAACAAATCAAATGGGTATAAGATACACATATTTTAAAAAAATAGGTCCATAATACCAAATCTCATTCAATAGATTGGAAATTGGGAAGAAATATATTACAAAGATCATATCATTAAATTGAAAATTTATCAATGAATTGATTATGTTTATCAAAATTAATTCAAAATAAAATAATGGTAAATATAAATAATAATAAAAATATATTAAACATATAATATTAGGATATCAAATAAAATGAAGAAGTACTATAATCCAATGGAATGAAATTAAATTATGAAATTCTTAACCACTTGATAACTTTTAAGTCCAAAACCCTTGGATGAAATAATTAAGATTAAAACTCAAACTAATTTTATTTATGATTTATGAATTATATAATTTGATTAATGGGAAGTGTATACACCATATAAAAAATTGGTTCATAAAGTTAAAATATGCATCATTTAAGCGAAATTGGGACAAATATCCTTACCTCACGTTTCCCTTTAGACAAGAATGCATAAATATCACATATAATGGTTTTAAACATGTGTTTAATTTATACCAAAAAAATATTCATATTTATAATATCATTTATGATCATCTTTATAACATCGTATCTACCGTTCATTAATAATATTTCTCTATTACAATTGTTTTGGGTGTTAACTATTTTTATTATTTTATATGTTTTATCATGTAAGTTCCATTAATTGTGAATGTAATATATATCCATCATATAAATAATTATATTAGTGTTATAAATATCATATTTTTTCATTATATACAGTTTATAACCATTCCATAATGTTGGACTTGGGAAATGAATTTCATCACTCTGTGGAGACGGTATACCACACATACGAACTAGAAACGATATCGTTACCTTAATGGGTGAATAGGAAATGAATTGGCTGATGAATTAATTTTAACTAATTAATATAATGTCAAATGTTTCATATACATTCATTATTAACATCATTTTTAATATCCATGTGAGTGGGTGATGCAAAACAATTTGCACCAGTTCGTGAGGTCGTAGTCCACCATTCACATGACATATAGATTTGTTTCCAATTTGATGAATAAGTAGGGATAAATATTATTACATAAATATAATAACACTTCAATACATGGTAGATTATTTTGTTATTTTTTATTTTTAGGACAAAATTGAAGGTGGAAAAAGAAGAAGTAAGAAAAGGATTTTAATGAAGGCAATTACATTAACCCAGAAGAACCTCCTTTGGATATATTATTAAGGACACTGGGTTTAATATTTCGGAATTAGAAACAACTATATAATGCATATATGTATTTTGGGGAGATATTTATTTAAAGTTTGGTCAATATAAATGTCTTTATTGGTATGAATAAGCGAGGTGAGGGGATTCCGTTTTATAATTGAGGAGGATTGTCATTTTTTGAAAATATAAATATCTATTCAATAATAGAAGTAAATATCACCAAAAGTGCATCCAAAATTAATTAATAATGTATTATATGGAATTTATGGTCAATAAAAACCACCAAAAAAATTAAAAAAATTAAACATTTTATTCCCTTATGCTCTTAGTTTACTTACTTTTTCCATTTTATTTTTCAGCACTATAATTAATTTTTTAACCTTGGTAATTTATTATTTAAGAATAAAATAAAATGATAATTATTAGATAATTATAATGGAATGATTATTAATATTAAATCCAATTTATCAAATAAAAAATTAAATGACTATGGAAAGATAATTTTAATTCATGTGCAAATAACGCATAAAACCTTATTTTAACCTTAATCACGGAAAATAAATTTTACTATCTTATCTAATCATCATGAAGAAATTAAGTTAAATTTTTTATAAAATATTAATTATTAGTATCAAAAATATATAATTAATTTTATGAAATTAAATTCATATAATTTGAATAATTTAATTTTTAGAAAACTCACAAAACTTATTAAAAAACATTTTTTCAAGAAATATATTTTTCATGCATAAGATGATCTTATATTAATTATATGACTAATAATCATCATTATATGGATTTAAATTAATATATGTAGAAATATAATATATAAATTTCATTTAAATCATTCCTCATTGTGTATTATATTAATTAATTAAAATTGGGAAACATTATGCACTTAAAGACAAATTAAAAAAAAATCATATTTAAGCCTAAGAATAAACTTATACGAAAAATAAGGTATAAAGAAAATAAAAATGAAATTAATCATATTAAATATAAATAAATACCAATTATTTAAATTGTAAATTATTTTTAAATCATAATGGGACTTTGAAATCAATTACTCTAATGAAAATACATAATAGTAGTTTAAAAATCAGTATTTTCACTATTTGATGAAAAAATAAACATTTTTCAAAAAATATAAAAAAATTCAAAATAAGATATTTTTATATTATGATTAGAAAATTAAATCTATTTTATGAAATAAAACTTCAAAAATTTCTTGAAATTAATAATGGTATTTTGTCACAAAAAAATATTAAAAACTATTTTTACAGAAAACATGTTTTTGAAGGATAAAGTTTATTTAATAAAATTTTGAGTTACTATTTACTAAGAATTTATTAATAAATTTTTATTGGTTAGGAACTATATATATATATATATTATAATTTGGTTAATCTTATTCATACCCACCAAATCAATGACTAGGTCATTATAATCATATTTTAATAATATATTTCGCAGGTCATTTAAGATTAGTGTCGTGTGGCGTATATGCTATCAAACACAATGTTATTCTTTAAAATATTTGTTTGTAACAATTTTATAGAAAGATATATGTTATATTATTTGAATCTTTTTTGGATATTGTTTGATATATTGAATGGAAGGTGTTGTGAGCCATGATCTAGTAGATCTTTGTGTTTTCCTTCATTTTTGTCATCCGTTGAGTGGTAGGTGGATTCTCTCCCATATTTATTTTTTCTAAAACTTATAGGATTTGTTTTTTGAAATTTTTTATTAGATTGTATATTTAATTTTTTTTATATCTTGAAGGAAACTATTTTTTCTTATGTTTTGAATGTATGGGAAATTGGTTTTCTTTCAAGAAACCTCTTTGCGTAAAATTTCAAAATGATGATTTCAAAATAATGGTTTGATATTTATATAATCATAGTGTTTGATGAAATTTTTCAAAGGAATAATTTTTTTAAAATTTAATTTTCATGTAATTATGTATAACTATGTTTGTGTGGGTTCAAAGTGGGTTGAATTACGGTCATGAAGTAGTCTTGTCAAGGTGGTATGGAGTATGGTTATGAAGTGCCACCATGAATGGTTGATACTATATTTGAGTGTGTGGATGTATTTGAGTGTGTGCGGTCATGGAATAGTTATTACAAATGTTAATGACTGTTAATAAGACTGTTTATGGATGTTCTCACATGGATTTCACTTATTACATGGTATAATTTTTTTTAATTTTTTTTCAATTATATTATACGTAACATGATAACCAATTAATATAATAGAGGAATGTGTTGGGATGTCTCTAGTGATTACCTAATGAGTTTATACTCACCTTCTGATTGGGAGACTTGGTGAGTTTCAAGATTTAGTATACTAAGACACAAGAAAAGGGAATATATCTTTTTTTCAAGTGATACATATTGATACTATGGGCATGGAATGTAATGAGGATCTTGGAGCTATTTTGGGTAGTGTTTTGGATTAAGCCATTTTGGTATTTTTGATTCATTTTTTTTTGTTTTTCTAGTTGATTTTCCTTGATCTGTTGTCACTATGATATTGTTATTTCATTGGTTTTAATTTCAATTTGTTTTGTGTATACTCATGCATCATATTTATAGTTTGGATGTATATATATTATATCTTGAAGTTATTTTATTCCTAAAGGGAAAATCATACCCCAATGTTCTCCTAACCCCTTGGTGTTTATTGCAGACCTTTGGTGACTTGGGAATGTTCTATAATGTTAGTGACACTGTGCCCTTTCTCAAGTTAATGAGTTAGGGCGTTATGTTAAAAATGATATCATTATTGATCATTATTCCATTTATATTTTGAATTGTATTAAGGAGAAAAAAATGTTAGAACTTTAAATATATGTCTTAAAATGATATAGCTAATGTAACATCTTGATTCTTATGATATATTTTTATTTAAATTAAATTTATTTACACGAAACACCAATTTCAAAAGAGATAAATAAAGCTACTAAAATATTATTGGATGAAATTAATTTTTTTTAAATAACCCTATGAATATTATCTTTGGCTGAATTTTTGGGAATTTTTTAAAAAAGTTAATTTTTGGGTGAATAATGAAAATAATGATTTATAACAAAAATTATATTTTTTTCTAGTATTTTAAATTCCTAATTTTGATTTAAAATTTGTAAATAAAAAATTTTAACTGTCATTAAATCTAATTTATTTTATCCCTTTAGAATCATGATTATACTCTATGATGTTATAAAAATACTTTTACACATAAAAAGTCATTCTTTAGAAAACATATTATTTTATGCATTGAGATATTATTATAAAATAAATTTATACAACTTATAGAAATTAAATTTGATAAAATTTATTCCATATTTCGAATTTTGATGTTCAGATTTAGTAAATATGTCTCTTATTTTTAGGCATTATGAATAGTAACCGTGGTAATGTTTATCGCCTCATTAAAGGGTAAATATGAAAATTATTTTAACCAATAATACGACAAGGCATTAAAAATATATATTACACTTTATTTATTTCATTTTATGAGCCTATTTCATCCATAGTTATCCATTATTACAAAATATGACCTTTTATTGTATTTATCTTTGATTTTGACTTTTATAATATTTATGTAATGGATAAAGTCAAACATTTCATTCTCTTGCTTTTAATATAAATAATATTTTGTGACCTAGAGATGAAAATTTGGATTGGTTATGTATATTACTTTAAATATTAATGATTTTTATCACATATATATATATTTTAATATTATAAATGAAATAATTCCATTAAATGTTTACAAAACTCTAGTATAATATTTCTTCAATTAATAGAAAAATAAAATAATTTTTTTAAAAAAACATTGAATGTGATACAATATAGGTGTGTTATTAAGTTCCATAAAATTTTTAGATAAATATAACATATTATTGATTTTTAAGGGATTATATCAGTGTTAAATATTTTTTTTGATTATTTTAAATTCAAATTAAATGAAGAGGGTCAGATATCATTTTAATTATATTTTATGGAAGTAATATATTATTAAATTATTTAAATATCATGAAAATATTTATCTACTAACAGGGTGATAATATATGGTTTAAAATTTCATTATTTATCCACTTATGATCAAAACTTACTTTTATGATAACTTCTTGGATTCCTTATGTATAAATATTTTTTATCGTGGTAATTGTCAAAAGGTTTATTGTGGAGTTAGAAAAAGAGACAAGTGTGAAAAAATTTGTCTAATTTTTATTATATGAGAGTATTTAAACTCATCCTCCTATTAACTTAAAATTAAATAAATTTATAACCATTTGGACAAGAAAAATAATTCATATTAATTTAATACTTTAAGTAATTTGAAGAATACCCCTCCCCTCACTTAAAAAGGAAATCCCTTATCTCTTTTCTTTACACCAAATTGTGAAAAATATCTCAAAGAAACCCTAAATATTTATCTTATAAACATATTTATCTAATTTCTAGAGGTAATCATATTTCCAAAAATACAAACCATCTGTCCCTTAAGAGGAGATCTAAAGGAAGTCTACCAAAAAAGGGGTAATCATCTTTACCAACTCTTTCATATTTATTTCTTCTTATAATTCATATAAATCCATTGTATCCTTTATAAAACAATTAATCAAGTATCATAAATATATTTAGATGTAATTTTGATTATTTAAAATCTACTTTCCACCTCTTTTCCATCCTCAAGAAAGAGGAAACACCACTTATAAATATGTACGACATCCCGCGTCCACATAATAGTGTAATTAATTTTCATCAACAATATATTTAGATGGTTAAAAATATGGAAATAATTAATATATATGATATTTATGGATTAATTCTTTTACATAAATTATAATATCATATATACATTCTTACCTTATAATTATTTTGAAAACGATAATTCCCCTCATTCTTATGGGTGAGCAACCACCTCCATGAAGTGTTGCGACCCTTTTTACATTCAAACTTTAAATGTATTCCAATAAGGATATATTTAATTAATATATATAATATTTAAATAACTATTAATAGTATAGAGATGACATGATCATAATTGAAATTTAAGGACCATCACATTCATGATAAAACATTCATGAGAAAACAAAGTAGCTAACATATGAAATAAAGATAATAATTAAATAACATTAACAAATGGGTGATATGATGTTATAATAGAATCATATATGATATTATAAATATTAATATGGTTATATTATAAATTAATAACAAGTTTAAAAAAATTAGAAATGTGGTTATTTTATGTTCATCTAAGGGGAAACAAGAGGTACGGGGTTTCTTAACTCAATTTCATTACATTTGGTTATAACTCAACCTCATTGACTATGTTATGTCATGATTATTTGTGTGATGAAATTTTATTATATTATTATATATTTCTAATTTTTTTGGATTTTTTTATACTGTATCACTTCATTGATTAATTTTTATTTCAATTATTTGATCTTTGTAATGGATTTCATCTGAATTTTCTACTCCATTAAAACATATATTATTTTATGTAACAATTTTTTATAGTGTATGAAATGAAACCTTTATTTATTTATCATGAAATCATAATTATTAATAATTATTAATATTTCAATTAAATTTACTCTTTTACGTGGTTACAATTCAAAGTTACCAAAGGGGTAAGAATTTATTTTAAAATATCATTCTTTTGGTATTTACATTATTTCTATTGGAGTTATCTTATAACATATACTTCATAAAATCAATATATTATATTATCTTATAGATATTTAATGAATTTTTGGGTTGTTTTAGAACTTTTTCAAAATTTGGAACACGAATCAAGCAATGAAATATTTAAATAGAAAAGATGATATCATTTCACTTTTGATCAGGTATATTTTTCTTGCATTTCCATATTTTTCATATTTTTTTAAAAAATTAAATTTTATTACTCAAATGATTTATGAAGGAAATTTTATGTTATAACTTACCTATTAAATGTTTTGAAAGGAATATTTATAGCGTCTTCCCAAAGGGTTATTTTTATGATTCATTATTAGACTCCAAATTTAATTTTTTAATGTATACACCATTAATGAAATTTCTTACTACCATAACCATTTTATAATATTTATCTACTTATAAAACATTTATATGATTTTAAAAGGAAAAATATTTATGGGAAATTATTTTAAATTTTTATATTATATTTTATTCTATTCTTTGAAAATATGATTTTACTGTAAAATCTAATTTTATAATGAATTTATGGTCATATTTTAACTCTTTATTAATTTTATGGTCATTACCTTTCTCATGAATCTTTCAATTTATTGTTATCATATTTCTTTGGAAATTAAATTTCTATTAATTATCTGTATTCTTTTTATATTGGATATGATTATTTCTTAAACTATATACAATTCATATGTATGATGCATTATTTTGAATGTTTTTTTATTGAATGGGGAAATATTAATATTCTATATTTCTTATAAAATATAAACATTTATTGGTAAGACATGTTGTTCATAAATTAAATTGATCATTAAAAATATGAGGAATTCATTGGAAATTTAGTAACTAGTGGGTACTAGAATTCTATATCCCTAAGATTCATTAACAAGGATCATAAGACATACCCGTTTCAAAATTCCTATTAATTTTTTTTGGTGTATGCCCACCCATAGTTTAAATACTCTTTTTGAAAGGTCTATATTGTAAAGATATACTGATGTTTGAGATCATTTCATCAAATATATGGAATTTTATTCTTTGATAATTTAGTTTTTATTATCCATGATATTAAATAATTGATAGTATCCATAGATTCATTTCATGATCAATTAAATGATTGAATGGAATGTGTTTCTAATTATTTACCTTTACAAAATTATTATTTCTTCTTTAATCATGATATATTCTATTATACTTAACCCTTACCAAGGATTTAAGCTCTCCATTATATTTTCTATTTCTTTATGATCTGAAAAAGAAATCTATAGATGATTTTCCAGGAATAATTTTTGTTTATTTTGTTATGTTTTATATTTTATTTCTAATGTAATATGGGAAGCATGCAAGTATTTGGTTACTCATGACTACTAAACTAATTGGTAATTTGGGATAAGATCCCTTATATCCTATGTTAGTGTAATAAAGTAGATTCCAGATCAAGGTTACAAGAGTTGTGATTTTTATAGTTTGTATTAGAGAAATTTTATTAGAATACTTGAGAACTAGATTTAGGAAAACAAAGATTAGTGAAGACAAACTTACCAATGAATTTTAGGATAAGTATAAGTATATAATAACATCCTGATTTTTTAAGTTAGGGATTATGTGGTTCTAACTATGATTATTGTATCTCATATTATGTTATTTTTTTATAGTAAATGGATGGAACTAAGAAGAAGCATGATAACACTAAATGTAATGGATAATGTAGTGATTGTGAGAAACCAAACTGAATGATTAACAGAGTGAAATATATTGTGAATATTCCTAATCAGTTATCACTCTATATTATTAAAAAAACTAAACTATAACCAAATCCCAGAATCTCCAAATAAGAGATTCATAGTGTTTACTTAGTGCTCAGGTGGTGGAGACCATGGCAGAAAGAAAGATCAATTTTATTCATGTATGAAAAGTAGAAAGATACACTACATAGAATATCAAAAAGGAATGGTAAAATGTTTTATATGGGAAAAATAAGGGCATATAACAATGTATTTTTTAGGGAAAATTATGATTTTGATGGAGGGATATGATGTTTATACCAACATACCATTTATAGTTCAATGTCTTATGTGTGGGAAATATGAAAACTACCTAAGATAATTCCTTAATATATGGGTAAATTCTTAAACTAAGTAAGGACTTATGATGTTACAATCTTTGATTTTTATGGGTTGAAGGGATTTTTTGTTGGGATAAAGGGATTATTGATATTTATGAAGTAAATGGGATATTATTGGTGACTTTAATTTGGTTTGTGACTTTATGACAATGTTATTAAGGTTATATTTTATGAAATTTATTATAATTTCAGATTTATGAAAATTTCATGTGATTTTAATTGAGGAATAAAGATTGTGTTAATTTTTAGAAGAATATATGTTTTCATGTAGGGTTTACTTGAGAATTATGAATATCAACAGAGTTTATATGTTTAAGGATTATACATGTTCAATTTAATCGACAACCCTTTTGATATTTTAAATGATTATATTTTGATGTGATTTGAAACTCATACTAGGTTTTAGAAAAAATATTATATTATGGTTAAATAACTCTTTGGGTTAGTATATGAATTTTTATGGTTTATTGAATAATGGGATATAGACAATCATGATAGTTAAAAAGTGTTTCATTGGAAATCTTATATATTGAGAGGTATATATGGCCCATATAAGGATTACCATTTGGGTTGGTATCTGAATTTTAATTGTGATATTCTGATGAATTTCACTAAATTATAAGTTTATATAGTGATTTCTAATGGAGGTTAATTATATTTTCACTATGCCTCATTGGGTTGAAGTTTATGCATTTTGAGTTTTAAAATGTTTTTTAAAATGAAATATTATTTAGGAAGAATTCAAATATATTTCAGGAGTGTAATTTAAAAGGAACGAGATCACTATTGAGGTTAAAACATTCTTTAATTTCTAGGTTCTTGAGGTTGATTGGAATGTAGGGTTATTCATTTTAAAATTTGGTGTTATTTTTGGAATTTTAAATGTAAAATTTAATTTTTATATATATTAAATATTATATATATTTGAAATCATCTTACCTAGTGGTAACTATTTCAGTTCTAGTAAAAATGTAAAGACACGAGTAATAGATTATTATCCTTGTGTAGATTACATTTTACATTATAGGTTGATTTTAGTGAAATAAGCATGGAAAATCAATCTTGAATACTCATCATTTAGAGATATCATTATATTGTGGTGGAAAATAATTAGAGGATGAAATTATAATTGTCAAGTAAAAACATTTACTTAATCTCTTTTTCTAGATGGTAAAATAATTCATCAACTCTAGGAAAAGGATCTTGAAACAAAAATGTTATCCTATTACTATGATTTTTTATGAATCAATGGTATTTTCAACCATAAAATAATTTGGGGTTTTTTCTTGTTAGATTTCCCTTAACCATGTTCTTTATCACTCTTTATTAGTAATTCGATAAAAAAATTTCTCTCCCATATCTATATTTTCACTTTCCACCAACGCTCCCCATATCTAGGAACCCGAATACATGATATTTTATGTAACATTTATATTACCCACATTAAATATTGAATAGAAGTTTTATTATTACTATGTATGAAGTGAGTTTTCAAAAAAATCTTAAACTTTTATTACTGAGGTAAAATTTTTAGGGATATATTTATTTAAGGGGGTAGAATATAAAATATAGATATTTTAGGATATATTTTTATTTAAATAAAATTTCTTTGATAGCTTTCTTTACCTGAAACACCATGTTTAAAAAATTAAAATAGTTATCTTCAAATGTCATTATGTGAAAATTATAATTTTTTTTAAATCAACATATCAATATTAGCTTAGGTTTAATTTTGGGGAATTTTCTAAAAAAGAAATTTTTTCCTTGAATAGTGAAAATAACGATTTTTAATGCAAAATGTATTTTCTTTCCTAGTGTTTTCAAAAATTTATTTTGATTTGGTTTGTTTTTCATGTATTAATATTCATTTGTTAAAAATAAATTATTTTGTACCACTTGATCACCATTATACTTGATCTTGGTATAAAAATAATATTACATTGAAAAAGTAATTTATTTTAAAAAATATTTTTTTCACGGTTTGAGGGATTATTATAAATTGAATTTTTGACACATATAGAGATTTAATTTGATAAAATTAATTATATATTAGTAATTGGGAGGTTAAAATTTTTAAAATAGGTCCCTTTTATATTTAGAGTTTATGAATAGTAATCATTGTCAGATTTATCAAATCGGTAAAGGGTAAATTTAGTAATTAAGCTTACAAATATAATATGATAAGGCATTAAAAATATATCCAACACTTGAATTTTTTTAATTTTGATTGTATATTTATTCCATAATTATCGAAAATTTTAAAATATGATATTTTTTTGGAATTTATCTTTGATTTCGGCCTATTTAATATTTAAGTAAAGGATAAAGTAAAAAAATGGCATTCTCTTTCTTCTAATATATATAATATTTTGTGATAGGGATTGAAAAAAATAAAGTTAAATTATAAATATTCACATCAAATATTAATTTTTTTTACCATTGTATTTTTTTCTAAATTAAATAATTAGCTTCAAAGGTTACATAATGATGATATATTATTTATTCAAAAAGTAGAAAAATAAAAATACTGAATTTAAAAAATTTATAATTATTACTGTTGGATTAAATTATAGTGTCCAAAAAAATTTATATTTAAATATAACTTATTGGTGATGTTTTATGGGATTATATTCGAATTACATATGTGTCTTGATGCCTTTAATGTCAAATTAAATTGGTAGATTCAAAAATGACATTAATGATATTTTATTAAAATAATATATTATTAAATTATTTTAAAAAATAAAATATTGAACTAGGATATGGGATTTAATGTGTGGTATAAAACGTCATCCCTTGGACATTTTTGAGCCAAATTGCCTTTATGATAACTTTTTTGGATACTTTAGTTTAGAAAACATTTTAATCATAGTAATTATCAAAAGGGGTCACAGAGGGTATAAACAAAGAGATAAGTGTAAAAAAACCACCTAGAATTTTCCAAATTTAATTATATGAGATAATTTAGAATCCTCCTCATATTATATTATAATTATATCAATTTTTAATCATTTAAATAAGAAAAATAATTCATGATAACTTAATACTTTATGAAATTAGAAGAATTTCCCATGCCTCATATAAAAGGACACACTTCTCTATTTTATTTACACCACGTTGAGAAAACCATATAAAAAACAGTGAAAATTTATCTTATCATAATTTTTATCCATGTTCTGGAGGTTTTGGTATTTCCATAAGACCAACCCTATGTCCCCTTAAAGGAAATCTAAAGAAAGTCAATCGATGAAGTGGTAATCATATTTACCGACTCCTTAAAATTTATTTCATCTTATAATTACTCTAAATCCATTGAAACACTTAAAAAATAATGAATCTAGTATCATTAGTATAATGATATGTTATTACGATTATTGTAAAACCATTTTACACCTATTTTCCATCCAATAGACAGAGTAAATATTGCTCGCGCATATGTATAGTTTACCGTCTCCACGTAATGGTGTAATTCATTTTTCATTACCATTTTACTTAGATGGTTATAAACATATAAATATTGAATATATATGATATTTATTATATAATTATATTTTTGAATTATAATATCATATATATCTTATTAACCTCTAATCCATTGGAAAATGATTTTTTTCACTCATGCATACATGGGAACTAGCACCTCAATAAAGTGATGTGATCCATTTTCAATTGATATTTACATGTATATAAATAAGGATATATTTAATGAATATATATGATATTTAAATATTTATTAAAATTATGTAGATTATATAATCATAATTAATGTATTAGGAAAAAACATCCATTACAAAATATACATGAGGAAATAAAGTAGTTAACATAAAAAATAATGATAATAATAAAATATTGTTAACCAAATTGGTATAATATGTAATAAGATAATAAAATATGATATTATAATTTTTATTATGGTTATATTATAAATTAATAATATGTTTAAACCCATTATGTAGGAGGTTAAATAACTTTTAACTAAGGGGAAATGCGAGGTAAGTAGTTTCTTAACTCAATTTCCATTCATTGGGTTATACTTCTACATCATTGATTAGGTTATGTCATGATTATGAGATGAATGAAATATTATTTTATTATTTTATATTTATTATTTTTTATGAATTTTAATTTGTTTCACATAATCACTTCATTAATTAACTCTTATTCTAATGATGTGATCTTTCTAAGGGATTTCATCTCAATTTCCACTCCATGAATACATATTTGGTTTTATGAACGTATTTACTTGTATGTGGAATATATATAGAAACATTTACATATTTAAGATGAATATATATATTAATTATTGATGTTTAATTATTTCATTCATGTTGATCAATCAAGGGAGTGTATTTTAAAAGTTACCAATGAGGTAGGAATTTATTTTACAATATCATTATTTTGGGGTTCCCCATATTTTTATTGAAGGAATCTTATAATATATCCTTCATAAACCCAATATACTACCATATACTCTTGATATTTAAGTACTTTTAATTATTTCTTCCATATTTTCCCAATTTGGATATTTAATTATTAAAATAATCTCTTTAAAATAAAACTCGATCTTATTTCAATTTTAACTCGGTATATTTTTCATCCATGTCCATATCTTTGAAATTCTTTTAAAAATTATTTTTTATTAATAAAATGATCTATTTAGGACATGTCATTTTATCCTTTAAATTTTAAATGTTTTCAAATGAATATATCGAATTCTTTCCAAAAGAATCATTTTTGACATTCTTTATAAAATTTCAAAAAGAATGATTTAATTGTAACTTGTATGGCATTAATTAAAACTCTCACTACCATGATCATTTTAAACACCTTATCTTATTCTATATGATTTTAACTATTTTAAAAATAATTCTATTTTTTAAAACATAATTTAAATTTTTTTACATCCATTTTATTATATTCTTTAAAATAAATTATTTTATTACAAAATCTACTTTTCTGATGAATTGATTGTTATCTATCATCTATTAATTAATTTTACAGTAATTAACCTTTTATTGAAACATTCGACTTATTAGGATAATATTTCCATATAAATTAAATTTATATTAAATATAATCAGTCTTTGTATCATGGATATGATAATTTCCAAAACTTTATACCATTTATACATACAATATCTACATTGAATTTTATTTTATTTACTGAGGAAATATTGATATTCAAAATTCATTATTAAATAAAAATATTTATTGATGAGGTATATTGTTTGTGAATTTAATTTATCATTCAATATATAATTAATTAATTGGACATACAATTATAGGTGGGTCCCGTAATTATATATCTCCTCGATGCATCGACAGGTATTATGAGACAAATTAGTTGGCTAAAATTATTAAATGGGGGGGTTGGTGTATGCCTACCCATAATTTAAACAGTCATGGTAAAATTTTATTATAGTAAACATTTCATGATTTATGAGATAATGATATCCAATATTAATAATTTAATTTATTGAGAATTTATTTATTATATTACTTGAGGTTATTGAATTGATATTACCCATGGATGCCTTTTTTTCTCATGTTATTGATTAAATGGAATGTGTTTCCATTTATTTACCATACCATATTGATTATGAATTATTTACTCATGATATATTCTACTATACTTAAACCTTATTGGGAATTTTAAATAACATTTTATTAATTTCACTAGGATATGAAGAAGAAATCATCTAATGAGTTTCAAGGGTGTAGAAAATTTTTGTTTGTTATGTTTTTCTGTTTTTTTTTCAATGAAAAATTTGAGGCATGTATATATCTGGTTCTTTATGACTATTTTACTTATCAGTACTTTAGGATGATATACCTACTATATTAGGAAAAATTTATAAATTAGGAACTGGCTCTATGTTATTGGATTTGGGTCTGTTACAGTTTGTATCAGATTAAGTTTAGAAAAAACATTGGGAACTATATTTTGAAAACCATATATTAGGGAACATAACACTTTTACAGACTTTGAGTATACATATAAGTGTTGGATAAAATCCAAATTTTTTGGTAAGATTCAGATTTTATGGCTTCACACCATGACTAATATTTCCCAAACTATGCATTTGGGTTGTAGTCAATGGTTGGAACAAGAAGAATTCATATTAATACTAAATCTGATGGGAAATGTGGTGATTATCCGCAACAAATATGGATGATGATTGGAGTGAAATATATTGTCATTATTCCTAATTAGTTTTCATGATATATGTTTAAAAACATACACTTA
The DNA here is from genome assembly GCA_963277665.1 of Viscum album. Classification (NCBI taxonomy): domain Eukaryota; kingdom Viridiplantae; phylum Streptophyta; class Magnoliopsida; order Santalales; family Viscaceae; genus Viscum; species Viscum album. The sequence goes on along the minus strand of OY728126.1, from coordinate 839,008,837 downwards.
AACCAAATTTTATACTCACCAAAGTTGAAAAGAATAGATTTTTAAGAGCTTAGGTGGTAGAGACTATAGAGAGAAGAAATCTCAATTTTCTTTCATGTTAGAAATGTAGAAATCGTCGACATAGAAAATATATCAAATGAATATGAAAAAAACATTATTTGTGTAAAAAGGGAATAAATATATGAATTTTTGAGGAAAAATTATAAGATGAATTGAGAGATATTAATTTCATCCCAAGGTACAATATAGTGTTTAATGACTTTTGTATGGGGAATATGGGAACTATCCAAGAGAATGCCCTAATCCCAGGGTTAATTCCTAGAACAAGGAATGAACTATTCCATGTCAATAATTTATGTCTAATAATTGAAGTGCCTATATATCAGGGTAAAGGAAATATTGAAATAGATGAAGTAAATGAGATAGTATTGATGACCTTGAAATTAGTTTATTAATTGATGCAAAAGTGTTTTAGGTCATATTTGATGAGATTTATTTCATTTTTGGTACGATTATATTAATTTTTTGAAGTATATATGTTTTATTTTAGTTTTTACATAAGTATTATGTATATCATCAAGTGTTTATAAGTTTAAGGTTTCCATATGATCAAATTCATAAATACCCATTTTGTAGGTTTCAAGAGATTAGATTTTTAAGTGATTTGAAACTTTTATGAGGTGTCAAGAATAATACACTACTTAGGTATAAATAACCATTTGGTTTATTATATGATTATTTATGTTTTATTAGATAATGTTATATAGGTAATTTTGATGGTTAAAAAAGTGATTCATTGAAAAGGTGGTATTTTTGGAGGTATTTAAGGTCAATCTAATCATTACCTTTTAGGTTAGTATCTAAACTAGATTCATGATATTTGGTGAATTTCACTAAATTATAAGAGTATATATTGATTTTACAAGGTGATTAATGATATTTCTAAGATTCTTCATTATTTTGAAGTATATTTATCCTTTATGTTTAACATTTTGATAAATATTAAAGATAATTTGGGAAGAATGAAATTAAACATTTGGAAAGTAATTTAAAAGGTATGACATCCCCATTGTAATTAAAAAATACATTCAAGTAGAAGTTATTAAGGTAAATTAAGATATAGAGTTATTTATTTAAAAAATTGGTGTCATTATTGAAATTTTGAACTAAAATATATTATTTATACATATGAAGGGTTATGAATTTTGAATATTATAATACATTTTGGTAAAAATTTTATTTTTTGTTAAAATTTAAATGCATGAGGAATAACTTATTATACTTTTATGGATTATGATATATTTTATAATTTCATTTCAGTTCTTTATGCATAAATTATTAATCTTAAATACTTATTAATTTGATAAAGGATGAGATTATTGTGGAAATTTAGTTAAGGATGAAATTATAATTTTCAAGTATATTTTCTTATGTTCTTATTTTATATGGTAAAGGGTTTTCTCAACTCTAGGAAAATTATCATGAAATAAAAATGTTATCATATTATGATCATTTCTATTGAATCAATATTCTTTTAACCAATGGCATATTTTCGGTTTTTTGGTCATTAAATTTAACATGACCATATTCTTTATCACTCTCTATTATCCCGTGGATGAATGTTTTCTCATATATGTATATATTTAATTTTCCCACAGATGTCCACCATATTTGGGAACTCGAATACATTATATTTTAGGTAACCTATATGTTTACCACTTTTTATTTTTTAAAAAAGTTTTATTGTGCCTATGTATGATGTGGGTTTTCAAAAAACTCTGAATATTTTTTAGTGAGATAAAATTTTGATGGCTTATTTTATTTAAGGGGGTATAATATAACATCTCTAGATTTAATAAAATATTTTTATTTAAACAAAATTTATTTGATATATTCTTTCAAAATCAAGACTACGATATAGTGAACCATGTCAATATATTTCAATATTATTATGTGACAATTATATAATTTTTGAAATCATCATGTAAATATTATCTGTGGTTGAATTTTTGAGAATTTCTTTAAAAAGTTATTTTTTGATTGAATAGTGAAAATACCAAATTTTCAATAGAATTGTATTTTATTTTATAGTATATTGATATATTAATTTTGGTTTGGTTTTGTTATAAGCTATTAATAGTTCATTTTTTTGAAAAAAAATTAATTTATACCTTTTTTAACAACATTATACTTTAACTTGTTATAAAAATCATTTTACACTTAAAAATTCATTTTTTTTAAATCCATTTTTCATCATATTTGAGGTATTATTATAAAATGATTATTTTCCACTAATAGATATTGAATTTGGTGGAATGGATTACATATTCATAATGAAGTGTTTCAAATTTTTTTAACCAGCTATCATTTATTTTTAGGCATTACGAATATTAACTGTTGTAAAATTTATCACCTTGATAAAGGGTAAATATGGTAACTATGATCAAAAGTATATATCTAAAAAAATCCTTTATTTTATTATATGTGTCAATTTAATCCATAATTTTCCGAAATTAGAAAATATGACTTTTTTCATCATATATATTTGATTTTTCACTTTATACCAGCAATACCAGCCAGAAGAGATGCTTCTGACTATTTATTAAAAAAAGGAAAAGTGTACAGAGGAGACAGGCAGGGTCAAACAAAGGGACCTTCCCTCATCCATCAAAACACAATGTTATAGATCATAATAAGACATATCATTCCCATAATCAGAATCATCAATAGTTTTCCATTCATAGTGGGAATTACTCCGCTTGAGAATCTTATGAATATCAGAATTAAATATACCAGATAGCTTAAAAGAGCGCGTACACACAGTGCAAGGTGTATTAGAGTAGTCCTTCCATAGCCTACACTTCGAGGGGGCAAGAGTGAAGTAAACTCCCCCTTTTCTAGAAATGAGTGCGTCTTTGAAAGAAGTAGGACCACCGCTACCCACTACAGTCCCTTCCGCCTCCGAGATGTGACCCCACTTCCCAGATATCCTAGAAGAGTTAAAGAGATTCTGGATCTCTTGATGGAAATAAACCTGGGGAGGAGCCTCAGTGATAGAAGTCATCCCAACAGGCTCATCACATTACAAACCTGCGCCAAGAATCATGCATAAATTGTCAATGTATGTAGGAGAGCCGGCAACAGAAAGAGGAGCAGTCTTTCCAATCCCAACTAAGCCCATGGGAGTAACTGCATGACCGCTTTGGGTGTACTCTTCATGGAAGAGCCAACCCGAGCAATGGAGGGACCAATCATTAGAGATGCAGAATTATCCCGAATATAAGAAGGAACACTGTTGGCTCTCAACAGTGATGAATCCACCATCAACCCCTTCCCTTTCGAAGGTAGCTGAAGACCTTCTTCAAAAGCCAACACATCAACCTTATTGGAATGTGTCTTGATGCTATGATCAAGAGGTCGTGACAAATACACATCATTTTTTCTTTATCTCCTTTGACAAAGGCTGGATGGATGGTTCTTTATCCCACAGTTATCATAGGAAACTCGTCTTCGACATAATTCCAATGAGTTCCTAATAGACATACATTCATTACAAAAAATTGGATTTCTTTCATACTCAACATCAATTTGAATGTTATCCGTCGGAGTGGAAAGAGTTACCTTGTCAATCAGGGTGGAGCTAAGATCAATCTCAACTAACATTCTAGCGAAATGTCCAAGCCAAACATTCTCAGTATCCTTGTCAAGTCGTATAGGATTCCCAATTACTATGCCAATATCTCGCATAATATTTTGGTGCCAAAGAACCCAATTAAGCCCATGAAGATGAACCCATACCTAGGAAAAAGAATTTCTTGCACGCGAATCATCGAAATGCAAAGACCATTCATGAAGATGAAGCCATCCAGGATTTAAGGAAAGAGATCTGGTGCTCCATGCACGAATTTTAGTAGCATCTGAAGGAAAAATTCAATGAAAGAAACCACATCCAAGAGATACACACCTCCAGTCAGAGAAAGCCCACAAACAAGAAATCCGTCGGACCAAATCATCGAAACTCCAAGATTTATGACCCTTAGGTAAAACAAGACGTGCAATCAGATAGGTTTTCCCAATGGCAATACTTTTAGAAAAAACATTAGGATTTGCCTCAACATGTGCTGAATACCCCTTTCTAAGAATTCGTCCAGAGAAAGAGTCAGTATAAGTCGCAAATGCAGGCTTCAAAGCATCATCTGGATATATCCTCTGAGAAGCTAGAAAAGAAAAACCAGAAGACATTGCAGCAATCAATTTATCGAATCCATCACGAACACAGGAGCTAAAATCCTTATTGAGTGGCGGTCTTGGATTGGAAATAGCAACCCCATGACACACTCCTGCATCGCCCAAAAAACCACGACCAACATCAAGATTCTGAGGTCTGAGAACATCACTTGCAACCTCCATGGTAGCATCATGACCCCTAATGCCACCTTCAGCCATCCGACCGCAGACAACGCAGATCTGGGAAGATCCATCCACCGAGGGAACACAACCTCTACGATTCAGTTCACCTTTCCATCAGGCGGCAGATTGAACATCAGCATCCCGAGACATCAGCAGACTCGCCGCAGAAGCATCTACAAGCCGCCACAGACCTTCATTCCTGACGGAACCTACGCTGCTAGCCACAAGCATGGCGCCGAGAAAGTGGGGAACCGACATCGCAAACCCTAATCCCTGTCTCCATCCACACAGTGCTCCCGCACACCCCAACCCATTCTTCCTCTCTCCATTTTTCACTATAATATTTAAGTAAAGGATTTAGTAAAAAACGTCATTCTATTTCTTTGAATATATATACTATTATGTGATAGATATAAAAAAACTTATTTTCAATTATAAATTTTCATTTGAAATATTAATTATTTTTTATCCAGGTATTTTATTTTTAATTTCTATAAATGAAATATTTACCTTATTTTATTACCGAATGTTGACATAATATTTATTCAATTAATAGAAAAATTAAATAAATAATTTTATAAATAATAAATGTTAAAAAATTTATGTGAATTATTGTACATAAGTTATTTATTAGAATAATATAACATATTATTTATGATTTAAGGGATTATATTTTAATTAAATAATTGTGTTAATGTTTTCAAAGTTAAATTAACTGAATAGTATAAAAATGAAAATAATTATATTTTATGAAAATAATATTTTATAAAATTATTTAAAAATCATAAAAATATGGAATGAAGATACGGGGGGTAAGATATGATATAAACTTTCATTCCTTAGTGGTAATTGTGAAAAGGGTTAATGGGTGGTTAAAAAAGAGAGATAAGGGTCAAAAAACATCTAAAATAGTTTAAATTTTATTGGATGAGATTATTTCGATTATTTCCAATATTATATTATAATTATATTAATTTGGAACCATTTATACCTGATAAATAATATACATCCATTTAATACATTAAGAAATTATAGGAATGCCTCTATCCTCATTTCTAAAAGGGATCCCCTTCTCTATTTTATTTACACCACATTGAGAGAAATAGATTGAAAAAAAGTTACCATATATCTTATATATATATCCCTATTAATGTTTTAGTGGTTCTTGTCTACCCAAAATGCCAAAACTTTTTCCCTTAAGAGGATATCTAAAGGAAGTTTAGCGAAGAAGAATAAATCCCCTTTTCAGAATCTTTTAAATGTATTTCATATTTTACTACTTATAAATATGGTATACCCATTATGAAATAATGAATCAAATATAATAAATACACTTTGATGTTATTATGATTATGGGAAAACAATTTTTCATATATTCTCAATCCTACTAAAAGTGAAAACACCGCTCATACGTACATATGTATTACCATCACTACAAAAAAAGTACATTAGAGGGGGTTATCTAGAGTGGGTTAAGCACAAACCCCTCTAAATTCATTTTCTATATAATTATAGGGGGTTCTGCACAACCCCCCTATAATCATCAAATTTGAGGGGGTTATGAACTCCCTCTAAATTCATTTTCAATAAAAATTAGCGGGGGGGGGGGGGTTATTGTAAGAACCCGGGTTTTTAGAATGGGTCAAAATCCCAACCCTGTTTAAATTTTTGAAAGGTTTCTGAGGAAACTGGATTTAATGGGAAGTTTCTAGAAATTTCCAGACTACACGCCGTGTACTTTAAGTACACGTCATGTATGTCTCGGCGAGTGGCTGACCGTGTACTTGCCGAGTACATGTCGTGCGGGTGACCGTGTAGAGTTTTCTTACTACACGACATGTAGTTTTGAACACACCATGTAGACCACCGACCGTGTGAAGCCATAAATGGCGTGTAGGCCGTTGGCCGAGTAAGAACCAGGGACACGCTGTGTTCACATTGGACACGCCGTGTAGTCTAGCCATATATGAGGGATATACATGGTGTGTGAGTACGTCGGCGAGGAAAGGAAGAGGAACCCAGTACACACTGTGTACCCAAAGGTACACGCCGTGTACTCATGTCGGCAGGCTCGGAAAGTAAGTCGGTGGGACCTTTCCGTATTATGAACAGTTAAATGAACCATACACGACGTGTAGTCCCAAAGTACAAGCCGTGTAATTTCTTTTTTTTTCATAAAACGGGCAGTATCCTCATTTTGAGGCAGAACACACCATCCTCCGCCCCAAATCGTCCGAATCTTAATTTGCTTCCCGGTTCTTCGTCCGAACTCTGATTTGATCTAGGTTGGATGCGTTGGAACCCCCTCGGTAAGGGCTTGATTCTACTATGGCCGTTTTGTCTGATTTTCGTTCTAGAATGAGTTATATCCCTTTGAGCGGTTTTGAATCTTTTGTAGATTTACCACGTTTTAGACCGAATTGGTGGGTGTTACCAGAGGAGTAGCATCGTGCGAGTCTTAGGTAGGTGGTTCATACCTCATTTTGTGTTTTCATGGTTGTTTGGGTGACGCGGCTTCGGCGCATTTTCGGGTATTTTTGAGAAGGACCCGTTTTATCTGCTTTTGCATACTGAATTGTTTATGGGACCTCTGGGATGCCCTTGCGTATGCCCGGTTACCAGTTTTGCGTGAGCGGGGCCAGGTGAGGGGTCGTGGCTCATCGGGGCAGTTTGGCCTGGGAATGCCAAAATGGTTTTAATTGCAATATTATTGTGTTAAACTGTTAGTTTAAATTATTTTAGCCTATTATAATTTTTGGAGGATTTTAAGACCTTTGTGCTGGTATGGGAAAACACCTGGTATAGTGCAATTCGACTGTTTTTTGGTTTTGCCTGGTTATGTTTTCTGGTTAAATATGTAATATATGCAATTGCTGAATTGCATCTGCTGGACCCTTTTTGGGTTGTGTTGGGCTTGGCCCGATTACGCTTGAGTGATGCTGATCACAGGTTGGGGCTTTGCCCGGGTTACTTTGGGTGGTTTTGACCACGAGATTGGGCGTCATGGACGTCGGTTTGAGGCAGTACGACTGTCAGGTTGGGCATGGACCAGGTTACTTGGATGGCGAGGCAATCAGACTTGAGCGACGTGGTCGCAGGGACACGTGGTGTCAGATGTTTGGGGGCTTAGGACTATTTGGGTGATTACCGCTCACTGGGACTTTGAGTTGTGTGCACACAGAGATACTCCGTGATGAGGTGGTTTTGACCACTCGTGTGGGTAGAGGCCCCCGTAGTTGCGGTTAGGTATTTTGGTTGGGGTTGCTTGCTGTAGAAATCCACGTGGGAGTTTAGGAGCCTTTAGGAAATGGGCATGCCTTCGGGACGTCGGTACTTGAGACACGAGGTGTCTGGAGGCACATGGTGCCAGGTTACTATTTTGGGCGTGCCTTCGGGACGTCGGTACTTGAGACACGAGGTGTCATGAGGGACATGGTGCCGGGTTACTATTTTGGGCGTGCCTTCGGGACGTCGGTACTTGAGACACGAGGTGTCAGGTGGCACGTGGTGCCGGGTTACAAGACAGAGATTCCAGCGTTGGCCGAAGTAGGTGATGCTCCATGGTGGCTGTTGAGCACTAGTGGAGTTTGTGTTTAATTATGCATCGTACTATTTACTACTTTCCTGGTAAATGCATGACTGCTTAAACACATATATTTGGTATGCACCGTTGGGTGGTATCCTACTGAGATTTGTCTCACACCTTGCATGGGCCCTTCAGGATGCGTGTAGACTTTATGGATATATTTGCAGGAAATAGGCCAGCTTCATGAGCTGGGCTGCGTTAGTTATTGCATGGAGATGGTATGGACCTTGAGGTCATGCCTAGCTAGGTTTACATTGTTTTGTTTACTTTCTGTATTGGCATGCTTGTTGTCGATACTGTTGGTTAGCCATTGGCGCCCTTTTTATATTCAGTTGTGTATGACCTTGTTTCCGACGCTTTCCGCCGGGGCGCATGCATCCATCTGAGGAGGAGGACGCACTGCTTTGTTGCCCCGCATTCCCGCTTTCCAAAGGCGGGCGGCATCCGCTCCTTATTCAGGGAAGTCTGCTCCTTGATCGAAACGGGATGATGGGATGTCGGTTCTTCCTTCCGTGGATTCCTCCTCGGAACTCATCACCTAGTCCGGGTCTCCCTCATAGATTTAATACGTAGTTCGTGAAAATCTTCCCAGTGCCATGTTTCCATGGACGCCGGTTAATTACACTACTTCTGTCGGGACATTCCAAAGGGTCCAGTCAGGGCAGAAACCTTCAGTCAGGGGAGTAGTCACGTTGAGGCATCAGTAGCGTGTCTGGATGTTGGGGTACCTGGCATGCCTATCTGTTATCCTTGGTAACAAGGCTTCTCGAGGGCGTGGAGGCTCGAGGCATCCCACATCGAGCGCGGGGAATTATATGTCGTAGACACATATCTGAGGTTTTCCTCAGCTTCTCGTGCTCAACACAGGGTATGCCGCGAGTTTAACATCTAGCGGAGACAGATCAACCCAACCAGAGCATTAGCTAGGATATATCGGATTGAGGGATCCTCCTTGAAGGGATGTCGATACCGGGGCCAGCCCATGGATGGCTGTGAAGAAGAGCGTACCGACATGGTCTCACCGGGATAAGACGGTTCGGGCGAGAATCGGGACGGGGGATAGGTTGATGAATGGAGAGGAGGGAGAGTGAAATGGGACCATCGCAAGGGCGACGGTGAAGTTGGGCTTGAGCCTTGACGAGGCTTCCTATGTATCCCCGTGGCAGGGAATCAAAGTCCGCGTAGTTCGGGATGGTGCCGGTAAACCGACGTGAAGCTGGACCGTGGCCCGAGGAATGTCGTCAGCGAACCAACGTGAAGGTGGACCTTGGTCCGATGGGCATCGTTAGCGTACCGACATGAAGGTGGACCTTGGTCCGATGGGAGTTGGGCTTGAACCTCTGGGAGGATTCCCACGTACCATGCCTTGACATGGATCAAAGACCTCGTAGTTCGGGGTGGTCACAACGGCTTGCCGTCGGATGGGAATTGCAGTTTTGCGTCGTGCTGGACGTCGGTAGAACTCGACGTGAATTGGATGATGGTTGGGCTTGAACCTCGTGGAGGCTTCCTACGTACCATGCCTTGACATGGATCAAAGACCTCGTAGTTCAAATGGGGCTTTGTCGGCGAACCGATGTGAAAGTGGACCTTGGTCCAATGAGTGGTGTGGGTACAGTTTAATGTCATGCTGGATGAGGGCAAAACTCGACGTGAAATGAACGACCGAGCAATGTGGCTTGAACCTCATGGAGGCTTCCTACGTACCATGACTTGAAATGGATCAAAGAACTCATAGTTCAGGTGGGAATGGGTCGTGGTGGCTTACCACTGGACTAGAATGCGGTTTAACGTCATGCTGGACGGGGGTGAGACCCGACGTGAAATAACGGGTGGGATTGAACCTCATGGAGGCTTCCTACGTACCATGCCTTGACATGGATCAAAGACCTCGTAGTTCTCTAAGGATTCGCCTGTGAACCGACGTGAAAGTAGACCCGGGGGTCCACTATTGGTGGGCTTGAACCTCATGAAGGCTTCCTACGTACCATGCCTTGACTTGGATCAAAGTCCTCGTAGTTCGGGTGGAACGTGCAGTTTAACGTCATGCTGGACGGGAATGAGACCCGACGTGGAAGAATGACGGGTGGTCTTGAACCTCATGGAGGCTTCCTACGTACCATGCCTTGACATGGATCAAAGACCTCGTAGTTCTTAAGAGAAAGACCCAACGTGAAATAACGGGTGGGCTTGAACCTCATGGAGGCTTCCTATGTACCATGCCTTGAAATGGATCAAAGACCTCATAGTTCATAAGAGAAAGACCCGGCGTGAAATGACGGGTGGGCTTGAACCTCATGGAGGCTTCCTACGTACCATCCCTTAACATGGATCAAAGACCTCGTAGTTCATAAGGGTGAGGGGTCAGGGTCGGTGCTCACTCTAAGCCCACGTGAGTCATGCTCGGTGTGAGAAACAAGAGGTTGCAAGGACCTGACGATCACGTCGCGAGGGGTGCGTCCGTGAGAAGTGAAAATGGGCTTACGCGTTGGGCGGCCCATGGTGTTGGGACTTACTCCAGGATGGAGGCCCAGAGGGGGTGCCTCATTCCCTATCACGCCCTCCACTGACCTTGGTAGTGGGGAAGTATGGAGATGCACGGGTGAAATCGTCCATACGAAAGGTTAGGGGCTTACGCTCTGAGGCAGCCCTTCCCCTACGAACATACGCCACTCCGACAAGGAGGATCTCATTCCATGTGCAGAAGAGTTCCATTCCCGTGGAGACGGGTGGTGTAAAGAATGTTCGAGCTGGGGGGACCCTTCGTGAGGGAGACGAGGTTGGGTCACAGTTTAACGTCATGTGTTGAGGACGTGGTGCTTGGCAGTTTAACGTCCTGCAGCTCGGATGAGGTGGGTTCACTCCACACCCCTAGGACTTACATAACCGGTACCCTCTGGTCCTTGGGGAAGGGAAGGTACCAGTAAGGCCATGGTTAAGGGGGGTTGTGGAACGAACCATCTAGGGGTCCACGTTAGCGTGGCTATGCGAAGAAGAAATAGTCGTTAGCGTGCCTATGCAAAGAAGCATTAGGCGAAGCAACGCTACAGGTGGTATTGTCCACGGGACTTTGAAATCACATCGTGCAAACCTAGAGGGTCGCACGGAAAGAGGAATCGCTAAGCAGAGGAGTGTGCTTTGCGAAGTGGAGTGCCTTGGCCTTAGCATGGGGCATAGGTGTGAGTGGAAGGTGCTTCGCAAAGTGGAACAGTGTTCGCGGAGCACTGCCTCGCGAAGAAGGGGTGCCTCGCGAAGAAGGGTCCTGCGGAGCAGTGTGCTTCACGATGTGTAGCGATCCTGCCTTAGCATCGGGATCGCAAGCATGGGTTGGGGGTTTCGCGAAGAATAAACGCTCCGCGGCTGCCCGGGTTCCCTTGGGAATCCCCTTCCTTCGCGAACGCCCTTGAGCTTCGCGAAGGGCATCCCTCTCGAAAGAGGGTCTCAAAACGAGACAAAGCCGAGGCGTCTCGTGAAGTAGAAATACCTCGCGGAGCTCATGATTCCCGGGGCAAAGAGTGCTTCGCGATTCGGGAGAGGAGAAGCCGAAAGGTCGGATTGTCCGTGATCAGGACTCAGGGGGAGTCCAGTATTTATAGGGAAGGGGCGCCGCGATGCAGGACTCGCACGCCGCCTTCGGCGCTTTCCGGCGGCTCGCGAACGTCAAATGGGTCGCGGAGGATTACCGCCTCTAGAGCTTCGCGGCGGCCCGCGAACGTCAAATGGGTTCACGGAGCATTACCGCCTCTGGAGCTTCGTGGCGGCCCGCGAACGTCAAATGTGTTCGCGGATCATTACCGCCTCTGGAGCTTCGCGGCGCCGCTATGGTCGGGGCGCTTCGCGGCGGGGCTTCGCGACGGAGCTTCGCGAGGCAGCGCGCCGACCTTCTTTTTCGTTCCTTTCTTTCAGGCCACATTTTTGGCGCCAACAAATGCCACCCTCAGACTTGGAGCCGCGGAGGGCGAAGGGTCGAAGTCTGGGGGAAAATCGCCAAAATTGTCGGTAGTTCGCGAAGCGGCTTCGCGAAGGGGGCCACGGTGCTGACCGGGGCCACAGATCCGGACGCGCCGCGATGCTCCATGCAGGTGAGGCGCGCCGCGATGCTCCGGGGTCGCCGCCTATAAATAGGGGGTCCTACCTCTTTTGTCTTCACGTTCCTTCCTTGTCTTTTTGTGCTCTCGACTTCGCGAAGCTCCACGTACTCCGCGACAGCCCTCCGCGAATCGAGCTTCGCGGCGAACCGCGGGTCTCCGACTCCGCGTCCGCACCAAGCGAACCTCTGTTTGTCGGCCTTGGCCAGACTTCGCGGCTTGGTCTCGCGACCGATCTTCGCGATCCGTCTTCGTGATTCTGCTTCGCGGTCGAGCTTCGCGATCCAGCTGAGAGAACTCTTTTCTGAGTGTCAGAGTTAAAATGGCCCATCAAGAGGCTGTACTGGGGGTCCTTGCAGATTCTGCTCGTCGAGATGAGATGGCCAACCATCCAGGCTTGGGGGAGATGATCCGGAGCCACTCGGACCACACTTCTTTGACAGATCTGCTCTCGGAGGGCCAAAAAGATTATCCGTAGTGCAAGAAACTGCCGTTGTACGGCTTCGGGCTGAGGGATGACGTCTTCATCCCTGAGGCGAGTAGGGATGAACCAGCTTGCTGGTTCAGGAGCACACCATGCCAGCACCAATGGTTCAGGGCGGCCGATGGTCATGCGCGGGAGGACTTCGCACCCGTCACCGCTGATTGTCTCTACAACCATGTGAATGACAACGACGGGAAGCCATTGTTGCCGGAGACTTCCCCTCCCCTCTACCGTACCATGCTGAAGGCGGCCTTATGGGATTTGAAGAAGGGATGGTCCGATGAGTGGGACCTGTGCCAGGGTGGAAACTTTACTGATGACTGGGCCTGGGCCTACTGGGTAGGCGCCTCATGCGAGGAGTTTGGGGCCGAGCTGAGGAGAGTGGGGTTGTATGAAGCGGCATGGGCCTCCCAATTCCACATTTACCAACCGAAGCAGCTAATGCCGGAGTTGCTGAGTAGATGGTCATCTAGGACCAACACATTTCACCTGCATCACGGGGAGGTGGGCATCAGCCTGTGGGATGTCCACCAGATTTCTGGGGTCCCAATCTTGGGGGCCAGGTATGATGAATTCCTCCCCGTTGCCAGCGCGTGGGGGGATGCAGAGCAAATTCCCCGACTGGCATCGGCGCTGATGGCACTTGTCCCCGGAGAGGACAAGGAGGCAGTGAGGGATGTCCATTTTAGGAGATGGTTCAAATGCTTCCTGAATTTCCCAGAGAATCGAGAGTTCCCTCTGAGGCCTCGAACTTGTCCAAGGGCGGCCCAACGGGGCAAGGGGCACTCGTATTGGCGGGTCTTGGAGGAAAGCCAATGGAAAACTTGGGGTTTCAGTGTCAGTACTGAACAACAGCCGATAGTCAGGCTGGAAGCATTCATCGTGGCTCTCATCTGTGGTTGGATCCTACCGGTGAGAGATACATTCATGGGGGTATGGCCCAACTCGTTTATCATGGCGTCGATGTTGGCCATGGGGTAGCGGATCAACCTGGGGATCCCAATGCTCACTAAACTGTACAGAATGATGCGGCATATTAGCGAGGGCAAGAAGCCGCCAAGGATATGCGGGCCCTTCCACCTCCTATACGGGTGGATCGCATCGCATATCAGGGGGATTTATGAATATCCGAACCCCATTTCGCCGCCGGGATCAAACTTTTTCCCCTCCATCCTGAACGTGTTCGGGAGCTTCCCGTTCAAACTGGCCGTTCCGATGGAGCTGAATAGGGTGTGGAGGGCGGACGAGTTCAACTTCCATCCCTTCCCATTGCCGACGGGGATGCTTACTGATGACGGACGGGGAACGGAAGAACTTCGGGCTTACCTCCTGGCCTTCCGAGGTGGATTTTTGGTGGCACGAATAGATCGTGAGCCGCTCTGTGAACTGTACACTCCGTATTGGTTTGCGAGGCAGTTCCGGTGCCTCCAGCAGCTGACCCCGCAGGTCTATTGGGAGGTGCGTCACGAGGAGCACCCGTGTGTGATGAGGCAGCTGTGGCTCATGTTCACATGGGAATATGGAAATATGCGGATTGCATTGCCTCCATCCACCGCCGCCTTCAGATTAGTGAAGGAGTACACCATTAGTTGGGAGGCCGCTTATCCAGGGGAGATGCTGAAGCAACCAATGATCCGGGTTGGTGACGGTGGGCCTCCTCTATCTCGAGGTCGGGGTCGGAGGGCAGCTAGGGCCACTCGCGGCAGCGGGGCTGCCATGGCGGCGAGACCCACACCGGCCGAGGGTATGGCAGCAGCGGTGGATCCGGTGATTCCGGGAGAGCAGGGTCATCCGGAGGGGCGGCCACTGAGGGGATTCCGTAGGATATCCACTCAGGCTCCGGGGAAGCGCCTGCGTCACATTGACATGGCAGAGGATGTCATCTTCCTGGAGGCTTGGGACATTTGGGATGTCAACCGGCAATTCCTTAGCCCATCCGAGATATGGGCCCACCTGAATCGCCTCGGGATGGAATTACCGGGTATAGGCCCAGTTCGGGCTGGATTCATGGCGTCTCCGGCAGAGGCAGAACAGTACCTGGAAGAGCTGGAGGATTACGTCCACTCCAGTGGTGTCCCTCGCCCAATGACAGACCGGGTGAGGGTACTGGTGAATTAGACGGTCCCCCCACAGTTATCGGCTGCCGATCTGAGGGAGCGCTTCCCCTTGCCGGAGGAATCGGAGGACTCCTCTCGGGAGGATGAGGCTGGAGGAGGGAGCCCACTGGAGGAAGGCGAGGTCGGAGATCGAGGCTCAGAATCAGACGAGTTCGCGGAGGCTCTCGAGGTAGCATTCCGAACTTCTCTCCTTACGATTTGTTCTTGGGTCCCTATGGACTTCTCACCAATGTTTGAGCCATGCAGGAGGAACTTGTTCGTAGGCCTCGTTCTCACTCCTTGGCGGGTGATGATGCGGGACCTTTAGAACCTGCGCCTATGGCTGCGTCCAGTTCCGCATCTGGTGGGACCAGGTCGTCCGAGGTGGCTCCTCCGGAATCTCCAGACCTTCCAACAGTATACAGGGGGCCTCGTCTCGGGGTCCCGTCAGTACCGGCTCAGGAGCAGCACTCGGAGGTCGATCTCTGTAAGTCTCCTCCACCGGTCTCCTTGTTGCCACATTTAGACCATGCCAACTGACGTTCATGTCCCTCTTTGTCGCACAGTTCTTCAACTGGCGTGGGCTGCCGCGGCAAGGCTGGTCGGGATGTCTGGTGGCGTCCCTCCTAGGGGCATGCCAGTGATGGTGGTGATAGTCCTGCCATCTCCTCAAGCCACGACGCACATCATTACTGGCGAGACCACCAGCAGGGCCGTACCTGAAATCATTGAGGTGGACTCCGAGGAAGATGATCAACCGGTCGGTCCCAGTTCTGTCGCGCCTGCTTCGGCGCCAGGTGTCACACTGGATTCAACACCGGATGTTGATCCTGCCGAGGATTTCCTGCGGGCGTATCCCACGTATGATCCTGCCAATCGCGCAGACTGGGACAAAACGACCTCCGATGAGGAAGACAGCAGCATAGTCCACCGCCGGTCGTGGAAGCTGATCGCGCACTTTATTAAGGACACTCCCCAAGCACAATGGATGGCCGAAATGGATAGGCTTCACTCGCGGTTGCGCGAACTGTGCGCTGGGGGAGTGGATGCCCAACGTCCTCATGCACTCATCCGAGATCTTATGGCTGAGAAGATCTGGGAGCATGATCGTGGGCTCAGCGTGGGATGGCAGTGGAGGAAGGCGACCAGCATTAAGAAGCTCCAGGAGGCTGAAGGCGAGGTTCAACGGATGCAGACCCGGGCAGATGAGCTTTCAGCCTCTATTGATGTGCAATCTGAGCTGGTCTCACGGTTTAAGACCCAGCTGGCAGAGGCAGAAGAGCATATGAGGCAGACCTCTGGGAAGATGGCCGCCGTTCAAGCTGACGTAGAGAGGGCCAAATCCAGGACTGAAGAACTGCGCCCCGCCGCTGCTGAGGAGGAGCGGGAGCTGATTCAGCGGCAGCAAGCCTTGGATGCTGCAAGTCAACGGGTGGCAGAGCTGCAACGCCCTTTTGATGGGGTCAACCCATCCATGGGGGAAGTCAACCCCCGAGTATTGTAACAAACCCAAAACCCTTTTATTGGTACTTTCATGCTTCCCCAAATTTTAACTTTGTTTTGAATGCCGTAGCAAGCTCTATTTCCACTGTTGAATTGCCTTGTTACATCCCTACAATGTTTGTGGGACGTTTGACGACAATTCCCCAAGCCAGTCCAGATTCCCGAAAGATGGGGAAGGCTTGATCGGAGGAGGAACTTCCAGGATAGCCGAATTACCATTTCTTCAACGTGCTCTTATGCATGAACGGGGCAACGCCAGGGGCGCTAAAATCGGTCCAAACAGATGAAAATGGGATGTGTGAATCACGATACCCAATATTCGGAACACTGTGGGGATGGCGTGACAATAAGGGACAACCGTTAACCTTGGAGGAGAAACGATACCCTTACTGCATTAGCCTGAAATGGGGACAACAAATGAGCATCGACCGCTGACCGTATTTGCAACGCGGGATTTTATCAATTTGTTGTCGATCAATCCTTCGGGACGTTGGCCCAGGACAGTAGGCGGACCATAGTTCGAACATCCATACTGTTAGGGGGTCCTTCCAAACATGACCAGTCTTCTGGAACGTTGTCCCAGGACAGTAGGTGAGCCGATGCGACCAGGCCGTTAGGGGGTTCCTTTAGACACGAAAGAGGACGAGGGTCTGAATAAGGGGCATGCAAAGTGTGGAATATGGAGTGATGGTCTGTCCGAACAGAATCCCACACTTAGGTAGTTACACCACTGTGGTGGGAGTACGTCCGATGGGCGTATTGGTTTGATCATGGATCATTCCTTCTTTGGGACAGGGCCTCTCTGGCAAGGGGATCTGTCACTTCCCAGTGGGATCTTGGGGCATCCTGAACTTGTTCAGGGCAGAACCGCAGTTTATTGTCATGCGTTGAGGACACATAGACTCCTGTAGTTTAACGTCATATGATAGGACGCGAAATAAAAGGGAAGCGTGTGGCGCGGTAGATATAAAGCCGACGTGAATGTGGAATTGGAGTCCAAATCACACCACATATCCCCGGAGGAAACTCTTCAGGTCGAGGGACCAAGAGTGAGGATTGGGATGGGCCCGAAGAAAAGTGGTCGGGCATTCCTACGTACCCCATGAGGATGGTAATAAAGCCATACGTAGTTCTGAAAGCGCATTTTAACATCATGCAGGACGATGAGAAGCCCGACCGTGTCGGTACACATCCTGCCAAAACTACTAAGCCCACGTGAGTCGTGCTCGGTGTGGGAAACAAGCAGTAGTGGTGGGAATTTCCCGACACAGAGAGGGGCAGGTTAGGGAAAAGTGACGCTCGATGAATCCCGGCCCAGTGACACTAACACGATCTTGTGGCGCACCTAGATGCGCGAAGAGAAAGATCCGAGTATGATGGAATTCCACTTGAACATGGGGAAGTGCAAATGTGTGAATCATGGTGCTCGAGATTCAGATCACAATGATGGTGGCGTGACGACGGAGGGTAACTGCTGACCGTATTCGCAATGCAGTATCCTGTTGCGTTAGCCTAGAATGGGGACATACAAATGAGCATCGACCGCTGACCATATTCGAAACGCGGGATTTTATCAATTTGTTGTCCAATATGCATGGGGACGTTAGCCCGAAATGATTGAAGGGCCCTTAGGTCCAGCATTCATGGATAGCTCTTAAGCTTAGTATCCACGTCGTCCGAGGGTCCTTTTGGATGTGGAAGAGGATGAGGATCCAAATAGCGGGCTCACGAAGCTTGGTCATGGGACGAGGGGAATGTCCCTGTGAAAATCCCACACTTCGGGCTCTTTGTCAAAACACATCTGAATACGACAACGAAACGTATTAGAGAGAGAGAGAGAGCAGATTCCTTTCCCTTGGGGAGATCTTAGTTTAGGGTCGTAGAATTCGGACCATGGGTGAGAGGAAACATAAGAGGCACATGGTGGAGTAACTCAAACACCTGGCGTGAATGGGAATAGGAGGTGTGTACGGCGCGGTGAACAACCCGACGTGAATGAGGGCACAACCCCATATCACACCACGCAACCTCCTTGGGAGAGGTTTTTGGTCAAGGGACCGAAAGCGAAAATTAGGCTGGGCCCACGGGGAAGTTCCCGGGCGCTCCTACGTATCTCATGAGGATGATAATCAAGCCATACGTAGTTCTGGAGGGTGACATGGTAAAATATCAGTGCCAGGGGAAAAGGGGAGTGCGGGTGTGGCCCTTGCACTAAAAGAAGCGGAATTTGATGTATCTTGTTTGTTCTTTAAGGTGAATGGTTTTTTTTTGTGAAGAGACAGGCCTAAAACAGTAGGTCGTGATGTCGCCACAAGAATCAAGCCGTGATGGGCATTGACAAATGGCAAGGCACATGACCAATACCCAACGTGATGTCCTCTACAACGAGGTCACCACAATGAGGTGCCGTTTTTCGTCGTGCGGCCAGGACGATAATGTCACAGTTTAGGGTCGTATGATAGGACCAAGCATGCATTTTATCGTCATGCAGTGCAGACGTAGTAGAGACGATGCTAGGTGGGAAATGTGCGCAGTGTTATAAAACACAATTGACAGAGACATGATCCCACATCAAATTATACGCCATTTGGAGAGGGAAACCTTAGGCCGAGGGGCCTATACAGAGGTGAAACATGGGGAGAGATTGGCTTCCTGAATGGGCTGTACCCGGAGACAGGGAGTCTGGGCGGTCCTACGTATCCCATGAGGATGGGAATCAAGTTGAACGTAGTCCCGAATGGATCTTAGTTTATGGTCTTAGATCTCGGAACATGGGAGCCCCAAAGGATGCCAGATTGCAGCTTTGTCCCCCTAGCATGCAAAGGTGCACTGAGGGATAGCGCCAAAAGTGTCGAGATTCCACCTGGACATGATGGGGTGGAAAATGATGTGAATCATGCAACCAACATTCAAGGACTGAAGGGGCTGGTGTGACGACAGAGGATTACTGCTGACCGTATTCGCAACGCAGTATCCTGTTGCGTTAGCCTGAAATGAGGACAAACAAATGAGCATCGACCGCTGAACATATTTTCAATGCGGGATTTTATCGATTTGTTGTCCAAAACCTCGGGGGCGTTGGCCCGTAACGGTAGGAGAGCCCTTGGGAGTAGTATCCAGGCCGTTATTGGGGGTCCCTCCGGGTGTGAAAGGTGATGAAAGTCCGAATGGAGGGGAACACGAAGCTTGACAAGTGGAAGGAACTTGATCAAGTTGAATCTGACACTCTTGGTCCTAGACCAGAGTACTCTTAATACATGGGTGAACCACTGTAAGGAGTCAAGGGACTCAACTTTGAGGGTGATTGAGAGATGGCAGGTTCCCGGGGGAAGGGGGCACGATGCCCAAAACCTTGTATCATACCTACACATCCCTCTTCGGGAGAGGGATAGGCCAAGTGGCCTAGGTGACCGGGAAATCAGGAGATCTCCAAGAGGTGGGGCTGGACCCAAATCTTAGACATTCAGGTGGTCCTACGTATCCCATGAGGATGGGAATCAAGTCACACGTAGTTCTGAAGGGTGCCTTTTAATGTCATGCAGGACAAGGAATAGGAGGGATAACTCTCAGAGCGGGGTGTGTGTGGTGCAGCTGTTGCAAACCTGACGTGAATGAGGACGTAATCCTACACTACGCCACATGGTCCGGTGGTCAGGGTCCCAATGGTAGGATCCGAGAGAGGTGAACTTGCTGAACTCAAGCTGGACCCAAAGACAGGGGGTCTTGAAAATAGTTCCAGATGAGAATCTTAGTTTATGGTCTTAGAGCTCAGACCGTGGATGGTGACAACTCCCGAGTAAGCACAAATGTCAACCCAATCCCTAAGCCCACGTGAGATAAACTCGGTGTGGGAAACAAGGGGGGAAGATCCTTATTTCAATACTTGGGGCGTCCATCAAAGGGGAGTCGGCGGAGAGTTTCGAAGGACCCCTTTGATGCAGCTTGTTCTCCCAACGCGCAGACGTGCACGGAGGAAAAGTACCAAGAGTTCTGAGACTCTGCTTGGACACGATGAAGTGATGAAGGGTGTAAATCGTGTACCCGGCATTTGGGCTTAATGGGTTTGCGTGGCGATAGAGGAAAAATGTTAACCATGATGGAAACACAGCGTCCATATCGCGTTATCCTGAGGTGGGAACAACAAATGAGCATCGACCGCTGACCATATTCGCAATGCGGGATTTTATCGATTTGTTGCCCGAAACCCTCGGAGCATCGGCCCGTAATGGTAGGAGAGCCCTTGGGCGTAGTATCCAGGCCATTGTTGGGGTTCCCTCCGGGTGTGAGAGATGATGAAAGCCCTGATGCAGGGATACGCAAAGCCTGGAAAGCGGGTGCGGACGTGTCCGAGTAAAGCTTGGCATTCCAGGTAATAAACCAGAGTACTCTTAGGCACATTGGCGAACTGCCGAAAAAGGGATCGACGAAACAGCTCAGTAGGGGGGGGGGGACATGGCATGGTCATTACGAGACCTTCATGAATGAGGACATAATCCCACACCACACCATATGATCCTCTCATGGAGGAAGGATAGGCCAAGGGGCCAAGATGGGATGAGGATTCCCGAGATATGGGGCTGGACCCGAATCTTGGACATTCAGGTGGTCCTACGTATCCCATTAGGATGGGAATCAAGCCTCACGTAGTTCTCTATATGTAGTTTAACGTTATACTGGACGAGAAGGGGAACAGTATACCCCTAAACAAGGGAGGTGTGCGGTATGGAGAAGAAGCCGACGTGAATGAGGATGTAGTCCCACACCACACCGTACACTCTTATAAGAGGGGACCTGGGTCGTGGCCCAGAAAGGCCAAGGGGCCTGATGGTTAGGCATTGTCCAGGAAGGCCTGAACTACTTGTAGTTTAACGTCTTGCAATGAGGACGAGGGTCGGGGACCCGAGAAGGCCAAGGGGCCTGAGGCTGGGCCTCGTAAAGGGAGGGCGTACGACATGGTACATGATCCCGACGTGAATGAGGACATAGTCCCACATCACACCGTACACCCCTATGAGGAATCTTGGGCCATGGCCCGGAAAGGCCAAGGGGCCTAAGGTCAGGCATCAGTCAGGAAGGCCTGACTAGTTTTCAGTTTAACGTCTTACATGAGGACGAGGGTCGGGGACCCAAGAAGGCCAAGGGGCCTGAGGCTAGGCCTTGTAAGGGGAGTCGTACGACATGGTACATGATCCCGACGTGAATGAGGACATAGTACCACATCACACTGTACACTCCGGGTAAGAAGGGACCTGGGCCGTGGCCCGGAAAGTCCAAGGGGCCTAAGGTCAGGCATCAGTCAGGAAGGCCTGACTGGTTTGCAGTTTAACGTCTTACATGAGGACGTGGGTCGGGGACCCGAGAAGACCAAGGGGCCTGAGGCTGGGCCTCGTAAAAGGAGGGCGTACGGCATGGCGAAGAAGCCGACGTAAATGAGGACATAGTCCCACATCACACCGTACACCCCTATGAGGAATCCTGGGCCGTGGCCCGATCGCTAGCACCACCTGGGGGAAGTTTGTCACCTCAGGATGGGGCAGAATGAATCACTGCACTCGATGTCTGGGACATCTCGGGGTGGGCCCGAAGATCCAGGACACTGTTGACCATGTTCTAAACACAGCGTTCCTATGGTGACCCGTTGTGGGAGCAGCAAATGAATGTTGACCGCTGACCAAATTCGCAACGCGGGACTTGTATCGATTTGTTGCTTGAAAACCCTCGGGGGCGTTGGACCGTATCGGTAGGAGAGCCCTTGGGCATTGTATCCAGGCCGTTCTTGGGGATCCCTCTGGGTGTGAAAAAAATGATGGAATCCCAGTCAAGGAGTGGGTGAAGAATAGCTGTATCCATCCACGAAAGGGGCAAACACCTCCAGGGGGAAATGTGCAGCCGGGTCGAGGCTTGCTCGATGTGATTTGGGGCCAAAGTGTGCGCCCTGCCATGTCTTGACCCGAGGGGAAGATTTTGGCTTTTGGGCTGGGCCAACGGACGAAATGTCCGGGCGTTCCTACGTATCTCATGAGGATGAGAATCAAGCCATACATAGTTCTTGAAGGCCATGCAGTTTAGCGTCATGCAGTGAGGACGTGGGAGGATAGAAGAACGGGAGTGGGAACATGGTGCGACCCTTACAATCCTTGTGCGAGCGAGGTTGCATGAGCGGGGCCAAGAAAGCCTACTCCCTGCTACACAAATATCCTCCAAGGAAACTATTCCCAGGGGGAACGGCAGAAGATAAAAGCTTGGGGATGGGCTCAAGACGAGGCATCCGAGCGTTCCTACGTATCCCAGGAAGATGGGAATCAAGCCACACGTAGTTCTAGAAATGCAGTTTAACGTCATGCGGGATGATGAGAAGCACCTCATTTGGGGATATGTACGGTACGACAAGTAATCCGACGTGAATGAGGACGTAGTCCTACACCATACCGTACAATCCTGCAAGAGGGTAAGTCGGAGAAAAACCAAGGGGGGCCTGGGGCCAAACCGCGGTGAAGACGGGGGCCAGGGGCCCAAGGAGGCCAAGGGGCCTGAGGCTGAGCCTCGGTCAGGAAGGCCTGACCGGCTTGCAGTTTAACGTCTTGCGGGACGAAGATGCAGTTCATGGTCGTGCAGGACTTTATAGTTTGGAGTCATGTTGGACCATAGTGTCCAGTTTAAGGTCATGCGGGACCGTTTCACAGTTTATCATCTTGTAGGACGAAGATGCAGTTTAAGGTCGTGCAGGACCATTTTGCAGTTTAGGGTCATACAGGACCTTCACGCAGTTTAGGGTCATGCTGGACCTTCTCGCAGTTTAGGGTCGTGCAGGACCACTTTTGCCCTAGGCAAAGTATCGCTTGAGGAATTTGGCATTGGTGGGAGGGGTTATACGCTCTCCATCTGTGGTCACCAAGGAGTATGCTCCATTGGGGTAAATCTTATGGATGATATAAGGCCCTTCCCATTTGGGTTCTAACTTGGGCGGTTTCCTACCAGGAATCATTGGCGCTCAAAGGTCCAGTACCAGGTCACCCTGTAGAAAAGAGCGGAGACGAACCTTCTTGTCAAAGGCTCTCGCTATCTTGTCCTGATGCCTTTCCAGATTGTGCAGGGCACGAAGCCGGTTCTCGTCCAGTGCCTCTAGTTCAACTAGACGGATCTCGGCTACCTCATCTAATGTCTGGTGATCATAAATTGCAGTGCGTAGCGATGGAAGCTGGATCTCAATGGGTAGAACGGTCTCAGCTCCATACACCAGGGAATATGGGGTCACCTGGGTAGAGTTGCGAGTCGTCGTCCGGTAAGCCCAGAGGGCGTTGGGGAGCTTGTCCGGCCAACTTTTCTTGTTCTAACCAACCATCTTCTGTAGAATGTTAGAGAGGGTCTTGTTGAACGCCTCGATCTATCCATTCGCCTGCACGTGGTAGCAGGAGGTATGGTTCGACCGGATGTCGTACTTAGCGTACAATTTCTACAATTCAGCTGCTCGGAAGTTGGTGCCGTTATCAGTGAGGACGGTGTGAGGGACTCCAAACTGGTGGATAATATTGGAGCTCACAAAGTCAACGATGGAACGGGCCTTGACCTCTTTGAGCGGAACTGCTTCTGCCCACTTGGAGAAGAAATCTGTAGCAGTCAGGATGAACCTACACTGGCGGGCTGTTGCCGGTGGATACGGTCCCACTACATCAAGTCCCCATACCGCAAACGGCCAAGAGTACTTGGTGGGGTGGAGGGGCTCCGGCGGCCGATGCAATAAGTTGGCGTGTACTTGGCATGCGTGGCATCTCTTGGCATATCCAATACAATCGTGTATAATAGAGGGCCAAAAGTACCCTAACCTCCGAATTTGATGGGACAGCTTCGGCCCATCTTGATGGGCGCCACAGGAACCGGCATGAACCTCTTGCATAACTTGAGGTATCTCCCCTCCTTGGATTCAACGGAGGAGGACACCATTGAAACTCCGCTTATAAAGGATCTGTTCAAAACTGGGGCCGCTCTGGAGGGTAAATTGCAGTGCACGGCGTCGGATTCACTCGCGTTCGGCCCGGTCATCCGAGAGCTGACCATTTTGGAGATACTCGACAAGAGGTGCTCTCCAGTCGGGGGTGGTTTCAACCATTGCGTCTGACGAACCCGGGACTCCTGATATGGAGGGTCCGGCGGTGAGATGACTTACCCGCAGGCTATCATGGTCCTATTGGGTGACGGGGGAAATGACTCTCCGGTGGGCCACGTGTATGACCAAATCATCTTGCTCGGGTTCTGCGAGCGACGTGACTAAGCCAGCCAGGGCGTCCGCTTGGCTGTTCTGCGACCGTGGGACATGGGTAACCTCTGGTCGAGAAGGGAACTGGGCCATTAGGAGGAGGGTGTACTCCAGCAACGGTGAAAGCTCTGGCTTCCTGACGACGTAGTCGCCATTAACCTGTTTGATTACCAGCTCGGAATCTCCCTTCACATGTAGATGGGGAACATGGATCTCAAGGGCCAACTCGAGGCCAGTGATGAGAGCCTGGTACTCTGCCTCATTGTTCGTACATCCTTCTGACAATAGGAACGAGTATGGCAGGACGGCCTGCGCCGGGGTAATGAAAACAATACCCAGGCCCAATCTGTTGAGCTTGGAATCGTTGAGCCTCCTACCGGTGGGGCTTCGGGAGGCACCGTCGAAATGCATTTGCCAACACGGGACAACATGATCGACTGAGAGGATCGTATCATCAGGGAAATCCAGGTACAGGGATTGATCCGCGGAGGTTGGATGGGCAGTTAAAAAGTCTACCAATGCTTGTCCCTTAATGGCCTTCTGAGGTACAAACCTGATATCAAACTGCTGGAGAATCACTGCCCACCGTGCCAGTCGGCCCGTCAGCATGGTACGGTTCAGGATGTACTTCAGTGGGTCTACCCGGGAGACCAATTGCACCTCGTGGTGCTGCAGGTAATGTCGCAACTTCTGCACGGCGAATACGAGACCAAGACAGCTCTTTTCGATAGGGGAGTATCGAATCTCCGTATCGAGAAGCATGCGACTGAGATAGTAGAGACTATTCTCAGTACCCTCGTTGTTCTTCTGGGCGAGTAGCGCACCGAGGGATCTCTCCAGGGCGGTCATGTAAAGGACCAGCGGCTTTCCGGAGACGGGTGGCATCAAGACCGGAGGTTGGAGCAGATACTGCTTGATTTCCTCGAAGGCGGTCCGACACTCCTCATCCCATTCGTAGGCAGCACCCTTCTTCATGAGCCGGGAAAAGGGCTTACACTTGCCGGCCAGATTCGCAATGAATCGGCGTATATAGGCTAAGTGGCCTTGAAGGCCTCGAAGCTCCCAAATGTTTCTCGGGGGAGGAATTTGGCTGATGGCCTTGATCTTCTCCGGGTCGATCTCGATACCTCGGTATCTGACAACAAAGCCCAGAAACTTCCCGGAGGTGACCCCGAAGGCATACTTCAGCGGGTTCATCATCAGGTGACGGGGACGGAGGAAACCGAACACTTTCTCA
Source organism: Viscum album (assembly GCA_963277665.1). NCBI lineage: Eukaryota > Viridiplantae > Streptophyta > Magnoliopsida > Santalales > Viscaceae > Viscum > Viscum album. Next base: position 838,983,179 of record OY728126.1, on the reverse strand, counting down.
AGGTCTTTGAGATGGTCCTAGAGCTGGCATGATTTGACTACGAGGTCATCCACGTAGCATTCCACCAATGTCCCGAGAATCGGTTTGAATATGCGATGCATGGCCCTCTGATAAGTGGCACCTGCATTTTTCAAACCGAATGGCATTACCTGGTAGCAAAAGGTACCTTGGGGAGCCCTGAAGGCAGTGGACTCCTCATCTTCGGGGGCCATCCAGATCTGGTTATACCCGGAATACCCATCCATGAAAGAGAGGGCTTGGAACCCGGCCGTGGCGTCAATCAACAGCTTCGTCACCGGGAGTGGGAAGTCATCCTTTGGGTAGTGGCAATTAAGATCGCGGAAGTCGATGCAGACTCTGATCTGCCCATTCTTCTTCCTGACTGGCACAATGTTGGCAAGCCACTTGGGGTACTGGACCTCCTTGACGAAGTTGGCTTTGATTAGCTTGTCGAACTTGGCCTCAACCATAGCGCCATGAGAAGGGTGCATCATCCTGGGAGGTTGCTTAAACCCACAATGCTTTGCCAGGAGGCCCAGACGGTGGATGACCACTTGGGGATCCAGCCCTGGCATCTCATCGTAACTCCAGGCAAACACATCACGGTGCTATTTGAGGAAGTCTACGTACTGCTTCCGCTCCTCGAGGGACATGGCTGCACTGATCAATGTGGGTTTCGGATCTGCCTCGCTACCAAGGTTCACCTGTACCAGTTCATCAACCGTGGTAGAGACGCCTTCTTCAAAGGCGGGGGGAGCATCCTCTAGGTCTTCCTCCCCAGCCGTGGGGGGACTTCCCGCGACAGAAGATACTTCTGGGCTATCAAAATCTGAGGGGCAGCTGGTGCCGGCTTGGGCAGCAGCGGTCATCACATCGGGAGACTCGCTTGCCATTGAGACCATAGCAATGAAAGCAGTCGACCCTATCCCATCTGGACTTCGGCCTAAGGGGCCACGTTTGATGATATCAAAGCAGTGGTCACGTGTCAGCCTGAGTCGGCTAATTCCAGCCCGGCGGAAGAGACATGTATGGCGCACCGCCGTTGTCATAGGTTTGACGTCCCGGTACCGTACATGGGTAGGGGGTTCCGAGATGACTTGAGCCTGGTTGATGTAAGAGTACGAGGTGATTTTCCGTCGTCGCTTGGACATGGGAACATGCCTTCCTTGCGTACCCGAAACAACAAAACATTGCCCCATGTCGGGGGTCGTGGCCTCCAACCGGTGGAACAGGAGGATGTAGGCGTCATCCATGCTTGCCCAGGGGTCACTTGTGACCGGGGCAGGTTCATCCTCGCTTACCAGGATTTGCTTATCCTTACTTTTGTAATAACCCGCATCTAGATAGAGGGCCTCACAAGAAGCAAAAGGGGACGCGTCTCCTTGGAGCACGCCTACTCGACCATTGAGCGAGTACTTGAGGCACTGGTGATACGATGAAGGGACCGCTGCATGCAGATGGAGCCATGGCCTACCCATCAATGCGTTGTAGGCGGTGTCCTGAGAAACAACCATGAACTCGGTGCTGGCAATTAAGCCACCGAATTGAGTCTTCAGGAGGATCTTGCCGACTGGGGTTTGCTCTGTCCTGTTGTACCCTTGGATCCTGAGGTCAGAGGGGGTTAAATCACCTTCGGACAGACCCAGCTTTCGCAGCGTCCGGGTCGGAATTAGATTGATTCCGGAACCTGTGTCAACGAGGCAGCGTCGGACTTCCACACCATTGAAGTGGCCAGTGACATACAGTGGGCGAATGTTCCCCTGTATGGGAGGGTCCTCATCTTCACCGGAGAACAAGATAACCGCCTGACATTCGGCATTTTCAATCGTCTCGGTATGGAAGGCTTCTGCAGCTGCTACCTCCGTCTCGAACTGGAGGGGGATCCTTAGGGCCTCGGAAAGTGCCTCACGCATTTCGAGTGACAGGCGAAGGGCCTCAAGGATGGAGAGCCTCGCCGGAATGCCGGCCAGGTGCTTCAGAACATCGTACTTTTGTGCCAAACGCAAACCTCTGCTTACAGGAGGTCGTTCGGCATTCGGAGGCAGAGCGGGTTCAGCTGGCTGAACCGGCGATTGACTAGTACTGGGTAAATCTTGCTGCCTACTAGTAGAAGCCTGAAGAGTAGTCGCCGGACTAGGATCGGACAGTGGAGGTTGGCCTGTAGCCGGGAAAGACTGACTATGATACGGACGAGGCGGCTCCCCCCATTCCAATAGCACGAACGGTGGTGGAGGTAGAGCCGAGGGTGTTAGATGGGTCTGCGCGTGCTGAGATCTGCGCTGAGCCTGCTGCCTGGTCTCGGTAGCGTGCACGGCTTGGCCACAAGTGCCTGCTGACGTGCCTCGATGACTGGCGCGATTGCGATTCCGCTGACGTTGACGTCGGCTGGAAATGTTGGGGAGGTCCGCCTGGCATTCCCCCTCATCGGGGGTCATATAGGGCTTTACTAGCTCCACGGTGTTAACCGAAGCGTACCCTTGGCTATCGCTCGAGGAGTCATCCACCGCTGGGCGGATTCTGGGAGGAATCCCCATTTCGGGAGGCATAAAGTCACCGAGAGTGAGGGATGACGGTGGCACCGGCGGTGCACGTTGCTTCTTCTTGCGTCGCCGCTGCTTGCCCTTTTGGGAAGGGGCCGACTGTGAAGATGATGTGGAGGCACCGGCTAATTCTTATGAAGGTTCCGACTGCTTCAGACACCCTCGGATGATACCATGGGCACGAACAATGGTTTTTCGAGCCATCCAATCATCGTATTTCTGGGATCCATGGTTAGGGACCTGCTGCTATTCGCCCTCGCTGTCGCTGCCGATCTCTGATCCTGCAAAGACACCCGCCACTTGGGGTGGAGTCGGGCCCAACTTGACTATGTTGTTATTGACCTGGTCTTGAAGCCAGTCTTTGAACACATAGCATTGATTAAGGGTGTGCCCTAGGATATGATGATAAGGGCAATAGTTGGGGTGATCGGTGAGATGCGCCTCTACCGGCCTTCTGCACTCAGGCAGGCGCACAATCCATTGCTCTAGAGAACTTCGAAAGTAGCCAGGGACCTGATTTTCGTTGAACGAATAGGTCTGGTACCTTCTTTCCGGATAGGGGGCCCTAGGGGCCTGGCCCTGACGAGGGGCCGGAGGGGCCTGCTGAGGAAGCAGCACCTGATTGTCTCGCCTAGGTGGCGGTGGCGCGTTGCGCGGGGGAACCTGTCGGTTCTGAGGCGGTCGCTGCTGGGCAGGAGCCTGTGCTTGAGGTGGAGGACCTCTGCGGGGTTGCGGGGGTGGTTCCGCCGGCAGCAACTCCAGCTGCCTCGGGGCTTCTATTTGAGCCACCGCGGCAGGTTCAGCCCTGGCGGTCCTCCTGGCTGGGATCATAGGGAGCAACAAACGTGCCTGACTAGCCTGTTGCAGGGCTTCCTCGAGGCGTTGGACCTTATCCGAGAAATCTTTGAACCCTCCAGGGTAGTTATGGGTAATTAGGGAGGGTAATAGCTCTGTCTTGACGTTCCCCACACACATCTTCAGTAATTGCTCCTAAGTCAGTGGCATATCGAGGGAATACATAAGTCCCTTCCACCGGGCGATGAAATCTGCAACCCGCTCATCAGGCCTCTGTTTGCACTTGAAGAGGTCTGCAATGCTGGTCTTTCGCGTGGTGGAGATGAACTGGTATAAGAACTGCCGGCGAAGATCCTCCCAACCGATCACCGATTCGATAGGGAGCTGGCTGTACCAGACGAATGACGGACCTTCCAATGTTTGTACAAAACATCGGAGTTTGGCGGTTTCTTGCTGAGCCGGGGTCCTCAGCATGGGGCCACACCTGGAAGAGAAATGATCCAAGTGCTGGGGCGGGTCCCCTGTCCCGTTAAAAGGCGAGAAAGTGGGGTTCCCAAAACCCGGAGGTGCGGGCATATCATCCACCCACGCGGGATAAGGCTTTCCATCCGGTGGGACCGCCACCTGCCGCGTTTCCAACGCCTCGAGGCGGGCTGTGAGTGCCGAAATAAGGTCCTCCAGGTGGGGGTACCTATCTTGACGGGGATCCCTAACCACAAGTGCATTGCCAGGTTCCTCAACACGGTATACGGCTTCGGCCGCTCGTGGGTCAACTGGCTGGACGACCTGTGGGGCGACTGGGGGAACCCGGATTGGATTCTTCAGATTGCCCCGTCGCTCGGGGGGATTTGGCGAAACGTATCGCGCCCTCTTGCCATACGTTCCGGCTTCGTCTCTGTCTGCGACAGTAGCATGATCAGGGTTTCCCGGAGGCATCTCACCGGGGGGAATTGTTCCTGCCCCTGCTGCCCCGGCCTGGGATTACCATAGTCGGGTCGCCGCTCTACGGCGCGCTCAGCCAAGAGTTCTTCAACCAGCCTCTTCTGCTCAGCAAGCTGCTGGCGTAACGCAGCCTTCTCAGGATCCTCTTCCGTCTTCTGCGCAGAGGCAGATGGGTCGGAGTGCTTGACAGCTCCGACGTGCTCCTTACCCTTGCCGGTGTTTCGACTGAGTACCAGCGATTCGGTGGGTACGGGGAGGCCTAGAAGGTTTCTCTGCTGACGGGTAACTCTCCCTGATGGGTCGAGAAGTAGCGGTATGCCCTCGGGTGGTAAGTCTCCATCAAGGAATTCAAGCTCATCTTCCTTATCCACAACATCAGCCATGTGGAATGCGACCCCTCTTGAGGGCATGTCCTCGATTTCACATAGCGAATCGGGCTGCCGTCGGATAGGGTCGAAGAGGAGAGCGGCATAGTGTCCCCAACCACGGACTTGCACATGGGGGGTGGCTTCCCTGACGATTCTGCGGAGTGCTTTAAGACTCTGAATGCATTTTCATTGAAGGGAACTCTGGTGGCCTGGCGACTCAGGGTGCTGAGCCACAAGGAGTGCGGCTGCATCAATCAGGCGGCACTTCTCGTCGATTTCTTCAAAGTGCTCCCGACTTCTGGGGTACACCACCCGTTCATAACGGAGGAGGAAGTGTGTCGCCCATAGGGTTAGACAAAAACACCCCACTTCTTCAGGGGTAAGAGACTCCGGTATGCGAAAATTCAGTGCTGCCGTCGGCCAGAACTTCTTCGGGAAGTAATCCGCTGCAAGAATACTCCAGAAGCTCCTGGGCTCGGACTCAGGGTCTGGCCCTGTGTTGCCCCACTCGTCGACCGGGGGCGGCTGAGGAACCGGTAGCGGTACCGAGGCGGACCTCTGGGATAATAAGCTCGGCGGTGGAGAGTACGACAAACTAGCTGACTGGCCGCCGAATTCCGGGCCATTCTCCGAAGAGTGAGGTGACCTGGCCATGATGTCACTATATGACGGGATGATAACCACAGCTTCCGGAACAGGACCCGCGGCTACCGGCGATAGGTCGTGTCATCGCTCTACTGTCGTTGGCCCCCAAAATAACTCTACATGATCTCTGGTAGAGGTAGAGGGCTCTTCTGGTGACAGGGGCGGTGATTGCGTGGTCGAGACCTGCAGAATTCCCAGGATTTCTTCCTCCTGGATGTACCTGTGGAGAGAGATGGGAATCTGGTGGACCTCAAATTCTGGGAGAATGAGGCTAACACGTCTGTTTCCTGCCCCAGTCCTTGATACGGAGGAGCGGGGAGAAGGTTCCATCGCTGAATCGCATTCCGCTTCCGAGTCGGAGAAGCGGGCAGGTTTGATCTCCACCTGGTCCTTCCTAGGATTCTTCTTGTGGCAGCGACGACCCGCTCTTCTGCCCCGGTGCGGCTCTTCGGGACAAGGCTGATCCTCATTAGGCAGCCTCGGGGTGGCGCTGGCGCCGTTGTGGAGAGGTCCCCCACTCAAGATAGCCGGGGTGCGAGGGGCACCGGGGCAAATGTCGAAGGGTACATGGGGAGGACCTCCATGAACAGTACCCATGTGGGCGGGGCCTCTGTTGGAATTGGCAGGAGCATGGGGAGGACCTCCATGGTCACTGCGGGTGGAGCGAGGCTGACCTTCACTCCTCGAGTTGCTGGGGCGAGGAGGACCTTCGCCGGTTGCAGAGAGGATGTAGGGAGGGTCCCCATGTTGTAGAGGGACCGGATGGACGGTGCCTTCAAGTTGGCGGCCGGGGGCAGGAGGATGGACTTCATACGCTGTATAGTGGGTGCAGGAAATGTTTCTGCGCTGAGCGTCACTACCGCGAGGCAGGTCTTCCTGCGGGATGGGGGTAGCACGAGGAATGCCTCCATGACGAACCTCGAAACGGGGAAGGCCCACGCTCTGTAGAGTAGTGGTAAGGGGAGGACCTCCGTACGGGGTGACATTACCGCGGGTTAGCTCGCGACGATCACCACTTGGGCCTGCAACCCGGAGAGTCAACCCAGCCTGCCCGTGGGGCGGTTGGGGTCTCGATCCTGGTTGGGTGAAGGAGTGCCCCTGCTCAGTGTATGCAGGGGATTCACGATACACGTCGGCGGTGGCTCAGGCCACTGTAGCTGTCGACGTTGACGCGCCTAGGCGAGCGTCCTCAGCCCGTGCCCGGCGCTGACGTCGGGTCAGGCGAGCTGGTGCAGGTGGTGCAGGGACGTAGTCTTCCTGCTCTTCCTGTGGGGCCGGACGGCGGCGCTGACGCGGCCGGACGGGAGCTCTCGCCTGGGGCCCCCCGTGTCGGGGCCCTGAGAGGACTGAGCCGGGCGGCGCCCGCCTCTTCAGCGTAAGGCGAGGAGTCGTCAAGGCATTCCGGAGACAAGCTCCCGAAACGGTTGAATGTTGGGGTGGAGAGCAGAGGCTCCCTGCGCGGCCTGTTAGGGCGGCATTGACGGCGGGGCCTGGAGGCCTCCAGGTCCAGTCGGGCCATATCCCGGGTTGGGATGACCCCTTCTTCCTCATACCTGCGCACGAGGTTGTTGACCACCCTTCGCTGGATGACCTCTGATGGGGAGAGGGGGCGTGGGCGCCCCGTATTCCGCGATGTGGCGGACGTCGTGGCGGTAGTGGCGCTACGTGGGGTGGCCGTTGTGGTGTTGCCCCTTCCCCTACGTGGGCGAGGAGCGGATGGTGACCGCGTATCTGTAACAACAACCTGGTTCCTGGAAAACGAAGGGATCAACTCGTCAGTACTGAGAGGAAAAGGATTGACAGCCAGTGCCCCAACGTACTTCCATTCTCCACGTCTGTAAGAAGGATCCATGCCAAAACGCTGCAGAGCGGAGTGCCCCACGTTCTACTGCCCCAAATTCTGGTGAGTTTCACGACAGGCCCGCTATTTGCTTGGCGGGTCCAGGCACCGGATATCTGGATCCGGTGACATGTCAATCTACTGGTGACTCGAACGCTACTAATCTCCATATTGAGGAGAAGAATTTCACATCGGGTTCACCATTTCTGTTTCCGGCGCTTTTCGCCGGGGCGCGCGCATCCGTCTGAGGAGGAGGACGTGCTGCTTTGTTGCCCCGCATTCCCGTTTTCCAAAGGCGGGCGGCATCCGCTCCTTATTCAGGGACGTCTGCTCCTTGATCGAAACAGGATGATGGGATGTCGGTTCTTCCTTCCGTGTATTCCTCCTCGGAACTCATCACCTAGTCCGGGTCTCCCTCATAGATTTAATACGTAGTTCGTGAAACTCTTCCCAGTGCCATGTTTCCATGGACGCCGGTTAATTACACTGCTTCTGTCAGGACATTCCAAAGGGTCCAGTCGGGGCAGCAACCTTCAGTCAGGGGAGTAGTCAGGTTGAGGCATCAGTAGCGTGTCTGGATGCTGGGGTACCTGGCAAGCCTGTCTGTTATCCTTGGTAACAAGGCTTCTCGAGGGCGTGGAGGCCTGAGGCATCCCACATCGAGATCGGGGAATTATATGTCGTAGCCACATATCTTAGGTTTTCCTCAGCTTCCCGTTCTCAACACAGGGTATGCCGCGAGTTTAACGTCTAGTGGAGACGGATCAACCCAACCAGAGCCTTAGCTAGGATATATCGGATTGAGGGATCCTCCTTGAAGGGATGTCGATACCGGGGCCAGCCCATGGATGGCTGTGAAGAAGAGCGTACCGACATGGTCTCACCGGGATAAGACAGTCCGGGCGAGAATCAGGACGGGGGATAGGTTGATGAATGGAGTGGAGGGAGAGTGAAATGGGACCATCACAAGGGCGATGGTGAAGTTTGGCTTGATCCTTGACGAGGCTTACTACGTATCCCCGTGGCAGGGAATCAAAGTCCGCGTAGTTCGGGATGGTGCCGGTAAACCGACGTGAAGCTGGACCTTGGCCCGAGGAATGTCGTTAGCGAACCAACGTGAAGGTGGACCTTGGTCCGATGGGCATCGTCAGCGTACCGACGTGAAGGTGGACCTTGGTCCGATGTGAGTTGGGCTTGAACCTCTGGGAGGATTCCTACGTACCATGCCTTGACATGGATCAAAGACCTCGTAGTTCGGGGTGGTCACAACAGCTTGCCGTCGGACGTGAATTGCAGTTTAGCGTAGTGCTAGACGTCGGTAGAACTCGACGTGAATTGGATGATGGTTGGGATTGAACCTCGTGGAGGCTTCCTACGTACCACGCCTTGACATGGATCAAAGACCTCGTAGTTCAAATGGGGCTTTGTCGGCGAACCGACATGAAAGTGGACCTTGGTCCAATGAGTGGTGGGGGTATAGTTTAATGTCATGCTGGATGAGGGCGAAACTCGACGTGAAATGAACGACCAAGCAATGTGGCTTGAACCTCATGGAGGCTTCCTACGTACCATGCCTTGACATGGATCAAAGAACTCGTAGTTCAGGTGGGAATGGGTCGCAGCGGCTTACCACTGGACCAGAATGCGGTTTAACGTCATGCTGGACGGGGGTGAGACCCGACGTGAAATGATGGGTGGGCTTGAACCTCATGGAGGCTTCCTACGTACCATGCCTTGAAATGGATCAAAGACCTCGTAGTACTCTAAGGATTCTCCGGTGAACCGACGTGAAAGTAGACCCGGGGGTCCGCTATTGGTGGGCTTGAACCTCGTGAAGGCTTCCTACGTACCATGCCTTGACATGGATCAGAGTCCTCGTAGTTCGGGTGGAACGCGCAGTTTAACGTCATGCTGGACGGGAATGAGACCCGACGTGGAAGAATGATGGGTGGGCTTGAACATCATGGAGGCTTCCTACATACTATGCCTTGACATGGATCAAAGACCTCGTAGTTCTTAAGAGAAAGACCCGACGTGAAATGACGGGTGGGCTTGAACCTCATGGAGGCTTCCTACGTACCATGCCTTGACATGGATCAAAGACCTCGTAGTTCATAAGAGAAAGACCCGACGTGAAATGACGGGTGGGCTTGAACCTCATGGAGGCTTCCTACGTACCATGCCTTGACATGGATCAAAGACCTCGTAGTTCATAAGGGTGAGGGGTCAGGGTCGGTGCTCACTCTAAGCCCACGTGAGTCATGCTCGGTGTGAGAAACAATAGGTTGTAAGGACCTGAAGATCACATCGCGAGGGGTGCGTCTGTGAGAAGCGAAAAGGGGCTTACGCGTTGGGCGGCCCATGGTGTTGGGACTTACTCCAGGATGGAGGCCCAGAGGGGGGGTGCCTCGTTCCCTATCACGCCCTCCACTGACCTTGGTAGTGGGGAAGTACGGAGATGCACGGGTGCAATCGTCCATACGAAAGGTTAGGGGCTTACGCTCTGAGGCAGCCCTTCCCCTACGAACATACGCCACTCCGACAAGGAGGATCTCATTCCATGTGCAGAAGAGTTACATTCCCGTGGAGACGGGTGGTGTAAAGAATGTTCGAGCTGGGGGGACCCTTCGTGAGGGAGACGAGGTTGGTTCACAGTTTAACATCATGAGTTGAGGACGTGGTGCTTGGCAGTTTAACGTCCTGCAGCTCAGACGAGGTGGGTTCACTCCACACCCCTAGGACTTACATAACCGGTACCCTCTGGTCCTTGGGTAAGGGAAGGTACCAGTAAGGCCATGGTTAAGGGGGGTCGTGGAACGAACCATCGAGGGGTCCACGTTAGAGTGGCTATGCGAAGAATCAATAGACGTTAGCGTGCCTATGCGAAGAATCATTAGGAGAAGCAACGCTACAGGTGGTATTGTCCACGGGACTTTGAAATCACATCGTGCAAACCTAGAGGGTCGCACGAGAAGAGGAATCTCTAAGCAGAGGAGTGTGCTTTGCGAAGTGGAGTGCCTTGGCCTTAGCATGGGGAATAGGTGTGAGTGGAAGGTGCTTCGCGAAGTGGAACAGTGTTCGCGGAGCACTGCCTCGCGAAGAAGGGGTGCCTCGCGAAGCAGGATCCTGCGGAGCAGTGTGCTTCGCGATGTGTAGCGATCTTGCCTTATCATCGGGATCGCAAGCATGGGTTGGGGGTTTCGCGAAGCATAAACGCTCTGCGGCTGCCCAGGTTCCCTTGGGAATCCCCTTCCTTCGCGAACACCCTTGAGCTTCGCGAAGGGCATCCCTCTCGGAAGAGGGGCTCAAAATGAGACAAAGCCGAGGCGTCTCACGAAGTAGAAATACCTCGCGGAGCTCATGATTCCCGGGGCAAAGAGTGCTTCGCAATTTGGGAGAGGAGAAGCCGAAAGGTCGGATTGTCCATGCTCGGGACTCAGGGGGAGTCCAGTATTTATAGGGAAGGTGCGCCACGATGCAGGACTCGCGCGCCGCCTTCGGTGCTTCGCGGCGGCTCGCGAACGTCAAATGGGTCGCGGAGGATTACTGCCTCTGGAGCTTTGCGGCGACCCGCGAACGTCAAATGGGTTCGCGGAGCATTACCGCCTCTGGAGCTTCGCGGTGGCCCGCGAAGGTCAAATGGGTTCGCAGAGCATTACCGCCTCTGGAGCTTCGCGGCGCCGCCATGGTCGGGGCGCTTCACGGCGGGGCTTCGCGACGGAGCTTCGCGAGGCAGCGCGCCGGGCTTCTTTTTCGTTCCTTTCTTTCGGGCCACATTTTTGGCGCCAACAGACCTGCTTTGGATGCATGTTTTACTATTCACTAGTAGTTACATGTTATCAGAATGCTGTTGTATTTATTTCCGCTGCAGTTGTCTCCTATATTGCTACCGCTATATATTGTTATTGTATGTGCTTCCGCTATGCGGGTCTGGTTCGAGTCTGTTGAGTCTTACTTTCCGCTGCATCTTTACTGTTATACTCAGACTAGTAACCTTACTATGATCCTTCGAGAGGGTATAGCCTCCACACTATACCTATTCAGACCCTCGCTGCTAGTCGGCAGCCTTTGGCATTCGGGGAGGTGCGCCTAAAGTAGTAACACCCGACCCGTTCGGCACTGTTCGGGTGGCTGGCCGGGTCTGGGACGTTACAAAGTGGTATCAGAGGAGTTCTTGACAAGGATTTAGTAGCAGTGTTTTTCTAGCTACTAATGAGATTGAGACTTCTCTTTTTATTTCTGCTGGTTTTACTTTTTGGGATATGGTAGACTGGAGATAAGTTGTTGTAACTGGAACTGGGTTTCTAGCTTGTGCTTGGGTGCCTGTAGCCCCAGGTATGAGGGGAGGACCAAGTTGCCATGGGTGGGGACTGCTGTTTGCCTTTTCTCTGGTTACAGTTTATACGATTTCCACCTAGGTGGATCACTTGATGTGTGATGTTCTTGATTGTGATATGTGACCCTTGACCCGGTGTGGTAAGGGAGAATTGGACCTTGGCCCGGTATGGCAAGGCTTGTTGCTTGGCTTTTGGTAGGCACATTTTTAGGGTATTTCAATTTCATAATTGCACGTATGCTTTGTGAAGTGATAATACCATGTGAATAAAATAAATCAATTTCCATGCTTTATCTGCTTTGAAATGTAAAATGGTGAAATTTCTGATAGAATTGCTAGTTGTTGCAATGTGTATGCCATGCTTTATTTTTTGTAGAATTGCATGTGGCAGGGTTTTGGGTCTGACTCTTATGAGAGTAGGCAGGTACTATGACTAAGGTAGTGTAACTGTCAGTATTGGGCGACTCGGTCATCAGTTTGAGGTAACGTGAGTTGTCGGGATGGGCATGGCCCGAGGTACTTGTGATACTTGGCTCTGTTAAGGGCGGGTGAGGAGGCCGTGAGGCCGAGATGCTGTGGGGCTTGAGTTGCAATGAGGGGAGTAAGGGTAGTTTTTATGCACTCCCTTTTACTGCTTTCCTTATCTGCGTAGAATATAATGTTATATATATATGGGCTGTCTGACCATTTATGGTATTCAGCGGGTTACTCCTTCACGGCTCGATGGAGCGTCAGGCAGGAGATGATATAGTGCCGCAGGACCAAGGTTAGACTTCGGTACAGGCTGAGCACGAGCCGCAGGTACATGCTCAGGGACGAGAACATGTTCAGGATCCAGTGTAGGCAGGACATCAGCCGGGTTTGGCATCGTTTGGGTCGTGGCTTGACGAGCAGCTCTGAGCTATCCTGGTACGCGTCTTGCAGGGGCTTGACGGAGGCACGCAGGGTACAGAGCCTTCTATGGCGTATCTGACGCGGGAGTTCGAGTCGCAGCAGCCGCCGCTTTTTCAGGGTGAGGGTGGTCCACAGGCGGCTGAGAACTAGATAGAGAGCATGCAGATGATCTTCGAGCAGCTCGAGACGCCTCCAGGGCAGAGGGTCAATCTGGTGACATATATGCTGAGAGGACCAGCAAAGCATTGGTGGGATGTACAGGTGCAGGCTCGTAGGCACGAAGGACTGGCTTGGAAGGGCTTCAAGGACAGGTTCTTTGAGCACTTCTACCCAGAGACGCTGAGGGCAGAGAGGGCTCAGTAGTTCTTGAGTCTTTAGTAGAGAGACATGTCCGTCATGGACTATGCAGCTACTTTTACTGAGCTATCTCGCTTTGCACCTAGTATGGTGAGCGATGATGCAGCTAGGGTGAGGCTCTTCGAGGATGACTTACGACATGCCATTAGGGTCCAGGTGAACATTTTCAGGCTGAGTTCTTTCTCCAAGGCAGTGAATCAGGCGCTTATAGCCGAGGGCAACGAGAGGGAGAAATCTCACTTGGGAAGGATGACAGCTTCAGCTGACGGTTTGGACAGCAGGAAGCGAGGACGAGATGAGTTCCAGTAGGGCAGTAAATCCAGGGATTCAGCTAGACCACCTCGTGGGAGTTCTTCGATGATTTGCTTCCAGTGTGGAAAACCGGGACATGTTCAGGCTCAGTGGAATAGGCCTTCGAAGGAGTGCCGAGCATGTGGACAAGACGAGCATCTAGAGAGGTTTTGCAGGTAGCCTTCTCAGATGACCGGCAGACAGGGACCAGGACAGACTGTAGCATCTGGAGTTCGTTCAGGTTCGGTACCTAGAGAGGGTAGTCGAGGTTCAGCTGTGCGCGGAGGCCGTGACAGAGACGGTGGGACCCAGCTGAGGGGTCAGTGGCCGGTTACTGGAGCAGCATCAGGAGGTTAGGCATCAGGTAGCCATGTTTCAGGGCAGGTGCACGCCGTGGAACTGCCAGAGGCTGAGCAGGCTAGTGAGCCGGTGACAGTTAGAGGTACACCACGGTGTGACCGTGATCTCCATGTTTCCTTTTTGGCATGACCTGTAGAGGTATGTCTGTTTTGAGTGCACGAGGTGCACATGATCTTTGTGGACTGACTATATTCTAGTCAGTGGGTTGGCACCATATCGGGTGCATGATATATATATAAATATATATATGTATGAGGTGTCGTGGGCATCGGGGCATCATGGATGCGGGTTACTTGAGGTGCCGTAGGAATCGGGGCATCGTGGATGCCGGTTACTTGAGGTGCCGTGGGCATCAGGGCATCGTGGATGCGGGTTACTTTAGGTGCTTGGCACCAGGACCTCATGGAGGTGGACACCGATGCGGTGCGGGATATGTTGGGTGTCGGTAGCGATACAGGAGCACCAACATGGTGCAGGGGTGACGATGCGTCACAGGAGGACTATGCATCTGGAAAATAGGTTAGTAAACCCTGTTTGTTTTACGTTTTGTTGTGTTGAGACCGGGTAAGGCAATTCCTAAGGTGGGGAGCCCCCTTGAGGAATTTGGCCAGAACCGTTGAGACCGGGGTAGTCCGGGTTGTTTAACTGGGATGGGCGTGTTCGGTGCCATCTTCGTGTTTCGTTTGGTAGCTCGGGGACAAGCTACGTTAAGGTGGGGAGTTTGTAAGAACCCATGTGTTTAGAACGGGTCAAAATCCCGACCCTGTTTAAATTTTTGACAGTTTTCTAAGGAAACTGGATTTAATGGGATGTTTTTGGAAATTTCCAGACTACACGCCATGTACTTTAAGTACATGCCGTGTATGTCTCGGCGAGTGGCCGACCGTGTACTCGCCGAGTACATGCCGTGCGGGTGACCATGTAGAGTTTTCTTACTACATGGAGTGTAGTTTTGAACACGCCATGTAGACCGCCAACCGTGTGAAGCCATAAATGGCGTGTAGGCCGTTGGCCGGGTAAGAACTAGGGACACGCCGTGTTCCCTTTGGACACGCCGTGTAGTCTAGCCGTGTATGAGGGATATACATGGCGTGTGAGTACATCGGCGAGGATAGGAAGAGGAACCCAGTACACGCCATGTACCCAGAGCTACACGCCGTTTACTCATGTCGGCAGGCTCGGAAAGTAAGTCGGCGGGACCTTTCCGTATTATGAATAGTTAAATAAACCATACACGGCGTGTAGTCCCAAAGTACACGCCGTGTACTTTCTTTTTTTTTTCTTAAAATGGGCAGTAGCCTCGTTTTGAGGCAGAACATACCATCCTCCTCCCCAAATCGTCCGAATATTAATTTACTTCTCGGTTCTTTGTCCGAACTCTGATCTGATCTCGGTTAGATGCGTTGGAACCCCCTCGGTAATTCCTTGATTCCTCTTTGTCCATTTTGTCTGATTTTCATTCTAGAACGAGTTATAGCCCTTTGAGTGGTTTTGAATCTTTTGTAGATTTATCGCATTTTAGACTGAATTGGTGGGTGTTACCGGAGGAGTAGCATCGTGCGAGTCTCAGGTAGGTGGTGCATACCTCATTTTGTGTTTTCATGGTTGTTTGGGTGACACGGCTTCGGCGCATTTTCGGGTATTTTTGAGCGGGACCAGTTTTATCTGATTTTGCTGACTGAATTGTTTATGGGACCTCTGGGATTCCCTTGGGTATGCCCGGTTACCAGTTTTTCATGAGCGGGGCCGGGTGAGGGGTCGTGGCTCATCGGGGCATTTTGGTCGGGGAACGCCAAAATGGTTTTAATTGCAATATTATTGTGTTAAAATGTTAGTTTAAATTATTTTAGCCTGTTATAATTGTTGGAGGCTTTTAAGACCTCTGTGCTGGTATGGGACAACACCTGGTATAGTGCAATTCGACTGTTTAGTTGGTTTTGCCTGGTTATGTTTTCTGGTTAAATATGTTATATATGCAATTGCTGAATTGCATCTGCTGGACCCTTTTTGGGTTGTGTTGGGCTTGGCCCGGTTACGCTTGAGTGATGCTGATCACAGGTTGGGGCTTTGCCCGGGTTACTTTGGGTGGTTTTGACCACGAGATTGGGCGTCATGGACGTCGGTTTGAGGCAGTACGACTGTCAGGTTGGGCATGGCCCAGGTTAATTGGATGGAGAGGCCATCGGACTTGAGCGACATGGTCGCAGGGACACGAGGTGTCAGATGTTTGGTGGCTTAGGACTATTTGGGTGATTACCGCTCACCGGGACTTTGAGTAGTGTGTACACAGAGATACTCCGTGATGAGGTGGTTTTAACCACTCGTGTGGGTAGAGGCCCACATAGTTGCGGTTAGGTATTTTGGTTGGGGGTGCTTGCCGTAGAAAGCCACGTGGGAGGTCAGGAGCCTTCAGGAAATAGGCGTGCCTTCAGGACGTCGGTACTTGAGACACGAGGTGTCAGGAGGCACATGGTGCCATGTTACTATTTTGGGCGTGCCTTCGGGACGTCGGTACTTGAGACACGAGGTGTCAGGAGGCACATGGTGCCGGGTTACTATTTTGGGCATGCCTTCGGGACATCGGTACTTGAGACACGAGGTCTCAGGTGGCACGTGGTGCCGGGTTACACGACATAGATTCCGGCATTGGCCGAAGCAGGTGATGCTCCATGGTGGCTATTGAGCACTAGTGGAGTTTGTGTTTAATTGTGCATCATACTGTTTACTGCTTTCCTGGTAAATGCATGACTGCTTAAACACATATATTTGGTACGCACCGTTGGGTGGTATCCTATTGAGATTTGTCTCACACCCTGCACGGGCCCTTCGGGACGTGTGTAGACTTTATGGATTTACGTGCAGGAAAGAGGCCAACTTCAGGAGATGGGCTGCATTAGTTATTGCATGGAGATGGTATGGACCTTGAGGTCATGCCTAGCTGGGTTTACATTGTTTTGTTTACTTTCTGTATTGGCATGCTTGTTGTAGCTACTGTTGGTTAGCCATTGGAGCCCTTTTTATATTCAGTTGTGTATGACCTACTTTGGATGCATGTTTTACTGTTTAGTAGTAGTTACATGTTATCAGCATGCTGTTGTGTTTATTTCCACTGCAGTTGTCTCCTATATTGCTTCCGCTGTATATTGTTATTGTACGTGCTTCCGCTATGCGGGTCTGGTTTGAGTCTGCTGAGTCTTACTTTCCGCTGCATCTTTACTGTTATACTCGGACTAGTACCCTTAATATGATCCTCCGAGAGGGTATATCCTCCCCACTATACCTATTCAGACCCTCGCTGCTAGTCGGTAGCCTTTGGCATTCGGGGAGGTGCGCCTAAGGTAGTTACACCCAACCCGTTCGGCACTGTTCGGGTGGTTGACAGGGTATGGGACATTACAGTTATGTATAACCCTTAGTAATTATCAAAATTAGAGTGGGTTATGGACCCCCTATATTTCATGGAATATTAATTATTTATAATATAAATTCATAAACATACTATATTAATATATTCATAAAAATAATTTATTTAAAAAATGTATCAAATAAAACCCAATCTTTTGGTTTTTATAATTTATATTATACTAATAACAAATATATTTTTATATAATATATTTATGCTTTTATATTATATATAATTTTTATTATATGAAATATAATTTATACAAATAAATATATATTAATTTACAAAATATTATACAATTACATATATTAAAAAACATATATATTAATGTACATAAATATAAATATATGTATTGAATGATATTATATTAATATTTTTATATGTTTCATTTCATATAATATTAACTATGTAAGTGTATAAATTGTATTTGAAATAATATTGATTATATATAATAAACATTGTAATTATATATAATATAAAATTGTATTTCATATAACATTATATAAATATTTGTATAAATAGTACTTCATATAACATCAAATATATAAAATATAAATATTTGTATAAATTGTATTTCATTTAATGATAATTATATATTAATTATATATAATATTATATTGTTTATACAAATAAATATACATGTTAACGTAAACAATAATAAATATATGTATTGAAATACATAATATATATATATATTTATTTAAATACTTTTTTATAAATATATTAAGTAAATAATTATATATATATATTCATTAAATAAAAAAGTATATAATATATAAATATGTATTTAAGTATATAAATAATTTACATAAGTATATAATATAAATTTATTTAATACAATATCTGTATGATATAAATCATAAAATAAATTTATATTATTTATAAAAACAACATATAATTTTTTTAGTCTAAAAGTAGATTTAATAACAATAATAATTAATATTATTATTATTTTCACTCACAAAGACCGGTATAAAAAAATAAAAAAAATAAATTATATATAATAATAAAATTAGACATATATTATATATATATATATATATATAAAAATAAAAAAATTAGACATATATTATATTAATTATATATATATATATATATATTAAAGATAATTTAAAATAAATATATTAATGTCAATACATATATAAATATATAATAAATATATACATATACATATATTTATAAAATATATAATATATATTTTTAAGCATATAAATATGTAATATATATTTATATTCTATAAACATATAATTATACTAAATATATAATATATATAAATATATTATATATATATACATGTTAAGGGCAGGTGTTGGGATGAAAACAATATATGAAAAGCTATTTAGAAAACTTTAGCGGCTGTTTAAACTACCTCTATAGTTGTGTTTAATTAATGGAGATTTTTATAAACACCCCTTAAAGATTCATCACAATATGAATTAAGTGTAGTTTAAAACTTCCCATAAATATGATATCTTAATTAGAGGGGGTTTAAACCCCCCCCCCCCCTCTGAAGGAACTCTTTCTGAAAAATTAGGTCAACATTAAAGGGGGTTTAACCCCCTCTAATGTAACCACCTCTAAATCTCACCATGTTACAATAGCGCTTTATATAAAGCTCCCCTAGAAATATAGGTCATCTAATTTTGAGATGGTTACCTGTAACCACTGCTAGTGTCTTTATAGGGGGTTATATCCCCTTCTAAATACAAAAATAACCCCCCTCTAATCACCATGTTTTTTATAGTGAATCTCCACATGGCGACGCAATTATTTTTTCATCAATATTTTACTTGGATGGTTAAAAATATATAGAAATAAATATATATAATATTTATTAAATAAATAAATTTTTGTAGGGAAGTTTAAAACCTCCCATAAAGTTGATATTTTAATTATACGGGGTTGAAACCCCCTCTAAAGAAGCTCTTTCTGGTGAATTAGGTTAACATTAGAGGGGGTTTAAATCCCCTCTAATGTAACTACCTCTAAATCTCACCATGTTACACTAGGAATTTATAAAAAGCTCCCCTATAAATATAGGGCATCCAATTTAGAGACGGTTACCTATAACCACCACTAATGTCTTTAGAGGGGGTTATAACCCCATCTAAATACAAAAATAACCTCCTCTAATCACCCTGTTTTTTAGTGCATCTCCACAAAGAGGCCTCATTCTTTTTTCATAACCATTTTAATTAGATGGTTAAAAATATATAAAAATAAAAATATATAATATTTATAAAATAATTACATTTTTTAATTATAACATTATATTTATCTTCTTACCTTCCCATCTGTTGGAAAACAATAATGTCACTCGTGTGTACATATAGAGTACCACCTCCAGGAAGTGATGTAATACATTAATCATTTACACTTTATATGGATGAAATTAAGGTAAAATTTAATAGATATAAATGATATTTATAAGATTAGTAAAATTATGTAGACAATGAATCCATAGTAAATATACAAGTACTATAACTTCTATGATAAAACATGCATGAGAATTAAATTAGGTAACACTAGAATCATAGATAATATTGACATGTTGTTAACATATAGTTGATAAGATTTAACAATAGAATCATATATGATATGGTAAATATTAATATGATTCTAGTATAGCTGAATAACTTGTTTAAAACCATTATACATGAGGTTAAATATTCTTATACTAAGGGGAAATTTGAGTTAAGGGGTTTCTTATCTCAATTTTCTTTTCCTTAGGTTATACATTTTAATAATTGACTATTTTATGTCATGATAATGTGTGAAATGACCTATGATTTTATTATATTTTATTTAATGTTTTTTGGGAATTTATATGTGTTACACATAATCAATTCATTGATTAAATGATATGTTTTTTAGGGATTTCATCTCAATTTCTATTCTACTAAGACATATTTGGTGTTTGTCTCACCATAACATAAATTGCCTTCATATAAGGTATTTATGGTAAATATATCATGATTTATAAGATCATGGAATCCAATATTAATCATTTATATCATTGATAATTATGTTATTATTATCCATGAAGTAAATGTATTGATATTATCCATGGATTAATTTCATTATCAATTTATTGATTAAATGTAATGGGTTTACAATTATTTACCATTACATATTGATTATTATTTATTTACTCATAATAGATTCCACTGTATTTAACCCTTATTGGGAATTTGATCTTAACATTACTTTTTTCTTTTCCCCATGATATGAAGATTAAATCATTAAGTGAGTTTCAAGGATTCATTAAATTTTATTTTATAATGATTTATATTTTATTTCCACTGTAAAAAAGATATCACATATGTATATAGTAATTCAAGACTACTAATTAGATCAGTATTTTAGGATGAGATACCTTATATCTTATTATACTATAATAAAGTATACACTAGATCTATGTTACTAGAGTTGGGGTTGTTGTAGTTAGTCTTTTTTATTGAATGTCATGTTACTGAAGTGGTTTGGGTGAAAAAGTGTTCTAAGACACTTTTAGATGTGTTTTCATCTCCTCATCGTGGGTTTAACCGATGAATATTTTATAACAGGAATTGATAGAGAGACTAACCACTTGATTTATACTATTCCCTTTATGTTACATAATTTTTATAAAATGGTTAATCAGTTACTATGGTAGCATTTTGAAATGAATGGTTGTATTTATTATTTATTATTATTCTTTGTAATTTTCTAAGGCTTTAGATTCTAGAGAGTGACGAATAAAAGAATATTTTCTCTAATTATAAATAATATCACTAGATATATCTGTATAATTGAATAAGATATGGCCATTTAAAACGGGGTTTCCCCTGACCCCCATGTGAACCAACAACTTTTCCAAAAAATTATTCAGTGTTTCCAAGTCATTGATAGTTGAAATCAAAATGATAACCCCTGATATGTGGATCACTCCATAATGTTTCAAAATAATAATACTCCCATTTTTCATGGGTATTTCAGCTTGAAAAAGTGTATGTTTTCATCAATATAATGATACAAATATTTTAATTAATAAGTACACTTACTAAGCTAAATGTATTTTAACCACTTATATAATGAAAGATCTTGCATATCATTGGTGGGATTTATCTATCCCAGATAAGTCATCTAGGGAATCATGTGTGGGGACTTTGAATAAATTTTCAACAAATAAACCTTTCCTCACACATTCATATTATACCAAACAATGGTTTTCTTCATCCTAATGCAAGATAACCTGTCTGTGATATAGTACAAAGTTACTTTTATGAGCATAGTTTATTTGACTCTGAAGGTAGATAAAAGTGCTTCATTGAAGGTACATATCATTGAATCTAGTTTATTGCCTAATATTTATTCTATAATAGAGACACTATGTATTTATGACTCTATATAGATGGTTAATAGAGCTAATATGGGAAAAATATCTTAATTGGAATCTTGTGGGAGGAAGTATGTTTTTCTCCATAGAAAAAAGTGAGAATTAAAATACTAGGAATAAATGGAAGAGGTATATATACTTACAATGTGGTGAAGTATCTCAAAAAAAGACTGCATAATCTATAAACTATATTCCATGACCAAAGAGTAAGCCTTGGTATTTTTTGTGTGGGTCACTTGATCATATCAAGATAGATTTTATGACACCACATAGATAATGTCAGAACAATAATTAGATGGGATATCTCTAGTGTAATTGTTTTAGTGATACTAAGATATATACTTAGAATGAATCTCATGGATCTCAAATATCCTTTATGTTGACCTCACTTATTTTGATAACCCCAATTATGATTTAATATGTTTTGATAATCCCAAATATGCATTAATATGTTTTGATAATCCAATTTTTTTTAATATGTGTTTATAATCCTATATATATTTTAAATTATGTTGAAAAAAATATCAAAATAATCATTGGAACATGTTTATCAATGTTTATTTATGTTTATACACGATTTAAAATATTTCTAACTCAATCTCGATATGTTTTTCACAGAACATATTAGTATTTGAGTCACTGATACAGACCTACCAATAGAGTATGTCCACTGGTATGCATAAGTCCACCTGTATGCACAATAGCTACCGATACAAACATACAGACAGACAACTACCAATATGAAGCCCACCGATACAAATACAAAGTCCACCGATACAAACAGCTACTGATACAAAGGTCTCAGGCACACAGCTACCGATAAGGTTAAGTACACCAGTACAGAAGTCTACCGATATGGATAAGGTCACCGGTATGCAGACAGTTACTGTTACACCTTAGATATCGATAGAATAAGTCAACCGGTATGAACAATTTGACTGATACAGAGTAACCACTACTATTATGAAGTCCACCGTTATAATATCACCAGTATGGATCACTGATACATACGTTCACCAATGTAGAAAGGTCACCGATATGCATAACATTCACCGATAGAAAGAGCTACCGATACATAGAGATACTATTATAAAGGATAACAGCTACCGATACAGAAGAGTTATCGATACAAGCTCACTGATACTAAGAGATACCAATAGAAATCAGTCACAGTTTCTCTAAACTCTATTTCTATTTGTTTATTTAGAAACATTCATATTTTTATGTTTTTAATGAACCTGCTATTAATTAATGATAGTGGTTGGCATCTCAAGAACCATACCTCGTACCTGTAAAAAGGTAATCATTCCTATTGCCGGAGCGAAATCTATATAAGGGAACCTCGAACTACTAAAGACGTGTGGTGGTCGGTCAGTCTTTCAATGCACATACGAGAAAATCTTCTAGAGATACTCAAGGACTTGCATGCAATGAATAAGAAGGAAGAA
This sequence comes from Viscum album, assembly GCA_963277665.1. Classification (NCBI taxonomy): domain Eukaryota; kingdom Viridiplantae; phylum Streptophyta; class Magnoliopsida; order Santalales; family Viscaceae; genus Viscum; species Viscum album. The sequence continues at coordinate 838,960,582 of OY728126.1, read as the reverse complement.
TACATATTGAATCCATAAAACCTGAACATTCAAGGAGAAAAGAGCTTCAATGATTTCACTTACACTCAAGCTGATCAGATTGATCAACCATGACCTGAAAGTCAAATGAAAAACGACAGTCTATTTCTTGACCAAAAACTAGAGAAGGACTCAAATCCTCATCTGCATCAATCCAAGGAGTCCAGAGCTTCACTCAAAACACATAAGGCATTCTAAACTTATCTCTATCTGTTTAGCGCTATTGTGTTTCATTTATTTACATTTTGAGCAGTGCATGTACTCTTTATATTTAGACACACACTTTCTCTTATGCTGAACTAGATGATATCTAATATCCTCAATCAATATTTCTAAATATTTTGATTCCCACTGTGGATAGTGGTAGAGGTCAAGTGTGACCTGGATAGCCTGTGTGCTATTGTTTTGTTTTTCCCACGAAGAACTATGGTAGAGGTCATAGGACCTGGACAGTCTGATTACTATTTTTAACTCCGATCCAGGGTGTGGATCATAGTTTATATACATTTTTTTGAGAGGACTAAGTATCAACTTGAGACTGAACCTCTTGGTTAAAACTATTGTGCTAGTTTATTTTATTTTAAACTATATTGAATATTCTGCTACTAAGTACTTTGAAATACAAATCTATTTTAAAGTTACTATGATAGTTAAACTAGAAAGTTTTTGTATTTATTGTAAAGCATTAGGTTAGTTTCAAAAGCTAATCTAACCTTCAAATTAGATTAAATCAGAATGAATCAATCTCTTAAGAACCGAACTGAAAATTTACTGTATTACAAATTAACTAAAGTTTAGCTTGTTATTTAAATTGGGGGATTTTTAATAGAAATATTGTTAATAGAAATTTTTAATTAGAACTCAATTCACCCCCCTCTTGAGTATACAATCTGACCAACATTTGGTATCAGAAGTTGTTATTAATAAAGGATTTCTAAACACTCTGTTTTTCAACTGTAATTTTAGTTGTATCTTAAAGATCTTAAATTTCTGTTAGTTCTAAATTTTAACTCATTAAATATATTTTCTAACATCTTATTATGGATAATATATTAGAATGTTTTTCTACCAATAGGCCACCTTTATTTAATGGTGTTAATTATGCCCAATGGAAACTTAAAATGAAAATTCATTTAGAGAGTATGGGATTTTCCATATGGACTGCTATAGAGACTCAGTATAAGATTCCAGAAACTGAAAGAACTATTTGGGATGAACCTACTAAAACTACTTACAATAATAATGGTAAAGAAATGAATGCCCTGTATTGTGCTTTAGGAGATGAAGAATTTAATTGGATATCTTCCTGTAAAACATCATATGAAATTTGGGACACTTTGGCTATTTACCATGAGGGAACAACTAATGTTAGAGAAATGAGATAAAATAACTACACTATTAAATATTATAATTTTAAAATAAATCATGATGAACCTATTTTTGGAATGTATCTCAGGTTCAAATAAATTTTAAATATAATGAGCTCACTTGGAAAAGATGTTCCTACAAAAGAGAAAATCACGAGGATACTAAGATGTCTGCCAAACAGATGGAGAGGCACATCAGTTTCTATAAGAGAATCATGTAACATAAGCTCACTATTTGTTAAGGAGCTAATTTGTAAGTTAATGATGTATGAAGAATAACTGAAGGTAAATAAGGAAGAGGATGATGCATCAAAGAGGAAGTCTATAGAATTTAAGTCTACTGCCTCAAAGAGCAATGTCAAGGAGAAAGTTCACATACCTACTGAAATCTCAACAAGTGAAGGTTCAGATTCTGATAGTGATGAATAGATGGCTCAAATAGCCAGGAGATTCAATAAATTCTATAGGAAGAAGATATTTTTCAGAAAAAAATCAAATTATAAGGGTAAGTATGACCAATGAGGTGATTGGATGAAAGATTAGAAGAAGGATTGGAAAAGGACTGATAAAAGTGATGACATATTCTACTATGAATGCAAAAGGAAAGGTCACATTAAGGCTGACTATCCAAAATTGATGTTCAAGAAGAAATATGATTATAAGGACAAAAAATACAATAAATCTATTAAATCAACCTGGAGTGCTTCAGAAGATAGTTAAGTGATTCTGATTCCACTCAGGATGAAAAATATCAAAAAGCTAATATGTGTTTCATGACAAACACATCTAAGGTAACCTTGGATACTCCTACTTAAAATTATTATTATTCTGGTGATGATTCTAATTCTGAAAACATGTCTAGTGAAGAGTTATTTTAATACTGTAACATGCTAGAATATACCAGCAATGAGCTGAAGGATAAGTAAAAATCATTAAAAAAACAGTATGCCTTGACTAGTACTGTTAAATCTGATCTTAGGGTAGAAAAGGAAAAGAATGCTCAACTTTTAAAGGAAAATACTCAACTTAAATTGTGCATTGAGAAACTTATAATAGATTTAGAGAAGTTCACAAATGTATAGAATACTCTAACTGAAATTCTTGGAAGAAAAGTAGCACCAACGTACATTATTGGTTTCGGCTACCAACCTGGACAGAGATAGCTTATTAAGAATAAATTTATCCCTAAATCTGGATAGTATGCTACTAGTTCCAGTTTTGGAAATTCCTATGGTTCAACTAGATTTTCACATAGTTATAGATCAAAAAAAGTTTATCTTTCAAAATCTTTTGAATCTATTGATTTTATGAGACCCATTAGACAAATCTGGGTACCAAAAGTTTTGCTTACTAACCTGTCTAGACCTAAAAAAATCTGGGTATAAAAATCATTTTCTGTTTAAACATTTTTTGTAGGAGACTTTCCCAAAGAGTTCCCATAAGAAGATATGGTACTTGGATAGTGGATTTTCAAGGCATATGACTGGAGATTACTCAAGTTTCAAAAGTTTTATCAATGTTGATGGAGGGCATCACTACTAGAAAAAATGTTTTCTGCGTCTATTGGAACGGGGGACCGCCAACGGCGGTCGCTAATGATAACATTAGCGATCGCCAAAGGCGGTCGCTACTGCTAAAATGAATTTGGCGGGATTTTTCCCGCCCCACCGTCGTGCTGTCTTCTCTGTAACTCGGTGCTTCCGCCCACCACCGCCGCCGATGTTGGTGCTTCCACCCACCGCCTTCACCGATGCTTCCCGTCGCCCCTCTATCACCCTCGTCGCCACCCCCGATGCTTCCCGTCGGCCCTCCCTCACCCGCCGCTGAATCTCACGCCACCCGCGCCCTCACCCACCGTTAAACCCTCACCGGACCCTCCCTCCGGCCACCGTGGATCCGCCATGGCCGGCGGCCACAAGTTCTACACCTTCCTCCGTCAATACCGCGGCTATACCGCATTACCCCACACATAAAACTGCGGCTATACCCATGGAACTTTAGCGGACGCCATTGGCGGTCGCTGTTGGTCATTACCGACGAAGCAACAGCGACCGCTTTTGGCGGTCGCTAAAGGGGTTAATTCTAGTAGTGCATGTCACCTTTGGTGATAATTCAAAAGGAAAAATCATCGACTTAGGCCAGATTGGTAACACAGCTTAAATTTTAATTTATAAAGTTTTATTTGTATATGGTTTAAAATACAACCTATAAAGAATTTCTCAGTTGTGTGATGATGGTTTCAATGTTAAATTTTAAAATTATGCTTGTAATGTTTTTAATTCTAAAAATGTTTTAGTATTTTCTGCCTTAAGAAATTAAAATGTATATGCTGTAGATTTAAATTCTTTAGAAAAACTAAAGGTTACTTATTTAAATTCTATTCATAGAGAATCTTGGCTATGGAATAGAAGATTAGGACACTGCAATGTATATTCACTTAAGAAACTGACTAAGAAAAATTTAGTTAGAGACCTACCTCAACTAAAATTCCCATCAGACAATGTTTTTACTCCCTGTCAAAAGGGAAAGCAACATAGAGTTTCATTCAAATTAAAGAAAGATGTTTCAACTTCTCAACCACTCGAGTTGGTTCACATGGACTTGTTTAGACCTTCTATAGTTTCTAGTTTAAATGGGAAGCACTATGTCTTTGTCTTAATATATGTCTTTTCTAGATACATTTGGGTATACTTTCTTCCTTACAAAAGTGAAGCTTGTTCTTATTTAACGAAATACTTCAAGTCTGTAGAGAACCTTAGTGGAATTAAGATTAATACTTTGAGAAGTGATCATGGATGTGAGTTTGAAAATCATGAATTTGAATCATATTTCTCACAAAACGGATACAATTATAATTTTTATTCCCTTACGACACCTCAATAGAATGGTGTAGTAGAAAGAAGGAATAAAACCCTTCAGGAAATTGAAAGAACTATGATTAATGAGTATGACCGACCTGTTTACTTCTGGGAAAAAGCTGTAAATACATCTTGTTATATTATAAATAGAGTCTTGATTAGACATGTTCTTAAGAATACCCCTTATGAAATATGGAATAATAGGAAGCCTAAAGTTAGTTACTTCAGAGTTTTTCATTGCAAAATTTTTATTCTCAATACTAAGGATAACCTTTGACAAGTTTTCTTCTAAAAGTGATGATGGAATCTTTCTAGGTTACTATATAACCAGTAAGTCTTATAGAGTCTTAAATAGAAAAACAAAATGTGTGGAAGAATCGGTTCACATCAAATTTTATGAAACTGATTCGCATGAACCTAAGTCTACTCTTGAAAATCATGAAGAATATCTGTCTATTATGGACCTTGATGATAAAATCAATGAACCTATTGTAAAGAAAACCATTTATGGAAATATTCTATAATATACTTCTAGTGAACCCAAACATAGATAAGAACCTGATATTTCTAGTCCTACCTTTACCAGATCAGCTAGGATTCTAAAGATTCATCCTTTAGATACTATTGTTTGTAATCTGGATAGAGGGACACAGACTAGAGCTTCTCTAAGAAACCAGGTTGAAATCAAGCCTTTCTTTCATAGTTAGAACCTAAAAATATCATTGATGCAATAAATGATGAATTTTGGGTAATGTCTATGCAAGAATAATTAAATCAATTTCAAAGAAACAAAATCTGGGAATTAGTTGACAGACTTAAGGAAAATTTGACTATAGGCACTAAATGGGTTTTTAGAAATAATGTTGATGAATCTAGAAATATAGTTAGAAACAAATCAAGACTAGTTGCACAAGGATATAGTCAAGAGGAAGGAATATACTATGAGGAAACCTTTTCACCTATAGCTATATTAGAAGATATTTGGACTCTACATGCCTATGCTGCTCATCTTAATTTCAAGTTATATCAAATGGATGTTAAAATTGATTTTCTAAATGGTTTTATAATTGAATATGTTTTTGTTGAAAAACCACCTGGATTTACTAATCCTCATTTTTCAAATCGAATTTTTATTCTCTCTAAAGATTTATACGGTTTAAAACAAGCCCCATGAGTTTGGTATGATTGACTTAGTAGTTTTCCTATTTCAAAAGGTTTTTATAAAGGGATTGCTGATCCAACTCTCTTTATCAAAAGAATTTCTAAAGATGTTTTGATAGTGCAAATCTATGTTGATGATATTATTTTTGGATCTTCTAAAAATACATTGTGTAATTATTTTTCAAAGAGTATGCAAAATGAATTTGATATGAGTTTAATGGGAGAACTCAAATATTTTCTTGGATTTTATGTTTTTAAAAATGAAAATGTTATTATTTTAAATCAAAATAAATATACAAAGGATCTTTTTAAATGTTTTGGTTTAGATAGTATTAAGGAATGTGATACACCTATGTGTACTAATTTTAAGTTGGATGCTGATGAAACTAGAAAACCAATGGATCAAACCAACTACAGAGGTATGATAGGGAGTCTGCTTTACCTTACTACTAGTCGACTAGATATTATGTTTAGTGTGTGTATGTGTGAAAGATTTCAAGCTAATCCAAAAGAGTCACACCTGCTTTCTGTTAAAATAATTTTCAAATATCTTAAACATACTACTAACTTAGGATTATTCTATCCAAAAGCACAATAATTCGATTTAATAAGTTATTCAGATGCTGAATTTTCTAGTTGGAAGTTATATAGAAAGAACACTTCTGGAACATGTCATATTCTAGGTAAATCCTTAATATCATGGTGTAGTAAAAAGAAGAACTATATTGCATTGTATACTACTGAAGTGGAATACATTTCTGCTGGTAGTTGTTGTGCACAGATTTTGTGGACGAAACATACATTATTGGACTATGAATATCAGTTTAGACATGTGTTTATAAACTGTGATAAAACTATTTAAATTAATATCTCAAAGAACCCTATATCTCACTCTAAGACCAAACACATTGATGTAAGGCACCACTTTTTGAGATATTATTACAAAAAGGGTGATATTACTCTTGAATTTATAGGTACTAAACACCAATTAGATGACATATTCACCAAACCTTTAAGTTCAGATAGGTTAAGTTACATTAGACATGAATTAGGAATGATAGACTTTGTAGAGCCTAAACCTTACCATTAGCCAAATCCTCACCGTTAGCCAAATCCTCACCGTTATCAAAATCCTCATCGTTATCCAAATCCTCACCATTAGCCAAAACCTCACCATTAGCCAAAATATCTCCATTAGCCAAATCCTCACCATTAGCTAAATCCTCATCGTTAGCCAAATCCTCACCATTATCCTAAACCTCACCGTTAGCCTAAACCTCACTATTATACCTCACTGGTATAAACCCCACTATTATACCTCACTGGTATGAACCTCACTATTACACCTCACTGGTATGAACCTCACTGTTATACCTCACCCTTAGGAATCCTCACCGGTATGTATTACCGTTAGGTTGTGCTGTTTTTAAAATTTTGTATCCTTAGCCACCAGAATCTGTATCATTTATATTTTACTTATTGTGCATTATTTATTTATTTTGTGATTCCTAAATGATAAAACATAAGTCTTGACCTCATCTCGATCCACCTCAAACCCTTTACCTTCAAGACTTAGCTCCCAAACCATCATTTCTCTTGAACCCTAAGCCTCACGATTCACAAAATGGAAAGAGTGAAGAGACCATCAGTCAGTGAAATGGATGATGTGCCGAATGCAAAAAGACTCAAAGGAGAGTCTAGTAGTGGAAGTGAAGTAAAGAAACCTACAAATACGCATCTTGTTCAAAGGAAGATAGTGGTTTATATAGAGCTATGTGTGGACTGCTTGATGATCGGTAAGTCTTTAGTTATAGAAGTGTTGGAAGATCAGAAATGGGTAGATTGAATCTCGAATAAAAATGGTCCTTATAATCCAAAGCTGCTAAAATAATTCTATGAGTTTTTCAATTTTGAGAAATCAGAAGTTGAGAACAAGATGGTATCAGTAGTAAATGGCAGGACAATATCTTTTTCTTCTATTGAGTGGGCTGAGTGCCTGAAAGTTCCACATAAAGGAGAGTTTGGGTATTTCTCGAAATCAGTACCTCCTACCAGTGACGTCTTTGAATATGAAGCTACTTTGGAATAATTAACAGGAGATGGAACACCAAGAAAATTAGTTTCTACAGAAATGGATGGAGAGAACCAGTTATTGTTCAAGTTCGTCCAACATGTGCTAAGTCCAAGAAGAGGGGAATTTGCAAATATGAAATATCAAGATATATAAATTTGTTGAATCTATTAATACATGGTGTTAAGGTAAATTTGGGTAGGATTCTAATGATTCAAATTGAAGATATGACCAGGCAAAAGTCAAAAACAAATGCTCTATTCTTTGGGAAGCTGATCTCTGTGATGATCAAGGTAAAAGGTGTGGCTAACAATCAGGATGAGACAATGGTTTTGAAAGACAACTTTTGTATTACCAAAACTGTTTGTAAATACATGAAGATCAATTGGAATCCATGGAGAAGAGAATGGGTCAGTGATGATGAGAAGCTTTATGATAAGTTTAATCCTATGGATAATCCTTCTAGGCCTAAGGATGCGAGGGATCCAGGTCTAGGACCTGATGAAGAGGAACCTTAGTATAGTGATGATAATGATGGGGTGGATACCTCTATAGATGATGAAAGGGATCCAAATTTTCCTCCAAGTCCTGTTGCTGAAAATGTATCATCTGGAAAAGGAACTGTGTTGGGAGTAAGCAATGAAAAAGTTCATATTGATGAGGAAGACCAGACTACTCCAGAGAATGAGGAAGAAGAAGAATCTGAAACTATAGCATCTGTTTCTGCCTGCTTGAGTCTCAGTCCACTGATTTGGAACTCTTCAATGACTACTGAGGAAATTGTTGAAGTAGACAGACCTGCACCTATTCCTAAGGAGCCTCCTATTGTTGGAGAAACAGAGATGGTTGTGGAGGATTATTCTGAGGAAGACCTGCCTGATCAGGCTGTTGTTTCTATACATATACTGGATAATGAACAGATTGAGGGGGAGCATCCTACCAGACATGGTATTGTTTTTGTTTATCATGAGATTTAACACTGGGATGAAGACCCAGGTTTGGTAGTGTTTGTGTTGGACTATCCTGATTCAGAAGATGAGACACCCATCAATAGACCTCCTGTCATTTACAATCTCTTTTCTGAAACCTTACCTAAGGACATAGTAAGAAAAGATGATCTAGACCAGTTGGAGTCTGATATTAAGACCTCATTTGTATAAGAAATAAGAATAATGTAAACTTCTTTAATATCATACATTCAATCTATTTTTCATGGCTCTGTGGCTAGTACTGTGTTAGAAAGCGCACCTATAGTTGTGCCTGACAATCTGGTTACTAAGGAAGATCTTAAGTCTTTAAAGGCCGAGTTAAAAGAGACTTGGACTACATCTATTGCATATTTAAAGAATTTCTTTGTTGAAGAGGTGTGAAATATAGAAAAATCTTTAGTACTCTCTATTGGGTGTATGGTGTTAGGCCCTAAGACAGAGATGATAAATGAGATAAGAGTATGTCATTCTCAAATTGAGAGCTAGATAGGAACTGTTGTTGCCTTGAAGCAGTCTATTGCTTCTCTAACTAACTTGAGTAGTTATCAAGCTCAAATGAATGATGATATCAATAAAATTAAGGGTGTAGTAAGGCAATTTGTTGATTTATTTGACGCTTTTAAGAAGTCTGTCAAAGAGCATGTGAGCACCCAGGATCTGGTTGTCCAGAAGTTGATAAGCAACTTGACCAAATATTTCAAGGAGACTATAGCATTCACTGTTAAACATCATGCATCACCCAGTTCTTGAGTAGATATTGAGAAATTTAGATCTATGCTGAAAGAGGAGCTTGGTCAGGCTAGTACCAGTAGCTCATCTGATTCTCAGGTGCTGTCTACCCCAAGAGATATCAGAAAATTTGTTCAGGAGCATATGAGAGATGATAATGCTGCCCAAAAAGAAATAAAAGATTAGAATGATCTCTACATTCAGAATGTTTATAACGAGCATCAGCTCAAAAACCATTTCAAGATTTTCTTAGAAAACATGAAGCTACCCCCAGTCACTGAAGATTTCAGAGAACAAGTGCACAAGCTCAGGGAGTTAACTCGTGCTCTAGAAAAGTTTATGGCGAACAAGGATGACTTTATCTCGGCTATGGAAAGAGGGGGAGGAATCATTATGGACTTTAGAAATTTGTTGCTTCAATTTTTGCATATAGAAACTACTCGTATCATTACTCCTCCATATTTTCCTGCCTCTACTCACTCTACCTCCATTCCTCAGCTGACACCGACTCAAGCTATCAAAAGATTCACACCTTTGATTACTTCAAGAAGTATCCACTACAGGCCAAGAACAGTCTCTATTGCTCAACCTCCAGTGGTGATTTCTGGAGTTCCCAAGCCTAAGTCTACCTCCGAACCCAAATCTAAATCCAAATTGGACATTCATGTGGTGGATTGAATAGTGGATAAGACATTTTATAGGAATCACTTGTACACTTTTTATCTCAATTTTTTATTTCTCTGTATCTTTTTCCCCAAGAAATACATATGATATTATTCTCTTTTTCCTTCTGTTACTTATCTCATTCTTTGTTTCCTACTTTTTTCTAATCCCAATGGGGGAGAAATATGAGCATAATACATATGAGCCTATGAAAGGGGGAGAAATAAGAGACATATGAGAAATATGAGCATAATTTAATTTTACCATAATATAATTCTACCTCTGGTATATTTGTTTTATATCTCTAATACAGTTATTTCATACCTCTGATACATTTTCATATAATACTCTATTCTCTGATACATTTGAAAATTTCATTAGTCACACTGAGAAGTGAGACTCAATGTATTTTATATGGATATCTTAATGATTATTTTGGATTATAATACCATAATTTGTGATTATAAAAAGGGATAGATTGTTGACATCACCTATTTTGATAATCCCAATTATGCTTTAATATGTTTTGATAATCCCAATTATGCTTTAATATATTTTAATAATCCCAATTATGATTTAATATGTGTTTATAATACTATATATGTGTTTAATTACGTCGAAAAATATATCAAAATAATCATTGGAATATGTTAATCAATGTTTATATATGTTTATAAATGCGTTGAAATATATCTCACTCAATATGGATTTGTTTTGCATAGAATAGATTAGTATTCGAGTCACTGATACCGACCTACTGATAGACTAAGTCCACTGGTATGCATAAGTCCACCATTATGCACAATAGCTACCGATACAAATAGAAAGATAGACAACCACCGATATGAAGTCCACCGATAAAAATACAAAGTCCACCGATACAAACAGCTACTGATACAAAGGTCTCAGGTACACAGCTACCGATAAGGCTAAGTACACCTGTAGAGAAGTCTAACGATATGGATAAGGTCACCGGTATGCAGACATTTACTGTTATACCTGAGCTACTGATAGAATAAGTCTAACAGTATGCACAAGTCGACTTATATAGATTAACCTCTACTATTATGAAGTCTACCATTATAAGATCACCGGTATGGATCACTGATACATACGTTCACCAATACATAAAGGTCACTGACATGCATAATAGCTACCGATATAAAGAGATTCCAATACATAGAGCTACTTTTATAAAGGATAACAGCTACCGATACAGAAGAGCTACAGATACAAGATCACTGATACTAAGAGCTACTGATGGAAATCAGTTATAGTTTATTTAAACACTATTTCAATTTGTTTATTTAGCAATGGTAATATTTTGATGTTTTTAATGCACCTTCTATTAATTAGTGATAGTGGTTGGAATTTCAGGAACTGTACCTGGTACCTATAAAAAGGTAATCATTCCTATTACTGGAGCTAAAGCTATATAAGGGAACCTTGAACTACTAAAGACCTGTGGTGGTCTGTCAGTCTTTGAATGCACATACGAGACAATATTCTAGAGATACTCAAGGACTTCCATGAATAGAAGAAGAAGGAAGAATACATACTGAATCCATAAAACCTGAACATTCAAGGGGAAAAGAGCTTCAACGATTTCACTTGCACTCAAGCTGATCAGATTGATCAACCTGGACCTGGAAGTCAAATATAAAAATGACACTCTATTTCTTGACCAAAAACCAGATAAAGACTCAAAGCCTCATCTTCATCAATACAAGGAGTCCATAGATTCCCTCAAAACAAATAGATCATTCTAAACTCATCTCTATCTATTTAGCTCTATTGTGTTTCATTTATTTACATTTTGAGTAGTGTGTGTGCTCTGTATTATTAGACACACACTATCTCATGTGCTGAACTAGAAGATATCTAATATCCTCACTCAATATTTATAAATATTTTTATTCCCACTATGGATAGTGGTAGAGGTCATGTGTGACCTGGATAGCTTGTGTGCTATTGTTTTGTTTTTCCCAAAAAGAACTGTGGTAGAGGTCAAATGACCTGGACAGTCTGAGTACTGTTACTAACCCCGATTGAGGATTTGGATCATATTTTATATAAATTTTTTTAAGAGGACTAAGTGTCATCTTGAGACTGAACCTCTTGGTTAAAGTTGTTGTTCTTGTTTATTTTGTTTTAAACTATATTTAATATTCTGCTGCTAAGTACTTTGAAATACAAATCTATTTTAAAGTTACTCTGATAGTTAAAGTAGCAAGTGTTTTTTATTTATTGTAAAGAATTATGTTAGTTTCAAAAGCTAATCTAATATTCAGATTAGATTAATTGATAACTAATCAATATCTTTAGAACCTAACTAAACCTTTACTGTATTACAAATTCACTACAGTTTATCTTGTTATTTAAATTGGGGGATTTTTAATAGAAATATTGTTAACAGAAAATTTTAATTGGAACTCAATTCACCCCCCTATTGAGTATCCACTCCGACCAACACTTTGATTTGATGGAGAGATCTCATAAAAATAACTCTCACTCTCAAAATAGAGCTAGATAATGTGATTCTAGGTACACCATAAACTCTTAAGCAATTAATTCATAAGAAGGAAAAAAATATCAAGGGGCAAAAGTAAGAAATTACATAGTGAAAAGTAGATAATCAGGAAGGATCAATCAATTAAATTAATTGTGTAAGGTATGATTCTTTTTAATTATATCCTTATACAGGTAATATCCAAAACCAGATACCACTAAATTAAACTTCGAGCTGGTGAGTCACATGAACTCAAGAACGCCTCACTATATGCTAGAGGCTACTGACTAGCAGTGAGGGAATAAGGTGTGTCTATAGGGAGACTATTCCCTTATTTCATAGTGAAAAACAATATTAGTAATCATACATGTCAATATGGAAAGAGTTAAATCAGCTAGACAGATGATAATTATCCAAGAGATGAATATATAAACAATGATATAGGTAATCTCATATACAAAATGACATGTCATGTATTATATATACAAATATGGAAAATGATTATATACTATTACAACACTTATATCAAAACACCAAAAATATCAAAAAGGAACTATCCCAGCTAGCATCATGATCCTAGCTTGGTCATATGCTCCTCTGCTCCAATGGACATAAAAAATCAAGAATAAATATATAGGAACCTTCCATGATCCCTACCTACAAACATATAGTCTATCTGGGTACCCAATGGTTGCCCAAATAGGTTGTGATGTTACAATTAGTAATCCACCACCAACAGTGTCAATAACAAATCCTGTCTATCTACTACAAGATAATGTAATGTGTAAGGTATATAATAGGTACAATAGTAATATGCGTGAAATTACCATAAAAAGTAATAATTGTAAAGTGGCACTTTTAGGACAAACAATGGTACCTAAAAATTAAAAGTCAGGCTCCCTTAAAAAAGGGTAGTGGTAAAATCATAATTAAATAGGTGTAGTATAGTCTAGTCATTCCATTGTGATCTAATACCCATACCAGGTATATATGTAAAACATACCAAAATAAACCACAATTGTCTCATATAGCTAAGTGCATATCATCAACCATGACAAAAAACTATAATAATATATATACTATTCCTCACAGACTTTCTATATAACCAAAGTTTTTGACCATGAAGGGATGAATCCAATGTATAGAAGACCATGTAATCCATGTCGAGTCCCAAGGGAACCTTGATGGAAACTCGGTAATGACTTGGTTGGAGTCCAAGGATAATGTCAATATTCCATTTCTAGTATGAGTCCATGAAAAAAATCCAAGGGGTAGTAAGGCTGAAGGCATCCTATAGAATCACGATCCAAGGATGTAACATGTCCAAGGAATCCACAACCATAAACATGATCTATGGGAGAAACTTCCTGGGAATATTTGGAATTATGATCCAAGGTATACCAACCAAGGAATACACTACCATTTCAATTCATTATCTTATTTAATTCATCATTTCATATTCAATTACATTTCATGAGTTCATCCAACTCAAATAAAAAATTCTATAAATTCCATTTAAACAATTATAAATTCACACCATGTTATCACATGGAAAAGGAGCTATAACTCTCTCTTAATCAATCAATTCAATTCAATTTAATAATTTTTTAAAGTCTTCATCTAATTAAGAAATCTCACACAACCACCATGGGTGGTATAACAAAGGTAAAATAAAAAGTCACACTCCATGCCTATCCTAGGTTAGGGAAACAAACTCAAAAAATATCAATAGAATTAGTTGGAATCCCATATAGTTTCGATTATATTTATTTCAAGAATTCGATTCATTTTAGGGGAACCTAAAAAATTAATGGAACGTGTAACAATGAAAAATAGCTACATAAAACACCAAACTAGAGGGAAAATTTATATAAAACACACAATATGTCTGTATTAGAGAAATTATCCAGTATTAGTTTCTGTTTCGACCCAAATTAAATGTAGAATAATGAACAAATGAAGAACTTGAAAATAGGTAATATTATATCACCCTTAAATAACTCTGTTGATATGAAGTGAAATGAAGAATGAAACAAGATAATGGAAGAACATATCAGCATGGATCCAATGAGAGAAACAACTCTCGGTTCTGAGTTTATATTGAGAATCTACTTCACATCCTACCTTTTGGTTTTCAAAGTATCTCTTGCATCAAGGTTCTATCTGTTAGAGGACAGGAGAAGGAAAAACTATGTTTTATAACATTTTAACAGAGAAATGGTCATTCTCCCTCTTTTATATGGATTTCGTAGTTTTGATACACAGTTCGATAAACCATAGACCAACCGTGTTCCCTTCACTATGTTAAATGGAACCTTTCATAGTTTCATATAGATAGTTTTCCTAATGTTGAAAAAAATGTATTATTCATATTTGCTAAGATATTTCAGTTCATTGCACCAACATGTGGCCCAATATTCATGGTTTCCTAAAACCATGAAACCTCATGCACCCCACTATCAAAAACTGTATAGTTAGGAGTAAAAGTGTATAATTTCTTACATGGTTTCTACTAACCATATGACCTTCCCTATTTTTCCAAAAATCTGGGCTCCAGTCTCCGAACAATTTGTGAACAACACCCGTGACCTAAATGGATTCTCACATATGGCTATAAACAAGCATTTAATCCAAAAAACCAATGACCTTAACCTCATAGGAAAACCAAGGATCTTATAATCTCACCCATTAATGAAATTTGTCCCTAAATTTCCCTCTCAATTGATTTCAAGAATTGCTTGAGAATAACTCTAAACACTCATAACATACTTCAGCCTCCCTCTCCCAAGTCTCATCTTTTAAATGTTCATGCTTCCATACCTCCCATACTATAGGAATCGACTGGACTCATAATACCTTTGTGCTGCAATCAAAAATACATAAAACATTCTCCTCAAAAGACACATCTACTTGCAACTCCACCTCATCTGGCTATAGAGTACGAGCCAAGTGTAAGTGATAATTTCATAATAGAGATACATGGAATACATTGTGTATGTCTTAGTACATTTGAGGTAACTTCAACTGATAGGATACCCACATGACTCTCTCTTAAATCTCGAACGATACGACATATCACGATGAATGCTTACCCTATCTCTTAATCCGTCTATGTCCCAGCATTAGCGAGATATGTAAAAAAACCTGATCACTAACCTCAAACTCTAGAGGATGTTGATGATGATTGTTGTATGATTTATATTGAGACTATATTATATCCATCTTCATTCTTATCAATTGAAACTATTTAGAAGTCTATTTCATGATATGCAAACCTAGTAAAGCTACCTCTCTTGCCTCTAACCAACACAAGGGTTATCAACATGGCCTACCATACAAATCCTTATAAGGATCCATCTATATTTTTTTATTAATAAGTATTTTTTGTTGCAAAACTCAACATGAGGAATATTCCTTTCCCAAAATCCCCTAAAAACTAGGATCTATTCTCTCTGCATTTCCTCAAGAACCTGAATCATAGGCTCTGATTGGGACTCAGTGTGAGGGTAGTATTTTTAACACAGAATCAATAATGTACCCAACACCCTTTATAAACTCTATAAGAATAAATAAATAAATTAGGAATACATATTCCATACAATGGTTTGAAGAACCTCATGAATTCCTAATATCTCATGGATATAACACCTCTCAAGATTAAATAGTAATAATTTCCCCTTCATTGGAAGGAAATGAGAAACCTTTATGAGCTTATCCACAATAACCGAAATGACATCACTACCTCAAGGCAACCTCAACAAACCAATTGAAAAATCCATCATGATATTTTCCCATTTCCACTCAGGAATGGTTAACTGGGGTAAAATCCATGTTAGTCACTAATGTTTCTCCTTTAATTTCTGATAGTTAGAATACCTCTTGAAAACATAAACCACCTTTTATTTCATCCCCACCCACCAATACTGGTGAGGTAAATCTTGATACATTTTGGTAATGACGGGATGGACTGCCCAAACTGAAGCATGAAACCCCTACATTATCTCCTCACATATCTCTATTGGAACCCAATAGTAACCACTTATACACAGGATCTCATCCTTTCCCACAGTCCAACCAGTATGCGGATCCTCACATACCACACTCTCCCATAAAATGAGGCCCTCAACTTCAGAAAGCAATATCATTCTCACACTATCTAGAAGAGTAGTGATCACTATTAAAGATAAATGAAAAGTATTCCCCTAACCATCCTATTCCTACATGTAGATCTATAAAAACAAATATAAAAGTTTTCATTCACTACTGGCCTCTTGAATTGCTTGTATCTGATTCCACCTTCTCTATGAATCATCCATTTCATTTTCCACTCGTGGAATATAGTAAAGATAAAAATCAAAATAATGTAGGAACTAAAACCCCATATCACTTATTTAGATTCAAATAATGCTATGTAAATATATACATGGGTATTTTTTGGTCCTTTTACACCAATAAACACTCTCACAATAAATAGTTTCACCATTAGTGAAATGCATGAACAACCACAGGAAACTCAAGATCATGTTTTTTGTAATTCTACTCATGTTCCCTTAGCTGATGAGAACCGTATTCCATGAATCTATACTCCTAAATCATAAAAAAAATCCTATCCTCATACATAATGTGTCACAATGCAATGTATAACTTCATATTGTATATGGTGGAATTAGGAATGACATTGATGTGAGTCTTCCTTTCATTTCTTGAAATGATATCTCACAGGTATTTGTCAATATAAACTTAACACCCTTCATAATCGAGATCATCAATAGTTTTTTCTAAGAATTATTTTTCCTATTTTAAATTAATATAATATCAAAATATCCCAAATTATCTCAATATATTAATGGAATTATTTGGATTTTCCTAGGAAACTAATAGCTCTCAAATTATCTGGGTAAACTGTTACTTCTCTCTCTGAGAAAATATGACCCAAGAAGTGAATTTTATCCATCCAGAAGTGGTACATTGTGATCTTAACATATAAATGATTATCTATTAGTGTATTCAAAATGGTCACAATATATATGACATAGTCATGTAGATTGAGAGAATACACGAAGATATCATCCATTAAAACCACCACAAATGAATTCAATTAAGGACGGAAAACTCAATTAATCAGTTCCATGAAAACTCTTGGTGCATTCATGAGACCACATGGTATAACCAAATTCTCATATAAACTATACATTCACCAATGAAATGTACGAGGTTTACCTATAGGTTTTATAATCAGATGATGATATCTAGATCTCAAATCAGTTTTTGAGAATACCAAATATCCTTAGAGATAATAAAAATGAAATCTATTTTTGAAAAGGGATTCTGGTTCATAACCATCAGATGGTTCAATATTCTATGATTCAAGAATATCATGAGGTTACCAACCACATTTTTTTCAAAAAGGACTAACAAACCCCATGAAGTAGTATTGGGTTGTATAAACCCCTTTTCCTCAAAGTCATATAGCTACCACTTGAGATCCATCAACTCCATATTATAAATCCTAAAATGAGAAATGGATAGTAGTGCTATTCTTGAAACTCACATGATAGAGAACGCCACCTATCTATCATGAGGTAAACTATAAAATTCATCCATGTAAACATCCCTGAAACAATCAACAATTGGAATGAACATTTAATGATGTTTTCCCTAATCATACAGATATAAAATATCAATCTAGGATGTCATACTTCCCAAACAACAATTTTCAAGTCTATCTATACTTATATAGACATCACATTCACCCATGTGAATAAAAAATTATTCATATGGTGATGTGAAAATCACCATCTAGTAATAAAAAAAGAAAATTTATGCTTGATAAGAAAATAATTATCCTACCTAGGGTATGACATCAAACCCTATCATCTCATAGAAAAACATATCTCATATGAAGTGACACCATTCTATCTTAAGGGTAAACCCCCTGCACTAGCGTACACCATCCATTACGACCCCCATATATTTATAAAGTGACACGATGCCATTACAAAACTGAACAAAAAGACCAAGGATTTCCACCACAAGTCTATATAGGATACAATTCAAATAAAATATTTTAGAAAGATCATAAACAAGAATAGATGATACTTAGATCGTATCTCTCACTATAGACAACATGGAGCTACGCTCCTTGAGGGTAGGCTGCACAGAATATATTTGGCCTACACCATGACCCTGTGAAACAACCTCACTACCCAGAGTAGGACCACTCTACCATCTAAGAACTACTAGTGCCTGGCTACCTCGACCCTGACCACCACCTCTGTCTAATATAATGATACATATCCACCTCTCAGACTGAAACAAAGCTATTAAACCCATTCTTGAAACTGGAGTCAGAGCACACCCCTTCCACTAATTATTAGAGGGAAAGTGTTAGATAAATGCTATAAGTTTTCCATCATTCCACAAGCTTAGCACTAAACTAGGTCTTGATCACAATGATTATTCATATATCCAAATCTTCAATAGTAATTACTAAAGACTGATCTAACTACACTAACAACTTGGATGGTACTAACCTCACATTAAGCCTCAAAATGGTGATTCCTTCTACTAGAAGTTGAACCACTTAGTTGAGAAGATAAAATACCATGATCTACACCCCTATATCCCCTAAGGTTCTGGTCTATAAGAATCCCTTAATTCACTATCTCAGTAATATATGTTAACCTAGACATGTTTACATGAAATCTAATTACGTGTGAGAGAATTTCCTCAAAGTGTCTCACCCTTGATAACTCATCAACAAGACATATTAGAACAAAACATTGAATCTCTGTAAAGAGTGGTGAATATTTCATAAGAGTCATCATGACTTTCTCTGTAGGTATAAAATCAGTAGCATGATTTTCTCTTAGAGTCTTAGGAAAAAAACTAGTCATACAACCTTGATTGAAAATACCTCCAAACCTTATATCATAGTGTATCAACCTAGTTCATAATATCCCATTAGCTATATTCTTCTCCCAGAAGAATATATTTTATGAGATTTATTATCCTCTCAGGTTGTGTCTCTAGAATATCGAATATCAAAAACGTAGTCTCAAGCCACAACTCAACAGCCTACGGACCTCCATACCCAAAAAATGTGGATGGATTCTTCTATTGGAGCACACACCTCAAATATAGCATGGATGAGCTTGGTTGTAGTGATCCCTAAAAAGTATGCATATAGCATAAAAAACCCTCACAGAACTATTCCATATCACTTGTGTCCTGTTAAACCATGAGTGCCTTAGAATGAACTGTAGGAGTATCTACTGGTATCCCATGGGCCAACACCTATAGAGTATGGTTGTCATTACCCTCCTAGCATATGGCTAGAGGTAATTATGGTGTCATGCCTTTGTAATTCCAAACACAGACCTCTGAAAAGATCGATAACGATATGAATTGTCAGGAAACGAATATGGTCGCCATCAAAACTGGCACCAAACCCAGCCCGTGACAAGGCCCGATGGGCGTTACCAATCCCCATGAGCTGGCACAAGTTCCTGAGTGTCATATAATAAAATTTAGGAACGATTTACCCAAGTTAATACACATTAAACAAAAAACAATTCTAATAGAACAAATCTGGATTTTTAAAACAAAACCATCTTCTACAAAAATTATGAATTGAAATACATAATTTAATAAAATACTCAAATACTCAAAAAAGAGAACATAACCCAATGTATATCCCAAGAACCTCCTCAAGGAAATAGAAACCACCCTCATTCCATCTCCACAACACAACATCATGAAGGTCCACTAAAGACTCGTACCATTGGCACAAGAAGCTGTACCCAAACCTGTGACAAAAAAACCAAGTCTACTTACTCCCAAGGGTGTAAGTAGGGTTTGATACAGATCCCAGTATGATACCATAACTATGATATTCCATGTGATAAACATTCAAATACAAAAAACAATTTTTTTTTCATAAACATAGAATGCTAGTAAAAATTTCTAAAAGATGCAACTTTTAATAAAAACAGTTTTCAAGTGGGGAATTTTAATGAATCAACACTTTCTAAACTATTTCCAATGATACTAAATTCTCTAGCCAACCATACCATATTACAAAGGTAAGAAAAAATTAACTAATGAGCACAAGCAATGGAAAAATAATCTCTATGTACATTCTCGGTGTGGGTCCCAGGTACCTCATATATCGGTGAGAGTAACCATCAAAAAATCTATTCTCATGCACACAATCCACTAGTAGGGACCATACCCATAACCTATTTTCCCCCATAATCATCATAATCATAGTCTACTTAGTGTTGTCATCGTTAATATATCTATGTGAAACTGAGGCCAAACCCCTGGGTATCACAAACATACTTGTACAAGTCCAACAACCTAGATTCTTGTGATTCCCTCTTGTGCTCAAACAAGTTCAAAAGGCCATGAAATATAATTTTCACATGAAAATAAAACTTATAAATCAAAAATTCACCAAACCTCCCACATCTATATCACCCAAGTCACATTATACACTTTTTCATTCAAATGCATTTTGAAATCATACTCACACCAAAATAGCCCACAACAATTTTCTCATATCTTTCATACTTCAACAAATACGGTAATTTTTTTATAAAAACTTTACAAGATAGTTATAGACACATTACATCCCACACAAATATCACATATTACTTCATTCATCAACAAAATTCATTTTTCATATCACACTCACACAAAACTTCCCACAAACATGTTTCACACCTATCTTTACATTTGATAAAACATTTCAGAAAATTATAAAACATTTTAAAAATGTTTGGCCCATTAAATCACCACTTTACCATTCAAAAACCCATATTAGGTGAACACACTAACCAAAACTGTACATATACATCCTTTTCCCACTTTGTTTAATCCAATAAAACATTTACAATTTTCATAAAACAAACCCAAGGGGTATAACTGTGTTTTTCACACAAAACCCACTTCAAAACCTCATTCAATGCCAAAATCACACCAATAATACTCCATAAAAAAATTGGAAGCCCTTGAAACATTTATTAAACCACTCTCAGGTGATATAAAATTACCCCAAATAATACCACAAAATATACACATGGAAGACACACATTTTCATAAAACACTTTCAAAGAGTGAAGAAAGGTTTTTCACATAACACCCATTTAAAACCCCCTATTGAGGTCCACGTGACACTAAAAAATTACCGAAACAGAATTGGGATTCCATTTCAACAACTAATAAATCCATTTCACATTTTATAAAACTACCACAAAAGATATCACATGAGTCACACTTGAAAAATACACTCTTCAGACAAAAATGTAACATTAATAATAAATGATTTAATATTGGTACCAAAAATGGTTTTCTCACCACACACAACAGATTAAGAAGTTGATAAATTAATAATCCAAGACAGTTAACTCATAAATAATTTCTTACACATGGAATCAGCTACATTTTGAGTCAAAACTACCAAAATATTGGTGTGAAACTTCAAACGCACCTCCACCGCACCACAAGGGAGTGAAATCCAACCTAACACCTCAATATTATACAAAAAAGAAAAAATTTAAACCGTAGGTTAAAACCCTAACTTATGGAAATTTTAGAACTCCATAAAGGGTGAAAGAAACCCTAAGGAATGGGAAGAAATCCATGATAGAATTACTTACTTTCATGGTTTTGATTCTTCCCCCATCGAATCTCCCTTCAAAATTGAGTTCCTAGGGACAGAAAGATAGCTTAGAGGCTATCCATATAGGTAGGTCACTAAATGGGGATGAATGGGGAAGATTGAGATTTATTACGAAAGGGTAAAATTGGAATTACAAAAGATTTTTAATGGACTTGACACCCATGAACAGTTTTCCTTCATGGTTTAGTAAACTGTGCGGCCTAACCATGGGGTCTGTTATGGCCACCGAAAACCAAGACATTATTCTCCAATTTTAGAGGGGGTATAAGGGGGAATCCAAGGTGGAAATACATGACATGTATAGGGGAGAAAACATACCAAAAGAAACCATACTTTTCATCCCCAAACTCATCCAACTCAAGGGTAAAAACCACCTCAACAACTTATCCCACATGTGGTTCCACTGGGAGTGTAACTAATACCACTCCAAAACACCACAACCTCACACCATCCCATTGAAAAAATAGATACCAATTACCATAAATACCCCCATGACTAAGGTCATATATCAATAACACAGGAGGCACAAAATGTTCACACTCGGAACATCCGGAAACTAAGATAATGCTAAGAATGAAAAGACAATTTGAAACAAAGCTTGGAATTAAAAATTTGAGTGTGATAATTCTCCCCACTATAATGCTTTCCACCCTCGAAAAGACACTGCAAGGCCAAAGAAAAAACCAAACCCAATTGAGTAACCAAGATGTACTCCCTTGCCAAGATTTCCCCCCAAAGGAAAAATACATCCAATGATCAATTAAAGAAAGAATACGATCACAAACCAAAACTAACACCACTTTATTGAAATTATCAAGCACATTCAGACATTATCCAAAAATAAAACTCCTCAAACACTACCCAAACAAGTTTCAAGCAACATACCGAAATGAACAACAACAATGAACAAGGTTACACTTACCTTGCTTTAACTAAACCATTGAGCACTCTCCAATCCCAATGTTCACCCAAGGAAAATGTTGGTATCTAGATAGCTTCAAAAGATAATACCTACCACCATGCCAAGGACAATGATAAATTTGAGTTACTAGTATATTGAGACACAATTGGGATCCCCACTATAAGGGATAACTTAAATTTTCCTGATACAGGATCAGGACACTAACAAGGGAAGGACCGAACAAACTTATCAGTACAAGAGGTAGACTTACATTAAAAATTTCCAAAAGAACTTACATGAGATTAATTGTGGGTCTCCCCACCATAAGATCCGAACATCTTAACCAACCATCATAGGCTGACAAAAAATGATCCCAAAACATAAAGAGTTGGGACGAACGAATGGTTAGTCCACACAGTTTGGGGAGTCGTGTTCTGACCATGCAGATCATTCTGTCTTCTTGGATTCTTGGAACACGATCAATATTGACCATGTGAAAACAGTGTGCTCAACCTATCTAACCAAATTTCAAACCTTTCTCTAAAAATTAAATGGAGTCTAAAGGGGGAGGGAATGAAAATGGGGGATAACATGGACACGAGGTCCTCCCACCTATTTCCATCAAACAAGATCAACAAAAGAAAAATGAAGACACCAGAGGTTTAAAATATTCCCCATAATTCATAATAGGGATATGACTTTGTATAAGGGTTTACACAACTCGGGGATTTCCCCTAACTACGTTCCATCTTCTCTCTGGGACTAATGGCTAGAGCTCAAATTATTGAAGAATCTTCGGCCTCACAGTTAGGCTTCAGAAACCCTTGAATAGAACTTCTACTTTTGGTTCCATGAACAACTACACCAAAATCCCTGATAAGTTTACCAAGACATAAAAAATTCGAAAATCACCTTCCCTAAGGCAAAATTTCATTGAAATAAGGGATTAGAAGGCGCACACACATAACACCATGTTTCTTCGGGTGAGAAAAAACAGCCATAAAAGACACATATAATCACCATCCTCTAAAATAGAGGATTTTGATGTTTTTCCAAGTGATAAAAACTAAAAACATAATAGAGACTCTTAGAGGATTTCACGAACTTTAACATTACAGTCCAATGAGAACATTTCATCACACAGTATCACCGAACATGGCCATTATGATTGATAGAAATAATACATGGAAAGGGATCTTATTCCAAGTCCCCAAACAACACACAATTCATGAAAGTGGCCATAATAGCCTCTCATGACAAGATTTCACGCACTAGTGGTTTAATGTGAACTCCTACTTTGAAGAGACTACGAAGGACCAAGAATCCCTCTTAAACACCATCCAGATACTCATCCACACTAACAACCCCAGACCACTTCCACCTTCGACGAATTAGGTAACTTAAGAAACTATTGTCTCTTTCAACATTCCACAAGCACTCTCTAGCTACAAAAAGATCCATAAAAACATATAAAGGAAATGGTGTATACTCAATCTCAAAAGATAAAGAGAAAAGATACCTTATATTGATCAATAGGAGGGTCTTCCAACGTAGAAACAATCCGGGATGCACTTGAGTCATGCAATAACCCTTAAGGGGGGGTGGGGGTATCTTATCTAATGAAAGATCCCAAAGTCCCAACCAAGCTGGTACATTGGTAAAAAAATTCCAAAATCCATATCCAAACACATTAATGGAACCACCATAAATATATCCTGAAACATTTCTCATAAGATACCACTAACCAGCCCTTCGACCTAGCGTACCAACCAAACACAAACCCAAAACCCAGTTCATACAAGTTGTGTTCTTGGACTCAAAACATCCCACAACATCAAAATTTAAAAAAAAAATAATACAAAGCATACAAAACTAGTCATAAAGCCATCATGTTTCCCTTTTAAAACATTAAATTGAAAACAAAATGTTCATCGGTTAGCATATCCACCAATGGTACCCCATGGGCCTCACACATTCATGTTTCCATGCCACCAAGCACCCTCCTCATATCCATCACATCACTCATCCATCCATGCCATCAAACTTCAATCATCCCATATAACCCTATTTATGTGGTCACTCAAGGAAATACCAAAGTTTATAACAAAAATTATTTCCACTTTTCCAAACCAAAACAGTCATCCAATACTTCTATTTTTTTCTCAGACCTGCTAACCAAAAAATCAGACCCAATTTACATCGTACCAAACTTTTTAGAAAGACACAATAATTCAAATTAAAACTAACTTTTATGTAATTCACATCAATTTCAAAGCATCTCATCCAATTAAAAAACCATTAAATAGTTTAGAAAACTATATTGGAAACACGTTTTCAAAAACATCTTTAACATAGTTCCTACTATCAAAAGAGGTGTAAACACACCATTTTCCATTTCAAAACAATTCTAAAAATTCAGTTAAACCATTTAAAAAAATCAAACCTTTCGGACATTATTAGAAAACCATTTCAAAAAAACTTCACGCTTCTTAAAACAATTTTATTTTAAAAAAAACGTAACTTTCAAGATTCTGAAACTAAAGGACACAAGACGATGAGAGAAGAAACTAATTTTAGTGGGTGACTTGGACATATGGTTGGAGGCCATACGCCAATATCTTAACCATAATAGAGAGTGTTCTATGGAAATATCCTCATCCCCACATGGATTTACAGGACTATGTGCTCACTGAAACCATTAACCTAACTCTATTTTCATTTCCCCTAATCATCATCAAACTAAGAGAACCAAAGGGCTCAGATAAATCCTGAATTCACCTAGCTACAAAAATCCCATCATGATGTGTGTTGCCCAGGAACACTACCCATAATTTAAATGCCAAGTCCCAAAAATCCTAACTCCAAACTATCTCGACTCCCCCCAGATAACAAAGCCCAAGAGACATAACATCCTTTGATACCATTTTCTCACGAACAGGGTCTGGTTGCCATCAAAACCAGCACCAAACTCATCCCACGATATTTCCCTAAGGGAATTCTTGATACCCACAGGCTGGAACAAGTGTCTGTGTGTCATACAATAAAATTTGGGAATGATTTACCTGAGTTTATAAACATTAAACAACAAACAATTCCAATAGAACACATATGGATTTTTCTAACAAAATGATCTTTTACAAAAATTCAGAATTGAATTACACAATTTAAAACAAAATAGAAAGACTAAAAAAAGGGGAAAAACCCAAAGGACATCCCGATAACCTCTTCATCACAAGAGGCCATACCCTCAAGAAATCTCCACAACACCGCATCACGAAGGACCGCTAAAGACATGTACTATTGGCATAATAATTTGTACCCAAATGCGAGACAAACAAACAAATTATACTTATACCCAAAGGTTTAAGTAGGGTGTGATCTGTAGCCTAGTATGATAACACCACTAATAGATTCCACGTGATAAAAATTCAATGATGAAAATAATTAATGTTTTCATAAACATGGAATGTGAGTAACGATTTATAAAATATGTAACTTTAAATAAAAACAATTTTCAAGAGGGACATTTTATTGAATCCACACATTAAAAAATAATGACAACACTATTGAAATTTCCATCCAACCATACCGTATGATGATGGTAAGTAGAAAGTAACTAATGAGAATAAGCAATGGGAAAATAATACCTAGGCTCTAGCTTGTTGTGGGTCACAGGTACCTCATATCTCGGTGAGAGTAACCATCACAAAATATTTTCTCGTGCACATGATCCACTATTAAGGATAATAAAAATAACCTAGTGGTCCCCCATTATCATAATAATCATAATAGTTTAGTTATTATTGTCATCGTTAATCTATCTATGTAAAACTGATGCCAAACCCCACAAGATCACAAGCATACTAGTACACATCCACCCACCTAGATACCCAGGTTTTCCTCTTGTGCTCAAACAAGTTCAAAAGGCCATGAAATATAATTTTCACATGAAAAAACCACTTCCACATTATACATTCACCAAAAAAACCACGTTTATATCAAAAAAGTCACATCATCCACTTTTTCATTCAAATGAATTTTGAAATAATACTCACACCAAAATAGCCCACAACACATTTCACATATCATTCACACTTCAAAAAATCTTTTAACAATTTTATAAAACCTCTACAATATAGTAAATGTCACATAACATCCCACAAATGTATCACATAATACTTCTTTCATTAATATAATTCATTTTTTCACATTACACTCACACAAAATAGCCCGCAATTGTGTTTCACGCCACTCTTTCCATTTGATAACACATTTAAGCAATTTAAAAAACATTCTAAAAATGTTTGACATCATAAATCACCACATTAACTTTAAAAACCTATATTAGGTTATCATACTCACCAAAATAGGACATATAAATCCTTCTCCCACTTTTTTTAACCCAATAAAACATTTACAATATTCCTAAAAAAACCCAAGGGGTATAACTATGTTTTTTCACACAAAACACATTTCAAAACCCTCTTTCAAGGCCCAAATCACACCAATAATAATCCATAATAGAATTGGAATCCCTTGAAACATTCAGTAAACCACTCTCAAGTGATATAAAATTACCCCAAATAATACCTCAAAAGATACAAACGAAAAACACACATTTTCATAAAACTCTTTCAAGGAGGGAAATAAGGTTTTGCATGTAACACCCATTCAAACCCCCCTCTTGAGTCCCACATAACACTAAAACATTTTTTAACCTGAATTGGAATCCCATTTCACAATATAATAAATCCCTTTCACATTTTATGAAACTTCCACAAGCGATATCACATGAGTTACATTGGAAAAATTCACACTTCAAACAAAAAAGTAACTTTAATACTAAATGCTTTACTATTGATACCGAAAATGATTTTTTCACCACACAAAATAAATTAAGAAAATGAAAAATTAATAAACCAATTAATCTAACTCATAGATAATTTATTACACAAGGAATCACCTGGCTTTTTAGTCAAAACCCCCAAATCATGGTGTGAAACTTCATCTGCACCTCCGCCGCACCACAATGAAGTGAAATCCAACCTAAAACCTCAATATTGCACCAAAAGGCTCACTATTAAAGCCTAGGTTATAAACCTAACTTCTGGACACTTTATAACTCATGAAAGGGTGAAATAAACCCTTAGGGATGAAATCAATGAGATAATTACTTACTTTCATGTTTGTGATGTTTCTCCAATCAAATCTAACTTCAAAATTGAGTTCTATGGGAGGAAAAGATGGAATAGAAGATATTTGTTGAGTTAGGTCACGAAATTGGTAAGAATGGCATGGATAATATATTATTACATAATGGAAAAATAGGGATTACAAAATATTTTTAATGACCAAGACACCCTTGCACAGTTTGCCTACAAGGTTGAGTAAACCGTGCTGCCTAACCGTGCATCTTGTTCCGGCAAACCAAAACTAAGAAATTCTACTCTAATTTTAGGGGGTCCAAGGGGGAAACCAAGGGGGAAATATAGTCTAGGGACATGGTAGAAATATTCCAAAAATATACCATCCTTTTCACCCCTAAACTCATCCAAAAAATGGTGCAAACTTCCTCAAAAACTTACCCCCAAGTGGTTCCACTAGGATTGTCACTAATCCCACTCCAAAACACCACAACCTAACACCATCCCTTTGAAAAAACACGAGACTAATTACTGTTCAATTCCCCGCAAGACTAAGTTCATATATCAATAACACAAGAGGCATTAAATTTCACACTTGAAACTCCTAGAAACAAAGATAAAGCTTAGAACCACAAGAGGATTTGAAACAAAGCATGGAATTGAAAATCCGAGTGTGAAAAGAATCATATTATAAAATTTAGGACATGTCAAAACCTTATTATAAACACATCACACCCATATTACTTCTCTAAAATATATTAATGGGTAAAAAGTAAGAGTCATAACATCACTATAGACATTTTCTACTAGCCACTCAAAATATGGGTGCTTGATAAGTTCTCTATTTCACAATTTTAATTTCCATTTGAATTCATATTCATTTAAAATTTCACATTAAATGGTTGAACCAAGTGGTTCACCACTTCTTATTCATAAGGATCCATACACCTCATGAAACAATGTTTGTTATCCACTTAATCCATGCCATAACACATTCCAATTTATGTGAACCATGGTTCATGACTCCACAGGCCACAATTGACTACATATGGGGTCTATTTTAGCCTAAGAAGGAAATGTTTTTTTAGGTTATTAAGGACACTAAGTACCAAGTATTTTTTCCAATATCCTTCAAAAATCATTTATTTAACCCCAAACATATCACAAAAGGCAGATATAACAATGTCATGATTTTAACAAATACATCCTATATGGAATGGCATAATGTAAAACATGTGAAACCTGAAAAGTGACAAAATGAAACATGATATTCATACCCTCATGTCATTTGGAAATGATAAAACATATCCCAAATAATATACATTATAACATCAAAACACAAGCGAATCACCCAATGGATGAATCAATTCAACTTTAATATCATAAAATCTATAAAAACCTGTTCCATTCTTGGAAATTTGGATTTTCATGTAAATGGGTTAGCTAATACATGGGAAATCTAATTATAAAATTCCTATAACTTCCTATTCCATATCTATTGTCTCAAAATCTAATGAAACCAGAAAAATAACATGCTATGATACCACTTTGTGACATCTCAAATCAGATGCCTCTAAATGGTTCCTTGAGCTAGTGGGTTTTATTGCCTTAAGAATGCCTCCTCATATAATAGAGGCTACTAAATAGTAGTAACTTCCTAGGGTGTGTCTATGGAGAGACTATTCCCTCATGTTAGAGTAAAATGTAAGCGTATTGATCATATTTGTCAATAGAGGAAGTAATAAATCAACCAGAAAGATGATAAATATCTAATATAATAATAAATAAACAATGAAAAATGTAATCAAATAAACACAATAATATTTCATGTCATGTCTCTATAGAGATATAAAATAAGAATACAAGCATCTAGTAAAATAAATTTATCAAAATACAAAAAACACCAAAAATAAACAATCCCAACTAGGATCACAAGCCTAGCTTGGTCATGGGCTCCCATGCTCCTTAGGAGAGAAAAAAATCAAGAATCAAAATGTTGACACTTGACCCGATGCTACCTGCATCCATATAGTCTATCCCAGCACCCAACACCAGCCCAAAAAGGGTTTGAGATAACTATCAATAGGCCACCACCAACAATGTCTATAAAAAATCTTTTCTGTGTGTATGAAGCTAAAGCAATGTGGAAGGAATATAAAGGTACAAAAATTATACAAGAAACAGGAATAGGAAAAAATTTAATAACTATAAAGTGATACTATCAATACAAAAAAGGATCCATGAAAAACAATAGTTAGTCTCACTTAAAAAAGGGTTTTTGGTAAATGAATAATTATACTAGTGCAGTACAGTACATTCATTCCACTATAATCCGATACCTATACTAGGGATATTTGTAAAACATTCCAAAATCCACCAGGGTTGCACCATATGACTAATTTTATAATGTAAACCACATCCATGCCATGTAATCTAGTATATACCATTCATCAAGACCTTTCAATGTAATCAAAGTTTCAAACCAAAAAGGGTTGGGTCAAAGGTATAAAAGACCAAGGTATCCACGTCGAGTCCTAGGAGGATCTCAATGGAAAGTCAGTAATGACTTGGTTGGAGTAAAATGATCATGTCAACAGTCCATTTCCAATGATAGTAAAAGAAATATATACCCAAGGGGTATTAAGGACCAATACATCCTAGATAATCAAGACCCTTAGAGATAATAGGTCTAAGGAATCCACTACTATAAAATAGATCCATAGGAGAAACGTCCATAAAATCTATGGAATCAGGATCCAAGGTATACCAACCAATGAAACCTCTACCATTTCAATTCATCATCTAATTTCATTCAAAATTTCATATTCAATTACATTTCATGATTTTATCCAACCCATATCAACAAATTCTTTAAAATCCATTTAAAAAATTAGTAATCCACCAGAAGTTCTGGTGTGTGGAACAACAACAGCTAGCTACATAAAACACCAAACTAGTGGGAAAAGGTATACACCACCTACTATAGGTCATTAGTATATTAATCATCTATAATTTAAAAAGTATGAACATGAAAATAGGGCATATTAGATTTCACAACAATAACTATTTTGATATATAGTCAAATGAACAATAAGACCATATTGATAAAGAACACATTGAAACAAATCCAATGAAATAAATAGATCTTACTGCATGTTCGTACTGAGAATCTACACCAAATGACACCTTTTGTATTTCAATGGAGCTCCCATGTAAAGGTTCTATCCACTATACTAAAGGAGAAAGAAAATTTATATTTTAAATCATTTTAATGGTGAAATGATCATTTCCCCTGTTTTAACTGGGTCTCATGGTTTGGTTTCATATTTTAACAACCATGTGAAAACCATGAATCCTTCACTAGGTTAAGGGGAACCTTTCAATGTTTTATGAATATGATTTCATAACCATGAAAAAACCATGAAATTCATCATTCTAAATAGTTTTATGTGTCTCTCATAGGAGTGTGGCTCAATCTGTATGGTTTATTCAAACCAAAATAACCCTTCAACCCACTACCAAGAAAAAAATAATTTGGATTAATGGTGTGGAATCTCCCACAAGTTTTCTATTAAATGTGAGGCCTATTGTATTTTTCTAAAAAGACAAGCTCTGGGATTCAGACATTCCCCAGACACCCCTGATAAAACCATGAACACAACAGGTTCTTAGATAATACCATAAATAAGAATTTAAAATAAAAAATGATTCATACGTTATAGTAAATCCCAATAATATACAATACAATAATATTTTTATACATATGTATCCCACTATTTAATTTATTCTTATATTTTTGATCATATGGGTTTACATGTTGAGATGAATCCATCTATCTTGAATCATAAAACCCTTCTTGTATATTGAGATTTTATCGACATTAATTGTATAACATGTACTATATCTATCAATGGTACTGAATTGGATTTGGATGTCTCTATTATTGATATGGAAATCTATGAATGATATTTGGGAATGTATTAGGTGAAATCCTTCAAGTTCCATATTGATTGTTTTCCTCAATAGGTGAGTTCAAAATATTTTAATGGATTTCAGAATCACTTTAATGGATATTTGATGTTGAATATAATAATATTATGACCATTGGTACTAGTGGTTGGGGTTATCTATTATTTTTTTGAAATTATTAACTCGTAACATGTTTATGAAATTAGGCATAGAGATTTTCTAACCATCATTGACCAATTTCCTAATGAGTTTCCCTACAATTTCTCTCAGTTTCTTCCTGAAAGAGAAATGGAATTTATGATTAATATCTTACCAGTGAATAGTCAAATTTCACTTCCATATTAGATTATGGAACCAATGGAATTGAAGGAATTAAAATTACAACTATAAGAGTTATAATGTAAGGGGTTCGAATGACCTAGTATGTCTCCATGGTAAGAGCCCAATCTTTTTTTAAAGAAGGCAGAGGGAAGTCTTCATCTACCATGGATTATCATATGATTAAACAAGTTAAAATCAAGAATCGACATCTTATTCCATGAATATATGTTCTATTTGATAAATCGAGGGGATCCCATTGGTTTTATAAAATTGATTTACAATCAGGGTACAATCAAATTTGATTTTAGAGGGAGTAAATTCCAAAGATAGCCTATAAGATCCATTCTCACAATTATGAATATGTGTTTATTTCATTTGGTATTAATAATTTACCAATAGTGTTTTTATAATTGGATAATTTAATTTATCAATGGTATATTATATTATTTATAGTGTGATTAATTGATTTTATTCAATATTATTCTAGGACAAAGGCTGATCATAAGAGAATCATGGATATAGTGTTTTGTATCTTACTAGAACATCACATTTGTTCTAATATTTCAATGCATGATTTATGGATACAATGGTTATGTTTCCTTTTTCATGTAATCTAAGAAAGAGGAGTTTATGTATATCCTAAAAATATAGAAGCTATTATATTTTCATACCACTAAGGAATATGTTTGATACTCATGTTTTCCATGGAATAACAGGATATTACCAATGCTTAATTCATGATTTATGATGACTTTCCTCACCGATGATAGATTTGAAAAAAGAATTGTTCCTTTACAATTGAGTTATGAATAAAAAAATATTTATAAAAGATTATTTTTTGGATTTCATTATTATATATCCATTTGATTTTAGATTTTGGACAATGTTATGTGGTATATTGAGATGCATCAAGAATTGGGTTAGGTTGTTTTCTCATGCAGAGATAACTTCTTGTTTCATATGGCTCGTGAAAATTATGAGTTCATGAGGAAAAATAACAAATTATTTATTTATAATTAGATTCTATAGTTAGTACATTGAAAACATAGAGACATTATAATTATTATTAGAAAATTTTAGTGCTTACGGATCATAAGAACCTGAAGAAAATTTTCTTATAAAGGTATTTGAATCAAAGGAAACATAAATGGATGGAATATATACATATTTATGAATCCTACTTGACTTATGTAATAGGTAAATGGAATTCCATAGTTGATGAATTGAGTAAGAATTCATATAATTAGTTGGATTAATAGACTTTAGATAAGTAGAAGCTAATTGTGGTAATAGAAGATATGAATCTAGATTTCATTGATAATGGGGATATTTCAGTTTTTAGTTCAGATTATTTTGTTCTAGATTTTTTTGAGTAGGTTAAAGATGATCGGACATCTGATACCAACTATTTAACATTGATTTTAAAAATCAATGGTAGGGAGACCATTTATGGATTAAATATAAATAGTATATTGGTGTTATATTTTAGAGTTTAGATCATCATACCTCTAACTTATCAGGAATAGTTTCTTTTTTCCAACAACCATTTGAGATTGGTTATTTATAATGGTATTAAAAATATGTATAAATCACTAAGATCATAATTTTGGCGAGATTACATGAAATTAATGGTCATATAATATGTTTTGATATTCCTCACCAATTAGAAGATAAATCCAGAACATCAATGATGAACTAAAATGTTACACTCTTTACCTATCCCCGTATGGAAATGGAAGAAAATAACTATGTATTTTTTATAGGTCTTACAAAAAAATTAAGATCTATGATTCCTTATGGTTGATTATATATTGACTCATGATGTCAGATCATTTCATTCCTATTCAGAAATCCAATAAATTTGGGGACTTTTCTAAACACTAGATTTGTGAATTTTTAAATATTCATGGTGTTCTAGTATCATTTGTATTTGATGGGGACCCTGTGTTTGAATCTGAGTTTTGGAATTCCTTATAGGAATCCCTAGGAACCCCGTTAACCATTAAGACAATGTATCACCCCCCAAATATATGGATAGTTATAGATAATGATCCAAATATGTAAAGACATGATTGTAGCGTATATGTTGTTTTTTTCACGGCTCATTACAGGAGAATATACTATTTTTAGAGTTCATATATAATAATAGTTATCATGACCTAACACACATGCCTCCTTTAAATGATTTATATAGTCATTCTTGTCATTATTCACTTGGTTGGGTGGGAATTGGTGATACTTCACATATTAGACGTAGTTTTATGCATGATTAAATGGAGAATATTCAAATGACTATAATGATAATGATGAAAAATCAGAGTCATTAGAAATCATATAAATGTCATCTTTGTTGGGTGTTATCATATAAAGAAAGTGATAATTTTTTTCTTGAGAATATCTCCAAGGAAAGGGAATATATATTTTGAATGTAATGGAAAGTTTTCTACATGGTACATTGGACCATATGAGATAATTGAATGAGTTGGTGATGTGTCTTATCTATTGGATTTACATCCAATGTTCATTTTTGTGAACAATGTGATTCATGTGTATTAATTAAAGAAGTAATGACTTGATTCTAACCTTGTGATATGATAGGAACATGTTGATATTGATCTGGATTCTACATTGATTCATATAAAAAATTTAAATTATAGGTAGAACAGAGAGGTTATTTTATGGTCATAAAATATATTTTGTATGGGTTTTCTAGCAGTATGGTTCGATTTATGAAGATTCATTGAACATGAAAAGAAAATGATATAATAATATCCCAAGATATTCTAATGAAATTTTGGCCTCCCACATTATAGGGATGGAATGACCAATGGTGTCGAAATTTAACAACCATATGTTCTAACACATTATCCTTTTATTTGGTATTTTTTGATGAAATAATACTTCGATTGATTTTGAAGAGTTTTAGAAATGTTTTAGAAAATTTTGGATGTTTTTCTAGAAT
This sequence comes from Viscum album, assembly GCA_963277665.1. Lineage (NCBI taxonomy): Eukaryota > Viridiplantae > Streptophyta > Magnoliopsida > Santalales > Viscaceae > Viscum > Viscum album. The sequence continues at coordinate 838,925,235 of OY728126.1, read as the reverse complement.
TGAACGGATTATAAAAATCATGAATTATCTCTAGGAAAACATAAAAGGTTATGTTGGGAGTAACTATGAAGGCACATGGATGGATCATGGTTTTTAGAAAATAAAAACATTCTAGGGGAAAGCATATAGGTGTACAAAGTGAGAAAAGCCTAATTGGAGCACAATTTTTCAAACTGTGAGAGCCAATATTATGAGGGGATGGATTTGATATTGTAGCACCACATGGTTGGTTCCCAATTTTCCAAACCATGTGTCCCATACCATCTACAAACCAGGGTGATGTCTAGTAGCATGATCATGTTTGGTGCAAGATTTTTTTAAATATTACAACCAAGATGTGCTATAGACATTAAATTTTATGAAAATTAAGCTTTAATCTGAATTATGGTTTGGAAACCCTCACTAATATCCAATTATTACAGGTTCTCAAACTACTATCCTATCCTAGGATACTAAGAATATTCCATTCGATCATTAATAAAATAGTGGATGAATCAAAGTGCATTGAAGATTCATAATCAATGATAAGTCATTGTTATTCCTTATTCTTCTCAGATATGTTATCATCCTATATCTCTAAGTCATAGATCTATTATGTTATAAATAGATATTTGTTATATAATGTGAATCGTGATGATATATTTTTTTATATGTTAAAGGGAGTGTGTTGTGAGCCCAAATATTTATTCTCTTAGTTCTATTCTCTAATTTTATCATATGCTAAGAGGTGGTGGCCTTTATCTCATCTCCACATGTAGCTATCTCTTTAAAAGTAATAAATACCACATGATTCTAAAAATATTCTTATGATTTGTTTTTTACATTATATTTAAAATTATATACCACTATTGGAGTTATGTTTCAGGTTTCACTATGTGTTATTCTATTATTATGTGATTAGTTTTGGTTATCATGTTTTTGGTATCAAGTGATATAATTTAAAATGTTATTTGGATGTTTTATGAAACAAATATTATTTTTATGTTCCTTATGAATATTTAATGATTTCTATTTGGATGATATATGAAACCCAATTTTTCTTGGGTTCATTATCTGATGATTTTGATAAGTCATGAAACCCATTTTTCTTTATAAGGTTTATTTATTGATGTGATGATTATTTTTATCAAGTGGCACACAATTTTATGGATTATGAAATTGGTGGGACCAATATCTACCTCTAACATATTTGATAAAGGATTATATATCATGATATAGAAATGTTATATGAACAGGTTAGAATGTAGCAAGGTTCACAAAGAATGATTGTGATAGAATTTTGGTATACAAAAAAATTTATGAGTGAAAAAGTTGGAAGTTATCTAGGTTTACAAAGATAAGAAATCCCATTTTATGATTGTGAAACTTTCTTTAATACATTCAATGGCCTATGTTATATGATTTATATTTTATTTTTATTATTACATGGTAAAAGTTTTATTGTTTGATATTTTATGTTAATATTTTATTCTTATAGTATAGTCTTTTTGTTTTATGTTCTTTTAAATACAATATCTTCCATAATTCATAATTTTACCCATGTTTCTAATATAACCATTATGATATTTGATATGTTATCCGATATTGAGGGTTTGATCCCACCTGTTTTTTGTTTTTACCTTCCCTAGGATTTGAAGATGATTATGTCACCTAGAATATCTAATAGTGGAATTATAATATGGTGAAATGTTCAAAAATATGAAATAATTTTTTATGTTGATAGTCCCTAAGACATAAAAAATTTAATTTCTTAGGTTGCATGACTATTTTTGGATGTAATAATTAATCCATCTAATAAATGTATTATTTATATATGTTTATCTTAGGTCACTTTAATTATCTTGAATTCAAAACTCGATCATTGCAGTTTTCAAACCATGACCAAATTTACAAGAACATTCTATAATAAATTTTTTTTCACAAAAAAACATAGTTAATCTCAATAGAAAAATGTATAATGGAAACTATTTATGGGAAGAAGTATTTTTCTAAACATAATTTCTTCCAAAATCATCCATATATTGATGTGAACAATTCATTTACCTTGAATACATTCTATATTGTTTGGTATGGACTCCACTATAACTAAAACATGCCATATTTCACTCCGTATAGATCCAAACACCAAACTATAATACCAAACCTCTTCCAATAGCTTCCAAACTCCATAAATAAATTAAACTCATCTAAATCATCTAAAATATTTTGAGTTTAAATTTTATTCTTGTATTGAAAATTTTATTGAAAAAAATACAACACAAATGTCACAACTAAAATACAAATCAATTAATTTTCAACTAACAATCCACCCCATTTTGAAAAAAACATAAAAAATTGGATTCATTGACTCTCAAATATCTTACTGGCTATAAAAAAATCCAATTTTTTTTATTCTTTTCTCAATAATTGAACATAAATCACTCGTAATCATAGAAATAAATCACCATGAAATTATTTTTATCCTACATGATCGAACTAGATAATGGAATCAAGAATAATGAAAAATATTTTCAATGTTTTCTATAAGAGTAACTCACATTCACATTCAAAGAGACACATTCACTTAGTTATAAATTTGTCTTCAAAATAATATTACAAAAAAAATCCATCATAGATAATAAATAGAAATATTAAAATAGTTAACACATTCCCCCAAAAAACAAACATTGAATTCATAAGTTTCAATCATAAAAATTCACACCAAATATTTTTTCCCTATAAATAAAAAATATATTCATTGAATTTAGATTAATGTCAACAATTTTGAAAAAAATCTAAATATAGGAGGTGATGGGATGGAACACCATAACCAAACCTTGAGAAAAATGAGGTTAAACTCCCATTGTCAACCTCAAAATTTATAGCGAATATTTTAGAATAATTTTGGTAAATAAATCCACCACTTTCTTTATTGTATGAATAATCCTAAGCTTAAAAACTAATTTCTCAATCATTTACACTATTTAATGGTATTTTATGATAATATTCTTCTCTCAATAATGTTGAAATGGATTCAATAAAATATCAATAGAAATTTTTTTATCATAGACTATAAGAATTTGGAACATCATTTACACCTTGAGATATTCAATATGGCTTCTCATAAATATCTATTAGGGTTTTTATTGTGTTATATAAATATAATCCACATCCAACATACTCAAAGTTATATAACTCTTATTCTTTTTATTATAGTATATATGTAACATAATGGTTTTTTACAAAGGTATGTATCATTTGTTTTCAACTTTAATTCATTGGGTTTGACCTAATATGAATTAATAATACGGATATTGATGAAAAAAGGGTGTCTATTTCTTGTTAGGAGTCAGAATCCCTATCTTTTGGATGAAAAAACTGGGCCACATTGTTATTATAATCCATGAAGCCATGTCTCCATGGTTAGGGTAAACCGTGTGGGGTGTTTTATTAAACAGAAAAAGACTGCACAATTTTCCCAAATAGTGTAACCCAGGCCTCATGAAACTTATGATTTGTATCAGAATTGTGATAGAGGGGTTTTTCATGGATCGTGCACAGTTAGTCAGAACATGTGGATGGCCCATGCATGGGGTCTTTTGCGACAGAGCCTGGTGCATTGTTAGCACACAGTTTGTGGAACCATGCAACCAAATCGTACATCCACATAAAATTGGAAGAAATGACCCTTTTTCTCGTAAGATTCTTATAACCTAAACCCCCTTTCATTCTTCATTTCTAGTAGGTATCACCATATTATTTTAACATTAGAGATATTTTCCCATTGTATCCACCTAGGATCTTCAAAATCATCTCTACACAACCTCAGAATCAAGATCTGTTTTTCTTGTTGGATAACTACTCGTGAGATATTAACTACATATGATCCTTTACTCATTTTTATTTATTTCTATGATGGTATTTTGGTGAGAGATAATATTAACTATTTTTAGGTAATTCTTATATTCTTCTATTTTCTTCTAATCTGGACTGAATTAGAGGCTAATACAGGTTTAATACTTCTCTACAGTCATAAGTTAGGTGGTATATACATTTTACCTAATTTTATAGTTGTTATTACCATATTTTGGCTGTGCCACACACCAGTCCAGCTATGCATTACTTCCTATATTAGTAAACCCCTAAATAACATGATAATTTATGGTTTAAGACATTCCATGAAACCCTTATACTTGGTTATAGGTTTTTGATTTCAATCCGAACCACCCATGGGGTGGGTACTTCCCTTGGTATATGAAAATGCCACCCATGGGGTGAGTTGAACTCATTATTCCATATGGGGAATTGAATGAGGTAGTAATATAGATTTTTAAATGTTGTAAGAACCTAAAGAAACCTTTCCATTAGTGCATAAAAGGAATAAAATAGATAATAAATTGTATTTTATATGATTTTTAAGGTCTTAATGGAATGATTAAAGAAATTATTTTTCAAATAATGAATGAATTGGTTATGATGATAATGGAGGGTTCATGGTATGGTACTGATGATCCAATTGGACTCCATAGACATTTATACTCATTGGATAGTTCTTACATTGATTACTTGGAATCTTTTACACCTTGGATATTGAAAACATAGATGAATTGGTTTCCACACCTTGTATCCTCATTGCATTGACCCCCCTTGCAAATTCTCTTTGGGAACCATCTGTCTTTACATAGTTTTCAATAGATGTGTTGCATGTACTTGAAGAGGATACCTTGATCATTGGCCTGGTATATTTTCCCTTGTATGATGGATACTTGATGAATCAACATAGGCTATTGATGATGATATACTGAATCTTTTAGTTACCCCTTATGATTTGTGTAAGAACCCATATCTCCTTTTCACGTATGCATCTTATTTTTGGGTGTTTTTAAGAAGAAGGGTTTTTTGTTGGAAAATTAATCCCTCCTTCATTTATCATGTTACGTACTATATATATTCAATGATAGTTAGGAACTGATATTTTGGTGGTCTCCTAATGAGATTCATCTCACACCCTATTTGGGCCATGTTTTTGGGCCTAAAAAGATTATATTGTTGTAGGTATAGATAAAGGAAAACACCCTTCTACTTTTGGTACTTGAGTGTTGTGGAGCTAGAGATCATGAGACCAATAAAAAACATGTGATTCTATTAGAGTTACTTTTTTTTACATTGTCTTATTATCTTATTTCTAACATTGGATCTTGATTGGCTGTTTTTCTAGACATATGTGACTTGCATCATTTATATATGTACTCCAGTTATTTATCTACCTTTTGTCTTTTTCTATTGTATATTACTGTTATTCATCTATGTTACTCTGTCAATGTGATAATATTTTCCCCACTATCACACCCAAGGCCCTCACTACTTGTCGGAAGCCTCTAGTGTTTGGGAAAATGCGCATGAGTCCATGTGACCAACCGGGTATGAGGCACCTTAGAGCGACACGTGGAACCGGGACATTACAAAGTGGTATCAAAGGATATTATTTCTTCTTTGACATAATTTTTGGATCCTATAGATTGGGATATGAGGAATATGTTGTTGGTAATAAGCTGTGCTCATGAGTAGCTAACTCGTGTACAGGGAAAGGCCAAAATGCCTTGATTATTGGAATTTTCTGTTTTTTTCAATTTTTACAATTGATTTGATTTCACCATTGGGTGATCCAAATTTTTTGTGATGTTATCATTGATATTATTTATGTTCTGTTTTTATTGAAACCTGATTAGATGAGGGTATGTCTTCTCCTTCATCATATATGCACTTTCTAGAGATCACATGTCATGAATTATTGTCATTCCATTTAGGGTACATTCTGGATTTCTTGTTATTGTGATAGATGTTGTGCTTGGTATGCATGCTATTTTGACAGATGCCGTGATAGAATACTACTATTTAATAGGGTATTGCTAATATGTATAGATTATTTTGAATGGGAACCAAACTTTTGTCCCTGAGGTGTTATGGGCCCTCATGGATTAGAATTTGGTGGATCATGTGATTGATTGCACTGTTATAATTTTTTATATACATGAATATGATGTCAAGATTTGATTCGCAGAGAGTATGGGTCCCCCATAGAACAGAATTTGGCACTTTAATGTTTGTTTCATTGTTTTTATGGGGTTCTAAAGTATTTTATGAGGCTTACTGTTCAGAAAATCCCAGAATACAAAGTTTTTAAGGATGAATACACGCCATGTATCATTATATTTGGGAAGGAACAAAATTTCTTACGTACATGCCATGTACTATATGTACATGCTGTGTAGTCCATAACCATGTGACTGGGTGTGTGGGTAGAGACAAGGGGTTGGGTAATGTTTGGTGGAACACGCCGTGTACATGGAGTACACACCGTGTTGTAGGGACCGTGTATCCAGCTGTGTGACTAACGACATAGGTGGTTAAAACATATGTGGCACACACTATGTCTAGGGAAAACACGCCGTGTTGTAGAGACCATGTATCTAGACATGTGAATAATTACATGGGTTGGTGAAATCCTTCTAGTACATGTCATGTTTTTCACAAACACTTTGTGTAGTTTTGTTATAAGAGAACCGAGTAGTTTAACCATGTAGAATTACTCAGGAAGGGGAAAATGATTCAGGTAGAAGCCATGTCACAGGATGAACACACTTTGTATAGGGGTGTTACATGAACAATTTTGGAAAAATTACACACCCATGTTGAAACCCAAGGGAACACGCCATATGGGGGTATACATGCCATCTAACCATTTTTTATAAAACTTTAATGTTTTCTTCTCTTATACCGTTGTACACTTATAAGTTTCAGTCTTTGATAATCATGATCTGAGTTGTGCGTCTGACCATTAAGAGTCATGCCACTGAGATTTACTCCAGTTGTACAGCTATTATAGGGCAATGATCAGACACCAGAAATGGTAGATTAGGGACTTACAACAAATCCTCTTGTCGTTCCCATCTTGAAACTAGTGTTTATATTGGATAGAGGTGGTTCTACACAGTTCTAAGAAGGCTTCATGAGGATGATACAGACTTTCCAGGGAGCATCGCATCCTACACCATCTATGGCAGAGTTGATGTGGGGTTTTTAGTAGGATAATCCTCTCACTTTCTCAGTAGATGGGGGACCCTAGGAAACAACATCCGGGTTAGAATCCATGATGTATATCTTTGAGCCTCTCAAGACACATCTAGATAGGAGGGTGAATCTCACTACTTACATGCTTCTGGATTCCTCCAAGATATGGTGGGATGTGATATCACAGATGGGATTACAAAAATCTATGGCTTGGGATGAGTTCTAGCATACTGTCTATGACTAATTCTACTCGGAGACTTTGAGGGCGAACTGAGCCCTAGAGTTCATGAGTTTGGAGTAGGGTACACTCTCATTCATGTAGTATTCTTCTCACTTCATAGAGTTTCATCGCTTCACAACCATTCTAGGGGGTAATTAGTTATTTCTAGCGAGGAATTTTGAGGATGGTCTCTGGTATGACATCTTATCAAAGGTTAATGTATTCAGGTTGACTTCTATAACATCTATATTCAAACAAGAATTGATTACATAGTGAAACTTGAGGCATTATCATTTTGTGAGCCTTGGTGGCTTGGAATATGGAGTTTTTATTCCTCCATAGGATAGTAGGAATCACCACATGGAGTTTACGCATGGAGATCCATGTAGGCATGATACTCTAATAGGTAGCCAAAAGGCATGCCATAAGTGTGGGAAGATCGGGCATACGAGACCTTAGTTCTAGAGATACCCAGTTGAGTGACTATCTTACGTTAAGATGGGAAACCTTCAGCATTTTCTCAGATTCTCTCTCCAGTAGCTAGTGATAGGTGTTCTGTTATGACTCCACATTCAGGATAAGGACAACCAGGTTTTCGTTTGTCTAGTATCTAGAGTTCATCAAGTTATTCAGACCAAGGAGGAAGTCATATCCATGGTAGGAATTCAACAAGCGTTAAGTGAAAGTAGGATGGATCAGATCAGGGTGGTCCAACAGGGTCATCGGGCAATTGTACAAGTTAGACTTTTATAGTGGAGAAGACCAAGGAGAGTAGGATCCCAGACCATCTATTGTTAGAGGTACAATTTTGGTAGCCTCAGTTTTAGCATCTGTGCTTTTTGATAGAGGGGATTACCATATCTTTATATTTGTGCCTGTTATGGAGATCATAAAGTTCTGTATCTCTAATTATGTCGATATCTTGACACAGGAAACTTCTTTGTGGACTAGAATGGATAGTGTACATCAGTGTAAGGAGTGACCTCTTGAGGTTGGTGGGTATCACTTCTTATGGGACCATTATGTCTTATAGATGACATGATATGATGTTATTCTCAGAATGTACTAGTTAGTTCCCTTCCAAGATATTATCAATATCTACTGCAGTTGGGTGAGGTTCACATCACTAGAGGACATTTTGTTTCTAAATAATGTAGAATGTGATGTCCAAGAGAGTAGATCTGGACCTAAGCATCATGGGTTGAGATGTATTACATCCTAGATTTCTAGTTTATATCTCGATGACCAGGGGACTTCACAGATAGACTTTCATCTAATAGTGGACCATTTTGGGGATGTCATTTATGATGAATTTTCAGGTTTTCTTCTTGAGCGAGTGGATGATTTCACTTTTTCACTTTTTCTAGGATCGGTACCAGTGTCCATTCCTCCGTATAGGATTGCTACAATAGAGTTACAAGAGGCCAAGAAGTAGTTAGAGGAGTTACAGGAAAAGGTAGTCATCTAAACTAGTACTTATCCATAGGGTTTTCCTTTCCTATTTGTGAAGAAGGTGGATAGTACCCTAAGACTATGTGGGGATTATTAGAAGATAAACCAGTTTGTTGTCAAGAACCGATATCCTTTTCTAAGGATTGATGATCTATTTGATCCTCTTTGAGGATCTCGAGTGTTCTCAAAGAGTGACTTGACATTCGATTATCATCAGTTGCATGTTAGACCATCAAATATACCTATTACAGCCTTTCAGAGAAGGTATGGTTTATACGAGTATGTGTTCATGCTGTTTGGTCTCATGAATGTGCCATCCATTTTTATGGCACTGAGGAACTGAGTATTCCATCAATACTTGGAATCCTTTGTAGTAGTTATCATGGAAGATATCTTCGTGTACTCTCACACTCAACACAACCCTTCCACCCATCTTGAGATCATATTGAGTACATTGAGAGAGCCACAGTTATTTTCTAAGATTTCAAAATTGAACTTTTTGATGGACCAGATTCACTTCTTGGGTCATGTTATCTCAGAGACATGATTATTGGTTAACCCATAGAATGTGAGAGCAGTAGTTTCATGGGAATAGTTGAAAAACATCTTTGAGGTATGGAGTTTTCTAGGGCTAGATGGTTACTATAGAGGTTTATAAAAGAATTTTCCTTCTTAGTTGGGTTACTGATGGGCCTGACTAAGAATTGTGTGAAGTAGTTGTGGATATATTGCTACAATTTAGCATTTAAAAAGATTAAATTGTGGATGAATTCAGAACGAATTCTAGTTTTACTAGAGCCAGGAAAGAGTTTTAATATTTACTACATTGCCTCAGGTATCAGGCTTTGAATAGTTCTTATGCAGGGGGAAGGTGTTGTAGCGTATGGGTCTTGGATGTTGAGGCCACATGAGAGGAATTACCCGATGCTCGATCTTGAGTTAACTGCAGTTGGGAATTCTTTATGCTGTTGGATACATTATCTATTGGGGGAGAATTTTGTGATCTTCACTGACTGCAAAATTATCATGAATATATTTACCCTATGTGATTTGAATTTGATACAACTAAGGTGGGTTGAGTACCTTCAGTCATTTAACTTTGATCTTGCCTATACACATGGGAAGGGAAACACAGTGGCTGATGTATTGAGTAGGAGGACGCAGATACAGGCAGTTCCAGAGTCCAGTAGTGAGTGGCATCTTATGGATATATTCTCTGAGATTCATATGAAGGTGCATGACTAATAGGGCCAAACATTTATTTCTCTTAGATGCATATGGAGGTGCATGACTGACATGGGAAGACGATTCACCGGATATGGAATGAATTAGTCCAAGGAGTGTCCCTATTATCTATAATATAATTATAGATAATAGGGCCACTCTGCCGACTATTTCATACCATATCTATGACACATTCATAGATCATATACTTTATAATATTAATAGTGAAATCTATTAGGCCATCCCAACAAAAATTGTAAGCCACACACAACCTAACTAGAGTTCTCATTACCATCATAGATAAATTTCATAAACTATAAGGTAAACCTGAGATCCATATTTGAAAAAGGCTAGGGAACCCAATAGAACCTAATGATTTCATATATATATAAAACATACCCTGATCATACACCATAGTGGTGTCCATTATCAAAAGTTAATGTTATGATTTCATGAAATAATCAATCACCACCTACATGAAATACATTCATTTGGGTGTTTTTGGTAATCCAATTATGAGTTATAGGGATACCATAGCCCATTTTAATAAATGAACTAGGAGAGGTAGATATAGACTTGATTTTTTCATGTTCTCTACCTTAATCTACAAGATGGTGGCACTATGAAGAATATAATTAGGTAGGTCATTCATTATACATAGCCACAAAAACACCAACTCAATTCATAATACAACATTTTTAGAAGGATGAATGGCCCATGATGAGTTATAATAATCTAGAATCACTAGCTTTCATATATATAATTAGTTAGCTTTCATTACATGTAATCTAGTTATTTATCTACTTTCATACGAATTCTATTTTATATTATTTTAATTCTATTGTGTTACTCTTCCAATATGGGAATATTTTCCCCACTATCACACCCATATCCCTCATTGATAGTCGAAAACCTCTAGCATTTGGGGAAATGGTCTTGAGGCCATGTTACCAACCGGGTACGAGGCACCATGGATCGGCACCTGGAACTGGGATGTTGCAAAGTGGTATCAAATGATATTATTTTCTTCTTTGAAATTCTATTTGGATCCTATAAACATGGATAAAAAGAATAGATAGTTGGTAATAAGCTGTTCCCAGGAGTAGCTAACCCTTATACAAGGAAAAGCCAATATGCCTCGATTATTGCAATTTTATTACTTTGCAATTGTTACAGTTGATTTGATTTCACTGTTGGGTGATTCACATGTTTTGTGATGTTATCATTGATTTTATTGAAGTGCTATTTATGTTACAACCCGATTAGATGAGGGCATGTCATCTCATGCATCATATACACTCTTTCAAGAGATCACATGTCAAGATTTCTTGTTATTCCATTTAGGGTGAATTCATAATTACATGTTGTCGTGATGGATTTTGGGCTAGGTATTCATGATGTTGTGATAGATGTCATGATATAATACCTCTATTTGATAGGGTATTTCTAATTTTTAATGTTTCTTTGGAATGATCACCAAACATTAGTCCCTGAGGTGTTATGGGCCCTAATGGATCAAAATTTAGTGGATCATGTGATTGATTACCCATTATACTTTGTGATATACACGAATATGATGTCCAGATTTGATTCGCGGGGAGTATGGGCCCCCAAGGATTAGAATATGAAACTTTAATTTTTTTTCTTCAGTGTTTTTATGTGGGTCTGGAGTAGTTTATAAAGCTTACTGTCCAGAAAAAACCAGAATACATGGTGTGTAATGATGAATACATGCCATGTTTCATTCTGTTCAGGAAGAAACAACTTTTCTTAAGTACATGTTGTTTAATGTATATAAACGCTGTGTATTCCATACCCATGTGACTTTCAGTGTGGGCAGATACATGAGGTTGGAAAATGTTTGGTGGCACACACCGGGTACTTAGAGAACACACTATGTTGTAGGGACTGTGTATCCATCCCTTTGACTAATGACACGGGTGGTTAAAAATTAAGTAGAAAAAGTCATTTATATGGAAAACATGTCATGTTGTAGAGACCATGAATCCAGCCATGTGACTAAGGACACATGTCGGTGAAATACTTATAGTACATGTTGTGTCTGGCATAAACACGCAGTGTAGTTTTTTTATAAGGAAACATGTGGTTTAACCTTTTAGATGAACTGGAGAAGGGGAAAATGATTAAAGTACATGCCCCGTCACAAGATAAAAACACTGTGTATAGGGGTGTTACACGACCAATTTTGGATGAAGTACACACCCATGTTGAATCCCAAGGGAATACGCTGTGTGGAGGGTATACACACCATGTAACCCTGTTTTGTAAAACATGAATGTTTTCTTCTCATGTTCCACATTACACTTCTATGTTTTAGTCCGTGATAATATTGATCTATGGTGTGTCCTTGACCTTGAAGAGTCATTAAACTAAGATTTCCTCCAGCTGTATTCCAATTATAGGGCAATGATTAGACACCAGAAATGGTAGATCATGGACTACTAGTCGATCACTTTGTCATGTCTATCTAGGCAACAACAGTTATACTAGACAGAGGTGCCGATTCACAGTTCCGAGAAGGTTTCATGAAGATGATGTAGACTTCCTAGGGAGAACTGCATCATACCCTATCTATGGAAGAGTTGAAATGTGATTTTCTAAAGTTCCATCCTCCCACATTCTCTGGGTATGGTGGACCGCAAGTTGTAGTGTCATGGTTAGAAGCCAGTTTGTCTATCTTGGAGCATCTCGAGACACCTCTAGAGAGGAGGGTGAATATTTCTACATACATGATTTGGGATTCTACCAAGAGATGGTGGGATGTGATAACATATCTTGGATTATAGTAAGTTATGCCTTGTGATGAATTTGATCATACCATCTATTACTACTTTTACCCGGAGACTTTAGGGCCGACCGAGCATGAGGGTTCATGAGTTTAGTGCAGGGTACACTCTTAGTCATAGAGTATTCTTCTCTCTTCACAGAGCTTCAGTGATTAACACCTATTTCTAGGGGGAAATGAGTTATTTTTGGTGAGGATGTTTGAGGATGGACTTAGGCATGACATTTGATCTCAGGTGAACATCTTCCGGTTGACTTACAGAACGTCTATGTCCAACCAAGCAATGATCACAGAACACAACTTGAGGGATTCTGGAGCTGTGAGCTAGAGAGGCTCAACCTCTTGAGTTGGTATTCTTCTGTAAGACAGTAGGAAGTTCTGCAGGGATTCAATGTGTGGAGTTCTAAGTAGGTGTGAAACGTATACATGTAGCCAAGCGGTATGTTACCCGTGTGCGAAGAGTGGGAAATACGAGACCTCAGTACTTGAGAGACCCAATAGAGTGACAATTTTATGGAATTATGGGCCTCCAAAATCATTTTTCAGGTTTTTCTCACCAGTAGCTAGTGATAGGAGTTCTACTCTAACTCCACATTCAGGAGCAGGACCACCAGGTTCTCATTAGTCTAGGAACTAGAGTTCATCCGGCCATTCAAGATGACGAAGAAGTCATGGACGTGGTAGCCATTCAGCAAGAACTTAGTGACAGAAGTATGGATCAACTCATGGTAGTTATGTAGGGTCACAGGGTCACGGTCCAAGTCAGACTTTTGTAGGGGAGAAGACCCAGAAAGGGAAGGATCACATACCATCTATGGTTAGAGGCACAATTTTGTTTGTCTCCATTTTAGCTTCTTCTATTTTCTATATAGAGGCTTCCCATATCTTTATATCTACGTTGTTTTAGAGAGACATGGGATTTATATCAATACTTATACTAATATCTTAACACTGAACACTCCGTTGGGGTCTAAAATGGCTAGTGTACGTCAGTGTAAGGAGTTCCCTCTTGTGGTAGGTGGATATATCTTCTTATGGAACCTTTATTTCTTAGAGATGATATGTAATGATTTAATTATAAGAATTGACTTGTTAGTTACCTTCTAGGATATTTTCGATTGCTACTACTGTATTGTGAGTCTGACACCACCAGAGGGTCATTCGTTTCTACATATGGGAGAATGGAATATCCAGGAGAGTAGAGTTGGATTTGAGCATCATGGGTTGATATGTGTTACATCCCATAATTCTAGTTTATATCTTGATGACTAGGTGACTTCCTATATTGACTTTCCTCTAGTGGCGGATCATTTGAGGGATGTCTTTTAAGACGAATTTTTAGGTCTTCCTCTGTAGAGAGATGTTGATTTCAATTTTTCACTTATTTTAGGAGAAACATTAGTGTAAATTCATCCTTATAGAATAGCTATAATATAGTTACAAGAGCTCAAGAAGTAGTTAGAGGAGTTACAGGAAAATGGCTTTATCCAAACCAATACTTCTCTTTGGGGTTCACCAGTCCTGCTTGCGAAGAAGGCAGATGGCACCTCCAGACATTGTTTGAATTATCATAATATGGAATAGTTGATAGTCATGAACCAATATCCCTTTTGGGGGATTTATGATATATGTTATTATCTTCTAGGATACCAGGTGTTCTTGAAGATTTATATGAGATCCAGTTATCATCATTTATGAATTAGACCACCAGATATACCTTTTATATACTTTTTGAGAAGGTGTGGTCTATACAATTATGTGGTCATGCCGTTTAGTCTCACGAACATTCCTACTAATTTTATGGAACTGATGAACTGAATTTTCCATCCATACATGGACTCATTTGTAGTGGTTTTCATGGTATATATCATAGTGTAGTCACACACTCGACATGACCATACTACCCATATTGAGATCATTTTGAGTACACTTAGAGTGTATCAGTTATATGATAATCTATCAAAATTTCACTTTTGGATGGGACATATTCATTTATTGGTCATGTTATCTCAGATACAGAAGTATCAGTAAACCTAGAAAATGTGAGACCATTAGTTTCTTGGGAATAGCCGAAGAATGACATTGAGGTATAGAGTTTCTTAGGGCTAGCTGGTTACAAAAAATGTTTTATAAAGGACTTTTCAAGCATAGAATCACCATTGACGTGCCTGACTAAGAAGGGTGTGAAGTACCTGTGGACCGATTCCTATGATTTAGCATTTCCACAGCTGAAAGGGAGGTTGAGTTAAACACTGATTCTAGGTTATCCAGAGTAGTGTAAGAGTTTTACTATTTACTATGATGCCTCAGGTATCAGGCTGAGATCGGTGCTTATACAGGGGGAATGCATCTTTGAGTATGAGTCTCAGTAGTTGAGGCTACTTTATAAGAATTACCAAACACACAATCTCGAGTCTTATAAAGTTGCGTTTTCTTTATGTTGTTGGAAACATTATCTATTGGGAGAGAATTATATAGTATTCACTGACCACAAAAGTCTCAAGTTAATCTTTACCCAACGTGATCTGAATTTGAGATAGTGAAGGTGGGTTGAGTACCTTCAGTCATTTAACATTGAGATTTCCTACATTCCTCAAAAGGGAAATGTAGTGGCTGATGCATTGAGTAGGTGGACTCAGATATAGTTAGTTTAAGAGGCAAGAAGTGAGTGGAATCTTATGGATATGTTCTATGAGATGCATCTAGAGGTGCTTGACTTACAAGGGAAGACATTTCTTTCTTCTATATTTGTTACCTCTACTCTAATTGATCAAGTGAGAATGAGGTAACTATCAGATTCTGAAGGCCTAATTCTATGGGAGAGTGTGTCAGGAGAGGACCTTATTCTTGGATGTATCTTAGGTGAGAATGAGATCTTGAATTTTCATGGGAACATGTGGGTGTCAGCAGACATACGCGAGAATATTTTACAGGAATTTAATTCCTTAGTTTGGGAAGTTCATCCTGGTGTCACCAAGATGTATAGAGATCTACACTATTAGTATTGGTGGCCCAGTATGAAGAAATATGTTGCTGGTATTGTGTTGAGGTGTTCCACCTGTCAGTAGGTGAAGGCAGAGCATCAATGCCAAGTAGATATTTTTCAGCAGTTACCCATTCCCATGTGGCACTGGAATGATGTCGTGATGGACTTCATGAAAGGTTTACTGGGGTCGCCTCAAGGGAATGATGTATTTTGGGTTGTCATTGATAGACTCAAGAAGGTTGCACACTTTTTACCAATAAAGCAAACCTTCAGTGTTTTTGAGCATGAATGGTTTTACATCTAAGAGATTTTATAGTTTCATGGGGTTCTGCACTCCATCGTTTCAGACAGGGATGCCGATTTTACTTCTTGGGTCTGGCAGAGACTACCGGGGGATTTGGCCACACAAGTACTACTGAGTTTAGCTTACCATCTTTAGACAGATGTCCAGTATGAGCGTACAATTCAGGTGATGGAGAACATTCTTCTATCATGTGTCCTTGATTTTGGAGGCTCTTGGGAGAAACACAAAACTCAGGTAGTGTTTTCTTACAATAATAATTTTTAGGAAACTATTCAGATGGAACCTTATGAGGCTTCATACGGTATCCCTTGTCAATCACCACTATGTTGGTTGGAAGTAGGAGAGGCAGCTATGCATGGACCACATCTTGTCTAGAAGACCACTGAGTAGGTGGATTTGATTCATAAAAGGATGTATACTGCACAATCACAACAGAAGTCTTATACTGATATACGAAGACAACCTCTGGAGTTCGAGGTTAAATATTGGGTTTTCCTACATGTCACACTTAGGCTGGGGTAAAAGATGATTATGAGACTGGGAAATCTTTCACTATGATACATCAGGCCATTTGAGGATTTGGAAAGAGTTGGGCCAGTTTCCTATCAATTGAAGTTACCTCAAAGGTACCGGGATATGCATGATATCTTCCATGTTTCTTAGCTACAATGTTACTTATCAGATCTGTCTCATGTTTTTTAACCTGTGGAGGTTGAGTTGGAGGTTGACACATCATTCTAGGAGCATCATATTCGAGTTTTTGATCACAGCGTGATGGTTCTCCATGGCCAGTGTGTTGCTCTAGTATGGGTGTTGTGGCTGCATGTGCGAGTATAGGATGAGACTTCAGAGATGGAGAATGATGTGTGATCGAAGTGGTCAGATCTGTTTGAGGATTCTTTTGTTCCATCTTCTTAGGGAAATTTAGGGAAATATTTCTTTAAGGGGGGAGTTTTGCAATAACTTATATCTTATTTTCAGGTATAGATGTTTTTTTCAAGTGTTTTTGATAAAAAAAATGTTTTTGGAAAATTTTTTAGTACACACCGTGTACTTGGGATTACACGTTGTGTACCCGGTTGCTTCATGTAGCCATGTACTATCCCTGTAATGGCCAGTACAAGGACGAGTATGGTGACTTTGATACTACCTAAAGTGGGAGACTATTAAGTCATGTAAACAAAATGTACATTAAATTAATACATCGTGTACTTTTATTTTAATTTTTTAAATCAGACCGGGGTCATGTCTAATTTCCGGAATTGTCTTCTTCTAATCCCATATCATCCAGGAGAAATTGACGGTGATGATTCTTCTCAGATCCACTGATCCATTTTCCATTATCCAAATCAAGCACCATTGATTGCGTTGGAATCACCTCAGAGAGTCCTTCCTTCTTCTAGAGCCTCTCTTCTGGTTTTCTCTTCTTTCATGAGTTATTTGAAGTCAAGTGTTTTGGACATTTTTGTAGATCTACGACATTCTAAATTGATTAAAAGGCTATGGTTTAACTATATCTATTGTAAAATTTCTAGGTAGGTGGTTTGTGACTTTTTGTAGTTGTCTTTGGATTATATGTGCAAAAGTGCTGAATACCCTATTTTAGGTTACTGCGTGTTTTGAAGATTTAACACTGTTTGATGCCTGCTATGTTTTGATTTATTGAGAAAGGGTTTTTATTATGATTTAGGTTTATTACCTTGATTGTGGATGTATTTTACCACATTTGTTTTATATTGGTCATTGGGTCTAGAACTACCTATTAGGATGTTTTGTTTTCCATGCCTTGTGATTTTAGGATGGAGTTGATTTTATATGACATTATTGGGATATGATTTATAGCTACTTAACCTTGTATTATTTGAGATTATATTGATTGATGGGTATTGTTTGTGCAAGATTGTATTACATAGAGCTGTGAGAACCTATTGTAGTTAGACGATAGGGTGATCGACGTTTTGGACTTCCCCAATGTGTCTGTTATACTATTCATAATGTGAGACCATAGAAGAGATAGACATTGAGTGCTCCCTTAGAGTGTATATAGTATACCATTATGAGACCACTGGGGGAATGGACATTGAGTGATTCCTCAAAGAGTTTTTAGTTGTCGTTAAATGAACACAAAGTGAATTGATGATGAGTGCTTCATCATAGAGTCTTTGTCTTTGTGAAACTAGAGGGGTTACACTGTGACCACTTTCCCAGAGGGTTTTTTGTGAATGATTGGTTGAATGATTAAAAAATTTAAATGGATGTAGGAAAACTATAGGATTGTTTACATTTGAGTAGTTCCTTGTTTATTACTTCATTTTTCATATTACATACTATATATATTTACTGATAGTTAGGCACAAATCTTTGGGTGGTAGCCTATTGGTATTTGTTTCACACCCTGTTTGGGTTATGATTTTGGGCGCAAAAAATTATATTGTTTCAGGTATAGATAAAGGAAAACAACCTTCTACATTAAATAATTGAGTGTTGTTAATCTAGAGATCATGGGACCAAGCATAGGATTGTGATGCAGTTGAAGTTACTTGTTTTCATTATAATTTGGCTTAGTATTGTATTTCCATCATTGTGACTTTTTTGGCTATTTTCATTAACATATGTGACATGCATCATATTTGCAAGTACTCCCTTTATTTATCTAGTTTCAATCATCTGTTGTTGTATATTATTATTATTCCACTGTGTTACTCTTCCAATGAGGGAATAGATTCCCCACTTTCACTCTCAAGGCCCTCGCTACTTGTCGGCAGCCTCTGGCATTTGGAGAAATGCACCTAAGGCCATGTGACCAACTGGGTACAGGAAACCTAGAAGTGGAACTCAGAACTAGGATGTTAAAATATGGTGTTCTGATAATAGTGAGATTTTATACACTGGTCTGTTATAATTATCTTTTATCACTTTCATTCCTTTTATAAATGAACACTACTTCATCTTATATGCACATATGAGACTTTCTATACACACCCTTGGGGTGTCCTATTGAGTTTTATCTCACACAATATTTTGTACACCGTTTGGTACTCAGATTGACATAATTTATGTAGTTAGGGATAAGAGGAAATATCCTTCTTGGTAATGCATAGTTGATTGTTTCATAAGAGTAGTGGAGAACATGACTTAGATATGGATCATGATGCTATATAGAGATATTTTTTTTGTTTTTTCCATAAATTTTGATACATTTATTGTACTGAATGCCTACCGCCATGTATTTTGTTTCCTTTTTATAACTCAATGAAATACTCATAATTTTTCATATGATTCTTCCCTCGAATATGGTTATTATTATTATTTCCCATATGATTTACCTTATCTTATTATTTGATATTATATTTAAAACTTTTTCTATTTATGAAACCAATGTGTTACTCAAAATATAAGGGTATTGTCTACCAACAATACCATTATTGATCCTTGTTGATAGTTGACATCCTTTGGTGTAAAGGGAGGAACTCTTGAGGTGTTATAACCCAGTAGCTCAATGCACAGTTTTGTGGATTACGGGTCAAGAAATTACAATATGGTATCAGAGGAGCATTATTTAGTTTTTTTATATTCTATTTGGGATTGGTAAATAGGAGACCAGGGAAGATTTGTAATTTGTTAATGATCTTGTTCCTGGGAGTATCTAACCCACGTAGGGGGAAAATTTACATTTATTGGGATAAAATATGATGTTTGGGTTAGAACCAATTACATTTTATCTGATTCAACCATTAGGTGAAAAACATGATATGTTAATTTATTATTCTTTTGATGTTGGTTACATTTTGTACATGGATATGAATGACAATGAACAATTGATCATGCATCATTTTAGGCACCTCATATGACTAATATTTCATGCATTATGTCATGTCATGTATGATGAATTCCTTAACTGCATGATATCTATAATCTATGCCTTCATTTATATACATATTATTTGAACAATGCTTCTTATAGAGTATTGAGAAACATAGTTTTTTAGTTAAAGTGAACACATCATCCTAGTATCAATTTCCAACATAGATTGATGAAGACACCTTAAGAAGTTAATTATTGCACGTTGAGCCATGGACCGTTAGTCACATGGGATGGAACAAGTTTATGGATGCGATTAAATAGATTCCACAATTTAATTTGTAAATTTGATGTGCCTTTGTAGATTGGAAATGATAATCTTTTTAATTACACCATTTAATAAAATTTTTAATAAGAAAAAATACAAACTCAAATGAATTTAAATTATGAAATGAAAAGGTTATTGTTAAAAGGAGGTGAAAATTGAAACATAAAGGTTGATTCCTATATAACATGTAATTGAAACTCAATATATTGAGACCCCTAATTTATAGTAGAGAAATTGACCCTGAAACGACCTTATTAGTGTTATGTAGGTAGTATCTATTTTGATATTATGATTTGTATGTTTCCAAGGCTTCGATTTAGAAGAAGGAAAAGGGGTGGTACTAATATATAAGAAGGGTTATACTTTTCATGTTCTTATATATATGATATTTTTTTACCAAATCGTTTTTATGCAATTTGATTTGAATTTTGAAAGATACTCCACTATAAATTCCTATAGATGTGTGATAATAAAGTGGCGAAAACCATACCCTAGAGGTGGTGGGCCCTGTTCCACCCACAAAACCTCTCATAGTTCCACATACAGAACTACTAGTTATAATTGATAGGAGTGCTAATTCCCAGTTTGAGAGGCTTCCATATGATATTTAATGAATTTTCATGGAGCACCGTAACCTTCCTCGACTATGGAATAATTGATGTGTGATTTACCACAACAGCATCCACCTACATTCTTAGAGGAGGGTGACCCAAAGGTTGTTGAGATTTGGATTGATACATTTTTATCAATCTTTGAGAACCCTAATAAACCTCCATAAAAGAAGGCGAATCTCATGAAACATACGATTCAAGGTGCCACCAAGTGTTGGTGGTCTCTTTTTAACTGGGAAGATTGACATCAAGATATGGTTTGGATAGATTTGTAATATATTTGTTTATGATTAATTTTTCATAGAGACTTTGAGGGTTGAATTGGATATAGAGTTTATGAATCTAGAGGAGGGTGTTTTTTATGTTACGAAATATTTGGATTGATTCATAGATATTAGTTCTCTATTCCTACTTATCTAGATGATGAGCCATATATGAGACACATTGAGGAATGGTGAAAGAATGTTGTTTAATCATTGGTGAACATTGTAATATTGGGTATGATATCTAAAATAGTGAATCATGTACTTATCACTGAGTATAACCTGATGAAAGTTGGGGTATAGTATAGGGTAGTTTATTTTCTCAAGACATTGGTGTAGTTTTAAGTGGTCGGAAAAGACACTTTGAGATCTCTCCGGAGGGGAATAACAACCAGAGTATATGTGATAGTATTTCAGTTTTCTATCACTAGTGTTGGACACAGGGACACATGTGGATCATGTGTGATACAAAATAATTGAGTGTTGAGCCTATGAAATGATGTGATGCCCACAAATGTTTTGATGAACCCTTCATTTAGCATCCATTGAGAGAGGGTTTTCACAGACACCACATTCATATGTGGGGTCAACGACTTCTCATTAGGTAGAGAGATGGAGTGAGGTTAGACGATTAGTATTAGGCAGTCATCATGGATAGGGTATCCTAATAGAACATTTATAATCAGAGAATCTTTGGCATGGTCAGTGTAGACAGGTTTTTTATCAGGGCCATAGATCGGGCGAGATTTATGCAGTACAACCAGTACCTGAGGAGAAAAGTTACAGACTTTCTATAGTGATAGGTAATATTATCGTGATTTCTGCATTAGTATTTTCTATTTTTTATATAGGTTATTTTTATTTCTTCATATATTTTACATTATTGTTGATACATGGGGTAAATTTTTAGTTATCATTTGGAATTATGACACTTGATACTTTGTTGGGGTTTCGATTAGAGAGTGTAAGCCAGTGGAGGGGGTTGCCTCTTAAAATATGTGGGCGTCAATTCCTAAGAGTCCTCTTTTCCTAAAGATGATGTAGTTAAGACTCATTCTTGGAATTTAATGGTTGTTTATCTATCACAATTATGTTGATTAATATAATTGAAGGGAGAATTTCACGTCACCATATGGAGGGGTTTTCTTCACAAAGGTGAATGTGATTTCCAAGTGAGTCAAGATGGAACCATGTATTGTGGGATGGGTGGGATGAATCTCCAAATTTCTATCTCATATTTGGATGATCAGGGAACATGTTATACAGATTTACCAACAGTTATAGATCATTTTAGGGATTCTTTTTGGATGACTTTTTAGGAATTCCTCCTAAGAAAAATGAATATTTTTCCATAAAGCATTTTCTTAGAGCTTCCCCAGTATCCATTCCTCCATACAGGATGTCTAATTCTATGTTTTAGGAGCTTAAGAGGTAGCTATAAGACATGGAATTAAATTGGATTATATGACTCAATACTTCTCCATGGGTTTCTATAGTTCTCTTCATGAAGAAGGTGGATGGAACAATTTTTTAGGTGTGGCTTACAAGAAATTGAATCAGTTGATAGTTAAGAATTGTTATACTCTGCCCTGTATAGAAGACCTCCATGATGATATCTAAGGATGTTATGTTTCCTAAAAAATTTATTTTGGGCTAGGATATCAATAGCTGTGTGGTACGTTGCCAAATATACCTAGTACAATGTTCTAAAGAAAATATAACCTATACGAGTATCTGGTTATTTTTTTCCATCTCACAAACACACTAATTTATTTCATGGACTTGATGAATCATATTTTCTGCCATAAATGGATTCTTTCATGGGGTTTTTTTGGTTGAAATATTTGTGTATTCTCATATTCAAAAAAATCATGCCAAACACCTTCACGTTGTTATGAATACACTGAGAGAACATAGGTCCTATTCTTGATGTACCACTCATGGGATTCACCGAAAAGGGTGTAAAATTTATATGGTCTGAATCATGTGAAAAGCCCATTCAGGTGAAAAAGGGAAGGATGAATTCATTTCCAATCCTAACCCTTCCAGAGTCGGGATAAAGTTATATAGTTTATTATTATGCATTAGGCATCAATATGGGAGGTATCTTGATGCACGGGGATCGAGTCGTGGTGTATAGATCTTTCTAGATGGGAGCTCATGAGTGACATTATCCAACAAGAATTATTGATTTTGATGTAATTGTTCATGAATTGTGATACTTAAGGCACTATTTTATGGGATATAATTTTGTGGTGTAAACAAATAAAATTTCCAAATATATATTTATGTAGTGGGAATTGAACAATAGATATATGAGGTGTGTAGGGTATCTACAACCATTCAATTTTAAGCTGGCCAATATTCCTAGTAAAGGTAATGCAGTAACTGATGCCCTATGTTAGAATACATAGACCTAATCAGTATGGAAGGCTATTAGTGAATAGAAATTTATGGCCTTATTCTCTATGATGAACCTGGAGGTAAAGGATAGTCATTATAAGAATTTTCACTCATCCTTAGTATTAAAATACACACTTTTATAAAACGTGACGATGGAGAAATTATCATATCCCAAAGTCTTATTCTTTTTAGGGAATGTGGTAGGTGAGGACCCACCAAGAGGTTGCACTATTGGTGAGGATGAAATTATTTGTATTCATTATAATTTTAGGGTTATAAAAGGTGTATAAGAAGAACTGATGTACGAATACCATGCCTTGGTATGGATAATAAATCATGATTTCACTAATATTTATTTAGAATAACATACCCAGTATTGGTCGCCTGATATGAAATGGTAGATAACCATATTTATTACTAGGTGTTACACCTGTTAGCAAGTGAATAAGGATCATAAACATCCAGTATGAATATGGAAATAATTTTATATTCTCGAGTTAAAATGGAATATTTTCACCATGGAATTCATGATAGGTTTTCCCAGATCACCTCGAGGTAACGATTCAATTAGGTTCATCATTGACCAATTGATGAAGGTTTCCCACTTCTAACCTTTTTTAGAGACCTTCCAAATAGAAAATCTAGGAAAGATATATGTTAGGTAGATCATGAGGCTTGATGGAACTCCACATTTTGTCATATTATTTTGGGATTATCATTTTACATATTGGTCCTTTCTTACCTTTTTCGAGTTCTAACACACACCACAACCAATCAAACTAGCCGTTATGAATCGTAATACCAACTTTTTGAAATTTTATAAATTTTATCTTTCAAAATGGACTTCATTTTTGGATTCGTGATATCTAAATTATCTTAGGGTGAATTTTTGGTACATTTTTGATAACTTTCATATTTTGATGAATAGTGAAAATTACTAAATTTTAATTAAAAACAACTTTTTTAATCGAAATAATTAATAGTGATAAATTATGAATTTTAGTGGTTTTAAAGTATATTAAAATATATTTTTACCATTTAATACAATGTTGTTCATTGGACATAATTTCACATTTAAACTAGACATAAGGATGTTCTAATCTTTTGATAGTTATTATTTCTTAAAAACACGTTTTTTGTTTTGACAGCGGGAATGAAATTTAAATTAATTTCTTCCACTTATGTGTTTTGAATTTAGAAAAATGGATTCCATATTTAGAATCAATAGGTCCAAATTTTTTAAATAGGTAACTTTTATTTTTAGACATCTTGAATAATTACTTCGGTGAAAAGTTTATTTACTATGGTTAAAGGGTAAATCCAGTAAATAAGGATAAACAAATAATATTATAATAATAATAAATTACTCTAAAACATGTCCTAACCCTATTTTTTGATACAATTCGGACCATGGGCATATTTGGGTCGATTTTGGGACCCCATGGATCCACTTGTAAGTGATAATGACACTTTATATTAATTAAGCTAAAGTAAATACAAAAATGACATAAACATATATCTTTTAGCAAAAATTTTTTTACATAGGGTTATATATGTTATATTTTCAACTATAAATATTAATTATAAAGTAAAAAATATTTCTTACATAATTGTGTTTTATTTATAATTTTTAGACATTGAATAATAAAATTTATTTATGACACAATAATTATGCAGTATTTTCCTTATTAATGAAGGAATCAAAAATTTAGTATTATAAATCTTAAAATAAATATAATTTGAAAGTTTTGATAACATAAAAAATTTTATTGTTTAATATTATAGGTAGTATTTATTAAATTAATTTGTTTTGAATTAATAAATTTTTTAAGACTTTAACAAAAATCAATTATTAAATAGTGTCAAAATTGACATAAAGGAGTTTTTAAAACAAATATTATATTATTAATTGATATTCTATTCCAAAAAATCTACGGTTCAGCCAAAGGACATATATAATTATAGGTTTATTATTAATGTACCAGTTGTGGGTCTCTTGGAAGTTTATAGTATGTTTATTGACTATATAATATAAAAATACAAGGAGACATGGTAAATGTCAAACTAATTAACTAAGAGTTAAAACTAAAAGATAAGGTTAATAAAGTGACCCAAAACTATCTAAAACCTATTGGTTGAGTTTTTTTTCTACCTATCCCTTTCTTAAACTTTAAATAATCCACTTTGGAGCCATTATAAACCAAATATGAATTTATTATAAAATAATATTTCTAGCAAAGGTGCCCCTCACCCCTCTTATAAAAGGGCACTCCCACTTCTTTCAATTTAACACCTTCAAAGCTATTTGGCTCGGCCAAACCCTGCCCAAATATTCTCTCAACTTCCCTCACTTTAACCTAGAGGCCTTAGTTTGATCACAATTCCACCCTAAAGAGCCCTTTTGATCAAATCAAAAGGAAGAACCCGAAGAATAGGTAATGTTTTCACCACCCCCTTTCAAGTTCTTTTCTTCTTCCACTTCTTCTTTCTTTGATATTTCCATTCTAAAATAATATCTCTAGAATCTTATATATACTGTGATGTTATTATAAATATGGTAAAACTATATTCATTATTCTATCCATCCTTTGAATGACATGTCACCATACGTACGTACGTACGACTTACCGTCTCCACGTCGTGGTGTAATTGTTATTCAATACATTATTATTTGGGTGGGTATGATAATGATGTGTAATTTATGTAAATAATAAATATAAAATGATAGTTTTTTTATATATGATATACCATCCAATTATATATTATTTTAATATCAAATGAATCATATTGTCACTCGTGCGTACGTACGGACTACCGTCTCCAAGAATGCGATTAGATTCATTCCCCATCGTATCCATTCAAGACAAATTATCATTTGATGATTAAAAATAAGGTTTAAGGACTTGATATAATTATGTATATGAATAATATACTACTTATCCATAACAAAGACGACTTATGTAACAAAACATATAAAAGAAAATGAGTAAGTTAACACTCGAAACGACGATAATACTAAGATATTATTAACAAAGTAATATTAAAAGATCATATATGCTATCATATTAATGTATATGATTATTTTATAATTTAAAAAAAATTATTTAACCATTATATAGGAGGTTAACCTACCCTCATCCAAGGAAAAGTACAAGGTAAGGGTTTATTTCACAATCTCTTCATTATCTGAGGTTGTTTATACGTAATTATCTACTGGGACCTCTTTATCATCCACATCCACGTTTCATAAAAATGTATTTCAAAACATTCTTACTATTTTACAGAATATGGTTTAAAGTCATTTATACCCTTGTTTGACTTTTTATCAGAAGTTTATAAAATAATCTTTCCGTTGTTTTCCAAACAAGGTCCTTTTTAACCTTTTCGACAGAATTAAGGTAAGAATGTCTCTTTTTAACGTATACGGAGGGTTCAACTATTTTCCACTGTTATAAAATCTTCCAAGCTTCCCTTACAAGCTAATAATGATATTTTCAAAGTAAATGTTTTATTTTATAATTATTTTACTTTTAAATTTTCTCAAAAAAAGAGATATTTCTCTCAAATAGTTTTGATTTCATCTATGTCAACATCCTTTGATGGATTTAAAGCATATTTGAAGTTGATTTATTATGATACAAAACATCAATATTGTATTGAAGGTTTTGTGATATGATTGAATGTGGATGTGTTATTTTTATACCATTAATGGTTTATAGAGGAGGTATTGAGATTTCATATGCTATTTTTAATACGAATGTTTATGTTATGTTTAAACCTATTCATATGAGGAATGCATTGGACATAATAAGTGACAAGTGGAGGCCGCTATAGCTCCTCGATTCATCGGTAGGTCTCATGAGACAAACTAGTGTCTTGGCATAAGGCCTTGACAAAATCTTATTTGTAGTCTTGGCAGAAGGCCTTGACTATGTGGTTATGATAGTCTGACATTATGCATTCCATCATTAGGAAAGTGGCTATTGATATTTCATGTGATTATTCAACTAGTAGAATATCCATGTGAATATGTAAATGTAATTATTTCATTTTATCTTTTCTATATTATGCTGAAGTTCAAGTTTAAAAGGCTTTTGTTTTAGTTATACATTTCCTTAAATGTTTATGTTTGTTTATGAAAGTTTCCACTATATTGTTATCCTTACTGAGCATCTAATCTCACCCCTTTCAATGTTTTCATTTTTACTAGGATGTGAAGAAGTATTTTATAAATGAACTATAGGGAATGTATGAGGGGATATGAAGACAAGATGTTGTTTTAGTTTTCACTTTATGATGTAATGTAAACTTCATGAATGTATCTAGTGTTTCCAAGGATACTAAACTAATCGGTCTTTTGAGACCTGATCTTTTGTGATCATGCCAATATTATGTAATAATGCACTGACTCTAGGTAAATGGGGTCGTGGAATTACTGTTGGTATTAGAGGAAGTTTAGTACAAACCTTGGAAACTAGATTTAGATAAACTCTGATTAGAGAACATAGACCTAAGATGTAATTTGAGGATTAGTATAGAATAAATTCCTAGAATTTTGGTATTGTAGAGATTTTGTGATTTTTCTGAGAAATACATACCTGTCTGGATACGATCAGGTAGAGGCAGCTCTAGCACAAATGTACCTAGGGGTAAAACCCGAAAACACCGCTTTGAGCTACACTCCAACGAGAACTGGTGCATGACAACGGGTCTTGCAGCACTCTTGATTAGGATAATCCTGGGGGACATGCATAGGATAATTATCATTTTCTTTACAAACCTTTATGAAGGGTTTATGAGTATATACTTCCTCAAGGGATTTTTTTTATGATTATGGATTATATCTATAAATATTTCAATTTATGTAAAGTGTTTTACAAGTATCGAATTATGTATTTTGATTCATAAAATGATCTAGTTTATGCCATTGTTTATAAATGGAGCCTAGTTGAAGAAATTTAAATCGTATCAATGGACGCATTCTATGTAGGGATTACCCTCCTGCTCAAGATAATTCTAGTGGAGATGGTGATGCAACTGGTGTTGATCAGCTAATCACCATACTAGGACAACTCACTCAGGTTATGAATAATAACCTTACCCGT
This sequence comes from Viscum album, assembly GCA_963277665.1. NCBI lineage: Eukaryota > Viridiplantae > Streptophyta > Magnoliopsida > Santalales > Viscaceae > Viscum > Viscum album. The sequence goes on along the minus strand of OY728126.1, from coordinate 838,896,682 downwards.
ATGGGGCACCCCAATCCACAATGTAGAGGATCAATGTTAGATCGCTTCATGAGGAAACAACCACCAAAATTCAATGGGGGTTAAAATCTACTAGTAGTGGAACAATGGATAAATTACTTAGAGAAAATATTCCACACCTTGGGGAGTAGTGAAAGGGAAAATTTTTCATGACAGTTTACCGCCTCACTAGAGATGCTGATCAATGGTGGTCATTGATTCAAAACATGATGTAAGATGATGAAGTATCAAATATAGAATGGAAGTAGTTTAAAGATATTTTATTATAAAAATACTTTCCTCATGACCATTGAGAGGATATGGAAAGACAATTTCTGAGTCTGAGGAAAAAGGAGGATGAGAATGTTGCAAAGTATGAGTCTAAATTTACAAGGTTAGAAAGGCATGCTGCGGATTATATACGTAATGCAAGAAGTAATATTGATCATTTATTTTATGGGTTAAAATCATTTATCCGTCGAGCATTAGTCCCACAATCCTTCTGGTCATACGAAGCTATTGTCTCATGTGCTATCAAGATAGAAAAGGAATTCTCTAAGTCTTATGACTTTAAAGAAAATAAAGAGAAGAAGAGATATGCTGATCACTCTGGAAATGGAAATAAGGGGAAGAAGGGAAAAGTTGAATATCCATCCTGTAGTAAATGTGGGAAGAAACACCCTGGTACTTGCTTAAAAGGAATGTTAGTCTGTTACTAGTGTGGTGAAAAAGGCCACCAAGATGATGATTGGAAGGGGAAGAAAGAAGCTACCGATGTTCAATGCTACAATTTCAGGGAGATGGGACATTATGAAAATAAATGTCCTAAGGGTCTGGGAAACTTACCTTAGAAGAGGCCAAGGGATCAAGGACAAGCTTATGCTATCACTACTGCTGAGGTAGAAGCTTCGAAAGTCGTGGTGGCAGGTAATTTAATGGTTTCCTCAAGTTTAGAAAATGAATTATTTGAGTCTAGATCATCACACTATTTCATATCTTCCCAGTTTGCTATGAAAATTAGATATTTCCAATTTTATCTAACAAGTGAGTTGTCAGTTGAAACTAATAAGGAAAGTATCATTGCAACAATGTTTTGTAAATCAGTCCCCATTAGAGCACATAAATGCTCTTTATCTGCTGATCTCATTGCATACCTATGATTTAATTTGATATAATCCTTGGTATGGATTGGCTTTTGGACCATGATGCAAAGATTTATTGTAAGAAGAATGAGGTTACAATTTTTGATGATGATGATAAAGAACACCTTATCTTTAGAGAAGAATTGTCACCACCTGATTCTTATCTTGATCTACCCCCAGTAGCTCAAATAAATTCAATTATTGAGGAGGAAGAGAATGAAATATATGTGGTTGAGGAAATAAATTTTCAAATAGTGGATGTACGTATTGTGAAAGAATATGTAGATGTGTTTCCGGATGATTACCTGGACATCCTCTAGAATGAGAAATTGAGTTTTCCATTGATTTAATTCCTGGTTCAAGGCCTATATCGAAGACCCCTTATAGAATGGACACTATGGAATTAGTTGAACTAAAGAAAAAACTATAGGAATTGATTAATAAGGGATTTATTTTCCCTGGTGTTTCTCCATGGGGAGCCCCTGTCCTTTTTGTTAAAAAGAAAGATGGATCTATGAGGTGATGTATCGACTACATGGAAATTAATTCTATAAAAATAAAGAACAAGTATCGCCTACCTCGCATTGATGATTTATTTGACTAACTGCATGGAGATCAATAATTTTCAAATATTGACCTTCGATATGGATACAATCAGTTGTGTGTGAAGAAGGAAGACATTCTGAAGACAGCATTTCAAACCAGGTACGGGCATTACGAGTTTACAGTAATGCCTTTTGGATTGACTAATTCACCCTCTGTATTCATGGATATAATGAATACAGTTTTCTAGGAATATCTCGATGATTTTGCGGTGGTATTTATTGATGAAATCTTGGTATATTAAAAAAGATACTAAGATCATGAAAATCACTTATGCATTATCCTGAAGACTCTGAGAATACATGAATTATATGGGAAGTTTATCAACTGTGAATTATGGCTTCAGGAGATTTATTTTCTTCACTATATTGTTTCTAAATATGGAATCTCTGTTGATCCTTCTAAGCCAAGAGAAATCCAATAATGGACAGCAGCAACAAGTATAATAGAGGTACACAGTTTTATTGATTTAGTACGTTATTATCGACGTTTCGTCCAGAATTTTGCCCGATTGGATAACCCATTAACAAAGCTCACACATAAAGGTGTTAAATTTATTTGGATAAAAGAGTGTGAAGAATTTTTTAAAGAACTAAAGAGAATATTATTCAATGCTTCTATTTTGACTCTACCATCGCGAAATGACGGGTTTGTTATTTATAGTGATGCATCGAAGAGAGGACTTGGTTGTGTCCTTATGCAGAATGATAGAGTTTTTGACTATTCAACACGATATCTATAAATTCATGATAAAAACTATCCTACTCATGATCTTGAGTTAGTATCTATAATATTCGCTTTGAAGATTTGGAGACATTACCTCTATGGTGAAAAATGCGAGATATATAATGATCACAAGAGTTTGAAGTAAATTTTCTCACCGAGAGAACTCATCATGAGGAAAAGGAGATGGCTTGAACTACTCAAGGATTATTATTGCACGATACACTACCACCAGGGGAAGGAAAATAAGTTGGGAGATGCTTTAAGTAGAAAGGATCAAGGAGTTTTGAACAAAATGAGAGTTGAAAGGGATCCAATTTTAATGGATCTAGTGAAGTTGGATATGGGAATAACCATGGAAGGTGAAACATTGATACTTTTTCAAATGGTTTCCAAACCATCTTTACTAGAAAGGATAAAGAGTTCTCATACCAATGATGAAGAGTTTTAAAAAAAAATTAAAGCTCTTAATGATGGGAGATTGAGTGACTTTGTGTATGAAGATGGAATTTTGAAATTTGGGAGGAGACTTTGTGTTCCCAATATACCTGATCTAAAAAGTGAATTGTTGGATGATGCTTATAGTTCTAATTTCTCTATATACCCTGGGAGCACCAAAATGTATAGATATTTGAAGGAACGTTTTTGGTGGGACAACATGAAGATGGAGATTGTTGATTTTGTGTCAAGATGTATGGTTTGTCAACAAGTGAAAGTTGGAAGGCAACATCCTGGTGGAGTATTTCAACCTCCTTCCATACCTGAGTGGAAATGGGATAATATCATGATGGAATTTGTCATGGGACTACCAAAGACTCCTAGAAAGAACAATGCAATATGGGTCATTGTTGATCGTCTTACCAAATCAGCACATTTTCTTGCTATAAGGGAAGATTTACCACTTGAACATCTAGAAAGACTATATATTAATGAAGTTGTGAGACTTCATGGAGTACCCCTATAAATTGTTTTGGACCGTGATCCCCGTTTTACATTAAGATTCCTGGAAAGTCATTAGAAAGACCTAGATACTGAACTTCCTTTGAGCACTGCTTACCACCCCCAAACTGATGGAAAATCAAAATAGACTATTCAAACCTTAGAAGACATGTTGAGATCATTCTCACATGACGTTCAGGGTATGTGGGATCAATATTTACCTGTGGTAGAATGTTCCTATAACAATAGCTTCTATTCGAGTATTTAGATGGTACCATATGAAGCATTATATGGAAAGAGATATCACACACCAACCTATTGGGATGATGTTGGTGAAAGAATACCCGTAGGCCCAAAATTGGTGGAGGAAATTATGGAAAAGGTAAAGGTAATCCAAACCCACATCAAAGAAGCTCAAAGTAGGCATAAGAGCTATGATGATAACCAAAGGAAGGATTTGGAATTTCAGGTAGGAGATCATGTTTTCTTGAAGTTATCTCCATGGAGGGGTGTTATACGTTTCGGTAAGAAGGTAAAATTGAGTCCCAGGTAAATCGTACCATTCGAAATTCTAGAACGAATTGGGGTTATAGCTTACCATTTGGAAATGCTGCCAAGTCTCTCCAAAGTTTGAGATGTGTTCTACGTATCACTGTTGAGAAAATACATGCCTGATCCAACGCATGTACTCACCTATGAGGAATTAGAACTGGAACCCAATCTGTCTTATTGCAAAGATCCCGTCAGGATTCTTGATATTAGAGAACAGGTGCTAAGAAACTGGACGACTCGTCTTGTAAAAGTTCTATGGAGAAACTATAAGATGGAAGAGGCAACGTGGGAACCCGAGGAATTTATGATGAAGAAACAGCCAAGTATTTTCATGTGGTAGTATTCTATAAATTTCAAGGATGAAATTATTTGAAGGAGGGGATAATATAACACCACAATCTTCCACAATACACTTTTCTTTGAATAATACAATAACATGTGTTGTACGCAACTTCGAGTTCTAACACACACCACAACTAATCAAACTAGCCATTATGAATAGTAATACCCACTTTTTGAAATTTTATAAATTTTATCATTAAAAATGGACTTCATTTTTTGGATTCATATCATCAAAATTATCTTAGGGTGAATTTTTGGTACATTTTTGATAACTTTCATATTTTGATGAATAATGAAAATTACTAAATTTTAATTAAAAAACTTTTGTAATCGAAATTATTAATAGTGATAAATTACGAATTTGTGTGGTTTTAAAGTATATTTATAATATATTTTCACTATTTAATACAATGTTAGCCATTGGACACAGTTTCACATTTAATCTAGACATAAGGAAGTGCCAATCTTTTGATAGTTATTATTTCTTAAAAACACACTTTTTGTTTTGACAGTGGGAATTAATTTTAAATTAATTTCTATCATATCTGTGTTTTCAATTTAGAAAAATGGATTCCATATTTAGAATCAATAGTTCCAAATTTTGTAAATAGGTAAATTATATTTTTAGACATTTTGAATAATTATTTCGGTAAAAATTTTATTTACCATGGTTAAAGGGTAAATCCGATAAATAAGGGTAAAAAAATAATATTATAATAACAATAAATTAACCTAAAACGTATCTTAACCATATTTGTTGATACATTTCCGACCATGGGCATCTTTGGATCGATTTTGGGACCCCATGGATCCACTTGTAAGTGATAATGACACATTATATTAATTAAGTTAAAGTAAATACAAAAATGACAGAAGTATATATCTTTTAGAAAAACAATTTTTACATAGGGTTATATATTTTATAGTATAGACTATAAATATTAATTATAAATCTAAAAATATTTCCTACATAATAGTATTTTATTTATAATTTTTAGACATTGAATAATTAAATTTATTTATGAAATAATAATGATGCAGTATTTTCCTTATTAATGAAAGAATCAAATAATTAGTATTATAAATGTTAAAATAAATATAATTTGAAAGTTTTGATGCCATCCAAAAATTTTATTGGTTAATATAACATGTTAGGGTTGCTTAAATGAATTTGGTTCGAAATAAAAAAAATTTTAATACTTTAACAAAAATCAATTATTAAATAGTTTCAAAATTGACATAAAGGAGGTTTTAAAACAAATATTATATTATTAATTGATATTCTATTCCTAAAAATCTAAGGTTCGGCCAAAGGACTTATATAATGATACTTGTATTATTAAGGGACCACTTTGGGGTCTCTTTGAAGTTTATAGTATGTTTATTGACTATATAATATAAAAATACAAAGAGACATGGTAAATGTAAAACTAATTAACTAAGAGTTAAAACTAAAAGATAAGGTTAATAAAGTGACCCAAACCTGTCTAAAACCTATTGGTTGAGTTGTTTTCGACCTATCCCCACCTTAATATTTAAATAATTCACTTTGGAGCCATTATAAACAGAATATAAATTTATTATAAAATAATATTTCTAGCTAAGGTGCCCCTCACCCCTCTTATAAAAGGACACTCCACTCTCTCTCAATTTCACACATTCAAAGCCATTTGGCTCAGCCAAACCCTACCCAAATATTCTCTCAACTTACCTCTCTTAAACCTATAGGCCTTAATTGGATCATAAATATAACCTAAGGATCCGTTTTGATCAAATGAAAAGGAAGAATCCGAAGAAGAGGTAATGTTTTCACCACCCTCTTTCAAGTTCCTTTCTTCTTCCACTTCTTCTTTCTTTGATATTTCTATTCTAAAATAATAACTCCAATATCATCTATATAATGTGATGTTATTATAAATATGGTACAACCATATTCATTATTCTATCAAGATTTTGAATGACATGTCAACATACGTGCATACGTATGGCTTACCGTCTCCACGTCGTGGTGTTATTGTTATTCAATACATTATTATTTGGATGGGTATGATAATGATGTGTAATTGATGTAAATAATGAATATAACATGATAATGATTCTGTATATATGATATAATATTGAATTATATATTATTTTAATATCAAATGAATGATATTTTCGCTTGTGCGTATGTACGGACTACCGTCTCCACGAACACGATGAGATTCATTCCCAATCATATCCATCCAACAGTTATTTTCATTTGATGATTAAAAATATTGTTTAAGGACCTGATATCATTCTGTATATGAATAAGATACAATCTGTCCATAAAAAACATGACTTATGTAACAAAACATATAAATGAAAACGAGTAAGTTAACACCCGAAACGACGATAATACTAAGTTATTATTAACAAATCAATGTTAAAAGATCATATATGATATCATATTAATGTATATGATTATTGTACAATTTGATAATAATTATTTCACCATTATACATGAGGTTAACCTACCCTCAACCAAGGAAAGGTACATGGTAAGGGTTAATTTCACAATCTCTTCATTATCTGAGGTTGTTTATACGTAATTATCTATGGGGACCTCTTTATCATCCACATCCAGGTTTTGTAAAAATGTATTTCAAAACATTCTTACTATTTTACAGAATATGGGTTAAAGTAATTTATACCCTTTTTTGACATTCTATAAAAATATTATAATGGAATCTTTCCATCATTTTCCAAACAAGGTCCTTTTTAACCATTTCTACAGAATTAAGGTAAGAATGTATCTTTTTAACATATACAGTGGGTGCAGCTATTTTCCACCATTATAAAATCTTTTAAAAATCCCTTACAAGCTAATAAGAATATTTTCAAAGTACATTTTTATTTTATAATTATGTGATTTTAAATGTAAAAAAGAGATATTTCTCTCAAATAGTTTTGATTTCATCAATATCAACATACTTTGATGGATTTTAAGCTTATTTGAAGTTGATTTATTATGATACAAAACTTCCATATTGTATTGAAGGTTTTGTGATATGATTGACTTTGTATGTTTTATTTTTATACCATTCATGGTTTATGGAGAAAGTATTGACATTTCATATGCTAGTTTTAATACGAATGTTTATGTTATGTTTAAACCTATTCATATGAGGAATTAATTGGACTTAATAAGTGACGGGTAGAGCCCACTATAGCTCCTTGATGCATCAGTAGGTCTCATGAGACAAACTAGTTTATTGGCACAAGGCCTTGACAAAAACTTATTTGTAGTCTTGGCACAAGGCCTTGACTATGTGGTTACGATAGTCTGACATTATGCATTCCATCATTATGAAAGTGGTTATTGATATTACATGTGATTATTCAACTAGTAGAATATCCATGTGAATAAGTAAATAACATTATTTCATTTTATCTTTTCCATATTATGCTGATGTTCAATTTTAAAAGGCTTTTGTTTTAGTTATACATTGCCTTAAATGTTTATGTTTATTTATGAAATTTTCCGCTATATTTTTATCCTTAATGAGCATCTGAGCTCACCCCTTTCAATTTTTTAATTTTTCCCAGGATATGAACAATTTTTTTATGAATGTACTGCAGGGAATGTATGAGGGGATATGAAGACAGGATGTTGTTGTAGTTTTCACTTTATGATGTAATGTAAACATTATGAATGTATATACTGTTTCCAAGGCTACTAAACTAATAGGTCTTTCGAGACTTGATATTTTTTGATCATGCCAATATTATTTAATAATGCACCGACTCTGGGTAATTGGGATCGGGGAGTTACATTTCTAGGGTTGTATAAGGCATTAGGTATATAGGTGATTCTGGGGATGACCTATCACCCTCATATTTGTGGACAGATAGAGCACATGAATCTAGTGTCAGAGGACAGGATTCATGCATGTGTACATGAATTTGTGGGTTCATTGGAGAAACATATAACCTTATTTGACTTCCCTTTTAATAATAGTTTTAGGCTACCATCAATATGGATCCTTATAAGGCCTTATATAGTAGGCCTTTCTAATCACCTCTATGCAAATTAGAGGTATGAAATGTAGTGATTCTTGAACCTTGTATCATTTTTGAGACTTTTGAGTAGGTTCAACTAATCAGGAAGCTCATGATGATATCCTAGACTAGAAAGTAGTCATATATCAATTTAATTCAACGACTTCTTGAGTTCAAGGTTGGAAATTGAGTTTTCTTACATGTTTTACCTTGGTTTGGCCATTGACTGATTAAGACACAGGGTAATCTTTGACCAAGATTCATTTTACAATTTGAGGATTTAGAGACTATCATAATCGTGGATTATCACATAGAACTTACATAGAGATAAATGTCTATGCATGAAATAATTTATTTATCATAGATTTTCCAATATAATCAAGACATGTAGCATAATTTTGATCCTGAGAAATTTTAATTAGATGATGATGCTTATTTTGATAGGTAACCCATTTAAATCATTGAATGAAGAAGAAATTATCTGACATATAGGTTAGTACCTCTAGTGTGGGTGTTATATAATTTTTACTAAGTACATGATGGGATTTGGGAGTATGAATATTACATATGTGCTCAGTGGTTGGATATTTTCAAAGATTATCCCTCAATACAATCATGATTCCAACTCAGGGATGAGTTACTTTAAGGAGGGTAGGATTTAATTACCCAAATTTTTATGATGTTATGGATCATTTTTTCTAGTTTAATTCCCTTATTTTGATCTAATATTAATTCCTATTAAGGCTATGTAGAAAATTATGGTGTATTGGGCTTTCTCAAAGCATGGAGCCTCACCTTTTAGAAGAAATAGCTAGACCCCACAATTAGTAGATTCCATGCATCCCAATATTCATAGATTGGGTAAACCATGGGTGGTGTTTCAATAAAAAATAAGGGAACAATGTTTTCCATAACCCATTGATATTGACCACATGTCCATATATTTTTTACATGCATGCAATAGAGGGGTTTTTCAAGGGAAGTGCATAGTTTGTCAAACTGTGCAGCTAGCCCATGCGAGAGGTATTTTGAGATTGATTTGGGTGCACGGTTGGAACACAGTTTGTCCAACCGTGTATCCAAACAATGAATCCTATTAAAATTTGATGAAATGACAATTTTTACCCTAAAATTTATTGTTACCTAAACCCCCTTTCGTTCGTCATTTCTCATGGGAAGAAATTTCTTCTTCTGATGTTGGAGAGATCCTCCCATGGAATCCACCTAGTCTCATCAATATCTACTCCATACAACCATTGAATCGTGATCTGTACATCTTTTTTAATAGCCACTAAGAGCAATCACTACTTAGGCTCTTTTATTCATTTTTATTTCTATCGATGATGCTATTTTGGTGAAATCTCATTTGCCCTATTTTAGGGAGATCATATATTCTTCCATTTTATTATTATATGAAATAAATTAGAGGCTAGGAATTGATGAGTAATCCTCTAAATGAATAAGTTAGGTGGTTTATACCTTTTATATCAGTTTACGGTTGTTTTTACCTTGTTTTATTTTTACCGCATGCCATACATTCCAGGAATTGCTTCTTAAATTCATAATCTCTTAAATCAAATAATAAATTATTATTTATAACATTCCATGGAACCCTTATTCTATGTTTTATGTTTTTTCCAACATACCAAACCACCAATGGGGTGGTATATTCCATTTTCCATGGAAATTTCACAAATGAGGTGATTTGAACTCCCTATTCCTTTTGTGGAATTGAATATGGTAATTGAGTGGATTGTTCAAGGTTGTAAAAACCTTAATAAACATTTTCGATTTTATATTAAATGTATGAAATGGATAATCCATTCGATTGTATATGATTATAAATTGATTCATGGAATTAATAGTTAAATTATTTATGAAATGGTGAATGAATTGGTTATAATGATAATGGATGGTTCGTGGAATAGAACAGATGACACATATCGATGCCTTGGACATTTCTACACCTTGGATACAAATTAAATGGAGGAATTTGAAATTTAAACTCCTTGTATATATATTACATATATTATTTGGTTTCCACACATTAAATATAGATTTCTTAGAATTCTTTCCCCATTCTTCTTGGGATCCAAATAAGTCTTTACCGAGATTCCTATGGATGTGTTTTGTGGACTCAAATTAAATAACTTAGTCATTGTCCTTGGATCATTTCCCATGTAGTTATGATAATTGATTACTAAACATAGGCCATTAATGATGCTTTTAAACAATTTTAGTTAGCCCTTATAATAGGGTTAATTATCAAAATGATATTTAATACACTAGACAATTTCACATTACCTTTATAACTGTTATTCCTATTATACATTAAAATGGATTCAATTTATATGCACTTACACGAATTTCTATAGATACCATTAGTGGTGGACTATGAAGTGTTATCTCACACCCTATTTGGACCACTATTTGGTACCCAAAAGGCATCATGGATGTATGAATGGATAGGGGAAATCATCATCTTGGTGATGCTTTATTGATTATTGCATAAGAGGAGAGGATAAAAGAATCTGGCTATTTCTCATGATGCTATCTGAAGATGATTTTTTGGTGTCTTTTTTTATAATTTTGATACATGTGTTTTAATATATGAATAATTAAATGTATTTCATGTGTTTTTTATAACTCTATTAAATAAACATAATTTTTTATATGATACTTAATTTTGATTTAATTATTATTATTATTATAATTATTATTATTGTTTGGATTATTTATCCTCTCTTGCTGGTTGATATTATAATTCTTCATTATTTTAATTTACGATACCATTATGTTAATCATATTATAAATCTATAGTCTCCCCACCATACCATCACATACCCTCATTTCTATTTGTATGCATCTGGAGCATGGGGAGGCAAGCTTGAGTCCATGGGACCCATCAGCTTGTGACACCATTTAGTGGATTTCTGGTCTGGATGTTACACTATAAAATTATCTCAAAAAAAGGATACTCTATTGGTTATAGACTTTATTTCATCAAAACTTATATCCAAATCCATACAAAAAAAATATATTTAACTATCAATTATTTTAACATTTCATCACAAAAAACAAGAATACCCTCTATATGCCTTAGAATCCACTTTTATACAAAGAAGTGATATTCCTTAATAATACCTTGAAAATAAGCACATAATATAAGAACATATATGATTTCTGATATTTATGAAATCTGAAAGAGTGAACCTAAAATGAGTTTTCCTAACTCCATTTGATTCTCCTCTATACCATAATCATCCTATAAAATCTCTTATAGAACAGTATTTATTTAGAAAATACCTTTTTTCCTCTATTAATAAAATTTTCACAAACGACACAGAACAATTCTATGCATAAATGAATTCATGATCCTTATGTTGAGAAATATTAAGTTCTAATAAATACTTAATTTATCAAAATATAAAAAATTTCCAAAATATTTTCTATTGGAGTAGAAATCTCATTGAAAAAAAAATTCTTCATTAATGTAAAATAAAATACCATCACTATAGAAAACAATAATAATAGATAAATTATTTACATAATTTCATTTAGAGGTTGAAATATAATCTACCATTTCTAAAATTTAAATTCTTCAACCATGATTAAATATTTGAATACTATACCCTTAGTTCTTGTTTGAGGATATAAAATTCTTTATTTAACATTTAAACCAATATTCATCATATAAAAACAAGAATCATTTAGGTTTATATATGTACATCCTCTTCAAGTTATGTATTTATAAAGGATAAATTGAAATACATTTGTAAAATTTTGAATCCCATTTAAATAAAGTTAATAAGAAAAATATTTATTGACTCAATATATTAAATTTTTTAAAATTCCCCATTAAGTTCAATAACATGAACATTATATTAATAGTTGTAAATGATTCTAAATTTATTCATCTTAACATTACCCTTTTCAGTAAATTTATAATCAAGAGACTACTTTATCTGAATAAAATAATAATTAATTTTCATAAGTACCAGATCCTAAGTGATTATATTATTATTCCAATATAATTATCTATTTATAACATCAAACCATTATTTATATTCAATTAAAAATTCACTCTTATTGGTTTAACCAGAAAAAACAAAGAGGTATGTGCTATTGCATCAAATTTCATCTAGTTTTAACAAAATAACCCTAATGACTAATGATATTTCAGACCTCCACTTTCATTATCAACCCTAAATGAGTTGAATTTATCTTTTTTTCATTACTAGATAATATTAAATTATCATTATTTTTATAAAAATCACTTGAAACATTTTTTTATATAATTTCTAATGTGATTTCAAAAAAATTATTTTTCTATTTCTTCTCCATAGGCCAAAAAATATGTAAATGAAAAATTTCTACTGGAAAAGAAGTTTGAATTTACACTTTATTATGTGTAGAGTTGTAATTATTCCCCTTCTAGAATGTAAAACAAATCCAACCTCCTTTTCTCTCTCTAGTATAGGTATTTCATAAAACATTTTACCCTTTAGACTGAATGGCTAGAAGGCCTTCATTTTTATTTATTTTTGATAACCCCCCCTTGAAGGGATGAGGGGGAACCCTTACATGGCCCATAGTATTAATTATTACATGGCCCCTGGGTTTAAGAGAAATTACATGACCCAAAGGTCTTAAGGAGTTCAACCAGACTATAACTATAAATAATTTCTCCTCCCTAGTATCTACATCATGATCGTAGCTCTCCACCTTCGCATGGCAATCAAGATAAGCTTCCTGTGCAAGAACAGGCTGGCCCCGATGGAATAGTCATACTCTCTCATTCTTCCAAATCCTTTGGTTTTAATCTGGTGAGTTAGGCTTCTCTGAATCCTCCTTTGGGGATGTTTCTTTTTGGTGAGTCAATCTGGGGAAACTACATGAGGCCTGAATGCCTTAAAGGTGGCCTGAAATCCCTACTAACCCGAAGTCTTGGGTGGCCCATAGGACTTAAGAACTCCAATCCCAAACTGGTGGCCCAATGAGAACAGTTCCGACAATTATAGTACCCAACAGTACCTACTATAGTAATTGCTACAGTATATTCTATAGTGCCTTCTACAGTACTTCTACTATTCCTGCTACAGTAACCCCCAGAAATATGCCTCTGCCTAGTTTTGAACCTGGGCCTCATGGATGAATGTAAGGATACCTCAACAACTAGGTTGAGGCCCATGTACCCAACATCTACTCCTTTATTAATCTTGTACATGTTATTTTTTTCCATGGTGAGAAAGTATTCAATAGCACAACTAATTCTCCTATTTTATGCCCATATTGGAAGAGTTTTCAGTAACATCAACTATAAACAAGTAACCTCATTTTCATGGTCATTTAGTCACAACATAATCATACTTTAAACATTAACAAATATCAATAAAATCAAAAAAAGTAACATTAATCATTTCATAAAAAGGTATAGAAACTCCTAGAAAGTTTTTCTTAAAAACATTAACATAAAGTGTGTTCTTTAATATAAATATATTCTTTCCAATATCTACTGAGAAAAACCTTTTATATTGAGTTTACCAATATTCCTAAATAAAAAAAACTTCAATAAATTTTTAATATCCTATTAAAATATTCTTATAACATATGATATGATATGAACACCCACCAACTAGAATATACAGATATTCCTTTTATGAATCACTAAATTAAACTTCCACTAAAAGTTCTTTATCCACTAATTTATAATTTTCATCTATTTTTTTGAGTATTATAATTAATAATATTATAATATAGTGATATTTTAAGAAACCTTGAATCATCATGGACTAATTGGTTACAACTGATATTATGTAATCTTAGCATCTAAAATGTATCTTCAACCATGAATTCATAAATGTTCAGTCCCTTATATAATTTTAACCTTTAATTTCAACTTCTTTTTGTGAACAAAATTTAATAGATAATCAAAACTCATAACAATTATTATTATGATTCTTTTTTAAAATTTTTAAGCTTCCATATGTCAATTTTGTTTCATTCAATTTTGAATTTTTAAAATTTCTGGATCCCTAAAAAATTCATTTTCCATAATATTGAATTCTTTAAAAATTTATTAAAAATTAAACACTTATTGAACACATAAATGATATTTTACTCTTCTTGAGTTGGGTATGTTATGGTTGAAACAATCATCAAAATTCTTTGACACTTTATCATTCATGATAATTTCATATGTAATTTCTCCCACTTCTTTTACATATTTTTCAATGTCAGTATTGAACATGTTCACTTAACATTAAACATCCAATAGATTTTTGTTAATACTTATAATATACTTTTATTATTCTTTAATATTCTCTTTTATAACCTCCTTTAACTTTTTTTATTTAGTTATTAACACCTTCAAATAATTATTCTTATTTAATAACATTTAATATTTTATAATACCCTCTTTTAATACATTTTTCAATAAAAACTATATCTTATTTTCTTCATATATTTCATAAACACTATCTGATTAATTAAATTTTACACTAAATTATATTTACTCTTATTCAGATGAAATTTAAATTTTACTTTAATCTTTATATCTTTTTAATTATCTTAGAAAGATAAAAAATCTTTTTTTTTAATTTTGAGTTATTACTACCATTAATATTTGAATAAAACTTTAATTTTTTTAACAATAGATATTTATTCTTAAATTAACTCCTTTATTAATCATATTTATCATTAATCTCTTATTATTTAAACTTCACATAGTTTGATATAAAATATATAATAGATCTATATTTGAAACACTTCACTGGATGATTTCAATGATATTTTCCTTTTATCACTGGAAATACATATGAGATGAATGAAATAAACTTGTCAAACATTATCTAAACGTCTTAATCATACTCAAAATTTTACTCTTCTTATTTTGATTCATTTTTAATCTGCTCTACTTTATCACATATAATTTACACTTCTAATTTAGGTTTAATCTTCTTGTAAATATCACTTTCTTAAAAAATTTATATGGAATCAATATTGTATTAAAATTATCTAATAGAAATGTATCACAATCATGTTCAATAATTATTGATAAATTTAAATAATTTTTATTCTAGAAAAAAAATATTTTTTTTACTTCTATAAAATCCTGAAATATCTCCCCAAAACCACTTATAATGCTCAGTATTTAATAACTCTTATTAATAATTCATCAATAGTTCTATCCCCATGAATTAAAATATATTCATAATTAAAATTTCAAATATGAAATTTGCCTTCGATTACATTTAATAAAATTTTATAAATACTATCTAACATATCCCATTTAAATATTATTATTTTAATAATAATTAATTTGATTAATTGTATATCTAAAAGTGATAAAATAGTATTATTATAAGAACCTTCATTATTCTATATATTCTTTTATCATCTACAATCATCGATGCACCTTCCATTAATGGAATATACCAAATTGAGGGTACACCAAGAAAATTAAAACTATCAGATAATATGTGTGTAAGAATCCTATATATTAAAATATGATATTTCACTCTATTTAATGCCTTAATTCCATTATTATTCAATAAATGTATGTTATCCATAATGAAATTAATTTTAAAAACTATTCAATCTTCATAAATAATTAATACTCAACACATTCTGTTTTAAAATAAATTTGTTTTATTTGATGGAAACCTAGAACATAACACAAATTACAATTTCATATACCTAGATAATAATTAGTATTATGATCCCCATAGATACAATTAGAGGGGGAATTAGTCTATCAATTTATTTTACATTTTTACACTAAAAACCATTCATCATTTTTAATGTGACCAAATTGATTTCTATTGAGGATTTATTCCTTATTCTAAACTCAATATTAATGATATTAATCACTTAATTTAATAAATAAAAATATAAAAAATCACAATAATAATAGTAAAATTATCTAGTTATTATGTCAAAATGAATAGAGAAATTATTAGAATGTTCTATAAAACCTATGGCCACAAAATTTATTAATCATCACAGATATAAATTAAAAGGGTTTATCATTTAAATAATATTACATACAAATTTATATCAATTAATATAAATTGATCATTCATAATAAAATTAATAATAAATACAAAATACGACTAAGATATTCATCGTACTTTAAAATTTGACACTGATTTATAGTATAAAAACTCCGCCTTCCCTTAAATTCCATAAAAACAAAAGTTTTTATCAAATAATGAGTGAATCCTTTCTTTGAAAACCCAAAATAAAATTCACTTATTCATTGATTAATTTTGATGAATGAAATAATGTATAATCAACATGAATGATCTCTAATCTTCACTACACAAACCATTGAATTATAATTTCTCTTCAAGAGAAAATTAAAATTTAATGTGTTTCAACATCAAGAATTGAATTAATAATCTTTATATCAGTAAAAATAATCTCAATCATTATTTGGTTATTTTTTAAATAATAATAATATTTTTATCCTCTAAATGATTCATAATGTTGATGAATACTAATTATATTTAGTTTTGGAATTAATTTAAGAGTATTAGAGGGTGTTTTATTATTGTTTATTTATGAATAAACCATATATTTCATGGAGTCATTGTTTTTATGTTATTATGGTGACCTCACATTGTGTTAATGGATGGAGCATTGAATGAAGCCTTTACGAATCACATAAGGAATCTAAAAATTGGATGATAGGTTTCAAAATGATATTTTCAATAATGATGGAGATTGTACCAAATTTATATTGTAAATGGGGAGTCTTGAAATGGGCTTATAACAAGATACTATGTTACCACACACAATTAATCAAAATGGTCATCTATAGTAGACTTTTGCATGGGTGGGTCACTTTTCTTATTAAATTTTCACAATTTAAACTAAAATGAGGTAAAGACCATGAAAAATGGTTTTTTTCATGGTGTTTTTACTAATTTTTAACTATGATGTGGTGATGAGTGTTATACACCATGTGTAGTGAAAATTAAATTTTTAATAGATGGAAAAGGAAAGATTTTTTGGTGTTGTATATTTAACATCTTGAAAGTTTTATTTAAAAGGGTTTTCTATATAAGGGTCCACCATTGTGGAATCCATATATTTTATATAGGACCATGTTTTAGTTAATATTTTTATTCTATATTTTACATGTTTTATGTGGTACAAAAAAATATAAATTCAATGAATTGACTCAAATTTTCAGGATATTCATGAATGAATTTTCCCATAATAATGAAGGTAAATTAAATATATTACACAAGGAAAACCTGATAATCCACTTGTTATTATAGATATATACATTGATTTAAAATGAATAATTAGATCACTGACAGAAGGTGATCTAGGATGAAAAATTATAGAATTTACAAGAAAGAAAAGGACCGAGATCCATGAGTTCAACAGTGTGGATGTTCATGGACATTCATCTAGTTAATGAAGGAGGATTTTATTTATACACCCCCAATGGTGTAATTATCATTCTTGGTTTATTTATTATCATTGGTTTTTTATAGGAGTAGTGTGTTCTTTATATGTGATTAGAGTAGTGTGTTCTCAACATTTTGTTAGAGTTGTAAACCTAGAGGGTTAATGAGACTGCTCTATATTTATATTGAGGGGGAAGTGTGCTTAGTGAATTTTGGTATACCAAAACATCACCTAGTGTATGTTTCTTGTTTAATGACATATATTGTTGAATTAATTAAAAATTACTTTGATATTTATTTTATGTTTTATCACATTCATATTTCATAATGTGAGAGTGAGGAATGATTTAATTAAATATATAGTATTAATATTAGAATTTTTATTTCAGATCAACATACCAGAATTCACCACCTAGGGTGTATTCCTTTTTTGACCAAAAATTGATATCAAAGATGAAGGTTCAAATAAGTAGAGTATTATATATTTGGTACTATATAAGAAGTTATAAATCACAAAGGGATAAAGATATTAAAAAATCAATCATGTAAGAATAATATGTTTCAATATCGTTGAACATGGGATTAAATTTATATATTTCCTAAATACAAGGAATTATGGTCAATATGGAGAGTGTAACATTATATAAAAGATACTTCAAGGATCTGGATACCAAAATCAGATATATGTGTTTGGGAGATGTTTGTGTAATGTCATCTTCATAAATGTGAAGTATTTTAAATACTCACACAACATGTGGGAATAGTTACAGAATATCAATGAGGGTAATATAATGGTATGTCAAGATAAATTACAAGTTCTTTGTAATAAGTATAATAATTTTAGGATGTAACTGAATAAATATTTTGATACATTATTTGATTGAATAAATGTGATTTTGATAAAATGTATGGAATTAGGTAACCCCTCAGTGATATCAAATCCATGGAGTGTATTTTTAAAAGGTTTCCAAGTAAATTCAATTCTATGGTTTTTGTGGAAAAGGAATAAATGTAGGATATATTGAAATGCGTTTCCATAAATCTTGTTACATATAAGATGTGGTTAATGAGAAAGATATAGTGGAAGATGAGAAATTTTAGGAAGACTTGTTTCATGAAACAAAGAACCTCGTAGAGTAGGATAACCCTAGAGAAAGGGATGATGATGGGACCATGTAATTTATTTCCAAAAACCAGAATGGTGGAAAAGTAATATTCAAGGGAAAACTTATTCTTTCCAATTTGGTTGTGGGAAGGGTAATAACCATATCATAAAATGTCCCATAAAACTATGGAAATATAATGAATTTAAAAAATTATAAGGAAATATTCAAAGTATGTAAAGGGATAGAGGATTTAATATTAGAAATTCTTCAAAAATAATAATTTTTTAACCAGAATATATTAGTTAAGAAAAATAGAATTAGATGAAATTTGGTATTTCATAGAACATAGTGATTAATTTCTTGTATTTTTCATATATAAATCAAAAATGGATGAGAAAAATGATGTTAATGATGTTTAAGTTGATGGATTAGTGGAAATTAAAGTGGTTCTTGTGTCTACACATAATGACATATATGTTTGAGGGTATAAAATAAATAAATACATTAGATTTTTTCAGTTTTGAAAACACAATATGGTGTAATAATAATTTAAGAAAACAAAATGGAAGGTAGAAATTGAAAATATTAAATTACAAAAGAGAACAATATCAAAGGAATTTATTAAATAAAAGTTCATATTTGAGAACATGTCCAGATCATGGAATTTTTTACCAGAATAATGAAATATTTAATCAAATAAATCATGGTTATTAGAGGATAAATAATTTGGTTATGATTAAAGGCTTAAGATCATCAATGAATTTTGACTCATCGAATGAAAATAAGAAACTAGATCATGCTGACAATTGAGAAAGTGAATAAGAATAGTGGAGATCCAACAAAGATGTTAGTGGATTTTTATAGAAACACAAGACTCATAAAAAATAAAAAACTATTATTGGGATTGATCATAAGAAAAAGTAGATAAAGGTTAATTCTAAACCAAATGAACCCACTCTAAGGAGAAATATAAACATGGATGATACTAAATATAAGAAATAGATTTTTGGAGAATCGTTGTTGATAACCATAAAATGACTGCAAATTATGAGTTATTATTATGTAAAGTAAAGAAATAGTCAATATTTGATTTCTATAGCTAATATTCACTTCCATAAAAAATATAAATATATATGTAAGAGAAAAAGTTCATATATCTAGTATGTTTTAGATGGAATCTTTTTTTATATGAAGGATATAATGAAAACCATGTATTTCTCATCATGAATTCCAAATAGTGTCTCAATGGAGTCTGAAAGTGAAACTTATTAGTAATAACATGAATAATCAAGAGAACATAAAATGATAAAATAAATTTTTATATTTATAACATAAATTTTAATCATCATACTTAAAGGATGATCAATCATACTCACCAGTAAATGTGGTAAATCCAAATATGTGGATTAAAAAGAAGACATCTAAGAGGGTTAAAATTGTGAATATTGATATAAAACTAATGTATTTATCTATAATATTGATCTTTTCTAATAGATACACTTACTATATGACTATAAACCAAGATCTGGTCTCAAGAATTAATTACAATATAAAAATTTTCATAAGATATTGTAATAATGAATGATTAAATATCATTTTATTTGGAAAAATAATAATTAGAGGAAAAATATAAAATCTATATATGTATTATTAGTTGATGTACATGATGAAAATTTAGTATGTTCAAGTTAATTATGTGACTCAAGGATTGAAATATCTTTAACCAAGTAATTTTTTATGATTAGTGGAAAGTATGAAACAATTGTGGTGAAGGAGATATTCATAAAGGAAAATCTATGCCTCATTAGTGAAGAAGAAGACATATGTTTCCTATCAAACAATGATGAAAATATATTGTGAAATAAAATTATTGGTCACTTGATCTAAAATTTATAAAAATGATTCACTAAAAATGGAAGTACTAAAGATATCCCTAATGTAACATAAGATTATTCTCACATGTATTATGTTTTTTAAAAGAATTATACTATTAAGAAGACCTAAATTATAAAAGATAATAATTCAACATGATTACTTGAATTAGAGAACATTGATTTTTTTGGGACTATATCACCAAAATCAAATGATAGTAATAATAATTATGTTCTTTTCATTGAATATTATAGTATGATTTAATGGTTCATAGTGATTACTCACAATTATGAAGTGTTTAGTTTCATTACACATGATCATAGATTAGTTGAGAATAATATTACATTGAGAAATATAAAATTCATAGATAGATAATGTAATGGATTGGACCAATATCAAGTTCAAGGATTATCTCAAGAAATAAGACATGTCATCAAGTATTACCAAAAATGAATCCTGAAATAATCAGTGCTATTGATAGGGGAAACTAGATAATTAAAAACATAAGTCAATAAATTTTGATTTAAAAATTCATTTCAAATTTTTTTAAAAGGAAGACATCTTCATATTAGTATATATATTGAATATACCGTGGTTGAGTTTGGGTAAATTGAAGACTCTATATGAGATGTGTTATGGGAAAAATACAACATCGAATAACATTCAAATCATTTGAAGTAATTGATTTATTATCAACAAGGATAAAATGAATTTAATTTTCTAAACACTTTGAAATTTGGTATATTTATTGGATACTCATATAATTTAAAGGAATAAAAATATTTCAATAAATTATTCGAATAAATTGATACAAGTTCAGGTTCTGTTTTCATTTAAAATGAGATTAATTTTAAAAATAATAGTGAGAAAATTCATAAGGAAAGTGATAAAGAGATGGAAAAATAAAAAGGAGTACAACGGGGTGGTGATGATATTAATCAACACACTTATGATGAGGTTTATTATGAAAGATCAAAAGCATCATGAATGATAAAAAGAAACATATAATCGATTAAGATAGAATTGTTGGGGACTAGAAATCTCTCATAAATACATGGATAATGAAGAATCTATATTAAACATCATTCCATTGTTAAGTAGATAATAATTTTTTGAAAATGTTTTTGAAGATGAGATTTGGGTTAAGGTGATGCATGAGGGGATTTTCTAAATTGAGAAGAATAAAACATGGTATAATTTTTAATGGCATAATAATGGAATGTTATCGATACCAAATTGGCTATTCATTAAGAATTTATTTAATAAGGAATGTTGATTTGGAGAAGGGTGTGAATTGTGTGAAATTTTTATATCCCTAATAAAGGAATCGATGTGGATGAGACATTAATTCCTATGGATATGTTTTATATTTTTTAAATTATTCATACACATAGAGGTGAAAAGAAAGTTTATTTTATTTTTAAAGGATATTATATATGTTTACATTAATATATTTATTGAAGAATAATTTTATACTAATGAATATATAGATTTAAGATAAATGGAAAATAATTACTATTACATAAATTTCTTGAAGAATAAGACAAAATTAGAAATCCATAAGGGTTTCCCATTCTGGAAGATGAAAATAATGTTTTCTAGTTAATGAAAGTAATTTATGGGTTGATAAAAGAATCAAGTTCATGGAATTATATGATTGATCTAAACTTAAGAAATATTGGATTCTAACATGTTAGAGTTGATTATAATATTTATGTTAATAAAGGTAATGATAATTTTTTTACTAAATTATATCAATGAAATAATACTTTTAGGATCAAATGAATCACAATATAAAAAATTTCTATAGTTCATGAGGTACGAGTGTGAAATGTTAATTATTATAGAGTTTATGTTTTTCCTTAATTTATATATGATTCAAGTAAGAAATAGAAAATTTATTTCCCAATATAAATAATCTAAGGTGGACTCAAAAATATTTGTAATAATGGATTCTACCATAATGAAAACACCAGTTGTACCCAAATTATTTTACCATGAGATGATAATGGAATAAATTTTGATATAAAAAAATAGGCAAACAATTGGAATCATATTATACATAATATTTTTGATTATTGAAATTAAATTTTATACATTTCAATATGCATATTATTCCTTAAAAAATCCACCTTATATTAGTGAAAAGGCTATGATATGTCAATGGATTGAAGAATTTCAATTTTTTATCATTTAACATCATAATATGAGGTATTAGTATTTATGAATTTAGATTGGTCTGATTCATTGAACGATGGGGAATGAAAATTATTTTGAACTTATTATCTTGTTTATTTTTGTATTTCTTTATTATAGATGAAGCATGAATACATCTTATGAAGAATTGTGAATTTATATCATAAAGATATCAAATTTAAAATGAAATCTCAAATTAAAATCAAGTGTGACAACTTGAGTGATATTATTCATAGATACAATATATAACATAAATAAGTAATAATAATTATTGAAATCAAATATAAATTTATTTTTGATATTTTTTAACAAATTCCAATGATGTTGGATTTTTTTCTAGACAATAAGATGTTGTGAATATCATAACTAAGGAACTTCCAATGGAATTGTTTGATGAGAACCAACATGCTTTTGGTGTCCATCAACTCTATCAACTAAAATAGTTTTTGAGAATATCAACCTTGTAACATATTGACCATATATTTATTTTCTATTTATTTATTTATTATTATTTAATTTTTTTCATCGGGTTTTAGGTAGAATTCCTATAGAAATTTTAAATTATGATGTTTTGGTTAGTTATTATATTTGACACACTATTATTGCACCCATTTTTGTTTAAGCCATATGACTACCTTTAGATGGAGATATTTGGTTTCTTTTAGTTCATAAATGGTTTTGTTTCATTGGAAAAACATGGTTGGATCCAAATCATGTAAAATATATAGGAAAAAATGAAAGAGAATTCGTGAGTAAGGATACCGATACATGGATTTTCATGGTAGGTATAAATAATGGAAAAAACATGTGAATGTATATATTTTTTAACAAAAATTTTTTTCATTGTTGGTGGATATTTTTACAAACCTCATAAACAAAATTTGTAGACGTACGACTCATTCTATTGAAGATTACATAGTTTGTGCATGTTTAGGTAAACCGTGCAGTCGAACAATGAGGTTTACTAGTTTTTTAAAAAAACTATATTTTCTCCTTTTTACCTTCTATTTTTAAATCCCATTTTTTGTTCCTAATTTACTTACTCACATGAGTACGAATAAGGATGCATTTTTGTTCCCTCCCTTTGAACTCTATGAATGTTGGGGTGAATCCAACCATTTTACATTGAATTTCCCTTGAGGTAATCTCTTTTCCTTCAATCCTCCTTCAAATCTGGTTTTTATGTAATGTATTATACTGGTATCATATTTTTAGAAACATAAGGATGTATTTTTACCTAATTTTTAATTTATCTAGATGTTATGGCGTGTTGTAAGTTTTTTGGACCATGTTCCTTTCATATATGGGAGTTTCGTTTCATCCACACATGTCTGAGGTAAGAGTCTTCATCCCTTTTCTTTCCAAATCATTCCATGAGATACTATAATCATTATAAATTCATTTTAATTAAAATTTATTAGGTTATTAAATCCATAATATTATATTTAAATCTACAAGAGCTAAATATTTGATAAAAATGGTGTTTTTCAGTATTTCCAATGCTTATTCCATAGTTTTGAATATATATATTTTATTTGTATTCTAAGACTACTATGATGGATTTAAAAATAATTTTGTGTTTTAAAATGACATTTTTTCCTTATAAATATATATATATGGGTGATTGAGGTTTGATTTTAATTATTTATATTAGAGGACTTATTGTTTTTACTTAATGGTTTTTATGCTTTAATGGTGACATGAATTGTGTTCTTTGATATTTCACCTGGAATTTTTTCTGAATATAAATATGTATATATAAGTGAATGCGTACACATATAAATGTGTATGTTTATACAATTATGTGTATTATTATGTATATATATAGAAAGTTTATTGGATACCAGTTTTTAAAACACGAGTTCTTAAATTACCTCATAATCTCTAAAATTCTTCTTCAATGATGTTTCAAATAATTACTTTCTAAAACATGGGATAGAGGCCCATTTTAAACATTAAGAAAAATTGTTTTTATAGTAACAATTATCTTCAAATTAATTTTTGGAATGTAGTTTTTTCTTAAAAAAGTGGTTAAAAATTCTCAATGTCGAGGCCCAGTAGGTACTTTGAAATGGTTTTCATGAAAAATGTGCAACTCTATGGAATAATTATTCCTTATGGTTATGTTGAAACTTTATTATTTTATTTTAAAGAAGGATTTTACATTGATGAATGTAGGGTGGTGGGATAATAAATCATGAATCTGTAGGTTTATTCTTAGTTTATTTGTTTGATATAATGTCAGATTGACCACCCTTTTATTATCATCATGGGATCTTAGTCATTTTAGTGAGTGATGATATCTAGTTGCTAAAATGTCCCAATTAGATAGACTAAATCAAATATTGTATTGAAATTCTATGAGGGAGTTCCCCCTATGGGAATAATTGAGGGAAACTCATCGGTTATACACTTTGGAATTCATTGATAGGCATATGAATGTTTATTAACAAAGTATGTTTAGTTTCCCCATACATGATGTTTATTAATTTCATATGATTTAGTAGTATGTGATGTTTACTTAAATTACCCCATTTTTTGTAACAATTTTATTTACTATTCTATTCTATGATGTGCTTGAACACTTGTATTTTACATTTGGTGGTTCTTCATTGTGTATTTACTTGGTTAGACTTGATATTATATTTTTACCAATTTTATATTTTTAGTTTGTTTTTAAAAGATTATTTCATAAAATGAGGGATTTTGAATACATGTTTAAAAAATGATAATTTTATGTGACTTTAAGAGGATGATTTAGTTTTGGATTGTGGTTAACAATATTATATGTGTATTATTAAACTATCATGCAATGTTTTATCATATATAAATTCATGGATTCTTTTGTACTTTCCTACTAATCCACTTTTGGGTCACTCCATACTTGTTCCACATAACATTGGTAGAACTATTATATTTTATAGGTTTAGGTTAAATTTAGGATCTTTCATGGAGTGTGTTGGTATTTTTAATGGATGGGTGGTGACCTTGGAAGTCACATAGTTATTATGCTTGTTATTTTGGGTTCTCAATTTTTTTATATATATCATATACGTTTTACTCATTTATTAATTTTTTCATTGTATATTTTATTTATATTGTTGTATAATTTATTTTAAGGACGTCATGATAAATATTATTGGCTTATTCCCTATTTGGTTTATTTATATCTTGTATTTTTTTATTTTTGTTAGATTGGATATCAAATTTATGGATATGTCCTGTTGTAATTTTTAGTATAATTATACAACTTATTAAATATGTTCTATCAAGTATAAATCATATCAAAGAATTATTTGTATTCTATAATACTATTTTCAAGCCCAAGGTGATCAATATTTTTCGTCAGGTATATCACAGATCATCTTGGGAGCCCAATTTAGGGGTTAACTCAATTTGGTTCTTGAAAAACATTGTATCATTGTCTTGGTTCTTAAGTAGGACTAGGTTTCATAGAATGGTTTTTTATTTTTTAGTTTCGTTAGACTTGGTTAAGGACGATCGAAATTTATGAGGTAGTTAAAAGTAGAGTATATGGAGCTTTTCCTCTTTTTAAGGATAATTTTTCCATGATAATTTGGGCTTTCTATCATGATTTATGAGTCTTCTATATTTATTTATGGTGTATTTTCATACATGCTTGTGGTATGCTGGTTTTTTAAGGGTTTAAATTTTTTAGGGATGAAAATAGGAGTTGAATTGGTGTAACATGGTGACCATACTTGACAATGTAAATATATAGATCCCAAGTGCATGAGTCAACATGACTTCTAATGGATGTTTCAGTATTGGAACATAGTTCACTAAACTATGTGTCTAAGTAATAAAAACCTCATAGTCCCTCTTATGAAATGAGGGGAATATTTACAATGTTATGGAATGAATTTTCTTAAGAAATTTAAAATAAAAAGGATTGTTTCTATGGGAATGAAATTCAATTTGGGTTTTAAAAATTTGTTAAAGTGATCTTCTGTTGTGAATTTTAATTAAAA
The DNA here is from genome assembly GCA_963277665.1 of Viscum album. Classification (NCBI taxonomy): domain Eukaryota; kingdom Viridiplantae; phylum Streptophyta; class Magnoliopsida; order Santalales; family Viscaceae; genus Viscum; species Viscum album. The sequence goes on along the minus strand of OY728126.1, from coordinate 838,869,773 downwards.
AGTAAAACGTCATGTTTTAAGATAGGATTCCAAAAGTGAATTAAAATTGGTTACTTGTTTGAAATAATGTAAAATATTTCTATATAGAAATAGTTGAAATTTTAAAATGGTCATTAAAATAAATCTTGAGGCTATTAAAATTGAATTTGGATATTTTAAAATTGTTTTAAGAGAGTTCAAAAAAAAATTATGGTTTTATTAGGCAGTGGGTGACTTTGTTTTAAATAAAGGAAACTCGTTTTGAAAATATTAAAGAGACTTATAAAATAAATTAAAATGAAATCTTTGTTTTGAAATCTATTAATATTTTATAAAAAAATAATATTATAGATTTAAAATGGATTTTCTAGAGAAATTTTAAGATTTAAAAATTAATATTTGTGATTTTGAAAGGGTTTAAAATGATATTCTTTACATTTTTAGTGTTTTGATTTTCACGAGTGATGATATTCATTTATTCCATTCAGTTTTTATTTTAACATTATACGTTTTTGGAAGAAGTTACTTTTCTAATAAATGTGATTGATCTAGTCATTTTCTCTTCATAATAATTAGGGTATGCCTCCAAGAAAGGTCTAAATAATTTTTGAGTCTATTTGATTGTATCTTATAGATTTATATCCATTTAGGTTATCGTTTAACTCCAGCTGAGTGTAATTTCTTACTACATGTCAAAGTTTTTTTTGGAGATGTGATGATTTGTGGTTGTTATATTCCATTTCATATATGATTAGTATTCTGTTGGTCTTGTGTGGCTATGGTTATGGTGAGATTTCTTTAGAGATCTTTGGGAATGGGGGAAACCCTATGTGTGGTTCTTAGGTGTCTATGTCAGATGTAGAACCATACTTTTTTTGTACAAACCAATGTTTTTATAAATTTTATGAGGAAAATATTATTATTATACTTTTAATGAGGTCTCAGTTTAACATTCCTCACATTTTTTGAATAGTTTTTTCCCATATATTTTTATAGGTCTATGTACATGATTTGTACCCATTTACACTTATTTTGAATTAGTGTATATCTTGATAATCCTTGTCTTGGTATTTTACATTAGGAGAGATTCTATGGGGTTCTATCCTTTGTTATTATTAATTAAAAATGTTCATTTTGAGGGAAATTTTTTGAGGATAGTGTAGTTGTTTGTCTAATTGAAGGGTTTCATTTGAGTATCTTGGTTTATGAATTCAGGTTTTAGTTTGGTGATCCTTTTTTATTTACTTAATTTATTTCTCTACAATTGTATTTAATTAAATTAAGGGGACACCCTATATGGGACTCTGTTTCATGAATATTAACATAGATAGGTCTGGTGTGAGTAATATCTTCAGTATTTAATGTTTTTTTTGGATTTTATATGCATTATATAGTGTGGTGAATTAGGTTGGTTCTAGTGGGTCTGGGAGATTGTTGTAAGTTTCATATCTTATTTTTAGTTATAGAATTTGACTTATTACTCACATACTATTGACATTCCTATTTTGGTTTTATTTTATTTTATTGATTTTATAGAGAAGAAAGATTCATTGTGGGGGGAATTATCACATCTTAACCTTTTATTTTCCCTCTATTATGTTTATTTATTGTTATTTTATTTTTTCAGTGGGTTTCAGGTCACATTACACTAAGAATTTTTAATTTTAATGTATTTGATATGTTTTATTATTTATCTTATGGTTTAGGGGTTACTATGTGACTACATTTATATAGATTCACATAGTTTATTTTTATCTATAAATTATTTGTTTTTATAGGTATTTCACAATTGGTTCCAAACCATATAAGATCTTTGGGAAACCCTGTAAGGACTTTATTGAGTATGATTACTACTACATGAATTGTTAATGGATAGTCTAGACCATGTGAAAAGTGTGTGAGTGTTTTAAATTTTTAATAAAATCATTTTAATAGTTGGTAAATAGTTTTTCAAACCATGTGGAAATACGATGTAGGTTTCCAGGTCAGTCTAGTGAGGGGAACATAGTTGGTGCATGGTTTGGTAAACCATGCATCATACCTTGTATTTTGAAAATTTTATTTTCCTCATTTTTTATTTTGTTTTAAAACCCAATTTTGGGTCACTCCTCCTTCCACATGCATGAGCAAGACCAAAGAATACTTTCGTGTACCCTCCCTTACTCATCCCTGAATTTTGAGGCTTCTCCACTAAATTTACTTGGTTGTTCTATTAAGGTAAACTTTTCTCATCACTTTTTATCCAAAATCTCTTATTTTTATCTTTTCTATTTTTATGGAATCATATTGAATGAACCATAAAGAGGTTTTTTTACCTAATTTGTTTTTACTCATGATGATAGGTTGTTTGGTTGGTTTGTTGGACCATATTCCTTTAGTATTTAAGAGTTTCACCATATCTATATATTTATGATGAAGTTTATTCTATCGCTTTCCTTTTAAAAATAATTTCATAATATTCTTGTAGATTTACAATATATTTTATTTAAATTTATCATTTTATTAAATCCATAAATTTATTTTGAAATCTGTTTGAGTAAATGTTTATATAAAAAATTTATTTTAAATTATTTCCAATGCTTATGCATTTTTTTAAAATATTTGAATGTTGTTTTTTCTACAATTACTAAGATTATTTTACAACTAATTTTGCATCTTAAAATGATATTTAAACAATATTATATTTTATATGGAGGAACTTAAGAGTAGAATGTGGTTTTATTAAAAATTTTACATTTTGAGGCTTTAATGGTTTTAGATGGAGGTTCTTGTGATATATTTAATTTCTATTGGTTGTAGAAATTACATTCAATATAAGAACAAAAAAAAAGCATAAAAACAGTTTTTTAAAAAATACCCAATTTAAGAGTAAAAATAACTAAACAATGAAATTAAGTAATAATTTAAATACTATTTTTTATTAATTAATAAAAATGATGATTTTCATACTTCTTGGGGAATAAAAAAATAAATTGAAAAATCCAACCATGAAATTAAATGAAAATTCAAAAAAAAAATTTAGTTTGAATAAAATATAACTTATCCTCACTATATTCAAGCTACGAATAAAAAATTCAAAATAATAATTTATAATACATTATTTAACACTGTATGGGTACCGTTTTTCTAAAAAAAATAATAAAATAGGATAAATTTATGTGTTATAGTTATTTAAATATATCGCCCCTTGGTTTTAACCTAACTTTACCACTTTTACCAAGGTGACAAATATTTACTATGTAAGCTATTCATAATGACAATAAATTAAGTTATAAAAACTATATTATATTAATTTTTATGTCTCCTTATATAAAATAATTTTTTTTTTCAAATTCAACTCATAAAACTAAAATAATTTAATTTAAAATTAAACCTGCTAACGTGATGAAGAAGCAATTTTCCAAAGAAAACCCTTTCTTAAGTGTATAAGGGTTTATAGATGAATTTAACATAAAATTGAATCCAAATAAATAAATTATATTATTAATTATATTATTAAACTAATTATACTTTTAAAACCCTTAAAAAATTAAATTTGTTAAATGAAAAGGTAGTATGCAATAAAAATCAGTATTTTTCATTGTTCATGGAAAAATGAATCTTTAAAAAAATTTCTCAAAGTTTTACTCTAATATATTTTTTACATTATGACTTAACAAAGTAATTATATTTTATCAAATAATTTCATTCAAATTATAAGAAATTAATTATTTTATTTATTCATAAAATAATAAAAAACATTTTTATGGGAAAATGTATTTCTGAACCATTTAAATTCTTTACCAAATATTTTTTACTTAATTATCAATATGATTAATTTATATAAAAAATTAATAAATAATTTATAGAATTTTTTTATTCTTATTTAATCAACCAATTTAATGTATATTTTATAACCTTCACATTTAAATAATATTAATTATATCACAGATCATTTAAACTCACTTTTTTATGTATATAAAGTTATTGAAGAAATTAAATTTCTTTGAGGAGAAATATATCATAAAATATATAAGAATTACATTTTGAACCATTAAAATGAAATTTCCCTTAAAATTAAATCACTTCAATTAAAATTGGTTTAGATGTCTCTGTTTCATGTCATCCCCAATTTTCCAAGTATCTTTTTTGGATTGCTGACTCATCCAGAGAAATTTAATCGGGTGCGTAGTCATGTTCTATAGAAATTTATCATTACTATCCCATATTTCTAAATTTTGTTCTTCATAGAAAATATAATTCTTCATGGGTACAACTTTTGGGTTTATTATATGTTAAGTATCTGATATATACATCCATATAAGAGATATATAAAATACATAGAAAACTTGAGATTGGTTTGGTGGAATCACCGTGTGATAATCTAAAATCCCTAATTGATCATGAAGATGAAAAGGTCCAATATACCCAGAGATATAATTTCCCTAATTTTATAATGTCATACACTTATTTCATGAATAAATTCATAAAATTAACTTGACACCAAGTTCATTGTCTCGATACGGTTGAAATTTTTCAGTTTAACTTTTCTATCAGCACTAAGATTCCCTTATGTGCTGCTGAATAGTTCTAACTTTTTTTTCCTAAACTAGAATTGTTACTAATATATTTATTTATCTAACATAATCAAATTAAATTAGAGTTCAACTCTACTATAAATTGTTTAATTCATAACGATTCATCTAAATCCTTCAGCGAAAGGTATTGTTTTAAGAAAACTCGACAAGAGGAAGATATTAATCATAACCTCCTGTGAAATTAATTTTGAAGATATCAACATATCTTCAAGGTTTTGAATAGTTCTATAACATTTAACATATTACTAGGAATGTTAAGATTTACTAAAACAAAAATCAATATATAGAGACTGATGAATACTTCTCTAGAACTTCAAGGTAAACATTGGATCCCGACCAGATATAATAGAATTTGTTACACAATGGAACCATACCAATTCTTTAATTGGACAAAAATGTTTATTCAATAGAACGATCCCTACGCGCCATCAGATCCTTGAATTATGACGTCGTCTCCCTTTGATCCTAGTCCATCAGATTCCCGTGAAGCATTATGATCGCCCTTGTCGGTTCTTAGACAGGAGGGACAACGTGTATTGGTCTTGAAAGGATTCCCTTCTTGCTCATCAAGGATCACAACATTCTATTTTTTCAGAGACCCAACCAATCATACCTTGAATCTATAGGGATGATTCTAGTTTGAAAGTGGAGATTTTGTCAGATTCCTATGATGAAGCTGTTGAATGCCTTAATTGGACTCTTATTTCACGATTTGGTTCGGTGAAGCTGCCCCTTTCCATTTTCAAGAAGTTCGTTGATTCTTGGGGTCTTTCTGAGATGTTTCAGGTATCGTTTTTTCATAAGACTTCATTTTTTATGATTTTTTTAGTTGAGGTGGATTTTATTCATGTGTGGTGTAAGGCTCTGAGGATTATGGGTCGATGGAGTACAATTTGACTCAGTGGTCCTGGGATATGCATAAATGGAAGGAAAGTGCTAATGCGGTAGTGTGGATTTCTCTACCAGGTTCACCACTCCCTTTTCACATTCGTGCCTTTCTCAAACCTGTAGGAGACTCTCTTGGTGGTTTCTTGTGTTCCGATGTTAATAATCATTGTGGTGTTGATACTTCAGTGATGTGGATTTTTGTAGAGCTTGACTTGTCAATGCCTCTCCTGGACAAGATTTTGGTAAGAGTTAAGGGGTCGATTTCTTAGAGTCAAGACATTGTATATCCTCTGATGCCAAGATTCTGTGCTCTCTTCTCCCTTCAAGGACATTCAGTGAACAATTATAGGAAGAGACATCAAGGGTACCTTGGTCACTCTAAAAATGGCCCGGAGGATGTGCCTAGTCTTAATAGTTCCCCTGATGTGTCATAGATTTTTTGTTCATCTTTGGTTAAAAATCTGGATCCGGTCTTCATAAATGAATCTATGGGGCCTAATTTACCAATGATACTAGGTGGTTCTTCTTGCTCAGCATCGGTGTAGAGTACATAGAATTTACCAATGATACTAGGTGGTTCTTCTTGCTCAGCCTCAGTATAAAGCACTTCGTATTTACCAATGATACTGGGTGGTTATTCTTGCTCAGCCTAGGTGCAAAGTACTTGGAATGATTTTTTTATATCACCAACTATTTCCTTTATTTGTAATCACCTAACCTTTCAGGGTATCAAAATATATTGGGCGATGTTTAACTGGATTTTATCCTTTCTGGGTTTAATGGATATTACATCTGTGCAGGATATCTTGAATATCACAACTGCTTCTATAGCTGAGCTTATTGAAGAAGGTCCATCTTTGAAGAAGTCATGTGATCACATGCAAAAATGGGATTGAAATCAAAATACATAGGAATATTGGTATTTTATCCCCATAGATTAAGAGGAAAGGAAGGGCTGTGAGGAGACGCTCTTATTCGGTTTCTCCCATAAATTCTTTTTCAACTGAAACCAATGGAGTGTGAACTAGAGAAAAACATCGATCCATACAAGAGTTCTTATCCTCTAATCATAATATGACCAAGGCTCCTGGGGCCAAAACTTGGGAAACATTGTGTCAATGATTCCAATAATCATTTGGAACAGTCAAGGCCTAGGAGCTCGGGTGAAGACAAATTTTTTAGCCATGAAAATTAAGAAATACAAGGTTTGTATTATTGCTGTGCTGGAGCATAAACAACATAAGTGAAAGATCAGTGATTTTTCACAGAAAAACAGAATGAATTAGAGTATGCATACTGATCCAGAGAACCATCAGATATGGATTTTTTGGAAAAGGGATATGGAAGTGGATCTGGTTAAAGCTGGAGATCAATATATTACAATAAAGGTAAATACGGGCAATTATTATCTTTTCATCTCATTCATTTATGGAAGTTGTGATGAGAAAAGGAGAGAAAGTCTATGGAAGGATTTGAATGACTTTTATCAGGAGGAATACTCATGGATTGTAGGAGGGGATTTCAATATTATTTTGGACCCAGCTGAGAAGAATGGATGGGGAGGTTTTCCACGTGTGGACAGCATGAGTTTTTCTAGATTCATGGAAGGTAAGGGTCTTTTTAACATGGGTTATTATAAAGATTGTTTTACATGGTGTAACAACCAAAAAGGTAGTCGCCATTGCTGGAGTCGTCTAGACCGGTGCTTGGGGAATGTGCATGCTATCTCTTAGTTTCCCAATGCTAAATTTGATTATCTTGTTCGTGGAGTCTCAGACCACTCAACTTTTCTGGTCTCTTTATCGCCTCGGCAGGATTGTCGTGAACATTTTCAATTTTATACTCATTGGGTTGGTTTGGATGGTTACCATCACCTTGTTGATGTCAGTTGGAGGGAGTCTATTCATGGATTTTCTTGGGTTTCTATTCACAAAAAGTTGAGGTGGCTCAAACATAAATTAAAAACCTGGGAAAAGGATATTTCTTCTATTGACCAAGTCGTGGTTAATCTCAAACAGATGGTTGAACGGTTGGAACTAAGTCTGGAAGATGCATGGGATGAGATGGTCTTTGAATATCTTTCTATTAAGGAAAATATGATGGAAGAATTAATTCTGAAACAAGAGTGCATTGCTCGGGAAGGTTCTAGGGTGAAATGGATTCATGAAGGGGATATAAATTCAGCCTAATTTTATGCATGTAATAAAGAATGAAGATGGGTTGTCCAACCTAATATTATTCAGAAACAGGATGAGGAGACCCTCAGTTGGACAGACATTGTGTGCCTCTTCATGGAGGAGTTCTTCTTGGAGATGTTGTGCTCTGTGCATATATAGAAGGTACTACACCTATAACAGGGTAGCATCATAGTACCAGAGTAATCAGGGATATTCACCTAACATTCTCTCTACTCTTATAACATGGTGAAAGACTCATTCATTAGTGATCTATCCTTTGATTAGGGACTTCACCAGGAGGTAATGGATTCCATGGTGTCTGTTAGTATCCCTACTCAAGATGCTATGATGGAGAAATCCCTAAATGTATAGAGATTCCACGAAGGGAAGGTGCCATAGAGGGTGCCACCAGTAGACACCAGGCAGCAAATTCTTCACTAGTGGGTAGCAGGAAGGTGGCATGGGGACCCAAGAAGGCCAATTATTTCAGGGGATGACCTAAAGACTTAGGGTCCATAGTGCAAGGATCAAAGATAATAGGGAGTCAGTAAGGGGCCAAGATGTGCTTCTCATGTGGCGAGTAGGGACACATGACTTGTGATTTCCCAACTCGCTACGCAGACGATCAATAGATAGTCTAGGGACTGTAGAGGCAGAGGTAGAGGTTTGAGTGAGGAGGTCTATAGGTTGGAAGATGTGGAAGAGGAGTAGGATGATCAATAGGAGGTGGGAAAAGGTTTGAGCTGATACCACCACCACCCCTAGGTGGTCCCGTTATGGGCTCTTAGAGCCGGTGGATAGGGGCGGCATCAACTTCAGGTGACAGAGTCTTATGACCGGAGTGCTCCAGAGATGATTTGAGGTATAATATGTGTCTTATCAACCTTAGATTATGTTCTTATAAACATAAGTTCCATTCAATCATTCCTTAACAAGGACCTTGTTCGAATCCCGAGGATTCTGGTGGAGCCCTTGGATCAATCCTTACGATTAGAGACTCTTACGGGAGTGGGTTCGACAATTACACACTAGTGGAAATAGTGTTAGCTTACCTTTGGAAGTGAGGGATTCAGTTGGGATATACTAGTAGTGACGGTGAGGCCTTACTATATAATTATGGTTATTGACTTTTTATCCACAATCCATTCTTAGATTTATTGTTTTAGGCATATAGTGTTGTGTATCCACAAAGATGGAACATGGTTCTCCTTTACCTGTGAAAACAGGTTTGATTGCATCACATGACAAAATTTCTCGAAGAAGGGTGTAGCTGATCAATCACCAGTTGGATATCCTCACCCTTGGTGTGGTGTATGAGGAGAGTCCCTAGTTCCTTGTATTGGTGGATGATTTGGAGGATGTATTCTCTGAGGATGTTCAAAGATTACCTCCCGGCAGAGAGGTAGACTTCTACAACAACCTGTATCCCGTAACATCACCAATATATACACCTACATATCGGATGGCTCCCACAGATCTCTGAGAGCTGAGGGTGCAGTTGGAAGACGATTAGAGAAAGGGTTTCATAAGTCCAAGTGTTTCACCATGGGTATCCCCTATATAGTTTTCAAATAAGGAAGATGAAAGCTGTAATGAATCAAACATTCATTAATATAAATTCATCTTGATATAATTAAATGTATTATTATGGTTATATAAAATGTGAACTTCATTGGTTTTATGTTTCTGGATTTTTAAATATCGTTATGAATTTTGACCATTGCTAATATATCCATTGAAATGGGATCCCATGATTAATATAAATATATGTCTTTAATAATTCCAATTTACTCAGAAAAAGGAAGCGATGGCCTCATTTAGTAGTCTTTCCCCATATGAAGCCCATTTTTCGGAGCTTAGAATAGAGGTGTCATCATTGGGATTTTCTCTTGACCAAGCCCAAGTTAATCTTGAATAAGTTATGCTCGAGCAGAACCCCCTACGAGAGAAGTAGATGTTGATTGAGATTACCACTCGAGCAATATTATCCGAGCCACCCAAGAGTCGGTCACCATCGTGAACCTTACCCTAAGCTCTTATGCGGGTTTTTCAAGGGGAATGTAACAATTCCCTAGAACTATGATTATATACATTATTATTTTATAGAGAATATACATTATTTTTTTTATTGTTACTTTGTAAATAGTTTTTAAAGAAAAAATAGTATTTTTAGTTAGTATTCAACTAAAAAATATATTTTGATGAATTAATGTATTTTTGAATTGAATAATATTTTAATAAATTATTATTATTATTATTAAATTATTTTTTATTAAATATAAATTATCGTATAATTTTAGGAATGCAATTGTAATTTTTTTAAGGTTTGAAAGCTGTTTTTGGCAAAACCCATGAATTTTCGATAATTGTCAGTTTCTATTTTAAAAGAAAAAATTCAAATATTTAGAATATTATTTAGATAAAATGAATAGGTTTTTGGAATCAGGATGTTGAAATTATCCAATGGTTAATTTTTCATAATTTTCGGAGATAGTCGAAATTTTGGGTAAAAATTAAATACTATTTAAATATATAATGTGTTTAATAACATCATAACGAATGAATTGTTATGTAATAAATTACTATAAACATTATGTTCGTCCAATAAATGTTTTAAAATTAATATAATGTGATTTTGGGTTTGTTTGATTTATTCTACAAAGCATTAGTGGACCCTTCAAGGCTTATGAAACAGTTTGTCTTTTTAAATTGTTTTCCTTGCGAGTGTGACTCACCTCCACATAACAACCCAATTATTTTAAGATGTTCGTACCTTGACCTTATAAAATATTTTTTTCCAATCCCCTTTGGAAATCATTATGGGCAAAAACCATGGTCTTGTTTGTGTTTTTTATTTGTTTAATGTGAGGTGTCCCAAACCTAAATAATAATGAATTCCCTCTCCTTTCCTATATTAACCCACCCAATCCCCCACTTCCTCTTCACTCAAATCCTTTGGAGTTAGACTAGCCCCTACCCGAACCTCTATATAATCATCCCAAGGTGCCCTAAGATCCCAATATTTTTCTCTCAAGCCTCTCCCAAGCATTTGGGATTGCACTTCCAAGTAAGGGATTTCATCCCTTCACATTTATTTTCCAATTTTCATTAAGTTGTAATGCCCTTTTATTTTCAATTAAAAATATTGAGGTATGATTCTGAACCTACCCCATAATGACTGCTTTGTGTTTGGAAGATGGGAGATCCATTTATCTCTAATTAATGTATCCAGTGTACACACATTACCATGACGAAATTCTGTGATGGATTTCTCTCTCTTCTTTAACATCCAAGTAATTCTATTGTATTATGAATCTAAATCTCGTTATGTTTGTTGGGACATGTATCTATATGACCCCCTTACTGTAAATTTAATGTACATATGATGATATACTCTTTTCTCTCTCATCAACCATTTTCTTGAATCCTTATGTCACGCTGTTATTCTGCCGAAATTGCACTGCGTTTTTCTAAGCCAAGATCATTGTGTAGTGAATAGAATACCCATGTCTCTATCAAGGGTGTTCACAATTATGCACATATACATATTGAATGGTACTTTAATGTATTTATTCAACATTACTTTATATTTTAATAACTTATGATGTTGATGGATTCCATGTTATATGATCAATGTGGCACACATATGCATGAAATGAATTGATTAAGAAGGGTGCGCCCTGATAGCGCTCCAACGCATCGGGTAAAGTATATTATCATGATACGTCTTGTGAAATGGGTTTGGACTCATGATAATTCGTGAAAAATGAGGGTTTACTCATGATTCATGTACAATGAGCCTCATCTCATGCTAATTCAATGATAAGTGTTGTTGCCATGATTCCATGTTATGATTATCATGCTTTATCATGCCTTTATGTTCATGTTTCTCTTGGTCTCTATGGAAATGCCTATTGACTAACATCTATTGTAGTCTTAAATTATTCCTTATTTACTCCCTTATTGGTCTTTATAGCTCGCCCTTTTTTATGCATTTCCTCAGGTTATCCCATGCAATGCTAAGTATGAGGGAATGTTGTGGTCTTGTAAAGGAAGATTTCAATAAAGATATTGTGTTTCATGTTTTAAGTTGTCATGTAATGACCAGAATCCCCAAAAGACACTATACCTCTCTATCTTCATTGTTTTATCAAGTGATTTTTATGTAATAAATCACGTTTTAGTGTGTAATAAAGAGCAGTGTTGTCTTAGTTGGTATCAGAGGATAGGTTTAGTACTTTTTGGGATTATGATTAAAAAACCCTAGTGAAGGCTTAGACACAAGACTATGTATAATAAAAATATCCCGGAGTTTTGGTGGGTATTGATTAAATGGTTTATCAAGAAAATACATACTTGTATGGATACGAGTAGGTAGAGGTGGCTTTGGAACAGATTTACCCAGGGGTGAAAACCCCGACAAGGAGTTTCAGGCTTGACCCTGGGTATCTTGCCACACGACAATATGCCTTTATTCACTCTTGGTTACGACAATCCTGGGGGATATGTATTGGTAAATTCACAAGCATAGTATGAACCATTATTAAGGGAATTAAAAAAATGCCCCTAAGAATATATATTATAATGTAGATCACAGATAACATAGATTGATGCTTATAGATTCATATGTTAAGGAAATTAAAGTTATATATAAGTCATCAATTTTTGTCTATGGATTTCCCTTTTTGTGTTTAATAGTATAAAGGAACTCTTAATTAATTCTATATTGGATAGAGTAGAACAAGAATAAAAATTTTTTAAGGAAGGGTTATCACCCATAGTTCTACGCATTCTTTTATAGCCCAAATGTTTAGTAGAATAATCACAACACCACCATAAATCATGGAAGTAAAGATGTCGGTGAGTATGGAAAATCAGGCAATCATTACATCCCATGAATATAACTCTTCCCTTGTCATAATTTGTGGATTGAAATTCTTGGAGAACCTCTTCATACTCCCTATAGTGGAATTTTATTCAATTCTCATCATGGATAGTCTCTTCTTATATAGATCCAACATAAATTGTCGTGCGAGGGAAATCACTCTCCATGTGGAGAATCGAACCCTGATTCTATACAATTTCAAGGAGGAAGTTGAATCTTCTTTATCTCCATCATCTCAAGAATGGATATTACTGCCCTATGATCATGTGTATTTGGCTATGATAATTGAGTCTAAGGAGGAAACACTCCCTCAATACATGCCAATTGTGAGAGAATTTTATGAAGTGTTTCTCGAGGAATTTCTTGGTCTTCCTCCTAGAAGAGATGTTGAATTCTAAATTGAACTTATACATGGGGAATTTAGAATATAAAAGACTCCATATAGATTGGATATTGTTGTAACACCCCAAGCTTCTACGGTACGTTTCCCTTTGAATAATGTAATAGCGTTTGTTGTACGCAACATCGAGTTCTAACACACACCACAACCGATCAAACTAGCCGTTATGAATAGTAATAACTACTTTTTGAAATTATATATATTTTATATTTCAAAATGGACTTCATTTTTAGATTTAGAATATCTAATTTAGTCTAAGGGGAAATTTTGGTACTTTTCGGATAACATTAATACTTTGATGAATAGTGAATATTATTAAATTTTAATTAAAAACAACTTTTTTAATCGAAATAATTTATATTGATAAATTATGAATTTGAGTGGTTTTAATGTATATTTATAATATATTTTTACCATTTAATACAATGTTGGTCATTGTACATAATTTCACAATTAAACCGAACATAAACAAGTATCAATCTTTTGATAGTTATTATATTTTAAAAACACGCTTTTTTGGTTTGACAGCGGGAATTAATTTTAAATTAATTTCTACCACTTCTGTGTTTTGTATTTGGAAAAATGGATTCCATATTAGGAATCAGGATGTTCAAATTGTGTAATTAGGAAACTTTTATTTTTATACATTTTGAATAATTATTTCGGTAAATATTTTATTTACCATGGTTAAAGGGTAAATCCGATAAATAAGGGTTAAAAAATTATATTATAATAATAAAAAATTAACCTAAAACGTGTCCTAAAGATATTGGTTGATACCTATTAGACCACAGTCATCTTTGGGTCGATTTTGGGACCCCATGGTGCCACTTGTAAGTGATAGGGACACTTTATTTTAATTATGTTAAAATGAATACAAAAATGAAACAAGCATATATCTTTTAGAAAAAACAATTTTTACATAGGGTTATATATGTTGTATTTTCAACTATAAATTTTCATTTGAAAGATAAAAATATTTACTACATAATGGTATTTTATTTATAATTTTTGGACACTAAATAATTTAATTTATATATGACACAATGGTGATGTAGTAATTACCGTAATAGTGAAAAATTAAAATGATTGATATTGTAGATCCCCAAATAAATATAATTTGAGACTTTTTATGAATTATACTAATTTTATAAGTTAATATGACATGTTAGGAATGATTAAATTAACTGTTTTCTAAGTAATCATTCTGTTATGAGTTTCAAAAAAATCAATTATTGAATAGTGTCAAAATTGACATAAAAGAGTTTTTAAAACAAGTATTATATTATTAATTGATATTAAATTCCTAAAAATCTAAGGTTCGGCCAAGAGGCTTATATCATGATAGGTGTATCATTAATGGACCACTTGGGGGTCTCTTGGATGTATATGATAAATTTATTAACCATATAATATAAAAATACAAAGAGACATTGTAAAAGTGAAACTAATTAACTTAGAGTTAATACTTAAAGATAAGGTTAATATAGTAACCCAAACCTGTCTAAATTATATTGGTTAAGTTGTTTTCGACCCATACCAACTTTAACCTTTAAATAATCAAATTCGGATCCATTATAAACTGAATATTATTTTATTATAAATTAATATTTCTAGCTTTTCCAAAGGTGCCCTCACCCCTCTTATAAAAGGGCACTCCTCCTTCTCATTTCTTCACACCTTCAAAGCATTTTGGTTCGGCCAAACTCTGCCCAAATAATCTCCCAAATTCCATCACTACAACCTAGAGGCCTTAGTTTGATCATAAATCCAACCTAAGGATCCCTTTTGATCAAATCAAAATGAAGAACCCGAAGAAGAGGTAATGATTTCACCACCCTTTTCCAAGTTCCTTTCTTCTTCCACTTCTTCATCCTTTGTGGTAACCATTATAAAATAATAACTCCAGTATAATAAATATACTATGTTGTTATTATAAATATGGTACAACCATATTCAATATTCTATCCATCCTTTGAATAACATGTCACCATACGTGCGTACGCACGACTTACCGTCTCCACGTCGTGGTGTAATTGTTATTCAATAAATTATTATTTTGGATGGGTATATTAATGATGTGTAATTAATGTAAATAATAAATTTAACATGATAATGATTCTGTATATATTATATATCATCCAATTATATATTATTTTAATATCAAAAGAATGATATTGTCGCTCGTGCGTACGTACAGACTACCGTCTCCACGAACGTGATGAGATTCATTCTCCATCGTATCCATTCAAGTATAGTTATCATTTGATGATTAGTAATAATATCTAAGGACTTTATATCATTCTGGATATAATTAATATACAACCTATACATGAAAAATATAGCTTACGTAACAAAACATATAAAAGAAAACGAGTCAGTTAACACCTGAAACAACAATAAATCTAAGATATTATTAACAAAGCTTTGTTAAGAGATCATATATGATATCATATTAATGTATATGATTATTTTATAATTTAATAACATTTTATTTCACCATTATACAGGAGGTTAACCTACCCCAACCAAGGAAAATTACAAGGTAAGGGTTATTTCACAATCTCTTCATTATCCGAGGTTGTTTATACGTAACAATCTATTGGGATCTCTTTATCATCCACATCCATGTTTCTTAAAAATGTATTTCAAAATATTTTAACTATTTAAAAGATTATGGGTTAAAGTCATTTATACCCTTTTTTGACTTTTTATAAGATTTTTATAAAGGAATATCTCCGTCGTTTTCCAAACAAGATGCTTTTTACCCTTTTCGACAGAATTAAGGTAAGAATGTTTTTTTAACTTATATGGCGGGTGCAGTTATTTTCCACCATTATAAAATCGTCGAAGCATCCCTTACAAGATTATAAGAATATTTTCAAAGAAAATGTTTTATTTTATAAATATATGACTCTTAAATGATTTCAAAATAGAAAGAGATATTTCTCTAAAAAGAGTTCTGATTTCATCTATGTCAACATCCTTTGATGGATTTTACGCTTATTTGAAGTTTATTTATTATGATAAAAAACTTCTATATTGTATTGAAGGTTTTTTGATATGTTTGACCGTGGATGTGCTATTTTTATACCATTCATAGTTTATGGTGAAAGTATTGACATTTCTTATGCTAGTTTTAATACGAATGTTTATGTTATGTTTAAACCTTTTCATATGGGAATGCATTGGACTTAATATGTGACAGGTGGAGCCCGCTATAGCTCCTCGATGCATCGGTAGGTCTCATGAGACAAACTAGTGTCTTGACACAAGGCCATGACAAAATCTTATGTGTAGTCTTGGCACGAGGCCTTGGCTATGTGGTTATGATAGTCTGGCATTATGCATTCCATCATTATGAAAGTGGTTATTGATATTGCATGTGATAATTCGATTAGTAGAATATCCATGTGAATAAGTAAATGGAATTATTTCATTTTATTTTTGCCATACTATGTTTATGTTCATGTTTAAAAGGCTTTTGTTTTAGTTATACACTTCCTTAAATTATTATTCTTATTTATGAAAGTTTCCGTTATATTGTTATCCTTACTGGGAATTTGAGCTCACCCCTTTTCAATGTTTTATATTTCCCAGGATGTGAAGAAGTAATTTATGAATGACTTGCAGGGATAGTATGTGTGGATATGAGTGTGGAATATGGATACTATGTTGTTGTAGTAGTTTTTCACTTTATAATGTAATGTAAAACATTATGAATATATCTAGTGTTTCCAAGGCTACTAAACCAATCGGTCTTTCGAGATTTGATCTTTCTTGTGATCATGCCAATGTTATGTAATAATGCACCGACTCTAGGTAACTAGGGTCGGGGTGTTACAGTTGGTATCAGAGGAAGTTTAGTATAAATCTTGGAATCTAGATTTAGATAAACTCTAATTAGAGTACGTAGACCTAAGATGAACTTTGAGGATTAGTATATAAGAACTTCCTAGAATTTTGGTATTGTAGAGATTTTGTGAGTTTTCTGATCAATACATCCCTGTCTGGATACGAGCAGGTAGAGGCGGCTCTGGCACAGATATACCTAGGGGTAAAACCCGAAAACAACGCTTTGAGCTAGACTCGAATGGGAACTGGTGCACGACAAAGGGCTTTGCTGCACTCTTGGTTACGACACTCCCAGGGGATATGCTTAGGATAACACTCATTTTTATTAAAAATCATTATGAAGGGTTTATAAGTATATACTTCCTCAAAGAAAACATTTTTATGATTATGGATTATATCCATAAATAGTTCAATTTATGTTAAGTGTTTTATAAGTATGGGATTATGTATTTTGATTCATAAACTGGTCTAGTTTATGCCATTGTTTAGAAATGGCGCCTAGTGGAAGAAATGGAAACCATATCAATGCACGCACTCCATGTAGGGATTTCCCTCCTACTCAAGATAATAATAGTGGAGCTGGTGATGCAACTTGTGTCGATCAGCTAATCACCATACTGGGACAACTCACTCAGGTTATGAATAATAAACTTACCTGTATGGAGCACCTTGATCCGCAGCATGGAGGATCAATGTTAGATTGATTCATGAGGCAACAACCACCAATGTTCCATGGGAGTACAAATACCTTAGTAGCTGAGCAATGGATAAATTCCCTAGAGAAAATATTTCAGGCTTTGGGGAGTAGTGAAAGGGAAAAAGTTATCATGGCAGTTTACCACCTCACTGGAGATGCTAATCAATGGTGGTCATTGATTCAAAATACGAAGGAAGATGATGAAGTTTCAAATATGGAATGGAGGGAGTTCAAAGATCTATTTTTAGAAAAATACTTTCCTCGCGACCATCGAGCAGATATGGAAAGGAAATTTCTGAGTCTGAGACAAAAGGATGATGAGAATGTCACAAAGTATGAGGCTAACATTACAAGGATAGAAAGGCATACTAGAGATTATATACGTAACCCAAGGAGTAAGATTGATCGTTTATTTTATGGGTTAAAACCATTTCTCCATCGAGCATTAGTCTCACAATCCTTTTCATCGTACGAAGACATTGTCTCATGTGCTATAAAGACTAAAAAGGAATTCTCTAAGTCTTATGAATTTAAAGTAAGGAAAGAGAAGAAGAGACCTGCTGATCAATCTGGGAATGGAAATAAGGGGAAGAAGGGAAAGGTTGAATATCCATCCTGTGGTAAATGTGGGAAGAAACACCCCTTTATATGCTTAAAGGGAATGGGTGTCTGTTACAAGTGTGGTGAAAAAGGCCACCAAGATCATGAATGCAAAGGGAATAAGGAAGATACCAATGTTCAATGATACAATTTTAGGGAGATGGGACATTATGAAAATGAATTTCCTAAGAATCCGGGGAACTTACCTCAGAAAAGACCAAGGTATCAAGGCCAAGATTATGCTATCACTACTACTGAGGCAGAAGCTCCGAAAGACGTGGTGGAAGGTAATTTAATGGTTTCCTCAAGTTTAGAAAATGTATTATTTGATTCTGGATCATTTCATTGTTTCATATCTTCCCAGTTTTCTAAGAAAATTAGATATTTACAATTTGATTTAACAAGGGAGTTGTCAGTTAAAACTCCTAAGGGAAGTATCACTGCAACAAAGTTTTGTGAATCAGTCCCCATCAGAGCACATAAATGTTCTTTATCCGCTGATCTAATCATCATACCTATGACTGAGTTTGATATAATCCTCGGTATGGATTGGATTTCGGATTATGATGCGAAGATTTATTATAAGAAGAAGGAGGTTACAATTTTTTTTGATGATGATACGGAACACCTTATCTTTAGAGAAGAATCCTCACCAACTAATTCTTATCTAGATCCACCCCTAGTAGCTCAACTAAATTCAATTATTGGGGAGGAAGAGAATGAAATGACTATGGGTGAGGAAAGGAATGTTCAAATAGATGATGTACCTATTGTGAAAGAATATGTAGATGTATTTCTGGAAGATTTACCTGGACAGCCTCCAGAACGAGAAGTTGAGTTTTCCATTGATTTAATTCCTGGATCAAGGCCTATATCGAAGATCCCTTATAGAATGGACACTGTAGAATTAGTTGAACTAAAGAAACAACTAGAGGAATTGAGTAATGAGGTATTTATTCGCCCTAGTGTTTCTCCATGGGGAGCCCCTGTTCTTTTTGTTAAAAAGAACGATGGATCTATGAGGTTATGTATCTACTACATGGAGATCAATGCTATAACAATAATGAACATGTATCCCCTACCTCTAATTGATGATTTATTTGACCAACTGCATGGAGCTCAATACTTTTCAAATATTGACCTTCGATCTGGATACCATCGGTTGTGTGTGAAGAAGGAAGACATTCCGAAGACAGCATTTCGAACCAGGTACGAGCATTACGAGTTTATAGTATTGCCTTTTGGATTGACTAATGAACCCTCTGTATTCATGGATCTGATGAATAGAGTTATCAAGGAGTATATCGATGAATTTGTGGTGGTATTTATTGATGATATCTTGGTATACTCCAAAAGCTATGAAGATCATTAAAATCACTTGTGCATTATCCTGAAGACTCTGAGAAGACATGAATTATATGGGAAGTTTAGCAAGTGTGAATTCTGGCTTCAGGAGATTTCTTTTCTTGGCCATATTGTGTCTAAAGATGGAATCTCTATTGATCCTTCTAAGACCAAGGCAATCCATGAATGGCCAGCACCGATAAGTATAACTGAGGTATGTAGTTTTATTGGTTTAGCAGGTTATTATCGACGTTTCGTCCATAATTTTCCCCAATTGGCTAACCCATTAACTAAGCTCACACGTAAAGGGGTTAATTTTTTTTTGGAAAAAAGAGTGTAAAGAATTTTTCGAAAAACTAAAGAGAATATTAGTCAATTCTCCTACATTGACTCTACCATCGGCGAATGATGGGTTCGTTATTTATAGTGATGCATCGAAGAAAGGACTTGGTTGTGTCCTTATGCAGAATGATAGGGTTATTACCTTTGTATCACGACAGTTGAAAATTCATGAACAAAACTATCTTATTCATGTTCTCGAGTTAGCAGCTGTGATCTTTGCTTTGAAGATATAGAGGCACTACCTCTATGGTGAAAAATGTGAGATTTATACTAATCACAAGAGTTTGAAGTATATTTTCTCACAAAAAGAACTCAACATGAGACAAAGGAGATGGATTGAATTACTCAAGGATTATGATTGCACGATACACTACCACCCGGGGAAGGAAAAAAAGGTGGCAGATGATTTGAGCAAAAAAGACCATGGAGTTTTGAACAATATGAGAATTGAAAGGGATCCAATTTTCATGGATCTAGTGAAGACGGACATGGGAATAACCAGGGAAAGTGAAACATCAATTCTTTTTCAAATGGTTGCCAAAACATCTTTACTAGAAAGGATTAAGAGTTTTTAGACCGATGATTAAGAATTTTTAAAGAAGATTAAAGCTGTGAATGATGAGAGATTAAGAGGCTTTGTGTATGAAGATGGAATTTTGAAATTCGGGAAGAGACTTTGTGTTCCCGATATACCTGATCTAAAAAGGGAATTTCTGGATGATTCTCATAGTTCCAATTTCTCTATACACCCTGGGAGCACCAAAATGTATAGAGATTTAAAGGAACATTTTTGGTGGGACAACATGAAGAGGGGGATTGCTGATTTTGTGTCAAGATGTATGGTTTGTCAACAAGTGAAATCTGGAAGGAAACAACCCGAAGGAGTCATGCAACCTCTTCCCATACTGGAGTGGAAATGGGACAATATTACGATGGACTTTGTCATGGGACTACCAAAGACTCCTAGAAGGAATGATGCAATATGGGTTATTGTTGATCGTCTTACCAAGTAAGCACATTTTCTTGATATAAGAGAAGATCTACCACTGGAACATCTAGCAAGACTATATATTAATGAAGTTGTGAGACTTCATGGAGTACCCCTATCGATTGTTTTTTATCATGATCCCCATTTTACTTCAAGTTCTTGGAAGAGTCTTCAGAAATCCCTGGATACTAAACTTCATTTGAGAACTGCCTACCACCCTCAAACGGGTGGAAAATCAGAATGAACTATTAAAACCTTAGAAGACATGTTGAGATCCTTCTCACTTGACTTTCAGGGTATGTGGGATCAATATATACCTCTGGTAGAAGTTTCCTATAACAATAGCTTCCATTTGAGTGTTCAGATGGCACCATATGAAGCGTTATACGGAAAGAGATGTTGTACACCAACCTGTTGGGATGACGTTGGTGAAAGAAAACTTGTAGGCCCAGAACTGGTGGAGGAAATGATGGAAAAGGTGAAGGTAATCCAAAATCACATCAAAGCAGCTCAAAGTAGGCAGAAGAGCTATGTCGATAATCGAAGGAAGGATTTGGAATTTCAAGTCGGTGATCATGTTTTCCTGAAGGTATCTCCATGGAAGGGAGTCATATGTTTTGGAAAGAAAAGTAAATTGAGTCCCAGGTACATCGGACCTTTCGAAATTCTAGAACGAATTGGGGCTGTAGATTACTGATTGTCAATGCCGCCAAGTCTCTCCAAAGTTCACGATGTGTTCCACGTATCTCTATTGAGGAAATACATGCCTGACCCAATGCATGTACTCACCTATGGTGAATTAGAACTGGAACCCGATCTGTCTTATTGCGAAGAGCCCTTTAGGATACTTGATACGAGAGAACAAGTACTGAGAAACCAGATGACGCGTCTGGTAAAAGTTTTGTGGAGAAACCATAAGATGGAAGCGGCAACGTGGGAACCTGAGGAACTTATGATGAAGAACCACCCGAGTGTTTTCATACAGTATTATTCTAGAAATATCAAGGATGAAATTATTTTAAGGAGGGGAGAATGTAACACCCCAAGCTTCTATGGTACGTTTCCCTTTGAATAATGTAATAGCGTGTGTTGTACGCAACATCGAGTTCTAACACACACGACAACCGATCAAACTAGCCGTTATGAATAGTAATACCTACTTTTTGAAATTATATATATTTAATATTTCAAAATGGACTTCATTTTTAGATTCGGAATATCGAATTTAGCCTAAGGTGAAATTTTGGTACTTTTCGGATAACTTTAATACTTTGATGAATAGTGAAAATTATTAAATTTTAATTAAAAGCAACCTTTTTAATCGAAATAATTTATATTGATAAATTATGAATTTGATTGGTTTTAAAGTATATTAATAATATATTTTTACCATTTACTACAATTTTGGTCATTGGACATAATTTTACAATTAAACCGAACATAAACAAGTTTCAATCATTGGATAGTTATTATATCTTAAAAACACGCTTTTTGTTTTGACAGTGAGAATTAATTTTAAATTAATTTCTACCACTTCTGTGTTTTGAATTTGGAAAAATAGATTCCATATTTGGAATCAGGATGTTCAAATTGTGTAAATAGTTAACTTTTATTTTTAGACATTTTGAATAATTACTTCGGTAAATATTTTATTTACCATGGTTAAAGGGTAAATCCGGTAAATAAGGGTTAAAAAATAATATTATAATAATAAATAATTACCCTAAATCGTGTCCTAACCATATTGGTTGATACATGTTCGACCATTGGCATATTTGGGTCGATTTTGGGACCCCATGGTGCCACTTGTAAGTGATAGGGACACTTTATTTTAATTAAGTTAAAATGAATACAAAAATGACACAAGCATATATCTTTTAGAATTTTTTTTACATTGGGTTATATATGTTGGATCTTCGACTATAAATATTCATTAGAACGATAAAAATATTTCATACATAATGGTATTTTATTTATAATTTTTAGACACTAAATAATTTAATTTATATATGACACAATGGTGATGTAGTAATTACCATAATAGTGAAAAATTAAAATGATTGATATTGTCGATACCCAAATAAATATAATTTGAGACTTTTTATGAATTAAAATAATTTTCTAAGTTAATATGACATGTTAGGAATGATTTAATTAACTTTTTTTTATGTAATCATTCTGTTATGAGTTTCACAAAAATCAATTATTGAATAGTGTCAAAATTGACATAAAAGAGTTTTTAAAACAAGTATTATAATATTAATTGATATTAAATTCCTAAAAATCTAAGGTTTGGCCAAGAGACTTATATAATGATAGGTGTATCATTAATAGACCACTTGGGGGTCTCTTGGATGTATATGATAAGTTTATTAACCATATAATATAAAAATAAAAGCAGACATTGTAAAAGTGAAACTAATTAACTTAGAGTTAATACTTAAAGATAAGGTTAATATACACTAGTGCAAAAACACTTTTTCGCGTCGGTTTTTTTTAATTTTTAACGTCGGTTATAAACCGACGTCTTTATAGGCGACGTTAAAAATAGAGTTTTCGCGTCGGTTCATAGAAACCGACGCGAAAATTAATTCGCTTATGAGCTTCGGCGTCGGTTTTTTATAAAACCGACGCCGAAGCTACATTTAGACATTATTTTCCGCGTCGGTTCATTAAAAAACCGACGCGGAAAATATAGTCGAAGAGGTTTTCCGCGTCGGTTTTTCTAAAAACCGACGCGGAAAACCGATTAGAACAGGATTTTCCGCGTCGGTTTTTAGAAAAACCGACGCGGAAAACCGCTTTCAACCGGATTTTCCGCGTCGGTTTTTCTAAAAACCGACGCGGAAAACCCTATCGACGTCGGTTTTTAAAAAAACCGACGCCGTAAATAATTTTTATAAATATTCGGCGTCGGTTTTTAAAATAACCGACGCCGTAAATTTTTTTTTTTTTTAAATAAAATACATATATTTTCTCCTCCAAACAAATCGGAACCCTGAAAAAAAATAACGAAGTATACAAAAACAATTAAACAGCTTTAACAGAAGTACTTCAGAAAACTCAAAGTAAAGCAGAATTAAAATACACGTACCTACATGGTTCATTTTCTTAATCTAACCATACTCAGTATCAATCATTGTAAGTTTCCTCCCATAGATAGCACCAATCCTGTCAAAACAGTAATGAAACTAAGGATATGTGAGTGAAACAATCAATCCAAGTTATTAGTGCAATGAATAAACATTAAATGAAAATGTGTAATTTATTTGAATCATTCATTTTTTCACAAAGTAAATTACCAAAATGAAATGTTACGACTCCTGATCAAAATTCCAGGAACACTCAGCCGATGCAACCTCTTCCTCACCTCCCCCACTGAAGATGTTGGGGGTGTCTTTTCACCATAGAATCCCCACCACCCCCAACCTCAGGTTTTTATATTTGCTCTGTATAGACGTGCATTACCCATTCACTATTGTTATTTGTTTAAGTTATGGAATAACAGAGAAATAAATTTGAGTGCAAAAAATAGGTTAGAAAATTGAAATCAAATGCAGATTGAAGATACATAAAGAAACATACCTTAAAAATTGATGCCTTCTATTTTATCTTTGTGCAAACCCACTAAGCGCTGTTTCAGGTATTATGTGATATGCTTCTCGGCAATCATTTTTCGATATTTATTTTCATAAAAAATAAATAGACCTAGAAGATATTGTTGTGCATTCAAGGGAGACAATTTTTAGTGTTTGTGAATGTTATTTCGCTATACGAATCTCTATGTTCATGATCCAAGTACCACCCTACAGATTTGTCACTGTACAGACAAATGATTTTAAGAAATAACAATGAAAAGAAATATAATAACTAATTCTGAATTAAAATACACGTACCTGAAATATACCACATGCTTATTGTTGGTTATTGTTGAAGGATTCATTTGATTATTAGTAGATTCAATAAAACAGTTTTTGCAGAGGCACTTGAGAAAACTCAGTAAATCAGAATTAAAATACACGTACCTGAAATATATGACATGCTCATTGTTTGTTATTGTTGAAGCATTCATTTGATTATTAGTAGGTTCAAACACCTAATATATCATAAGAGTTAGTTTTTTAAACCCATATATAATATTATTTATAAATATTAGTATACATACCTCAAATCTTAATCAGACTTAACAAATAGTCCGCAAAAGTAGATTGAATATGAATCATATCAGATTGAGAATATGACTGTGAATCATTGAATACCTACAATAATATTGAATGATATGAAATTAATAAATAGAAGAAAGTGGATGAAAATATATAAAAAAGTTAATACAACTAACCTTATGAAAATCAGTAGTTTCCCCAGTTGTGATTATCTCGTACATAAATCGTAGAATATAATAACCACATTCAACGCTTCCATTTTGACGATGACACTGCAGTTATAAAACATTTAACTAATAATGAAACCCAATATATAACAAAAATATAAAAACTAATTACCTGTACTTCCACATATTTGATTTTCGTTGGTTTCTTTTCATTTGTAAAATGTTTCCATGAACTGCATTGTTTTATATAAGAACTAATAAAACTTGTGTAAACAATTAAAATTAAACATAACAAACTTCTAAAAATAAAAAAACAACTTACCTGTTTAATAAGTTGGAAAACGTTTTACGCACTTTTCCTAATAAAGAGAAAAACCAATATAAGGTGCATTCATTTGGGCAAAATACACCTAACATCCAATGCCCCCTATAATACAAAAAGTTCATAATTAATGACATTATAATGATCATGAGTTCAAAATTATGTTGATATTCTTACTTATCAACAAATGGCAAAAACCAGCACTGAATCTCTGTTTGTGATAATCTCTCGGATATATATTTAACTTTTTCATCATTTTTCACATGTTTGACTTCCGAGGAAATGTACTCTGGATCTATAAAGCTATAAATGCTTGTAGTTTCATTTTGTAAAAGAATCCTGTATAGATACCTAATTTAAAAAGAAAACATAGTTAGTCAATGACATAACAATATTTTAGTAAAGAAATAGCAATTCAGACGTCAATTTACTTACATGGAAAACAACTGCACCACATTCAGCCCGATCTCTTCAAAATTAACTAAATTCATGATATCTTCTTTCAATATTCTCAATTTATAATTTCTTCCACATATATCGGGCGTCATCCGAAACTCATAGATAAAATTCAAGGAAGAAGAGCACTGAGATAATCTTTTCAACCCAGAAGAAATATCAGAAGTATCTACAGCCGACTGTTTTTGAACATTTTGCTGCATTTGTACAGTTTCTTTTGCTTTCAGATATTCCTATATAAGTTAAATGTCAGAAAACATTATAAGTAATTTGGAATCATTTCTAATTACTAGTTAAAAAAACTCATACCTCATGTGAAATATAACGAAGAAGTGCAGTTGGCCAAAGTAAAAAATGGCCCATGCATTCCCCAACACTGGTGATCTCCGCAGTAGGAAATGGTAGTAGAGCAGTAGGATCTATAATAAAAAGTACTGATACTCTAACCTGACCCATCTGCATAGGCTGATGATGTACCGAGTCCCCCAAAAAATACACTTGTCCTAACGCAACAATATGTACATGAGGATCTCCCGCAAACAACTCACAATATAAGGTTTGATCCGATGGAGGAGGTGGAGGCTCAAAGTTAGCAGGTGGGGCAGGGTAGTCAGGGTGAGCAGGCTGAGAAGTCAGAAAAATGAAAAGGGTATATTAGTGTTTAAAATTTTTAACATAGAAAAATTGATTAAAAATTAAATTAAATAATATACCTCAAATGGTTGCGCAGACGGGGCAGGGTAAGCAGATGAGGCAGGGTAGTCCGGGTGAGTTGGCTGAGAATGTTGAAAAATGAAAAAGTTATATCAGTGTTTATAATTTATAAAATAGACAAATTGATGACATTAAATAATATATCTCGGAAGGCTGCCCAGACGGTGTTGGGTAAGCATATGAGGCATGATAGTCTGAGTGAGTAGGCTGAGAATGTTGAAAAATGAAAAAGTTATATCAGTGTTTATAATTTATAGAAAAGAAAAATTGTTAACAGTAAATAATATACCTCGGAAGGATGAGCAGACTGTGACTGTCTTGCCAAGTGTTCTAATAAAGCCTTCTGTACTGCTGCTTGAATTTGATCACCCATAGACCGTTTCATATCCTGCAGCTCTTCTTTTAAGGATTCAATTTCCGGGTCTCTTGGTTGCTTACTCTTACCAAAAACCTTCCGAATACTAACACCCGCCTGATATCCTCTAACACGGCCGGGGTGTTCAGTCTTTCCCAAAGCAGTGGCTAGGATATCCATCCTACCCTCAGGGATAAAAGAGCCCTGTGTCTCTTTCTCCTGAAGTTCATCCTGAAATGAAAAATAAAAAATTTATATTAGTGTTTATAAATTATAAAAAAGGAAAATTGTTAACAAAGAATTAATATTTACTTACAATTCTATCAGCCACTTGATGAGCTTCGTCTGTAAGATATTGTTCATTTTTTTTTCTTCTTGCTCGTTTCCATTTCTCATGGAGAGTGGGAGGAGATGGAGGACCATACTGGACCTCTTCTGAACCACTACTTGATCGAGCTCTTAATGCTTCAAATTTTTCTTCAATAATTTTCTGCTCCAAATACGAGTATCCTCCACGTGATAAAGTATGAGGGTATACGTTTTTCAACTGGATCTCCTGATGAGATCTTCTGGAGGCCTGTTACATAAAAATAAACACATAAGTAATAAGGAAAATATAGCATAAATTTTAAAATATAAAACAATTACAATACCTGAAATTTCTCTTCCTGACGACTGTCAACAAATCGCTTCCATGTTTCTTCATCTATATATGGATACTTAAGACATGGGCTTTCAAACCTTCTCTTTCCAAAAACATAATCTTTCGTCAGTTTGTTTTTAAAATCTCTCCATCGAACCGCCGCTAAAGAGAGATGTCTTTTCCTAATTTCTTTGGTTTCCTCAAAATTGAATGTCATCTGTAATTGAAAAAATAAAATATGTCATTTAAACTATATAATATTAAAAAAATGAGATAAAATAAATAAATAAAGATATTTTACCGTCACGGCCTCCCAAAGCTGTTGCTTCGCCGTCCTGTCCACTGACTTCCAATCAGGATATAAAACACTAATCCTGCAACGGCTCTGCATCGCTATATAACTGACAAACTGAACTGCATTTGGGCCAACTGCATTATTATTATCATCAAAACGGATGTGTAATTTGTTATCATCACGAGCGAGTGATAGTTTTGGTAAACGTGTAATACCACGTTTACCAACTAGAGAACTTGATTTTTCAGTAGTAACTGGAGAAGTCTCCTCCGCCGAGGACGCATCAGTAGTCCTGCAATTTTTTTTAATAAATTAACAGTTTTATTTCATTAAATATGTATATTACTGAATATTTAATAATATGTCAAAATAGATATACCTCGGTAACTGCTCATCTCTATCTGTATTTGACATTGCTACTAGAAAGTGTAATGAAATTTTGGGTACCTGCATATCATTAGAAAACTGAATAATTAGAAACAAGGAAATGAAAAATAAATATGTAAAAATAGAGGCATGCATTTGTAAGTTTTAAAAATAGACACAAAATATAAATATTTACCAGAAAAATTAGGAGACTAATTTAGTGTTTTCGCACGTCCCTTCATCATGATCGGTACGTACTGCATGCACTATGTCTGTCTTATATTCATTGTAATCATCTGAAAATTGCATAATAGATGAATAACGCTCATGTAAATCACTAGCATCATCAGAATCATCATCATCACCCAAATGATATCTTTTCCCTTGCAAAACAACTGACCACTGATCATTCGACGGATCAATGACATAAAATACTTGTTTTGCATGTGTCGCCAAGATAAATGGTTCCTCATTGTGATTAAGTCTTTTCAAATCAACCAGTTTAAACCCATATTCATCATGTTTCACGCCACTATTACTATCAACCCAATTGCACTTAAAAATAGTGACTCGAAATTTAATATAATCAATTTCCCATATGTCTTCAATAACTCCAAAATATGATGTTGATGCAGAAATTGGGTTTTTATCTTTGGCACTCGAAAAATGCACTGCTTCAGCGAATACCATCACACCACTATTCTGAACGGTACTCTTGTCATCCAGGTTTTTTGTGTAAAATGTGTAGCCATTGATATCAAAACCAGACCAAGTGATCACATTAAAAGATGGTCCCCCTGATAACCACTTCAATGTTTCTGATACAGATATATCTGAGGTGACTTTCTCTTTAAACCATGAAACAAATGTCTTCTTATGCTCAATCATCAACCACTTTTCATTTCTTTTCTGATATCGTAACTTTAATTCAGCAATATGTGAGGATATATATGGTTGAACCTCATCTGTGTTGTTCAAAATGTATAAATGTGCTTGCATCACTTCATCACGTGGAATGAACTTTACCTTTAAGCCTCGAACCCCTCTACCTTCTCTGTCAACTGTCATATGTCGAGATAGAGGGAGACCAATATGCTCCACTTCATTCAAATAATCAGTACAGAACTCAATCACCTCTTCTGATACATATTTTTGAACAATAGAGGCCTCTGGTCGATAAGGATTTTTAACATATCCTTTCAAAATTTTCATATATCTTTCAAAAGGATACATCCATCTTAAATAAACAGGCCCACACATTCTTATCTCACGCACCAAATGAACCAATAGATGAACCATTATATCAAAAAATGTGGGTGGGAAATACATTTCTAGTTGACAAAGAATAAGAGTTGCTTCATTCTCCAACAAATCTAACAAATTTGGATCAACGACTTTGCTACAAATGGATTTAAAGAAATTACATAACCTGATGATTGTCTTCCTGACAGCTTTCGGTAATATACCACGCAATGCTACTGGTAGAATTTGTTGCATTAACACATGGAAATCATGTGATTTCATACCTATTAATTTACAATCCTTCAATGACACAAAATTATTCACATTTGAAGAAAAACCGCTGGGTACTTTAATACCATGAAGACACTGACAAAAATTCATCTTTTCAATCTTGCTTAATGTGTGACAAGCCGGAGGTAAATATGTTCTTTTTCCTTTCACAGCGGGAGCTAACTCCAAACGTATTCGCATTAATATCAAGTCCAATCTAGCATGTAATCCATCTTTTGTCTTTCCTTTTATGTCTAACAAAGTTCCAATCAAACTATCACATATGTTTTTCTCAACATGCATAACATCAATGTTATGTTTTATCTCTAAAAATCTCCAATAAGGTAGTTTGAAAAAAATAGACTGCTTCTTCCAGATATGTTTTTGTAAACCAGAACTTTTTCTCTTTCCAAATGTTGAATCAATATCTTTCACTCTGTCATAATATTCTTCAGCTGACAATGGTTGAGGGGGGAGGTTGAATTCTTGTAAACCGTTAAATGCTTTTCTCAATCTACGATAAGGATGATCAATTCGCAAAAATCTTCGATTTCCCATGTACACTGTCTTTCTTCCATTCTGCAATTGATAATATGAAGTTTGTTCTTCACAAATTGGACATGCTTTATGTCCCTTAACACTATATCCAGATAAGTTTCCATACGCAGGAAAGTCGTTTATAGTGAACATTATCATAGCACGCAAAAGAAAATACTCTTTCTTGTATGCATCGAAAACTGTAACACCTTTCTCCCATAGCAGTTTTAAATCCTCAATCAATGGTGTAAGATACACATCAATATCATTTCCTGGTTGTTTTGGTCCAGAAATCATCAAGCTCATCATAACATATTTTTTCTTCATACATAGATGTGGGGACAAGTTGTAAAGTACCAGCAAAACAGGCCATGAACTATGTTGGCTACTGAGGCTCCGATATGGATTCATTCCATCAGTACACAATCCCATTCTGAGATTTCTAACTTCACTTCCAAAATCATGAAATTTTTTATCAAAACTCTTCCACTGTGGTGAATCGGCAGGGTGACGTAAGTTACCATCAGAAATGCACTCATCTGAATGCCATCTTAACCTTTTTGCATCATTTGAATTTGCAAATAGACGCTTCAAACGAGGAATAATTGGAAGGTACCAAAATGCTTTAGATGGAGTTTTGATTTTGGTACCTAAAAATAAACCAGAATTGAATTATCAGAATTGTTTGAAAAAAATATTGGATGATATCATTGGAAAGTAAAAAAATTGATTTTTCATAAAGTTACATGACATCACCTGAAAATGAATCTGAGTTGACTTTCTCATCCATCTTATAGCGCGATGTTCCACATGTAGGACAACTTGATAAATGTTCATTTTCTTTCCTATACAGTACACAATCATTGGGGCAAGCATGTATCTTTTTATACCCCAATCCCATTGGGCATAATATTTTCTTCGCCTCATAATTGGAATCTGGAAGCCCATTGCCTTCTGGAAGAAGCTCTTTTAAAAGCTCAAGTAAACTGGAGAAACTTTTATCACTCCACCCAGTTTTTGCTTTTAATTTAACTAATCTCAAAACTGCTGATAACACTGTATATTTACTGCAACCTGGGAATAATGGTTTCTCAGAATCTCCATACAATCGTTCAACAGTTGGTGTTTTTTCGATGGTTTCAACACCTAAATCATGAATTAATTCTTCAATACGATCCTCTGCCTCATTATGAATATCGTCATCAACATTGGATGTTGAATTTTCAGTTCTTTCACCATGCAAGATCCAACGTGTATAATTAAGGCTAAAACCATAACAAATGAGATGATCTTTGATTTCTCTGAAGTTTAACTTTCTCATATTTACACACTTCACACATGGACAGAAAATCAAATCAATATTTTGATTATGCCGTTTAGCAAATTCCAAAAAATTGTCAACTCCTCTTTCATATTCACTAGTAGTTCTTCGTAGATAAATCCAATTATGATCCATATTAATACCTGATATCACAATATAATTGATGAATATATTAAAACATAAAAACATTTAAATATCTATCAGATAAATTGTAAACAAAAACATATTCCATAAAAACTATTGATAATCAGATAAAAGACATCAGATATGAAACACATTTACAAATATAGTAAACAGTTAATTTTAATATTATATACATGTGTGTTATATTGAAATACAAGGACAAAATGGTTAAATCAAAGGTTTCATTTTTTGAAAATAAAGTTTCATGATATAAATATTATATGAATGACATACAAGATAATATGATTTCTCACTATGACTACTATTGATCACACTATATTTATTTTTTTATTCATTTGATGTAACATGAATGAATCATGGAAAAATTAATGTGAAAAATAGTGCAATAACTATCCTTATTTAAAAAAATGTGTATTAAGAGACATGATACAATTTTTGGTGACTATGATAACTCAACTCCCTCAATCCATGAGTTTTATAATAGGGAACTATGAACATATAAATTCATTATGGAGGGATAAAAATTCCATTGCATATTGTAGGTGACAACTTACACCCCCATCCATGGGTCTATTGCAGCAAAACATGTCAAGGAATGGATCAACATGAAGAGAAATATATTATCCATCCATGAAGGATTAGATCATGAGAATGTTTTATTTGCAGCCTATGACTTAGAGGGAGAAGTAAATCATTTCATGACTATTATTTAGAGGGAGAGAAAGATGAATAAATATAATCAATGGAATGAGATTAGTTTAAGAGGACATTTATTAAAAATGCATGAATCTAACCCCACATATGAAAGTGGAAAGGTATTTTTGAACATTAATAGAGGGATAATGATTATATTATTATCTATGAAGATTACAATACATTATGATTCTAGTCGTATTATGGACATTGCAAGAAAAATTATTTATTATATAATGGCATGAAAATAATTATTCAAATTTTTTTAACATAATAGATAGTGGTAATTATTCATGTCTTAGTTAAATGATTAGAACCAAAAAGAATTGAGGAATTTGGCATGGTAAATCTCAAGAAGTAATGAAATAACAACAAACTACATGCAAAAATGTGAGTGAATTCATTTAACACAAAAAATTTGAAGTTCAACCCGAATGGAGATGTTAAATCCAAACTGCGACCGGTATAATTACTTCCAAAAACAAACAATATCAAATCTACACCAACAATGATAATACAAACAAAAAATAATGATAAATTACAACTAAAATCTAACCAATAATCAAAATCACGCAAAATAGGGTTATTGATAAAGAAATAAACAATGGGATATGAAACAAGAGATAAATAGGAAGAACACATACCCAAAATCGTGCAGACGACAAAAAACCTTCAACAATGGCCGTTCAAGATCGCAAATCAAGTTCGAAGGTCGTCGGGAGTCCGAAGCGCCACAGCGGAACTCGATTTCGACGGACGAACAAAATGAGGGTTTCTGACCGTGAATATTTTTAAAAGACTTTTCGCGTCGGTTTTCATTAAAACCGACGCGAAATATATTTTTTTTATGAGTTTCGGCGTCGGTTTTCATGAAAACCGACGCCGAAACATTTTAAAAATTTATTTTCCGCGTCGGTTCTCAGGAAAACCGACGCGGAAAAATCAAAGAATAATATTATTCGCGTCGGTTCTCAGGAAAACCGACGCGAAAGATATTTTTTTTATGAGTTTCGGCGTCGGTTTTCATAAAAACCGACGCCGAAACATTTTTCCGCGTCGGTTCTCAGGAAAACCGACGTGGAAAATATGGATACTAATATTTTCCGCGTCGGTTTTCATAAAAACCGACGCGAAAAATCAACACATAATTATTTTTGGCGTCGGTTTTTTGTAAAACCGACGCCAAAAATTCCCCGCATATACTATTCGCGTCGGTTTTTAAAAAACCGACGTTATTACGACGACGTTAAAGCCCGTATTTCCACTAGTGATAGTAACCCAAACCTGTCTAAATTCTATTGTTTAAGTGGTTTTAGACCCATCCCAACTTTAAACTCTAAATAATCAACTTTGGATCCATTAGAAACAGAATATAAATTTATTATAAATTAATATTTCTAGCTTTTCCAAAGGTTCCCCACACCCCTCTTATAAAAGGGCACTTCTCTTTCTCATTTATTCACACCTTCAAAGCATTTTGGTTCGGCCAAACTCTGCCCAAATACTCTCCCAACTTCTCTCACTACAACCTAGAGGCCTTAGTTTGACCAGAAAGCCACCCTAGGGA
The DNA here is from genome assembly GCA_963277665.1 of Viscum album. Taxonomy (NCBI): domain Eukaryota; kingdom Viridiplantae; phylum Streptophyta; class Magnoliopsida; order Santalales; family Viscaceae; genus Viscum; species Viscum album. The sequence continues at coordinate 838,835,786 of OY728126.1, read as the reverse complement.
GCCCTTTTGATCAAATCAAAAGGAAGAACCCGAAGAAGAGGTAATGATTTCACCACCCTTTTCCAAGTTCCTTTATTCTTCCACCTCTTCTTCCTTTGTTGTTACCATTATAAAATAATAACTCCAGTATAATATATATACTGTGATGTTATTATAAATATGGTACAACCATATTCAATATTCTATCCATCCTTTGAATAACATGTCACCATACGTTCGTACGTATGACTTACCGTCTCCACGTCGTGGTGTAATTGTTATTCAATAAATTATTATTTTGGATGGGTATAATAATGATGTGTAATTCATGCAAATAATAAATTTAACATGATAATTATTCTTTATATATGATATACCATCCAATTATATATTATTTTAATATAAAAAAAAATGATATTGTCCCTTATGCGTACGTACGGACTACCGTCTCCACGAACGCGATGAGATTCATTCTCCATTGTATCCATTCAAGTATAATTATCATTTTATGATTAGTAATAGTATCTAAGGACTTGATATCATTCTGGATGTAATTAAGATACAACCTATCGATGAAAAATATAGCTTACGTAATAAAACATATAAAAGAAAATGAGTCAGTTAACACCTGAAACAACGATAAATCTAAGATATTATTAACAAAGCAATGTTAAGAGATCATATTAATGTATATGATTCTTGTATAATTTAATAACAATTATTTCACCATTATACAAGAGGTTAACCTACCCCAACCAAGTAAAAGTACAAGTTAAGTGTTATTTCACAATCTCTTCATTATCTGAGGTTGTTTATACGTAACAATCTACTGGGATCTCTTTATCATCCACATCCATGTTTCTTAAAAATGTATTTCATAACATTTTTACTATTTAAAAGAATATGGGTTAAAGTCATTTATACCATTGTTTGACTTTTTATAAGAGTTTTATAAAGGAATATTTCCATCGTTTTCCAAACAAGGTTCTTTTTAACCTTTTCGACAGAATTAAGGTAAGAATGTTTTTTTAACTTATACGGTGGGTGCGGTTATTTTTCGCCGTTATAAAATCATCTAAGCTTCCCTTAAAAGATTATAAGATTATTTTCAAAGAAAATGTTTTATTTTATAAATATATGACTCTTAAATAATTTCAAAATAGAAAGTGATATTTCTCTAAAAAGAGTTCTGATTTCATCTATGTCAACATCCTTTGATGGATTTTACGCTTATTTGAAGTTGATTTGTTATGATACAAAACTTCTATATTGTATTGAAGGTTTTGTGATATGTTTGACTGTGGATGTGCTATTTTTATACCATTAATAGTTTATGGTGAAAGTATTGACATTTCATATGCTAGTTTTAATACGAATGTTTATGTTATGTTTAAACCTTTTCATATGGGAATGCATTAGACTTAATATGTGACAGGTGGAGCCTGCTATAGATCCTCGATGCATCGGAAGGTCTCATGATACAAACTAGTGTCTTGGCACAAAGACTTGACAAAATATTATGTGTAGTCTTGGGACATGGCCTTGGCTATGTGGTTATGATAGTCTGGAATTATGCATTCCATCATTATGAAAGTGGTTATTGATATTTCATGTGATTATTCGATTAGTAGAATATCCATGTTAATAAGTAAATGGAATTATTTCATTTTATTTTTTCCAAACTATGTTGAAGTTCATGTTTAAAAGGCTTTTGTTTTAGTTATACACTGCTTTAAATGTTTATTCTTATTTATGAAAGTTTCCGCTATATTGTTATCCATACTGGGCATTTGAGCACACCCCTTTTCTATGTTTTATTTTTCCCAGGATGTGAAGACGTAATTTATGAATGACTTGCATGGATAGTATGTGGGGATATGAGTGTGGAATATGGAGACTATGTTTTTGTATTAGTTTTTCACTTTATGATGTAATGTAAAACTTTATGAATATATCTAGTGTTTCCAAGGCTACTAAACCAATCGGTCTTTCGAGATTTGATCTTTCTTGTGATCATGCCAATGTTATGTAATAATGCACCGACTCTAGGTAACTGGGGTCGGGGCATTATAGTTGTGGATATTGAGGAGCTAAACAAACAACTATAGAAGAACCTGGATAAAGGGTTTATATGCCCAAGTGCTTCACCCTGGGGTGCACCAGTACTCTTCGTCCAGATGAAGGATTGGTCAATGTGGCTTTGCATAGATTTCCGCGAGCTTAGCAAAATCACGATAAAGAACAAGTATCCTCTCACACAAATTGATGACTTGTTCGATCATCTATGTGAATCACAATGCTTTTCCAAGGTAGATTTGTGATCATGATATTATCAAGTAAGGGTGAAGAAGAAAGATATTCCCAAGATTTCTTTTCATACAAGGTACAGTCACTATGAATTCATTGTAATGCCTTTTAGACTCACTAATTCTCCAGTAATCGTCATGGACCAGATGAATATATTCTTTAAATATTACATTGAAAAAATTGTGGTTGTCTTTATAGATGATATTCTTATATACTCCAAAACCAAGGAGGATCAGGAGGAGAATCTAAGCACTATACTAGAGAACTTGCGAAAGGATAAGCTATATGAAAAGTACAAAAACTGTGAGTTCTTGTTAAAGGAGGTCTCATCCTTGGTCCATATCATCACAAGCAATGAAATATCCATGGATCCCTGCAAGAAAACTGCAATAAAGGTATGGCCAAGGCCAATATCAATAATGAATATTTCTAGCTTCTTGTGGTTAGCTATATATTATCGATGATTTGTGAGAAATTTCTCACAATTGTACAATGGTCTTACCAAGCTAACTCATAAGGGTGTAAAGTTTCCTTGGATTTATAAATGTGAAGAAATATTCATGGAGTTGAAAAAGAGACTTATCACTACTCCCATGCTCACTTTATCCACAAGTGGAGAAATTGTTGTGGTATTCAGTGATGCTATGAAGAAGGTATTGGGTTGTATGTTGATGAAAAATGAAAAATTCATTTCCTATGCTTCAACGCAATTGCAATTTCATGACCAGAATTATCCAACACATGATCTAGAGTTGGTTCCATTGATCTTCACTTTAAAAGTTTAGTGGAATTATCTCTTTGGGGAAAAGTGTGAAATATATAAGGACCACAGAAGCTTAATTATATATTCACATAGAAAGAGTTGAACATGCACCAATGAAGATGGTTAGATCTAATTAAAGACTATGACTTCTCAATCCATTACCACCCTCGGAAAGAGAACAAGGTGGAAGATGCACTTAGAAGAAATGGCCATGCGATTCTATTATTGATGAGAATTGAAAAGCATCCAATCTTCATATATTTGATGAATATGGACATGGGAATCATAAATAAGGGAACATCATCAATCCTTTCACAAATGATTGCTCAACCGTCTCTTTTGAAAAGGTTCAAGGATTTCAAAAGGATGATGCGAGAATTCAGAAGAATGTGGAGGCAATCAAAAAAGGGAAATCCTGAGAGTTTAATGTTATTGATGAATGAATTGTGAGATTTGGGAAAAGACTATGTGTTTCATCAAGTCTGGATCTGAAGAAGGAAATTTTGAATGATGCACAGAGTTAAAACATATTTATTCTCCCAGGAAACAAGAAGATGTATTGAAATATCCGAGAGAATTATTGGTGGGATAATATGAAGATGGATATCACTGAGTATAAGTCTATGTGCCGAGTGAATTGGCAAGTGAAGTCATAGAGGCAGAAGTCTAAGGGGATGATGCTACCATTTCCCATACCAACATAGAAATGGGATAACATCACCGTGGACATTGTCAATGGACTTCCAAATAAATCCAAAGGCAATAATGCAATCTGGGCTATTGTGGATCATCTTAGAAATTCTGCACACTTCATTTCTATTCCGGAGGATTTCTCATTAGATCAACTAGTACAGATACACCTCAGGGAAGTGGTAAGGTTTCATGAAGTACCACTATATATTGTATTTGATCGAGATCTAAGATTCTTCTATAAGTTTTGGAAGAGACTTCAAAATGATCTAGATACTGAATTGAACTTCAGTACGTCCTATCATCCTCAAACTGATGGCCAATCTGAGTGAACTATTCCGACATTGGAAGCTATGTTAAGATCTTGTTCAGTGGACTTTAAAGGAGGATGGAATCAACATCTTCCTCTAGTTGAATTTTCCTATAATAACCGTTTCCACTCAAGCATCCAAGTGGAACCTTTTGAAGCCCCGTATAGGAAGAGGTAAAGAACACCAGAATGTTGGGATGAAGTCGGGGAGCGTAAGCTGTTAGGACCAGAAATGGTTGATGAAATAGTGGAGAATGTGAAAACCATTCAGTAGCATATCAACATATCCTGGAGTCGACAGAAGAGTTATGTATATAACTTTCGAAGAGACCTCGAGTTTAAATTTGGAGACATGGTATTTCTATACATATCTCTGGGGAATAGGGTCATGAGGTTTGAAAATAATGGAAAGTTAAGTCCTAGGTACATCGGCTCTTTCGAGATTCTAGATCATGTCGGAGTGGTGGCCTATTGGCTAGAACTTCCATATAATATGGACAAAGAACACAATTTCTTTCATGTATCCCTATTATGGATGTACATACCAGACCTTTCACATGTACTCTCATTAGAGGTAGTACATCTAGAGGATGATCATTATTATGAGGAGCAATCGGTGAAGATCTTAGATCGTAGAGAAAAGGTTATACAAAATAAAACAATGCCCCTCGTCAAGGTGTTGTGGAAAAACCACAAGTTTGATGAAGTGACATGGAAATAAGATGAAGTGATGAATCATATTTACCCACATTTGTTTTAGAGTGGGAAAATGAAATTTCGAGGACCAAATTTCTTAAGGGGGGGGGGGGTAGATTTTAATGAACCAAACAATCATTAATAAAAATTCTCTAGATCTAATTAAATGTATTATTATGGTTATATAAAATGTAAACTTCATTAGTTTTATGTTATTATATTTTAAAATACCATTATGAATTGTGAAAATTGTTAATATTGTCATCGAACAGTGATCACATGACTAGTATAAATATAGGGCCTTAACAAATCCAATTTACTTTCACAGAGGAAGTGATGGCCTCATATAGTAGACTTTCCCCATACGAGGCCCATTTTTTGGAGCTCAGAAAGGAGGTGGCATCATTAGTCCTCACTCTTTACCATGCCTAATATGAGATTTATTATGTTAAGCTCAAGCAGTACCACCAATGAGATAAGTGGAAGTGGATAGAGATTACCACTCAAGAAATGTTATCCGAGCCACCCCAAGAGTCTGTCACCATCGTGCACTTTAGCCTATGGTCTTATATGGGTTTTTTAAAGGGTTATGTAACAGGACCCTAGTACTACAATTATTTACATTATTCTTGTATAGAGAATATACATTATTTTTATTATTGATACTTTGTAAATAGTTATTAAAGCAGAAATTGTAATTTTTTGTTAATATTCAACAATGAATTATATTTTGATGAATTAATGTATTTTTTAATTAAATAATATTTTAAAAAATTGATATTATTATTAAATTAAATTATATTAAATATAAATTATCTTATAATTTTATGAATGAAATTTTAATTTTTATTAAGGTTTGAAAGCTGTTTTTGTCAAAACCCTTGAATTATTGATAAATGTATGCTTTTATTTTTAAAATAAAAATTCACATATTTAGAAAATTATTTAGATAAAATGAATATTATATTTGGAATTAGGATTTCGAAATTATCCAATGGTGATTTTTCCATAATTTTCTGAGACATTCGAATGTTTGGGTGAAAATTAAATACCATTTAAATATATAATGTGTTTTATAACATCATAATGACCCAATATGGATGTAATAAAATACTGTAAAACATATTTTTAGGAAATATATATTTTGCCATTAAAATAATGTATTTTTGGGGTTGTTTGATTAATTTTATAAAGCATTAGTGGACCCTTCCATGCTTATAAATCAATTTGTCTTTTTAAATTGCTTTCCTTGATAGTGTGATTCACCTCCACATAAGAAACCCTTTTATTTTAAGAATTTCTGCCATTAGCCTTATAAAATAATTTTTTCCACTCCACTTTGGAAAAAACCATGGGGAAAAACCATGGGCAGGTTTCTGGTTTTGATTAGTTTAATGTGACGTGTCCCAAACCTAAATAATAATGAATCCCCTCTCCTTTCCTATATAAACCCATCCAAGCTCCCCATTCCACATCACTCAAATCCTATTTAGTTCGACCAACCCCTTCCCTCCTCTCTCTAGAATCCACACAAGGTGCCCCAATCTCCCAAGAAGCCTCTCTCAAGCCTCTTCCATACTTTTGGGATCACACTTCCATGTAAGGGATTTCTTCCTTTCACATTTTTGTCCAATTTTATTTAAGTTGTTATGCCATTTTTCAATTAAAAATGTCGGGGTATGATTTCGCACCTAACCCATACTGCCTTCTTTATGTTTGGATGATGGGATACCCCTTTCTCTCTCATTAATTCCTCCCATATACACCCATTACCATGCCGAAATTATGTGAGATATTTCTCTCTCCTCTTTTACATCAAATAATTTTTTGTATTATGAATCTAAATTCCATTATGCTTGTTAGGACATGAATCTATATGACTCAATTACTGTAAATTTCATGTACATATGAAGAGACACCCTTTTCTCTCTCATCAACCATTTTAATGAATCCTTATGTCACATCGTTATGCTGCTGAAATTGCACCGTGTTTTTCCAAGACAAGATCATTGTGTTGTGAATAGCATTCTTGTAACACCCCAAGATTCCACAATATGATTCTCTTTGAATAATACAATAGCATGTTTTGTACACAACTTCAAGTTCTAACACACCACAACCAATCAAACTAGCCATTATGAATAGTAATACCCACTTTTTGAAATTTTATAAATTTTATCTTTCAAATTGGACTTCATTTTTGGATTCAGAGTATCGAGATTAGTTGTGGTTGAATTTTTGGTATTTTTCTGAAAACTTTCAATTTTTGATGAATAATAAAAAAAACTGAGTCATAGTTTAAAATTATTTTTTATTTAAATAATTATTTATTTAATTTAATTTTTTAGGTCAAAATAGATACATAATACCTATATAATTTCAATGTAATTTATTTGAGTCAGTTTATAATAATTTTAGATATATAAAAATTTTACTGAACGTTTTACCGTCTTTTACCTACCTCCTAGGAGCATTAGAAAATTTACATAAAACATAATTTTTCCGCTTCTGTGATTTGAATTTGAAAAATCCGACTGACACGGTTGATATCAATAAGTACAATGTGGTTTAATAAGATTAAAATAATTTTTGCTGAATTGTAACTTTTTACTTTTATTTAGCAGAGTTAAAAGTAAATTGGGTAATTAAGGGTAAATATGATATTATTATTATCCTAACACATTTCCTAATTCTATTAGACCAATATAATTCGACCAAAAAAACCTTAGAAATAAAATATGAATCTCTTTCATCCACATGGATTAGATTAGGAAATTTATTATTATTTTATTTAAAGAAGAGTTGAAAGAGTTAAAATCAAATTTTAACAAACAAAGCATTTTTAATACAATGTAATACTTTAGATAAATTCGACTATAAATATTCATTAGAAATCTAAAAATATTTCCTACATAATGGTATTTTATTTATTATTTTTAGAAATTATATAATTTAATTTATTTATGTCACAATTATGATGCAGTAATTACTGTATTAATGAAATATTAAAATAATTGATATTATAAATATCCAAATAAATGTAATTTGAGAATTTTTATGAATTAAACTAATTTTATAGGTTCATATTACATGTTATGTTTAGTTAGATACATTTTTTTAAGTAATAATGCTGTTATGAATTTTGAAAAAACACAATACCAAATAGTGTCAAAATTGAAAAAAAGAGTTTTTAAAACAAATATTATATTATTAACTGATTTTATATTTCTAAAAACTTAAGGTTCTAAAAAGGTCTTAAATAACATTATATATGTCATTAATGAACTAATTTACTTTCTCTTGGATGTTTATAGTATGTTTATTAACCATATAATATAAAAATACAAAGATACATGGTAAATGTCAAACCATTTAACTAATAGTTAAATCGAAAAGATAAAGTTAATATAATGACCCCAACATGCCTAAAACCTATTTTTTTAGTGGTTTTAGACCCATCCCCACCTTAGAAATTAAATAATTTATTTTGGAGCCATTATAAACCAAAAATTATTTTATTATAAAATAATATTTCTAGCTTTTCCTAAGGTTCCCCTCACCCCTCTTATAAAAGGGAACTTACCATTCTCTCAAATTAAATCCTTCAAAGCCATTTGTCTTAGCCAAAACCTGCCCAAATATCATCCCAACTATCCTCAATTCATCCTAGAGGCCTTAAATTATTCAGAAAGCCAACCTAAGGATCCCTTTTCATTAAATCAAAAGGAAGAACCCGAAGAAGAGGTAAATACTTCATCACCTCTTTCATGTTCCTTTCTTATTACACTTCCTCTTTATTTGTTATTTCCATTATAAAATAATAAATCCAATATATTCTATATATTGATGTTATTATAAATATGGTACATTAATATTCATTATTCTATCAATCCTTTGAATGACATGTCACCACACGTGCGTGCGTACGACTTACCATCTCCACGTCGTGGTGTAGTTGTTATTCAATACATTATTATTTGGGTGGGTATAATAATGATGTACAATTGATGTAAATAATAAATATAAAATTATATTGATTATTTATATTTTATATACCATCCAATTATATATTATTTTAATATCAAAAGAATGATATTGTCGCTCATCCGTACGTACGGATTACCGTCTCCACAAAACGCGATGAGCTTCATTCCCCATTGTATCCATTCAAGACTAATTTTCATTAGATGATTAAAACTAATGTTTAAAGACATTATATCATTATGAATATGAATAAGATAAATCATATCCACAATAAATATTACTTACATAACAATTAATATAAAGGAAAAAAAATCAGTTATCACCTAAAACAATCATAATACAAAATATTATTAAAAAATAAATATTAAAAGATCATATATGATAACATATTACTAAATATGATACTTTTATAATTTAATAACAATTATTTCACCATTATACAAGAGGTTAAACTACACTCGACCAAGGAAAATTACAAGGTAATGGTTAAATTCACAATCTCTTCATTATCTGAGGTTGTTTATACATAATTATATACAGGGACCTCTTTATCATCCACATCCATGATTCTTAAAAATGTATTTCAAAACATTTTTACTATTCACTAGACAATGGGATAATGTAATTTATTCCCTTATTTGACCTTATATGTTTTGAAAGGAATCTTTCCGTTGTTTTCCAAACAAGGTACTTTATGACCTTTTCGACGAAATTAATGTAAGAATGTTTTTTTAACTTATACAGCGGGTGCGGATATTTTTCCCTATTATAACATCATCAAAGATTCCATTACATGCTTATAAGAATATTTTCAAAATAAATGTTTTATTTATAATTATTTTACACTTAAATGATTTCAAAATAGAAAGTGATATTTCTCTAATTTCTTCTGATTTCATTTATGTCAACATCCTTTGATGGATTTTAAGCTGATTTATTATGATACCAAACTTACATATCGTATTGAAGGTTTTTTGATATGTTTGACTATGGATGTGTTATTTTTACACCATTCATGGTTTATGTATAATGTATTAACATTTCTTATGCTTGTTTTAATACAAATGTTTATGTTATGTGTAAACCTTTTCATATGAGGAATTCATTGGACTTAGTAAGTGACAGGTGGAGCCCGCTATAGCTCCTCGATGCATCAGTAGGTTTAATGAGAGAAAATAGTGTCTTGGCACAAGGCCTTGACAAAATCTTATTTGTAGTCTTGGGACAAGGACTTGACTCTATGGTTATGAAAGTCTGACATTATGAATTTCATCATTATGAAAGTGGCTATTGATATTGCTTGTGATTATTCGACTAGTAGATAATCAATGTGAATATGTAAATGGAATTATTTGATTTTATATTTTCCATATTATGATGAAGTTAATGTTTAAACTGATTTTGGTTTAGTCTTATACATTTGCTAAAATTATTGTTCTTTTTTATGAATGTTTTCACTATATAGTTATCATCACTGAGCATCGGATCTCACCCCTTTCTATGCTTTATTTTTCCCAGGATCCGAAGATGTATATAATGATTAACCTACAGGGATATTCTATGGGTTCTCAGTGTTTTCTATGGAAACAATGTTGTTGTATTTTTCCATTTTATGTTTTAATGTAATCCTTATAAATGTATCCAGTACTTCCAAGACTACTAAACTAATCGGTCATTCAAGACTTGATCTTTTATGATCATGCCAATGATACGTAATAATGAACCGAATCTAGGCTTCTGGGGTCGAGGCGTTATAGTTGTTATTAGAGGAAGTTTAGTACAAATCTTGGAAACTAGATTTAGATAAACTATTATTAGAGCACATAGCCCTAAGATAGACTTTGAGGATTAGTATAAAAGAACATCCTATAATTTTGGTATTGTAGAGATTTTATTAGTTTTCTAAGAAATATATCCCTGTCTAGATATGAGCAGGAAGAGGTGGCTCTAGCAAAAATGTACATAGGGGTAAAACCGGAAAACATTGATTTGAGCGAGACTCGAACGAGAACTGGTGCATGACAACGGGCATTGCTACACTCTCGATTACAACACATTAAGGGGATATGATTAGGATAATTCTCAATTTCTTTATAAACCATTATGAAGGGTTTATGAGTATATACTTCCTCAAAGAAAAATTTTTCAATGATTATGGATTATATACACAACCTTTAAAGTTTATGTTCAGTGTTGTACACGTTTGGAATTATGTATTTCGATTCATAAACTAATCTAGTTTATGCCATTGTTTAGAAATGAATCCTAGAGGAAGGAATGAAAACTGTATCAATACATGCACTTCATATAGGGATTTCTCTCCTTATGAAGATAATTATAGTAGAGATGGTGATACAACTTGTGCTGATCAACTTAACACTATATTAGGAAAAATCACTCAGGTTATGAATAATAACCTTACCCTTATTGAGCACCCTGATCCGCAGTGTAGAGGATCAATGTTAGATCACTTCATAAAGAAAAAACCAACAACATTCAATGGGGGTCAAACCCACTAGTAGTTGAGAAATGGATAAATTATTTAGAGAAAATCTTCTATGCCTTGGAGAGTAGTGAATGAGAAAAATTTGTCATGGCTGTTTACCACCTCACTGGAGATGCAGATCAATGGTGGCCATTAATTCAAAACAAAAATGAAGATGATAAATTATAAAATATATAATAGAGTGAGTTTAAAGAAATTTTCATTGAAAAATATATTCCTCATGACCATCAATCATATATGGAAATACAATTTCTGAGTCTGATGAAAAAGGAGGATGAGAATGTCACAAAGTATGAAGCTAACTTTAAAAGGATTTTGAGCCATGCTGAAGATTACATATGTAACCCAAGAAGTAAGATTGATCATTTCTTTGATTGGTTTAAACCATTTCTCTATCAAGAATTAGTCTCACAATCCTTCTCATCATACAAATTTATTGTCTCATGTTCTATCATAAAAGAAAAAGAATTATCTATATCTTATGAATTTAAAGAAAAGCAGGAGAAGAAGAGATCTACTTAATGATCTGGAAATGGAAGTAAGGGGATAAAGGTAAATGTTAAATATGTATCCTACATTAAATGTGGGAAGAAACACCGTTTTACTTTCCTAATGTTAATGGGATTTTCTTACAAGTGAGCTGAAAAAGGCCACCAATATTGTGATTGTAAGGGGAAGAAAGAGGTTGTTGATGTTGAATTCTACAATTGTAGAGAAAGAGGAAATTATGAGAATGAATGTTCTAAGTGTCAGGGGACCATACCTCAGAAAAGGCCAAGGGATCAAGACCAAGCTTATGCAATTACTACTGCTGAGGATGAAGCTCCCAAAGACATAGTGGTTTGTAATTTAATGGTTTCCTCAAGTTTATCCAAGATTTATTTGATTTTAGATCATCGCATTGTTTCATATCTTCCCAGTTTGCTAAGAAAATTAGATATTTCCAATTTGATTTTATAATGGAGTTGCCTATCAAAACTCCTAAGGGAAGTATCATTGCAACAATGTTTTGTGACTCCATTCCCATTAAGGCATATAAATATTATTTATCAGCTGATTTCATCGTTGTACCCATGATTGAATTTGATATCATCCTTAGTATGGATTGGATTTTAGACCATGATGAGAAAATTTATTTTAAGAAGAAGGAGGATACAATTTTTGATGATGATAAAGAGTACCTTATCTATAGAGCAGAAATGTTACCACCTAATTATTATCTAGATCCACCCCCAGTAGCTCAACTAAATACAATTATTGGGGAGGAAGAGAATGAAATAATTGTGGGTGAGGAAAAGAATGTTCAAATAGATGATGTACCCATCATACTAGAGTATAATGATGTATTTCTATAGGATTTACCTAGACGACCTCCAGAACGAGAAATTGAGTTCTCTATTGATTTAATTCCTGGTTTAATGCTCATATCCAAGACCCCTTATAGAATGGACATTGTAAAATTATTGTAACTAATGAAAAATCTAGATTAATTGAGTAATAAGGAATTTATTCACCCAATTGTTTCTCTATGAGGATCCCCTGCCCTTTTTGTTAATAATAAAGATAAATCTATGAGATTGGGCATTTACAACAGGGAGATCAATGCTTTAACAATAAAGAACAAATATCCCCTACATAGCATTGATGATTTATTTGACCAACTTCATGGAGCTCAATACTTTTCAAAGATTGACCTTAGATATGAATATCATCAATTTTGTGTGAAGAAGGAAGACATTTCGAAAACAACATTTCTAACCAGGTAGGGGTATTATGAGTTTCCAATAATACCTTTTGGATTGACTAATGCACACTCTATCTTCCTAGATCTAAGGAATATTGTTTTCAAGGAATATCTTGATGACTTTGTAGTGGTATTTATTGATGATATCTTGGTATAATCCAAAAGCTAATAAGATCATGAAAATCACTTGCACATTATCCTGAAGACTCTTAAAAGAAATGAATTATATGTGATGTTTGGAAAGTATGAATTTTGGCTTCAAGATATTTCTTTTCTAGGCCATATAATCTCTAAGGATGGAATATCCATTGATCCTTCTAAAACAAGAGGAATCCAATAATATCCATCACCAATGATTAAAACTGAGGTACGCTGTTTTATTGGTTTAGCAGGTTATTATAGGCATTTCATCCAGAATTTTACCCGATTGGATAAACCATTATCCAATATCACATGTAAAGGGTTTAAATTGGTTTGGAAAAAAGAGTGTGAAAAATGTTTTGAAGAACTGAAGATAATATTAGTCAATGCTTCTATATTGACTCTACCATCGGGGAAGGATAGGTTTCTTATTTACAGTGATGCATCAAAGAAATGACTTCGTTGTGTCCTTATGAAAAATTATAGGGTTATTTCCTATGAATCACAATAGATAAAAATTCATGAGCAAAAATATCCTACTCATTATTTTGAGTTAGTAGCTGTAATATTTGTTTGAAGATATGGAGACATTATCTCCATGGTTAAAAATGTGAGATATATACCAATCACTAGAGTTTGAAGAATATTTTCTCATAGAAAGAACTCATCATGTGGAAAAGGAGATGGCTTTAAGTACTCAAGGATTATGATTTCACCATACACTACCACCCAGGGAAGGAAAATAACATGGAAGATGCTTTGAGCAGAAAGGATCATAGAGTTCTAAACAAGATGAGATTTGAAAAGGATCTTATATAAAAGGATCTAGTAAAGTTGGGCGTGGGTATAACCATGGAAGGTGAAACATCAATACATTTTCAAATGGTTTCCAAACTATCTTTACTGGAAATGATAAAGAGTTCTCAGACCGATGATGAAGAGTTTAAAAAGAAGATTAAAGCTGTGAATGATAAGAGATTGAGAGAATTTGTGTATGAAGAATAAATTTTCAAATTTTGGAAGAGTCTTTGTGTTCCTAATATACCTGATCTAAAAAGAGAATTGTTAGAGGATGCACATAGTTCCAATTTCACTATACACCCTTGTAGCACTAAGATGTATAGAGATTTGATGGAAAATTTTTTGTGGGAAAACATGGAGAGGGAGATTGCTGTTTTTTGGGTCAAGATGTATGGTTTGTCAACAAGTGAAGGCTAGAAGGCAACAACTTGGAGGAGTCATGCATCCTATTCCCATACCTGAGTGGAAATGGGATAATATTATGGTGGACCATGTCATGGGACTACGAAATACTATTAGAAGGAATGATGCAATATTGGTCATTGTTGATCGTCTTACCAATTCAGCATATTTTATTATTATAAGAGAAGATTTTCCACTTGAAAATCTAGAAATACGATATATTAATGAAGTTGTGAGACTTCATGGAGTACCCCTATCGATTGTTTCTAATCGTGATCCACATTTTACATCAAGATTCTAAAACATTCTTCTGAAATCCCTAGATACAGAACTTTGTTTGAGCACTGAATACCACCCCCAAACTGATGAACAATCATAACAGACTATTAAAACCTTAAGAGAAATGATGAGATCATGCTCACTTGACTTTCAAGGTATGTGAGATCAATATTGACCTCTGGTAGAATTTTCCTATAACAATAGCGTTCATTAAAGTATTCATATGGCCCCAATATGAAGCATTATATGGAAATAGATTTCACACACTAACCTGTTGAGATGATGTTGGTGAAAGGAAACTCGTAGGTCTAGAACATGTGGAGGAAATGATTTAAAAGGTGAGGGTAATCGAAAACCACATCAAAGCAGCTCAAAGTAGGCAGAAGAGCTATGCCGGTAACTGAAGGAAGAATTTGGGATTTCAGAAAAGAGATCATGTTTTCTTGAAGGTATATCCATTGAAGGTTGTTATAGGTTTCATTAAGAAGGGAAACATATGTCCCAGGTACATTGGAAAATTTGAAATTCTAGAACAAATTGGGGTTGTATCTTACCATTTTACAATGTCGCCAAGTCTCTCCAAAGTTCACGATGTTTTCCACGTATCACTATTGAGAAAATACATGCATGACCCAATGCATGTTATCACCTATGGTGAATTAGAATTGGAACTCAATGTGTCTTATTGTGGAGAGCCTGTCATGGTTCTGGATACAAGAGAACATGTGCTGAGAAACCAAATGACTCGTTTGGTAAATGTTCTATGGAGAAACCAGAAGACCGAAGAGGCAATGTGGGAACTCGAGGAACTTATGATAAAGAAACACCAGAGTCTTTTTATGCAGTAATATTCTATAAATTTCAAAGATGAAATTATTTGAAGGAGGGAAGGATGTAACACCCCAAGATTCCACAATACGCTTCTCTTTGAATAATACAATAGCGTGTCTTGTACGCAACTTCGAGTTCTAACACACCGCAACCAATCAAACTAGCCGTTATGAATTTTAATAAAAACTTTTTAAAAGTTTATAAATTTTATCTTTCAAAATGGACTTGATTTTTGGACTCGGAGTATCGGAATTAGATTAGGGTGACTTTTTGGTATTTTTATGAAAACTTTCAATTTTTGATGAATAGTGAAAAACACTAAGTTGTAGTTTACAACTGAATTTTTATTTAAATAATTTTTTATTTTATTTAAATTTTTTTTAGTTAGAAAAAGTTACATAATACCAATATAAGTTCAATTTAATTCATTGGTTTCAGTTTATATGAAATTTAGATATATAAAAATTTTATTGAACTTTTTACCTTCCTTTAACCACCTCCTATGAGCATTTGTAAATTTATATAAAACTTTATTTTACCAATTTTGTGAGTTGAATTTCAAAAATTATAGAGACATGGTTGATATCTGTAAGTAAAATGTGGTTCGATAAGATGAAAATAATTTTTGGTGAATATTAACTTTTTTACTTTTATTAACCACGGTTAAAAGTAAATAGGGTAATTAAGGGTAAAAATAATATTATTATTACACTATAACATGTCATAATTCTATTGGATAAGTATAATTATACCAAAACCAACCTTATGAATAAAATATGAACCTCTTTGGTCCACTTGGATTAGATTAGGACATTTATTATTATTTTATTTAAAGAAGAGTTAAAAGAGTTAAAATCAATGTTTAATAACCAAAATATTTTTAATATAGGGTTATATGTAAGATAAATTCGACTATAAAAATTCATTAGATAGATAAAAATATTTACTACATAAGTTAATTTTATTTATAATTTTTAGGTATTAAATAAATAAATTCATTTATGACACAATGATGATGTAATAATTACCGTATTAATGAATGATTAAAATAAATGATATTATAAATATCCAAATAAATGTAATTTGAGACTTTTTATGAATTCCACTAATTTTATTTGTTAATTGGACATGTTAGGGTTGGTTAGATTAATTTTTTTCGAAGTAATAATGTCGTTATTAATTAAAAAAACCAAAAACCAAATAGTGTTAAAATTTACATAAAAGAGTTCTTAAAACAAATATTATATTAATAATTGATATTATTTTTCTAAAAATATACGGTTTGGCCAAAGGTGTTAAATAATATTACATATGTAATTATTTAACCACTTTAGTTTCTCTTGGAATTTTATAGTATGTTTATTAACCATATAATATAAAATTACAAAGAGACATGATAAATGTCAAACTATTTATCTAAGAGTTAAATCTAAAAGTTAAAGTTAATATAGTGACCCAAACCTGTCTAAAAAATATTTTTTGTGTGGATTTGGACCCATAACCACCTTATACTTTAAATAGTTCATTTTAGAGCCATTAGAAACCGATAATGATTTTATTATAAAATAATATTTCTAACTTTTCCAAAGGTTCCCCTCACCCCTGTAATAAAAGGGAACTTCCCCTTCTCTCACATTAAAACCTTCATTTCAAGTTGGCTCTTCCAAAACCTGTAAAAATATCCTTCCAACTATCATACCTTCATCCTAGATGAATTACTTTAGTTAGAAAGCCAACCTATGGATCCCTTTTGTTCAAATCAAAAGGAAGAACCCGAATAAGAGGTAAATATTTAATCACCTCTTTTAAGTTCCTTTCTTCTTCCACTTCGTCTTTCTTTGTTGTTTCCATTATAAAATAATAACTAAAGTATCGTCTATATACTATGATGTTATTAAAAATATGGTAAAACTATATTTATTATTCTATACATCCTTTTAATGACATGTCACCATACGTGCGTACGTATGGCTTACTATCTCCACGTCGTGGTGTAGTTGTTATTCAATACATTATTATATGGATGGGTATAATAATATTGTATAATTGATGTAAATAATGTATATAACTTCATAATTATTCTTCATATATGAAATACCATCCAATTATATATTATTTTAATATCAAAATAATGATATTGTCGCTCGTACGTACGTATGGATTACCGTCTCCACGAAACACGGTGAGATTCATTCCCCATCTTATCCATTGAAGACTAATTTTCATTAAATTATTAAAAATAATTTTTAAACACTTAATATCATTCTGAATATGAATAAGAAACATCATATCCACAAAAAATCATTACTTACATAACAATTCATATAAAGGAAAATGAATCATTTAACACCTAAAACGACAATAATACTAAAATATCATTAAAAAGCAATATTAAAAGATCATATATGATATCATATTAAAGCATATGATTATTTTATAATTTAATAACAATTATTTCACCATTATACAAGAGGATAACTTACCCTCTACCATGTAAAAGTACAAGATAAGGGTTAATTTCACAATATCTTCATTATCCAAGGTTGTTTATAAGTAATTATCTAATAGGACCTCTTCATCATCCACATCCATGCTTCTTAAAAATTTATTTCAATTTTTTTTACTATTAACTAGAAAATGGGTTAAATTCATTTATACCATTATTTGAAAATATATGTTTTGAAATGAATCTTTCCGTTGTTTTCCAAACAAGGTACTTTATGACCTTTTCGACAAAATTATGGTAAGAATGTTTTTTAACTTATACAGCAGGTACATATATTTTACACCATTATAACATCATCGAAGCTTCCCTTACAAGCTCATAAGAACATTTTAAAAAAATAAATTTCTTCATAATTCTGTGACTCATAAATGATTTCAAAATACAGAGAGATATTTCCCTAAAAAATGTTTTGATTTTATCTATTTCAACATCCTTTGATTGATTTTAATCATATATGTAGTTTATTTATCATATTTCAAAACATCCATATTGTATTGAATTTTTTGTGATATGTTTGACTGTGGATGTGTAATTTTTATACCATTCATGGTTTATGGATAAATTATTGACATTTCAAATTCTAGTTTTAATATAAATGTTTATGTTTTGTTTAAACCCTTTCATATGAGGAATGCATTTGACATAGTAAGTGACGGGTGGAGCCTGATATAGCTTCTCGATGCATCGGTAGGTCTAATGAGAAAACTAGTGTCTTGGCACAGGGCCTTGAAAAAATATAATTTTTAGTATTGGTATAAGGCCTTGACTATGTGGTTATGAATGTCTGGTATTGCGCATTCCATCATTATGAAAGTGGCTATTGATATTGCATGTGATTATTCGACTAGTAGATTATCTATGTGTATAAGTAAATGGAATTTATTTGATTTTATCTTTTCCATATTATGTTGAAGTTCAACTTTAAAAGTATTTGGTTTTAGTCTTGTACACTAACTTAAATGTTTATGCTTATTTATTAAAGTTTCTGCTATATTGTTAACCTTACTTAGCATCTGATCTCACCCCTTTCGATGTTTTACATTTCCTAGGATGTGAAGAAGTATTTTATGACTGACCTGTAGGGATAGTCTATGGGATGTCAGTGTTGTCTATGGAAACTATGTTGTTGTTGTTTTCCATTTTATGATGTAATGTAAACCTTATGAATGTATCTAGTACTTATAAGAATACTAAACTAATCAGTATTTCGAGGCTTGATCTTTTGTGATCATGCCAATGATACGTAATAATGCACCGACTCTGGGCTTCTGGAGTCGGGGCGTTACAATTCCCATGTCTTTATCAAGGGTATTCACCTTTTTTCACATATGCATATTTAATGGAACATTTATGTATTTATTCCACATTAATAAATCATGGAATAACTTATGATGTAGATTGATTCCATGTTATATGATCCATGAGGCACATTTATGCTTGAAATGAAATTTTTTGGAAGGGTGAGTCCTGATAGTGCTCCAATGCATTGGGTAAAGTATTGTATCATGATACATCATGTGCAATGGGTGTTGACTCCTGATAATTCATTAGCAATGAGGGTTTACTCATGCTCCTTGTGCAAGGAGCCTTGGCTCATACTAATTCCATGATAAGTGTTGTTGCCACATTTCCATGTTATGATTATCATTATTTATCATGCCTTTATTTTCATGCTTATCTTGTGATATATTGATATACCTATTGCCTAAAATGTATTTTAATCTTCATTTATTCCTTGTTTACTCCATTACTAGGCTTTATAGCTCACCCTTTTCTTGTGCATTTCTTCAGGTTATCCCATTTAATGCTAAGTACAAGGGAATGTAGTGGTCATGTAAATGAAGTTTTTAATAAAGATGTTGTATTTCATGTTTTAAGTTGTTATGTAATGATTCTCAGCCCTAAAGACACTAGACCTATCAATATTCAATGTTGTATCAAGTGAAGTATATGTAATAAATCATGTTTTAGTGTGTAATAAAGAGCAGGGTTGTTATATAAGCTTGAGTATATGCATAAACTATCAGAAACTTAATTAGGTGATCGTGAAGAATAAATATCCACTGCCAAGGATTGATTATCTATTTAATTAGTTGAATGGGGGATGTGGTTCTCGAAGATAGACCTCAGATCTGGCTATCCTCATCTTCGGGTATGGGATGCGCATGTTTTGAAGATATAATTTAGTTGTCGGTATGGATACAATGAGTTCCCGGTGATTCTGTTCAGCATGACCAATGTCCCAATAGTGTTTATGGGACTCATGAACAAGATTTTCCATCCTGATCTTGACCAGTTATTTGTGGTCATCATTGATGAAATATTGGTGAACTCGTCATCAATGGAGGATCACATGAAAGATATACGGATAGTCCTGGATATGATCTGAGTGTACCATCTTCATGGGAAACACTTGAAGTTCCAATTTTGGATTCCAGTTGTCCAATTTTCAGGATACGTCATCTCGGAGGCCAGATTTGCAGTGTATCCGGTGATGATAGAGGAAGTGCTTTCATGGGATCCACCTAGGAGTGTGACTGAGCTATGGAGTTTCCTGGGGTTGACTGGATACTATCAGAGGTTCATTCCAAAAATTTACAGCGTATAATCACCCTTATCAAATTTGACATGGAATGGACATTCATTCATGTGGATAGAGAAATGCCAGTAGAGTTTTTAACAACTAAGGTAGAGACTTCTGAGTGCCACTATCATCCAGCTACTAGAGGACGACATTGGATATGTAATTTTCTATGATGCATCAGGGACCGGACTGTGCTATGTCCTAATGAAAGGGTAAGTAGTGATTGCCTATGGTTGATGACATTTGAGGAAACACGAGTAGCACTACGCAACCCACAACCTTGAGCTAATAATAGTAGTCTTCACTCTAAAGATATTGTAGCACTAATTGATGGGTGAGCATTTTAAAGTCTACTCTAAACACAAATGTCTCAGGTATATCTTTTCCCAAATGGACCTAAACATGAGGCAACATCAATTTAAAGAGTTCCACCCAGAATATTATTTCGAGATAGTCTATACTATTGGAAAGGAGAACGTGGTGGAAGATGCACTCTGTAGGAGATCCAGGTTGCAGTTGCTGAGTGAGGTGTTAGAGATTTTTCCCACAATACAGATATCATTCATGAATGATGATGAAAAAACATACATTTACTCGATGGTTGTCACTCCCCCACCCATACAGTGAGTTATGGATCTCCATCTTGGAGATGTTGACTACAAGACCTAACGTGCTCTATTACCCACATGACAAGTTCTTAATGAAATTTCAATTGGTAGGGAGAAAGTCATAATTTTCAAAGGATCACAATAGTACTAGGGGAATTGTGAGAAGATATTTTGAACGAATTACATACCTCCTATTTAGCAGAACATCCTGGAGTGAAAAATATGTATCGGGATCTCTGATATCTGTACTGGTGGAAAGGGATAAAGAAAGTGGTGGTAGAGTTCGTTTCACGGTGCCTCACTTGTCGACAAGTAAAGGCTGAGAATTAGGGTCTCATAGGCCTGGACGATCCACTTGAGGTACTAGAGTGGAATTGGTATGGTATCTCGATGGACTTCATGATGGGATTACGATCATGGGGCCACAATACTATCTCGGTGATCATTGATCGACTCGCCAAGTTGTCTAACTTCCTTTCCATTTGAGAGTAGGGTTAATTAAAGAGCTTTGGACACGTCTATGTGCATGAGATAGTTCAAATCCATGGATTACCTTATATTATAGTCTCATATCATGATGATTTATTTATATCCATGTTGTGGAAGGGATTTCCAGAGGATTTTTAGACTCACCTGTGCTTGAGCACAACCTTTCATCCAGAGATTGATGGTCACACGGAGTCGACCATTCCGAACTTGGGTGACATGCATCATTCTTGGATCCTTGATTTTAGTCATAGTTGGTAGGGCCACCCCCCACTGGTGGAGTTTTCATACAACAACATCTATTGAACCATCATTATCATGGCACCGTTCGATGCACTTTATAGGCAGCCTTGAAGATCACATATATGCTGGATAGACCTTGGGGAATCAGCACTCATTGGGTCCAGAGTGGGTATTGGATACCACTGAGAAGGTTCATATCATCTCTTAGCATATGAGGACTGCACAAAGAAGGAATAAATCATTTTATGACAAGATATGGAGGCCATTTTAGTTCGATGAGGGAGACCATGTATTCCTTCGGGTCTCGCACCGATAGGGATTGTAGAGGTTTGGTCAGGGTGGCAAGTTATCTTAGATATTCATCGACCCTTTCATGATTTTCAGTAGAGTAGGAAAGGTGGCATACCACCTTGTTCTTCCCCCCACATATGCAATGGGTACATGATTTTTTCTATGTGTCACAACTAAGAAGGTACGTGCATGATCCATCACACGTCATCAACTCAGGATAACTGAAAGTTTATGAGGGGGATATGTTTGCGGAGTTCCTAGTGGAGATATAGTATCTACAAGGGTGAGTCCTTTGTGGGTGGTCAATTCCTCTCATACACATTCGGTGGCAGCACATGAATCTCTAGGAGAGAATATGGGAGCTGGAGGATCATATTCATGTTTTGTAGCTCCATTTTCTTTATTAGCCTTCATTTTGTCTTATGAGTACATAAATCCATAAAAGGGGATAGAAATGTAATACCATGGAATTCCATGTAAACATTTTTGAAAATTAAAGGGGATTATTTTGAGACCAATATCTAAGAAGACACATAATTCTAAGGCCAGAAGTGGCCGAAATGTATTTTTGAACTATTTTTTGAGGTTCATTATATTATCTTGAGAGTGATTATTTCTATATTTTAAAATGATGCCCAGATCAAAAATATGAGGGAACCATTGAACTAAGCGTGTCGGGATTTTCTTAGAAATGGCCTAACGTTGGGCGATATGATCCAATAGTTGAAGTTAGTTTTTGTCCGTAAATAAAATAATTAAGTAACAATTATTTTATTTTAAAATCCTTATAATTACGAAATAGTAATGACGATTGGAAATCCAAGATTAACATTGATCTCATGAGTGCATTTTTCCACTAGGTAGAGCTTGAATTTGAATAGCATAGATCAAGGGTGGAAGATAGTTATCAGACTTTTTAAAAAAAATTAAAATAAAATAAACATGATTATTTTATTTTTGTTTTGAACTTTTTAATTTGGAACAGAAAAAAGGCATTGCAACTCAACAATACAAAAATGATGCTTCATTAATGAATAAACGTGACATCAATGGGACATAACCGTATTGTAAAAGCACTTCATCCATTAATGTTTTAACCAGAGTGGTCATCTTTTACATGTTGGGAGAAATAGTCAGAATCTTTGGAGGATCTTCATTGACTAACGACAAACGATGATCTCCAACAACTTGATCACTCCCCCTCCCCTTTGAGATATTTCTCCCTCGACAACATATCGAGGACCTTCGTGGATGGATCACCTTTAGTGAAAAATTATTCCTACTCTCTAACTCCATCCAGGTATGGGTTTATATTTTATAGAATTTGAATGCCATGTTGATCTTTAAAAAACAATGAATGAGGATCAACCCACGAACAAGTTGATCCGTAGGATTATTTGCCTTGAGAGAGTTTGTTTTATCTCAAAGATTCCATCCAGGTAATTTGTTGATAGAACCATAATCTACTCTTCTGATGTTTCAAAAACTCTAATGCTGGGGAATGAGGCCGACACGAACAAGGCTTTGATTCCTCCAACTTTGGGGTTTCGAGTGACATTCATAACATCACCTCCAAATCGGAAGAAGGGCAACCTCGAAGTCGTATAAAGGAATATGATGGCCCAAGAAGTACTGGGGCATAGAAGTTTTGAGAAACAGACCAATGGTTTGGGCTTGGTTGTTTGTGGAAAATTCCACCGGCAGCGGCGACTGTAGGTAGGTGAAGGCACGCCACGACGATGCGCTGAGGCTGAGGTCGTGATAGACTAGGGCTGCAATGGTATAGAAGGGGCCATTGGAAAACATGAAAATGGCTAGCGGAGATGGATGCAGACACCAGGCCATGTCAGAGGAGCCGCCCATAGTTGCGGGTGGCAGCGAACTCTGGAACGAGGTCCAGCAAGGACCGCAAGTGGGAAGGGGGAACCGACCTCAACCGACCGTGTGGTGGCACACGCCGAAATCCTCATAGAAACAATGATTAAAGAAAGTCACCCACATAGTGGTCCAGACCCAAAACCGAATGAGCCATATTGGATATGGACTGAGTAGGACCTAGTTCGAACTTGGGTCATGTCGGGTTTGCCCGACTAGGTCGGACCGGAACAAGACCAGACCATCCCTTTTTGAAAAAATGATCATAACATTCAAAAAGTATGCCCGATTAATGAGCTGTTTTTGGGAGTTTCAGTCCTCTTGGAAAGGCAAGTATTTTGGTATGATATAAGTAGGCTTTAATAGAAGTTGAAATTTGACGAATGTTTTGAGGAGTGGATTCTCCCAGAATCTAGAGAACTACGTGCGGGAATCCTGCGACTGGATGAGACCAGAGTACTACTGACGAGTGAATCTATGTGACCCCACAAGACTAAGTGATAAAAGGCCTTATGTGAAATATTTATAAGGGGTACTGTGTTGACTAGGTATAAGTGGCCCAATGTGGACAAGATATATGAATCCCTATGTGGACCAGCTATGATGGAATAGGTGCGGAGCGACTCTGTGTGACCCGATAGAACAAAAATGGGGAGAAAATATGTGTGTAACAGGAGACCCACAGTACTCATCATGTATGAGTACCTCAGAAGTCCAAGGTGTTTTTTGTTATGACTGATAGTCATGATTTATATACCTTATATTATACCCTGTGAGCTGATAGTACCTTGTGAATACTATGCTTTGTGGCCATTCCCTTGTCTTCTATGGTCCTTACTGAGTATTGTGTTGCTCACCCAAGAACTAGATTTTCCCTCACTTGTTTTGTTTGGTGCATACGATAGGCACTTTGATAGAGACCTTAGTGGCCCAGGACAAGGTGATTCCTAGTGAGATATGATAGGCAAGACACACATCGACAGCTTCTAGTGGACACTCCTTGCATTCCATATAGGTGGGGTTCTTCTATTGATGAACTTTCAGAGATCTTTTTAAATTTTATATTTTCAGTGTGTCTTTTGTTGGGTTTGTATTCTGGCCCATTTTAATTATAGCTTCTACCTTAACTAAGTGGTTTTTTTGGAATGAATGTTTTTCCTTTACATTGTGTTGGGATGTGGTTGTGTGTGTGTGTGTATATGTACTCAGGAAAATGCCTGCAACTTAAGGGCTAATGCCTTCAGTGTAAGTTATGAGCCCCTAGCCTTTGAGAGGTGGGCTTGGGGTAGACATGGGATGAGACTCGAGGGATGGGACATGAAAATGATCCAATATTTATACCAATATTTCTTTATTGGAAATCTCATGATCCAGTAGTATTACCTGTGAGTTCATTAAATGTTAAGGATCTGTTTGTATATCCTCTGGAGAGATACATAGAACACATCATGAACTTGAGAGATGTTATATGGAAGCACCAGTCAATATTCTACTATCCATACATGATCATGAATATCGAATTGTCCGGTATACCAAGGTCTTACCATTCCATTCCTTTCAAATATTATAACCTTGTTCTGTGGATAAATTAATATAAATATCATTTCAAAAAAATAAAATTCTTTTTCTCACTGAATATTGTTACTGTAAATGTTTTTAGACTCTAAGATACCATTATGTGTTTTTGAAAGTATAAAACTAGTTCTTCTATTTCCTCAGCTATCTTAGGTGCTAATAGATTTTTTTTTCAACATTATCTTTGGATGTTGGACTTCTACACTTCCATCTATATAGGGCTTCATAAAGATCCATCTAAATGATCGATTGAAAGAAATTATTGTTAGAAAACAAAACTAGGTGAATGTGTTGATACTAACCAACTATTAAATACATAAAACATGATCTCAGCATATATTATATGGTTTTAATGGTTCTATTAATCTTTATATATATTTGAGGATGATTTGTGGCACTAAAAATCAATACAATATTGAGAGCCTACAAAAGGATTCTCTAGAACATCATGTCAAACCTCAAATTCTTATTTGACATAATAGAATGTGGTACTCCATGATAACTTGTACTTATATAATGTATATTTGTAAAATATATCAAATAGGGAAATATTTTTTAATATAAATGAAGTGTGATGACTTCTCAAGGAAATTTACTATAACACAAATATCATTATGATCATTAGTATTATTGGGGATTCTGATGAAAAAATCTATAGTGATGTTTCCCAATTTCTATTTTATTAATTGGTAGAATCCTCTTAGAATTCTTTCTATTGTACATAACTTGATAAAAACCCAATCACCAAGCTATATAATCTATAATATATCTCTTTATATTGTCCCACAAAAATCAATGTTCAGATTTATACACATCTTCATACTTCTATGATGAATAGAGAATGATTAACTACGATATTTATAAAATAGATCCTTCTTCAAATTTGGAAGGGCTAAAACACATAAATGGTTCTTTAGTGTTATCATTCCATTAAAATTATGGTTAGACAAAGAAACATTTCCTCGATTATTTTTCATTTCCACACCTTAATTCTTTACCAATTTAATTTTCACATGGATATATGATTGAACAATCATTTTGGTAAGATAATGCATATCCCTTTCATTTATTATTTCTTGATCCATCATTTGAAAGCCCAAGAATAATGGATCTTTCATGATTTTCATCAAATATTATCTAGCATGATTATTCTGACTCAAAGATCCAACCACCATGTTTTATTAACTAGAGTTGTAATGTATTGAGAATTCATAATAGTTAATTAAATATAGTTATCTTATTCAGTGAATATTAATCTCAATCTATGTGAATATATACTTAAAAATTTTATGATCAATATATATGTCACACAGTTCAATATAATGATAATAAATCAGTTTCATTAATAATCAAATTACTGTATCTAACTATAAATCATGATTTGGGTAATTTTTCTCATGAAATTTCATTTATCATGAGGTTTAATCTATAACTATATAATTATACATGAAGAGGTATCCTATTTCCTTTAGTGATGCATCACTAAAGATTATAAACCCTTCCCTACCACTTAAATTCATATAAATTGTTCATGAAATAACCTTCTCATTATTTCTTTGAAATTTTATTCGCATTCATTAATATAAAGGAATGTGGATCCCATATAATTTATCATGTTTAATGGATTAGATAGTCTAGAAAAATTCTAAAAAGAAATCAATATTTTCCAGGAAAACCAAGAAAAATACGGATCATAGTCAAAGTGGCGGGCCTTTTCCATCATTCAATAACATCCATATTTTATAGATCCATCAATATAATGTCTCTATATATTATATGAACAATAAATGACACTTTTTTTAGTCAAAATTCACACGTATTAATGTTTTCATAAAACAAATTTTTCCTTATGGACATTGCTTCATTCCTCAAGTGATATTAAATCGATTCCATACAATTGGATTTTTTTCATAATGTTATATATAAATACTAGAAGAAAATGATCAAGGTTTTCTCTAAAGACTCTATTAATTCAATCCATGAAGATAGAGGTAGAATTTGTAAGACCAAATGTAATAAATATAAATTCCTAGTGTCCAATCATTTTATTAAATACTATCTTTGGTATATCATCCTCATTTAATCTAAAATGAATGTATCTATAATGAAGGTCAATCTTAAAAAAATACTGAGTTTTGTAACGTTGATCAAACATTTAATAAATATAGGGTATATAGAACTTATTATTGATTTTAATCTTGTAACATTTCTCATAATCAATACTAAGTCACATCGATCCATATTTATTTTAAACAAAAATAATAGGTCACCCAAAGTTGTAGCACATACCTAAATTAATCTATTATCAACATTATCTAAGACTTTTTTCTTCAATTGTTATAACTGAATCATGGAATTAAATATATACACTTTGAAATACGAGTTTCACTAAGTCAAAGTTCAATTGAAAATTCAACTTCATGATTTATAGGAATACTAAGAAATTATTCCCAAAAAACATCAAAAAATATCATATAATATAATTATCATCAATTTTGAGTTTATCCCTAACAATATGAGATAAAAAACCTGTAAATTAGAAATAAAAACCCATACAATGGATTCAATATCCATAAAAGGTTCATATTTATAGATTCACTGATAGAAAATCATAAGATGGTTTTTCATATGAAATTTTATTTCCCTTCCCCATAAACTGATGTGGGGTGTATGTAAATAGAGTAAATCCATTACAATGATAACATTTAATTCTACCATAGGGATAAAAATGAGATTTTAAGGAATCACATTCCCACAATCCTAAATTAGATAATAATTACAAACATGAGATACAATCACCATACCATTATACATTTTCACTTATAATTAAACAACTAATAATTGGATATATGATTAAACATTACTTGAGAATCTTCTTAATAAACATGAATTATAGATAAAATAGGGAACTTAAATATCTAATCATACCTATTACCACATCAACACCATCATTCTATCTTTAATAGCTTAGTAAAACCAAAATGGTTAACATGAACATCAAGTGTCATTGATCAGAGTGATCAATCATGAAAAAACATCCATATGACATCTAAATAATGAAAAATTATTTTCATTCAATGACACCGTAGATAATTAATTGTCATCATCTATTGAAATTCATCATAATTATTTATAAATAAATTCATAATTAAACCAAGCATATCCTCTAGAAGGGTCATACTAGGTTATCCATATGGGCACACTAACTATGCTATAGAATGATGGTCAAGATATACTTGATCAACTCTTTTCCAAGTTATTATCCCTAGATTCAGCTGTACCAAAACCAATTACACTAGAAGTTTCTAGTTAAGTATGATTTTTAGGAAAACCACACTCCTTTTTTACCTTAATTTATCATGTTCTCCTATAAATAGTATTAACAACATGGTTATCTCTAATGTTTTCCCATCCTAGTTTCCAAAGGTTATTAACCCTTTCTCTAATACCAACTATATCAACCCATACTTTTCATATATAGATATCACATATTAATAGATGAATATTAATTATATAAAATTATGATTATTACTATAATTATATAGGTTTAGTATATTTGGAATCATGGATACATAAAAAAAATTGTTCTTTATATATCTACATCATCTCCCACTATGTTCTTCAAAATTAGCATCATTATTAGACCTATAATACTTAATAATTTTTTGATAACATGGGGAGAGGAAACATATGAAAGGGTATGCTCAGATACTCAGTAAGGGTAAACAAGGGAGATATCAATTATCACTTAAAAAAAATTTAATATGGGTATGAAAACATGATCTTAATGATTGAGAATCCATACCTAGTATATCAGAGATCATAATCTTGAATCATGGAATAAATCTTGGAAGCTCATAAGACATGGATCAAGGTGGAATCAAAGAATATGAGCAATGACATCCTAAAATAGAAAAATATAAATATTTTTTGGTATAAAAATTATGAAAGGAAATAATGTTCTTAGTATTAAAGGGACAATGTCAAGACTATTATAGTGGATTAGGTTCACCCCGAAAACTTTCGTATCATTAGCTAAGGTTCACAGCCAAGATTATCATTGTGAAATTTAACTCATATAACAAAGTATTATAGGGTTATTGATAATATAATTTTATTATTCATAATACAATTGAACTAATTACTCTTTTAAAACCATTTTAAATAAAATGTATCTTTATAAATGCCTTAAATGAAAAAGTAGTTCCCAATAAATATCATTATTTTTCATTATTCATTTGAAAATCAACTTTTTAAAAAAATTATAAAAAATTTACTCTATAAAAATCATGAAATTTAACATAAAAATTATTTTCATTTTTTAAAATACATTCCCTAAAATAATCATAAATTAATATTTTTTGTTCACAAAAAACATTAAAAAACATTTTTGAGGGAAGATATATTTTTGAATTATATATAGAACTTACATAAATTTGATTACTTAATTATTAATATTTTTGATTTATATACAACCATTATAAATAATTTTAAAAATATTGTAATTTCTTTTCTATCCTCTAATTTTACATTTAGATTATAACATTCATTTTGAATAATATTATTTACATTGGAGTTCTTTTAAACATGGATTTAAATATATCACTAATTATCAAAAAAAATTAAATTTATCTTAAGATAATTATATCCTAAAGTCTATCATAATTTAACTTAACTCATCCTCCACAATATTATTTTCTATTATTGGATACTTTTGACCTTTTAATAGTGACTTTTACTTTATATATTTCCCAAAAATTCAATTTCCATAACCTATAAAAGGATCTCACATACACCCTATTTCTCCACTCATTATAATAAATTATATTAATAAATAATCTTCCCTAATCCACTATAAACTCTATCCTCATATCGTCGATGACTAGGTATTTCCAAAATACCGTGCTATAGATCCTATAAGTGTTACCCAGGGGAGAACACCCATAAGGACCTGTAATGTTTTTAATCAAACTCCATTAATTATTTTATTATTATACCCTCTAAAATATTTCATATCCATGAATGTGTGATAGAATCAGTATTATTAATATTTTTAAATTATATAATAGTAGTTTAATATCCCATTTATACATTCTTCCAAAACTATTTTAATTATAAAAACATCCCCATGCATATATGTGGAATACTTCTTCCATGAATGGTGTGCATGATTTTTCATCACATCCATAGATAACTACTTGTTAAAGTATATTTTATCTATTAATTTGATATCAATAACATTATAAATATTCTGAAATTTTAAATAATTCCATATCATCCACCTAATATATGGAAAATTAGTTCATCACCGACGAACATGTGAGAAGTAAAACCTCCATGAAAGTGACATATTTATTTTTCACTCCATTGTTTTTAATTAAAATATATTATAACATAATTAACAAAATTTAAAACATCTAAATAATAACATTATGATTTTTTAATAATTATATTATTCTAATGGAATAACTTTTTAAATCATACTCATCAATAAATTCTATCTTATTCTTGTTTGGACAAATTTAACCACCTAAAAGAACATGTAATAAATTTATATCATGTGTAAATAAGGAAACATAATTAAAAAATTTAATGGATGATAATAAGATAATAATTTTTATTTTTGGTTCCCTAATTGTAATGATAATATCTATCCCTTTATTAAGATACCACCAGTAATTCTTGAAAATTAAGAAAAAAAAATCATCACCAACTTCATCATCTCAAATAATAAGAAAAATACATAAGAAATGAAAATATAAAATTATAAATAATGATAAAACATATATTATAGTACCTATCATGATATCTGAATGAGTTACATTGAATCTACACACATGAATCAACACCACCATTATGAAACTAGTACTAAAAAGCAATCAAAGATTATAAAATCTATTGATGCAACTAAAATATAACAAAATTATATACATATAATAAATGATTAAAAGTGAAGTTTATAAATGGATAAAAATATGAATAATATTCTTAAAATGATGATTAATAGATTCGTTTTTTATAAAAGGTTATATAATGTTCTGAAAAGTTGTATTTTATGTTACATTTTTTGTGTCTCATTTTCTTAATTGAAATATGATTTGTATTCACCCCTTGTTTTCTATTTGTGTGGTATACATTGGAAAAGTATTTTATTATCATAATATTTAATTTTGTTTAAGGTATTTACAAGTCCATCACTTGTTCCAACTTTCATGTGTTCACAGTTCAAAAGATATTGATGATGTAATGTTTCTTTGTCTCATGTTTCAAATATACGATACAAGTTTTATTTTTTGCACCATGTTTTCCTTTTAATGGTTTTTAAAAATACCTATTTATTTTATTTGTGATAAATATGTCAAAACTAATGATATTTTAATATTATTTTCCTAATATCCTTTTCATGTTCTTTTGATTAATAATTTACTAAATCTGTAAGGGATTTTGATAACTCAAATACTATTTCTCATGTTATAATTCCTATATAAAAATTTCTGTCATATATTATTGGTTTCTTCCACCCTGATATTTTATTTCATGGTAGCTTACATTATTATTTAGGGGAAAATGATTTTTAAATTAAAATAGTTTAGCTTGATGTATTTTTTTATCAAAAGCTATATCATTGTAATTATAATAGTTCACAGGGAGACAAAATGAAACAATGAAAATTCAAAAAACCTACAAGTAATTAAGGAGAATTAAACCAGATACCTCACAATATACCCATGAAAGGAATATCCACTAGTATACACAATTGGAGAAAAAGTTATATTATTGTAAATAATAATTCATATAATCATTGTTGATAGTTTCTAATCCTTGTCTATATTTTCCCACTAACATTAATGTTTTAATTTATATTTAGAAACCCAATTATATTTTGTCACATGTAATCCTAAAATCCCTAATTTTATCTTTTAAAATGAATTTTTATCCCTTTATATGTTATGGGTTTTAATAAAGATATTTTAAATTTGTAAATTGGTTTTCATTCTATGATCATTTGTTTTATCTTATACTTCATATTTTCTTGAAATAACCATTATGAATTTTTATTTATCAATTGTTGAGGATAATTTTTAAAACTAAAAATTTTCAATTTTTTTTACTTCACCATTTTGAAAATGGATTTTACCCTTTTCTAAAATAATGTAAAAATTGTTTTTTCTAAAAACTATTTTACAATATCAGTTCTATTTATCTCTTTCTCTTAGAAGGATTTATTTAAATGGGAATTACTTATCATATATTACCATAAAAATTATTTTATATTATTTTTTAGGATTAGACTAAAATAATTCCATTACAACTATTTTATTTTATAATTATACACTATTTATATTTTTTATTTTTCTGCCATTGCATTTCCACTATAAGAACTCTATATTTTCTTCCTTTGATGAAAGTTTTTTCACATTGATGTCATACATAAATTGATTTGTTTAATTTTTTACTAAATTATATACCTTTTCAAAAAAATTTAAATACATATACCTCATCAACTTAATTGATTGGTATTTACATAGACTGTTACTTAATACCTTTGGATACCGATTTAATTTCTATGAGTATGTGAAGAAATTATGAATGATTTCTCTATGTGAATCAATTTGAAATGGATATAAAACCCACTTTCATTCCAAGGGTTCTTTATGATACAATGAATGGTTTATTTCAAGTGGGAAAAATGTTTATATATGATTGATGAGTTGGGTCATACCTCATCCTCTAATGAATTATTTATAAGTATAGATCTCAGGCGATATGTATATGCTGGTGGAATTATTGGTTCTTGAAAAGAATGATTTCGAGTGGTAACTGAAGAAGGCATGAGTATGAGTAGTGAAGTATGAAGCTGATGATATCCTCTTATTTTGTCTATTTTAATGTTGTTCATTTTTCTATATTTCAAGGGAATGCTATATTTTCATTCCATTTTCCATTAATTATTCTACATGGATCATGTTTATTATAAAATGATTCCTTACTATTTTACCATGTTATATATTTTTTCATTTGTGATTACATGTCAATATTCATGAATTATAAACAACACTTATTGTTATTTGTTTCTTTAACTAAGGTATTTCTCACTTAATCATGTTTTATTATGTGCTTATGGGATAACCCTTGATAAAATATTGATAAGTATATCTTTCTGATCATTTTAATTCTCTCATTTCTAATGTTTTCATTACCTAACTTATGAAAATGATTATATCTTTTTATAAGTATATAAGAAATTATATTATGGCTCAATTTGTCTAAAATTTTCAAAATTCTCATAAAATATGTTTTGGATTGATATCCCTACTAACTTTTTTCATCTTTGTGGACTTCCATGAGACACTCATTCAAGTATGTAACATACTTCTCCAAATGGAATGTCTACATATAGTCTAGAGTTATTTATTAGAGTATTCCTTTGATCAATATACCCCTTTAAAACATTATGGTTGTCCCTATAAATAATAATAACTTGTCTATTGTTGATTTTAATTACAACAACAATATGCCGAATGTGATTGTTCCCCCTTATATATCCTTTGAGCTACATAGGTACACCATTATGGATGAGGAAAATATCATCTTTATTCTGAATATAAATGTAAATTTCAATGCCATGGAATAATATAAACTCAACTATGACTGATCTACTAATATCCCCTTATGGATGCTCAAATTAAAGACCCCTTTCATCCAACCTACAAGGCTACCGCTTCTCTGGAAAATATATAACAAATAGTTACCTACTCATGGATAGTTTTAATGAAATATTCTTGAGATATAATCATTCTACCAACTATTAAGGTGAGTTGAAAAGGATATACAAAAAAACTTTGTTACCTACAATTTTCTCTTTAAACTGTGGGATTATATACCTAAACAGTTTATTGTCAAGATCTACCTTGATAGCCAGTTGGAGCGCCTAATATTTTACATCAATGATGTTTTCTAGAGTGAACAGGTTTAAAAACTATTCCTTACAACCACTTAATCAACCTTCATATTCATCTAAATCACAAATAATGTGTAGGATTATGAAAACTAGGCTCCCTCTCTTTATCCCGGTATCCTTATAATGGATTGGGATATATTATCTACCTCCAAAAACTAAAATTTGTTCAAGGGGAAATTAAATATTTGATCTTAACACTTTATATCTATTTGGTGTTCATGGAAGGCCAAAGTTCCCCTAATTCATAAATATATTTCTTGTATTCCCTTATTCCATTAATGGAACAATTTTAATGTCTATGGTGCGGCCTCTATGAATTCGTGGCCTTTTGGAAATGGAGGCATATTATTTACACATAATGGATTCTTACAAGTATACTTATACCATTATATTGTAATTTAAATATCCTCTAAGAATGAATTATATAATATGATTCTTGTCACCTAGAATTAGATCCCTTGTGAATTGAAATCCCATGGGATTGTGTCAGATTCTGAACTTTCTATTAAATCACGGATTTATAGAACCTTGAATGTTCCTTTGAATGTGTTACCTTATTGAAATGAATGTCTTCAAACAAAAACTCATCTCAACTTTATTTTCTCACATAACTATATAGATTACAATCATGTTTTAGATTCTATGTCAGAGAGAGAAATGTTGGAGATAAGATCGATGTTATCCTTTTGGATCTCTAATTATTGTACACATTTGGTGGATACAGATTTGTGGGTTGATATTCCGTACCATCTATTAAAAACCCCTTTTAATCCTTGAACATTTTTAATGTTTTATTTAATAAATTATAGTATTGGGTTCTCCCAGATCTTGAACCACATGGAGTTTGTAGTTGATCCTCATTTATACTAAACCATTTTTTCTTCTGACTGTGTTATTGATTATGAGATATTATATTTATTTTATGTAAATTATATAAAATAAATAAAGGTTGATCTCACATTGTATCAAATCCAATGTTTGAAGTCTTTTTTTAGCACATGATCTCTTAGTGTGGGTGTGGGTCACCTAATTGATGACTTTTACATGCCAATGGATTGATAGTGAAAAATCTAAAGTAATCCCTCCATATATTTCATTGTTTATATATCTTATCTCAGTCAATTTCTAAGAACCATATTTTTATTTCTAATTTTTATAAAGATTTTTTATTCATCATTGTACATTGAATAATTTATATGTGTATGATTGTATAATTATAATAATGTGGGTAGTTGTGGATATCCCACTCATTTTATAAATAATGTTTGTTATGGTGATTTATAGATTATGTTTTAAATAATTCGACTTATAGAAAAAAATTAATTTTTTTAATAAATTCAAAAAAAATTATAATGTGTGAATAATAAAAAAATTAATTATAAATAATTATTATGAATGATGTTTTAATAATATATATATATTTTTTGGATAATTAGTTGTGGTGGTAGAAATAATAAAAATATAGAATAAATTACTTAGTGAGTTAAAAATTGTGTATTTAGATGTGTGCATTCCAAAAAAATATAATACATTGTGTATAATAGTCTTTTTCGGAGAATGTAGTATGTATTTAGTATCATTAGAATGATATAAATGATATATAATGATAATTTTTTGTGTACTATGAATGACACCCACTAAGTGTTTGGATAAATTCATGACATAACTTAGTAAAAAATTATGACAGTGAAATTGATCCTGAGAATAATTAGTTATGTAGTTTAATGGAGTTAACATTAATATTATTTTAATGAAATTGTTTGTGAAAGGTTATATAATTTTTTTGAATAAATCAATGAATGATAAGATTTATTCATGTTGTAATGGTTTTATTGATTTGTGAAAGAAGAATGGATGGAAAGGGCATAGTGACATTTTGATCCTTTTGGATGATAATGATATACTAATTAAAGAAAATTATGATCTTAAGGTTTATTAGAGGCTCAAAAAATTTAATTTTAGATTGAACTATGATTTTAAAAATGTAATATAATTTTTTAATAACTTATATTGTAGTTATACCTTATATTGAATTTACAATGAACTGAATGTGTTCCTCTTGCAATATGAATCTTTTCCAATGGAAAATGAAAATCATGAGATGAATGGTTTGTGGTTTACACCTATTATTTGAAAAATATATTATTATGAAAATATAATATCAAAATTAAGATCAATTTAGGGTGAGCCCTCTGATGAGGTCTTGAAAATGAAATATTGTATGTGGTGGTGTATGACATGAATTGTTTATAACTTCATTATATTTTATAGTACATAATCATGTGAATTTTTATTTTTATTATTTTTATTGGAATATATCTATAGAATATATTTTTTATATCATATAGTTGTTTAAAATTGGAGTAATTATACTCTATATCATAGTGTAGGTGATGTATGAGATAAGATAAGTATATTACTTTAAAATGTTGATTTTAGGTGCAATTGGAAAATATTTGGTAGAGTCCCAAGTGGAAAAATTTCATTTTATTTATTCAAGTAAAAAACGTTGGGATACATCCAAATGTTTTACTACTATAATTGACAAGTGGGAAGAACCACCTTCTATATATCATTAGGAAACATCTCGTAAGTTAAAGTATAGTGATTATATCCATGTGTGATGGACCTTAGGGTTAGATACTTTTTATAATCATCCAATGGAATGTATATGTTATTTTCAAAAAATATTAAAGATAACTGTCCATTTTTCTTATCACATCGTGGAATGGTTTATTTCTAAAATAGAAAGTGGATTCTTGAGGGGTGGGACTAGGTAATTTATTAAAATAATAGAGGAAATTATGAATGACATGACCATCATTATGGTACAATTTTTTTCTTAAAAAATATGGTTAATTATAATTGAAATTTGATATGAGTAATTTATTTAGACTCTATATATTATACAATCATGATAAGGTTATAATATTTCCTAGTAGGAATGGTTTAGTGGTTTACTAACCTATAGTAGAGACAATTCATATTTGTACATATTTTTTCCATTTCTGATAGTTTATGTGTGTGGAATACATTATTTACAAAATCATGACACAAAGTATGAAACCTATTGATTTTATTTGACATGAAAATTAATGATTAGAGTTTCATTGATATAACTAACAATCGGGATCTAGAATGGTATTGACATGTCACTTGAATATAGATGGTTTTTTAGAATCTTTAAGAGTAATGAATCATCATGAACTCCAAGTATAATGATATTAAAATTTTATTTCGGTTACCCTTAGGGTTTCATCTAGTTGTTATCATGGATAGAAATTTACAATTTTAATGGTTTGGGTTTTGTATATATTATTTTAATTAAGGAGAAAAGTGAGTGAAGACATGATTTCTTATTGTTAATAATTAATTATTTCACTATTAGGTTTAAATATATTAGTACATATACATGAAAAAATGAATAAATATTATATTAATTTATTAATAGATTAAATTTTAAGGAACAAGACCGCATTTGTATTCCTGATCTCTAATTGTTTATACTTTTGTTATTTTTGATAAATGTATGTAGTTTTAATCCTGATTTTATTGGTATGGATTAACAAATGTTTTGGAGGCTAAAATATTGAGTACTGACTACTGGATCTAGAGTTGGGATCATTAGGAATCATCATGAGATATTAAGAAAACACTAAAGTGAACTTAATTTTTCTTTGATCACTTATAATATATTGATTTATATTTTAATAGTGTGGACACATAGTTGGTATATTTAATATTTGGTCACTGTTAAATTAATAATATTATTTTATAAATATTTAATATTTTGAAATATTAAACCACACATGAACATTGTACTTATAATTTATATTTTCTAAATAGAGCCCATATAGAAAATCGGCCACTATAGTTTTTATTGAGAGTAGTGTTTTAGTAAGATGTAGTTTAAACTATGATTAGGTTTCTTTCCCTGATCTGGGACCACATACAGTCTTCAAATATCAAACCAATATCTCTAATTCTGGGAATATTTATCTTTTTCACAAGAAACTAATGGAAAAATGGGTTTCATTTTATTTAATGAGGATTCATCTATTTCAATGGATTAAAGGAGAATCCCTACCAAGGAAGGTGTTATTAATGATTTTATTTCTCAAATTTTCTTGTAATATGAAATCCATGTACTTTTTTTTCATTGAATAATTCATTATAAAAAAGTTAATCTATTGTTTTTATTATTTTTACTATTATTATTATGAAGTACTGGTTTTTATGTAATCATTTATTAGAGGAACGATTTCATAAAATAATATTAATAGGTTGGACCATCGTCATCCACTCTCAGTCACTGTCATCCTAGTTATATAATTCACTAGAGGCATGTTTTTTTGCGGTGAAAACATTAATCCAACCTAATCTCTAGGTAACCGCCTCTACCACATATATATATATATATATCCATTTTTTTATCACTCCCTCATGGTGGGCCAAATTTATGAAGAATCACTAACCTTTAGGAATGTTGGCAACACATGAGAATGATGGTAAGAGAAGATCAGATGTGTATGAATCTAAAATAGTAAGCTACAATGGTGGATCCGAAAGCATGAAACATTGGTTTATCAAGAGGTGTGATAGTGGTGGTGGTGGTTAGTGGGGGATCTAGTTGGTATGGTATTTAGAGTTCATGGTAGCCAATGTTTAATGGGAGGGGGAATTTGGAGTGATAAAATTGGATATTAGATCAGCTAGATATTGATGGAGAATTCACCCACTATATGTTTGAAATATGGGAAGGATGGTTAGTTGAGCTCGAATAGAAAGCCACACATTGAATCAGAACCCATGTTAGGACAAGAATTATTGGTCATCCATGTGGAAACCGAAAATCAAGCGGGTTTTAGTTGATAACGATCATGTGGGTTGGATCCTCCACCCCTAACCATGAACATGGATAATGTTGGTCACCCTATGGTTCATCCACCACTTAAATATTCTAATTGATCTTTTGGTTGGGAAATTTCGGTCGGGTTCCCAATGGAATCATTCCACACCATAAAAAATTCACATTAAGACATGTTTTAATACCCTTGCACACATGTGGATAGTGATGACCCCTACGAGATTCCCTCCCCCTCTTAA
This sequence comes from Viscum album, assembly GCA_963277665.1. Classification (NCBI taxonomy): domain Eukaryota; kingdom Viridiplantae; phylum Streptophyta; class Magnoliopsida; order Santalales; family Viscaceae; genus Viscum; species Viscum album. The sequence continues at coordinate 838,796,117 of OY728126.1, read as the reverse complement.
TAGTTCTATGTGGAAATCACTTAAGGCCATAATATAGAACAATACACTAATTTTATGTATTTTTGATAATTTCTCACAAGATTATCAAGACTGGGTAAATTAATATTTCATTTTTAGTACTTTTACACATAAAATGAAATTATAGGGTCCTTCTTGCAATCAGGAACCATTTATGAGGTCAATTTTTCAATTTGAGTTTTTGTTTCATTTTTCATTACAATAATTGGATTTGGGAGATATTTTAAGAGTGTGAATGGAAAAAACACTCCCTAGTGGCACATTGATAGCTTGGAATGGGTCCCTTATATAAATCATAAAGTTCAATATTCCCATAAGTATTGGAATATAGGTCATATATTTCAGGCATAGGGTCATGTAATCCCTCGATCATTACCCTCAAGACAAGGCAAGGGTCGCCCACACAACTAATGAGGTAAGGAACTACCCTAAGATACGAGGATCATGTTATCTATCCATGGAGTTTCTACTCTCTCAATTGACATATTTATCATCAATTATGAACATTACCTTAATAATTGTAGGTTTTATGTCAACCAACATGATTATGTGGGTGAGGTGAGGGTACAAAACTATGGATTTGTATATATGAGGTTGTTTCTAGAAATATAGGAATTATGGGTATTTAGATTTTATTTTTTACTATCTATCAATATTTTCCAATAAAATATTGACTTGTATGAGTTGGGATATGATATTAGTACATTATTACATCTTTAAATTTCTTAATACTTAAAGAAATCCTAGATTCGTTTTTATCTTTGATTATGAGATTACATTTCATTGAATCCTTTTTTTTGTTTTTAGGACATCATACTAGGAATTTATATACTCAACATCATTTAGGAATTTATGTCCACATGTGTTATATCTTTTCATAAAAATTCCATTTTAGTGATGATTATAATGAATGTAGAGTTGGTGAAGCTGGCTCCTAGTGGTTCTTGATGGTGACATCTTCTATGAGAGTACATGCCTTGTTTTTTTTATGATGAGGTATCTCTTATAATTATTCCCATTAATTATTTACATTATAAAATTTTTATCTTTTATTCATCCTTATTTCTACTGTTTTTCTATGTTACATCATTATGGATTATTGATGTATCATTCATACATAATATAAAAAAGGTTGGATTTTTTATATTATTTAATTTATCATGGTTGCTTTCATGTGAAATGTAAAGACACATGTTTTTGTTATAGGAGTTTTAGGTTAAGGCCTCACACATGTTATATAAATTCATGGTGTTAGTCACTATCCCTTAACCTATTATATTTTGGGATTGATATTGACAACCACACTAGCTTCCAACTTGAGTGGGGATTTGATGGGTTAGGTTTTATTAGAGTGGTATCAATGAGATGTTATATTCCTAGGTTCATAGTGTAATGTTTAGAGTCACATAATGATGTTTTGGTAAATATAGGGAAATGGTGAAACTCTATCTATATTTTTTTCCCACTAGTACACCTAATGTTTGGTGTGGGTGGATGACATATCATTATTATAGGGCTATGATAATCTTTTTATTGATTCAAAACCCTTTGGAATCATTTACCGGATTCAAATTGGATTTTGGATATATCATGTAGTGGTCAAATATATATTTCCATATCCTCTTATATTTGATCAACCATATTTTCTCCATCACTAAAAAGTTATATTATATGATATAAGATACTAATACATATAAAATAAGCTAATATTTAAAATTAGGGTCATGATAATCCCTTGCCAGTGATAGAGAATCATTTCACCGATCCGTTGAGAAATGAGGCATTGATTCATGGACCCAGTCATGTGGTATCTAAACAAGTTATATAGAGGGAAAACCTATTAATATTTTTAAGGGAATATCCTACAACTTTTGTGTTGGTAGAATATCCATAACCTGAGGAGTAATGTATAGTTATAGTTGAGAAATATGAGGAAACAAATATATTAAACACATTTCATGAGTTCCAACATCATAGGCCACTTAGGATTTGAGGCGAGCCTAACCAATGATCCATAGAGGACTAGATGGAGAAATTAACCCCAAAGATTCAATTAGTCTATAATCCTACTGATTATGAAATGTTTATGGTGTTGGGACATTATCATGGCGGAATTATTCATTGGTGGGATTTGACTATTCATACTTGGGATAAGGATAGTTTACAATGGTCATGGTTTTGGCACCTCTTTAATGAATATTATTTTCCTATGACTCTAAGGATGTATTAAATAAAAGAGTCATTGAATCTTTACTAGGTTGGTTTGACTGTAGAAATATATTCATCATGATTCATAGAACATATGAGGCACTTCTTGTGGTGTGAAGGGATTACATGAGAATGAATGTTTGAATGAGGTATATAGATAAAAATTAAATCTAAGGATCTTCCTGTTTATATCCCTACCTATGAAATATTCCTAGAGAGTTAACTATAATTCAATAGATTCCTAAGAGAGACAATGTTTTGGATTGATGAATGTTCTAGATTCTCTAGGGTATAGTTTTTTCCCGTAACCTATCAATAATCATCATCAAGATCCCATCAAAGTATGAAAAATTATTCATGATACCAATCTTAGGGATTAATGATATGGAAGTCTCATAGTGGGTTGGATTAATAATGAGCCGGTATTTACTATGTTTTTTGAGGTTGTGTCCAAAATGATTAGACTATCCAAATAGATGGACAAAAAATATAATTCTAGGATGCATAATGGGTGGACCTCCACATCATAGGTAACATCAATATTAGGGGTCTTGCGATGGTGGTCAGCGTATCCCTCTATGTGGTGGTTTTTTGAATTGGGGATAGTAGTGTAGTAGGAGGATCGAGGGGTGGATGAATCATTGATTAAATTATATCACACCCTCTATGTGGTCCTTTATAAGAACAATATATTGGTTTATAGGTACATAGAGAGATGTATTTTCAATATTGAATCAACCATGAAATGGTATATGTGGATCAAGTATCAATATATGTTTTTTCACAACAGAACCCAGACTATTCAACACTAGTTCTTTCATATATTTTATTACGATATCTATATTCTAAGAGTTAGGACTTGTAGTGGAGCCCCTATCCAATCCTATTTAGTTTGAGACATGTGATGGAGATGACTACATGCTCACCCATGGCTACCAGATGCGTACCATTACTCTTTATAGAGATATATTATCAGAGAATTTCATTGTGGAATGAATGAAGCCTTATGTTGTCATACTTTGTAGGGAGTGGTTAACATCAAACTATTTCGGGGTATATTATTCTCATCATAGAGTGTTGTTCTATTGAGTTGATGGATCAAGGTTCTCTATCATGGGAGAGTATGATATTTTCATGTTATGGGTGGGGCCTACCCTTAAGATAAATAATTTGTTTACCAAATATTTGGAGATATTTATTTTGTGTTTCATAGTTGATTTTGTGTATTGGATTCTTATGGTTGTTGAGATATATATTAAATTCTTAATGAATGATGAACCATGACTTCCCCCTCATTTATATGTTTATTGTTCATCAACATACATTACAAAACCCCATAAATATATTCAACATCCTAGAATATTTCCTTGACTAAGATCAAAGAATTTAAGATGTGGTTAAAAGATATTTTAGATAAAGGATTACTTAAACCCAACATATCCTGTGGGGAAATCTCATCTTATTATTTAAGAAGGAAAATGATAATTTAATGCTTTTATTGGCCATAAAAAATAAAACAAATATGACAATCTAGAAAAAATACGATATCTAAAGGACCAATGGCAACTTAGACTACCATTTTGGAGTAAGGTGGTTCCCAATGAGTGAAAATAGGTATGGATATCATCATAATTGATTTTATGAGGACATTCAAAAAAAAATTATGTGTCTATCTAGGCATTATATATTCTTGGTGATGTCATTAAAAGTGTCAAAAACCCATCCATGCACATGGGACTTTTCAACTATAACTCCTATCTATTGAACTGTTATATATAAGTATTCATCAATGAAATACTTATATATTCAAGATTAATGGATTTTTATGTCTATAAATTGGGTATCTTCTTGGAATTTATTTGAGAACATTAGTTGTGTGGTAAACTCTCATAGTAAAAATTATAGATATGGAAAGTCTACTTTTTATGGAATTTCATTTTGGTGGGTACAATAGAATTTTACCCCATGATGTTTTAGGTGATAATCTCTTAAGATCAATATAATAATGTGTTTTTGGATTATTGATTTCATGGTTTGGTAGGGAATTATTAGAGCTTGATGGAAGATTTATCTAGGATCCATGATCTAAAGAATACAATTACTATGAATTGATATCCTTTTATTTGATTTATTTGATATTATGGAGATTTTAGGAAGCTAGAGTGATTGTTAACAGATTCTCTGGTTCTAAAATTTTTAGATGAAGAAGTTAAGTATATGGTGTACTATGATGCCTCTAGTAATAGATATGGATTTTTATAGGTCAAGAAGGTCTAGGATTCTATGACCTCATGAGAAGAAATATGTAACCCATGTCCTTAGGTGTTGTTTCTCCCAGTAGGATATGTACTTGATGTATAGATTATAGATAGAGTTCTTAAAATAATATATCTCAATATATTTTATAATTTTGAAAAACAAAAAAATTATGGTTGATACCTGGAGTAAAAAATATCAAGCCCATTTTGTGAATAAGGCATATGGGGAGTGGAACGTGATATTTTTTTATCATTTATACAATTAAAGTGAAAGATGGAGACACCACTTACCTTTATTTTATAATGGAGACAACCACACCATGACACTATATTCTGAATGACCAACTTGTATGTGTATATTGGGACATCATGTGTGATTATATTAACTCTACCAATGTTCTTAACAAATTCCCCAAAGGTGGGTAGAATTCTGACCTTGATCAGGGGTAAAAAATTGTTCTAGTAGGGAATCATGAAGAGGATTTCAAGGAGTTTCACAAATCCCCCATGGTAGTATATAAAGGTGTTATAAATATATACCAAAATATTAGGAATCATTAATAGTGTATTGGAATGAAGTGGACTGTCATACTTTTCTTGTCTATATACCTCATCTACCAATATGTGAAGTAGAGGTCCAAGTTTCTGTCAGATTGATGCAACCGCTTATAGAAATTTCAAGAAAGTGTAATTTCATATAAATATATTATATAATAGGAATTCAATGATTTTTTATTTTTGAAAATGTAATTTGGTTAATATCAAACTAACTAAACAATAATGATCCATTTTATTACATATTTATAGATGAATACTCATTACATAACATAAAAAACATTCTCGAATAGTATGGGTATCATGTCATTGGAAACATGGAAACCAAAAATGGCTCTTAAAAAATATACACAAACTCCCACAAATTCCTTCACAACTAGAATTATTTTAATATTTTATATTTAAGACCTTCCTTATTATCCCAAAAAAATAAACAATAAAAAAGTGTGAGCACATATCAACTTAGTAAGGGTAAATAAAGAATATGTATAACATATGAATAAGAGAAAAAGATCATAAAAATTTAAAATTATACCTTTTATAAAAATATAACAATCATGGGTCATGGAATAAATAATATAACATTATATGACATGAATCATAAAATAACATGAGATAGTAAGATTAGAAGAAGGCATGGAATGTGGAATATACATAAGAATAGAAAAACTTTTATTTAGTATTAAAGGATATTTTCAAAGACCTTATTAGTGGAATGGGAACACATACCAAACCATCATAGTAGTTAAGGTTAAATCCCAAGGATATCATACTGTATTGGGTTCACTCTACCAACCGTTATAGCAGAAAAAGTTCTTCACTAAATTGTTTTCACTTCCCGTTCCAGTGTTTTCTATCTTATGATATATAATATCATTACCCAATTCATTGGATAGAGATATATGCCCCCCCATCACAAAATTAAACTACACATATGTGTTATAGATGAATATATTTAATATTATAACCCATGAAAAAAATTGGGTTTTTCAAAAATACCCTAACCCATATAAAAGAAATAGGTTTCATAAATTTCATGCCATAATAAAAATAAACAAACCATAAAAATAAAAAGGATTGTATTCTTTAATAATATCCCCATTAAAGTATTAGCGACATCAAATAATTTTATTTTATATGAACATAAATTTCTAGAGATCACTTGAAATAATTATTGAGGGAAATATTCTTTATATTAATATTTTTTAATATATCACACAATTATAGAAGAAAACATTTTCCTTCAAAATAACCATGTATTATATTCAAGGAAGACTCAAGGAATTAAATAATCATGATAATTGGAAAATCATCTCATTCCAAATAAGTTATAAAAACATTCGTTCCATATTTATGCCAAAAATTCACAAAGAAACTCATTTAGAAAGTGAAGAAACGTATCCATTAAAATATTTATTAAAAAGTCAAATATGAGTAAAAATAGACTTAACAATTAAAAAGAGAATATTTAAAAAATTATAAACAATTTTAGGAAACATGGACATGGAAGAAAAAGGATTTTTAAGGGGAAATTCTAAAAAGATTATTTTTAAAGGAAATTTTCTTATAAATTGTATATCATTGAAGTGAGAGTTAATTAAAGGAATCGAATATGGGTATCCTCTATAAATACACATAAAAAGTGTAAACGAAATATGAGATATTAAAAATTAATTAAAAAATTAAATATAGTATGACATCATCAAGGAAATAAACGTTTAACCCAAATAATGGAAATTAGGTTAAGAAGTCTCATACTAATTTGTAATCAGTCGAATCATATACCCCATAGAAGAAATAATTATCAAATGAAACATTGAATAACATGAAGATAATGAGATTAAAGATATGATATATCATAGTTAAATATATATACTCTACTCAAAAGAAACAAGTTATGAATAAAGAATATTTATTGTAGAATCTAAAGTGATATGAGAATCCCTTACATCATGGTTCCCTTTAGTTTGGTGCACTTTAACCTCCTATTGAATATCACCTCCATAATGAATCCATTCAAGACCATAGAATTGTTATTTTGTTGATATAAGTAACACTTTAAAGGAGAAAAGTGGGTAATATATGATTTAACATACATTTGGGGAGCTTCAAGGCCACTTATGAGAATGGGGGTGGTGATGAGTGTTATTATACTTGAGGATGGATGGTTTAAGTGATTAAATACTAATAGTTTTTATTCAAAGACAACCACATTTAATCGACATTAATTATAAATAATTAGAGTGAAAAATAATGTTGTAAAAACATTTTATGTCCAAGAAACAAATCAACCACCCATTGAATGTTGGTTTTAGGTATTTTATGCCTTTACATTTTAACTTTAAATTGTTTCATTGTTTTACCTATATTGCTATAAATATATTTTTCACCAGAATAAATTTTTTTTGCATAAAATTAGAAATTTTGTGACAATAATATTTGGAAATTTTCATTCCAAATATTTAACCCATTTTACCCAATTTAATTTAATTAATTTGGAAAATTATATTTAAAACAAAACCCGTAGACATGATGAAAAAGGAGGTTTTCAAGAATTGTATTTAAAAAAAGAATTTATATTAACTATATGACTAATAATTATATTTTTATGAAACTAAATTATTATTAAATAATATATAATATATACTTTTTCATTTAAAACATTCACCATTGGGGATTATTTAAATTAATTAATAAGGAAAAACCTTATGTACATTAATTTTTTTTCTTCAAAAAACCATAGTTTTTAAACCAAAAAAATAATAATTCTAAAATAAAATATAAATTTAATTATAATTAATGTAACAGGATAAAATATAACAAAATAATTATTATTTTACTTTAATCTCCATTCAACGATTAATGGGACATTAAAATTTCTTAATTTATTGAAAGGAAATGTCATTTTAACAAAAATTGGCATTTTCACTATTCACTAAAAAATTAGTCTTTTCTAAATATTCTAAAGTACCCATATTAAGAAAATTTTAAAATTTTGAATACAAAAATTATGTTAATTTTATCAAAAAAATTTCATAAAATTATCAAAAATAATTTTTTCCTCATTGAAAGCAATAAAATTCCCTTTTAGATGAAAACAAATATTTGAATAATAAAAATGGTTCTACAAAAAATTATTTATTTATTTTGTAAGAATATATTAATATATTTACCATGAGTTTGGAAATTCTATATTTCATAATGTGTTAAATATAATATTAATTACCACCAGTTTAATTTGTTTTTTATAACGGCCGGGTTAAAATAATAATATTTTCGAGTTCGCCTAAGTGTTGTGTTCTATGAAACGCATGATATCGAAGGGATTAAATTTATTTAAAAATAGACATTCAATAAAATAACAGGGTTTTATATTATAACCCCATAAAATAAAGTTTCCACTAAATATTCATTAATCATATATAAATTTATAAGGATTTCACTTCCTCATCACATCCTCAAGTTCCCACATAGCTTCCTCAAATAAGTGGTCTCACCCCAAATCATAAAGTAGGTCAGTGGTCTTGGTTTTTATAAATTTATTTATAGGAAATAGAATATCTACCAGTTATTCTTCATAATAATGATATTCATATAGTGGTATGAATGTTTATTTTAGTACATATGAAGGAATAGGTATGTACTTTCTTAGTAGAGATGCATAGAACACATCATGAACATGGGAGAGATTCGGTGGAAGCACCAATCTATAATCTTCCATCATGATACAATCATGAATTTCAAAAAACATCATCCTCAACATTTTATATTTCAAATAAAAAATGTTGGATATCATAAAATTTCTTTTTGGGAAACCAACATCGTAAAATCAGTCAATAAAATATCCTCTTAAGAAGAGGGAAAGTAAAAGGAAAAGATCACCACAAAACTAGAGTTCTGATTAGAAGAATATTAGTTGAAAGTGAAAATATAGACTTATAAGAGAATTAAAACTATCATGTTCCAATGAATAATTATATATAACATGGTCATTAGATGGATAATTACCACATAACCATAGACTAAATAGGTACAAACAAGTTCTTTGATATCATCAGAAATTGTTATAATAGGATAACAATTTCATTCAAAATCATTTGAGAATATAAAATTACATGATTTTATCTCATAATTACAATATCACTCTTTTCTTGTTCCTTGATAAATTTCTCTTAAATTATTACTCTAAGAAACAATATTGAAACAACAATGCATTTAGAACAATTGGATCATGAGATCCATAATGGGATGACAAGTCATTCCTTATGTTTCTTATTATCATCATATTTAAATAGTTAGCACATGTTATCCAATATGAATAAATTATCATATAGTTAAGTAATAATTTAATATCTAAAATATTATCAACAATTAAATATAAATAACTTCATAATGTGTTACCAATATTAAACTTCAATAAAAATTATAATCCAGGTATTTAGAATGAGGGTCACTAAATTTTCAAAATACCCTTATAATTAATCCACCAAAAAACATGATATAGATCATAATTTTTAAGCACAAAACATTTTAATATCATTACAATATCTTATCCTAAAACATGGTAATAATATAAATCAACAAAAAACATAGTGAAAACATGAATGATTTTAAAAATTAATGTTTTCTTCATACCATTAATCCAAAAAATCTATAAAAACAATCCATAAACCACTTTTTCATCATATTAAAAATAAATTACATGGTCATAAATACAATCCCATTTACTTTGTCATAATAAAACCTATATTTATCTCATTACTATCCCAATATTATGCATATGTTAAGTGTTATATTTCCCTTAACCACGTGTTCTCCAAAAATACTACCTTACCACCTCAATCACTTTTCATGGTAACTAGTACCATTCAACATATCCTTTCAAATATGTGTTGAAAAACTGTAGTGTAATAAACCATAGGGGTTTCATTATTCCATAATAACATAAATTTACGTCTAAAACATTATTCTTGAGTTCCAGTAAATAAACACTCAGTTATTCTACATTTTTCATAGACTATTAACCCAGATTTTTTATTTCATTCCATAACATTTCATTCATATCATTTTTCATTATTAGTCTCCCCATCATCATCAATATAACCATAACTCATAAAAACATGATGATTATTTTTTTTATATTTACCCATAGGGCATAAATTTTCATAATGTATATATATTCCACATTTAAAACATTTAACTATCAATAAAGACTTAGTAGAACCATTATTCACATCTATTGAGTTAACTAAACCGTTCAGTTTTCTTTTTCAATTAAGTACTTTGTGTTCTTCTTTTTCACATCCATTGAATCTTCCAATTCATCTGAAACATTGTCCTTGATGCCTCTACCCATATGAGTTACGTGAGGAAAATTAAACTTTCTTTCCTCTATGATCAAGATGATGATCCATATTTATCTTGTTAGATGGGTAAGAAAAATCACCAAATTTGATATTATTGATCATATTATGAGATTTATTTTTAGTAATAGAACCAATGTTTTTCATTATAACTCCCATTTCATTTGGTTTCTCATAAAGAATATCATTCCATTATCTACCACATTTACCACCTATCTTCCAAATTCTTGCAATTGTCTAAAACCAAAAAATCAAAGAGTGAGAAACACTAATCAAAGTTGGAAAACCACATAATCAAGTAAATATATTATAAAATTTCAATATACGAAACTATATTTTTAACTTATGTTATTCATGATCATTAAAAAACTCGAGTATTATAACCTAGACATTCATTTGGGGTTCTTAATAAGGTTTTCTCATCCTAGTTTCCACTATTTAAATAAACCCATATCTAATACAAACTATAATTAATAATTATATTACATATAATAGGATAAATATATCTATTACATAACGTAAGAAAACTATGCCTGAATCGTACGATATTAGTGTCCTTGGAATCTTGTAATTAAAAAAAACTATCTCATAAAACATATATATCACTTATCACTTATTCTTTCATAAGTATAACCATTTTTACATGTAATATTTATTACATTTCTTCATATACAATGGAAAATAAACATAAAAAAGGGCGATATCAGATGCTTGGTAAGGGAAACAAGTGATATATATAACATTAGAATAAGTGAATAATATCATAACATTTAAAAATTATACCCTTCAAAACAAAGACCATATTCTCAAGTCATGTAATAACTAATATATGTTTATAATACAAGATTCATAAAATAACATGAGAGAATATTACTAGAATAAGATATAGAAATTTCTATATAAATAAGCATAGAAATACATTCATTTTTTTGTAAAGAATATTTTTCTAGATTATTGTAGTGGAATGGGTTTATAACCCAAACTATCATTGTAGCCATTTTTTATTACCAATACTATCAAAGTGGATTGGCTTCACTCTCTAAACCACCATAGTGGAAAAAGTCTTTTACTGAATCAGTTTCACTTCTTGTTATAGTCATGTTTATATGATGAGATATAATATCACTACTCAATGTATTGGAGGGAGATATAGGTTCCACCTATTACATAATGAATCCATAAATATGTGTTCCATAATAAAATAAATCATATCATAACATATGAAAATAAATTGGGTTTCATATACATAGAAGAACCAATGGAAAATAAACAGGTTTCAGGAATATCATGCCATTATAAATATAAACCAACCAACAAAAGAATAAAGATAGTATCATTGAATAATATTCTCAAAAAATAATAGATAATATAAAATAATTTTATATTAGATATAAATTACTTTTGAGATATCTCCTGAAATAATTTGTGATGAAAATATCCTTTCTTATTTGATTTTTTTTAAATGTCACATATTTATAAAAGAACACATTTTCTTTTAAAATAACATTGGTTTCCATTAAAGTATGTTTCAACACATTAAGGATTCATAATGGAAGAAAAATAACCTCATGTTTTATATGTTATAAAAACATTCCTTCAATATTTTTTTTCAGAAAAATATAATATCACCTCATTTAGAAAATTAAAAAAATCAATTCAAATCATTTTTGAAAAATGTCAAACACGAGTAGAAATAAATATAAAATCAAAAAATAATAGTAAAAAACTTTTCGGAAACAATTTATGGAAATAGGGACATGGTATTAAAATAAATATTTAGGAGAAATATTATAAAGATATTTCTTTAAAAAAAAGTCCCTTATAAATATCATATCATTAAAGTGAGAAATAATCAAATTAATCGAATGAGTGTATCAATTATAAATCCATATAAAAAAGTGGAAATTGAAAATACGATATTCAAAATTAATTTAACAATTATTATTAGCAGGAAAAAATCTAGGAATTATAAGTTCAAACTATATAATAGAAATTGTGTTAAGAATTATTCTATCACTTTATAATCAGTCGAGTTGTATACCCCCTAAAAGTAACAATTATCAAATGAAACATTAAATACCATGAAGATAGTTAAATTCAGGACAAGATATATCAAAGGGTTTTATATATACACAATTAACAATAAATAAATGATGAATGAGGAAAATATTTCATATAAGTAAAATTGACATGAGAAACCCTTACCTCAAGGTTCCCTTTAGTTTTGTGTACATTAACCTCCTCTTAAATATCACATACTTGAAAGATACCTTAAAGACCCTGGAATATTTTTTTTGGTAAGACCAGCAGAATTTACACATGGTGAAATTGGGTAGGATAAGGCTTGTTAGATATTTTTGGATTTTCAAGTCATGTTAGGATAATGGGGGTGGTGATAAGTGTTATTTATACTTTAGGAGGGGTGTTTTCAAGGGATTTAATAATGACCATTTTATATTTAAATCCAACAAAATTTGGGTGGCATTAATTCCAATGAATTATATTGGAAATTATTGTTGTAAACTCTTCTTAAGATCAATAATGACATCAATAACCCATTTAACATTGTATTCTATTAGTATTTTAAGCTTTTACCTTAAAACATTAAACTGTTACATTATTTTACTATACTGCGATACAGATTTTTTTACCACGGTAAATTTTTTATGACTAAAAATTAAAATAAAAAAAATATTAATTTATACATTTATAAAATATTAAATCGTTTTTACCTAATTAAATTAATATAATTGGAAAATTTATATTTAAAACAAAACCAGCAGACATGATGAAAAGGAAAGTTTTTAAGAAGTGTATTTTTTACGAAAATGATAATTTTATATTAAATATAATACTGATAATAATAATTTTATGAATTTAAATTTATATTTAATTATTTATAATATATAATTAAAAAAACCATTTTGGGGTTCATTTTAATTAATTAAAGAGGATAAACAATATGTACTTTAAAACAATTTTTAAAAAAATCAAGCCTTTAAACCTAAAAAATCTTATTCTTAAATATGATATAAAGTTTATTAAAATTAATTTAAGTGGTGAAATATAAATACATAATACATATGTTAATATAAACAATATTCGAAACATAATGGGACTTATACATTTCTTAATTTATTGAAATGAAATGAAATTTTTAGAAGAATCAATAGTTTTCACTATTCACTGAAACATTAATCATTTTAGAAGATTTTAAAAAATTATTCTTAATATAATCCTGACATTCTAAGTCATAAAATTATGTTCATTTTATCAAATACATTTTATTACTATTTTATAAATCAATTATATTTCTTTTCTCATAGATTGAAATAAAAATATCTTTTTGAAGAAAACATATTATTGAAGAACAAGTATGATTTTACTAAAAATTCTGTTTTTATTTCATGAAAAAAGTATATTTACAATGATTTGGAAGGTTATATATTTAATAATGTGGTTAAAATGATTCATTTTTTATAATTTAACAGCTAGGATATAACGTTCATGTTAATATTATAATACTTTGAAGGTTTCTTAAGCTCAGTGTTCTTTGAAACATATTTTATCAAAAGGGTTAAATTTATTTAAAAATAAACATACTATTAAATATTAGGGTGTTACATGAAATTTGTTTCTTAATTACTCCATATTCAAGAGAATAGATTATATAATCGATTTTGATATCTATATTTTGAAAAAGACTATATATTTGTATGAAGTTTATCCAATGATCATTTTCAAATGAGATTAGTAGTTCATATCCTAGTAATAGAGGAGTTTATATAGTGTTTTCAGTACCTAGTTACTATTGAGTATATCTTCCACCACCTCCCAGAAATATGGGTAGATGAGTTGACAAACTCAGTTCTCAAATACATGTCATGAGATTGTATGCTTCATTTTAGAATAGGTTTGGTTGATCACATACTAGTTAGTGTAGTTTCTATATAACAATAACTTCCATTTCAATATAGATATGGAATCTTTTGAAAAACTATATGGGAGATGTCTTCAGTCTCCCCTTATTATGAGGATAATTTTATAGTGATATATTATGGGGTTTAATCTATTGCAGTTGATGACATAGTAGTTGAAAGTGATCTATGATTGAATGAGGCCAGATAAAAGATGTTAAAATTCATATGTAGATCCATGATAAATGCCTTCAATGTTCATGGAGGTGGTCATGCATTTTTAATGGTCTCACTATTATGTGGTTTGAGAAGGTTTACATAGAGTATGAAGCTCTCCTCAAGTTTTATCAAGCATTTCAAGATCCAATATATGGTGGGATAAGTTCCCTACCACCCAATGTTACTATGAGTCCAATAATAGGGGCTAGAGTTAGATTACACTGAGAGGGAGGGGGATCAGTGGTGGGAAATTCTTATCGTTTATTATAAAAAAATCAATTATTGTCTCACTTTCAGAATGATTTATTGACCAATCAACCTTGTGGGTCACTTGTTATAACAATTTTTTAATATACTTTAGGTCTCATGATCTGTTTTAGTGTGAAAGGATATTGTAAATAAACACACATGGATTTACTTGTTTAAACCTCACTAGGATACAAACAACACGCATGAATTGAAAATGTACAATTAACCAAAATCAAAACAGATCTCAATACAAATCACATGGGTTAATCTACTAATAATTGTGTGAGACAGTGAACCCCTTTCCTAGGATAACTACTTTACAAAGGTTTATGGTTGAATCACTATCATATAAGGCTCAATGTTATCTCACTACCTCCTCCTCCTCCTCCTTTTATCAGTAATTAGGAATGATCCACAAAAAGTTTTTAAATATGTAGTTCTCTTCAAAAAAAATCATAGAATGAATCTTCAAACAATTATTAATTTTCTATTTTAGTTCCCTTTTCCGCTCCATCAAAATTAATGAAAACACCCTTGATACAACACTTCTTCATTTCAAAGGAATTATATAATGGCCTTTACATTGTATTAGGACAAAAAATCATTCACTAAATGGGGTAATTCTTAATGAATTCCAATTATTCAAGGTTTCACCACTTTTCACGGAACAATTCTTTCTTCCACATAGTGATTTGAATATTCAATATAAGCTTGGGTCTCTCTCCCTCTATCTCTCTTATGCTACCCAATATCCCCTTCATCAAGTTGGGAAGCTATTTTCTCGATCACCTAGACATTTTTCTGAATAATTATGGGGAAATAAAACCACCCATAACTCTTTTATAACTCTTATATGATCTCTTATAGTATCAGTGAAAAAAATAAAAACTTCTTGGACTTCCCACTCCTCTTTAAAGCAAAGATTTAAATTTGATTTAAATCCCATTTAATCTATAATTTCAATAACTATAAGAAACCTTCAAAAAAACATGAATAATGGGATAATAACATGTCCTGTGGTTATTGAATCATTAAATAAGTATCTATTACATCACATAAATCAAAACCCTGGGATTATTATTTCATATCCCGACATGAATAACAGTATGGATTAGGTTTGATCACCATTGTGTGGTCTTTGGACCTTCATCTCCCACAACTTTTGAAAATCTTTAAACCACGGCTTGTAATCCATGTTACCTCCTTATAGAAACCGGATATATGAAATAAAAAATATCACCATATCTTTCTGTATATCATAGTTTTCTTCGTCATGTTATATATGAAGAATCAACCTTCCCTACTCCAAGGGAAATGGTTTTGTATCTCCTATTTTAGGCATTTTATTATAAAAATATTCATCATGTAACAAATTATTGACAATTGATTATTTAATATGGTTTGTTGTAATTAATTTTTTTATTTTTCAGATCATACACATAATATGATGGAATGCACCACGATCATTCGGGCAATGTTGGCTTCCAACTCCCACTATTAACCACAACCTATCTTACAATTAGTTTGGTCATTTTTCATTGGTTGTGTTTGACATGTACACTAAAACTCCCCCATGGGAACCACTATAGTGTGGTTTCTTTCTAGATTCACATTTTCGACATTGTCTTATTAGCATTCCATATTCTATTGGCATGGATGCACCTAAAAACTTCTTCACCTTCACCCTATACCTTCAACTATGGAATTCTTATAGACTAATGAAACTCATAGTCATGCACTTATGGTTTTCCAATTTTATGAATTTTCATCTCGACACTCCCTATGTTATCAGAATGGATACACATTGATTCTTCTTCCACTTAACTATACACCTTAAACTATGTACTTTCTTCTACTACATACAACACATGGTTCTTCACATCAAATTTTCCTTCAGATTCCATCCTATTGAGTAATAATTACTTAGCCAATAAATCAATCATAAAAATCAATTATAATTTATTTCATTAACATACCTTATCCATCACTGTTGGGATCCCAATCAATATCCCAATAATCACTTCATCACTTTGGTCATATTTAGAATCTTCTTTACACAATGATATTGTGAAAAAAATACCACTTACTTCATTGAAATTCCAAAAAACATTTTATCATCAACCATGACCATTGAGTTTATTTTCATTTATTCAATATTTATTATCAACAAATCCTAATCAATCATTTTTTATTATTTAACAATCCCCCCATTATATTTTATCAAAACTATCCAACAAGTTAAATCATAAAATATAAAACTCCCTATTATATGAAATAAAATCTAAATGGGTCATATTATTCCTCTAAATATGAAAATTTTCCTTTGAAACTTAAAATCCGCTTATAAGTGAGATCATCTTCATTTTATTTTCAATACTCCCAATTTAGGCATGTAATGAAACTCCAAGAACAACAAACTCCCCTTTAGTCTTTAACATCAAATAAATATTACTCATGATATTCAACCCCCCCTATCTAGATAGAGAGAAATTACACATATTATTTATTCTCCCATAATCCAATCTATATTGTTGTTTTATTTTATCAAGATATTCATAGAGTAAATTTATCACATGGAACATGAGATTATAATAAATTCATTAAGCCCACCATGATTGAGATATATATAAAAACAATACTTTTATAGACAAAAATAAGTTTTTCCTTGTCACTCAGGAATACCAATGAAATACTCAAAAAATATTTGGATTTTCCATCTCTAAAAATAAAACATGTGATCATTACCACACTATACAGCAAACCCTTAGCGAAAAATCATTAAATACATTGATGTGGGAGTCATACCACTTTTTTATGAAATATATATAACTTGTCACGAAGTTTTAAAAATTAAACCACTAGTACTATGTGTTTTTTAAATATTCGTACGATTAAACAACTTTTTTATAAGACTTAATATCTTTTAATACTCCTCAGAACACCCATTGATTCGTTAGCTCTTGAAAATAATTATTGATCTTTTTTATGGGAGTAAATATTGTGGGAGAAACTCTTCCAACTCGATAACTTTTTGAAATATTAAAAAATATTAGATAATACCAATAAATAAACTCTGTTAAATAAAAACAAATATATGATTTTCATTTTCTGTTTTAAATTATTTCCCATTTTATCATCTTCATGTGTCCAAAAATAAATCAATTTTGTGGAAAAATATATTTTTATTTTCCACTCTCATCACAAGTAATTTTCAACTATAATCACTCTAGGGATTGTATCTTCCCTTTAACTATACCCCGATTCACAAAAATTAACAAATAATAAAGAATATGGTTGGAGGTTCACATCATGTTTTCACAACAAGAGAAACATGTCAAGTCAAGTTTAACCATGCCATTACGATCCTTATTTCCTTTTACCTATTTCATATTTTTATAATGGAATTTCATAAATTCTTCTATTTCTTCACCATCACGTACATAAAAATAAAATTTATGTCTTACTAAAGTATTTACCTTGTATTCTACTATTTACAATATTCTCTTCATGGATATAATCATTGTTATTTTTATTTGACATGGTATTCTCCAAAATTTTGGAATCAATGAAACGTGAAAAATACCTTATTCTGTAATTTTACTATTGGACCTTATGTAAGATGTCATTTTCTATTTTACATTCATTTTTCTGTGGTTTTTTTGAAACCAATTTGGAATAATGCTTCTATGATATCCATGAGTGTAATATTTGAATACTCTTTCTTCATCAATGGATTATCCTTTTCCTCAACCACTTTCATAGCTTCAACAACCTCTTATTTTTTCTTCTAAATATGTATTCACTCCCTAAAATATAGTCTTTATGATAATTTAATTTTTTTACTTGATAATCCCTCCATTGTATCAATGTTTTATCCTAAAAATAATTGAATGTATTTTCCATCTTAATATGACACATTTAATTATAAGAATTATAATTTTAATTCATAGGATTAGAGTGTATACATATAAGTTTATTAACCATCATTACATTCCTATAATAGCAGTAATGTTACATGTTATTGAGGCAAGAAAAAATAAATATTTTACCATAATAATCATACCTTATTTTTTCTCTCCTAGATTGAGATGTAGGGATGGTAGAATTTTTTTTCTCACATATTTGGGAATATTGGATTAAAAAATATAGTCATAATTTATTTGAATCCTCAACATTAGAATCACTTTGGTTATACAATATTTCATGAAACCAGAAATCAATATTTTACATGGAATAATTCTCATATTATAGTTAATAAATATATATTTATATTTATTGATATATATTATTATGGTATCATTAATATGGGTGTTCATATTCTCTTTTGAGGTTTATATCCTCTCTTCATGATATCTTATATTCTTATATTTTTTTTCAAATTTTGCAGCCACATATTTCAAGTCTAAGTTTCAATCTATCAAATATAATTTTATTTCTCTAGATTATGCTCTTGGGGGAAGAATACTTTCCTTCAATCACCCCTATGAGGAATTTTTTTTCAAACTCTTGGGAAATATCTTCGACATATAACTTTGTTCTTTCATCTTCATTACCATTATTTAAATATAGAAATTTAGGTCCACTTATATAATATTCCACTTATTATTTTCCAAGGATAAATATTTTATCATTGAATAGTACACTCCAAGAATGATACAACATTGAAATTTTTTTTTTCATTTCATTAGAATTCAATTGAATAAAAATTTGATATTGTTTCCTCTTTACCACCATAATCACATATTTTGTTAGACTAAGAGAGATTTTAAAATATTAAATCCATTATTAACAGAGGAATTAGAATTATAATTAATATTAGGATCAAATTTTACCTCAACTAAAGAATAAAACTTATGTGACTGCTTCCTCTTATTCTTCTTCTGTTTACCTTTTGACAAAATGAAATCCTCACTTGTACATTATTCATTTGCAAAAAATATTCCAACTCTGTCCACATGAAATTGGAGAATATGGAATGGTTAATCATTTTGTAAACATATTTCTTGAGTGATTACTGTAACAAATAATTTATTGAAGCATCAATTATATTATATCATTTATATATTACTAATAAAAATTTGTGTTAGTTTAAAAAAACAATTACATATTCAACCAATTATTTAGGAGCTCCAAGTGAATATTCCATGAAACTGATGAACTCCAATTCCCATGTTTTGTAAATATTTCCATCATGAAAATTAATATTTATTATGTATTAAATTTTTCTATAACAACTACAGATCCAGTTAGAGAAATTAAAGATACATGAAAAACTGACTTATCCTTTTGATTCCAATTACTAGTCCCTCAATTGGAGCCAGAGTAAGATCACCCTAAGAGGGGGGATGAATATGGGTATGAGAGTCTTATCAATTTTATAAACTTTTTATTTAATGTCTCGCTTACCCATAATTATCTTTACCTATCAACCTTGAGGTTCACTTTTAATAATCTTCTCTAAATATACATTATGTTGCTTTATTGTTTTGAGTGAATGCGTAACTTAAATTGAGAGATGATGATTTACTTGTATCTCCATCTCTAGGATACATCCAAGGAGCATTCATATGTTCTGTTTCATACACCAAATCACTATTGTGATCACTAACCATCATAAGGGCCACTCCCCTTATAATGATTCGGGCTGGGTTACTTCTTTACGTGGATCACTAGTTTACAATGGTTTAGGTTCGACTCACTATCACTAATGGGTCACTTCTAGCTCACAACCTCTTCTTCCTCATCCTTTTTCTCACAACTGTAAGAAGGATATACACATAGTTTAGAAAATTTTTTTTCCTTAACATCATTATAGAAATCATTTTCATACAAGCATAGATGCTCTATTATAGTCTCTTATATTACTCCCTCATAATATATTAAAATACAAATGATAAATCATTTATTATTTCAATTAAATTAATGGAACTACCTTCTATTTTCAGTAAGAACCACAATCCATCTCATATTAGAAGAATATTTAGCTGTTTCTAATTCCACATGCTTCCATCCCATCTCCTATAACTATTATCTCTTCCACATACAGATTCGAACATTTAATATAAGGTTGCATAGCCATCTATTTTCTATATGAAAATCTCCCTTTCTTCATAAAGGGAGGTCATATTCCCAATCACCTACTCTTGTAAGAACTACTATGGGGTAATGAAATTCCCATAACTCCTCCAAAAATCCACCAATATCTCCTCTATTATAAACCAGTAAAATAACCACATCATAAACAAATATCTCTTATTTTTAGAGTGTATTTAACTAATATTTTAATTTTTTTAATATATAATTTAAACCAATATAACTGTCCTTTAAAATATCTTGAATCCTAGAGTAAAAAAATTCCCTAATATTATAGAATCATTTGACAAGAAGATCATGAATAACCTGAATAAATGTCCATAATTTACTATGACATAGCATGACATTCCTAGCGCTATGAATTTGGCTTGATCACCATAGATTAGTCTTCAAACCATCATCCACCACACCCTTCAACACAACTTGAATCATGTATTGTTTTTATTGCATCCTTCTTATGAGAACATTAAAACAAAAAAATCTAAATTAATTTACACACATCATAGTATTCTTCCTCTTATTAGATAGAGAGACTCAATATTCACCATGCTATGTGAAATGGTATGTAATCTCTCATGTTGGATGATTTATACTCTAAATATTCAATGCATAACACTTGATGAACCATGAATTCTTACCTATTGCATATTACAAAAATATTGGTTGTTTTTCACCCAACATATCAAACTTAATGGAATTCACCATAGTCCACCTTGCCTAATTTTCTTGTATCCCTTATTATCAAATTTTTTTTTACTATATAGATGGTCACTCATTTGGGATGTGTAACATAATTGAATAATAACTCCACTATGGGGACTATTATAGCATTTACCCTTTCTAGTTTCTCATTTAGGACATTGTATTATCTATATGCACTATGCTATGGTTATGGATGAACTTGTCATCTTCATCACCTTCACTAATCACCTTCATCTATGGTTTCACTCTCATGTAATATAGTTCATGGTTATTCACCCCTAGTTTACTAATTTTTGGAATTGTATTATTAAGACACCCTATGCTATGGGTGTGGCTACACCAGGGTTTCTTTTCACCTTCACTATGAACCTCCAAACATGAACTTATTCTTGCACAATATAACTCATGGTTATTCAATTTTTATTATCCTCTATACTCTATCCTCTTGAAAAAACATTAATTTTCAAAAAATACAACATGAATTTCAATCATGATTAATGTTAAAAAAACACCTTGGCCATTATTAATGGGATCCCAATCAATCTCCAATCATCACTTCATCAAATTGGTCTTCTTTTTACATGTTTTTTCAATAATGTTATTATCAAAAAATTCAACTTGATTTATTGTGATTCCAAAAATTATCTTATCATAAACCTCAACCATTATGCTCTTTTCCAACGACTTGGTCCTTATTGTCAACAAATCCAACTCAATATATTTGTATTTGCAACAATTACCCCGATTACTAGATTGGTTGCATACTGTCTTTCATGTATCAGTATGGAAAAGTAGAGTGTATGACACATAAAAAAATATTGATTCAGAAAATCTAGAAATCCATGATGAAATCACCTTTAAAAGGTACCCGATGGAAATCAAGGAATAGAAATAAAATAACCATCTTGGGTGGGTGATACAATTGGTGCACATCTTGTGCCAATATGGTAATCTAAAATAGGGTTTATAGAAGTTATAGAATACAATGTGATATTAGTAACATCACTGTATTTATTGAGCTTTACATTTGGAATTGAAGAATAATAAAGGTGGGTAGAATGTAGTGAAATATATTTTCATTTGGTTCCATTAAATTATCTCATCACTATTTTAATAATGATTTGGCGTAAATAAGATTATTAATCATGGGTCATGTGAACTAAAATAAAATTATTATTAAAAAATTAATAATTTAACTTATTAAATTAAGTGCCTGAATATGATGAATCAGTTATATACTCTAAACAAAACCCCATATTTAGAATCAATCATTATAGTTTTCTCAGGGTGGTGGGTTTTAGTTGGGAGCAATGTAATTCATGATTGGGGTTTTGGGCCCTAATCAAGGCCCATTTTCTATCTTTATATATCTTAATAATATATATCATTATAAGAATAGTTTTTTTTATCAAAATTCCAAAAAACTGAATGTGGTTTTATTTTTTTTAATGAGGCGCATTTTATTTTCTTCGGGGAAAAAAGGGTACCCATCATGGTGAGACTTATTTATGATTTTAATTCTCATTTATTAATATATTTTGAAATATTTTGACTTATTTTCATTGAGTTATTTATTATGAATTTTTTTTAAATTATTATTTGTATTATTTTGACTAACATTTAGTGTATGATGATCATTAGAAGAAGAGTTCATGTAAAAGGTTAAGTGGCCTGATAATATCGGAATATGAAATGTGTATGGGGTGTATGTATGGAATCATGGCCTTAGGGTCCCACCAACATGTGTTCAGGGTGGTATGAAACCCGGAACACTAGAATATCCCATATATAGATATATATCTCTAACTCTACA
Source organism: Viscum album (assembly GCA_963277665.1). Taxonomy (NCBI): domain Eukaryota; kingdom Viridiplantae; phylum Streptophyta; class Magnoliopsida; order Santalales; family Viscaceae; genus Viscum; species Viscum album. The sequence goes on along the minus strand of OY728126.1, from coordinate 838,772,722 downwards.
TATCCATTATCTCTCTCTCATGTGGTGGTTTACATCAGTGATTCCACACTTTTATTCATAGTGAATGATGGTAGGTGAGGATTAAATTGTGGATATTGAAGCCATGAAGGAGAATCAGGAGTAACATACCAATGGGACCTTAGGTGGAATAAAATTAGTAGTATCAATTCATGGTGAATATTTTCAATGGAGTCATCATGATTTTCAGTGGATCAGGTATTAAAGGATACAAAAATTCGTAGGGTTTACCTTGGCCATTAGATAAAAACAAGGTTGATAGAGGAACTTCACCCATGTGATGGGTGGATAAGAAGGATAGTTTCCAAATCCCCATAAGTGGGATGAATGTTTTCCTGAACTGATTCTGAGTTAGGTGGCATGTGTTATTGTGCTGGATAAGTTGTCAAATAGGCCATACCTATCACGAGTGAGGTTAAGAAAGGTTAGTGATGTCCAAAAATTTGACTTAACCCAAATAATAGGGTTATGTAGAATATAATGAGGGTTAGTAATTTTTAGATAGACTATCATATTGGATGGGTAGGGAATCATTCATCTGGTCCACTCCATCGAGAACTATCCTGAGTGGGTAATGCATACAAGCACATACGTGTTCCTCTATCCATGTGTGGGTTGTCACATGATATAGAGGATTCCCTCCCCATTCTCATAGTCTAAATTGGATTATTGAGGGACTTCACATGGACCAATACACACTATTTTTGTGTTTTTACACTTTCTCGCCCATAGGTTAAGATAAGGAAAATGAATTTCCAATTACTAGATGTTTTTCCATTATAACATAATGGTAGGGTAATCTTTTCCACTAAATCCCATTTGTAACATTATTTTAGTTTTATAAGTACTTTTGTTTCTTCTATTTAACAATGAAAATATTTGTCTGAGATGATTCATGTAGGAATATGGTTGGGTAATCCATTTAGGGAACACAGATAACATGGAATAAGTCCCCCACACAAATCATGGTATATCATAATCTATATAGGATCAGGGTTTGGGTCCTCTATCTTAAGTATGGGGTCGTGTACTCCCTTCATTGCTACTATCGTAACAGTTAATAAGTCCCTTATATAGTTGTTTAGATATGTAATTCTCCCATGACATTGAGATTGGTTTTGTCATCTAAGGATTAAATACTCCCTTAATAAAATTATATACCATCAATCATGAATGGTTCCACTATTTGGGTCAGTACTCCCTCAATTGAAAAGCTCACCTCAGCCATATTAGGACCCCCACTATAAATACATAGACGTGTTATGATTATTGTTATCATTAGAATTTTGGGACATAGGTCTTAAATTTTACCAACTATCACTTTTTACCTATAAAATTCATACATGGTATAGTTGGGATATGAACTTATGACATCACTATATTTTTTATTATCCCAATCCAAAAATCATTTTTAGGATTTATTTCCATCTCTGGTTATGTGATAAGTAAATTTTAAATCTATAATTTTATTTTTTGGGTGTCTACAAGGTATTTATAAACTCACTATTGAATGGTTAGGATTTGGAACATCCTCATTTTTAAATGACAACAAAACCCCACTTTTGTTGATAAATTATAAGTATTTCTTGTGGAAATTTAATTTTTCTATACTTGTGTTCATTATGGATTTACCAAAGGGTAAAAACCTTCTTTAACACTTTGAAATATTTTATAATTTTTTTGGAAGTTTGGTGCTTAGTCATTATGGGATTCCGAAGATCATAGAGCCTCTATTTTGATTGAATAAAAATGCTAAATATATTTTTTATTCATACATGTGTGCATTTTTTTCAAAAAATGAAAAAGAAATAACTCCCAAAAAATGTGTCATTTGAGAAATTTGAGACGTCCATTAGGTTTTAAATTGTGGGGTTTCCCTAAGAAAGGTGTAACATTAATGATTATCATGTGTTTGGAAACCTCACACATAATAATTGCCTCTTTATATTTAATTAATTTATTAATCCATTTATTATATAATAAATATTTAATTTTACATAAATAGTTAGTCTTATGAGAAATCTGAGACCACTATTAGGTACAAAACAAGGTGTTTACCCTATATAGGAAATAACATTTGCAAGCATCATACGATTGTTCATATCACAATTGAAGATATTTTAATTGGTTTCTATATTTTTTATTGGGCATTTAGTTGTAATAATAATAATTTAATTATTAATATTATTGTTTTTTTGAAAACAAAAAAAATGAAAATTTACATCCACAATTAACAAATATTTTTTTGGTTTAAATAATATGTGAGAAGTGTAATTATTGTGATATTATAAATTATTCTAATAAAATAAAAATTTGCAGTCAATATTAATTTTTTAACAATTATTAGTATTAAATATATCTTTTAATTAACATTTTAATAGTAGAATTAAATTGATAATAATAATAAAAATAATAATAAAATGTTTTTGTTATTATTATTATTATTATTTTAGGAATAATAATATATGTGTATGTTTCACCTCTGAGGTGGCACGTTCTGGGCGATGAAGAAATTGTCTGATGTGAATCACCACCTATATATTTTTGTAGAGACATTTTATAGTCAAATTAAATTTTTTTTACCCCTTCTGCGTCATTATCCTTTAAAGGAGGGTTGGATTAAACCCACATTGACTGGGTAATATACCCCTTTTATATTGCGAAGGAGATTCCACAAACAGATGGTCCCGACAGGTGATTTCATGGGGTCATGTACTTGTGTAATCAGTCCTCCTGAGATATAATTTCATCAGATGGTCTCCAATGGGTTTATTCGTGGATATAGAAATACACAATGAGCCCAGTATACAAGATTCATGGACTTGCTTTCCAAAGGATGATGTTCATGGGTCGATGATTCAACCAAAGACACTAAATGGCTCGATTGGTTGAGAGGATGAGAAGTTAGGCTCACTAAACCATTTTGGCAGAGTAGTATTTCCTGTTATGGGATTCTCTTATAGATTCATGTCATGTTAATATGATCATGAATCCATGGTTCATTACCGAAGAGTGTGTCCATTGGCTACCCATGGTTCGGAAGATCGTCATAGGAATACATAGATTTGATGCTATGGAGGAAATTTGGACCTAATCCATGCAATAATGTGCTTTGGAGTTTATCTTCATCCATGGGGGACAGAAGGTGACATGATGTTGGGATAAAACCCATAAGATGGGTTTTCTATATACCCTATATAGGGGAATAATAACCCTCATAGTTTGGAATTATTGGGGGTTACGCATAGAAGTTACCCATTTAAGTGGTCTGGATTGGGTGAAACCTTTTTCATGGGCACCTTATTGAGCGCGTGCCTTCAATTTGGCATCCTATGTAACATAGTTTGATCTGGAATTATAGTTCTCATAGTTTAGAATTGTGTGGATGTGTAATTGTCACAAATCTCTAAGCCCATGGGATTCATGCTCGGCGTGAGAAACAAGAATATGTGATAGATCCAACCAACCAAAAACCTCATCTCATATTGGTGAGAGTGGGAAAGCCTACAAAATATGAGGATGGGGCGAAGAAGGGCGAGGATGCAGTGTGATGAACCTTTCAATGATAAATTAAATTAAAGGTCATTCGACTCAGCCTCAAGAATATTGGGTACTTAGCTAAATAAGAGTGCCCCATAATGCATTCTGGGGAGGGGATGAGTGTTTTCCTTGTCAAAAGGCAATGTGAACAAAACCCCTTTGACCGATCACTATTTCTCATTGAAGGGAAAATAAGGTGATCACCCTTAATCCCTGGAATATAGATGTTCACATTAGCATCCCAAGGCTAGAATCTGGGTTAACATGGGAACGTAGACCCACAAACATTCTTAGAGCCTGAACTGTTGTGGGGAGAACCTTCGTGACCCCTCTTATAATGGGTATGCAGTTTCAATGTGGCACACTAATGTGCCTGGTGTCCTAATCATATGGTTCCAGAGGATTTGGATGAGGCTTTGGCCTGATGTAGTGGGACTGGTTCATAGAGGAACTATAGAGGACTGGACGTTAATGGAGGGGGGAGATTGGAACTGGAAGAAACAATACCCGAAAACACCCCATTCCATGTACTGATTTCCTATGTGGGATAGGGGAATATCCACATACAGTAGTCGTATGTGGGAAGAGGGGTTGGATGCGTACCAATGTGGTACACGAGCATGGGTATAGACCACCGCACACTATAGTGGTATGCGGTCCACCATGCCGATTTGGGTTCCATCTGCGTACAGGTGTAGTATGCGATGCTGAGTTAAATCTCCATAGCAATACTCTACATAGAACACCATATTGAAAGAGGGTCCTAGGGTCTAATATTCATGTGGAGTTCATCCGTGAGAAATATGTGCTTTGCGGTTTCACCAATCAAGTTCATGGTTCTATTATTATTGTTATGTTCTCCCATTTTAGGGTTCCTGGATGGTTTTACCTATGGAGAGAATGATTCAAAATTTGAGTTTCAACAGTGATTATAGACTAAATCCATAGTCTTCTTTGAATTCTTTCTTCTAACCTCTCATGTCCCATTCAAGCTCTCTTCATCCACCATTTTCACAACTTCTTCTGTGATCCTTTTATAGAGAATTGAGGAAATCATATATCTGGGAATGAAACACCATTTTTGGAGGCCTATGAAGAGATATCCTGACCCATAGAAGACTCAGTAAATCAAGGTTCAAAGAGGCTATGGTTCGCAATCATGGTTCATGGAACCCTTCTGATTTGCTTCGTCTGCAAACCATTGAGTACCCAAGACGGATTTCATATGGACTTTGCATGCATGATTCCATTAGTGATGTGGCTCATGGTCCAATAGGTTCACTGGCCATTACTCTATGGGCCAACGCCTCGGGGATCATTCCATGGACTGGTGATTTGCGATCCAGGCGGTCTGTGAACCCTTCCCAGTGTTGGTATGTGGGCCACATAAAATATTTTTAAAACATGCATTAATTCAAGTTTATTCTGAAATTTTTAACACAATGTTTCTCCATTTAACATGCTATACTTTCAAGAGTACTTTATTTCTTATGAAAAGTGATTATGGGAGTATTTTCTTCCCAGGGATAAATTTTCGGGACCCTATAAATTCCCCTCATCGGAATGGGGTCCATTTGAAATGAAAAGGTGACTATTCTGATTTAAAAGCAATCCTAAACTGAAATTGTTTGTGGTATAATAGATAGGCCTAGTGGGTGGGGACAACACCTATATACAAGGGCCTATATCATTTCCCTTTTACCATTTCTTATGGCGATATATGCTCTCAACTTCTTCGGCTTCTTCTGCATTTGTGAACCATTCCTCTTATGAAAATTCATTTTCTGACCAACTTCATACATGTCGCGAAAGGATCTTTTGGCCATTTTGGATTTCGTGAGAAACATTGTGGAATTTTAAAATAAAATCTAGATTCTGTGTAGGAGAAAGCTGCGTCACATGTTTTTTCGCATACCGAACTTGAACCGGCGATCCAAACATTAAGAATTAATAATCCGAACATAAACATGTAATCCACAATTTTTTAAAATGAACATGAAGTGCCCATGGTTCGTAGTATCAACCTTCTGTGAACCCTTGTACTCGCCAACCTATGATCTGCTGGCCAGTGCATCATGTTTACTTCCCATACCATGGTTGTACGTGGTGTAATGATTGTGCTACCGTAGCAGTTTGTGGCAGTTTCTTCCACACATCTTATAGTATTTGGGATATTCATTATTTGTACCATTTATGAGACCATTATGTGGATTTGAATTCATACATATTTATTGGTCTTATAGACATTCCTTTGTATCCTTTATACAACAACATTCATTAGAATAATTTTTATATGCTTTTGGATCCCCCTGTGCTGACTACAATTTCACCTTAATAGGTTGTGATAAAATTGAAGAAGTTGATGTAGACCATGGTGGGGGATAGTGAGAATCATCTTAAATCCTAAATTATTCCCCATGATAGCTTATTAAAAGATCTATTTATAGTAGATCTCCAAGATTACCCATTTTCCACGCATTTTCAACATTACAGCTTTGGTCTTCCTGAAAATGTTCTTATGCCATTGGCTAACCCCAATACCCCTTTAATTCTATCATAAGCACAAAATGGACATAATCGCGCCAAAATATCCCCAACAAGAGAAGTCAAAGATACTTCAATTTAGGAAATCATATTCATATTGGGAGGCTCAGTGTGGACTTAGGGAAATCACTGGTCTAAAATGTTTTCCTGAAACTAATCGCCTGAGAGTACCCATCCATCGTAAATATTTCCCAAGAAAACTCTAACAGTGGGCGGAAAAACAAGTGGGATATGTGGGTAGGAGTATGTTTATCCAATTAATGGGCTTGGGAATTCTGGGTACAAAAGGCCTTTTTGGAGTCCCCTGACCAGTTGAAGGCAGTGGACTTATATCAGGCAGCTTGATTTTCTCAGTTTGCAGCCTTCTCTCCAGGAGAAATCCTTTCTAAGATTCTTATTAGCTGTTGTTCAAGCACTAACACCTTCCATTTATCACATGGGGAGGTGTTAATCAGATTTTTTGATATCCACCATTTTGGAGGACTCCCCATCCTTGGAGATAAGTACAAAGAGTTTCTCCAGGTAGTTTCTACTTTGAAAGACACTAACCACTTGTCCCCTCTGACCAAGTGTCTACTGGTTATAGATGAAGGATTACATTATCATCTCCTATGGGATCACTATCTTATCACATTCGAGGCATGGATAGGGTTATTCTTACAGGAGAATAGACCTAAGATGAGGGCTCACTATCGTCGAACACATCCATCCCATCAGTCCCGTTAGAATCCAGGGTCATATTGTGCTACCCTTTAAGTGGGACGATATACCACATGAGATATGAGATTCACCCAAATGTGTCACCTGTTCTTATATTATCAATTTTATTTTCCATGTTTTTGAGTGGATAGATTTTCCCAACACATGATGTATATACTGGGGTTTGGGACTGTACTTTGATGATAGAGACCATGCTGGAAGAGGGACTACCTATTAATTTGGCCCTTCCTACTCTCACATGGTTTTATAAGTTGTTGGGACAAATACAGAATGATAGACCCACATCATCTCAGTATACCGTTTAAATTCTTGTATTGGTGGATGGAAGAACACTTACCCTATTACAAATATCGACATACATCAAAGGTTCCCCATTATGACTTTAAACCTGTCTTCTCAACATTTTTTCTATTCATCCCAGGACTCTAAGCGTTATTGATGTAGTTGATCTACTGAATGACGCTTCTGGATTCTTGTCTCTACGACATCCTACCCCTCATTGGTCATTAATAGGTGACAAAGGTGGTTATTTAGAAGAACACTCATGAATCATTGTGCTTCTGGAAGATATGCTCACAACATGTATAGATTGAGTGGCCATTTGTGAGTCATACCTCCCATACCAGTTTTCCAGGCAAGTTGGGTGACTTCAAAAAGCTACACTTATTCCATTCTCTCAGTTAAGGGGAGTTTCTCATCCCATAATTCTTCACCAGTTGTGGATTATGATGATGAGGGAAGGTGTCGTTATTGAAGTTATCAACTCCCATACATCATGATCCACTTTTCTATCGTTGGAATATGCCCAACTATGTGTTGACTATTATCCCAAAGAGGTACTAAGAGAACCAGTTTAGCGGCTACAGAATCCTCTAACCATTATTTTCCATATCCTCACCCCAACAACCATACCACACATTCCTATTTATGTGATGAGTGCAACTACTGCATATTTTATTCCTATCTCTATGGCAAACATATTGGATACATCACCTATTCCTACCCTTGTGGTAAGAGGATGCTCATATCACCACAAGAAACAACTAGAAATGGTTTCATCAGTACAACCTATCTCATTGGGGAGTGATTTATATTGGTCCCCTCCTTCAGATACTTCCCAGGACCATAATGAGGCTAGCCCCAACAGAGTATCACCGGAAACCCCAGAATCTGTGGCTAGTCCTCCACGTCCTGCTCCAGCGGTCTAACCATCTAAGGGAAAGAAGAGACCTCTATGTTGGGTAAAATATATTATGTCCATTTACACTCATATAATGACACTTCCTACTTATAGAATAGTTGTGACGGGGAAGGATCAAATTACTGGTGCCACGAAGAGGCACCATAATGTTAAAAAATTAGGCATGTCGTCAATTATGGGCCCCTGATACATAGACACCTATATCTAGATTTTCTTATCAGATTGTAACATTTAGTGATTATTCACTGAGATGGGTTCCAACGGCTTTGATTATCGGCACTTAAACCTCCTCATTTACCAAATCGTCATAGCCCGAAAAGACCTTGTTTCTTATGAGGGTAATCTTTCCATGTTCAATTGTTCCCATCATCAGTTCATGAACTTCTGAGATGTTTCGGGGGAACATGATCAATTAATGTGCAAATATGCGAAGTCTCATGATTTAGTGGTCTATCAAAATGAAGTGTTTCTAGAGTGTGAGTCCCGTATAGCATGGTTGAGTGATCAACTGGCCTCTTCGCATGCCAACAAAAAAGCTATCTAGAATAAAGAGATGGACCTTAAATTCATTATGGAATAGGTACATCCAATGGTCATGTCTGAAGTGGAGTAAAGATATTCTTTGGAGAAAAATGTTGAATGCCTATGGAAATCACATTACATATTTCAGGAAAGGGAGAGTCGAGCCTTGTTGTAGCTATGTCCCATATCATAATATGTGATCTTTTCTTATAATTTTTTGAGGCTACAAAGATGGGATGTTCCTCTATTTTTATTGAACTCAATGAAACTGGTTTTTCTTTAAATCCAAGTTCCTTTCATTTTTATATCATGTCAATTGATCACAATAAATCATATAAAAATCATTTACATTAGGTATTAATTTTAAACAATGAATTGTAAATTGAAATAATCGACTCGAGTTCCATTTTTTGAGCCATGGGACTCAGCGAGTGTTGTTCGACTATTTCTTAGGTTTTATTGAACACATCAAGAAATTTTATTTATTTTCATAATTACCCTAATTTTTCCTAATCACACATAACACGGTCTTAGCTGGCATAAATTGACTTTTTCTTAGGCCTCCCTTTGTGGGTTTTTGACCTAACAAGATTTATATCTCTTTTGATGGCTCAACATATTTTTTTTCAAAACCATACATGGTGTAAGTTTAAAGAAAAGATATTTGACTTTTTTCCCAAAGGAACCTTCTAAAGATTTTCCCTCAAGAATGTACGACGTATTGTTTTTTTTGGAAGTTCATAGTCTTTCCAATCATACTAATTACTGATGTTTTTGCTCAAATAGCTTTGAACAAACTTTACAGGTTTGGGGCCCCAATTCTGGATTCACCATCTTGGAATGTTAAAATGTCTTTCAAACATGGATTTTGGATTTTGTGACCCTCAATTTGTAAATCTTGGAAATACATGAGGCTTGGGGGTCGTTTTAGGCATATGTAGGTAGGAATAAACTTTTTTGGGGATGTATTTTCCTTTGATTGATGATTGTTTTGTTGGTGACATTTGCAGAGCCACCAGGGCATGATGTGCATAATCATACAAGGGTGTCTGTGGGACACTAGACTTTTATCACCAATGGCCTGGTAGGATATGAATCACTTTTAATTTATTTTGATGTTGGGATCCATAGGGGGTGGATGGTCTGAGTAATGGTGTCCAAAAATATTAGAAATAACAACCAAGACTTTGAGTGGGAAATTATTCCCACACAGTTCTTAGTTGTGTAAGGGAGAGTTGGTTAATGGTCAGTTGAGTAAGAAATTTTTTTTATATAAGGGGACTTTGGAAAGAGGAAGGTATATAAGCCGTTATCCTATGGTTTTCCAAATCTAGGGTGTGATAGGACATGAATGCCATTTGAGCATATAGAAGTTGTAAATGGTTCTCCTAAGAACGAATTTTCCATAGATTGAAAACTATTTTGTAGGAGGTATATATAGAGCCTCTAGGGCATGAAGTGCATAGTCAAATAAGGGATTCTATAAGACACTAGACTTCTATATCTGATAGCTATAAAGGATTATGGAGATTGGGAACTTTCATAACATGGTACATGTTCTTCATCAAGGGGTGCATCAGAACACAAAAAGAGACATTTCTTTTAACTGTACTTCTCCGGGAAAACCAAATATGGGTGGGGTCATTTTTATTTTTTATTTGTATTAACTTCACACATTTGGGAAGGGTATATTTATTTTACACAAACCTCAAAAAGAATAGATATGAATTGGGCCCGCATGTTCTGATATATCTAGGATGAGCATAGAAAGGAGAATGTAAACCATGACGTTGAGGGACCTTGAATCAAGAAGGATGTTACAGGGATTGAAATACATTAGGCATACTAATATAATATAGGACTCTCCTAGGGGTGAATTTTACTTTGTTTAATGGCTGTTTTGTAGGTGACTTATGGATATCCACTAAGGCATGATGTGCATTTCCAAACAAAGGTTTTTGTTGCACACTGTCCTTCTATCTCATATGGCCATGGGAGATTGTGCGGATTCAAGATAGCTCACGACACAGAATTTGAGGTATGATAGGAGTGTATCTGGATATATTGGATATATTTTGGATGTAATTTACTCTTCCAATTAGGTATCCCTTACAAAGATATGACTCACATGAAGGGTGAGACATTCATCTCATCATTAGGGTACCCCATCATTTAAATTCGTATTGCATGGAAATAAAGTTCATTATGGGGAATGGGAACCATGAAATGACTTTAAGGGTCATGATTCAAGGACCAAATTTGTAGACTGTTCTTCCATAATGTAAGGGTGAATCTCTTCCTACTATCCCTAAGCTCACGTGAGCTATTATCATGGTGAGAAACAAGGGATTACAAGGATTCTGGGTCACTACCTAACAATGGAAAAATAAATATCTAATGGAATGTTAGTCTAAATCCAATTATATGAAGTTTAATATCATTCATCATAGACGATTTTGGACTTACAGTTTAATGTCGTGCAGTAAGGACATGATGTTGTGCAGTTTAGAGTCATACAGTGAGAACAATTTCACTACCACAATGATCATTAATAGCTTAGAGTTTATCAAAATCAATATGTTCTACCATTCCTTAGACATAAGTGATAACATAAGTTATAAACCATAGTCCAAGGGGAAACATGAATCAGGAGGGATGGAATGGGGCTTGGAATCATATTGGGCGTACCATGGTAAGAAATGACTCTCATGGGGACAAATTTTCCTTTGACTGATGCCTGTTTTGTAGGTGAAATAAGAAGATATACCATGGCATGATGTGCATAGCCAAACAATGGTGTCTGCATGAAACTGTCCTTCCATCTCAGATGGCCATGAATGATTATGGGGATCCATGTTTTCCTAGAAGATGGAGTTTGAAAAATTGGAAATATGTGCCTGGGAACATAAGAAATACCCAGACCCTGATGAACTGTGAACTATTGGGGCTTCCACATAGATGTGAGTCATATGTATAGTGAAAGTAGTATCTTTTTAATTATTATGAGTGGGGGGAATGTGCAGGATCTAGTAATTCTTATAATTAGGCCACAGATAACTCATAATGAATTTTTCAATTTATTATCATGCAGTTAGTACCTTTCATGGAATCCCCATACAAGTCTAACCAATGCACGAGGAAAGGGGATTTTTTTATGGTGGTTGGGCCATGATGCGAAATCTGGGAAACACTACGTATCAAGTAAGAGAGTGAATCAAGACACACTTAGTTCCAAACGATCCATGTACCGATCTCCCTTGGTCCATGTGTAGGGACATGTAAGGGTATTTTTTCTATGGATGGGCTAGGATTCCAAATCATGGAATCATTATGAATCCTGAAAGGCTATGAATCAGGACACATATAGTTCTTAACGTTCCTCGTACCAATCTGGCTCAGACATAGGGGTATGAACTTTATTTTCATTCATTATGGGTTCCATGTATACTATACATCTCTGTTATTTTTTTTCATAAAGGGATCTATACCACTGATCGTAAGCTCACTTCAGTTATACATGATTTGTGTAAAAAGGAGTGACAATGGTTTCCTTTTATAGTGTGGGGAAAGAGAGGATATGATATATGAATTTTTTGGTGGAGGTTGGGCCAAGATCGAGGATTGAGGCATCGTTACATATCCTACGAGGGAAGGAATCAAGTCATACGTAGTTCTATGAGTGATCATGTAGTTTATCTTCATGCTATTAGGATGATTTGTTCCATGCAGTTTAACATCTTACATTGAGGACATGAGTTTCAGTTTAATTTCATGTTTTAGGGATGAACTCCCTATAGTTTAACATCATGTGGATGGGACTATTACTCATTATTTAATGTCATTATGTGTGGAACCTAAAATGGAAATACTACAACTCATAGTTTATGGTCATAGAGATAGGACCATGACATTACAGTAATACAACTCATATTTTAGGGTCATAGAGTTTGGATAGTGACATTATAATACTACAACTCATAGTTTAGGTTCATAGTGTTTGGAAAATGACATTACAATACTAAAAATAATAGTTTAGGGTCATAGAGTACGGACCATGACATGGTGGTACTAAAAATCATAGTTTAGGGTCATATAGTATCGACCATGACATTTTGTGGCTATTACATTAAATACTACATAAATAAAATCACCTTTGTGGGAGTCGTGACATGTTGTTCATCCATCGATATCAGGGAATATGTTCCATTGGAATAGACCATATGTATGACATATGGTACTTACTACTTTGGATCAAGAATTAGGGGATTCTTAGCAAGTATAATCGAGGTTATAAGTACTAACACCATTTTTCCTTTGAGGATAGATCAAATAAGAACTTATTTTTAATGCTCGTGTGATTAGATTTAGATATATTTCCAAATGGTGTAAAGTATGCATCCTTTTCTCATATATTTGTTCCAACTAGTCCAACTGTCTCTGGGGCTTCTCATTCACAGGTTTTGATCTCAAATGGCCATATGATGTGATGGAACTTGGATTTCAATAGGCAAAACCACCTTTTCTCCATACACTAGTGAGTAGTGGTTCACCTAAGTGGTATTGCAGGTCATGGTATGGTAAGTCCACAAAGTATGAAGGATGTTGTCTAACCGCGATTTCTTACCCTTTTATACCATCTTCTAGAGTATGAAGGACAAAGTCTTGTTGAAAGACACTATCTTCCCATTGGTTGCCACATGGTAGCAAGATGAATGGCTGGCTTTGATTCCATAATCCTGGTATAACTTTTCCACCTCAGTAGAGCAGAAGATGGTTCTGTTCTCTATCAGTATTGTATGAGGTACACCAAATATGGTAATGATGTTGGCTTTGAAAAAGATAATGAAACTTTTTGTGGCATATTATTTAAGGGCTATGGCCGCATCCCATTGGGAAAATAATTCGGTTGATGTGAGTATGAAATTGAAATATCTGGTTGTGGTGGGAGAATATGGTCCCACAACATCGATCCCCCAGGTGGAAAATTGAAACGTGTACTTAGTTATATGAAGTAACTCCAGGGGTCAGTGTTTAAAATTGGATTGAACTTGGTAAGAATGGCACTTCTTGGTGAATATGGCCCAATCCTGTACCATAGATGGCCATTAATACCCAATCCTTTGGATTTGGTGAGAGACCATGGATGTTGAATGGTGTGCTCCACAAGCTCTGGTGTTCACTTCATTCATGATAGTAACAATATCTTCTCTATCAATGCACCTGAGAAGGACTTTGTCAAGGCCTCATTTGTGGAAAATCTTTTCTCAGTTTACCCCATTGTACATGGAAAAATTGACTACCAGTCATCTGACCTATTCCATTCTAGCCCTATCTAGTGGGAGTTCCCACTTCCAAAGGTAATTTGTAATGGGAATCATCCATCAGGTGGTATAAACATGAGGCTTAGAAATGGGGATAATTTTTTTCAAACTCATCCATATTTTTATGGATAAATGGAAAGACCATTTTTCGGTGAGATATTTGAATGAACGTTTCATCCTGGTCTAAATCATCCAAGGCTATGTCTTCATTTTCCAAAGCATCGACTTGAGCATTTTGAGACTGAGGGACATAGGTCAGCATTTGTTCTAATGGTAATTCGACTATCAGTTCTCAAACATGGTTCATCAAGGTGGACATACTTCTTTCTTAATTGTATAGTCATGATTGACCTGTTTGATTACTAGCATTGAATTGCCCTTTATTTTTAGGTGTTTTTCTTACACATGAATTTCTAGTTCTAGGCTCGAAAGGAGGGACAAATAGTCTTCTTCATTATTTGTACACCCTTCTTAGAGTAGGAAAGAGTAAGGAAAGAAGACTCTTTTGGGGTGTACAAGTATAACTCCCAACACCAAGTTGTTGAGCATTGGATCCTCCATCCTTTTCCTTGTCAGACCTCTAGAAGCACCATCGATGTATATTTCCCATTTATGTGGATCCTCCAAGATGGAGAACATTTCTGCATCCAGTAGTTCGGTATCCACCGATGTTTTTTCTTTCGATGGTATCTCTTCCCAAAAGTCTTCTAACACATGGAATTTGATGATTATTTGGTGTATGTAGAGTATTTTAAAACCGTTGTAGGATGACCACCCATCGTGATAGGAATCCATTTAACATGGGCTAATTGATGATATATTTGGGTAAGTTGTAGCGAGAGACCAGGTGGACCTCATTGTGTGGTTGGTAATGCCTTAGTTTCTGAACATCACAAATTGGGTCTAGGAAGTTATTATCAATTTTTGAATACTTAGTTTCAGCATCAATCATTGTTCGACTGAGGTAATAGAGGTTGGTCTCACTGTTGGAATCATTCTTCTGCATGAATAAGGCTCCTAATTATCGTTCTAGGGCAGTTTTATACAAAATGAGTGGTCTCCCTTAAACTCGCAGCATCAACACCAGTTGGCTCAGGGGATAACTATTGAGATTGTCAAATGCTTCATGGAAATCAATTCCCCACTCATACATAAACCATTTATTCATTAACCAGGTGAAAGGTATACATTTACCAGCTTTGTTGACTATGAAGTATCATATGTAGATGAGTTTCCCATAGATAACTCTCATCTAAGTGAGGTTGTGTGGTGGGGATAGGCCAAGGATAAATTTTTTATTCTTCGGGTCGTCATCAATGTCGCGAGGGCATAAGACGATGCCAAGGAATTTATTATAGGTAATAAAAAAAGAGAATTTTAAGGGTCTCATCTTTAATATATGTTGCAACAATTTTTTGAAGACAGTTTCAAGATTTTCCAGGTGATTTGATCGCTATTGTGATTTAACAACTAGATCGCCTACATAACACTTGACAGATTTTCCTAAGAAGGTCATGAAGATGCGAGGCATGGTATGCTGATATGTGGCCCTAGCATTTTTAGACCAAAAGGGAATCACATTATAATATAAAACTTCCTAAGGGGCCCTAAAAGTGGTAGCTTCTTCATCTCCTTGGTCCATCTAGATCTGGTTGTATCCAAAATAGCCATACATTAAAGAGAGAGCCTCATATCCGCCGTCTTCATCGATTAGATATTTTTGATCAGTGCTGGGATATCTTCTTTTGGGAAATGATGATTATGTTCCATAAAGGCAATACAAACTCTAATACGTTTGTTCTTATTTTTGATAGGGACTATGTTTTCCATATATATCAGATATTGTACTTCTCGTATGAAATTGTATATGTTCATCTTGTCAACATCAGCCTCTATTTTGGAGGATTGTGTTGGTTGAGTCATTATGGCTTCCTACTTATAGCCCTGATTGTCTTCTAGAAATCCAAAATGATGATTGGTGACCTCAAGATCAAGGCCTATCATTTCAGGGTAGTTCCTGGAAAACACATCTTGATTTTTCTTTAATAATGAGGAATATTCCTCCCCATTCTTGACAGGCATAGCCTTACTGATCAGGGTGGGCCACGATTTGTCTTTGGTGCCCAGGATTATCTCCTTATGTTCAACAATTGTGGTAGAGAAACAATCTTCAAATTTTGGAGGAAAATATTTGAGGTCATTTTCAAAATCATCATCACCATCATCATCTTCTTCACTTACCTCTTCTAATGAAGATAGGATTCTTGAGAAGAAGAACTCTCCCATGAAGGGAGGGAAATCTAATTTTTCTTTAGTCAGTAAGGCAAGGGCAGTTTGGGATCTTGAGGATGGATCTGAGGCATCATTTTTTCGGTGTTTAATGAAATAATGGAAGTCATCCCTCTCTTCCATGTATTTGGTCATAGAGGAAATAACAGATATGATGCAGACAATTGAGTCTACATCCAAACATGAACTTATGCATTCAACTTGGTTAATGTGTAATGCATTCTCTTCCCCAACCTAATTGAGGGGGTCTATGGGAGCCATTTCCAATCCATTAGGGGAAGTAATCCAATCATTTTCATTGGTGTAAGAATGTTTTTCTTTCGATTTATAGAACCATACGTCAATATAATGCAACACATAAGACTCAATCATATATTTATGGGCATCCAATGTCCCATTTTTTCCATTAGTGTAATATTTGACATATTGATGATATGATAAAGAAATTACCGCATGATGATGTATCCAAGGCCTTCCCAACATAATGTTAAAGGTCGTGATGTTCTGCACTACTAGGAAATCAAAATCTGACCTAAGGTCTCCAAGCAGAGTTTTATAATAGATTCGTCCCAACGGCTTTTCCCACTTTTTTCCTATCCTAAAAGAATTGTGGTGCATGGTGTCAAGTTGTCTTCATCATATCCCAGATTATGAAGCGTTCGTAATGGTAGGATAATTACTTATGATCCTTTATCGATGAATAACTTCTAGACGTCAATTCCATTTAACTTTTCAAACACAAATATGATTTTCATGTGCGCTTGCATGATGGAGTCTTCATCCTTTTCTATGAAGGAGATGACAAAGTGACATTCCTTGTGATTTAGATCCATCTAGTAGACATCGTCTACTGCTACTTCATACTCTAATTCTTAGGGACTTAGCAAGGCATCGATGAGTGAATCCCTAAAATCTGTGGACAGCTTAACGCACACAGGATTGACAACTTTTCTTGTACTGAATCTAGCTACATTATAATATCAGATTTTTGTTATAAAGGTATATGCTTCCCATATCAGGGTTTCTCATTCAAAGGCACGTTATGAGATTGATCATTGGATATAGATGGTTCAACCTCTATGATACGATTTGGTGGCACTGTGGTCCTTTACTGGTTTGGCCAAACTGGTCCGCCCATATGGATTGAGCGATTTATTATTTGTTCTTACCCTGATGGATATTCCAAGATAACTAGGCATGAATTTCTTCTAATGGGGGTAGAGGAGTATTTTGGTTCATGTTGGGCCTTTCGGAGGGTCCTTCTGTGAGTTTCTACAATGTCAATGGTTTTAGATATGAAATGGCTGGGAATTTGACTCAAGTCATGATCATGCCTTCCAATAATACTCCAACCTCTGCAGCCTCTTCCTCTAGATCTCTGATTCAGTGTGGGTAATTTGGGATAATGGTCACAACCTCCATATGCAAAAGGATCCATAAAGTGAAGGGAATTAATGGATCCTAAGATCAATTCTTGATCAGACAATGTCACTATCTGACTGTCTCCTTCTGATGGAGTCATTTGGTGGGGTGATGCCCGTTGTAGTGTTTGGAGGAGTGTTTCCCATTGTACTGTTTGCTGGGGGTGGTGCCTTTGTTACCAAGTCCATTGTCATTAAGTATGAAAGTGTCAACAATGAATTCTTCTTTGGTGTCAACCCATATTATTGCTCCCAATTTCTTCAATTCTGGCCATTAGAGGACTACGAGGCTGAGGAGGATGCCTGTGTTGTATCAGGAGCATTTGGGTGCATAGTTGGTTGTTTCAACTACACCGAGAGGATTCCTTGGACTCAATTGACAATCTTCTAGGTCATCTAATTGTCAAAAAATTTCTATTTCTATTTGGTAAATGTTTTACATTCCTCTTCTTCTATTGATTCTGAGGTGAAAACATACACCAATTGTGCTAGCCACATGTCCAACTTGACTTGCCTGGAATCCTCCATCTTTTGTAAGTGATCCTTGAAAACATAAAACTACTAGATGGTGTGTCCAAGTATCCGGTGATAGGGACAATAATTTAGATGGTCATCAAGACCCACTTCATAATCTTTCTTTGGCTCTGGTAACTGGAGATATTTTCAATTCACTGTGACTATGAAGTAGCCATAGACCAGGTCATCTAGGAATGAGTAGAATTTATTTATTCATTCATTGAACTGATTTCTCTTAGCACCATGTCACTCGTCTTTCCGAGGCGGGTGTTGTTCTTGGAATCCAGGGGGTCCAACACAGTTTGGGTGGGGGGACTCACAACTGGAGCTGGTGCTAGGGAAGCTTAATCACGACAAAAGATGCTTCAACTATTTCCATTTTTTAATAGGGGCTGATGGGTCCACTCAGTACTTGAGGTTGGTCTACTACAAGGAGTCTTATATTCTTTAGGAAATTCATGTCAGTGAAATATCAAAAAACTCTCATGTACTTCACTAGGATGAATGATAATCTCAATTAATCATGAATATTGTCGACATACAAAGATATCCTTTCATATTGGGGGAGTGGTTGGTTCAAGAAAAATTTCAGGACATTCCATATGGAAATAAAGTCTGAGACTCTTTCATTCTCTCAATACTTGTAGTTCATGAGATGACTTAGCATTGTCTGAGGTCGCATTGAACTTAACTAAAAGAGAAAATATCTCCAGAGGTCTTCTCATCCTGTGATCGAGTAAGCTAGAAAGATAGTATACCACATTAAGGCTATTCCCTATAGGGGTAATATGAAGCACCTGAGTTTTACTACTTCTTCCTACTACAGAGTTCCCATTATGGGTTCAAAATAAGAGGCATAGTTAATTAGATGCTATTATGGGTCCCTGAGCCATTGAATACTAGGAATATGTGGTTTCTAATATTTGGTGGCTGTGGAACATTGCTCCCCAAATCCGGGTAGGGATCGTGATCTTGTTGTATCGGAGTGCACTTCCCCTCCATGTCTTATAGTAGAGTCGTTAGTTTCTCGACGGTGTTCAAGATCCCTTGATGCATATCCTATAGGGCTTGATCTAGGGTTGGTGTAGTAGTGGCCAAAGCTGGGTGTGCCGGTGATGATGGTATTTGTAGTGGATAACCAACCGGGGGTATCCTCTTTGAGTTTAACTGAATATTCTCTAGTTTCCTTCCCAATGGAGGGAAGTAGTGATATCCTTCTAGGGCCAGGTTTAAGTAGGTTTTCAGTCCCAATTCCAGATTTTATGGGCCTCAGAGCTTATCTTCATTCAACGGAATGTGTGCTTGTGGCAAGGGAACCTCTTCAAAGAACACCTACTGACGTTCCGTAGGAGGAACACATCTGACGAGGTAGGTCCCTCAACGTAGCTCAACTTTAATTTTCTTGATCTCTTTCATTTATTCCTCCTTATTAGAGATCCTTTCCTCAAGGGTTAGGGACACATTCTCAGGGGTAGGAGG
Source organism: Viscum album (assembly GCA_963277665.1). Taxonomy (NCBI): domain Eukaryota; kingdom Viridiplantae; phylum Streptophyta; class Magnoliopsida; order Santalales; family Viscaceae; genus Viscum; species Viscum album. Next base: position 838,753,151 of record OY728126.1, on the reverse strand, counting down.
AGGCATTTCATATACGACTTTAGAATTATGCTTCTCTTTATTGGGGTTTTTCAAGGGAGGTTGTGACAGATTAACTGAGGTGGCACCCAAATTTATGACTAATAAGTGGTTCCTTGTATGCACTCTATTAGGTTCAATGTGGGATATATGTAAGAGGGAACCGTCTTCCCTTGCTTTTGTTGGAGTTGGTGGTCTAGAACAAACTACTTTGTACTTTATTCATTAAATAAATCCTTATCACATCTTGATTGTTCTTCTGCGTGACATGTCATGTGATAATGTCCTAAGGACAGCTGTTGCATTAAAGGGTCGTAGCGAATCCCTGCTATGATGAGAATCTGGAAGTGCCATAACACTATTCTTGAATGTATGTTCTATGTCCGGATGATATTATTTGAGGGACACAAATAATACAGGTCATTAGGGGTGAGCACTCATAAAACTTTGAGGCACCTTCTCATGGTGTGCGCCCTTGGTAATATCCATGAGGATATTATGAGAACGAGACCCGCCAGTAGGAAATCCACATTTCATAGTGTCATTGGATGTTCCTATCTACGGACGTGTGTATTGATCCTTAGACTTTAAGATTATTATTAATGGGTATTACAACTCGCGCACTTAGATGTATTGACGAAAACTGTGACGACACACTGTTCGCAGCGAGGTAGGATACGTTGGGTGCGTCACGAGTAATACCACATTAATAGATAATGCGAGAAAGGATTTGTCCCTTCCGTTCCATAACAGAAGTAGATATCTCAGGCCCTTTGATGGAACTGATATAGCCTAAATAAATCCATGTCCATGGTAAGGTATGGGTAAGTTCAATTCCGGGATGTCAAAGAAAGAATAATCAAGCACATGGGTTGATGGCACTAGCATGCAACCCGCTTGATTGGAGATATCGAGACAAAGGGATTATATTACACGGTAAGCGTTCGTAGGAGGTAACATGTCATTGCGGCGTTAACTTCTTTCTTTATGGGTGCCTTGGCATGTTGCTAGACGCTAACCTTGGACTTTAGGCAGGCTCAGCCTAATGCCACTGAGAAAGAGGCCTAGAGGGTCACACACTAAGTGTGTCCATGTATCTCAGTTAAAAATTTAATTTAACAAGTTAAATAAATATTATTCCCGACTGTGGTTTAATAATTATTTAAGGATGTCTGATCGCATTTATTTTGACACTAGTTATTCGAGAGAACATATTGTGGATGAAATAATATATTTATTAGTGAGTAATGCAGTTAAATTTATTTAAGAAATAAATAGTCATTACTCAAGGTCTAATAAATGTGGTGGAGAAAAATGGAAAATAAAAGTACACGCCGTGTATATTAAATATACACGCCGTGTAGTTTTATGGAAAACAAGTACACGCCGTGTATTAATTATTACACGCCGTTTAGTTTTTCCAGTTGGGATTTTGAGGATTTAATATTATTTTATTAAATGATATTTATTATAATCCATGTGGGCGCATGTCAAGGAATTAATAATTCGACATGGGGGGTTTTCAATAAGAGTTAATGAAATAAATAAAACGCGTAACACGTTTATTTATTGTCATAACTCTATTAACCTCAAACATGATTATAAATATCCTGACAACCCCAACATTTTGCAGAGCCATTGGTTGTGCACAACAGATTTGGAAATACTCTCAAGCCAAAAGAGAATTCCCTTTCCACCAAGAACGCCCTCAAGTTACGAGAGCAAGATCCTCCACCGGATCAAGGCAGTCAAAGGCGGATATCGCAAGCGAAGGTTCTTCTGCGCTAGCACTCGGAGATCCCTTCGGTGACGTCCGGAGATACGTGACACACGTGTGGATCACCGCTAGAGGAATCCTACACTTGGATTCTACGACGCAACGACTGATCACCGAATCGTGACCGGACACATCAACGAAGAAAGAATTCCAATGAGGTAATTCTTATGCATTAATTAAATTAATTATAATCAACATATGATGATCCTCTTCAAGGGTTCCAAGACTCTTCTTTTTCTTTTCATTCTTCGTTCTATTCCAAAGATTCGGCGTTTTATATCGTGACAGATCTCGGATTGAACGTTGTTTAATGATAAAATTAAAGTTGGGCAAACCCACTAACGCGCTTCCGCTGCGCCCGGAACCTACAAGTGGTATCAGAGCGGTCATATCGTTGGTTATAATTTTTTTTTCGTTGGTGATTTACGCATGTAATAATTTAGTTATTTCAATTAATGTTTAATCGTTCTGAAAATCTGAATCTCGAGATCTAATATTCCTCCCTTGTTTCTCGTTCACCTCACAGAAACAGATTTTTCTTTGAATTTTGATTAAAATAAAATAGAAGAACTCATACGGAGGAGCCAAATGTTTCTGGCCGTATAACACCAGAATACACGGCGTGTATTCGGAAGTACACGTCGTGTAGTCTTGGTTCAATGCATTGAATGATCCGCCAAATCAGGCCGTGTATTGGATTCTTTCTAAGAATTTAAGACACCGTGTGTTGACCAGAAACAGGAGGCACACGGTTTCCAGAATACACGCCGTGTGGTCCAATGAACACGGCGTGTAGTCCCTTCGGGTTGGGGTTGGGTCGTGTACTCTGTACACGGCCTTCCTGGATGGAAACCGTGTAACGTGGAAACTACACGGCGTGTGTCCCAATGTACACGCCGTGTACTCCGAAAATTTCCGAAGTACATTAACATGCCTTATCCATGGGCGTGTACTTTGGATGTACGGTGAAGAAAAGTACACGCCGTGTAGTCGGAACTACACGCCGTGTACTCACCCAAATTACGCAGATTTATTAAAATTTATTATTATATTATACAAACCCTTGAGACATGTACCATGGTGCAGGCGTAAAGCTGAGGCACAACACATGATAGGTGTTTTATATATATGTGTTTAATTTAATATCTGCGTAATAAATTGGAATTCACCAGGTTGCCTCCAAGGTACAAGTTATGTACAAGGATAATTTTAAATGAATTTATTTGTTTAAAATTACGATGGATGAGAATCTCAAGGAAATTCAGAAAATTGATTTAAGATAAAAGGATTGATTAATTAAAGATAATTAATTGATTTGAGCATGATTTATCTTAAACAAGACCGATTAAATAATTGAATGCTAGTTTTATTTATGCGTAAATATCGTTGCATGTATGGATGATCATGAGCTAGACCGAGACCTTTGTATGAGAATGGTTTCTTTTAATTAATTTATTTAAATTAAATTTGTTGGCCTGCGAGCCATCTCCTCATTAATATATAGGGCCTGCGCGCCCAAGGATTTTTTTATGTAAAAACCCTTTTTTACCCCTCAACTGCATGTGAGATAAATGCATATGTAATGGATGGAGCTCCCAAGCTAGTGGAGGCGGCTCAAGTCAGGAGCCAAGGTGAAACCAATCCATGGAGATACAAAGGTGGACAGGTGGAAAGCTGTAGACATGAACCCGAAAGGTTCAAGGTGTTTCTCCCCTAGGTCTTGGCTTAGTTTATCAATCGCTAGATAATATAACCAATAGAAAAGCTCATGATCATACCATTTATTTTATTTCTGTCATTTTCATGGTTTATTTATTGTGGGTGTGTTGTCACGGTCACACAATTAATGAATTAAACGAGCATGCAAGATGGAACTAAAATAAAATTGGCTTATACGTAAATATTATATTAGACATGGTTAATCACTTAAGTATATCCCACTGAATATTAACAAGCATGTAATCAAAGATAATAAAATGGCAATTTACGTATAAGGATAAAATCCCTCAAGATAAATATTAAGTCGGCATAGCCTTCCATAATCTTGGTTAGAATCAAACCATAGTTCAAAGTGCTTGACCAACCCTTGTTGGGGTGCTTTCAATTATCGGGGAATTCTAATTCAAGGTTTTGGGTTGACTTGACTTGGTTCGCATCAAGGGTTGACTGCCACAGCAGGACTTGGTGTGACCAAGAGGCAAAGGTTGAGGAAATCCAAAAGGATTTTAGGATTGGGGAGTCCACTCAGCAGATCAAGGAACTGCGAGTTAATGCAGGTGGCATTTGGAATGCCTACCTAAAACTCTTCAAGTTGCTTGACCAACCCTAGTTGGGGTAATGCGAAGGGCAATATGGATCCTTGCCACTAGAATATTCACGCAACAGAATATTACAAAGTTAATGTGTAAAGACCCGTAAAATTCAAGGGAAATTTTTTTCTTAATTTTCTTTGGAATTTTACAAGAGCGCGGTTTCTGACGGCACCTGATTCCGAGGCCCGGTGTGCCCGGAATCAATTTCCGAAGTTGGGCTTAGGTACGTTCAGTGAACGAATGAGCGGGAATTTCTAACTTTTGAACCGGTGCCCGGAATCGAATTCCGAGGGCACCGATGAAACTGTAGCGCCGGTAAACGCTTAGGAACTCCTGTTCTGGAGTTGCGTTCTTACGAGTGTTGATAATAAAAATTGTGGATGTTTACTTTGTAATTACACTACAATTTTTATTATTTTACTCTAAGTGTTATCTCTTGTTGGAAGTTGGGTAACCACCCAACCTCCCTTGGGAGGTTATGAGGGTGGTGGGGCCCACACGAACCCCACCTCTTCATATCCTCTAAAACCCCTCAACTCCCTCATAAGTTATGATATCTTAAGTTATAACTTTAGACTTAAATAAGGTGAGTTGTGTGTGTGTTTTGAATTTCAAACTCTTGAAATTCTAGTGTGTTGTTGTGTTAATAAAATAAGATAGTCTTATTTTTTTTTGGTGTTTAGTTCTGTCTCCTTGAGAGAGTTGGGAAGGTTCTTCTTGTTTCTTCATCTTCTTCAACCTCGACGAAGAACACGAAGAACGTCGTTCTTCAATGAAGAACTTCTTCGCCGAAGAACACGGTCCTTCCGCGACGCCGTATCCGTGACATGACTTTCTTCTTCCGCGTCATCTCTTCCGCGACGGTTTTCCGCGACGAATGCCATCGACAACGACTCTTCCTCCAACGTCAAAGGAATCGACACCGATATTCCACGACTACGTCAACGTGCGACTATCAAGGTAGGGGTTTTTATATATCATTGAATTCGTTTTATTGATTCTTCATATCTAAAATTCATGATGATGATGACCAAATGAACATGGACATCGTCCCGCACATAAACCATTCTCCTTTTTGTTTTTATTCTTCACGTGTTCTTCGTACGTTCTTCAATGCCAAATATTTATTGACGCTGGAAACACGAAGTTTTGTTGAGCGCAATATACGGATGTGAAGCCCTCGACGCAAGGATCACAATTATGTGATCGTTTAATTTTTTCGGGCTTGGAACGAAGCCGCAATGGCTCGCGGAAGGAGGGGTCCAAATATTTATTGACGCTAGAAACTCAATGTTTTCCTGAGCATGACATACGGACACGAAGATCTCGACCCGAGGATCATGAATATGAATTCGTATCTTTTTTCTGAGTTAAATCGAAGTCGGAATGGAGTGCGGAAGGCGGAGGCCGTTGGTGCAGGTCGTGGGGAGAAGTCGTGTGAGGAAGCAGGTGATGCGGGAGCGGGCGCATCAGGGTTTACGGTGAAGACAGCAGCGGCGCGGCAGGCTGAAGGCAGCCGCGACGGTTCTGGCGAATACAGCGGGTGCGAGAGGCGGTTCTGGAAAATACAGCGGGTGCGAGAGGTTGGCCGCTGGGGTTCGGAGGAGAGGCTGCGTGAAATTGTGATTGAATAAGTTATTAGATTGGAGAGAGAGAGTTTTGGGAAATAAAATAAAGAGACAAAAAGGGATAAGGGAGAGGTGTTTGATTTTGGCGCACAAGGGGGAAAAGGAAGGTGTTTTGATTGTTTTTTTGGAGTTAAGAAAGATATAATTAAATAAACAATTAATAATAACAATAAAATATTGTTATTATTACTTTTGTTGATAAAACACCTTTTCGCCAGCAACTCCTTCGTGCGACCTCGGTTTCACGAATCGTTTGCGGCAGTGTGACCCTGACTTCGAGACGGAATTTATGAGTCCAATATTGGATGTCTTTTTCGGGTTTTTGGGGCTGGTACACGAAGCGCTCTGAAAAATAATAGATTTAATATTATTATTAAATCTTCGACCCACCATAACTCATACGTGCGACGTCCGATTGGCTTGCCGTCAGTGGCGATATAATCCCGTCATTAATACGATCGATTCAAGTCTAATGTTGGATACTAAATTCTAGTTCGTGGTGCGGGGCCATGAAACACCGAATAATAATAATATTATTATTATTACGGGATCATGTATCAGACATATCTCTCTCATACGGTATCGGAATGACGAACCGTCTGTGACATTGCGACACTGGAATTACGACGGATGTTTCAAGACTAATTTTGGATATTTAAGTCGAGGTTGATGCACGGGCCCCACGAGGCCCGATTCACGCATGATGCGGTGAAATGCAACTTTTTCACCGGCTATCCGTTTGGGACCAATGGGTAGTCCATCTCGTGTGTTTTTCCGTATGGATCGCAATGGTGTGACTGGTTTGGTTAACCGGTGTCATTTGAAGTACGACTGGGTTGGATCGAACATGAATCCAACCGGGCCCTCGGAGCGGAAACGCTTATAACTTGAGCTCTGGACGTCCGATTAACGTGCTGTCAGCTTTGTTGTGTTCCTATTAGGAGACGGATCTTTTGGCATACTCCGCCCGAGGTTTTGACGCAGGTGGATTACGGTCGGGTTGGTTTTTCCTTAAAAACCAACCGGGTCCCGGGGACGAAAATGCCAATAACTCTCAGACCGGGCGTCCGATCGACGCACCGTCTGTTGCGTTGAGTTCCTGTTGACGATACAGAACTTTTGGCATCCTTCACCCGAGTTTTGGATACAGTTGAGATACGGCCGGGATTGGTTCGCACACGAAACCAACCGGGCCCCTGGGACGAAAAGGCTAATAACTCACAGACCGGGCGTCCGATCGACGCGCCGTCTGTTGCGTTGAGACCCCTGTGACGAGACGGTCCTTTGAGATACTTCTCTGTGGGACCTTGTGATACTTGGAGTATCGAACAATAGCTCGTGGAGCGGACCCTCTCGGAGACGAGCGTGCGGAGTACGGAGACCGTGTAGCCGGCTGAGACCTGACGACTGCTTGACCGACTCGACTTGGAGTGAGTCGACTAGCCCAGTGGACGGAGCGCCCGGTATTTGGCGGCAGACCCACGGCGGACGGAGCGCCTGGTAGTTGGCAGCAAACCCGCGGTACTCGACTGGAGGAGTACCTCTGTAGTCTATTTGGGTGAGCGCCCGGTATTTGGCGACAGACCCTCAGCAGACGGAGCGCCCGGTAGTTGGCCGCAAACCCGCAGTACTCGACAGGAGGAGTACCTCAACAGTCTTAGGTTAGTGAGCAGTACCTCGGAGTCGTGACAGGACCACTGTACACTCCAGAGACGGATCTCTTCAGCAGTTACGGTTTCGATAATGAAAATCCTGGTTTGATCTGAGTCAATGACCTTTGAGTTTCCTCATGATTGAGATGGGTTACTTGATAACTTAGGTATATGTATGGGCATATACCTGGGTAGTGGTTATCCGTTGATTTCATAATCCTTATGTTTCCTCGTGATTGAGATGAGTTACTTGATAACTTAGGTATAAGTATGGGCATATACCTAAGTAGAGGTTTTCTATTGAGATCTTTTTTGTGGTTATCCTTGTTGATTTTAGTGAGACCTTGAGGGTCTCGGGGTCCCTACTGAGTATCGTTATACTCACCCCTGCACGGGCTATGCCCGCACCTCGTTGTGTTGGTTGCAGACGACGGACAGTGCTGACGGAGGCCGAGTGTTCGAGGACTGGACGGTACCCAGAGGTGGACTACACGACGAGTCAGTATCCGGAGGTGGACTTCACGGTGAGACGACACTCGGAGGAGGTTGACAGGCGAGAGCGTTGTGGAGGCTATCTGTACCTACCCTTCAGGTGGGATTTCCAGTGGACAGCTCGGCGTAGCGGCTTTACCTTTCAGTTGTTGTTTTTCCTTTCAGTTGTACTTTACAGTTGGGCTTGTATTTCCGGCCCCCTTTACTTTCAGCACCTTTTGTTGTACTCATTTTTACTTAGTATATTACTTCCGCTTGTACTCTGTGTGTTTGTTTACTTTTATAAAGGCAATGTCTTCCCAGTTATTGGAATTTATGCCTTTGGTGCTAGTCGCCAGCCCCTGGCCTATGGAAGGCGGGCTTGGGGTAGTCACGACACGGGCCCCGAGGACGGGTCGTGACAAATTGGTATCAGAGGAGTTCGGTTCTACCGCAGAACTCAGGACTCTGATCTTTTTCTATGTGAAGCAATAGTGTTAAGGGTACCGAGTGTGGTCTTCACTTCAGGGAGTCCAGTGTTGGTGCGGCGGCCGACGTATCCGTACACCAGGACCCTGACTACTGATCTCCGACTTTGTACACAAAAACATAGATTGCGTGTGTGTTTCCAAAGATTTAAAGTTAGCTCAAACCAGGTCAACTCACCAGGTATAAGACGATGACCGTGTCGCATCTGTTCAGGATGTCTCTACGCAGACAGTCAGTTGGAGTTCCGAGAGAGTACTCGATGACGGCTCATCGAGCGACGAGGCTCTGGTGCAGGGCCCCTTTTACTATTTTGGCACCCTCGGGTGGTGTACCAGTAGCACCACCACCTGTTGGGCAGCAGATGCCAATGGCTATACTAGAAAACTGTGCACGCTGGCGGAGCGCGTTGCACGAGTTCCAGCAGTAGAGGCCTCAAAAGTTACGAGGCGAGGCAGATTTCCAAACAGCAGAGCAGTGGCTGGAGGCGATTGCTAGAGTTTTCCGCCTAGCTGAGACATCAGTAGAGTGGTTGGTGGACTTCGCCACTAGTGTTTTCCAGTGATTGACCATGAGGATGGTCCGCATAGTTATGAGGCTTCGGTACGTGAACCGATGCCTGAGATAGTGCCTTTGGGTAGTGTGTCAGCTATACATCACTACCTTTTGGTCAGCAGTTACAACCGGCAGTACCGGTAGGTGACACATGTAAGTTTACTGCCTTACATGTGTTCTAACTTCAGATACCCTCATGTTCCGAGGTGAACCTGACTCATAGGCGGCTGAGGACTGGCTTGAGGAGGTGGCCGAGATTTTTCTATAACTTTCACAGTTTCGGCGGGACGACGTGTTGATAACTGAGAATTCATCGAGGCGTACCGAACATATCGGGTACTCGATGGAAGCGTTTCGATCAGTGTAATAGAGGTCGGACCTCTGACCATGGTATGTTTAAGGGCTTCTGAGCCAGCACCTTTTCTCTATGCATTTCTACTTAGGCTAGAGTGCTAGAAGGATCCTTTGTGGTTGAGAATTCTTTGCTGATCGAATACAGCCAGAGAATGTTAGAAGTTTGGAAAGCAAGAAACTGACACCAGTCTCAGAGACTTGGGCATGTAAAATGTTTCAAGAAGAGGAAATGTTAAGGACATATGAATCTGCAGAACAGCAGACATGGAGGCAGAGCTTGGAGAGCAGCTCGTGGTGGTGTACATTTCAACATGTTACCATCACCCGCCTTTGTAGTCCCCGCTAGACTCAGGGAGTTGGAGAGCAGGGAAAGAGGGTAGCTGCTTGCGGTCATGGAGTGCGACAAAAAAAAGGGCTCTAAGGATGATTCGAAGTGCGGAATTTATCTTCTACTAGCTGCCGTAGCCACATGCATCGAAACGAATCATCCCTTCCTTCCGTGAATCTAGTCCCAGACCTAGAGATTCCGGTTAAGCCGTTGACTTGACCCTCACGTCTGGAGATACCTTTGGGAGGAGACTCGATAGTCACACTTACACCGACGGTGTGATCTGACCCTTGAGGCGAGAGTCTCAGTTAGGACCTCTTGGTGGCAGCTTCGAGGCCTTACGACGTTAGTTTGAGTATGTTTTTGGCAATCACTGATCATACTCAAATTGACGATATTAGGCAAAAGTTGGGATGGGTTTTCCTTGGTCGGCGAAAAGGAAACCCTGGGAAGAACAAGATAAACTTGTGCATGGGAGGGTGTAGCCGATCATTCTTGGGTCGGCCAACCTTACCCTCGTGGCAGCAGGAGTTTTGAGTTTCAGTTCTAACCTAAAAAGGGAGACCTTTAGAGTTCGAGGATGGCGACCACGTTCTTATACAGGTCTCACCTCGAAGAGGTTTACGGAGATGTAGCCGAGGCGGTAAGAGATCTCCGAGGTTCAATAGACCTTTCTAGGTCCCCAGCAGGGTAGGCGAGGTGGTTTATCGCTTGACCCATCCACCTCAGTTGCACCAGGTGCACGATAACTTTCACGTAACTCAATTGAGAAGATACGTGCTTGATCCTTCACACATCATCGACCTCAGGGAGTTAGACGTCGATGATAGAGCGACATGCACAGAGGTTCCAGTGGGGATCAAGGATAGACAGGAGCAGATCCTACGAGGATGATCGATTCCTTGGGTGCACTTCCTTCGACAGTACGGGAACCTCAAGGTGAGCACATGGGAGCGGAAGGCTCAGATGCGTACTCTGTACCGCTTTTGTGACCCTAGTTTTTAATGAAGCTTTACGGGGACGTAAATCCCTGAGGTGGGAGTAATGTAAAGACCCGTAAAATTCAAGGGAAATTTTTTTCTTAATTTTCTTTGAATTTTACAAGAGCGCGGTTTCTGACGGCACCTGATTCCGAGGCCCGGTGTGCCCGGAATCAATTTCCGAAGTTGGGATCGGGTACGTTCAGTGAACGAACGAGCGGGAATTTCTAACTTTTGAACCGGTGCCCGGAATCGAATTCCGAGGGCACCGATGAAACCGTAGCACCGGTAAACGCTTAAGAACTCCTGTTCTGGAGTTGCGTTCTTACGAGTGTTGATAATAAAAATTGTGGATGTTTACTTTGTAATTACACTACAATTTTTATTATTTTACTCTAAGTGTTATCTCTTGTTGGAAGTTGGGTAACCACCCAACCTCCCTTGAGAGGTTATGAGGGTGGTGGGGCCCACACGAACCCCACCTCTTCATATCCTCTAAAACCCCTCAACTCCCTCATAAGTTATGATATCTTAAGTTATAACTTTAGACTTAAATAAGGTGAGTTGTGTGTGTGTTTTGAATTTCAAACTCTTGAAATTCAAGTGTGTTGTTGTGTTAATAAAATAAGATAGTCTTATTTTTTTTTGGTGTTTAGTTCTGTCTCCTTGAGAGAGTTGGGAAGGTTCTTCTTGTTTCTTCATCTTCTTCAACCTCGACGAAGAACACGAAGAACGTCGTTCTTCAACGAAGAACTTCTTCGCCGAAGAACACGGTCCTTCCGCGACGCCGTATCCGTGACGTGACTTTCTTCTTCCGCGTCATCTCTTCCGCGACGGCTTTCCGCGACGAACGCCATCGACAACGACTCTTCCTCCAACGTCAAAGGAATCGACATCGATATTCCACGACTACGTCAACGTGCGACTATCAAGGTAGGGGTTTTTATATATCATTGAATTCGTTTTATTGATTCTTCATATCTAAAATTCATGATGATGATGACCAAATGAACATGGACATCGTCCCGCACATAAACCATTCTCCTTTTTGTTTTTATTCTTCACGTGTTCTTCGTACGTTCTTCAATGCCAAATATTTATTGACGCTGGAAACACGAAGTTTTGTTGAGCGCAATATATGGATGTGAAGCCCTCGACGCAAGGATCACAATTATGTGATCGTTTAATTTTTTCGGGCTTGGAACGAAGCCGCAATGGCTCGCAGAAGGAGGGGTCTAAATATTTATCGACGCTGGAAACTCAATGTTTCCCTGAGCGCGACATACGGACACGAAGATCTCGACCCGAGGATCATGAATATGCATTCGTATCTTTTTTCTGAGTTAAATCGAAGTCGGAATGGAGTGCGGAAGGCGAAGGCCGTTGGTGCAGGTCGTGGGGAGAAGTCGTGTGAGGAAGCAGGTGATGCGGGAGCGGGCGCATCAGGGTTTACGGTGAAGACAGCAGCGGCACGGCAGGCTGAAGGCAGCCGCGACGGTTCTGGCGAATACAGCGGGTGCGAGAGGCGGTTCTGGCAAATACAGCGGGTGCGAGAGTTTGGCCGCTGGGGTTCGGAGGAGAGGCTGCGTGAAATTGTGATTGAATAAGTTATTAGATTGGAGAGAGAGAGTTTTGGGAAATAAAATAAAGAGACAAAAAGGGATAAGGGAGAGGTGTTTGATTTTGGCGCACAAGGGGGAAAAGGAAGGTGTTATAATTGTTTTTTTTGGAGTTAAGAAAGATATAATTAAATAAACAATTAATAATAACAATAAAATATTGTTATTATTACTTTTGTTGATAAAACACCTTTTCGCCAACAACTCCTTCGTGCGACCTAGGTTTCACGAATCGTTTGCGGCAGTGTGACCCTGACTTCGAGACGGAATTTATGAGTCCAATATTGGATGTCTTTTTCGGGTTTTTGGGTCTGGTACACGAAGCGCTCCGAAAAATAATAGATTTAATATTATTATTAAATCTTCGACCCACCATAACTCATACGTGCGACGTCCGATTGGCTTGCCGTCAGTGGCGATATAATCCCGTCATTAATACGATCGATTCAAGTCTAATGTTGGATACTAAATTATAGTTCGTGGTGCGGGGCCACGAAACACCGAATAATAATATTATTATTATTATTACGGGATCATGTATCAGACATATCTCTCTCATACGGTATCGGAATGACGAACCGTCTGTGACGTTGCGACACTGGAATTACGACGGATGTTTCAAGACTAATTTTGGATATTTAAGTCGAGGTTGATGCACGGGCCCCACGAGGCCCGGTTCGCGCATGATGCGGTGAAATGCAACTTTTTCACCGGCTATCCGTTTGGGACCAATGGGTAGTCCATCTCGTGTGTTTTTCCGTATGGATCGCAATGGTGTGACTGGTTTGGTTAACCAGTGTCATTTGAAGTACGACTGGGTTGGATCGAACATGAATCCAACCGGGCCCTCGGAGCGGAAATGCTTATAACTTGAGCTCTGGACGTCCGATTAACGTGCCGCCAGCTTTTTTGTCTTCCTCTTAGGAGACGGATCTTTTGGCATACTCCGCCCGAGGTTTTGACGCAGGTGGAGTACGGCCGGGTTGGTTTTGCCTTAAAAACCAACCGGGCCCCGGGGACGAAAATGCCAATAACTCTCAGACCGGGCGTCCGATCGACGCACCGTCTGTTGCGTTGAGTTCTTGTTGACGATACGGAACTTTTGGCATCCTTGGCCCGAGTTTTGGATACAGTTGAGATACGGACAGGATTGGTTCGCACACGAAACCAACCGGGCCCCTGGGACGAAAAGGCTAATAACTCACAGACCGGGCGTCCGATCGACGCGCCGTCTGTTGCGTTGAGACCCCTGTGACGAGACGGTCCTTTGAGATACTTCTCTGTGGGACCTTGTGATACTTGAAGTATCGAACAGTAGCTCGTGGAGCGGACCCTCTTGGAGACGAGCGTGCGGAGTACGGAGACCGTGTAGCCGGCTGAGACCTGACGACTGCTTGACCGACTCGACTTGGAGTGAGTCGACTAGCCCAGTGGACGGAGCGCCCGGTATTTGGCGGCAGACCCACGGCGGACGGAGCGCCTGGTAGTTGGCAGCAAACCCGCGGTACTCGACTGGAGGAGTACCTCTGTAGGCTATTTGGGTGAGCGCCCGGTATTTGGTGACAGACCCTCAGCGGACGGAGCGCCCGGTAGTTGGCCGCAAACCCGCAGTACTCGACAGGAGGAGTACCTCAGCAGTCTTAGGTTAGTGAGCAGTACCTCGGAGTCGTGACAGGACCACTGTACACTCCAGAGACGGATCTCTTCAGCAGTTACGGTTTCGATAATGAAAATCCTGGTTTGAGCTGATTCAATGACCTTTGAGTTTCCTCATGATTGAGATGGGTTACTTGATAACTTAGGTATATGTATGGGCATATACCTGGGTAGTGGTTATCCGTTGATTTCATAATCCTTATGTTTCCTCGTGATTGAGATGAGTTACTTGATAACTTAGGTATAAGTATGGGCATATACCTAAGTAGAGGTTTTCTATTGAGATCTTTTTTGTGGTTATCCTTGTTGATTTTAGTGAGACCTTGAGGGTCTCGGGGTCCCTACTGAGTATCGTTATACTCACCCCTGCACGGGCTATGCCCGCACCTCGTTGTGTTGGTTGCAGACGACGGACAGTGCTGACGGAGGCCGAGTGTTCGAGGACTGGACAGTACCCAGAGGTGGACTACACGACGAGTCAGTATCCGGAGGTGGACTTCACGGTGAGACGACACTCGGAGGAGGTTGACGGGCGAGAGCGTTGTGGAGGCTATCTGTACCTACCCTTCAGGTGGGATTTCCAGTGGACAGCTCGGCGTAGCGGCTTTACCTTTCAGTTGTACTTTACAGTTGGGCTTGTATTTCCGGCCCCCTTTACTTTCAGCACCTTTTGTTGTACTCATTTTTACTTAGTATATTACTTCCTCTTGTACTCTGTGTGTTTGTTTACTTTTATAAAGGCAATGTCTTCCCAGTTATCGGAATTTATGCCTTTGGTGCTAGTCGCCAGCCCCTGGCCTATGGAAGGCGGGCTTGGGGTAGTCACGACACGGGCCCCGAGGACGGGTCGTGACATAATGGTGAGGGCTATTGGATTTCGATAAAATAGTGGGAGACTAATAAGTATTAATTTATTTGTCTCAATTTTATAATAAAGTAATAAACCTTTGCTCATCTTAATTTGTAGAAACGATAATAAAATGACTTCAAACATATCATTGCGCACCATACTCAAGAAAGAAAACCTTCTTATCGGCACCAATTTCCAAGAGTGGCAGAGGCGTTTACGCGTCGTCCTTCGCCACGAAAGGAAATTATATGTGCTGGAAGAGCCTATTCCAGTTGCGCCTAGGAAAGAGGCTAGTGATGAGGAATTATCTCTCTACATGAAACACATGGATGATGCCACAGATGTCCAGTGTTTCATGCTATCGGCCATGTCTAATGGGCTCTTGAAGCAACATGAAAACATGGATGCGTATAGCATGATGTCTCACCTTAAAGATCTCTACCAAGAGAAGGCGAGATAGGAGAGGTATGAGATCTCCAATGCTTTGTTTACCATGAAGCTTGGGGAGTCTGCGCCAGCTGGGCCTCATGTAGTCAAGCTTATTTTCTACATTGAATGCTTGGACATCTTAGGGATTAAATTCCCGGATGAGTTGCGTACAGATCTCATCCTATCATCACTGCCCAAGACCTTCTCTAGCTTCATTGTTAACTATAACATGAGCGGAAATGAGAAGAGTCTATCAGAGCTTCTGACCTTGATTCACCAGGTAGATAAGGACATGGGGCGTGACAAACCCACGGTCCTTATGGTGAACAAGAAAAGGAAGGACAAGGCAAAGGGGCCAAAGACTTATAAACAGTCTGAAGCCCCCGAGAACCGTCCCTCCAAGAAGGGGAAGATCCAGAGGCAGGGAAAGGAATGGGAGGCAGTGTGTTTTTCATGTGGCAAGCAGGGCCATTGGAGAGGAATTGCACCCAGAAGCGTGGGGACGCTAAAGGTGCGTTCGTTATTGAGTGCAATCTTTCTATTTCTACACATTGGGTATTAGATACAGCTTGTGGGACTCAAATCTTTATTCAAAGGCAGGAACCAAGTAGATTTAGAAAGATCGCCAGAGGAGAGGTGGATCTTTGAGCTGCCAATGGCGTAAGGCTGGCTGCAATGGCTATTGGCGACTATCACCTCTCATTGCCAACTGTCATGATTTTGGTTTTACAAAACTGTTATTTTGTGCCTACTGTTACCAAGAACATAATTTATGTATCTTGTTTGGATATGGATGGATTTATTTTCAAGTTTGGAAATAAGGGTTGTCTCTTTTATAAGAACAATGTATGTTATGGTATGGCACATTTGAATAATGGTTTGTATGTATTAAATTACGAAAACCAAGTATTGGCAATCGATAACGAAACAAACTCAGATGACTCATACATCACCCAGTTATGGCATCACCGCCTTGGTCATGTGAACGAGAAGCGCTTGAAAAAGATATGCCAAGATGGATATTTAGACTCTACTGAGCTAAAACCACTTGATAGATGTCACGCTTGTTTACAAGGAAAAATGACCAAGCCGCCTTTTAGTGGACAAGGTGAAAGGGCCACAGAGCTTCTAGGATTGGTACACACAGATGTGTGTGGACCATTTCCAGTAGAATCTAGAGGTGGATATTCTTACTTTATTACTTTTACTGATGATTTGAGTAGATATGGATATGTCTACTTAATGCGGTATAAGTCAGAGTCCTTAGAGAAATTTAAGGAATTCAAGAACGAAGTAGAGAATCAACTTGGTAAGAAGATAAAGAAGCTTCGATCGGATTGAGGTGGAGAATATCTGAACCAAGAGTTCATCGATCTTCTACGGGAGTCTGGGATTCTATCTCAGCTCACTCCTCCTTATACACCACAGTGGAATGGTGTTAGTGAAAGGAGGAACGACACCTTGTTGGACATGGTGAGGTCGATGATGAGTCATGCGGATCTTCCATTATCCTTTTGGGGATATGCATTACAAACTGCAGCATACACATTAAACAGAGTACCAACTAAGGCGGAAAATGGAATTCCATTCGAGTTATGGAATGGAAGGAAACCCACTTTGTCACACACAAGTGTATGGGGATGCGAGGCGTTTGTTAAGGCCTTCTCAGGAAACAAACTAGCACCCCGGGGCACGAAGTGTATCTTTATAGGATATCCCAAGGAAATGAATGGATATTACCTATATAACCCCCAAGACAAGAAAATGACTGTCGCTAGACAAGCCATCTTTCTTGAGAGGGAGCACATCCTTAAGAAGGATAGATGGAGCAAGATTGACTTCGACGAAGTTGATAATCAAGATACACAGGAGTTGGTATAGGAACAAGTTCCATAGGTCCCTGTGGAAGAGTTTCCAGAAACACAAGTACTGCGTAGGAGCTCAAGAGAAGTAAGGGAACCAGAGAGATTTGGTTTCCTAGTCACCGAGGATGGTGAATCATTATTGTTGGACAACGATGAACCTATCTCCTACAAGGAAGCAGTCGAAAGCTCAGAAGCTGCAAGATGGATAGAAGCTATGAATTCTGAGATGGATTCCATGTATCAGAACCAAGTTTGGGTTCTGGTCGATGAGCCAGTTGATGTAAAGCCTGTTGGATGCAAATGGGTATTCAAAAGAAATATGGACATGGATGGTCAAGTTAGCACCTATAAAGCAAGGCTAGTGGCTAAAGGATTCAGACAACATCAAGGAATTGACTATGATGAAACCTTGTCGCCAGTTTCCATGTTTAAATCCATAAGAATCATACTTGCCATAATAGCTTACCATGACTACGATATTTGGCAGATGGATGTCAAAACCGCATTCCTTAACGGGAACCTTCAGGAAGATGTCTATATGACACAACCAGAAGGGTTTGTGACACGAGGTGAAGCCAAACGGGTTTGTAAGTTGCAGAAATCCATTTATGGATTGAAGCAAGCATCCAGGTCATGGAACATTCGATTTGATGAATCCATAAAGGAATTTGGTTTCATTAAGAACGAATGTGAGCCATGTGTTTATAAGTGGTTTAATGGGAATGTGATCGTCATCCTAGTGGTATATGTTGATGACATATTGCTTATTGGAAATGACCTACCAGCCTTACAGTCAGTTAAGGACTGGCTGAACAAGTGTTTCTCCATGAAGGACTTAGGAGAAGCAACCTACATTCTAGGGATCAAGATCATTCGTGATAGATCCAAGAGGCTGCTTGGACTAAGTCAGGGTACATACATTGACCAGATACTAAAGAGATTTAGTATGAAAAAAATCCAAGAGGGGATTGGTTCCAGTGTCACATGGCTTACATCTTTCTAAGAAAATGTGTCCCCAGACAGAACAGGAGAAAGATAGGATGAGCAGGATCCCATACGCTTCAGCTATAGGATCCATCATGTATGCCATGTTATGTACCAGGCTTGATGTTGCCTATGAACTGAGCATGGTAGGTAGATATCAAGCAGATCCAGGAGAACAACATTGGACTGCTGTTAAGAATATCGTTAAGTATCTGAGAAGAACTAAGGATATGTTCCTGGTATATGGAGGAGACAAGGAGATTGTCATCCGAGGGTATGTTGATGCTAGTTTTCAAACAAATCAGAATGATCTGAAGTCACAATCTGGATATGTTTTCTGTTTCAATGGAGGAGCTGTGAGCTGGAAGAGTTCAAAGCAGCCAATTATCGCCGATTCTACAGCAGAGTCCGAGTATATAGCGGCTTCTGATGCAGCCAAAGAATCCATTTGGATTCGGAACTTTGTCCAGGAGCTTGATGTGGTGCCTAACAGTAAAGATCCAATTACATTGTATTGTGCTAATACTGCAGCGGTGACTCTTGCAAAAGAACCAAGGTCACATCAACGGACAAAGCACATACTCCAGAAGTATCACCTCTTGAGGGATTTCTTTCAAAGTGGTGAAGTTGCAGTGAGCAGAGTATCCACAGAAGAGAACGTGGTGGACCCCATGACTAAAGACCTATCTCAGCAGAAGCATGAATATCATGTGAGAGCTAGCGGGTTAAAGGTTGTTAGCAGTTGGCTCTAGTCCAAGTGGGAGTCTGTTGGAGTTGGTGGTCTAGAACCAACTACTTTGTACTTTATTCATTAAATAAAAGCCTTATCACATCTTGATTGTTCTTCTGTGTGACATGTCATGGGATAATGTCCTAAGGACAGCTGTTGCATTAAAGGGTCGTAGCGGATCCCTGCTATGATGAGAACCCGGAAGTGCCATAACACTGTTATTGAATGTATGTTCTATGGCCGGATGATATTATTTGAGGGACACAAATAATACAGGTCATTAGGGGTGAGGACTCATAAAACTTTGAGGCACCTTCTTGTGGTGTGTGCCCTTGGTAATATCCAGGAGGATATTATGAGAACGAGACCCGCCAGTAGGAAATCCACATTTCATAGTGTCATTGAATGTTCCTATCTACAGACGTGTGTATTGATCCTTAGACTTTAAGATTATTATTAATGGGTATTAAAACTCGCGAACTTAGATGTATTGATGAAAACTGTGACGACACACTGTTCGCAGTGAGGTAGGATACGTTGGGTGCATCACGAGTAATACCGCATTAATAGATAATGCGAGAACGGATTTTTCCCTTCCGTTCCATAACGGAAGTAGATATATTAGGCCCTTTGATGGAATTGATATAGCCTAAATAAATCCATGGCCATGGTAAGGTATGGGTAAGTTCAATTCCAGGAAGTCAAAGAAAGAATAATCAAGCACATGGGTTGATGGCACTAGCATGCAACCCGCTTGATTGGAGATATCGAGACAAAGGGATTATATTACACGGTAAGCGTTCATAGGAGGTAACATGTCATTGCGGCGTTAACTTATTTCTCTATGGGTTCCTTGGCGTGTTGCTAGATGCTAACCTTGGACTTTAGGCATGATTAGCCTAATGCCACTGAGAAAGAGGCCTATAGGGTCACACACTAAGTGTGTCCATGTATCTCAGTTAAATATTAATTTAACAAGTTAAATAAATATTATTCCCGACTGTGGTTTAATAATTATTTAAGGATGTCTGATCACATTTATTTTGACACTAGTTATTCGAGAGAATTTATTGTGGACGAAATAATATATTTATTAGCGAGTAATGTAGTTAAATTTATTTAAGAAATAAATAGTCATTACTCAAGGTCTAATAAATGTGGTGGAGAAAAATGGAAAATAAAAGTACACTCCATGTATATTAAATATACACGCCATGTAGTTTTATGAAAAACAAGTACACACCGTGTATTAATTATTACATGCCGTGTATTTTGTCCAGTTGGGATTTTGAGGATTTAATATTGTTTTATTAAATGATATTTATTATAATCAGTGTGGGCGCATGTCAAGGAATTAATAATTCGACATGGGGGGGTTTTCAATAAGAGTTAATGAAATAAATAAAATGCGTAACACGTTTATTTATTGTCATAATTCTATTAACCTCAAACATGATTATAAATATCCTCACAACCCCAAAATTTTGCAGAGCCATTGGTTATGCACAACGGATTTGGAAATACTCTCAAGCCAAGAGAGAATTCCCTTTCCACCAAGAACGCCCTCAAGTTACGAGAGCAAGATCCTCCACCAGATCAAGGAGATCAAAGGTGGATATCGCAAGCGAAGGTTCTTCCGCACTAGCACTCGGAGATCCCTTCGGTGACGTCCGGAGATATGTGACACACATGTGGATCACCACTAGAGGAATCCTACACTTGGATTCTACGACGCAACGACGGATCACCGAATCGTGACCAGACACATCAACGAAGAAAGAATTCCAACGAGGTAATTCTTATGCATTAATTAAATTAATTATAATCAACATATGATGATCCTCCTCAAGGGTTCCGGGACTCTTCTTTTTCTTTTCGTTCTTCGTTCTATTCTGAAGATTCGGCGTTTTATATCGTGACGGATCTCAGATTGAACATTGTTTAACGTTAAAATTAATGTTGGGCAAACCCACTAATGCGCTTCCGCTGCGCCCGGAACCTACAGCTTTCTCTCCCTCTATGACTTTTCCAATGAGATCCATGGGGTTGACGTTTTCCACGTTCACTAATGCATACCATATAGGGGGCGGTGTACCCAGTTTCGAATGGTAGGAAATATTTATACATGCTTTTCTTGGATTTTATCTTTCCATCCTATGGTATTATTTTGTTTTTTTGGTGATGATTAACTCGATGGGATCCCTGGTCTGACCTCATAATGAACCTTTGTCTCTGGGGGTACAAACCTTGAGAAGGGGTGGAACATGTGACTCTTCTTCCCATCATTCTTCCTTGATGAGATAATAAAAATGTCTACTATATAGAGGCTTGTGGTAAAAATTCCCTAAACACTATGGGATGGGGTTGTTACCATTCTTCCGTTGATGCGTTATAGCCTGGATTTGTCTGTCCTATATGGTTATTTTCACATGAAAACTCATACAGACCTATGGGTTGGGTTTATTCACACATCGCGGCGGTAGCCACTGCTATTGCCACCTTTTCAATTTCACATACTCTTACACATGTGTGAGACGATTATGGAATTGGGCCATCACAGAGTCTATGGTCTATTAAATACATGAGAACTTCTT
This sequence comes from Viscum album, assembly GCA_963277665.1. Classification (NCBI taxonomy): domain Eukaryota; kingdom Viridiplantae; phylum Streptophyta; class Magnoliopsida; order Santalales; family Viscaceae; genus Viscum; species Viscum album. Next base: position 838,731,884 of record OY728126.1, on the reverse strand, counting down.
ACCGGTTGGCTTCCCTTAGGCGGGAAGCCTATTGGATGTTCTTGATTTCCTAACCCATTATATTTTTGATGGCTTGATCTCTTTAGTCCTGATGCTTTTGAGACTTACTTTGGGCTAGTTTTTGTTGAGTATCCCATGTTTCCTGATCAAGGGTTTTATTTGATTGCTGCCATTGGGTGATGACATTGCAAGATGTCATTTTCAATGGGGTTTACTATATGGGACGTGTGGTGAAGTGTAGAGATCCATGTTCTCTCCATCCCCAAATATGAACTCCAGTCGACACATCGCTAAAGAGGTGACACAAATTGGGTATGAATGGATGGATTCTAGTTCATGTTTCTCTTTCACCTTTTTAATCGTGGATGATCTATGGACGGAAGGGCTTCCATGTTTATTACATGGAGAATCTACCCTCACATGTTGACATTGTCCGTATACCATTCATAGGGTAGGAATTTTTCTTTTTATCTTAAGAAGAGTCGTACATATATTGAGTAGAATTTCATGTATACATTCCCAAGACAACTCTCCTAGTATTTTGAAGTGAGAAGTGGTGATAGTCCAATACATGGCTGGTATATTATCCTTATCTAGTTTTCTTCTCACAAGAAACATATCTTGTTATTGTTCTTCCAGGGGATCGTCTACTTGATATGCCCAACTTGGCTATTTCATAATAATTTTTCTCCAAGGAACCGGGCTGGTGGGAGCCTCATTGATATGTGAACAATGTAGGGGTGGACTAGGAGATGAGCGTGGCCCTAGGCAATCCTCTGGTTGAGAGAGGATATCACTCATTATAAATGGAGAACATGATATGTGTAAATCCTTTTCAAGAACCATAACATAAGAGGTATTTCTCATATTTATTCTGGTAAGGGAAGGGACTTCACGTTGGTATGGAGTTTTGTTGTGGGGAGGAACTTCACTATTGGTTCTACATTGTAGAGGGCTACTATTGCAACTCGATACCCGAATATAGGAAATGTCTTCATGGTGTATACCCTGGGGGAAACTTCAGGGTCGGCTATAGTGACATGAGGACCTTCTTGCTGCTCGATTTTAGTGAGGGTAGGACCTTCTCAATCACTAATCTGATGAAGATGACTACTATCATGGATTGGTACCTAGATGTAGGGATAATTTCTACAGCGCACATCCAAGGGAGGCCCTTTAGGATGTACTATAATGAGAGGAGTAACTTCTTGTAGCTTGATGTTACTAAGGGTAGGGACATCATAGAAACTTACATTACAGGGAGGTCCTTCACAATGACTGTCATCATGCTGAGGACTACCATATTAACTTTATGTCCAACTACCGGGAGATGCATACATATATCATATTCCCTGGGGAAGACCATTAGGGAGGGTGAAATAAAGGGGAGGAACTTCTTGCTATCAGATATTCAGGTTGAGCGGAGGGATACCCTGATTCACATCCGGAGATATCTCTCGTTATTGATCATTCCATGCCCATGGAGTGATCCCCTGGGGGTGCTCTATGGAAGACATTAAGAGCTTCTAATCGAGACATTTTGGGGAGGGACTTCACAACTTCTACGTCCCCTTCCATAACATGGTAATGGACTGACAGGGTCTTGAGCCTTTATTGATATACGTTAGAGGGCGTTAATAACCCTTGCATCAAGAAGAGAAGGATTATGTATGTTCTCATCAATTTCTAGTTGACTTTAGTCCATTTTATTTTTGAGCACTTTCTTGTGGGTAACCGAGGCCATATTTTATTGGTAACAACCTTAATATACATGTCCCTTTGTTGTTGGGTCTCATGATGTCGCCAAGATATGATGATAGGAATCTTGAGCTTTAGCAGAGATATATTCTTTCACGGGAGCAGCCACCATGTTGGAACAACATCCCTTAGATGGAATGGGTGTTTTTTCCCATTCTGGTTGTCTGTGTATCGCGGGATATTGCCATCGACCCTCTTAGACAACAGTAGGAATTAATGACTACTCCATAGTGACTGGATCATTTTGTGAGTATGTCATTATTTTCGAGGGAACTGAGTCATGGGACTGATTTCTCAGCTTGGTTGTCGATGCAATAATATCATGGCATGTTTGGATGATATGATCTGGGATCAACGTATGATCTTCCAAAATTTTTAGGATTTGTTGAGATACATCTTTGTTTGGAATAGTTAGGAAGGAACATTTTGATATCAGAGCTTGAGTTTGTACCTAATCTAGTCCTCCATGAGTGGATAATAGATACTGGAAGTTCTCCTATGCCAGGACAGAGTAATGAGTCTGTCGCCGGTTGTCTTCTCAAGTTTCCACCGTATTTGACTATTTTTTTTATATTCAAAAGCATAGATTTTCAACTGCCCACATTTCTCTGTATTTGTCTCATGGGATTTCTATGCATCTGTAGGAATTTGACTTTGATCATTTTTTTCCTCCCAATTTGGATGGCGGGTTTTAAATATATTATCAGGTATTTGTTCTTGAGAATAGTTGGTTTTCGTACTATTTAGATGATGAGATTCTTGTGTATCAACAGATATCTATGTCTGATTGTAGTTTGTTACTCTGTCTGCGCAGTAGGACCATTGAGAACTAAAAGGAATGTGCTGGTGCTTGTATTGTGCCACCTTATATCAGTGGGGGGATTGAGTGGAGGGGGTATAGTCATATGTCTTTTCGTTGAATGCTGCAATGTTAGTATGATAGAGTTTCTCCTCAAGAAATAGGGTGATAGTGTGTTTCTGATTATATATACTCCACCCTTGGTAGACTGAATGAGGGGCCCAGGTCTTCTGAACATTAGTAGAATCCCTCAGCATAAGGTCCACTTCAGTGGCAGGAGTTCTGGTTCTTCGGTGTCGATGGTGACAATCTCCAGTGGGGTCCATTATTACGACCCCTGCGCAGTTGAGATGAAGTTGTTAGCATCAGCTTCATCTTCTCGTAAAATAACGGAGGTACTCATTGTCACATTATGAAGATAGGCTCCCGAAACGGTTTGAGATGACCAATGGGTCTACCTCATGATGGGTTGACAGCCTTGGATGAGGAGACGGATGCAGAGTCTTTGCAGACTAGAGGGCCTGTCTTCTGGCCTCCACCATTGGGATTTTACAATTTATGTGTACTCTTTTATTAGTGTGCTGGATACACAGTGTTGAAGACATTGGGTAGGCGAGGGGTCCATTTCTTCATTAGGTCCCCGACCACATGTGGGATCGTAGATGTGTGTGTATTCATTGTTTATCGAGATGTCATCTGGATCAAATGTTTCTCGTCTGGAACCTTCAACATACATATATGACATATAGACCACAAAACGACATCAAAGTATCATTTTTTAAAGATATGTCTATCTGACGATTAAACATGGCCCCCTTCTCCTCTCTTTTTTTTTGTTGTGGGGTGAAGGGGTTTGGTGGGGTAAGACCACCACCTTGGTTAAAATCCACGTCGAGTTCACCATATTTGTTTTTCCTCTGAGGTGGTGCATTTTCACATACATGGGTGAACAAAATTGTCTAACATGAAACATCCTTTTGCCAATTATCATTAGGGTAGAACCATTACCTTGGTTAAAAATTCACGTCGAGTTCACCATTTTAGTTTCTTCTCTAAGGCTGCACATTTTGGGTGATGAGAAAATGGTCTGATAAGAATCATCACTCATCACATTTTCTAGAGATGATATCTTGTCAAATTCACCATTTCTTTTGTTTCGACCCATTATGTGTCATTATCCCATACATAAGGTTTGTATAAACTCCGCGAGGACTAGGTAATTTTCCCATTTCTGTATTACGAAGGAGATACAACATCCATATGGTCCAAACTGGAAATTTCATGGGGTCAAGTACTTGTGCACTCAGTCATCCACAGATATAATTTCCTCGGATGGTCACCAAAAAGTTTATTTTTGGAGCAAAAAACACAAAACAACCCCGGTATCCATGAATCATGGACCTTTATTCCAATGGTAGGTGCTCATGGATTGATGATACATCCAACGACACTTAAGCACTCCATTCCTCGAGAAGATGGAAATTCAGGCTCACTACACCCTTTTGGGGGAGGATTATTTCATATTATGAGAATCACTTATAGATTTAAGTGATGTTTGTATGTTCGTGAATCCAAGGTTCATTAAAAATGAGTGTGTCTATGGGATACTGCTAGTTTTCAGGATCATCATAGGAATACATAGATTTGATGCTAAAAAGGCTATGCTTACCTAAGCCATGAAATAAGGTGCTATAGAGTTTATCATCATCCAAGGGGGATGAAAGGTGACTTGATGTAGGGATCAAACCCATAAGAATGGTTAAATATGTAATATCAGGAGGGGAATCAGAACCCACGTAGTTCAGAGCTGCTGGGGGTTACGCATATAAGCTTCCCATTTAAGAGGAAATGATTGAGAGAAGCCTTTTGGATAGAAACCCATTTGAGATCAGTCCATCAAATAGGAATCCTACGTATCCTAGTTTGAGTAGGAATCTTAGTTCTCATAGTTTAAAATTTTGTGGATGTTATAATCATCACAGATCTCTAAGCTTACGTGAGTCATGATCGGTGTGAGAATCAGGAGGATGTGAGAGATCCAACCAACCACATGCATTTTCTCCTGTTAGTGGAACAGGGTGAGGCTATGACGGACAAGGACGAGGTGACGATGGGCGAGGGTACAGAGCGATGAACATTTCAATGGGAAATGACATTAAAGGTCAGGAAAATTGGCCTCAGAATATTGGGGACATACCTCTGTGGGAGTTCCCCAGAATGTGTTCGGGGGAGGGGAGGAGTGTCATCCTCATAAAAAGGGGAAACGAACATAACCCCTTTGACTGATCACCTTTACGTATTGAATGGAAAAGCAGGTGATCACCCTTAAACCCTAGAATGAGGAGGTTTGCGTTCAAATCCTAGGGTTAGAAAACAGGTTACCATGAGAATGTTTAACTATAGACATTATTGGAGCCCGAACTATTTTAGGGAGAGCCTTCGTGACTCCGCTTACCATGGGTATGTAGACTCAAAGGGGCATGCTGATGTGCCTGATGGCCTGATCATACAAGTCAAGTGGCTTTTTAGGATGCATTGGCATGATACTGGGGGACTGGTTCATAGAGAGACTATGGAGGACAGAATGAAAATAGAGGTGGGATATTGGAACTGGAGGAGAGAATACCCGAAAACACCCCATTCCACATACTGTTTTCTTATGAGGGATGGGGGAAGCTCTACATACTATAGTGGCATGTGGGAAGAGGGGTCCTCCACCTACCAACATTGTATGTGGGCATGGGTATAGACCCCCATGCACCACATTGTTACGCGGTCTTCCACACCACTTTGGGATTCATTTGGGTACTGATACAATTCCCTGTGCCGTGTGAAATTCGCATAGCTATACACTACGTGGAACACCATAATGAAGGAGGGTCCAGGCAGAATATAATTTATGGGGAGTTAATCCGTGAGAAATATGTGTACTGTAGCTTCACCAATCGGGTTCAAAGTTCTATTATTACTGTTATGTTCCCGAATTTTATGGTTTGCGGCTAGCTTTACATGAGGTGAGTGAGATTCAAAATTTAGGATTAACCAATGATTGAAGACTAAAGCTGAATTCTTCTTTGAATTCATTCTTCCAACATCTGGGGTCCCCTTAACGCTTTATTCATCCTTATTTTTCTCAATTGTTTTTTTAATTTTATAGATCACTGGGGAAATCATATTTATTGGCATGCTGCACCATTTTCCTAGGCCCATGAAGAGATATCCTGAACCATGGAAGACTTGGTCAACTGAGTTTCTGGAGACAAGGGTTCACTATCATGGTTCACGGAACCCAGCTTGTTTACTTCATCTATGAGCTGATGAGTTCACGAGACTCTATGCGGATGGCCTCCATGCACATGATTCCTTCAGCGATGCGACTCATATTCCACTACACTCGCTGGCCATTACTCTGTGGGCCAGCGCCTCACGGATTGTTCTGCGTACTAGGGTTCGGGATCCAGGAGGTCCACAATCCCTTCCCGGTGCTAGTACATGGGCACATAAAATCATTTGAAAACATGAATTCCTTCATCTTTCTTCTAAAATTTGTAACTCAATTTGAGTCCATTCACCTTTTTACACTTTTTGGATCACTTTCGTCCTTCTAAAAAGGTATTTTGGGTGTATTTTCTTCCCCTGGTGAACTTTTTAGGACCCTACAGTGTTAAATATATATGTTTTTATTTACATATGCTTCTGTGTGTGTATATATATATATAGGATTTATATATATATTTCTATTAAATGTATATGTATGTATATATATATATATATGTTTGGGTGTATATATGAGTATATATATATATATATATGTATTGTTTTTCAATATATATAAAAATATTTAATAAGGAATTTTATTTAATGTATGATTAAATGTGTTTAAGTAGATGAGATAAAAATAATGAAAGTTTTAATGAAATAAATGCTTGATTTATGGAGGGCCTTGGGGGAGCACTGCATAGTAAGGTGGAGTGAGGAAATAAATGTCCACCACGTGTATTAAAATTATTATATAATTGATGACATTAATTGGTTTAAATAAAATGAGATATTAATATTATAAATTTTCTTGAGGGGGGTGTGCATGGGAGAAAGCCAACCAATTTTCATGCCTATCCTCCTCCCAACGTCACCCTCCCCATTCTCACCTCCTCCCTCTAATATTTTTTATTTTATTTTCATAATTTATTTCTATTGACCTCACCTATTTTGATAATCCCAATTATTCTTTCACATACTTTGATAATCCCAATTATTGCTTATCTATATTCTAATTTTTTCAATCTATGATATTCTATTATCAAGACGATAATAATATTAAAATAATCCTTGAAATATGTTAATCAATGTTTATCTTTGTTTATATATGTTTTGAAGTTATTCTAGTCAAATCGGATATGTTTTGCATAAAACATATAAGTGTTAGTCACTGATCTGCATATAGCTACTGATACAAAGCTACCAGTACTTAGTCTACCGATAGACAGAGTCATCGATAAGCTAAGGTCACCAATACACAGAGCTACCGATATGTACAAGTCCACCAGTAAGCATAGAACATGTATTTTGATAGTACAGGATGGAGTTACTGATGTCCATAAGTCTACCGATACACATAATCACTAGAACTAACCAAGAGGGACCGATACAAAGTAGAGCTACCGATAGACCGAGTTACCGATAGACCAAGAGTTACCGATAGACCGAGTCACTGATAGAACATGGTCACCGATACAGATAGCTACCGATAGAACTAGTCTACCGATCTATTGATAGAGTAAGTCTACCGATATATATAGATCTACTGATACACAGAGTAAGAGATACCGATACAAGTGCAAAAATCTACCGATACAATTTCAAAGAACTACCGATGGAAGGGAACTGCTACACAAAGTCCACCGTAGACATCTACCAAAATAAGGCTACTAATGATTAATGAACCAGTCAAACTCTATATTCTCAATACTATTTGTTTATTAAGATAATGGTTACATTTGATGTTTTTAATGTAGTTAATGTTATTTAATGATATCTTTTGGCATGTTAGGGAACCGTACCTAGTACCCATGCAGAAAGTAATCATTCCTTTTTGCTGAAGCTGAAAACTATAAAAGAGAAGATAAAGACCTAGGTGAAATGAGAGTAGTGAAAAAAATATCGAATGAAAGAGCAATAATCAAGGAACTACGAAGGCACATGAATGGTGAAAAAGAAAAAGTCTCAACATCATCTAAACATTGTGCATTCACACAAGGCTACATCCACACTCCAAGAACACTGGACATACACAAAGCCACTCATTCCTGAGAAGAACACAAGTTGAATCTTGAGTGAAGAACTACAAAAAAAAAAACTTCATGCACTCAGGATGATAAGCTGAACCTGGAAGCAAGGAAGAAAAACGATACTCTGTCTTTCAGAACAAAAACCAGAGAAGGAAACATAATCTTTTCTGACCAATCAAACGAGTCCTGAGTTGCACTGCCAATCACTAAAGTTTTTATAAACGCATTCATACTCACCCTAGTGATTCTTTGATTTACATTATGAGTAGTGTGTGTACCCTATTTATTTTACACACACACTGTCTCCTAAGCTAAGGTGGAGGATTATTAAATCCTCATTCATACTCTATATCTCATTTGTATCCCACTTTGGAAAATGGTAGGGGTCGAGTAAGACCTGGATAGCTGTGAGTTGCTATTTGTATTCCAACGTAGAACTATGGTAGAGGTCTTTGGACCTGGACAGTATTGAACTATTGTTTACCCCAATCCAGGGTGTGGATCAATTTATATAAATTGTTTGAGAGGATTAAGTCTCGACTTGAGACTGAACCTCTTGGTTACATCTTTTGTGCTTTTTAGTTTAAGTCATAAGTATACTATATATATTTAATATTCTACTGCAAACTACTTTGAAATATAATTTTTTTAATATTACTTTTATTTTTAAATTAGAAAGTGTTTATACTTATTTTAAACCAGTAAGTTAGTGTCAAAATTCAATTTAATCTTTAGATTAAATTAACTGAGACCTAATCAGTCTTCGAGAAATTAATTTAACATTTACACTCTGTATAAATTCACTATAGTTTAACTTTGTTTTTTAAATAGGGAGAATTTTAAGAGAAATATTTTTAACAGAAGTTTTTATTGGAACTCAAATCACCCCCTATTGAGTGTCCACTCCGACCAACATTTTGTATCAGAGGTTGTTTTTATTAATACGAGTTTTCAAAACATTCTATTTTTCAACTGTGATTTTAGTTTCATCTTTAAAGATATTAAATTTCTAGTAGTTTTAAATTTTATCTCTTTAAAATTATATGCTAAAATCTATTTATGGACAATAGACTTGAGGGTGCTGCTACGAACCGGCCACCTTTCATCAATGGTACAAACTATGCCCAATGGAAACTTAATATGAAAATTCATTTAGAGAGTATGGGTTTTGATATCTGGACTGCTATAGAGTCATAATATAAAACTTTGGAAACTGATAGAACAACTTTGGATGAACCTACAAAGACTTCTTACAATGATAATTTTAAAGCTATGAATGCCTTGTATTGTGATTTAAGAGATGAGGAATTAAATAGAATATCTTCTTGCAAAACTACTTATGAAATATGGGATACTTTGGGTGTTTCTCATGAAGGAACAACCAATGCTAAATAAATGAGATTAAATACTTATACTATTAAATATGAAAATTTTAGAATGAAGACTGATGAACCTATTTCTAACATGTATCTTAGGTTCAATGAGATTTTCAATACTATGAGCTCTATTAGAAAATATGTTCCAACAAAGGAACAAATCATGAGAATCTTGAGATGTCTACCAGACCGATGGATGGGCACATCTATTTCAATCAGAGAATCATGTGACATTGGAGCTCTACCAGTTAAAGAGCTTATTGGGAAATTAATGATGTATGAAGAATAACATAAGGTAAATAAGGAAGAATATGATGAACCCAAGAGAAAATCCATGGCTTTCAAGTCTACTACTTCAAAGAGAAAAGACAAGGAAAAAATACATGTAACTACTGAAAGTTCAACCAGTGAAGATTCAAACTCTGACAGTGATGCTGAGATGGCTCAAATAGCTAGGATATTTAAGAATTTTTATAGGAAAAAGATATTCTTTATAAAATCAAATTACAAAGGTAAGTATGACAATAAAGGACATTAGAAGAAGGATTGGAAGAAGTATGATAAGGAAGATGATATATTCTTCTATGAGTGAAAAAGGAAAGGACACATTAAACTGACTTTCGAAAATTAAAGTTCAAAAAGAAACATGATTATAAGGACAAGTACAAAAAAGCTATGAAAGCTAGTTGGAGTGCTTCAGAAGACAGCACAAGTGAATCTAAAATTTCTGATTCTGAAAAGAATCATGCCAACATGTCCTTCATGACCAATACCTCTGAGGTACCTGTTTCCCCTATGCGGAATGATTAATATTCTGGAAATAACAGTGATTCAAATAATGATGGAAATATGTATAAGGCTGAATTTTTTGAATACTGTAACATGCTAGAAGAAACATGTAATGAACTTAAGGACAAATATAAGTCACTAAAGAAACAACATGCTCTCACTGCCAATGATAAATCTGCCTTTGATATAGAAAAATGAAAAAATGATCAACTTTTAAAGGAAAATACTAAACTAAAAATGTCTACTGAGAAACTTAGAAAGTACTTAGAAAATTTCACAAAGGTAAAAGATACACTTACTAAAATTTTAGGTAAAAAAGTTTCACCAAAATACACTACTGGTTTGTGATACCAACCTGGAAAGAGACAGTTTACCAAAAATCGATTTATTCCTAAATCTGGACAAAATTCTACTTATTCTAGTTCTGGAAATACGTCTGCTTCAACTAGTTATTCATATGGTTACCGATCAGATAATGTTTATAATTAAAAATATATTGATTCTGTGAATTATATGTGACCTATAAAACAATTCTGGGTACCTAAAACTTTGATTTCTAACCTTTCTGGACCCAAGAAGATCTGGGTACCAAAATCATTTCCAATCTAAATCTGTTTTGTAGGAAACCTTCTTGAAGACTTCTAACAAAATGGTATGGTACTTGGATAGTGGATGTTCAAGGAAAATTTATGGAGATTACTCATGCTTTAAAAACTTAATCAAAGTTGACAGAGGCCATGTCACCTTTTGTGATAATTCTAAAGGAAAAATCATCGGCCTAGGCCAGATTGGTAACACTGATTCAGTTATGATTTCTAAAGTTTTATTTGTTGATGGACTTAAGTATAAAATGTTATGTATTTCTCAGTTATGTGATGATGGATTCAATGTGAAGTTTGAAAATGATTCTTGTGATGTTTTTAAATATAAAAATGTTTTAGTATTTTCTGCTTTAAGAAATGAAAATGTTTATGTTGTTGATCTAAATTTTTTAGCTATGCAAAATGTTACTTGTTTAAATGATTATCATAAAGTGTCTTGGCTATAGCACAAAATATTAGGACACTGCAACATCTATTCACTTAGAAAACTGACTAGGAATAACTTAGTTAGAGACCTACCCAAACATGAGTTCACATTAGACAAAGTTTTTAATCCATGTCAATAGGGAAAGCAACATAAAGTTTCTTTTAAATCAGTGAAAGAAGCCTCAACTTCTCAACCTCCCAAGTAGGTTCACATGGACTTTTTTGGACCTTCAAGAGTTTCTAGTTTAAATGGGAAGAACTATGTATATGTCTTAGTAGATTAATTTTCTAGATATACTTGGGTATACTTCATATCTCACAAAAGTGAAGTTTGTTATTACTTTATTAAATACTCCAAGTCTGTAGAAAACTTTTGTGGACTTAAGATTAAAACCTTGAGAAGTGATCATGGTCGTGAGTTTTAAAATCAAGAGTTTGAATCTTATTTCTCACAAAATGGCTATAGTCATAAATTTTCTTCCCCTTGGACACCTTAGAAGAATGGTGTAGTAGAAAGAAGAAACAAAACCCTTTAAGATATTGCAAGAACCATGCTTAATGAGTATGATCTGCCTATTTATTTTTGGGCTGAAGTTGTGAATACAAGTTGTTATATTATTAATAGAGTCTTGATAAGACATGTTCTCAAAAATTCCCCATATGAACTATGGAATAATAGAAACCCTAAAGTTAGTTACTTTAGAGACTTTGGCTGCAAAGTTTTTATTCTCAATACAAAGGATAATCTTGACAAATTTGCTTCTAAGAGTGATGAAGGAATTTTTATTGGTTATTCTTTAACTAGAAATGCTTATAGAGTCATTAATAAATGAACCAAATATGTGGAAGAATCTATTCACATCATGTTTGATGAAACTGATCCACATGAGCCTCAAACCTCTCTTGAAAATCTTGAAGAAGATTTGACTATTCTGGACCTTAATGTCAAATCTAAAGAACCTGCTGTAAAAATATCCAGTTCTGGGCATCTTCCAGAATTGGCTTCTGTTGAACCTGAACCTTTAGATGAACCTGAAATTTCTAGTCCTACCATTACTAGATCAACTAGGATTTTAAAGAATCATCCTTTGGATGCTGTTGTTGGTAATCTTGATAGAGGGACATAGACTAGAGATTCTCTAAGAAACCAGGATGAACATCAAGATTTTCTTTCACATCTAGAACATAAAAATATCAATGATACAATCAATGATGAATTTTGGGTAATGGATATACAAGAAGAGTTAAATCAATTTGAAAGAAACAAAGTCTGGGAATTAGTTGACAGACCCAAGGAAACTTTGACAATAGGTACTAAATGGGTTTTTAGAAACAAAGTTGATGAATCTGGAAATATGGTTAGAAACAAAGATAGGCTAGTTTCACAAGGATATAGTCAAGAGGAAGGTATAGACTATGAGGAAACCTTTTCCCCTGTAGATATATTAGAATCTATTAGGATCTTACATGCCTATGCTGCTCATCTGAATTTCAAGTTATATCAAATGGATGTGAAAAGTGCTTTTCTAAATGGTTTTATTATTTAAGATGTTTTGTTGAAGAACCACCTGGATTTAGTAATCCTCATTTTCCAATTTATGTTTTCAAGTTATTTAAAGATTTATATGGTTTAAAACAAGCTCCAAGTTCTTGGTATGATAGACTTAGTAATTTTCTTATTTCAAAAAGTTTTACTAAAGGGATTGCTGATCCAACTCTTTTTAATAAAATAATTTCTAAAGCTGTTTTAATATTACAAATCTATATTGATGATATTATTTTTGGATCTTCTAAACATTCTTTATGTACTGAATTTTCAAAGAGTATTCAAAATGAATTTGAAATGAGTTTAATGGAAAAACATAAATATTTTCTTGGATTTCAAGTTTTTCAAAATGAAAATGGTATTATTTTGATTCAAAGTAATATACAAAGGATATTTTAAAACGTTTTGGTTTGGATAGTATTAAGGAATGTGATACTCCTATGAGTACAGTCTGTAAATTGTATGAAGATGAAACTGGGAAACCAGTGGATCAAACCAATTACAGAGGTATGATTAGAAGCTTACTTTACCTTACTGCTAGTCGACCAAGTATTATGTTTAGTGTGTGTATGTGTTCAAGATTTCAAGATAATCCAAAATAATATCATTTACTTGATGTTAAAAAAAAATTTAAGTATCTTAAACACACTGTAAACTTAGGTTTTTTTTACCGAAAAGGACAATCCTTTGAGTTAATGAATTATTCAGATACTGACTTTGCTGGTTGCAAGTTAGATAGAAAAAGAACATCTGGAACATGTCATTTATTGGTAAAATCCTTATTATCTTGGTGTAGTAAAAAGCATAATTCTATAGATTTGTCCACTGCCGAAGTAGAGTATATAGCTGCTGGTAGTTGTTGTGCACAAATTCTGGGGATGAAACACACTCTTTAGGACTATGGATGTGTTTTTGAGCATGTTTCTATCAACTGTGACAACACTAGTGCAATAAACATTTAGAAGAACCCTGTATCTCACTCTAGGACCAAACACATTGATGTAAGGCACCATTTATTGAGAGACCATTACCAAAAGGGTGATATTACTCTTGAATTTATTGGTACTGATCATCAATTAGCTGAAATTTTCACCAAACCATTGAGTTTGGATAGGTTAAGTTACATTAGACATGAGTTGGGAATGATTAACTTTGATCGGTGAGTACCTCAATGATGTAGATAACTCACCGATTTTAATACCTCACCGATGTGAATACCTCACCGATGTGAATACCTCACCGATGTAGATACCTCACCGAATTGAATACCTCACCGATGTAGATACCTCATCGATGTGAATACCTCACTGATGTGAATACCTCACCGATGTAGTTACCTCACCGATGTGAATACCTCACTGATGTGATACCTCACCGATGTAACCTCACAGATAGGAATTCTCACCAATAAACTATACCAATGAGTGCGCTTTTTTAAACTTTTGTCTGCCACCAGAATCTGATTTTTTTTATTTCATTTTATTTATTTATCTTATGATTCCTAAATGATAAAAACTAAGTCCTAGTTATTTATCAATCCACTAAGCCTAAAACCCTTACCCTCAAACCTTAGCTCCCAAATCTCTGAAGAACCCTACATCCCTCAAACTAGTGATGGAAAAAACCAAACTTCCTACCATCAGAGATGAAACTGATGAGACAAATGCAAAGAAGTAGATGTCCAAGCCTGATGAAAGTGGTAGTGTTGGTAGAACTAGGTCGGGTAGGGGAAAAGTGAATCCTCATTTGCAGAATAGAGTTATTGTGATAGAAAAAGAGTTGTGCGTGGAATGGTTGCTTCCTAGCAAGTCGTTAGTGCTCGAAGTGCTGTATGATCAAAAGTGGGTAGATTGCTTTTCAAAAAAACAATGGTCCCTACAATACAAAGATAGTGAAACAATTATATGATTTTGTATGCTTTGAGAAATCAGAACGTGAAAACCGAGTGACTTATTTTGTGAATGGAAAGGATATGTCTTTTTCATCTGTTGAGTGGGATGAATGCCTAAAGGTACCACATGAAGGTGTATCTGGATATGTCTCGAAATCTATGACACCTACAAGTGATATATTTGATTATGAGACTGCCTTGGAGGAGCTCACCGGTGATGGAAATCAAAGACAAGTAGTGGCTACTGAAATGGATGGAGAGAACAGATTGCTCTTCAAATTTTTTCAGCATGTCTTAATAACAATGAGAGGAGACTTTGCAAATTTAAGGTATCGGGATATCTATCTCCTACATCTCTTGAGACATTGTGTAAAATTGAATCTCTGCAAATTGATGATGATCCAAATGGAAGACATGACAAGGCCAAAATCAAAGAATAATTCCATATTCTTTGCCAAGTTTATCTCAGTGATGATCAAAGTGAAAGGGGTAGCTGAGTCTCATGATAAGACAATTGTATTAAGGAATAATTTTTGTATCACAAATATAGTTTTCAAATACATGTAGTTAAATTGGAACCCATGGAGAGGAGAGTGGGTTAATGATGACTAGAAGATATATGATAAATTCAATCCTATGAATCATCCTTCAAGACCAAAGGATGTGAGGGATCCAGGTCTTGGACCTGATGAAGAAGAACCTAAGCACAGTGATGAGACTAAAGAAGAAGAAACTTCTATGGGTGAAGGAATAGATCGAGACTTGCCTCCAAGTGCTGCTGCTGAAATTGAATCTTCTAGAAAGTAAGCCTTAGTAGAATAAGAGACTCCTGCTGATGAGTAAGACCAACCAACTCCTGAGCATAAAGAAGAAAAGAAGAATGAATCTGAAATCTCTGATTCTATCTGCTTAAGTCTAAGTCCATTAATTGGAAGCTCAGTTGTGCCTACTGAGGATGTAGTATGAGAAATTGATGAAGCTGTACCAAATCCAGAGGACCCTCCTGCTATTGCAGAGATGGAATTGATAGTAGATGATTCTCCTCAAGAAGAAATACCTACTGATAATTCCCTTGATATACGTGGGAATGCAACCATTGAGGGGGAGCATCAAACCAAGTTTGGAAGTGTGTCAGTGGGTGTTGATATTGAGGACTGGGAAGAAGACCATGGTTTTGTGCTTTGTGGATTATACAATCCTGATTCTGATAATGATGCATCCCTCAATAGACCAATGATTATTTATAATGTTGAATCTGAGTTTCTACCTAAAGATGTGGTCAGAATGCATGACCTGGATATTTTGAAGAAAAAGCTTAAGGATAGTTTTGTTGAATAGACAAGGAAGATGGAAGCCTCACTGGTGTCATCAATCCAATCGATTATGAATGACTCGGTAGCAATCATAGCATCTGAAAGAGCACTTGTTGTAATTTCTCTTGCTGATATGATAACCAGATCTAACCTTGAATCCTTAAAGGATGAGACGAAAGAGTACTTTAGTTCTTTTGTTGCTGAGTTGAAGCATTGATTTGTTGAAGAGATGTGTAATTTGGAAAAATCTTTTGAACTCTCTCTCGGTTGTAATTTGTCAACATTTGTGGCAGAAATAGTGGAAGAAGTTACAGACTTCCAGACTCAAGTTTCTATACTGGAAGAAGATGTTGAAGCTCTAAATAAATCAGTTATCTCTTTAGAATCTTACATGAGCTCAACATCCCAAGAAGACAAGGACTTAGCCTATGTCAAAAGTGTAGTATGCTAGATGGTTTCAGTGTTAGAAGGTATTAAAACCTCTATGAAAGATCATGTTAAAACCCAGGATTCCCAAGTCCAAACTCTTATTAGTGGGCTGACCAAAAACATCAGGGAAACAATAACCTTATCTATTGGTTCTGTTGCTTCTAAACCCTCTGTGGATTTGAATCATTTTCGAGTTGTGATGAAGGAGGAACTTGGTTCAGCATCAACCAGTGGCTCTATGGATACATCTGACCTAATCAAAGTTTTTCTTTCTACTAGAGATTTATCTAGAGAAATAATTAATATAGTTCAAGACTATATGAGAGAAGATTATACCTCTCAAGAAGAAGTGAAAGATAAGGTGGACTCCTATTTCCAAAAGATTTGCACCAAACATCAACTCAATGATCACTTCAAACTTCTGTTGGAAACCCTAAAGTTACCTCTTATCAATCAAGCCTTGAGAGAGAAAGTTAGAAAATTAAGGTAATTGACTCCAGCCTTGGACAAATTAATGGAGAACAAGGATGATTTCATATCTGTTATGGAGAGAGGAGAAAAAATAATGACGGATTTCAGAAATCTTTTGCTGCCTTTCCTGCATGTTGATGCTAGGCCAGTGATTGTACCTCATACTTTACCTGCCTCTGCCTCTACTACATCTCATTTTCAACTGACTCTAGCCAAAGCCATTCGAATCCTTGCACCTATGATCACTCCAAGAACTCCTCAGTACAGGCCAGGCACAGTGTTAGTAGCTCAGCCTCCTGTGATCATTTCCGAAATTCCTAAGCCTTCAACATCTACCCAGTCTGAATCCTCTTCTGAACCAAAGGGAAAATCTCACATTGAGGATGTGGATTGAACAAGTGGATAAGACATTTTATAGGAATCCCTCGTCTTTGTTTTATTTATATTTACCCTTTTGCAACATATAATACAATTGGATTTCATTTTTTTCTGATTGTGTTTCCCACTTTCTGATTATCACAAAGGGGGAAAATATTATCTAAGGAAGTATCAAAGAGGGAGAAATATTCTCAAAGGGGGAGCAATATTATCTAAGGAAGAGCTACCATGCTTTCCCCCTCTGATATCATTGCATTTTAAGTCTACCTCTGATACATTATATTCTATAACATACTGTTTTCTTTGAGATAATTGAATTTAATGATATATCCTCTGATACAACTACTCATTGTTTTAAAACTATAATATCATAATTTGTGATTATCAAAAAGGGGGAGATTGTTGACCTCACCTGTTTTGATAATCCCAATTATGCTTTCACATACTTTGATAATCCCAATTATTGCTTATCTATATTTTAATTATATCAATCTATGATATTATATTATCATGATGATAATAATATTAAAATAATCCTTGAAATATGTTAATAAATGTTTATCTTTGTTTATATAAGTTTTGAAGTTATTCTAATCCAATCACATATGTTTTTCATAAAACAGATAAGTGTTAGTCACTGATCTACGTATAGATACTGATACAGAGCTACTGATACTTAGTCTACCGATAGACAGAGTTAAAAATAAGCTAAGGTCACCGATATGTAGAGGTACCTATATGTACAAGTCCACCGGTAAGCAAATAACAAGTCTTCCGATAGTATAGAATGGAGTTACCGATGTTCATAAGTCTACCGATACACATAATCACTAGAACTAACCACGAGTGACCGATACAAAGTAGAGCTACCGATAGACCGAGTTACCGATAGACCAAGAGCTACCAATAGAACGAGTCACCGATAGAACAAGGTCACCAATACAGATAGCTACTAATAGAACAAGTCTATCGAGCTACCGATTGAGTAAGTCTACCGATATGTACAGAGATACCAATACACAAAGTAAGAGATACCGATACAAGTGGAAAGAGCTACCAATACAAGTTTAATGAACTACCTATGGAAGGGAACTGCTACATAAAGTCCACCGTACACATTTACCAAAAGAAGGCTACTAATGATTGACCAACCAGTCAAAATCTATACTCTCAATACTATTTGTTTATTAAGATAACAGTTACATTTGATGTTTTTAATGCAGTTAATGTTATTTAATGATATCTGTTGGCATGTCAGGGAACCGCACCTAGTACCCATGCAAAAAAGTAATCATTCATTTTTGCTGGAGCTGAAATATATAGAAGAGAAGACAAAGACCTAGTTGAAATGAGAGTAGTGAACAAAAAGATCGAATGAAAGAGCAAGAATCAAGGAACTAAGAAGGAAAATGAAGGGTGAAAAAGAAAAAGGCTCAACATCATTCAAACATGGTGCATTCATACAAGGCTACATCCATACTCCAAGAACACTGGACATAAATGAATCCACTCATTCCAGAGAAGAACACAAGCTGAATCTTGAGTGAAGAACTACAACAAACACTTCATGCACTCAGGCTGATAATCTCAACCTGGAACCATGGAAGAAAAATGACACTATGTTTTTAAGAACAAAAACTAGAGAAGGACTCAGAAGATTTTCTAACCAACCAAATGAGTCCAGAGCTGCACTGCTAATCACTAATTCTTTTCTAAACTCATTCATACTCACTCTAGTAATTCTTTCATTTACATTTTGATCATTGTGTGTACCCTGTTTATTTTACAAACACTGTCTCCTGAGCTAAGCTGGAGGATTCTTAAATCTTCATTCATACTATATAACATCTTTGTATCCCACTGTGGATAGTGGTAGAGGTCGAGTAAGACCTGGATAGCTGTAATATGTTGCTTGTTTTCCCATGTAGAACTGTGGTAGAGGTCTTTGGACATGGAAATTATTGAACTATTGTTTACCCTGATCCAGGGTGTGGATCAATTTATATAAATTTTTTGAGAGGACTAAGTCTCGACTTGAGACTGAACCTCTTGGTTACATCTGCTGTGATTTTTAGTATAAGTCATAAGTATACTACATATATTTCATATTCTGCTGCTAACTACTTTGAAATATAATTTGTTTTAAATTTACTTTGATAGTTAATTTAGAAAGTGTTTATACTTATTGTAATCCAGTAAGATAGTTTCAAAAGTCAATTTAATCTTCAGATTAAATTAACTGAGACCTAATCAGTCTTCGAGAAACTAATTGAACATTTACACTCTGTATAAATTCACTATAGTTTAACTTTGTTTTTTAAATAGGGGGAATTTTAAGAGAAATATTTTTAATATAAATTTTTATTGGAACTCAATTCACCCCCCCTCTTTAGTGTCCACTCCGACCAATAATTCCAATCTTTAATTATCTATATATCCAAAAATATTTATCGGATTAAACCATCATCAGTGTCATTGGGTTCGCCTTGATGATGATAATCTTAAACATATTTTTGTTTGGGAAATGAAAAAGGTTCTAGTGGTACGTTTAAACTCGGATTTCAACCAACATCATTAGACATCATTGCACCAAAATTAAGATCTATATAAATTTTTCACATGTAATATACAAGTTATTGACATGATTTTTGGTGTGTGTGTAGCCATATGATTCAATTACCATCTACCAATTAAAATTATTAATTCTATTAGTGTTTTTTAACTAATTTAATTATGAATTATTCAATGAAATGATTATTATGTTAAATGAATTGTTTAATAAAATATGTCATGAAATTATTATAAAACCCCTCGTATGAGTTGAATTGTCTTCTAAACCAAAAAATATCAAATAGTGAATTAAATCATTCTTTGGATTAATGATTTGGATTATTATCTATTTACTTTTTGTTATGTTATAATTAAAATTGAATGGGATGAATTAAATTAAATGGTTTTCAAATGATGGATTATCTTCTTTAAATGTTTATATGTCATGCCTTTTCATGTTTATCATGTTCAAGATGTCTTTTTTTTCTTTATGTTTTAAAGGAATTAAATTTAATGGAACTTATTAGGGTGGTATGACCAAACCTCTTGTTATAATTAAATAAGAACTCTTTAGGTAAAATGTTTCAATGATATGATTTGAATATATTAATTGACATGATTTATGGTGGTTGAAAATCTTGAGAGGAATTTATTTGGGTGGAATAAAATAAATCCCTTTATATATGATACATTTATTTATAGTAATTGTGATATATGGGATTGAGTTGTCATGTCACGTGCATGACCAGATAAATAGAATAATTATTATTAAATTATAATTATTTATTTTAAACCACCCCTTGAGATCCCCTTGAATCTATAGGAGTAGAGACTCAGACCTACGACCACTCGATTGGTGTGCCAGCCTTAGACATTATTAAGACTTGGTCTGTTTATTCCTAAATCACTATAATTAATTTGGATAATTTTTTTGATTATTGTATTAGAATTTAAGTTGGCATAATAATAAATTGCAAGATTTCTTCTGATAGAATCACTTAAGAAAATTTGGTAAATTAATAAATTAATGACCTTAGGGTTGATTGATTTTATAAAGAGGTTTTATATAATTATGATGATAATTAGTAACCTATAATAATGAAATGAATTTGTTTTCTAGATAATAATTTTTATAAATTGATCTTTGTGTCTTATGAAGATAAATCTGATATTTTTGATTCTACAGTCATGATATTGTTTTTTATTATTTTGATGTTATGTGATATCAATGTGAATAATAAATGAGGGTTTGATACCAATTGGCATATCGAGTTTTTTTGGATAAAACTCAAGTTTAATGTGGATTCTTTGAGGGTTTGGTTCATGTTCTTTCCTAATTTCTGATGGAAAAGCGCATGTGTACATGATGCCTGAGAGAAGAGTATATGATTATATAAGATGATTGAGGGCTCATGATTTCTGTTGATTGTTGAGGGATTAGTTCAAAATTTTGTACCTCGTGAGGGCTAGGAGAGGTAGTACTAAAGTCTTGATGGTAGAGTATATGATTAGGTCAGATGATTGTGGGATAGATATAAAATATAAAGATACCTAAGGGCAAGATTCTAGTTATTCATGAGGGTGAGGTTTTGGTAAGCCTAAGGGAAATGAATGTATATATTTTTATATTTTGAGTGATTCGTTTTGATGCTGGAGGATATACCCATAGACATAGATATATGGATTCAGAAAATGAATGTAGTATGGGATGAGTGTTAGTTTATGACCCAAAACCTAGATTCTATTATTTAATTTTTTATCACATTTCATTTATAATATGTGCCAAAAATTCATTTATTATTAATTTCATGAAATATATTCTCCTAGACACCATGTTTCCTAGCTTACTAAGATTTATATCTCATGCCCTAGTTAGGCTCTATTTGGAACCCAAGTAGATATTTCTTCTTGAAGGTATTTGGATTCATTTCTTGTGTTGCTCTATGTATATGAAAGCAAGGTAGAACATGACTAGGATATTTATCAGGATGCTTGAAGAGTTTAATGTTGGTTATTCTTTTCGTTTGTAAATTTTTACTTCTTGTACTAGTTGCATCATCTTTAATACATGTATTGTTGTAAATTGGTTTTGTAAATTTTTTTTCAAATATTATATTATTCTTATATATCTTATATTTTATTTATTACTACTTCCACATTTTCCTATTGTTATTATCTAATAAACCACTATTCCACTCTGATCTAGAGGGTATAGTCTCCCCACCATACCGTAAATTTACCCTTATGACTAATTTATTTCCTCTGGTGTACTAGGATCCATGCTTTATTCTATGTAGAAACCATTCCAACCACTAACTCAGTGGTGATCCCGGTTGAGATGTTATAGTCTTATCCATACATGTTTTTTCATTGTAGATGATAAATATTTTTCAGATTAATATGATGTAAGTGTAATTGGTTATGACCACCCAACTCTTTATTACACATTAATTCAAGATTTATTACAAACATGTAATAAAACACAAAAGATCAAGTAGTATTGTGTATTTGAGAATTAGGTACATTACATATCATATTAAAAAAGGGAATACACCTCCATTATTGAATACCTCCTTAACATGATCGTATTATTCCATCATACATAAAACTGTATGGGATATAACCTAGGGAGATACATAAGATAAAGGTCAGATATAAATCCTAGTAAGTGAGTAAACATGTAAATATATGAGTAAAGTAAAAATATTTTGACAATATTTATATAAATGATAAATAAAAGGGTTGATATCAAAAACATGAAAAATGAGGGATAATATATCATGATGTCATAAATGAAACATGGTAAATGTGGCAAAAACTTAAATATGGAATCATAAACATAGGTCAAGGATAATTTCCAAGATATCGCAACGTATAATGTCTCAGTATGGATTAGGTTCACTCCTTAATCCCATTCGTGATGTATCATGAGACTAAAACATTACTCAATGCATTGGAGAACTAAATAATTCTAGGTACACATGTTACTTTCATTTCCTTCACATGCACAATTGTGCCACATAGATCATTCAACATAGTATCATTTGTCATCAAATTATATTCTGTGATAAGGGATTTTGGAATAAATACATGTATGTCAAAAATAAAATAAGTATAGGATCATAAAGGTGAACATCCATTATAGGAAATGGGAATGGGTATTCATTGCACAATTTTTTTGCAAGGAAAATCATGGTCCAATTTCAGCATCATAGAGGGGGTGTGAAAATGTTCATGGGAGGGATTAAAGAGAGTGAAAGGGGTCACTAATAATTTATAAATAATATTGTATGTATGGGGTGTGTGGAAGAACATATCCCAAAATACATAATTGGAGATAAAAGACATAATATAATGAATATTCATGAATAAAGAAGAAAATGAGAGAATCTGTTACTAAATTTCTATATGTTAAGGGGTGAACATAAAGGATCATGTGAGAGATAAATGAGAGATAAATGGATTTCTCATAATTTATAAACAAAATTTAACATAATGGGGATATTTAAGAACATATTCCAACATGAGAAAAAATAAAATTTAAGGGGCATAACATAAAAGATGTGCTTGAATAAAAATTAGAGTGGGTGATCCATAACTATATTTGAGCATGGTAAATTCTTAGGTAAATGCTATAATGATATGTTATAAATGGTATATAATGATCATATGATCATTTTGAAATTATATGGATCATTATAAATAAATCAATATATAATAAATTGTAATTTAAAATGCTAATTACAAAGGAGGTTGTTGAACGGAAATGAGAAGAGAGAAATCCATCACCATGGGGGTGATTCCACATGCCTGTGAAGCTCTCATTGTAATATTGGGGAACCATGGAAGGAATATATATAATTAAGAGTAGATTAGGTACATGCATCTCGGATTTTGAGTAAAGACGACTGGGGAGCTTGGGTGGGTTTATATAAGAAAAGAGGGGGGAGTTATTTATTAATTTATAAATATTGGTTTTGGACTATATATAATAAACATTCCAAAACCACAAACATTACCATGGGTTTTCCCATTTTAATTTCAAAATTGGGGGGGTTTTTTCATTTTTTAGAATTCCATATTTTAAATTATTAAAATATTTCCCTAGAAGATGTGGAAGCGAGTCATGTCCTTAATAAAATGAAATTAAAACCATAAAATATATTATATATTTTGGAGGATTCTAAAAGGATTAAAAAAATAAAATAAATAATAATACGGTTTTAAATCAGAAATATATGTTTAGTCTTGGATACCATTGATATTATTTATTACAACGTTTTTGGGCCATTATGATGTCATAATACACACCTTATATTTATACCATATTAAATTCTTACCCAAAAATTTGACCATCATAGTAAATTATGAAAAAAATACCCATAGGATAATTGAGATGTGATGATTCAAAAATTAATATTTATTTTATAAAAAAAAATTCTGATTATTTTAATTTTCACTTTTAGAATAATATTTGACTTTTATTGATAAATGCATCATTTTTTGGAAAATAAACATTTTCGAACCCTTACAAAAATTACATTTGAATTTATAAAGATCATATGATAATTTATGTTTGAAAAAACTATTTAACAAGAATATTATATTAAAATAGTATTTATTTTTAAAATTCATTAATTCATCAAAATAAATGTTTTAATTGAAATTGAATATTAATTAAAAATAAAATTTGTTTTTATTGCACACAAATAATTTATAAAGTATAAGTAAATATTACCATTGTTATATTTTAAATAATATATATATATAGTCACACTGTGAATGTGTTGATACATATCCATTTCATATGCCGTAAAATGACATAAGGGTATGGTGCGTAATGGTGATACATTCATGGGGTGGTTCGACGTACATAGTTTGGGTTATGTTCTTAATGGGCTTGATCTTCTCCCATAAATGGTTTCAATAATGCTTATATTGTTGGATATGAGCTTAATATTGGTCAAGAGAAAATCCCAGTCTTGTTATCTCCCTTCAAAACTCTAATAAATGGTCTTTTTAGGGTACGATCCTACTTGTTGAGGCAATCACCTCATTTATCTCTTCGAATTTTATTTTTCAAAACCTTATATTTATAATAATCATAAGTTCATTGTTAAAAGGCTATTTTATCAATTGTTATGATGTTTAATAGTCCATTAAATCAAATAGGATATAATAAATACAAGGAAGTGAAAGTTTTTTCTATAACCATAGTTCAAAATAAGACATTTAATTCTACAACAAAAATAGATTTTTATTCATAAAAGTTAAGGATGTTACAATATATCCCCCTTTATAAATTTCAACCTTGAAATTTGCATCACACACACAAATACATATGAGTGTAATTTTTTTGAACAACTCATTTGATTACCATGCCTCTTATTCAAACTTGTGATTTTCTATAACACTTTGACCAGGTGAATTGCCTTATTTCATATATCTTTGTATCATCGTTCTAAGACCTTCATCGATTTCTCCTCATAAGAAGGATCATTCTATAACAATATCATCTTTGTATTGAGTACATGTCAAGTGTCTGTTATATAATTCCTCAATAGTAATACCTAGAACACATCATGTACTTGAGATAGGATAAGTCGGAGTACTAGTTTATAATTTACCAATCCAATGTGATCAAGGATGTCAAACGGGTTGATGTATCTTGGACTAATTATCACCTTCTACTGAAATATCATGCATTTCATCCAGATAGATATGTGGTGTAAAACCATGTATCAAACCTGAAACTCTAAGTCTCATCTATGATTTTTAGTATAGACCTTTTTTCGACCTTGATCAGCCATGATGGGATACTAAATGGGTTTGAACTTTTCTACAATTTCCTCAACCATTGCAGGGCATAAGAGTTTTCATTTCATAACTTCACCTCGACATGAATGTGGTATGCACCTCTTCCAATAAAGGGATTAATAGGGATCCATTTGGATTTTAGAGTGAAAAATATTATTTTATGAGAACTCAACCATAAAAAGATGTTGATCCCATCCTCCTTTGAAGTGAACTAAGAATTCTATAAACATTACATCTAGTGTATAGACAGTACAATAGAATTGGATACCAATATGTGGTGAATAATCCATTACAAAGTTTAAGTAATTAATTATTGAATGATGGAGATTATTTTATATCATATAGTTAAATCATGGATCTTGATCAGATAAAATCGACAGTGGAGTTTCGTGTAACCTCACCACTTTTCTAATATAAATCATTTCAAGTTGATTGAGTGATAAGCCTTATTGAATTATGATTAAGTGATCATTCATTTTAAGGTAATTGAAAACAACCCATATAGAATAATTTCCTATTTATGTATTTAAAAGACTAGTGAAAAATTCCATGGTGATTTTCTCCAATTTCTATTTAAGTATGGGTAATGGTTACATCAGCCCCTGTATTTTTTACTTTCTTCCCTCACTTGTTGACATACAAGACACCATGAGGTATATTATGAGATCTCATTATTCATATTGTCCAAAAAATAGTGCTTTTAGAGATCTAAATACATTTTTGTATTTCCTGGATGGACTGAGAAGGCTGATATTTGTGCCTCATCCATTATCTTTTTTCTTTAAGTTAGAATTTTTTGGCACATATAGTTTTGACCCAAACCTCAGAAATCCTTATTAACTAACATTTAACTATAAGAATTTTTAAATTCTTATGGATTCCAATATCATATATATTCCCAAATCAACTATTTTAGCATCCTTACTCTCACCATAAGGGATGGTTGGGAAATAATTTTTGAATGGATTGATAAGTTTATTTTCTTTTTGATTCCCATGTCCATACTTTTCGTGTCTATGATCATGAGATCCTTCTCAAATCTCTTAAATAATAAAATGGATGCATCTTTTATACTTAGAGAACCAGTAGAATTATTTTTTCCTAGGATAGTGGTAGATTGATCAGTCATAGTACTTAATTAGATCCACCAATCATTATTGGCACAAAATCAGCTCATTCAGTGTTAATATATACATGAGCCTCTTATGATCCATATATATTTCACACTTCTCCCTAAATAGATAATTACACAATATTTTCAAAACAATATTCCTTATAGACAACTCTGAATCATATTTTGGGTAGTTTATTAAATTAATCTTTAATTTCAATGAGGTATAGGCTATCACTTTTTCATTCTGTATTAACACACAACACAACCCCTTATTCAAAGAATCGTTTTACACTCTAAAAATTTACCCACTAATGCGTATAATAAGTTCATGTTCAATGATATGTCTCTTTATCACCTCTGTGAATCTATTTTTATAATAATTATTCCAAAAAAACTTGACTCCCTCCTGAGTATGATTTGTTGGGGGGTTTGATAATTATGTGAAATCATTAACAAATCGACGACAGTACCCATCAAATTCATGGAAACTATAGATTTATATCACTAATGTTGTCTGTAGCTAATTATCAATTTCATATATCTTTGAAGGGTCGAAAAATATCCCATTTCATGTGATAATATTACCCATGATTGAAACTTCATTTAAAATGAACTCGTATTTGATATAATTTTCATAAAGCTTCTCCTTTGGAATGTTTTTTATAATATTGTAAAAATTCAATTCGTTCTTCTAATTTATTTTATAGTATATTAAATTATAATTAAAAAATAATACAAAAAAATTCTAGGTAATATTTAAAGAATCTATTCATATATTCCATGAACAATGTTGAAGCATTTGTGACTCTGAATGACATTTCTATGAACTCATCGTTCCCATACCACGTATGAAAAGAAATGTTGGGAATATCCACATTCATAACACTTTATTTATAACACCTTCATCTAATATCCACCATTGGCAAGTAATGGGATCGACATACCTGATCGAACAAATCATCAATTAATGGAAGGGGATACTTTTTCTTTATTGTGATATTATTGAGTTTATAATAATCAATGAAATGTATCATTGACTGATCCTTCTTCATGATGAAGAAGACTACTACACCCCACGATGAAGCACATGGTCATATAGAACCTTTATCCAAATTGGTCTATAATTGTTTCTCCATATCCTTAGGATCCATAATAACCATCCTACATAGAGTATTGGATAATGGAAATGGCCATGGTATAAGATCAATTTTAAATCCAACCTCTTAGTTATGAGGAATAAAAGAAAAATTTTTTGGAAACATATTAGTGTATTCCCTAAAAATTGGAATGTCTTTGAGGGTGATCTATTCCATAGACTCAATAATTTGAGTTCAATATGCTTTATTTCAGGGAAATAACATCCATTATTGATGTAACACCCTAATATTTGGTGATTTTTTAAATTAGTTAATTAATTTTCATATCTTTCATTTCACATTACACTAAATATAAGTTTTTTTATATGAAAACACTGTGAATGGATTGAATTATACCCAACAAAAAGGTAATCATATGCTACACACAACACTTAGATTTTCATTTATTACACGCAATACTATGTTGTATTTTGTTACACATGTTATAGAGTACCTATGATAGTTTATGTAACATTAAAGGATGAGTTTTAACAAACTACAATATACTATTAATATTTTTATTAAAATATTATATAACTACCACCTTTCCATTAAAATAGACATTAATAATAGGACTAAATAATTTGTTTAATTTTTTTACACAAGTATATAAAATTAATCCTTTGTTTATAAATTATTATAATTCAATGTAAGAACTATTTCAAAAAAATAAAATTACCTTTCTAAGAATACAAATTTTCTATATATAAACATAATTTTTTCTCAATAAATTAAACAGACCAATTTTGATTAATGTTTTCAATAAATATTTTGCATTATATATTCATTAAATATATTTATACTCAACCAATATATTTTATTAGTATAATATCAAAATAGATCTATTTTTTTTAATAAAAAGAAGTAATTTTCTAAAAGGTAAATTTACCGACATTGAAGGCAATCCCATTTTAATTATAATTTTTATTTGAAAAAATAATCTTCATTTTCTCATGTATAATATCAAAAATTAAATTTGGTGAAAATTTGGAAATTTTAAGGGAATTTTAATATTTTGATGAATACTAAAAAACATTTAATTTAAATTCAAACTACTTTTAATCTAATTTATTTAAATATTTAAATAATTTTTTATTTTTTTAAAGTATATTATATCAATAATGCATCACTAAATCCAATTAAGGCCATTAGAACCAATTTCACAATGAAATAGGATATAAAAACATTTCAATATTTAGACCTTTTTACTTTAAAAATCCACATTTCCATCAGATTGGGGCCATTATTGTAGTCACTTTACATATGACCGACATGGGTGGACTTCCCTTTTAAAAAATTTACAATAATGCCACTCATCCTCTACTATAAAAGGGCACTCAGCCCTCTCACATAGTCACATCTTCAAAAACATTTGGCTTAGAAAAATCTACCCAAATATCCTTATAACTTATCTATCTTTATATTAGAAGCCTCCACTTGGTTAGAAAGATAACAAAGGAATCCCTTTATAACAAAACAGGAGAAGTTACCCAAAGAAGTGGTAACTTCCTTTCTTAAGATCCATTGTTTTATTTTAATTATCCACAACTAAATTTTTTTATTAAATGATTATATAATATCATTAGTTTTATAAATATAATATTATGTTTTCATTATAATGTTTTGACCTTAGCACACACACAATTCTATCTAATGGGTTACAAACTTATTATTCATGTCTACCACGTTCTGCCGCCTCACGAAGCAATGTTTTTCTTTTTTTACCACCACTAATGGGTATGAATTATTACAAAAATTTTATTTTATATGATTTATAGGATTTATATGATGTATTTAGTCTTCTTTAATTATTATATTAAACATACCTTCTTGATTTCCATTTTGTGAAAATACGATAATTTTTTTTGATGATGTGTTGACAACTACCTCCTCAAAGTGATGTTATTCCATCACACATTAATTGGAATGTATTAAGGATGGGTTTAGTAAAATTATATGATATATATGACATAATAATGATACTGGAATGATATTATATACGTATACATAAATTTCATTTACTTAATTTCTTTCAATACAACTATAAAATGGAGACAACATTCATGCGTACGTATGACCTACCATCTCAATAAATGGTATATTCCATTTCAAATTTATATATTTTATTGATTATTATAATTAAATATATAATAAATATATATAATTTTTATATGATTTTTACATTATTAAAATGACTATTTCAGGATCTATGTAAGAGGATTAATAACAACAATCCAAAACAAATATGAAAAACAAAGTAGATATTACCAAAAACATAACATTGACATGAAGTTGTTAATAAAATAGAAATATAAAGTCATAAATAAATAATATATGGTATTACATAAAATAATATAGTTATATGGTAGATGTATAATAATCTTATATTTATTATACATGTGGTTGGAACGTGAATGAAGAAATTCATGACTTAAGGTAGGGGCTTTCTCGTGTCACTTTATTTTTCGATGAGACACAAGAAATGTTCTCCCCCTATTTCTTATATCTAGTATTTATAATTTCAATGGATTTATTATATTATATGATAATTAAATATATTGATATTTACATATACATTTTATTATCTTTCTTTCATGGTGTTTATGTTTCAAATATGACTGAATCTGTAAAGTAATTTTGTCTCAATTCATCTTCTTTAAGACACATGCCATGTCATGCACCAATATTCATCTAAGATGTTGTATAAACTACCCTTTAACTTGTTATATCATGAATATATTTCATTTCATGATATTTTAAGCTTCATGTAATGTATTTTTCATACATTTTAAGTATGATTCAAAGTTAGTAAGTGATAAGAGTTTATTTCAATAATCTCATCATTTATCGAGAAAATTTATAATTAAACATTAATTAATGAATCCTTATGATCCATATTTCAAGACCAATATTTTATTTTATTCCCTTATGGTTAGTAATGATATATTCATGTGTTATTAAAATTTTTCCACTCATTGGTACTTAAGATAAATATGAAAATGTTTTAAGAAAATTTGAATTTATCTCTTTTTTCAGAGGTGAATTTGGGTTCCTTAAAAAGAATGATTTCAAAAAATGTTTACTAAAATGTTAAAATATTATCCTATGATAATTAAAATAAATTTTTAACCACGTTTTAACTTATAAATATATATAAATTTTTAAAATGTATCTTTATTTTATTTTCTGATCGAGGAACTTTTTTTAAACTTGTTACGACTTAAAGGGAATGTTCGACATGTACAAATTTATCCTCCATCATCTCCATCATTACTTTAAAGCTTTATTTTAATGATTGAAATGTTAATTTTATTAAAAAAATATTATTTTTTGAACATTCATTTTTTTAATGGTATTTTAAATGAAAAATGTTTTCAAAAAAATGTTTTTTTGTTTAAAAATTGTTTTAGTTGATTTTAAAATATCCTTATTTATGTCCTCAAGAAATTGTTTTAAAAGGTTTATAATAAATTTTGTTCCATATTAGATGACATCAGTTGGTTTTACCCATGTGTGTCTAGTCAAATGATCCAAATGTTCTAGTTATATTTTCCCTTTTAATGGTTTATTTTTTAATAAAAATTTAATTATGAAACCTATTTTTCTTTCCTGAGTTTTGTAATTAGGAAACCCATTTTTATTTCATAGGTTATATGTTTATGAAAACCATTTCTCTTTTATGATTTATATTACAATGAAACAATATTCTTTTATGGGTTTATGTTTTGTTGAAATTATTATGAAAGCTGTATCTTTTCCATAGGTTTTGATATGATTACATGTTTATAATACTAAATTCATTCCATAGGTTATGATATGATTGTTTATGATCCTGTGGAACATGTATGTATGTTTCCAATATGATATGTCTAGTTCCAATATCTCCCTCCAATTCATTGTGTAAATATTTATATCTTATTATATATACATGGCTATAATGAGGAGTGAACTTGGTTTAGTAAATAACTTTGTCCACTAAGATAGTCTAGGGAGTGAACCTTGACTACTAAGATGGTCACGCGAGTGAACCATGACTACAAAGATGGTATAAAAAGTGAAATAATACAACTATAATGTCTTTGGTAGTGATGTATTGACTAATATTCAAATAATTTGATATTTTTATGTGTCTCTCACAAATTTTATATCTTATTCTTATATTATAGTCTCATGGATTAGGCTTCTGATTATCTTATGATTCATGTATTATAATATATAAATATGTATGCTATGACTCATGTATATGATCTTCGATATATAGTTTATGAATATCAAATGTTATTATTATGTTATTATACCCTTATTTTCATGTTATGATTATGTAACTCTTTTGTTTACCCTTACTGGGAATCTGATCTCACCCCTATCCCGTGTTCCCTTTCTCTAGCTTGTGAAGAATGGTTTTAATTAGAATTACTAAAGGGGAAGATCATTATGGGAAACAATATAGATCTTTCATCGATTTATAATATATTGTTACTTGTTTCAAAATTCACTAAACTATTATGGTCCGTGGGTATGTATTTTTCTAATGTGCTGAATATTCATAAAAAATGATGTAATATCCATATATGTTAAGCCTAGGTTTATATAATTGGTATCAGATGAAAGGTTTAGTCATCCTTTTGAAACTAGAATGAAAAAAACCTTAGTGATATCCTTAGTAATATTGATAAGGATATGTTTTGGTATGTCACCATGGATTAGACTAAGGTGTCATATATTTAAATTTTGGTTTCATGGTTTAGGAATCATATAAGTAATTTTTCATGATTATGTGGAATCATCTATAATAAGTGTTTCTCACACTATGATTTATAGTTTTAGTAAATGGAGGAAACCAGAAGGAATTTAGTTAAAATGGAATCTGATGGACAATATGGTGATTATGAGAATCAAAATTGGATAATGACTGGATAGAAATATTTTAAAATTATGTCTAATCATCTATCACCATATATGATTCATAATGTAAAATTTGGTGATATTATTAACATATAAAACAAGAGGAATATGCAATTTTATAAATTTTCACATACTAATTAGTATACATGTATGAATATTTAGCTTCCTAAATGTCAATAATATAGGAAGAGGAACCATATGAAATATATAAAATTGAGGGAATGATGTTATCTATGTAGGAAAAAAGTGTCATAGAGTGATGAATTGTCATGGAGTCTACTGTCTTATCTATAGATAACATGATAATTACTCAACTCAATTCCCTGATCAAATAATTTACATCTTAATAAAGGAAATACCTATTCGATTCAAATCATTAAAGTGGAAGGATTGATATATTTATGTATTTTGATTCAGGAATTATAAATAGTGAATTATATAATTATTTTTACATTTATGTTTTTCTCTAAGGATATACAAGTGTATGTTGAATTGTTCTAATGAACTAAAAAAGGGATTTTTTTAAATGTGATGTTCACAAGAAATATTGATTAAGGGAAGGGGAACCCATAATATGCTCCTTATGTTAAGATAATGATGTTTGGATAATGATTTTCTGGATACAAATAAGTGAATTGGGAAATACTGATTACATTGGAACTACTTTTGGATTTTGTGACAATGTAGTTTGTGCTATTATGGATCGAATTTATAGAATTTTTGGATTTAACAAATATATCCGATAAACTCTAGATTATGAAAACCTAAATATTTTCAATCAGTATTTTTGGAAGTTCAAGTTAGAACCATGTTTCAAGAGAATACATGAGAAGGTATTCAAATGTTTTGAAAGTATCAATAAAGAGATTTTATATGATATACATGGGATAAATAATAATCCATTTTTGATAAATTTAGTAACATTATTTATAAATTATTATATTTTCATCTTTTAGAAGGGTTATATGCTTAACCATTTATAGAATGGATTTTGGTAAATTTGAGAATATGTTTTAGGGATTAAAGTGTTACTTCACCATATATAAATATATACATATTGGGAAAAGTTTCTACATATTTTTATATAAGGATATATAGAATGACCTGTCATTCTATTTATGGACCTCATGATCTGCTAATACTTTTGTAATGAAAAATTCACCTTAATTTCATAGAGTAAGAGATAAAGTGGAAATTGATCAAGGAACAACCAACTTGTGAGATTGTGAATATGAAAAACAATAAAATCAATTAATTATATTTCACTATGTTAATATATGGTAAATGAATTCTTCAACTCATGGAAAAAGATATTGAAAAATATTTATCCTAAGTCCCTTAACATTCTATTAATCATTCACTTACCAGTGATCAATTATATTTATAACAATCTATAATTATTTATGATTTTACTCTAGGTTTAATCTTTACTCCCAACCTATGTTCTATTATGTGGAAACCTTGTTAGAAGTTACTTTGGGTAAATATTTCAGTTCCAACCTTCCATCTTTAAAGGATGTTTTAATATTCATTTTTACAAGGTGAGCTTCTATGAAAGAAACTTTTATGTATTAAACCTATGACAACCAAGATGAATTTTTTGGGTGAAATTAATTTTAAGGGGGTAGAATGTAACACCCCAAGATTTAGTAATTTTTTGAAAACTAATTCAATATTTTTTATATTTTTCATTTTATGTAACACTGAATATAGCTTTTTTATATGAAATCACAATGCTTGGATTTCATTATATGCTACACCAATTTATTCATATGCTACACATAACACTTAGAATAACATTTTTTACATGTAACAATATTTTTTTGTGTTACACGCCACACCGAGTCCATTTTATAGATTTTGAAACATGCAAGGTTGCGTTTTACCAAACTATAATATACTACAAATATTATTGTTAAAATATTATTATAACTACAAAATATTCGTTGAAATGGATACTACAGATAATAATAACTAAATTTTGAAAATATTATTTTCACATGTATATATATTATTAATCCTTTTTTATCAATTTTTATATGTGAATGTAAGAACTATTTGAAAATAATGAAATTGTCATTCTAATAAAATTATTTTTCTCTGTAAAAAGACAATTTTATCTTAATAAATTTAACAAACCACTTTTAATTTAATTTTTAACTAAAATTAATATACTATATATTTAATAAATGTTCTGGATATTCATAAATTCTATTTTATAGATATAAGATAAAAATAAATCCAATTTTAAAAATTAAATGAATTGTTTTTCTAAATGGTAATTTTACCACCATTTAATGGAAAAATCATATTAAATCAAATTTTTGAAACTTTTATTATTTCATTTTATGAAATAAAAATTAAATTCAAATGAGGAATATCAAAATTTACATTGGTTAAATTTTTGGTATTTTTTTGAGATGTTTCATTTTTTGATGAATAATGAAAACACTGAATTTTATTTAAAAACCACTTTTCAAATAACTTATTTATATAATTAAACTACGTATTAATTTTTTATTAAATATTAATTAGATAAATTATACATCAATTTTTCCAATATAGGTAATTTAAACCAATTCAATATTGAAATTTGATATAAAAACATTTCCAACTTTGGGACCTTCTCGCTTTAAAAACCAACATTGTTTTCCCATTGGTAGAATTAATTTTAAATTAATTTATACCCCTTATGTTATTTGAATTTGAAAAAATGGATTCCATATTGGGAATAAGAATAATTTATAATTTATAAGAATGTAAAATTATTTTTTGACCAAAAATATTAGTGAATGTGATTACAATTAATTACATGATTAAGAGATAAATTTGCTTAACAAGGGACTATGACATAATCTTAATGGAATAATGACCTCAAAAAGTGTCAAAAATCAACATTATGTTCATATTTGGACCCCATCCTATTACTTATCTGATATTTACCATTATTGGATCCAATTTAAATGACAAAAATGTGGGTGAAATTCCCTTTTCAAAAATTTACAAGAATGTCACTCCTCCTCCACTATCAAAAGGCACTCACCCCTCTAAATTAATAGCACATATCAATAAATTTTTATTGCCAAAAATATTAAAAATTAACTTTCCAAATCTCCTAAATTAATCCTATATGTGTCCAATGTTTTATAAATCCAATCAAGGAATATCTTTTGTGCAACCCAAGAGGTGTAATGAAATGAAGTGGTATCTTTCTTCCTCAAGATCATTTGTTTTATTTTCATTATCCAAACCCTAAAATATTATTGTTATATTATTATATAATAACCTATGTATCCTAAATATAATTATATTATTTATTCTATGGTTTTTAACAACATTAACACACACTTCTAACTAATTGTTAACGAATTTAACGTTCATGTAAACGACAGACTACATTTTCTCGAAACGATGTTGTTTTTTCCTTTAATACCAATCATGGGTGATAATGTTGAAGGAATATATTTTTTATATTATATATATTTTATTTATAATTTATTTATTCTTCTGAAATTATTATATAAAATATAACATAATGCTTTCCATTTTTTGTAAATATGATAACTTTGTTTTTGGATGTCTGGTATAAAACCTCCTCAATGAGATATGATTTATTCACAATTTTCATGGAATGTATTCAATATGGGTTTAGTGAAATTGTATGATATATATGAAATAATAATTATACTCTAATTTTATTATATATAAATACATATATTTCAGTTACTTTCTTTCTTTCTATACGATAATAAAACAGAGACAATGTCTTTGCGTGCGTATAATCTTCTGTATCCCTGAATGGTGTGTTCCATTTAATATTTATTTTTTTACATATTTTTTATAAATACATTTGTAGCTAAAAAATATGATATTTATAAGAATTTTTACATTTTATATGTAATTAATTCATGATCTAAGTAATAGAATCCTGAATAACAAGCTAAAACATATATGAAAAATAAATCGGATATTAGTCAAATTGTATCATTAACATTGAGTGGTTAATAAATAGGTAATATAAACTCATAACCAAATTATATATGGTATTATATATAATAAAATAGTTCTATGGTATATGTATAATAATATTATAGTCATTATTGAAGATATTTCAACATATACAAATAATGTCAACACTTATGGTAAGGGTTTTCTCATCTCACATTTATTTTCAATGGGACACAAGCCATGTTCACCCATTATTTCTCATATTTAGTGTCTATAATACCCATTTATGTATTATATAATTATTAAAATTAAATTTATTTGTATTTAAATATCCATTTTACAATGTTTCTTTCACAGGTTTTATGTTTCAAAAGTTATAGAATCAATAAATTAATTTTTTTCAATTCACATTCTTTGAGACACAGGCTATATTATTTTCCTATATTCTTCTACGTGGTGTATAAAATTCCCATAACATGTTATCTCTTGAATATATTTTTTTACATTATATTTTAAGAATTATGTAATATCATTTTCTTACATGGGAATTATGATTCATCATTACCATGTGTTCAGATTTTATTGCAAAAAATATCATCATTTATTAAGATTTTTTATGATTATGATTTCATTGATGAAAACATAGGATCCATATTTCAATAACTCTCATGAAGTTTATTACCCAATGATTAGTCATTATATATTCAGTTTTTAGTATAAGTATCCAATTATTTTGTAATTAATATAATTTATAATGTTTTTAAAGAAAATATGACTTTAACTCCCTCTTCGGTAAGAAATTATTCTTCCTTCAAAAGCATGTTTTATAAAAATGTATTAAAAATGTTCTATTATTTCCCTATGATAATAAAAATATAAATTTTCCCATTTTTTACTTTTTAATCAAAAGGTTTTGTATAAAAATAATATTCTTATCTTTTTATGGTTGCGACACTTTTCATAACTTTTTACGGTGCAAAAGAAATATTTGGAAAGTATGGACTTATCTTCCATCACGACCAACCATCCTTTGAATTATCATTTTCATGTTTAAAATTTCATTTTTTGAGAAATTTTTTTCCTAATATTATCTACATTCAATTTTTTTAAAGTGATTTTTAATAAAAAAAAATTTTTGTTTAAAAAGTTATTTAATTGATTTTATAATATCTATTTATATGTTTTCAAATGGTAATTTTGATAGAAAATAAATTAAATGATTTTGAATATTATTTTCAATGTTTTCGAATTATTTTCAATGAAATATGGTCTTAAAATGTTTTCACACATCCTTTTTATGTTTTGAAATAAAAATGTATACAAAATGATTTCAATATTCTTTTATATGTTTTCAAGGTTATTTTCAAGGAAAATTACTTTTAATTTTTTTTATTATTTAAAAAGTAATTTCATTTTTGAAGAAGGTTTATTTCCACAAGAAATTATTTGAAAATGTTTTTAAAAAATTATGTTCCATTTAAGATGGTATCTATTCGTGTTACTCATACCTTTCAGGTGAAATGATCCAAAGGGTCCATTAATATCTTCCCCCTGAATTGTTTATGTTTTGATGAAATGATGACTATAAAACCCATTTCTATTTCATGAGTTATATGTTTATGAAACTCGTTTCTATTTTTCAGGTTATATATTATTGAATCACATATCACATCCATGGTTTATTTTCTTATGACACAATCTTTTTTTCATAGGGTTTTCGTTGATAAAATGGAGATGAAACATGTTTCTTTTCCAAAGGTTATTACATTATTACATATTTATGATACCCATTTCATTAAATTTGATATGATATTATTTTTTATTATATCATGATAAACCTATGTGTGATTTCATTTTAAGATGGGTGGGACATATGTCTCCCGTTAATGCACTGTGTAACGATTTATATCCCCTCAGATAGACATGGCTCTAAATGGGATTGAACTCAATTCATTAAAGCACTTTTTTCACTATGATGGTACTGGGAGTGAACCTTGAATACTAATATATAAATGGGAGTGAACCATGATGACCAATATGTCATGGTAAGTGAACTCATGCTACTAAGATGTCATTTGGATCAATTCCTTGACTATTGTGGAAATAATTTTATATGCTTATGTGTCAACCAAAAATTCTATGTCTTGTTCATATGTGAAGGTATCATGGATTATTCTCTTGATTTATTTATTATTCATGTATTATAAACAACCAATAATTATTCAATGACTCATTATATAATCTTTAATATGTAAGGTGTGGTCTTCAAATGTTATTCCCATGTTCTCGTTCACTTAAGCTCTTGTTATGATTATGAATATATTTTTTACCCTTACTGAGAATCCACATTTTTTATGTTTCCATTACCTATGTTATTATGAGAGGTTTTATATAGAATTATTATATGGGAATAACATTGTGGGAGCCATTGAGGATCTTTAACCGATTTATAATTTTTTGTTCCTAGTTTCCGAAGACACTAAACTAGTACGATCCTCGGGCTTTTATTTTTTATAATGTGATAAATATTCATATAAAACGATGTAATATAAATTTTTTGTTAAGCCTGAGTTGCACTAATTTATATTTTGGTTCTAAATAATATTTATCCTCTTCCTTTCACATGTACAGAACTAGAGATTGATTTGTGATATGAAGAGTGATTTCTGTTTCATAGAAATTTATGTTGGATAAATATAATTAAATCCAATATGAGACTATAATTACATTAAAATCATTTAAAGGGTGTATCAAATGGTTTTTTGAAAATTTAACACCATAAAATTTGTTATGTGATGAGTTATACACTTGGGATACAATTATTTCCCCATTTTTTGTTTTCATCGAAAACTCTATAACCATTATTTGTGCTGGAGTTTGAATAGTTCTACTTATATAGCATGATATGAAAGAATGTATAGAACCAGAATAAAAAAGTATGTTTTTATTCTTTAATGAATAACTAGTTCACCTTTCACCACTTATTTATTGGGATCCACCTCAGTGGTTTGGTTGGAATAAGCTCACCCTTGTTTCCTTGGAGGTTGTTGGTAATATCTAAAAACCATTGACCTAGTTTATTGGTTTGAAAAGTTCCCTTGTTCCTTGTAATTTCCATAATGAATAATGAGATGAGTGTTGACTCGAGCATTATATTCGTCCATCTAATTTATGGGTTTCTCCTATCTGAAGTTTCTAGATAGGTGAACTTCCCTCCGAAACCTAAATCATTTCATCACCCCCCTTATTCATATTTTCTGGGATTCTTTCATGAATTTCTACAAGTATGGTCCTTAAATTTCATTTCATTTTTATATTTCTCCATATCACCACTAAATTTAATGTCTAATTTCCTCTTATTAACCCCACGATACCCTTTAGGTTATCTAATCTCCATTTTTACATAGAGGGAACATCAGAAAAATTCTTTATAGAAATCATTGTCTCAGATCGTTATGACATTCCATAGAATAGGTTTTAATACCAAAATATGCATTCAACCTTGTATTAGGGATAAAAGAAAAAGTTATTGGAATACTTGTGAGTCATTTTAAATTTTCAACATATGTATGGATAGATTCGTCTACTTTTTTCTTGAGGGAAAAGGAATTCTTATCCATTTAATGTTGGAGAGTGTGACAAAAATATTTTTTAAAAAACATTTTATAGAATTACTTTAACCCAAAAGATTTGACCTCTTATTAATGATTTATAATCTATGAATATTACCATGGCTGATCAGATTATACCTCTATGTTATAATCAAGTAGTTTAACATTTTCATTCTTAGAAAAATGAAATATGGAGAAGATCCTCTCAATGGAGTTGATCCATTGTTCGGAGAAATGGGATTAAATGACACATAGAAAGTATGTGGCCTTTATAGAATAATGTTCTCAATTGCATCTTGTTATTTCTTAAGTGGATATGGGCACTTCTCCTAATCAAGGTTTCTTTTTCAGAACCTAAGATAATTAATACAGTATCATAAAAAATTTCACTATTCCTTCACCAATCAAGTTGGTAATCTCATGTGGGTATTCATCACATTTCCCTTCACATTGGTTGTTTACCTAATTCCTAATATTTTCTTCTATTGTCTATAATAAATTTAAATTAGGTATGAGTATTTTTGTATGATTAAACCAGTCATATAGAATCCAAGGACATTAATGGGATGACTTATAAATGAAATCTATTTTTGTAACTTATAAATTTCTAAGCTTCAATCTATGTTATCCATGATCTATTTTAAAAAATAGAAACTTATGGGAATTTTTGTATGCATAATAATGGTTGATATTGAATTTTTTAATTTACCAATGCATATCCTACAAGAGTGTCAAAACAGGTGTGAAGCCAGACCCATTGTAATGCAGCAGTTCCTTATTGAGTATAGCCGAATGCGGTTTTTTAGGTTTTACCCCTAGGTACATCTGTTCCAGAGCTATATCCCATTATAGAATATTGTAAAGAAATTATTTTCATGGAAACCACATACCATATAATTTAAAAAAAAATAAAGTTATGTCTTCTTATTTTTATTCTTACACCCAACTATTTTTCTATATTTTTCAAATCATAATTCCAAAAATAATTAAACATACCTTTGATACCAACTATGACAACACTGATCCTTCTTATGGATTAATTAATGATTTATTAAATAATATTGCACAGAATAAAACGTAAATTATCAAGTAGTATTTGGTCATTATGTATTTTTTATAGTACATAAAAACATAAATTAAGGAATATATCTATATTATTGAAAACATCCTTAACTAGTTCATATTACTCAATCATACTTAAAACTTCATGGGATAACCTGAGGACATACACAAGAAATGGGTGATATATAAAGCCCAATAATGGAGTAAACATGGAATGACTTGAGGAAGGTATTACTTGTTAGAAAATAGGTATACCAATGAGATATAAAAGGGGTGAGAATCATATACATGATAAATGAGGCATGATATAGCATGATAACATAAAGGAGACACGGGAAATGATGAAACAACTTAAAACATGGATTTATAAACATTTTTCAAGGATAACTTACAAGAAATCTAGATGGAGAAATTTCCTGATAGAGTGGGGTAACTCATTAATATCTTGAATGATATCTCATGAGAATAAAACATTATGAAATGCATTGGAGTGCTATATATTTACTAGAACACCATTAAATTTCAATTCATTCAAATGTATAATTGTTCCACATATCTCATACTATATAGAATAATTAATCATTAGATTTTTTTCCATGATTATGGAGTGGGGAATACATACATATACGTCCATGATAAATGTGACACCCCAACCCTAGATATCCCACATTGGTTCATTATTTTATTACATTGAGATAATACCAATAAATTAAATTTTGAAGGAACGAGCAGTTTATTAGCCTATGAAAAACAAGATAAAACATATGTTTTACATTACATATTGAAATGAAAAACAAAATATTATCACCAATAAAAACACTCATATCCCTAAGACTATCACTACAATTTAGTCATAATATTATTCTTCATATCCTGGGGTGAAATGATACATAAAAAGGGGTGAGCTCAGATTCTCATTAAGGATAAAAAATATAGAGAATATATCGTCAAAAGGCATAAAATTTTAAGTCATGGTATAAAACTAAAACACAAGAATTTTAAACAATATATTCATCCTAATATAGAACGAATAAATAAAATAATTCCATTTACACATTCACATGGATATTTTATTAATCAAAGAATCACATATAATATAAATAAATAATCATATAATGAGGGAATGAATAGTTTTGAACATCATAACCATAGAATCAAGGCCTCATGGAAACTCCATACGTAAATGGGTAAAACCCCAATCCAATTTGTCTCATAAGACCAAATGATGCATCAAGTGGCTACAGAGGACCCCTCTCATCACTTACTAATTCCAATTCAATCCTCAAATGAAAATAGGAAATCATAACAAACATAAACATTAATATTAAAACTAGAATACAAAATATTAATACATTATCTATAAACCATGAATGGTATAAAAATAAAACATCAATATTAAAAATATCCATAAACTCTTAAATAAAATATGATAAGTTGGATCATAAGAAATAATCCTTAATTAATCATAAAATCCAAAAATGTATATTAACATGAATGAAAATAATCTAACAAAATCATTAAAACTCGTGGACATAAGTATCCCTTTTTTAGTTTTAATTAATTTAAAATAATCAAAATTACAAAAGAAAACAATTTTTTTTAAAATAACCTCATATTATTATAATGGATGATTCAAAACTTTAGGGAATCAAAATTTCAGAAAAATATTCTCATGAACCTATGTTAAAAAAATCCACTAATTAATTTTTCAAAAAGGACATAAAGTACTTCATTTGGAAAATGATAGAAATATTCTATTCAAAAAATTTTATACAAATTAAAATGTGGGTATACATGAAAATAACTTTTTTTAAGAATTTTAATAATATTTTGAAATTGATTTTTAAGGAACTTGTACTTGGATGATAAATATTCCCCGGTAGATACTTACATATAAAGAGCCTCAGCTAGTAATGAAATTATGAAATTAACCATTAACATGTAATTTATTATAGATGATGGTGTGTTAACCTCCTGTATAGTGTTTTAATATTTTTATTAAATTACATAAGGACCATAACTATATTTATGATAATGTATAAGATCCTATTATATCATTTTGTTAATAATATATCAGTATTACCATTATTTCAGGTGTTAACTATTTTGTTTTCCTATGCATGTTTTGTTGTTTAAGTCATGTTTCACTTGTATAGGATATATTTAATTCATATACATAATGATATTAAGTTCATAAATATTATGGTTACTCATATTATAAATTTTATAAACATTATTGAATGTCTAATGTAGAGAATGAATCTTATCAGGTCTTGGAGATGGTAGACCATTCGTATGCACAAGTGACGATATCATTCCATTAATGGGTAAATAGTATGCAATTGGATGGTATATTAATTATAAATAATCATTATAATTTAATATTAATTATTTATATCCATTATAATCATCATTATACCCATACAAATATAGTTGTGTTGACTAACATATTACACTAGAGTGTGGAGATGATATGTTGTATGTACACACACATGGTGGTATTGTTGTTCATAGGATGGATAAAAAGAGGAATATGGGTTTCCCATAATCATAATAAAATTTCATCATGAATATGTTACTATATTTATTTATTTATTTTGGAAACAAAACTGGAATAATAATTAGAAGAATAAAATCAAATTGAAATGAATTGGAAAAAAATTACCTCTTCTTCGAGTATCTCCTTTTGAATTGCACAAAAGAACTTTTTGGGTTGGATTTGTTCCTAAAATATGGCCTCTAGAATGAATTTATTGTATCTTGATGGAAAACATGGCATGGTTTTGGTGAGACAAAGGTATTTATAGGTTTGAATAAAATAGCAGGAGATGTTTCATTTTATAAGAGAGGGGTTGGGAACTTTTGAAAACTACAAAAACTATTAATTCAATATAAATTTATTTTATTATTAAAATATCTCCAAAGTGAGTTATATAGAGTATAATATTTCTATGGGTCTAAATCCTATCATCCAATAATTATTATATAGGTTTACATCACAAATTTAACCTTATTATATGGATTAGACCCTTAGTTAAATAGTGTAACTCGTACTGTGTCTACTAGTCTTTTACACAATTGGGTTAATATAGGTAGTATAAAATTACAATCAAACACCAATAGGATAATATATGAAATATTTAACATTTTCCTAGTTATTGTTACTAAAATAATTATTTTTACTAATTTTTTTTCATTTAATAAAATCTTATTTATTTAAAATATCATTTATGTCAATTTTCACACTATTTATTACTATAACTTTTTAAAATATCATATCAACATTATTCCCTAGAAAAAACTAAATTTACTCATCCATAATATTTTATATTCGTAAAAATAATTTATGGATGGAATCAAATATTCCAAATTATATTTATTTTAATAACATTAATATCATTTAATTGATTGTTCCTTT
Organism: Viscum album; assembly: GCA_963277665.1. Classification (NCBI taxonomy): domain Eukaryota; kingdom Viridiplantae; phylum Streptophyta; class Magnoliopsida; order Santalales; family Viscaceae; genus Viscum; species Viscum album. The sequence continues at coordinate 838,687,257 of OY728126.1, read as the reverse complement.
TATAAATAAACTATTTCATCATTATTATGTCACCATTAAATTTAATTATGTATTTCATAAAATTAAAAATAAAATACCAGTATGTATAAAATCAATTTACATTCTGAAATAATTTTTATATTCATTCATATCACTTCTTTAAGCTCGTATTAAAAATGCTATAGTTATTAAAATTTGAGTTTGACATTTTTAACTCTTCTTTAAATAAAATATGATACATGTCATAATCATACCATAGTTTCTTAAAATTATCATATTATCAACATAAGGTTTCTTTTGGTTGAAAAAATCTTATCTAATAAAATTAGTACAAGTGTTTGGGTAATTTTTTGACAATATTATCTTACTTTTTTACATCTAATTAATTGATTTTCGCATAACCATGGAAAAAATAACAATTTTACTAAAGATACTCTCCACCAAAAAATAATTTGATCCTATTAAATCATATATTTCATTATAATTACAACCATGTACATCCATTTTCTGAAATTCAATTCAAAGAAGAAGTAAACTTTCATTTAATACTAATCCCACATATGTGGTTAGAAGGCAGTTTAAAGAGACATTAAAAAGTTTAATAAATTTCTATATCTATTTCTTTTATAAAAATGATTTTAATGACCTAAATTGGGTAATATTTATATTATTTATCTATTATGATTTTAAAATAAATTGAATTTAAAATAATTATTTAGATGAAAACGTTTATTTTAAACAACAATGTAGTATTTTTCACAATTCATTGAAAATTGAATCCTTTCAAAAAATTACCAAAATTCCACAATAAGATAATTTTAAAATTCCTTCATAATATTGTTAATAAAAATCATAAAATCTTTTAAATTCCTAGTTTGACTGACCATGGTGTGCTCGAACTCGATATTGTGTGCCACATGAGATATTGAATTATTTTAAAAGAATCCTACCCTAGATTCTTGGGGAGTTAAATTCATCCATCCTTAAAATAATTTCATTGTTGAAATTTAAATAATATCACTTCCTCAAAAGTTTTTTGTGGTTCTTCATCATAATTTCTTGAGGTTACCACATCGTGTGTTCTATTTTATGATTTCTCCAATGAAGTATTACCAATCAAGTCATCTGATTCCTCAACACTTGTTCTCTAGTATAAATAATCTTGATTTGCTCTTCAAAATATGACATATCAGTTTCCAGTTCTATTTCTTCACATTTGAGTACACACATTGGGTATGGCATGTATTTCTTTAATAGTGATACTTGGAAAACATCATGAACTTTGGATATACTTGGAGGAATTTTTTTTGTGGTAAGCTACAACTCCAATTTGTTCAAGAATTTCAAAAGGTCATATGTACGTGAGACTTAATTTACCATTCTTACCAAATCATTTAACAACCTTCCATTGAGATACCTTCAAGAAAACATGACCTCCAACTTGTAATTACTAATCAATCATTTAGTTATCTACATAGCTCTTTCTCCTCCTTTGAGATGATTTTATATGGGTTTGAATAACCCTCATCTATTTCATTTTTTCATCAATATGTTTTGGGCCAACAAGTTTTCTTTCACCAACATCATACCAAAAAGTTGTTGTATGAAATCAGTTTCTATATAACACTTTATATGATGTCATCTAAATACATGAATGCATGATATTTTTATATGAATATTCTACTAGAGGTAAATAAAAATCCCATATTTTTTGAATGTCAAGTGACAATGATCTCAAAATGCCTTCTAATGTATAAGGAATCCTTTCTGAATTTCCATCAGTTTCAGGGTGGCAGGAAGTTCTCAAATGAAGCTCGTTATCTAAGGACTACTAAATAATTTCCTATAATTTTGAAGTATAATGGGGATCACAATCAGAAAAAATTAATAGAGGTACACATTTATGTTTTACAACATAATTCATATATATTCTTGATAAAAGATAAAGTAGTAAATCTTCTATTATAGGAAGAAATTATGGTGAGTTGGTACGACAATCAATAATACTCCATATCACATCATTTATTTTGGGAGTATTTGATATCCCCATGACAAATTCCATCATAATATCATCCCATCTCCTACACATATATAGGAAGAGGTTACATTGAGCCTCTAGGATGTTGTTTTCCACCCTCCATCTATTGAAAAACCAAACATCTTGACCCCTAATAAGCAATCTACCTCTTATTGTTTTCCCACAAAATATGTTCCTTCAAATATATTATATCTTAGTGCCACCAGAGTGTATGTAGAAATTATAGGTATGAGCATCATCCAACAATTCTATTTTTGAGTCATGTATATAGGGAACACCCAGCCTCTTCCGAAATTTCAAAATTCCATATTCATATTCAAAGTCAATCAATCTCTAATAATTCACACCTTTTATTTTATTTTAAAAAATACTCATCATTTTTATGAGTAATTTGGGTCATTTTAACTAAATATTCTTTTGAAACCATTTTTAAATGTAGTGATGTTTCACCTTCTATGATAATTCTCATATCCATCATTACTAGATTCATGAGCAGTCAATCTTTTTCAACACTTATTTTCTTAGAACTCTGTGGTCATTTCTCTTTAAAGCATCTACCAGCATATTTTACTTACTTGGGTGGTAGAGTATTTTTAAATCATACTTGAGTATTTTAAGTCATATCCTTTGGATCATGTTGAGTTATTTCTCTGAGAAAATATATTTCAAACTCTTTTGATCAGTATATATCTCACATCACTCACCATAGACATGGTTCATCCATATCATTAGTGAAAAGAATGCTACTTCTAACACAAGATTATGATATATATAGTTTTTTTATGAGTGTTTAATTCCTTGGATGCATATAAAATAACCATATCATTCTACAAAAGGACACAACCAATTCATTTCCTTGATGCATAAATTTAAATTAAAGCTGTCATTCCCTGATAGTAATGTAATTATAAGATAATTAGATAATATTCTATTAAATTAATAAAAAAATTCCTCACACCATATTTTCCAAATTAACTTAACCCCTTTATGTGTGAGCTTTCAAAATGGGTTAGCCAATTGGGAAAAATTATGAATGAAGTTCCAATAGTAACCTGCAAAACCAATAAAACTACATAGCTCGGTGATTCTCATCTATTTTCAAAATTCTTGGATTTCATTTGCCTTTGCAAGGTCAACAAAAATTCCATAATTGTATTTAATATGTCCACAAAAAGAAATTTCTTGAAGGTAGTATTCAAACTTTCTAAATTTACCATCTAATTATTCCATTATGAGAGTCTCAAGAATGATTCGCAAGTGATTCTAATGGTCTTAATATGTTTTAAAATATATTGAAATATGATCAATTAATAACACAAAAAATCATCAAGATATTCCTTGAATACTCAGTTCATGAGATCTATAAAATAGTGGGTCCCATAGTCAATCCAAATGTAATTACTATAAATTTTTAATGATCATACCTTGTCTGAAAAGTTGTCTTCAGAATGTCTTACTTATACACTAATAATTGATGATATCTATAATGGAGGTCAATCTTCAAAAATAATTGAGCTCATTGAATTTGATCTAATAAATCATCGACATGAGGTAGAGAATACTTTTTTATTATTTTAATATCATTTATTTCCCAATAATCAAAACATAGTCTTGTGGTTATATCTTTCTTATTAACAAAGAGAATAGGGGCTCCCTGTGGAGAAACCCTATGTAAAATAAATCCATTTTTACCCAACTATTGAAGTTGTTTCTTCAATTACACAGATTCAGTTGTATCCATTCTATAGGGAGTCTTTGATATTGGTCTTGCATCAGGAATTATGTCAATATAAAAATAAACATCACATTCTAGGGTAGTCCATGTAAATCATCAAAAAAATAAATGTATTCCTTCAAAAATTTACATCATCAATTTTAATATTATCTTCTACATCACTAGTTGTTATTTTATCTTCCTATCTAAGAAAATCATACATTAAATCTATTAAGAGTTGAATTTGATAAAATCATGTGATGAAGTTTTGTCTTTGAAGATTAGGGATTCTTCTTCTTCCTCATAGATCGTAATTTCATCCTCTTGAAATAAATATTTGGATCATATTTTGAAATCCAATCCTTGTAGAGAATTATATATAAGTAAATCATATAGATGATGATAAGGTAAGAAACTAGAGTACATTTATTTATTTTAAAGAAATTGAAATTCATATCATTGTTTCAACGAGAGTTCCCATAGATGTTTTTACTAATAAATTCTTGGTTAAATTAAAAGGAAAAGTCTAATTTTGTTAGAAAACTAGGAAGATATCAAAGAACGCGATGATCCTGAATCAAATAAAGTATTGGATTATTTGGATGATGTTATTAAATTACATGCCACCAAATCTTTAGGAACTGCATCCTCAGTAGTGTTGATCGCATAAGCATGGCCTTACACCCACGACCTTTTTTGAAGAAAATTTCCTTAACGATTATGAAAATAATTTTCATAATGTACTATTTATTTATAATTTCATCATTAAACATTGATAGGTTATTTATTCCCCATTAAATCTCAACAGGGATGCCTTATTCTCCACACTTGAAATAAACTCTCATTCCCATTAGGCAAGTGCCTGGGGGTTTCTTCCTACAATTACATCAACGTGGAATGTCAAATTTTCCATTATTCCCCTTATTTCCTTTTACATAGTGTTAAACAGACCTATTCTTTTCTTTCATTACTATAATTTCATAAGAATTGGAGATTTCATTTTCTATCTTAATAGCATATGAGACTATATCTTAATTATATGTAGTGTGAGACTAATCCCCACAGGAGGAATGGTTTTAACCCAAAAAATAATCGATCAATATAACTTATTGGGTTATGTATGTAGTTTGAAACATGATTTTATAGACCTGTGATGTTATCCTCATAAATTGAAACATTAAAATCCTCATTCTACCTCAGAATTAGAAATTGACTTTCCATATCAGCTCGTTCTTCACAAAGAAAGGTTTTTTCTGATAAAAGTTCCTTAAACTACCATCATTCTATATCGTCTACTTCTTCATCCTCCATGATTTTAGTTAATGACCAACATTGATCTGCATCTCTTAAGATATGATAAACTATCATGAGAAATTATTCGATTTCGTTACTCCCGAAAGTGAGAAATATATTCTTTAAGGAAAATATCTATTTCTCAGCTACAAATGGATTTATTGTCCCATTTAATACTAGTGTTTGTTTTCTTATGAATAGTTCTAACATTGTTCCTCTACATTGTGTATTTGGATTCTTCATGTGGGTATGTTTATTATTCATAACATGAGTCAGCTGTCTGAGTATGGTTGTATGTTATTCAGAACCTGTTGTTTCACCAGCTCTACTATCATTGTATTCTATAAGAGTGAAATCCATTAATATATTATGTACATTAATACAGTTTCAATTCCATTCACTAGGCTCCATTTCTAAACAATGGAATACAATATATTAGGTTATAAATAACAATACATAATTACAAACTAGTAAAATAATTTACATAAATTTAAAAATTTATGCATATATAATCTCATAATAATAAAAATGGTTTCATTGGGAATATATTTAATCATATATAATTTATAATGCATTGAAAAGAAAAATTGAATTATCCTATGTATATACTAAAGGAGTGTCAAACCAGGTGCACTATAAGGCTACTTTTTGTGTACCAGGTTACCCTTATTCAGGCATGGAACACCTTGTCAGAGTTGTTACTCCTATGTAAATCTACTCAAGAACCATGTCAACTTGTAGTATGAAGATAGGGATGTATTTATTAAAAGACCCACATGATATTAAAATTAACAAAATTATAGGATGTTCTTCTATAATTACACTCAAAGTATATTTAGGATAATTCCCTATATTAAATGTTTTTCTGAATCTAGTTTCATGGTTTATACTAAACTTCCATTGATACCAACTATAAAACCCCATCAACAGATACCCATAGTTGGTGCATTGTTTTATTACATTGTACTGATCACAATAAATCAAATCCTCAATGACCAATCAATATAGTATCCTTGAAAAAACATGATTCAAACATAGGTTTTATATTAGATAATTAAATGAAAAACAACATGTTATTTTCTCTAAAAATACTCATATACCTTATATTATTTTTGTAGTTAAATTATAATATGATTATTTTAATCTTGGGGGAAAATGGAACATAAGAAAGGGGTGATATCATATGCTTATTAAAGATAAAAAATATAGTAGAAGATATCATAAATTTTCATAAACATTTAAGGCAAGGTATAAAATTGTAACACATGCCTTATAAAAATAATATTCAGTATAACATAAAAGTAGTAAATAAAATATTTTCATGTAAACATTCACATAGATATTATACAAGTCAAATAATAACATGTAATATTAATAACGTGTCTCATACTGAAGGAATACAAAATGTCATATATCATAACCATACAATCAAGGAATTATGCCAATGCCATACATAAATAGGAGAAAACCCAAAGTAGTTTTTCTCACAAGACTTACTGATGCATCGAGGGGATATAGAGGTCATAACCAATCACTTATTAATTCTAATGAATTCCTCACATGAAAATATGAAATCATAACCTACATAAAAAATCATATTAGAACTAGTATAAAAAATCATAAAACATTATCTATAAACTACTAATGGTATAGAAATACCACATCCATGGTCAAAATCTTCATAAACCATTGAATACAAGATGATACATTGGATAATAATAAATAAACCACAATTGGGCCTAAAATTCCACAAATGATGTTGACATTGATGAAAATAATATTATAAAATCATTAAAACTATTTGAGAGAAATATCCCATTTTATTTTGAAATAATTTATAATCTGTACAATTATGAAAGAATTGTTTTTTTTGGAAAATTCCCTTATAATCAAGAAAGGGAATATTGAAAATGTTATGGTGTAATAATGGTCTAAAAAATTGCTTGCTCTGATAATTTAAAAAACATTAATTCCTTAATTTTTCAAAAAGATCATAAAGTACCTCATTTGGAAAATGACTGAAATATTCGTTTACAAATGTTATATGAAAAATAAAAAAATTTTATAAATGAATTTAATAAATTTCATAGGAATAGTAATAATATTTTAAAGTAAATTTTTAAGAAACACAGACATGGATGAAAAATATTCTCTAGTAAATACTTACGTATAAACAACATCAGATAGTCATGAGATTGTGAAACTAACCCTTACCTTGTACTTTACTTTAGTCAAGGGTGATTTAACCTTGTTTATAATGTTGAAATCATGTAATTAAATTAATCTAGGACCAAATAAATATTTATTATATCATATATGATCTTTATATATAATTTTGTTGATAATATTTCAGTATTACCATAATTTTGGGTGTTAACTACTTTATTTTCATCCGCATGTTTTGTTGTGTAAGTCGCTTTTACTATGCTTAGGATATATTTAAATCATATCCAAAATGATATTATTTTGATAAATATTATATTTAATCATATCATAAATTTTATAATATTTATTTAATGGTTAACATGGAGACTGAATTTTATCATATCATGGAGATGGTAGATCGTTCGAACGCATGAGTGATTGTGTCATTCTGTTAATGGTTAAATGGTATAGAAATAGATCATATATTAATTATAAAAAAACAGTATCATATAATATTAATTATTTAAACCTATTACAATCATCATTATACACATCCAAATAAAGTATTTTTTAATAACAAACTACACCATGTTGTGGAGATAATAAGTTGTACATACACACACATGGTGGTATTGTTATTCATAGGATGGATAATAAGAGGAATATGGTTGTCCCATAATAAAAATAACATCTTATAATTTATTGGATATTAGAGTTATTATTATGTTTTTATACAACATATTAATAGGATGTAAAATAATAAAATAAATTCAATTGAATTGGTAAAATAATTACCACTTCTTCAAGTCTCGCCTTTTAATTTTCACAAAAGGACTTATTAGGTTGGATTTTTGACCATTGTTTGGAATATAGTATAAATTTAGGGAATTTTTAAGAATTAATTGGTAGGTTTTTTATATGAAAAATTGATTTAGAGGTGTGAACATAAAATAAGGAGAGATTTCCTTTTATGAGAGATGAGAGGGACACTTTTGGAAACACAAAAACAATTAATTTATTATAAATTGATTTTAAAATTTAAAGAGATCCAAATAATTTTACTTCTATAATAAGATAATTATGGTTTTAAATAATCTGAAAATTTGATAGTTAGATATGTTTAGGTCATAAAATTAACCATATCTTTTAAATTTAACCCTTATTTATAGAGGTTAACTCTTACTATGTCTACATATCTTTTACAAAATAGGGTTAATATAGTTACTATAAAATTCCAAAAAAATTATATAATTCATAAAATATTTAACATTATTAAAGTCTATTATCCAATATATATATATTTTTATGAATTATATATGATTTAATAAAATCTCATTTGTTTTAAAATCTCATTTAAGTTAATTTGGACACTATTTATTACATGATTTTTTAAAATATCACAAAACATTATTCTTTTGAAAAATATACATTAAATCATCCCTAATATGTAAAATTGTTACAAAAAAATCATATATAGAATCAAATATTTCAAATTATATTTATTTTAATATTATTAATATCATTTAATTGATTCTTCCTTGAATAAATCAATTATTTCACAATCATTATGTCGCCATTTAAATTAATTAATTATTTCATAAATTTATAAACAAATAAAAATTTTGTATATAAACATTATATATTCCTCAATACTATTTATAGGTGTCCATATCACATATATAACATCAAATTATAGATTTTATAGTTAATAAATTTGAATATGACATTTTTAACTCTTCTTTAAATAATATATATTAAATGAACTAATCTAACAAAAGAGGCTTAAAAGGATTATATTTTAAAACTAATGCTAATTTTTTAGAAAAAAACATATCCAATAAAGTTAGTAGAAGTTTTAGGGTAATTTTTTAATAATATTATAATTTTTTATGTTTAATTACTTGATTTACCCTTAACAATGGTATACAAATATATATTTACTAAATTTACTATTCCCAACAAATTTGATCCTATGAGAAGAAAAATTTCAAACTAATTACAATAATCTTGTCCATTTTTTGAAATTCAATTTAGAGAATCAGTAAAATTACATTTAATGCTAATCCTACAGATGTGGCTAGATGACGGGTAAAAGAGACGTTCCAAAGTTCAATATATTTTTATATCTAATTATATTATAAAAATTATTCCAATGACAAATATTGTGTTCATATGTGTATTATTTATATATTTTTATTTTAAGAAAACTTAAATTGAAAAAATTATTTAAATGAAAATGGAAGGTTTTAAACAACAGTGTAGTATTCTCAGTATTCTTTAAAAATAGAAACTCTATAGAATATTTCCAAAAATTTCACCATAAGATATTTTTTATATTATGAATTCAAAAAATAATTATATTTTCAAAAATAAAATTTACAAAATTCATCATGCTACTATACTATTCATAGATTATTTTTAAAAGACTAGCTTAATAGGTTTGGGTGCGCTCAAAATCGGTGTTGTGTGCAGCACAAAATATCAAATTGATCAAAAATAATAATACAATGGAATCTTGGGGTGTTGAAAAAAAAATATGTATTGGTTCATAAAGGTGAAAACTGTTCATTTGATATGGGTACGAGTACTAACTACACAATTACTTGGCCTGAAAATCATGGTCAAATTTTATCCACATAAGAGGAGTGTATAAATGTTCACGGGAGGGATTAATTGGAGTTAAATGGTTCTAAAATAATTTATAAATCATATATTCAGTAAGGGGGATATGGAATAACATTTCCCAAAATTAGTAATTGAAGATAAAATGCATAATATTTTGAATATGTTTGAATAAAGAGGAAAATAAGAGAATCACGTACTAAATTTTGGTCTGGGAACAAGAGTACATAATGGTTTGTAGGAGTAATTAATGAGATATAAATGTGTATTTAATCATTTATAAATCAAATGGGAATTAGGTGGGATTTTCAAGAACATATCCAAATATTAAAAAAAGGTAATTAAGTGTCATAACAGAAAAGAGGTGCTTGAATAAAAAGTATATTGGGAGATCCCTTAATATATTATAGCATGTTAAAGGCTTAGGTATATGCTATACTAAGAGGGGATATATGATTTATGATTATTATAGGATAAACTTGACTATATAGGTGTCATTATATATAAAAAAACATAAAAAAAATTATATTTAAAAAACTAATTAGAAAAAAGGTTCTTGAAAATGAAGAACCACAATATCCAGATATGTTAGTAAAAACAAGATATGTCTAACTTGGGATCTATATCTATGAAGGAGATATTCTCTAAGAAGTCAATATATAATGTTGCGAATGACATAATACCTTATAGAATAATTTTTTTACTATTTAAAGATATTCCATGCCATATATCATTGTAATATGGATATTAATAGAAAAGATAATGCGATAAAACTACAATTAGAAATGGATTTGTTCCAATAAAGAGATAGTGGTAATGGAATTGTTATTGAAACACCATGGGATAAGTATGAGAAGAAACCTAAAAAGGGAAAAGAGAAAAAATTATTAAGATGATTTTGGAATGTGAATGAATTATAGTCACAGTGATATAAACATTATTACATGGATACCTCAACAAGAATATTTGATGAAATATAAATGGAAAGAACTGATGATATCATGTTCTAAATTTGTCTCTAAAAAGAAGTAATCCACAACCATTAACAATTCTAAGAATTTTTTCAAAGGTTTTTTTAACCCCATGGAATGATTTATTCGAGTTGCACATAAATATAGGGAAAGATGAATTTTTTTTACCAATTTTCTATAGTTGAGAATCAAATTATAATAAATAATAAAATACAATATGGAAATAAATCTATAATTCCAAGTAGTACTCAAAAGTTTCAACCTAAAGTTGATGAATAAATGAAGTGGACATGAAATTTTATCCTTGGAACAAAATGAGTTTTTGGGTTGAGAAGTCAGTCTCAAACATGTTTCTCGATCAGTCGATCTGTTATAAGATCCACTCCATTCCCATAATGTGTCTAGTTGTGCTATAATGTAGATAATTGGATGTGAGGAAGGTTGGAGAGTATCCCTTTAAGGGGGTTCATAAAAAATATAGGATACTTCTAGAGTTATATAAAATTATGTTGAATCTGAAATATGGACATCCCCTTTAAATTCAAAAGGATGTGGTATGATTTCATTCAACCATATATGTATTTAATGTATATATATTATGTCTACAAAGGGGGAGTGCTTATAAAAATGTATGGGGAAGACCTTTCACTTGATTTTTTTTATATGTTTTTCCAAGTTAGTGTAGGTTTTGAATATTTATTGATAATTGGTATGTGTATCCTTAAATTGAGAATGATATAAGCTAGTATCACATGTTGCGAAAACATAGACTATCTTGTTATCAAAATATTTCACTCTTGTTTTCTACAAATTCAATACCCACGTAGAATTTGAGTTTACTTTTTCATGGCTTGTTTCTAAGAGAATTGTAACTCCCTAACAAATTATGATATTTTCATGTTATAAAAAATAATATTTTATCTCCATACACACAACACCATGTTATGCTTGAGCTACACACCAAACCAAGTTTTATTGCGTTATACACAAGACTGAGATTTACCACCTTTTAATGGAACAATTATTTTAAAAACTAAATTTTTTATATTTTATATATTTTATTTGTAAAAATTAACTTCATATTGGAATTAATAATGTCCAAATTATCTTATGATGAATTTTAGGAATTTTTTGAGAAGTTTCATTTTTTGTCCAATAGTGAACATACTAAATTTTAGTAAAAAACTACATTTTCATTTAAATAATTATTAAGGTTAAATTATATCTTAAATAGGTTTTTTCGAAATAGATTAATTAAAATATATTAATCTAATGTAGGTCAATGGAATCAATTTGATATTATAATAAAATATAAAAATTTATTGAACTTTTGAATGTTTCTACTTGAAAAACCGGGTCGCTCACCACATGTATGGGATTAGCGTTAATCTTAAATTTCCCCCATTCTATGATTTGAAATTTAAAAAATGTAAATACATAGTTTTAATCTGTGAAATATTTTTGGTCTAACTAGATCAACATTATTTTTACTATAAATATTAGTGAAAGTAATTAAAATTAATTGTAGTTGGTAAGGTAAAATTAAGCTTAAAAAGGGACTAAACCAGAAAATTAAGGACCCAAATGACATAGAAACTTGTTCAAAATCTATTTTCCACGAATAATTAGACCATATCCTTACTTTTTTTTAATTTTATGGGTTATTGGTATATTATTAAATGGAATTACCCTATATAAAATGTTAAGGAAATATTCAAAAAATAAAGTTTCCTTATCATTAACTTTTGTAATCTTTGAGAAATGTAAAAAAATAATATTATTGGTTATAAATATTCTTTTGAAATATAAATGGTTTATTTTTATCAAAATCATTTATAATTAATTTTTATATATGATTTCGTTTCTTAAAATACTTAACAAACACCAAAATATGTATTATTTAGTTAACAATCAACTAAAATAAATGACATTATAAATTTTAAAAGTGAAGTATATTGATATAATTAGTTTAGATAATTATTTTTTATGAATATTTCATGTTATATATTTTCAAAATTAATGTATTTAAATGACAATATCGCCTTAATATTTTAAAATTAAAATTAAATAAATAATGTCTAAATTGAAATTATTGTTATTTTACAATAAGATATATTTGATAAAATTATTTAAAATTATAAAAAAACAAAATTATTCCAAGTAGTTTTAAACTGTAAATAAATTTTAAATATTTTCTACTAATGGATAAATTTATACTTTATTATTAAAATATTTCCCCATATATGGTAAAAACATTTTTAACACGGTCTGAGTTTAATCATTGTTTTAGTGAGTCACATGTTCTTGTTTTAAAATTATTTTCCAAAACACATGGTATTTCTTATTTTGTAAATTAGATGTCATATTAAAAAAAATTATATGTGTATTTTATAATAAATCTACCTTTTTTTAGTCTTAGTTGTTACATTACTTAGGTTGGAAAACTAGATTCTCTAATAAAAAACCAAATGATAAAAATGGGGAATCATAGAAATTAAGAAACCAAATTATTAAAATTTAGATATTTTTGTGTGTTGAAGGTTTTTATAAACTATTATTCCACATTAATCCATTATTATTCCTTTTATTATGTACTTATGTAGGATATTCCTCCCATTAATGAATACCTTTTGGTATTTACAAGAGTGTCACTCCTCTTCCACTATAAAAACGCCTCTTCTACTCACATATCCTCATAAATATCAAGAAACTTTGGATCAACCATTATCTGGTCACATTGATCCCTAAATCCCTCCCCTCATCCAAAAAGTGTCCCCTTGGATAGAAATCCATCCAAGTAAGTCTTTTCAAATAAACCAAAATAAGTTACCCGATTAAGAGGTAAGTATTCTCTCAAGACATCTAGTTTAATTTCAATTATCCACCACCTAAAATATCCTCATTTTATTTTTATATAACAAAAACATGATCATAAATATAATATCATTTTTTATGTGAATTTTTTGACCAACACATACACACAATTCCATAAAATGGATAACAAACATATCATTTACATTAATGGAGAACTACAACCTAACAACATGATGATTGTTCATTTTTTTACCACCTATCATGGTAGCATTTGATGGAAACTATGTTTATATATGTTATATATGATATTTATTATGTATCTATGATTTTTGAAATATTTTATAACACATACTATATAAAATTTCTCTTATTATAAATACTATAACATCATTAGTGGAAGTGTAGACTACCGCCTCCTCAAAGTGATGTTGATCGTTCACAATAAACAAGAAATGTATTAATGATGATTTTAATAAAAATGTGTAAAATATATAACATATATAAGATAATTTAATTATTATATACTTATATATCATTTCATTTTCATTATTTTAAATAAAATAATGAAATGAAAGTAGTGTTCATGCGTATGTGCAACCTACCATCTCCTTGAACGGTGCACTTCACTTATTATCTCCAAATATTTTGGACTATTCTAAAAAAACATGTACTAAATATATAAGATAATTAATTAATGGTTTAAATTTTTTAGATGATGAAATCGTGATCTATATAATAGTAATAAAATGTAACAGGTCAAAACATAATTGAGAAAACTATGAAATTAAAACCCAAAATAGTACAAATAATGACAAGGCATTAACAAACAGGTAAAAAATATTGTAAGAAGTTAATATATGATATTATAAACAGGATTATGGTTATGGTATAATTTGATAAAATATTTTAAACCACTATAATGGAGTATAAATACCATAAAACAAAATTAATGTTAAGGTAATATATTTCATCATAATTTACATTCCATTGAGACTTATTTTTTATTAGGCACCAATTCAATTTTATTTATTGTATTTACTAGACTTTAACATGATATATCCTAAATATCCTTACTCTCATGATATTATAAATTTTATTTAATATTATTTTTTCATTGTATTTATCATATAAATGTTTCAATGTGGTATGGGACACATTAGAATGTTTAAAATGTCATTTCCATTAAGATTATTTTTATGATATTTTAATGGTATTTCCATCCATTAAGGTCGAAAAACCTTTTCGTTACATATCCTCCACTGGGGAACATTTGATAAATTTATATCCTTTATTCAATATGGGTATTTTTATAAGAACATTTTACATGAATATGATAAATTATTTGGAATAGTATGACATTGGTGGGGCTGTAACATCCCCAACCCAGGTTCCACTATAGTGGTTCCTCGAGCTAAGTTTTCACATGATCTCAAGGGTGACTCCATATAACAACCATGCTCTTTATTAGACATATAAACATGATTTATTACATAATATTTTACTTAATACAACTATGTGGATTGAGAGGTCTAATGTATTGGTAAATTAGGAACATTACATAACAATATAGAACATAAATCAAACCAACTTTATTGAAAACATCTTTTACATGACCACACACTTTCCTTCATACTTAGCATTTTATGGGATAACCTGAGAACATGCATAACAAAAGGGTGAGCTATAAATCTTAATAATGGAGTAAACAAGCCATAAAATTAATAATACAGTACATGTTATGAAATAGGAATATCAATGGAGCAAAAAGGAAACAAGAATATAAAGTCATGATATAGGATGATTATCATAACATGAAAATGTGGCATCAACATTTGACATAATATTAGGATGATATAAGGCTCATTGCACATGGAGCACGAGTAAAGCCTCATTTCACTTGAATTAACACGTTTAAACCATCATTTCACATTAAGTATCTTGATTCTAATATTTAACCAGTGCATTGAGGTACAATCAGGGCACACTCTTCTAAATCGTTACATTTCATTCATAAGTGTTCCACATGGATCATAAAACATGGAATCATTGAACATCACCATTTATTCCATGATAAATGAATTCACTATGAATACATTAAAATATATAATCAATATGTAATTTTTAGTAAAGGTGAATTCCATTTAAAGAGAAATGGGCATGGTATTCACTACACAATGACTTTGGTTTGGAAAATTGAGGTGCAATTTTGGCAGTATAATGGCATGAAATAATAATTCATAAAAATGGTTGATTAAATAGAAAGGGGTATCTCATAATATTTACATGAAATTTATAGTAATTTGGGTCATATAGATACATTTACCAACATATGTAATGGAATTTAGGTGCATAATATAAAATAATTGCTCGGATGTAAATGAAAATAGTGAAATTTCTTATAGAATTCTGGCTTGTTAACGGGTGTACATGGTAGGAATTAATGATAGTTAAATATGTCTATAATCATTTAAAAATAAGTAGGGAAGTATGGAAGAGGTGCTAAATCATACCCCAACATTTTTAATTGAAAAAAGGGTATAAAAATATAAATAAATTTGGGAAATAAATAGAAATGAAGAAATCCCTTACGGAATTTTGGCATTGTAACAGGTCTACATGAGAGGCATTAATGAGAGATAAAGGGGTATATTTTTCAAATATAAGAGGGGAAGTATAAACTTTGTGAAAAATGATACCCCGACATTTGTAATTGAAAATAAAATGGCGTAAAAATATAAAGAAACATTGACATAAATAAAGAAGGATGAAATCCCTTACTTAGAAGTTTGATACCAAAGTCTTGGGAGGGGATTGAGAGAGGCTTATTGGGAGCTTTGGGATCCTTTTGAGAATTATAAATAGTAGAGGTCAGAGGTTGGTTGATATCTGAAGGCTTTTGTTGAATGGAAGTGGGATCTTGGGTGGTTTTATATAGGAAAGGGGATGGAATTCTTTATTATTTAGGTTCTTGACAACACACATTTAACTAATCGAAACACCAATCCATCCCAAAATTTTTGCACACAGTTTTTCTCCAAAGGGGAGTGGGAAAAATTATTTTATAAGGCCAATGGCCGAACATCTTAAAATATTAGGCTTTCTTATGTTGAGGTGAGACACACTCTCATGGAAAACATTTTAAAAGGTTAAAATATTTTATAAGACTTGGAGGGTCCACTAAAGCATTGTAAAATAAGTCAAAAAAACATAAAATCACATTATTTTGATGGTAAAAACTATTTTGTCCTAACACAACATTTATAGTATTTTATTACATCACTATTGGGTCATTATGATGTCATAAAGCACAATATATAATTAAATGATATTTAATTTTTACCCCAAAATTTGATTGTCTCCGAAAATTATTAAAAATTCACCATTTGATAATATCAATTTCTTAATTGAAAAAATAATATTTATTTTATCTAAATAATTTTTTAATATGTGAATTTTAACTCTTCAAATAAAAACTAACATTTATCGAAAATTTATGGGTTTTCAAAAATATCTTTCAAAACGTAATAAAAATCACAATTGTATTCATAAAAATTAAAAGAACATTTATACATAAGAAAAATTAATTTTTCAATAATATTATTTAATTAAAAAATCCATTAATTCATCAAAATAGATTTTCTTATTGAATATTGACTAAATATACTATTTATGTTTTAAAAACTTTATACAAAGTTACAATAATATAATGAATGTATATTCTTTATTATATTTGAAAATAATACACCTAATAATAGTTATAGGGTCTTGTTACATAACCCTTTATAACACCCAGATAAGATAGAAGGGTAAGGTGTGCGATGATGATAGACTCTTAGGGTGGCTCAGATACAATGCTCGGGTGGTAATATCTATCAACTTTCACTTCTCTTGTAGGTTGTTTCATTCAAGATAAAAGTGTTGAATATCAGCATGGTCTTGGCCTAGAGAAAATCCTAATGATGCCACCTCCTTTATGGGCTCTAACAACTGGGGTTCGTATAGAGCAATTCTAATGGATGAGTTCATCACTTCCTTTGTCTATGAAAATTGGATGTTTTAAAGCCCTATATTTATACTAATCATATGATCACTCTTCAACATCGACATTGAAAATTGTTTCAACTCTTAACGGTATTTTAAAATCCAAAAATATAAAACCGTGGAAGTGTATATGTTTTATATAACCATTTTACAATAAGACATTGAAATAAATCAAGAGGAGATTTTATCAAAAAATGTTTAGGTCATTACAATCTTCCCCCTCAATAAATTTTTCCCTCGAAATTTGCTTTTACAATACTAAAATAGATGTGGGTAACTATTCTTCATCACTTCTCTGATTCCCATGTTTCGTCTTCAAAATTGATTTTTCGCCACAACACCAAAATGAAGGGAATTGTCTTATTTCGTAGAACTTCTTCACTATGATCTAGGATCTTCATTGGCTTCTCTTAATATGGGAGTTCATTGTATAATAGGTACACCTCTAGATAGAGTACATGTTATGGAACAAGTATATACTTCATTAAGAGTGAAACATGGAAGACAAAATGTACTAGAGATTGGTTTGGAGGGAGTGCTAGTCGATAGGCCACTGCTCCAATGCGACCAAGTATATCAAAGGAGAAAACATACCTTGAACTAATCTTTCCATTTTTCCAAAATCTCATAACTCTCTTCCACGGTGATATACAAAGGAATACTATGTATCCGATATCAAACACTAGGTCTCGTCGACGATAATAATGATAACATTTTTTTCAACATAGAGAAGAATTAATTTGCTATTTGATGGTCTTAACCTTATTCACCATATCATCATCCATTTCTGGACCTAGGAGTTTTCACTCCCCATCATCATCCAACATGCTGGTGTTGTGATCCTCTTCATATAAAGGTCATTATAAAGATGGATTTGGATGCTTGAGTGGAAACTGTTACTGTAAGAGAACTCATCCAGAGGAAGATTCTTATCTCATACTCCATTGTAGTCTATTGAGTGTGCTCTCAACAAGTCCTCATGTGTTTGGATAGTATGTTCAGATTATCCATCAGTTTAAGGACTATAATCTATACTAAAGTTCAGCTTGGTATTCAGAGCTTGTTGTATACCCTTCTAGAACTTAGAGGTGATTCTTGGTTCTCGATCGGATACAATCGACAGTGGTACTCAATGCATCCTTACCACTTCTATAATATATATTTGTGCCAGTTGATCCAATGGGAAGTCCTCTCAAATTGAAATGAAGTGTTCAGTCTTTTTAATATGGTCCACAAAAACCAAGATAGCATTGTTTCCTTTGGATTTATTTAGATGTCCGGTGACAAAGTCCATGGTGATGTCATCCCATTTCTATGCTGGTATGAGTAATGGTTGCATCATCCCCGTAGACTTCTACCTCTTAGTCTTCACTTTTTAACAAACCAGGAACTTTAATGTATTCTGAATATCTCTTTATTCATGGTATCTCACCAATAATGCTCTTGGAGATCTTGATACATCATTGTGTTTCCTGGGTGAATGGAGAAATTCAAACTATGTACATCATCCAAAAGTTCATTCTTTAACTATGGATTTGATGGAACAAATAGTCTTGTCCCAAATCTCTCAATTCCTTCTTCATTAACATTAAACTCTGAGGATTTCCCTTTTATGATAATTTCCACATTTTATTAATTCCCACATCATCATTATGAGAATCCTTTTGCCTTTCCCAAAGAAAATGTTGAGAAATTATTTGAGAAAGGATTTATGATGTTCCCTTATTTATGACTCCCATTACCATCTTCATCAAAACTACGAATATTGGATCATTTTCAATTATAATTAAGAATAGAATCACATGGTCCTTTCTACATCGAGAATCTGTAACCATGTTCTCTTTCCCAAGGTGGCAATGGATTGAGCAGTCATTGTATTTGATTAGATCTAATAAACTTTGTTGGATAATGTTCAATTATTTCTTTGTGAATATATACCTGATGCTTTTTGGATCCATATATATTTCACTAATCTCCCTAAAGAGCTAATGTCACCAAATTATTAAAGTCAATATTACTTCAGCCAACTCTAGATCATGTGTTGCAGAATTTTTCTCATGAAATTTCAATTTCCTTGAATCCTAGGTAATTAATTTTTCATTTTTCATCTGCAGAGAGCCCATGCCCTTCTTTGAAGCATCACTAAATACAATAAAATGTTCTCCACTTTTGAGTAGTGTGAGAACGATTCTAGTGATAATACTCTTTTTTATCTCCAAGAATATCTCTTCTCATTCATCATTCCAAGAAATCTTGACTCCCTTCTGAGTTAGCTCGGTAAGAGGGTTTGATCATCGTAACAAATTTCTCACAAACTGGAGATAATATCAATCATACCCCAGGAAGCTATGGATATCCATTACTAATGATGGCCTTGTCCATTCCTCAATTCCAGCTGTCTTGGAGGGATCCATAGATATCCCATTTCTTGTAATGATATAACCTAATAATGAGACACAATTCAACCAGAACTCACACTTGTTGTACGTTCCATAGAGATTATCCTTTCCCAAGGTCTCTAGCATAGTGATTAGATACTCCTCATACCCCTTCTTGGTTTTAGAGTATATTATAATACAATCTAAAAATACAACAACAATTTTTTCGAGGTAATATCTAGAGACTATATTCATCAAGTCCCCAAGGGACATTAGTGAGTCCGAATTGCATTACTATGAATTCATAGTTCCCATATCTTTTTAGAAAAGAATTCTTGGGGATATCCTCCTTCTTAACCCTTACTTGGTAATATCCCAACCACATATCCACATTAGATAAGTATTGTGCTACACAAAGTTGATTGAATAATTCACAAATTTTTGGTAGAGGATACTTGTAATTTATCATGATTTTATTGATCTCATGATAATCAATGCAAAGGTGCATTGACCCACCCTTCTTCCTGATGAGGAGGATTGGTGCAACACAGGGTGAAACACTTGGGCATATAAAACATTTATCCATATTCTCTTGTAGTTATTTATTCAGCTCCTCATGCTCCACAAAATCCATTCTATATAGAGTCTTGATATTGGAAATTCCCTAGGTATAAGATCAATTGATAATTCAACTTCTATTATAGGAGGAAGACTAGGAAATTCTCCAAGAAACACTTTAGTGAATTCCCTCACAATAGGCAGGTTTTCAAGGATGGTTTCTTCCTTAAACAGAATCATCTGAGCAAGATACACATGCTCATAGGGCAATAATATCCAGGCTTGAGATGATGGTTCTAAATAATATTCAACCTCATCCTTTCACATGTATAGAATCAGGGGACGATTCTCCATATGGAGAGTGATTTCCCTCTCACAGCAATATATGTTGGCTCTTTAAAAGGAAAAGAAAGAAATGCAAATAATTGCATCAAATTACAACAAAGGGAGTATGATGATCCATTAAAAGTAGGATGCCTTTGTCTCAAGAAGCACTTGATTGCAACTTTTTCTTTCATGGGGGGGGGGTGAATCTTCCTCTTGACCCATGATTAAATTCAAAGCTTGTGTTAACTATGACTGTATCATGAAAAAGTTTGTGATTCCCACTCCCATCAGATTGGGAATCTCATAAGAATAGTTATAATGTTGATCTTTGTATCAGTTGTTAGCCTGAGTCCTCCTATAACTAGCCATTGGGTGGAATAAAAGGAAAGTTTTGGGTAACACAAAAATGGTAATCCAAAGAAAAAATGTATGACATATAAATTACATTTATTTCCATAACTTATGAATTTATAGGCTTCAACATTTGTTATCCATGATATACTTCCCAACATATATTCATAGGATAATTTTTTATTCCCTTAATAATGGTTCATACTATGCTTATGAATTTACCAAATAATGTCCTCCCAGAGTGTCGTAACAAAGGGTACAGCAAGGCCCGTTTTCATGCACTAGTTCCCATTTGAGTCTAGCTAAAAGAAGTGTTTTCAGGCTTTACCCCTAGATGCATATGTGTCAGAGCTTCCTCTACTTACTAATATCCATATTGGAATGTATTTTCTTGATAAAACACTTACTCAATACTCTCCAAAATTTAGGGGTGTTTTTTTATTATACTTATTATTATACCTAAGGCTTTCACTAGGTTTTTTCTAATCCTAATCCCAAAATAACTAAACCTTCCCTCTAATACCAACTATAAAAACCATACTCTTTAATACACACATAAACACGATTTATTACATAATATTAGTCTTAAGATAACTCTAAGGTTCAAGAGTTCTTGTGTATTGAGAAATTAGGATCATTACCCAACAACTTAGAATATATAACAAAAAAAACTTTATTGAAAACTTCTTTTACATGACAACAAACCTTTTTTTATAATTAGAATTTCATGGAAGAACCTAAGGAAATGAATAAGAAAAAAGGTGAGATATAAATCCTAGTAAGGGAGTTAAAAATTAATAACCTAAATAATATAGTACAATTTAGGCAATAGTCATATCAATGGAGCACAAGAAAAAAACGAACATAAAGGCATGATATAACATGATTATCATAACCCGGATATGTGGCATCAACCATTAACATGATATTAGAATGAGCCAAGGATCATTTAACATGAAGCATGATTAAACCATAATTGAAAAAAACTTAGCATGATTAAAACATCATTTCACTTGAAGTATCACGATAATAATATTTACCCAATGCATTGGAGCACTATCAGGGTTCACACTACTTAATCATTACATTTCATGAAAAATTATTCCCCATGGATCATACAACATTGAATCATTAATCATAAATATTTATTCCCTGATAAAGGAATGTGGTATACATATATGAAAATCTATAATCAATATGTAAATTTGTGTAAAGGTGAAAACCCTTGATAGAGAAATTGGCATGGAATTCACTACACAAGGACTTTTGCTCGGAAAATTGCAGTTCAATTTCAGCAGCATAACGTCGTGACATAATAATTCATAAAAATTGTTTATAAGAGTGAAAGAGGTATCTAATCATATGTACATGAAATGGATTGTTAGGTGGGTCATATAGAAACATTTAATAACTTATGTAATTGAATGTAAATGCATAATATAAAATAATTTCTCAAATGTATATGAGAAGAGAGAAATTCCTTACAAAATTTATTCATGGTAACATGTGTATATGGGAGGAATTAATGAGAGAGAAAGTGGCCTATAATCATTCACACAAAAGTAAGTAAGTATAAGGGATGTGTGAGATCATACCCCAACATTTTTAATAGAAAATAAAATGGAATAACAATATAAGAAAACTTTGACATAAATAAGGAAGGAAGAGATCCCATACATGGAAGTGTGATCCTAATGGCTTGGGAGGGGAATTAGAGAGGATTCAGGGGCGATTGGTGTGCCTTGGGAGAATTAGAAAAATAGGAGGGAAGATGTTTTTCTAGATAAAAAGGATTTTAGTGTAGTGAAGTGGGAACTTGGTTGGGTTTATAAAGGAAAAGCGAGGGAATTCTTTATTATTTAGGTTTAAAACACCACACATTAAACAAATCAACACCACAAACAAGACCATGGGTTTTTCCCATAGTTTTTTCCAAAGGGGAGTAGAGAAAATTATTTTATAAGGACAATTTCATAACATTTTAAAATATTATGATTTATTATGTGGAGGTGAGTCACACTCTCAAGAAAAACATTTTATAAGGATAAAATATTTTATAATCCTTGGAGGGTCCCATAAATTTTTGTAAAATAAATAAAACACATCTAAAATCAAATTATTTTAATGGTAAATAGTATATTGTATGAACATCGCATTTATAGTATTTAATTAAATCGCTATTTGGTCATTATTATGTCATAAAACACATAATATAATTAAGCATTATCTAACTTTTACCAAAATATTCGACTGTCTATGAAAATTTTAACAAAATTATTGATGGATAATTTCAATGTCCTGATTCCAAAATTATTATTCATTTTTTCTAAATAATTTTCTAATAATTTGAATTTTTAATTTTAAAATAAAAACCTATATTTATCAAAAATTCATGGGTTTTGAGAAAAACATATTTCAAACCATAATAAAAATCACAATTGTATTAATAGAAAATATATTATCATTTATATTTAATAAAAAATAATTTAGTAATAATATTATTTAGTTAAAATATCCAATAATTCATCAAAATTGATTTCATAATTGAATATTAACTAATTTTATTATTTATGGGTTAAAAACTATTTAAAAAGTAACAATAATAAAATTAATGTAAATTCTTTATTCTATAAAAAAATAATACACATAATCATACTGCTAGGATCTTGTTACATAACCACTTATAGAACCTATATAAGACCGAAGGGTATGGTGTGTGATGGTGAAAGAATCTTGGGCTAGCGTAGATTACATCGCTTGTGTGGTAATCTCTATCAACATACACTTTTCTCAGAGGCAGTTCCATTTGAGCATAACATGTTGAAACTTGGCATGGGCTTAATCAAGAGCGAAGCCCAATGACACCACCTCATTTCCGATCACTAAAAATGTTCTTCATATGGATAAATTATACTTGATGAGGCCATCACTTCATTTTTCTGAGTACATTGGATTTTTTAAAGCTATATATTTATACTAATCATGTGATCATTATTAAACGACTATATTAGAAATGGTCAAAATTCGTAACAGTATATTAAAATTAAAATACCTAAAACCAAGAATGTTTATTTGTTTTATATAACCATTTTACCATAAGACATTAAAATAGATCAAGAATAATTTTCATTAATAAAAGTTTGGATCGTTACACTCCCCATACAACAAAAGTTTTTGATAAAAAAAAGGATCTAAAGTCGTGTTTGGAGACTATACCCTAATTATCAGAGTAACCCACAATATAAAACATATCAAATAGAAGAAACAACAAAAGGAAACTAGTGCCCATGCACCAATAACTATCACCCAAACTAGGTATAAACCACAACCAATACTAAATATATCATGTCATGAAATAGTTCAAACTAGATAAAACCAAAAATAACTATAAACAAAAAAAATATGAAAATTGATCTTGACTCCAAGTATGAAACTTCATATACAAACATACCCAATATGACTCTAATTATGAGCACCGAACCATTTCCCATTCCCAGACCTAGAACTATAAAATCATCTCAGGTACCTGACAGTTGTTCGATGATGGTATGAGTACAACTCAGTAGGATACCACCAACAATGTATAAGAAATATCATTTTGGAAAAGATAGGGCATTAAATCTCTAAATATTGATAAGTAAATAAATAATAGTTCATATAGCCATTAGTTATAAGTTTTCCCCAAAGATAACACACCATTAAATTTTGAATCAATATATATAACAAATGAGTGATTAATATAACTTTTTCTTCTATTCAATGGATTTGGATTGATCAACAATAAAAATGAATATGGGAATAAATTGTGTGTTATCTCACTAGGGAAACACATCTCAATAACCTCATTATCCTCTCCTCTAAGCCTCCGTCGATGGGGGAATGAAACCAATAGGTTAATATAACTCTGTCACCTTACCTAAACTATGTATTGAGTGGTGGAGTTTTAAAACTCAGTTCAACTAGACCTATGGACATAAAACCTCATGTCTAAACCTCACTCTAGCAATCCTTGTGAACATGATTATTTATTCATTCACCATACATAACCACATTACAACAAAGAATAACTGATATCATTAGAAACATGATAGCAATAAAAAATAAAATGGGCATATATATTATGACTAATAAATTAACACATTTATTATTGATATCACATAACCATTAATCACAATTCCCATTCTTCATTCTTAACTCACTATGCATATACAAGTACAAAACATGATTCATTAACACAATCCCATTAATCACATTTAACCCATTTACATGATAAACCAAACACTCCCTTATCCATTATCCACAACTTGAAACATATACCCATAATCCTTTATTAATAATTACATTAACCCATTGAAAATTTATCCAAGGTCTCTACTTTATCACACACCAATTTCACACTTTACATTTCTGTTAACCACATTTGGGAGGGTTTGCACACCACATGGGTTGCCCTAAATTGGTCAAGTCATACTCCATGAAATCCAAGGGGATAATGTGGGGGTTCAACTTTATTTTGATAGTCATTATATCAAATAATGAAAAAGACACCATGAACACATCAATGAAAGAACAATAACATAACCCACATGCACAAATCCAAGTAAAAACCGAGGGATATAACTTGCATACCACCTACCTCAAATATTTTGATGAAGGCTCAATTAATCAATGACTTTGATAATGATTCAACCACCCATTAAAGATAAAACCTAGATCAATTTAGAATATATAGGTTTTATAGATTTGGATGTAGATAAAAGAAGGATGCAAACACTAAACCAAAAATAGAAGAAAGAGAGGGATTAGACTTACCTAGATGTTCTATTTGCACATAATGGTTTTCCAAATGGATTATTATAGATGGAGAATCACTTATTGGAATCATCAGTTTCTATGGTTAATCACTTGGTCTTAGAGGAAATGCAATGATAGGAAAAAATGGGTGAGGTTCTTAAATCCCATAATGGAATTTTTTTTAATTTTTTTCCCCAACTGTACAGGGGTGCAAGGTTTTCCAGCATGGTTTGACAGACTATGTGAAAACTATGAGCTGGCCAATATCCAAGGAAAGATGTGTCTCATGGTAACCATGGTAGGCCGAATGGTTTTACAGAACGTGTGTTGATCATGTGTTAATCCTCTTTCCAAGGATGCACAATTACCTGTTAGTTCATCACAGTTTGCATAACCATGTGCCAAGCGAGCACCTTAGACAGATTTGCCCGATTCTCCCATTCTTGTGTCCCAAACCTTTAGAACACATCCAAGACCTGACATAATCCTCAAAAATATTTCATTAACAAAAAAAAGTGATCGAAACCAAAATTTATATTGGGACTTATCTTCATGATTTTTGGGATCATACATCCTCTCAACCTTATGACAGATCATCCTTGAGAAACTTTTCCGATACTTAATGAGTTTCTAAAGAAAATAGATTGGTAAAATGGGCCTACATATCCAAATATTTCTCCCAAGATTCTTCTTAAATGTTTCAATGTTTCCATAAAAATCCAACTAAGGGTGTAGTATTATTCTGCAATACATTCAGACTGTGGTCCACAATAAAATCTAGCTACTCTTTGAAAGACACATTAACCTCCACCTCTACATACTCAATGTTAATAATATGATATGCATAAGAGTGACATTGTCGAAGTATTTATAAATGAAAAAAATCATTACTGACATAATAATTTCTATATAGGATCCAATATTATGCCACTAGTCCATTCTTTTCCACATTCTCAAACAGTCCCACATACTATGGTTCCATCATTCCCTATTTCCAAATTTGATGTTGAACTGTCCTTGGAAGAACATTAAGAAACACAAAAACACCCACCGCAAACTCATGGAGTTTTTGATGTAGATCTACATATTTCTTATTCCTACTCTTAGTTGCTGTGATGTTCTTTGAAATCAATTGAACCATCTATGAAATCTCTTGAACGAGACTTAGTCCCAATAGCTTAGACTCCCCATCTTCCAACCAAAAAAGATTGTGATATACATGGTTTACCATAGTGTACTGAAAAAGGCACCATCTATATTGTATCTTGAAATTTGTTTTAGGCCAACTCAATGAGTGGAATGTGTTTTTTTTCATAATCTACCAAAATCTAGAACACAAGATCTCAACATATGTTCTAATACCTGAATAGTAGGATTTAACTTACAATTTTTCTATGGGTGATAAGCCGTACTCAAAAACACTTTGTAACCAAGCACATTCTATAATCCTTTCCAGAAGAATGACATCAAACATGGATCATGATCCAAAAATATGGTTCTCAACACACTATGAAAGTACACTATATTCGGAACATATATCTCGCCCAACTGATAAACTATTTAGGTATCCTAGATCAGTAAGAAATGGGACACCTTAGTTAATTGGTCCATGACTACCCAAACTACATCATTCTTCTGAGGCATCCTCGGAAGTCCCACTAAAAATTCTATACTTACATCATTCAACTTCCACTCCATAATAGGTAATTACTTTAACAAACCACTTGGGCATTGATGCGCAATCTTCACTTGTTGATAGGTAAGGCATCAGTCCCAAAAACCCAAAACCTCCTTCCTCATTCCCAGAAACCAAAATTGTCTATGATGATCATGATACATCTTAGTCAGATCAGGATGCATTTCCCACTTTGAGGCATTAAACTCTCACATCAACATTTCCCACATACACACTGGTACAACCACACAACCATTAAAATTGATAATCACATCATCACCAATATCCTAACTAGAATGTGAATCCACACCTTTAATACTTTCCATCATATCCAAACACTCCATATCCACCGGATCACACTTCAAGACCTGAATCAAAAGTGTATACTCAATTTTTATAGACACACGGGTCATTTTCCCATTCCCATCGTGCACTTCTATGTGTATATTTTCAAATAAGGCCATCATTTTTACTTGATGTTGGATTCATGAACCACTTGATTCTGATCAGTCCATCTCAGAGCATCCATAACACTATTCCCTTTCCCTGGTGTGTAAACCAACTGAAAATCAAAGGATTTTAAGAACTCAACCCACCTTTAATACTGATGATTTAAATATTGTGGTGAGAAAATATACCTAATACATATATGATCGGTAAACACAGTGAACCTCTATTCAAACAAGTAATGCCTCCAAAAAATTAAGGCATAAACCATAGCAGCTAGATCATGATCATGAGTCGAGTAATTTATTTCATGAGGCATAAATTGTTTTGACCAATAATCTACAACCTAATCATCATGTATCTACACTTCCCCAAGTACAACACTAAACACATCACATAATAAGGTTTACCTATTAATTGGTTCACGTAAGATCAAAATTGGTGCAGCTATCAACAGCTTCTTCAACTAATAAAAATAATTCTCACATGCCTCTTACCACTCAATCATAACTCGATTCTTAGTTAAGCCTGTGAATGGAACTACTAAAGTGGAGAAATACCTTATGAAGATTCGGTAATAACCGTCCATACCTAGAAAATTCCAAACATCAAAAATATTATTGGTATTCTACTAAGACAACACAACCTATACTTTCCCTTGATCCATCGACTCTCTTACATCAGAAAAGATGTTCCCAAAGAAATGCACTATATTAACCCAAAACTAAAATTTTGATATCTTGGAATAATGATTATACTCTCTTAATGTAATTTTTATAATGTCAATATGTTTTGAATGATCATAAAGAGTTATAGAGTACACTAAAATGTCATCATCAATGATGATAATGAATTGATCCAGATATGGTGGAATATCTGGTTCATCTAGACCATGAACACATCTAGTGTATTGGTCAACCTGAACAGCAACCCCACAATCTC
Organism: Viscum album; assembly: GCA_963277665.1. Classification (NCBI taxonomy): domain Eukaryota; kingdom Viridiplantae; phylum Streptophyta; class Magnoliopsida; order Santalales; family Viscaceae; genus Viscum; species Viscum album. The sequence continues at coordinate 838,658,168 of OY728126.1, read as the reverse complement.
ATACAACTAGTACCTACACCAGAATTTTTTCCGTGGTACATCAAAAAGTTTCACCCTCAACTAATTATATAATTATCTTAAATAATTCATTGAGAAAATCAAGGAACCCCTCAATTGATAATACTTGTAATCAGTTTTGGGGATCGGGTATCAGTTCATAACAGTCATCTGAATCAACATTTTCTAATCAACACATATCCTCAACCATCCATCAAACTTCTAAGAAAACAATACATTATATCCACAAGGTGACAAACTAGGATAAATAAACCATTTACACTCTAACTCCTCCAACAGAACATTGTGTTTCTAATGTTATTTTAACATCATTAGATATTGCAGAATGGAAACTACATCCACCTATGGTAGTAATTCAATCGTAATATCAAAATCTCTCTTAAGTGGTAGCCCAGAGAAACCCTCAGGAAAACAAATCCTAAAATTGATCGACAGCTGGAGGAAAGACTAGTTGTTCCCTCCCTCTTTCACATAGAATAAGGTAAGCTACATTGGTTGTGAGTTCTCCCAACTCATGAAAAAATATCCATGTTCATCCTACTTGAACATCCCACTCACTATGAAGTATACACATATCTCCATTGAGAGATTTGAATGTCACCCAACATTGGTAATTGTTTATATGAGCCTAATACAACACCATCCAATCCCTACCAAAAATCAGGTAAAAACCATACATCTCTAGGAAAAATAGGTTCCATAGAAAATGATTTCCTCCAACCTCCAAAACATAACCCTTAAACTATATGATATTCATAACATGTTACCCTAACTATGTATCTAGTAACATAACTCCTCATGAACCATCCATTCATTAGCCCAATGCTACTATGAATTGTCTCGAAATAAATGAATATGAATCACCCATGTCAAAAAATCACTAGAATGCATGAAAACAACAAGAATCTATCTTGAAATGGTAGATGGTCATACCTCACCACATTCTCGTGTAGATTGAATTGCATGAAGATGACCTTCCCCTCTACCTTAGGCTATAACCTGAGTGCCTTGTACCACACTACCTTGCTGGTATAGATGATCTCCCCCTAAAGATTGATTTATAAAACCCCTACTGGTACAACCCATGAAGCTCCAACCGCCTTCTTGATATTCAGTTACCAAACCTCTTGCAAGACTCAACATCTGCCTCTGACCTCCATCATTTCTTGGATGTTGCAGGTTCCACTAGAACCTCTGCGTATGACCTAGTCTTCTGCATGCCCTACAGTTGATTGGTGGTCAGGGAAACTAGCCCTACATGTGCCCCAACCTTCCACACTGGTAACAGAACACTTGGTATCCACCCTAAGAGGTTTCCCCCTCTTCTGACTGTTATGTGCACTCACAACCTAATTAAGATTCCAAAAATGGTTCTTCCTAGTCTAGGAAGCTCCACCAATTGCTCGCCCCACTAGCACCATAAGACCATCACCTAAATCTCTCTTCAGGTTCCTATCAAAGATGAGGTCCTGATCCACTACTTTGAAAAACCATTTCAAATGGATGATGTTCACCTTGGACCCGATCTCGTATCTCATCTCATCTTGAAAATGTTTCGCCATAGCTACCTAGTATCATACCAGTGACGGAATAAAGCAACATATATTAGTGAAATGAATGGCATAGTCCACCAATTACATTTCCTCATGGGTCAAGCTTGAAAAATAAAATACCTTATCCTACCTCAAGGTTTCTAGACATAAGTGTTTGAGGAACTTATCTTGGAAATATTTCTACATAATTCTTTTGGATTTCTCCATTTGAACTGTGATGTCCCACCAATGCTTTTCCTAGACTCGCAACAAAAAATACACTAATATGACTTACTTCTCAAGAAGATTCTCCATATAATCTAGAGTATTCTAGATAGACTCTATCCAGAACTCTATTACTTCTTACCCACACTATCTGGTAAAGGTAGGAGGGTGTTGTATTTGAAACTTTCTAGTTATTTTTAACATACTCGGTGCAACCCGCTCGGGGTCCCATTCCATTATCTGTATGAAATGATAAATGTTCTCATAGAACTACTCTCCTCTATTTTTTTTTGTAATCAATACATTCTCTTACTCTACTAAAGGAGTATTTTTGATGATAACATCCTCCTTTTTCCCAACTATCACAAGCCTTCATGGGGGAATTTCTGTACAATTACAAACATGATCTTTAGAACAAATACTATAATGCTTTCACAATATATAAGGAATGTTTTATTAGTATCCCAAAACAAACCATTTCTCATACAATACCCATACAAGATTATGTATACCCAAAACACTACCCTCAACCATCCCAACCAAGGTCATATCAATCACAAGATAACCATATCATACTGTTACATGCCTTACCTTCTACTCATTTGAAAATAGTTTCTATTTCACAACCTACTCTGAAAAAGTCTGATTCACTTAATTACCCTTTTCAAGCACTATTATTTAATTATTATTTGACATTTTACATCCCATTTTTACCTATTTTTATCACCTCACTAGATTCCATTTTCATTACTTTTGTGAAAATAAAATTCATTATAACCTTTATTCACTACACACCCGTCACGTGTGTTCCATCCATGATTCATGTCTCCTATATACCTAGGTTCCTATAATGATGCATGAATTAGCTATCCCATGTCGTTGCGGCCACAAGAATAATATTATAAAATAGACACATCAAACCACATGTGCATCACCCAATAGTGAAATATCATCAACAATAACAAAACATAACAAGAAAAACAATTCCCACCATGGGGGAAATGGCTTTTCCCCCATACGTGGGTTACATACTCCCCATAACAAGATCATTTCCAAGCCCCAACACATTTATAACATCTTGTAGACCATTCTCAAATAGTGAGTCACAACAAATATCTCCTCTGCTACTACTTTGTAAGATCCTCGACCGAGGTTCAACTAAACTAGTACCCTGATTCGGGTTGTCACATGACCTCAAGCATGCCTCCCCATATGCCAGAGGTTTTCGACAAGCTATGAGGTTCTAAGAGTCACATGGGGAGACTATACTCTCTTTATTAGAGAAATCCACATCAGAAAATATATAAAATAGTAGAAACAACATAGACATTCTAGTTAATATTCATAAGTAACAATAACCCAAACTGGGTACAAACCACAACCAATAGAAAATATGTCATGTCATGCTACAGTACCAAGAAGAAAAAATCCAACAAATAAAGATAAGCAATGGAATACCCAAAATTATCCTGGCTCCATGTCCAGAACCTCATCTATGGAGATGCAAATAAAACACAACTCCTTAGAACTGAACCATTTCCCTTTACCTTACCTCTAACCATAAAATCTTCTTGGGTACACGAAGGAGGCCCATGTAGGGTGTGAGTACGACTTAGTATAACACCACCAACTGTGTGAACAAAATCTCCAGTCCAAAACTACAGTGCATGAAATCACAAAATAATGATAATTATATAATAATAGTTCAAGTAGCCATTTGTAATAATGTTTCCCTTAAGATAATCCACAACTAAATTCAAATTAAAAACATATAACATTTCATCTATTAATTCACCATTTTTATTTGTTTAATGGATTAGAAATTTTCAATAATCACAAAGAATATGAGAATAAATCAAGTCCTACATCTCTAGGTAAACACATCAAAACAACTATATTATCCTCAGCTCGATGCCCTGATCTACGTGGAATGGAAACATTAAGGGAATAGAATAGTGTCCCCTTCAATAACCTATGCATTAGGGGGAGGAGTTTAGAGACTTAGTCTAGCTCGACCTGTGGAAATAGAATCTCATGTCTATACCACACTATACTTATCCTTCTATGCAGATGTTTATTAATTTTTTCACCACACATAACTACAATACAACCATGCATAGCCGATATCATCAGTAACATCATAACAATAACAACTAAAATGGGAATATATATTATTCCATAATATATTAATGAATTTATCATTAATATCATATTACCATTTTTATAAAATCATATTCCCCATGCCTAAATCAACAATAATATTCATGTAGAACACATGATTCATTGAAAAATCCCCATTAATCCCATTTGTCCCATTCACATGAAAAACAAAATAATCCATTATCCATTATCCATAACGAGACACATCTACACATAAGACTTTCCTAATCTTTACCTAATCCCTTTAACACTTTCACCTAGGTCTATATTTAATCAAAATTCAATTTCACTCTTTACATTTCTGTTAACCATGCCGAGAGGGCCGACACACCCCATGGGTGGCCCTAAATTGGTCATGCCATCCTACATACATCCCACAGGGATCACAAGGGGGTTTAATTGGTTATTTAGACACACATTATATAAAATCATGCAAATGAAACTAAGAACACATCATGTAAAGAACAAGAACATAACCCTACATGCACATATCTATGTAAAAAACCAGGGATATAACTTGTAGACCACCTACCTCAAATCCATTAAAAAACACACTCCTAATCGATGCCTTTGATCCCAATTCAACCACCATTTAAAGCGTCTACTAAGATATCACTAGAAACAAAGGGTTATAGGGTTTTGATGGATATTAAAAATTACAAAAACCCTAAACCAAAAATAGAAGCAAGAGCGGTATTAGACTTACCCAGATCTTCGATATGAACCCAACGGAGCTCCAACTGGATTAGGATAAAAAGAGAATCACCACATGAAATCTTTGGTACATAGGGTTAATTATTAGATATTAGAGGAGATGAAATAAGAGGAAAATCATGTGAGGTTGTTAAATCCCATAATGGAAGTTTTTCTTCCAACTTTACTATGGTGCATGATTTACCATCCCAGTTAAACAAACCATGTGCAAACCATGCGCTTTCCATAATCTAAGGAAATTTGGGTCACACAGTTACCTGGGATGCTGCATGGTTTTATAGATTGTGCACTGACTATGAATTAGGCCTCTTCCCAAGGCTATATGGTTACCTAAAAATTATGCACAATATTCTAAATAGTGTGCTAAACGTGTTCCTAGCAAATATTGGCTCGGTTCTCCCCTTTCTCTAGTCCCAAAAACATTGGAACGCTCCCAAGAACTGACATAATCCCTTGAACCATTTCATTTTCCAAAAAAATAAGAAATTGAGACCAAAATTTTAATAGGGACATATCTCAATGAAATCCAGGATCTTACAAGATCCCAATTATAGATACTCCCTCAATGCATCAGTTGTCTCATGAGAGAAATCATCTGGTCAAATTAGAAGGGTTTCTACCTGATATGGTTTGAAAATTCTTGTGAAAGTTCTATACAGTAAAGGTACCAAGTAACTAGGAAACATGGAATCCAATAATTAAGCATTTACCTAATTTTGATTCAGTTATTTTTCATCCATGAGTGTAACACCCAAAGATTCCATGGTACGTGTTTTTAAATAAATTCAATAGCTTATATTGCACACAACACCGTGTTTGAGTGAACCATGACCTATCAAACAAGCCATTTAAAAGCTGTTATGAATAGTACTAACCACATTATGAATGTTATAAATTTTATTTTTCAATGTAGAATTCATTTTAGAATTTATAAAATCAAAATTACGGTAGGGTGATTTTTTTTTATTTTTCTGAAAGGTTTTAATTTTTGATCAATTGTGAAAAATACAGCATTGTTGTTAAAAACCAACTTTTACATTTAAATAATTATTTAAATTTAAATTATTTTAAAGTAAAAATAGATAAATAATCCAAATATTAATCCATTTAAGTCATTATAATAATTTTTATAAAAGAAATAGATAAAAAATTTAATGAACTATTGAATGTCCCTTTTACTCGCCTTATATGCACATTTGAGGGATTTGCATTAAAATTAATTTTATCACTTATGTGAATTGAATTTCAAAAATGGACATATATGGTTGTAATTAAAATTAAAAATGTGGTCTAATAAGAGAAAAATAATTTTTGATGAATATTAACAATTAAATTTTATTTACCATGGTTAAAGGTAAATATAATAATTAAAGGTCAAAAAAATATTATAATAATATAAAATTACCCTAACACTTGTTCTAATTTCACTGGATACAGTTTTTTCGTCTCAAATCATCCTTATGTAGAAAATATGATCCACTTTAAGCATATTTTGTCAGATTAGAACATTTATTACATTTAATTTAAAGAACGGTTAAAAATATCATATTCAAATATTAATAAATAAATAATTTTTAATATAGGGTTATACATAAAATAAATTATAGTATAATTTTTCAATTTAAATATAAGAAATATATATTCAACAAGATAATTTATTTTTAATTTTTGGAAAATATATAATATAATTTAATGCTTGTATAATAATGATGTAGTAATTCTTAAATTAGTTGAGATATCAAAATAATGATACTAAAAATATTAAAATTAATATAAAATTAAATAATTAGTAGAATAAAATAATTTTATACATAACATAGAAAAATTAGTGACATATTTCAAGTATATTTTTTTATCATGATGGTATGATATTTTAAAAGTAATAAATAATAAACAGTATCAAAATTTGACAAAAATCATACTTTAAAATATAAAATATTTTATTAAATGATAAAAAATTCATACAAATAAATAATTCAGCCAACTAACTATTATAATTATGAATATGTAATAAATGATCCAATTCTGGTAATTTTGGCATCTTGTCGTATGTATATTCAGCCTATAGTGTAAAAGACTAGTAGTCGCGGTAATAGTTAAATTGATTAACTAAGGGGTAATGCTAAAAGATAAGGTTCAATTTGTGGACTAAACATGACTAAAATTCATTGTTTGAGAGTATTTAAACCCATAATAATCTTATTTTCTAAATAACACACTTTGGAGCTATTTTAAATAAAAAAAATCAATTTATAATAAATTAATAGTTTTTGAGATTCCTAAACTGCCCCTCCCCTCTCTTATAATAGGGGACATATCCTTATCTTGAATTCAAACATCTAAAGACATTTAGTTCAACCAAAACCAACCCATATATCCTCATAAATTCCCTCACATAATCCTCGAGGCCATAATTTGTGTATAAAGCCATCCTACAAAGTCCTTTTTGTGAAAATCAAAAGGAGACACTCAAAGAAGAGGTAATTATTTTTCAAACTCTTTCAAAGGTATTTTATTTTTATACTTACATTTCCTAAGTTAATTCCATGAAAAAGTAAGAAATACAGAATATAATATATTTTGAAATTTATTTATGATTATGGGAGAACCATATTTCTCCTCTTAATAATCCTATTAAAACAATATCACCATTCATGCATGCACACGACTTATCATCTCTATGTCGTGGTGTAATCAACTATTCATCTTTAATTTTTTTGGATAGGTATAATGATGAATATAATGGAAATAAATAATTAATATGACATTATATTTATCCTTTATAATTAATATACCATCCAATTATAAACCATTTAACCATTAAAGGAATGATATTATCGCATGTACGTACCTATGGCCTACCATCTCCACTACGCGTTGACATTAATCTTCTACATTAACCATTCTAGAATGTTTATAACAATATATATAATGAATAAGTATGAAATATATGACATAATAATTCTACTAGAATAATATATATATATATATGTGTGTGTGTGTGTGTGTGTGTGTCACTTACTTGCTTCCATTCAATATGATATGAAAACAGAAACAATGTTCAAGCGTACATACAGACTATCGTCAACATGAATGATGTATCTCATTTCATATAGATAACATTTATTTATATTTAAATAGTTAATATATATGATATATAAGTCATTAATTACATTCTTAAATTATTTAAATCATGATCTATTTAATATAATAAAGAATAAAACGTCAAACATGTTTGATAAACAAAGATATCATAACCTGAAATGTTGGATTAACTTATAAATTATTAATAAATGGTTAATATAACATCATAAATGTATCATATATGATATATAAAATATTACTATGATTTTGGTAAAAATATATAATATTTTTAAAACCATTATACATGAGTTTCAAAAAAATATGAAGAGTATCAGACCTAAGGTAAGGGAAATCTTAACTCATTTTCCATAAATTGAGTTAAACATTTATGGAATTGGTTATGTTCATCCATGAATATGTGTAAAATAAATATTATTGTTTTATATTTAAAATAAACTTATATTGGTTGGATTTTTATTTTTCATACATAATTATGTCATTGATTTATCCTCACTTGAATGATACAATCTTTGTAAGGGCATTTCCATCTCACTTTTAATTTTCATTACATATAATCCATATTCACTACTTATTTCTTATTTTTGGTGTATGTACCACCCCAATTATATTTCATATATTTAAAACATTTATCTTAATTGTATTTAAATTATTATTTTATTATATTGGGCTGATGATTTAAATGTTTAATTTGGTATGGAATGTATTGAATGTTTAATGAATTAATCCTTTCCCTATTTCAAAATTATATATATTATTTAACATTACTATTTATATGGTTATAAAAGGATTATGAAGGAAATTTTTTGTCTATATTTATTTTCATTAAAAAAATTGAAGAATAAATATTTTTTCAGTTTTTACCAAAGGTTAATTTCTCAATCTCTTTATTATCTAGGATTTCTTTTAAATAAGAATTTACTGGGACATATTTATCATCCATGTACTAGATTTTTTAAAATTGTATCCCCAGATATTTTTTATATTTATCTACAATTAATTCAATTCATTTATTCCCATGTTTGACTTTTTATAAAAAAATTTGAAATGAAACATTATGACTCTTTCCAAACAACGTACATTATGACATTTTCATGAAATTAAGGAAAGAATGATTTTTTAACTTATATGGTGGGATTTCATTTTTCATCCATGATGTAGCCTTATCATTTTGAGTAATTCATTACAATAGTAAAAGATTATTTTTCAAATAGATGTTTTTATTTATAATTATGCGACTTCTAAATGATTTCAATGTTAAAAAAGGGATATTTATCTTAAAGAGTTTTAATGATTTAGTTAGATTATTTTCATCTTTTTCAACATACTTTGTTTGAATTTAGTCTTAATCAAGGTTGATTTGTTATGATACAATCTATCATATTGTATAGAAGGTTGTATGATATGTTTGAATGTGGATGTGCTATTTTGATACAATTCATGGTTTATGGTTAAAATATTATCATTTCATATCCTAGTTTTAACATGAATGTTTATATTGGTTATGCTTAACCCTTTTCAAATGAGTAAAGAATGGGAAATAGTAAATAATGGGTTGGGGATGACATAATGAAAACTCTATGGGTTGGGTACCATTTAATGAAATCCTCTAAATGCGTTGGTAGTTCTTATAAGACAAACTTTTTTGGGTTTTCACTAACATCTTATCTACATATGATTGGTCTTGACATGAGGCCTTGACAATGTGGTTGTGATGTCTGAAAATATGAATTCCATCATTTTGAGATTATTTATTGATATTACATGAGACTATTTGACTAGATTAATATCAGTGTGAATGTTTATATGCAATTATCAAATTTATTCTTTCAATATTATGTTCAATATTTCATTAAAAGGATTGTGTTATAGTTTTATAACTTTCCTTGAATGTTTATGATTATTTATGAAATCTTGTATTGTATTGTTTACCCTTACTAAGCATCCACTCTCACCCCTTTATTATGATTTATTTTACCAGGATGACATGGAGTGTTTTATGATGGATATATAGGGTTAAGTTAGGAAAATAATGGAGTTCAAAAATAATTATCTATGTTGCATAATATGTTTTCAATTGTAATTTAAGGTTCATGCATATAATCAGTTTTCCAAGACTATTAAATTGATCAGTCCTTCATGATTTTATTCCTTTTAATCATGGTAATGTATTAAAATAATACATCGGCTTCGGGCTACTGGGGTTATAAAATTATAATGAGATTTCACATCGACGTATCTATAGTTACATTTCAATCTAAGTTTATTAATTTATATGTATTGAAATTCAGTTTCTTGCCTTTCCATATTGATATTTCCTTCAAAATTTATTGGAATGGCATGTATTATCAGTTATTTATGTTTCAAATTTAATTTATTCTTATTGATTCATTATTTCTCCAACTTTACGTATACTTACTAATCACTCTATATCCCCATTATTATGTTTCATTTTCCTTTTTTATGAAGAAGAAATATTATAATAATAATTACTAGATATGGTTTATTTAATTTTATTATGTATCATGTATTAATTTTCTATTTTTTGATATATTATGGGTATTATGTATGTAATTTATCATTCTATGATTTCAAAACTAACCAGTCCTTTGATATTTTATTCCTTGTAATAATACTAATTTAATAAAATAATAGAGGATATTTATGATTCTAGGTTGGGGTGTTATAGTTGGCATCAAAGGAATTTTTGTAGCAACCTTTGTAACTATATTTAGAAAACCTAGATTAAGGATAATAACCCTAATATAGACATTGAGGATAATTATAGAAGAACATCCTAAAATTTTTATATGGATGAAATTATATGCATATTTCCATAAATATATTCCTATATAGATACCGAAATTGTGTGTTGTTCTACAAAATATGTATATTAGATTACTTACACCGACAATGTGTTTCAGACCTGGCATGGTGTAACAAGGTACATAATAATGGGCCTCACTACACACCTTGTTTTAAACTCTCAGGTGATATGATTAGGATAATTCATACTGTCTTTCTGAACAATAAAAAAGTATTTAAGTATAAAATGACTATGAATAACTTTTGATAAACCTGTTGTGTTATAGAATAATGAAATTGGATCCATGATTTATGAATCCTAGAAGTAATTTATTATGATTATTTTTCTGTTTTGATAAGTGTTTCCCACACTATGCTTTCTTGTTTTAGTAAATGGTGGAAACTATATGGAACTGGGTTAACATTGAATGTGATGGAAAATTTACAAATGATAAGATAAATGGAATGATCACTTGAGTGAAGGTTGTTGTGATCATGCCAAATCAGATTTCATGAAACATGATTAAAAATGTGTACCTTAACCATCTATTGGAAACACCAAGGTAGAGAAGAAAAGAGTTCAATGAGAGTTTAGGTAAAAGATACCATGGAAAAATGAATATTAAATATCATATATGTAAATAATGTTGAAATAATCACCCATGTGAAATTCCTTTAGGTTCAAGAAGTTATTTTGATTATTGGAAATAAAGACACAAATCAGGTAATTTTAAAAAAATTAATTGTATTGTTGATGAAATGGATAAGAATATTTTCATCCTTATGGAATCATCGATAAATAAATTCATTAAGAGTGGAATGAATGGTCGTTAAACAAATCGATGTTCTAAGTGGAAATATCATCAAGAGAATCAGGAAGGTGGTAGGAGTAATGATTATATCCCCAATGATGATGATACTAATGGTGAAATGTGAAAGGAAAGTGGTATTAGGTAATAGGATGAGGTAGTTTGGTCAATGGATTAAGGATGATGTGCAATAATCCATGTTTTTATGTAAATGGATTCCGGAACAATATCATTTTAATATTTTATCAGTGATGTATTGGTTATAAGATTTATGATATGTATAAAAATTTTACTACAATACTTTTTTGTTAAGGATTTGAGATCATATAACAAATGGTATGAATAAAATTTATTCATTACAAAGCAGAACATTTAGGAAAATACATGACTACAGGAAAGACATCCCTTAATATGTTCCCGATATTGAGACAATGATAACGAAAATAATCACAAATGTTTCCAATAAGGATTTTGAGGATTCGAGTTATAACCATATTTCAGGAGGATACAGGATGAAGCTATTCACATGTTTAGAATATAAAAATTTAGAGATTTTTCATATTGATTAAAGTCTAATGATAAGTTAGTTTGGAAATAAGGTGACCATATTTCTAAAGTGCTCGATTATAATCATTTGGAAAGTTTAATCATTTATGAAACGGTTTAAGTTGAACATTGAATTTGGTTTTTGATATTAAGATATTACATCCCCATATGATGAATTTTATTCTATGAAATGAAGTATAAATAGGTCATGGAAGTTCCAAAGGATAAGAATGTGCTTATATAAATATACCAAGTATTTATATTTATATACATTCTTAGAGAGTGAATGAATTCCTCCACTATAGGAAAAATTATATTGAAACAAAAAATTTCAATATAGTACCTTATTTCTAATGAATCTAATGGAACTTTATATCATCACAGATTATGGATTTTGATTGTTAACTTTTTCCTAACCATGTTATCCAGAACTCTCCATTAGAACATGATTGTTAGATTTTCCTCTATATAAAGGTTTCTATTTCACACATATGTTATCCTATTAGAGAATCTAATTACTTGAAAATTTTAAATTCCTTTATATCTTATGAAGAAGATGTGTTATTAACCCTATTCACAATATGGGTTTTTCTACAACAGTATTTTCAAATATCAATTCCTTGACTATAATGATCATGTTTCAATTATGAGGACCTCATTTAATTAATATAGAGAGAACATAAGAACCCCCAAAAATTATGATATTTTTATGTTTGAGTTAATATTATTTTTCCCTCATTATATGAAAAACCATGTTAATATTATGTTACACACCACACTAAGTTAGCTTGCATTACATGCAAGACTATGTTTTACCACCTTTTTTTGGTGCACCTATTTTCAAAACTAAATTTTGGGAATTTCATATATTTTATTTTTCAAAATATACTTCATTTTTGAATTTGGAATGTCAAAATTATCTTAAGGTGATTTTTTGGTATTTTTCTAAGAATTTTCATTTTTTCATGAATAGTAAAAAATACTGCATTTTAGAAAAAAGATTCTTTTTTGTTTAAATAATTATTAATGTTAAATTATATATTAAATATTTTTTCCCCAATAGATAAATAATAAATATATTAATCCAATTTAGGTCATTGGAATCATTTTTATATTAAAATTAGATAAATCATCTTATTGAACTTTTTAAAATTTCTACATTAAAACCCCACCTTCTCACCACATGTTTGGGATTACCATCAATCATAATTTTCACATTTATATGATTTGAATTTTAAAAAATGTACATACATAATTGTAATCAGTAATATATATTTTTTCTCAAATTATCAACCCATTTTTTACCAAAAATAATTTTGAAGGTTATTAAATTTAATTATTGTGATTATGGTAAAACTAAGCTTCATACAGACTAAAACTTAATATTAAGGAGCAAAATGACATGAAAAGTTGTCCGAAATTCACTCTCTTCTAATAATTTGACCATATCCCAGCATGGGTTGAATGTTCTGGGCTATTAGGATATTATTAAATAGAAGTTCCATACATATAATGTTAAATAAGAAAAAAGACAAAAGGGAACATTTTTTGTCTTTAACATTTATAAAACCTTAAGATATGTAGGAAACATTAAATCCAATAATTATGAATTTTCTTCATTTAGATTCAGATATTTCTCATCCATGAGATTTTGTGTTGATATATCTATGGACAAACTTCATTCACAGTATATTTATTTAGATAGAATGTCTTTTAGTTTTTTACCTTACCCTATTGATATTTATATATCTAATTATTCTAATGGCATGTGTTATTAGTTATTTAACTTTCCATGTTAATTTATTCATATTAGTCTATTATTTATTTCACTTTACTTAACATTTCTGAGCATTTGATATCATCCTTATTTTGTTTCCTTTCCCCATGTTATGAAGAATAAATAATTGAATAAGCATTCAAGGATGCAGTTTATTTCTTTTTATTATGTATCATATTTTTAATTTCTATTTCAAACTTTATTGTGGGTATCATGTCTGAAATACATATTTCGAAGACTGGTAAACTAATCTGTCCTTTAGGTTTTGATCTGTTTTAATCATGACAATGTAATAAAATAACTCACCGGATCTGGGATTTTGTATCAGAGAGTTACATCAAATTCCATGAAAATTAATTTTAGTTGATTATTAATTTCACAAATGACTATAAAATCAATAGAAACTAGAAATAAATTACTATTCAATAATTTATTCCCTTATGGTATTATTTAATGGTAAATTATAATTCGTCTCAACATTGGGTATTAAGATGTGGAAGCAAATAGATAGAAGATAAGTTTTCACATGAATTTTTTTTAAATCACCAAAGATGAAAATAATAAGAGGTATATTAATTTGAATAAGTACCCTCCCTTAAATTATTAGTTTTATCCAAGGGGAATAAATTATTAAAGGGGGAGAAACACTGAAACTTTCAACCTACTATGATAATAGGAGAAAAAATAATTTTTTTCTAGATATTCATTATCAATTTGTGGGATAAATGTTACATTGAAACATAGAAGATTAAGGGGATTTATTTGAAATTATAATTATAAACATACAAAAAGGGTGAGTTTTTTATTTCCAAAGGTGTGTAAATTTAATTTTTCAATTTTCTTTGATAACAAACCTTGTAAATAAATTTTTCAAAAGGTTATATATTTGGTGATTGTGAAAAAATACACCCAAAGGAAGTGAACGAGGAGATGAGAATCATATATTTGGGTATAAAACATGAAATTGTAGAGAATCCACTATAGTAGTAAATATAATATTTTTTTCTAAGAATATAGTGTTTTCACACTCTTTGTTAACGAGTATTGTCAATAGATGTGGTAAATAACATATTGAAGAACATCTACACCAGTGCAGGAAGAGGAGTTAATTAAAATTATCTTCCTTGAGTATATTTTATATTGAAATACATAAGATACTTTATTGATGGAGCTTAAAATAATTTTCATAATTCTAATAATCATTTAAAGAGGTTCTGAAATGATTTGAATAGGTTGGAGAAGCCATAGAGAAATCAAAAATCCATTTGAATCCATATATAGGGATCCAAAATTTTTGGAGTTCACTGAATAATGAATAATCCCTTAACGTAATACATTAAATAAAAGAACATATTTCTTAACTATGATTGTATGTATATAAATATTAAGCATAAGACAATGATGAAATAATAATACATTGAGATTCATTGGATGAATTTATCTGGTCATAAATATTTTCCAACCACGATCCTTCATTATATGAGTTCCCTGCCTATCGTTTGGCTATGGAGTTTCTTTAAAATTGATAAATTCATTTTTATGACTTTAGATGATAAATAAATCATGATTGTAAGACTTAAAAATAAGTTTTTTCACTTATAATATGACTTCAATAGATCATATGACATTAACATCACTTGGAAATTTGAAAATGGTAAGAGAATAAGTATTCAAGCATAAGTCACTATATTATTGTTAGCATTTTATGATTTTAGTGCAAATTTTTCATATCCTCAGTGTAATAATTTAACACATAAGCAAGTTTCAATGTTTTTTTGAATATAAAATTTGAGTTTTTTAAATTTAATATGATTTATAAAAAAACTAGTTGGGATAATTTAATAGTTTTTTTATCATGGAAAAAAAATCACAAATTGCTGAAAAATTGTGACCCATTCATGAGAATAAACAAATTAACTAATATTCAAAAATATAGAGATGATAAAATAAAAATCATAAATAGAGATGATAAGCTTCATTAAATTAATTGGAGACCTATATAATAGTGACTTAAAATGTATAAAAGATAAATATGGGTCATCTGGACCAATATAAAGGTATCCAAAAACTATATAAAGGTCATACTAAATAGTATAAATGTATGAACACAATTTCTATTAAGACTTTATGGGTAATTTCATGAAAACTAGATGTTGCATAAATGAAGATTGTGTTTTCAAAATTATGAGATTTTGTTAAAAGAAAAATTTGATAATACAGAATCAATTATTTTGATATATTAACATCATGAATCTTATTTAATATATGGTATGATGATTTTTTAGGAAGGATTAAAGGAGTAGTTATCCTACATTTAATTCTAGATTCTAAAAAAATATATTGTTTTCAAGAATAATAAAGATGGAGGTCCACTAAGGCTAGCTCATTCTTCAAAACTCAAGTTCTTGAATGGTAATTTATGGAGAAGTCTAGAAACTTAAAAAACATTCGAGCTTTAAAACATGATAAAATATTCATGATATGAGCTTGTAAAAAAATGTTATATTATTTTAGATGTATGTTTATGAACTTTCCTATGAGAGTTCCACATCATAAGATAATGTTGTCATCAACTTTTTATACAACATTGGAGATTTTTAATGTAGAGATTTTTAAACTGAGATATTTATAAAAAAACCAAGCATTTTGAAAAAAAATATAAATAATTTAATGGGTGGATTTCTAGAAATGAGTAGAATTTAATTAGTGGTATCCTAGGAATACTTTTTGAGTGAAAAAAGTAATGCATGATAATAATAGGGAACATAAAATGGATATTCTATTATAGTACAACTGGTCTAGTGGATATAATATTTCTAAATAAAAAATATATGTAATTATAAAAAATAAATGATTCTCATAATCGAGTTTCAGGCACACGTGTGTTGTAAAAATGATCCATGATAATAAAAGTGACGATGACAGAAACAAACATTGTTTTGTGCATGAATACTATGAGAGATCTGTGAAGCAATAAAAATATCATGACGAATAAGAAGAAGAATACAATATAAAATATAAGTAGGAAGAAGAAGATATCAAATATTTTTCAATTTTTTGGGTCTCAATTATGGAAAAAACAATTATATGTAGAGATGAATTTTATTTGAGTTGACTATCATGTAAAAAATTCTATGAGGAATGGATGTTTTGAATAGTTTTAAAGGTTGAGTTTCATATAAAGAGTTCAAATACAATAATTTAGTCAAATGTCCTATTATTGAGTAAGTGGATAATTCATTTTTTGGGTACAACGATATCCTTGGATGGAGATATGGATCTACTTCTGAGGGAGGAAGGAAGAAGAGAACCAGCAGGAGTTTAGCATGATGGAATGATGTATAATGATCCCATCACATGAATTACTAATGGAAGATTTTTACCTAATTAATAATGTTTAAGAGGTTTTATAATGATATATAACTACCCATTAAAATTGGTGATTCAATTATTTTATATAATTTGAGAATCAACGACAACGGACATGGATATGTGTAGGTTTCCCACATTTGGGATGAATCTTGTAAAAATATTTCATATTGATCTCTATTAACATATTATTAATTCATGTGGACATGGATTTAAGAGTAAAATAAAACACGGTTTATAAATTATTTAACCTGAAATAGGAGTTCAACAACCAAAGTGGTTAAGATAAAATGAATAATTGGTTTTGGTAAAAATAATTTTACCACACCGGATTCACCCCCTCTTAGGTGGGTCTAGACGGTCCAGTAGGACACTACATGTATTTAAAGGGATATTTATTGAATTATTTTGGAATAGGGGACATATTTATGTTGTTTTTATGTAATTTATATAAATAATAAAGATCCCTTTGTTAAAGGTGTAGAACTTCCTTGATTATTCTATGATGGGGGATATTAAATAAAATGGAATTGTGGGATTTTATTTATAATTATCTAATGTGTTAGTGAACATGATATTTTCAATTTATAGTAAAACTAGAATTATTGAAACTAAAATTTTAAATGATATGGCATAAACTCTAGTGAAATTCTACTATACATGTTTTTCTCACATTTGGTCTGCATTATTTGGTATATGTAGCGCTTATATTATCTCATTAGTGTCCTAAAAATGGTTTAATATCCATGGGTATTTGGTATGAGTTGGATTGCTGATGTTCTACTTTATATCATGGTGTATTACCTTGGATCATGAGGAGATGTTGGTAGTTGATTGGTTTTATTCTTATTATTAGGATTTATAAGATCAATCCCTTAACTAAGGTATATAACCATTTACAATTTATGTAACCTCATTTAATTTACCTTAATCGATGTGTTTTAGGTATATAAGTGTTCATGAGAGTGAACCATGGTCTCAAGGGAAGGATTTGGGGCCACAAAAAGAAATTAAAGTCTAACTATCTAGCTGGTTGACAAACCAATAGCCTTATATGGCTTCTAGGATCACTAGTTAGGCGATGGAATCCTAATGAAAAACTAAAGAGCTGATGTGTTTT
This sequence comes from Viscum album, assembly GCA_963277665.1. Classification (NCBI taxonomy): domain Eukaryota; kingdom Viridiplantae; phylum Streptophyta; class Magnoliopsida; order Santalales; family Viscaceae; genus Viscum; species Viscum album. The sequence continues at coordinate 838,639,991 of OY728126.1, read as the reverse complement.
TTTAATAAGTTGGAAAATTATTTTTCCCACTATTCCTTATTAAAATCCCAACATGATATTATCCCACATTTTCTCTAGGATCATAACCTATACACCTCCCTCTCTTCTCCTCATACCATAGAGATCATCTTTATTCCTGGGATGATTCAAGAATAATCAGATGCATTTGGGAGGTTGAAGAAAGGAAATATATTTTCCCCCATCTATCTCTAGTTTCATCACTATCAAGTTCTCTCTTTCTATTATTATCTAATAATACATATTTTCTTGGGTTTTACTGGGTTTAATAATTTCCTATAATATAGCTGGAACATTTCACTAATAATAGAATTGTATATTTCTCAAAGCATGTGGTAGGTGGTCTCTAAATTTAACCAATAGCCATGCCTTATTATTCTCAAATGATACGTGCTTCAGTCATGCTGTATTTTCCATGTATCAACTTAATTTAAATTCTATTTTCTAACTGATGTTTTATATAATATATTGCCTTTATAATTCCCTAAACCATAGAAAAAGGTGATTTCTGTGGATCTACTTGGTATATAAATTGACCATATTTTTTCCACCAAAATTGTAATCATTGTCATATGAAAAGTAAATGGATAATGTTAATGGGATGATTCTAGTTAAACTCATATTACATATTATTGATTGATATAATAAGATGATTAACTATGTTTGAAATGGTTAAAAGGTAATTGTGAATTAAATTTATGGTTGTAAAATGGAATTTCACAACTATTGATGTTATAAATGTAATTGAGGAATATTGAATTAGTAATGACATAAAACACTAGTATGTATTGTTTGTTTAGTAGGTATGGTATGTTTAATGTGAATTAATAACTTGTAAAATGAATTTATTTTTTATTTTTTAAAATAATAAATTTTAAAAGGAAATAATTCTGTAAATGGTGAATGGTGACACATGGATTAAAAAATTTCAAATCAATGTCAAAATAGAATATGATGACTTGGAAAATTAAAATGAAATAGTAAAGTGAGTAGGTGAAGTTTAAGTGTGAAATGAGTTCATCATTGAAAAGGGTGATCAGGAATTTTAATGAATGATATTATTGAGGCACCTTGAAATTATAAAATTACATAACTGGTCCACTAATGGGAAATGAGTTTGAAATTCTATAAATTGTCCTTTAGAATAATGAGAAATAAATGGAATAAATTATTAGGTAATCACTAATTTTAGTGATTCCTAATACTCTAGAATTTTGAGAAGATAATCTAGATTCCATATGAGACATGACGTTTGGAAATCTAGGATGAGTTCCTATATTGTTTTGATACATAATGGTCAGGAATGAAGGGATGATCACTTATATTCCATTTTAATTCCTAGATGAGCTTCTGGATTCCTTATGATACCTAATATTTGGAAATGACAAAAATGTTGGTATGCGCACATGGATTCCATGAAAATTTCATGATAAGGGAATGGGTTATGTGTGATTCATGATACTATGGATATCATGTGAATAATGGGATGAGAAGTGGTCTTGACACTAGATGACTTGGTAATCTCTATATGAGTTCTTATATACTGTATATATGACATGTTACATAGTAATTTTAGGATGATTGCTTGGATACCATCTGACGATTTGTGATACAAGGGAATTATAAGATGAACTACATGATTTCATGTGGTTAGAATGGAGGTATTTTCATTATCACATACTCAGAGACAACATGTCTATAGTCGAATAATCTATGATGAACCCAAGGTGTCACCATGGAGCAGAGACATCATATTTGTTAATTTAATTATTTCATATTTCCAAATTTATTAAAATCACTTTGCATGCACTTCTTTATCAGGTTGTTTATTTTTGGGATATAGTTGGTGGTGTCCTATTGAGTTATAATCACTCCTTACTTGGATCTCCATGACAACTTGGTACCAAAACATATAATATGATTGATCACATATTATGTTTTAGGGAAAAGACCAATGTTAATGATTTATGTCTTGCAAAGATAATATAGATATGGATGATGGAACAAGGTATGAATTGGTACCTATTACAAATGATCTTTTAGTTCAGTTTTATTTTATTATGAATCTTTATTTATCTATATATGATCTACCCATAGGGTATCCATTCTTTCATGAATAGAATACTCTATTTTTTTATGATATTGTAATGATTTTATTATTTCAAAGCACTTTCATGTCATATCTGGATTGTTTATCTAGAATTGTTTATATATTTCTGTTATTTATTTATTTATATCTACTCTAATAAGTGTGTAGAATGAAACAACAATATCCTCATAGATATTCTCTACTAGTTGTTTGCCTTTGGCATATGGGGTGGCATGCCTATGTTCATGTGGTGAACCAACCCAATTATCTCTCAATGAGAACTAAATTGGGACATCATAAAGGGATATATAAGAATTATCTTTTTTTATTACTAATTGGCATTATTTCAATTAGTATAGTAATTCTTAGGGATTTTTAATGAAATCATGTTTCAAAGTGTTAAACCCACACATGGTGGAAAACCGAAGTTTCCATGGATGAGACTTGTTGTTCTAGGAACTCATTGATTATAGTGGTATTTGAATTTCACCTTGAATGGGAAACATGATTTTTTATTTTATAATTTACTGGTTTTTTACTATATTCTTTGCATAGAAATAAACTATATGTGTGTCCAGGCATAATTTGAGGCACTTAGTGATTCACATGACCCACATAATTCTGGGTACATAGAAATTATATGCTAACTGTATATTTCCAATTATTTATATTAGATCATGATTTTATCTATCTTATTAATATATTATTATTGTTTAATAATTATTATTATTATAAATGTGTTTAGTAATTTATGATTCTTCCAGACATATTGGGAGTGCCTTTTGGGAATAAATCCATTCTAGATTTTTTGAATTCATTAGATCATTCCCAAATTTTTCAAGATGTAAATGTCATAAATAACTATAATTTTTCATTTAATATTGAAAAATAAATTACAAAAATAACATAAATTATTTTTAACATTTAATTAATATTTAACTTCAATATATTGGAAGAAATATTACATCTTATTAGGTTCATTCTTTGATAAAGATGTTGATTTTCCCAAAACCGTTTTCCATTTACTATTGTTGTGTAGGGAGGACAAAAAATAGAGCACCTCTAGTGGTGGTCCACACTTGATTCTTTAATATCATAAAAACATCAATGGATTTCTGGGAGATAATATGGTAGATCAATCATCTACCACCATTCATCTTGATCAGTTATAGGCCCTTCATAAATGAGGTCATATCTCATATTTTTCTCACTATTGAGAGGATGAGATAAGAAAAAATATAAAGAGAAATCTATTATGCACAATGATTATCAATTCTTATTTAAACCTATATAATAGAAGTATCCATCTATTTATATAGTTATTACTATGGTTAAAATAAAATTTAATTAAAAATCCATTAAATTATATAATAAACATTATCTAACCCCATTCTATATATTATTATTATTATTATTTTATGGTGTTGACTAACTGGTGCAATGATACATAAAATTTTACCAACTTGAAAATTAATATTAATCACAAGAAACAATCATAGTCTACTCGATATCCATACAATTTACTAAAGACATGAATAAATATTTAATTATATATTTAATCATAAATTAATATTTTATTCATAGTTTGGAAAGTACAAATTTATTTAATATTCAATGAATAAAAAAATATTTTTCTCACAGTCTGCAGGATATTTTTTTAAAATATTCACTTTCATAAATATATTATTTATTAAGGAATAAAAATTTATTTAATGAATTTTGAATAAAAATAAATAAATAAATATTATATTATATATTCACATACGTAAATAATTACCCTATGAATAAATGAATATTTAATATTTTCAATTAATAAATCCTAAACAAAAATAGTCCTCGGTGTTGAGATTAATATTTATTATAGTCATTATTTTATATATAATTTACTTGAGATCAATAGAAACACAGAGTGTGTGACCCTCTAGTGCTATTTCAAATTCTAATTTGTAAGACTCACTTAATGTTCAATATTCCTATCTAGCAATGGGCCAGGACACCCCAGAGAATGAATTTAATGTCTAAACATCGAAAAATAGACCCAAAAGTTTACTATGTAGTATAATATCTCTATGAAAATATCTCATCAAGCAGGGTTACACTCATTCAGTCAACTTATATGATTGACAAATCCTTCATTGACTTTCTAAAATAATATTTTTATTAAATCTTGGCCACAAAATTTAATTAAATTGTTCAATTTCAATCAATGGTCTAAAATATCATCTCCCATATATATGGAAGGAAAAAATCCTTCATCGAATTATTTATTAACAACACATCACTCATGATGTACCCAATGTATCCCACTACATTGTGAACTATGTCATCATGGTTTAAGAAATACATCAATGAATACAAGTGATGACATGTATTAGTAATAATATTAAATTTTAAGGATAATTTCACAATTAAGATCGAAAATATGAATACACAATAACATATCATCTCATGAAACTCCTACATGTGGGGTTTTTATCATAATCTCCCATATCAGAGATTAAAAAATAAAATCTTCATGATATTTAGACTCGTTATCTTATAAGTACTCACACATGAAATTAAGCATACTTTATTACCTTTTCATATTCAGTTATCCAATCATAGAACTAATATTTAATAGTTATCTCCATATCATCTCAATAATCTCATCATACAAAGGAATTTCTAGGATTTATTTTTAGAAGATATATACCCTAGGACATTGTTTCTTTAATTTTATTAGGAATTAATGTTAATAGGTGATAATATTTTTAAATTAATATTCACTTATTTAAATATACATGTAACTTAAATTATAATGTATTTATTTATTAGGAAATAACACCAACTGACTCAAACTTTCAGTAGATCTGATTTCTAATGACTATTCACCTCCCAAATTTTGAACCCTCTTCTACTAAGTTTTAGATGTATCTATTGGGACTATAACATTTTCATGAATAAGGTTAGTAAATCCACCTATCTATTTTGTTAATATTTTTACTACAATATTAATACCTGGATAAAATCCCTAATGTAGTGATATAGCTAAGTATGCAACTTTTATATCCAGATCATAGTCCAGACATCCTTACTAGGTCAATAGTCAATGATTATCATAGTAATGATGAAAATCTTTCCTTCGGTATAATCCATGATTTGAATTGGATGTTGATAAACTGATCCTTAAGCATCATTATAATCCACAACATAATGGAATATTATAGCTATGTGAACCAATTTTAGAAAAAAGTTTTTCATTCAAATTACCTTATCAATTTCTATGATACTGGATGAAATTGATCTAATTGAATGAAGGTGTTATATTAACCTAATAATTATTATTTTCACTTCTCCAAACACCAGGAAAATATCCAGTTCTACTTTTAAAAGTACTTTCTGATTGTTCTAACTGTATATTCATTCAATTATGTAGGATCTATTTTTATATTCACCAATTATGAATCATAAAAACAATATTATTTTATATGTCATTGAATATGAGATAAATTCCTAGATTGTATTTTTTTCATTTTCCCTTAATATCAATAAACACTAAATATTCCTATGAATGTTCTAATTGAAGGATTATATGCCAAAACAATTCGATCTTGAATGGTTCTAACATAGAGTTTTCAGTAATTTAATATATGTATTGTGACTTGATTTAAAAAACCCATGGATATTTTTTTATAACTTTTTCTCTACAATACAATTTCTAGTTTAAGTTATAAATAGAAAACATATCATTCTATAGAATTGAAAAACTGTTATGATATTATATTTGTTTCAAAAAATTTATCAACAGACTATCTTGAATACATATTTCACTCCTTCTATGTAGTTAATGGAACTTTCACACATTAATTTCCAAATCAATATTCTATTATCACTACAAATGATTTATTTATAAACATATTTATATAATATTCATATCTCATTGGAATTTTTTTATGTCATTCACTCATTCTTGTTATTCCTTGTAGATATATACCTCAAGGTCTCCTTTTGGTCACATCATAGATAAGTCTTCCATAAAAAATCTTCCATTTGAGGTGGAATTGGATATCAATATCTCAATATGAAGAACACAAAAGTATTATTTGACAAGTATAATCGAAAGGTACTTTAGTCATCATTATTATTTTATAGGTTTTATCATATTTTCAACCTTTTAATAATAAATTAGGTGTTATTGGTTGAATAATTCACAATCATAGTTCTATTTCTATTGAGTACACCTCAGTAGGATTTATTATGACCATTCAAAATTTAGAATCCCAAAATTTTGATAAATGGATTCCATTACTTGAATTTATTCATACTTGTAAAAAATTTCATGAATCCCCTTACTACTTATTTGGAGGAATCTTGATTGTAAAATAATAATATTTCTATCACCCACAACATTGGATATATACAACCCCTTTTTTTACAGATTCCAATGTAGTATGTATCTCATGAACCATTCCTCCAACAATTCTTAGGGTTGTCCCTCATTCATATTCCAACCCATTCATTTACAAAGATTTAACCCATATAATTTTAGTATTCTCCAACAATCCTTAAAGATATGGTCTTACTTTATAGAAATATAGTTAGTCTGGACTAGGTGATAACATCCTTACTGGATATAATATCAATAACTCCAATGAACCTTTGTGTTTCATGTTCATTTATGGATAAATCCATATTTTAAGAAATGGTTTTCAAAAATCCATTATTAAAGTGTCCAAATGGATTCTTATTATATTTAAATTGATATGATATCCATTATTCAGTATAGGTGGCGTGTGGTTTATTATTTTAGTAATAGTTGTGAAACATGTCTTGGAAAAAACTATGTAATATTTGAAATATATATAAGAATTTTCATTGACTATCCTTTTATTTCCATCATTATATTGATGTATATAAGGAATAAGGAGTTTTGAAATACCTTTACTACATATTTATGACAATTATTACATGAATAATATATTCTCCAACAACCCAGCTTAGATATTTCCCAATAATTTCCATGTTTATCTAGTTACTTCATTAGGAATGTCTAAAATCTCTTAAAGTAATATAACGTAGTTTATTGAAGTTACCTCTGGAATTAGAACAATTCACTTGTCCATATTTAATTAATTCTTAAAACCATTGTGGTGCACCTTTATTTGTAATGTTTTCTTTATCTATAACATGATTAGTAGTTTATCATTATATCCAGTATCATTTTTCAATTGAGACTAAATTTTTTTATTGGATTAAATTATTCAACATTATTTAGTTTTATTTGTCTAAAAATTATCCATCCACAATCATGTAAGAGTATTTTATTTTATACTTATTTTTCATTGTGATATTTATCAATGATTCAATAGTTATTTAATGGTTAGTTTAATATTGACATAAAATAACAACATTTATTAAAAATGGGAAATAATGGCTCATTTTTCTTATAAAGACACTAAGGTAAATTTATTGGCTATACTCAATCTTTAATTAATCCATTTGGGTAGTGAACAGTAGTGAGCTCCCATTGGATAATATAGTAATATCCCTTTCTTATATCTTATTGAGTTACCTTTATGACCATTCAATTCCTTCTCATTTTCTATTTTTAAATACTTGGATATTTTAAGTATATTTTATTTAAATACTCATGGGGTGACTAAAAAATTAGGAATATACATAAAGTTGATGCAACTTATTTCTTCTTCAATTCAATTTAATTCTTTTTTTAGTGCCAATTCTTTCCACATAAGAAGAAAATAGTCTCATATTCATTCATATTCTTTTGAATATTTTGTATCATTAAATACAAAAATTATGGTTATTTTGGATTTAGTATATCCATGACATCTACAAAATTGTATTTCCTAATTTTCACTATATAGGGAAGATAAAATTTTTTGAGCCAATCCTTATCTTCATATTACGGTATAGTCAAAAGATTCCTGAGACAATTATCTACTATTTTTTCTGAGTTTGGATGAATAACTATAAAATCTGTAGTAAGGATAAAAAAATATCAATGGATTATATTTTATCCAAGGGGAAGTCCTATTTTTATTACTGATAAATTTACACCATTATGTTTAAACCATGATCCGTATATATATTTAATTGTCCTAGTTTGGGTTGATATAGTTCATTGAAAATAATATTTATTCCAAGACTTTCAATTACATTCTCAAGAAAAATAATATAATTGTCACGAACCAGCCCGGGTCGACCCTGAACCGGTCACCCGAGCCGGTCCGCGACAAGTCCCGAGGAGCGTTCCCGATCCCCCCGGGATGGCAACAAGTGCCGGGCGTTAAAATTTCAATCGTTGGGAACGATTTTAGCCCAAACTAAAAACAGGATCAAAAGAACGAATATAAACTAAACAAACAGACAACACTAAAGACACAAACAAAACTAAACCACGACATACCTCCATGTGACCTCGCGGGTCACCACCCAACTACAACCAACGTCGCTCCCACACTGAGCGACTCAAGCAGGAGAACCTGAACAAAAGGAACCTGCAACTGAAGAGGTAAAAGATAGGCGTGAGCACAAAAGTACTCTGTAGGTGAGCCCCACAAAAAATCCCAATGCACCGCCAGTAAATAAAGAATCTACATAATCCAGGTTTGAACTATAATGTATAAAAGTAAGTTTTCACAATGCTTTACTTGAAAATAAAACACGAGACATTTCCCTTATTCCTTTTTCGAAAGTTAGTTCCATTTCATTAGTTTTAAGCTAAATCTGATGAGCAAAGTGTTACATTTTCAAATCTAACCCAAAGAGAATAAAGCATTTTCATTTGAAAACCATTTTTCCCAAAGTCTAACAGTATAGGCTGTGAAATATGACTGAAGGAAAACAAGCAGGGAAAACAAGTGCAAGTAAAGGTAAGCAGGCAAGGAAAACCAAGTGCAAGAAAAAGTAAACCAGAAGTTATCAGCAATAACCATGGGTGATCCTGAACATCCCTAGAAAACCCCTGGACGTACTCGGGTTCAGACTACCTGCCGGCATGGTACTCCATAGTCAATAACCAACTGGCCGCCCTAATAGCCAACCAGTGGCACATCCCTCCTAGCCTGTCTGTAACTCCAGGGGGTACTAACCCGTCTAATCAGGATTAGCAAGCAACCGTCACTCGATAATCTACAAGACTCCCAGGATCCCATAGTAGTTTTTGTAACACTGTGTAAGTGGGAGACCCGCGCACACGTGACTCATCTCACCGCACTTGCCAACCCCTTACACGGACATCGCTACACGACAACCCTCGAAGGGAAGTCCCCCTGTAGAAATGCCCTCACAAGTACGTATATATATATATATAAATATAAGTATAATCACTTCACATTTATTAAAGTGCCAACCGGGCCGTCATATCATTTACACTTTGAACATTTAACACTAAAACATTTCCAAGTGACATGACATACGCCACACGATTGAAAACCAGAAACGCACTTAGAACATTATTTAAGAAACTCAAATCAGCATCTGAAACCTGAAAGACGTTGGTATCACAAGTAAGAAATCATTTTCCCAGTTCCAAACGCACCCCACTTTTATCAAGAGCCAAACGGGCCTTTAAACACCTTTTGAAAGAATAATATTTCTCAAATGAAATCCAGAATTTTAATCACGCATCAAGGAAAACATTTTTCTTTTTCAACTACCAAGAACCATGCTTAATGTTTCCAAAAATCGAGTTTAAAGGTCACACGGCACTTCCTCTAATCAAGGTTCAAATAAAAACACCATTTTCCATAACCAATACACCTACCATTTTACACACACCAAAAACATTTCAAAATGCAATTTAACATGACTTTCATTATTCAGGAAGAACCATCTAGCAAAACTACCATGGAAGCACACAATTAAATCCAAGAAAACGCTTTTAATGAAATTCTAGAATTAAAACAACTTTTATCATCAGTAGATCACCAAACTATAGATAACTACTTAGTAATACTTTTGAATTTGCTGAAACTTAATAAAAAGTCAAGGAATAAATAAATTCTAAATTTAAAGGCGAGTGCAAAGGGAGACCTACCTCAAAATCCAAGCGTGACGGTAAAAAGATCTTGGAACCAAGGCGCGATGACCCGACGTGTATCCGAAGCCACGCGATAAAGTCCAACACTCTCGAAACTGAGGCGCGGAGACGGCGGAACCTCGAAAACAAAGCGCAGCGATGGCACTCTCTCGAAAAAGCCCCGCGTGGGTCCTAAAACAGAAGACCGTAGAACAGGTTCAACGATCAATAATAATAATAATTATAACATGATAACAATATGATAATAATAATAAAGTAATAATTTAATAATAATAGTAACAATAGTAATATAATAATAATATAATGATATTAACTTAATAATAATAATAATAATATGAGCATAATAATAATAATAATTTAATAATAATAACAAGAATATCATAACATAATAATAATAATAAAAATAATATGATAAAAATTAAAATAATAATAATTATATTAGTAATAATAATAATAGTAATAATAATATTAATAATATGTTAGTAATCATCATAATAATAATAATGATAATATGAAATGTTAATATCAATAATAATAATCATAAAAATAAAAATAATAATAATAATAATAAAGCAATAATAATAATAATATAAATAATAATAATAAATATAATAATATGATAAAAATTATAATAATAGTAACAATAATAATATAGTAATAATAATAATGATAATAATGATAATAATATTAGTAATGGAAAAAAAATTAATATTATAATATTATTACTAATATTATTATTAATATGATAACAAAAAAAAACAAAACGTAATAAAAATAAAATGAAAAGAAAGAAGAAACAAAAAGACTCACAAAGGAGGGGGTCGCCGGACAGGAGGCGGGAGCCCGGGACCGGGGCGCGGCGGCGAGGAGCAAGGGCGGCGCGGTGGTCGGGATGCAGGCGGCGGGCAGAAGGAGGAAGGCCAGGGCGCGGCGGGGTGAAGGAGGAAGGCCAGGGCGCGGCGTGGGGGTGTCGCCGCGGCGGAACGAGGCAGGAGGAGGGCTGGAGGGGTGCGCTGGAACAGGGGCGAGGCGGAGAGCGGGTCAGCGACGGGGAAGCGGGAACCGGCGCCGGAGAAGGTGGTGCGGGTCGGCCGAACCAGTAGGAGGCTGGCGGTCGGCAGGCCGGGACAGGAGGAGGTGGTCGCGGGGTGCTGTTGCGGCTGACGGCGCACCGGGGGAAGTAAGAAGGGAAGCCGGCTGGAGGAGGGTGTGTCGGCGAGGCGGAGGAGGCCGGGACAGGCGCGGTGTGGCCGGCCGAACCAGAAGGGGGAAAGCAGGGGCGGCCGCCGGAGAGGGAGCGCGCCGGAGAGGGGTGCTGCGCCTGGGCTGAGCGGGAGAGAAACGGGGGAGAGAGAAGAGGGGGAAAAAAGTGGCGGCTGTAGGGGTAGGGTTAGGCTAGGGTAGGTTTTAGGTTCACATATATATGTGTGTGATAAAAATAAACAATGATAATAAAAATAATAACATTATAAAAATAATAATAATAACATGTATAATAATAATAATAAAACCTTATAATTAAAATGTTATAATAATATTAAAACTCTATATTAATAATAATGATAACAATAATAATAATAACAAAGGACTAAATAAAAGAATAAAACTAATCTTAATAATAATAAAATTTATAATAATCATATTAATAAAACTTTATAATAATAATAATGAAACTTTATGATAATAATGATAGAACTTGTAATGTTAATAATAAAACTTATAAGAATAATTATTTTTAATCAAAAGATTTAAAATATCAAAAACATTTGAAAATAAAAGCGCGCGCGCGTGCGTGCGCGTGCACACCCGCGTATATATATAAACATATATACGTATGTTTAAACATATACAACATATATATATCTATACACATATAACATGTACACTTTAATATAACTGCATCTAAACATATATATACATATACACACATATATATATATATATATGTATATATGTACACATATATAAACATTTATAAAAATACTACAATAATGATAACACAATTTAAATGGTAATAATAATAATAAAATATCAACATAATAATTATAATATTTAAAACACCGGGCGAACACACTGTCACCTGGGCTGAACGTACGGTCACCGCTAACGATGCGGTGACCGCGCATCGGCGCGACACCGCCAACGCAAATAATCTCCGGAAAAATTAAATCGGGACCAAGAAAGGAGAACAATTACAGACATCCGCGGTCGGGGTGTGACAATTCTCCCCACCACAGACACTTTCTGCCCCCAGAAAGTCACCAGGCCAAAAGTCGATCAAGGTTTAGGTCCATGCCCCAACGGAACTAAAGGAACTAGAGAGAACTGAGAATCTCGGGGATGACCTTACTCAGCACAGGTCACACCCGACCGATTCAAGAGAAAGCTGGGGTCCGAGATTGAGGGGAGAACACGAAGGGGTTATCCCCACCACAAGAACTTAACTAGTGTAGAAAAGACGACCATTTAAATAGAAAACCCCGGGAAGGGGGGGGGGGTCGACGCGGGAACTCCCAATCCAATCAAACCAACTCTTATAGCACGATTAAAACAACACCTCCGTCAAGACATTAAATCCTCGACCAGAGTCAACAACCTTCAACCCTAGGAGGAAAACCCATAGAAAAACACTTAACCAACATCAAAATGGAGACATGATCCACCGTAGTCCACAAAACGTAACCACATCGACAACATAACTAAAACGAGGTCAACCCACATGAGAGTCAAACACACTTTTAAGAAGGACACACGATTCGGAATATTACATTCTCACGACAAGTCCGCTTAGATTTATCATAGAACAAGTCCATGATAACCGCATGGTAAAACAATGAACATACAACCACGTCAAAACCTAACAGCAGAAAAACAAGTACTAAAAGATCTTGATTGTTCCACTGCTAACACGGAACACAAAACCTGGACCAAGGCTTCACAACCCTGGGGACTCCTGACTGTGCGCGAGCTTCACCCCGAGACTTGTGGCTGGGGCTCTGATGGCTGAAGCATCTTCTGCCTCACAGTCAGGTACTGACATTCTCCAATCACAGCTTCCTCTTCAAGCGACGCTTCTTGCAAAACTTCTCCAGATGACCCAGACAACCACAGCGATGACACGTCTTCGGGGGGTTGCGACAAGACGGCTTTAAATGCCCGAAACGACCACACTGAAAGCATACCATCGAACGATCTGATGAACTGGAAGCTGGGACTAAAGGGGATAACTCATTAGGAACAGGTATCTCTGGCGCCTTTTCCTCACTAGAGGGGGAACTCTTATGAACAACAACAGGGGACGCTGAAGTAGTAACCACCCGCACACCGGAAAGCAACTCAGCCAAGAAAGCTTTCTCTTCCAGCTTCTCGAAACAAAGGTCTTCAGAAGGGAGGACTCGCTCCTTGATCTCGGAACGAAGACCCCCAGTGAAAAGAGAGGCTTTCATGAGCTCATGCGATGCTACCTCTGGAGAAAAGGGAATCAGTTCCTTGAAATGGTCAACATATGCCTTCACCGTCCGTTGACCTTGTTGAATATGCACAAGCTCTCTCTTTTTCCCCAACTTCACTTCATCAGGTACAAACCATTGGATGAAAATGATTCTGAAGACATCCCACGTCATTTCACCTTGCGTTGACGGTGGGGTAACCACCTTCCACTGGTCCAGAGCTGGACCCTCGAACAACTCCATAATTGCATGAACCTTAACATTATCGGGAGTTCCCATCATTCTAAAGACACGCTCCACTTCCTCGAGCCATTTCACTGCCTCTAACGGACCCTGATCACCATGGAGAACAGGCAAAGTCTGAGGAGGACTAAAAACTGGGCATGACATATCTGAATCCTTAAAGACCTTTCTGGGCGGCATTTCCTGAGCGACATATAAAACACAAGGCCAAAACCCACATCAAACCAAATCAACATCAAATCGAAGCAACATCAATAAAAGCGCCTTCATCATAAACAGTCAGCAGAAGGACCAAACAAATACAACACAACCCAAAATAAAATCTCCTCTTTGAAATTCCCTTTTCATTTTTGATTTCAAAACCACCCTTTCTCAAGATCACTTTCCAAAAACCAATCCACTTTCAAACCAAAAGCTTTCCAAAACATTTCCTCTTTAAAACCAATTTAGAAAACAAGATCAAGCCCTTAATTTCAAATACACACCCAGGTAATCTCAGGAACCGCTGCACATGTCTTTATCCACATTCCATTCATACGTGCGTCAACACACACTTTCCATGCATTCTCACACATGTGCAAACGTTCATAAAGAGGAACCGAGGTTTCAACCCAAATCATTCTTATCCAATTCCATGCAAACAACAGATTTTCAAATCAAGAGATTTCAGTTTTAAAACCCATTTTATATATTTAAAGTCCTTTAAAAGAAACCAGTCCAATTTTCAAAAACCTTTTTCATTCCCAACAACGCACTCACACAAACCAAAACAAAAGCAGGATCCAAATTCGCATCAACCACTGAAGTGAGGGACCAGTAGTCACGCTCAACCTAGCGACATGGTAGTGGGCCATGTCCCAAGTCAGCGTCGACCACTAGGAGGAATTCAAACCATGTACTCGGACTCCACATGGGTCACTACTCCATGTGAAATCACGATGTAACATCGGTTTGCCTCCATTTCATCTCTCAATCCAAGAAAAACCAGAGAAGACAAGGACACAATTCCCGAACTACCCCTGGTAACTCGAAGACCAGTGCGAGCAAGAGTTCGCGACGCTCTCCCCGCACCTACCCCTCGAGTTCCGACAGTCCTAATCTCCTTCTACCAGACAACCCAAATAACAAGAACCTCCCTTTGATACCATTTTGTCACGAACCAGCCCGGGTCGACCCTGAACCGGTCACCCGAGCCGGTCCGCGGCAAGTCCCGAGGAGCGTTCCCGATCCCCCCGGGATGACAACAAGTGCCGGGCGTTAAAATTTCAATCGTTGGGAACGATTTTAGCCCAAACTAAAAACAGGATCAAAAGAACGAATATAAACTAAACAAACAGACAACACTAAAGACACAAACAAAACTAAACCACGACATACCTCCATGTGACCTCGCGGGTCACCACCCAACTACAACCAACGTCGCTCCCACACTGAGCGACTCAAGCAGGAGAACCTGAACAAAAGGAACCTGCAACTGAAGAGGTAAAAGATAGGCGTGAGCACAAAATTACTCAGTAGGTGAGCCCCACAACAAATCCCAATGCACCGCCAGTAAATAAAGAATCTACATAATCCAGGTTTGAACTATAATGTATAAAAGTAAGTTTTCACAATGCTTTACTTGAAAATCAAACACGAGACATTTCCCTTATTCCTTTTTCGAAAGTTAGTTCCATTTCATTAGTTTTAAGCTAAATCTGATGAGAAAAGTGTTACATTTTCAAATCTAACCCAAAGAGAATAAAGCATTTTCATTTGAAAACCATTTTTCCCAAAGTCTAACAGTATAGGCTGTGAAATATGACTGAAGGCAAACAAGCAGGGAAAACAAGTGCAAGTAAAGGTAAGCAGGCAAGGAAAACCAAGTGCAAGCAAAAGTAAACCAGAAGTTATCAGCAATAACCATGGGCGATCCTGAACATCCCTAGAAAACCCCTGGACGTACTCGGGTTCAGAATACCTGCCGGCATGGTACTCTATAGTCAATAACCAACTGGCCGCCCTAACAGCCAACCAGTGGCACATCCCTCCTGGCCTGTCTGTAACTCCAGGGGGTACTAACCCGTCTAATCAGGATTAGCAAGCAACCGTCACTCGATAATCTACAAGACGCCCAGGAACCCATAGTAGTTTTTGTAACACTGTGTAAGTGGGAGACCCGCGCACGCGTGACTCATCTCACCGCACTTGCCAACCCCTTACACGGACATCGCTACACGACAACCCTCGAAGGGAAGTCCCCCTGTAGAAATGCCCTCACAAGTACGTATATATATATATAAATATAAGTATAATCACTTCACATTTATTAAAGTGCCAACCGGGCCGTCATATCATTTACACTTTGAACATTTAACACTAAAACATTTCCAAGGGACATGACATACGCCACACGATTGAAAACCAGAAACGCACTTAGAACATTATTTAAGAAACTCAAATCAGCATCTCAAACATGAAAGACGTTGGTATCACAAGTAAGAAATCATTTTCCCAGTTCCAAACGCACCCCACTTTTATCAAGATCCAAACTGGCCTTTAATCACCTTTTGAAAGAATAATATTTCTCAAATGAAATCCATAATTTTAATCACGCATCAAGGAAAACATTTTTCTTTTTCAACTACCAAGAACCATGCTTAATGTTTCCAAAAATCGAGTTTAAAGGTCACACGGCACTTCCTCTAATCAAGGTTCAAATAAAAACACCATTTTCCATAACCAATACACCTACCATTTTACACACACCAAAAACATTTCAAAACGCAATTTAACATGAGTTTCATTATTCAGGAAGAACCATCTAGCAAAAATACCATGGAAGCACACAATTAAATCCAAGAAAACGCTTTTAATGAAACGCTAGAATTAAAACAACTTTTATCATCAGCAGATCACCAAACTATAGATAACTACTTAGTAATACTTTTGAATTTGCTGAAACTTAATAAAAAGTCAAGGAATAAATAAATTCTAAATTTAAAGGCGAGTGCAAAGGGAGACCTACCTCAAAATCCAAGCGCGACGGTAAAAAGATCTTGGAACCAAGGCGCGATGACCCGACGTGTATCCGAAGCCACGCGATAAAGTCCAACACTCTCGAAACTGAGGCGCGGAGACGGCGGAACCTCGAAAACAAAGCGCAGCGATGGCACTCTCTCGAAAAAGCCCCACGTGGGTCCTAAAACAGAAGACCGTAGAACAGGTTCAACGATCAATAATAATAATAATTATAACATGATAACAATATGATAATAATAATAAAGTAATAATTTAATAATAATAGTAACAATAGTAATATAATAATAATATAATGATATTAACTTAATAATAATAATAATAATATGAGCATAATAATAATAATAATTTAATAATAATAACAAGAATATCATAACATAATAATAATAATAAAAATAATATGATAAAAATTAAAATAATAATAATTATATTAGTAATAATAATAATAGTAATAATAATATTAATAATATGTTAGTAATCATCATAATAATAATAATGATAATATGAAATGTTAATATCAATAATAATAATCATAAAAATAATAATAATAATAATAATAAAGCAATAATAATAATAATATAAATAATAATAATAAATATAATAATATGATAAAAATTATAATAATAGTAACAATAATAATATAGTAATAATAATAATGATAATAATGATAATAATATTAGTAATGGAAAAAAATTAATATTATAATATTATTACTAATATTATTATTAATATGATAACAAAAAAAACAAAACGTAATAAAAATAAAATGAAAAGAAAGAAGAAACAAAAAGACTCACAAAGGAGGGGGTCGCCGGACAGGAGGCGGGAGCCCGGGACCGGGGCGCGGCGGCGAGGAGCAAGGGCGGCGCGGTGGTCGGGATGCAGGCGGCGGGCAGAAGGAGGAAGGCCAGGGCGCGGCGGGGTGAAGGAGGAAGGCCAGGGCGCGGCGTGGGGGTGTCGCCGCGGCGGAACGAGGCAGGAGGAGGGCTGGAGGGGTGCGCTGGAACAGGGGCGAGGCGGAGAGCGGGTCAGCGACGGGGAAACGGGAACCGGCGCCGGAGAAGGTGGTGCGGGTCGGCCGAACCAGTAGGAGGCCGGCGGTCGGCAGGCCGGGACAGGAGGAGGTGGTCGCGGGGTGCTGTTGCGGCTGACGGCGCACCGGGGGGAAGTAAGAAGGGAAGCCGGCTGGAGGAGGGTGTGCCGGCGAGGCGGAGGAGGCCGGGACAGGCGCGGCGCGGCCGGCCGAACCAGAAGGGGGAAAGCAGGGGCGGCCGCCGGAGAGGGAGCGCGCCGGAGAGGGGTGCTGCGCCTGGGCTGAGCGGGAGAGAAACGGGGGAGAGAGAAGAGGGGGAAAAAAGTGGCGGCTGTAGGGGTAGGGTTAGGCTAGGGTAGGTTTTAGGTTCACATATATATGTGTGTGATAAAAATAAACAATGATAATAAAAATAATAACATTATAAAAATAATAATAATAACATGTATAATAATAATAATAAAACCTTATAATTAAAATGTTATAATAATATTAAAACTCTATATTAATAATAATGATAACAATAATAATAATAACAAAGGACTAAATAAAAGAATAAAACTAATCTTAATAATAATAAAATTTATAATAATCATATTAATAAAACTTTATAATAATAATAATGAAACTTTATGATAATAATGATAGAACTTGTAATGTTAATAATAAAACTTATAAGAATAATTATTTTTAATCAAAAGATTTAAAATATCAAAAACATTTGAAAATAAAAGCGCGCGCGCGTGCGTGCGCGTGCACACCCGCGTATATATATAAACATATATACGTATGTTTAAACATATACAAAATATATATATCTGTACACATATAACATGTACACTTTAATATAACTGCATCTAAACATATATATACATACACACACACATATATATATATATGTATATATGTACACATATATAAACATTTATAAAAATACTACAATAATGATAACACAATTTAAATGGTAATAATAATAATAAAATATCAACATAATAATTATAATATTTAAAACACCGGGAGAACACACTGTCACCTGGGCTGAACGTACGGTCACCGCTAACGATGCGGTGACCGCGCATCGGCGCGACACCGCCAACGCAAATAATCTCCGGAAAAATTAAATCGGGACCAAGAAAGGAGAACAATTACAGACATCCGCGGTCGGGGTGTGACAATAATATTTTATAGTGTAATAATCCATGTCCTTATATTGTACCATCAACTCTCTGGACATAGATGGTAATATAAAATAATCTACATGGAAATAATCCTCTATATGTTTCTCGTATGAATCCTTTACAATATTAAAAAAATTTTTTGGGGGTGGAAAAAATAAATAGGGGAGTGAAATGAATTATAAATATTTTTTTGATAATAACACATAACATAAACATTTTCACAATATATAGAAATTTAAATTCATAAGGACATAACACGAGTTTATAAATTTTCAAAATGGTTTTATATTTTCAATATCCATTTTTATACAGTCGGTAAAATAGATGATTGGAACATTGCAATATTAAAAATTAAGGGAGACATAATAAATTTAAATTTATTATGCTTTCTGATACTTTAATAAGTCCCAATATCCATCACCATTTTACTTTTAATATCTAGTTTCATAGAAATTATTGTATAAATGATCCATATTTCTCTCTTTATTCCTTATATTGTGGATATGAATACCTTAAGAATGTGTTTAGGTTGGCGTTCATTCCATATTTAGGATTATAGTTCCTTATTCAGTTAAGTGAACTCCCCAATCTAGAAATTCAATCAGGGATATCCTCAATACCTATATCCAAATTTCTATTAAACAAAATATCTTATTTAAATTCAATACCACTTTAGTTTTGTAAACCTAAACCCCTTATGTAAAATTCATAGAAAAAGTAATTGTCAAGATTGTGGCCATGTAAAATGTTACTTCTATGGTTGCATTCATAATCAAGTAATGGAAGAGCTACTCTTATTTAATATATTATTGAGATATTTTTCTTTATTATGAAGAAATTTTATAATTTTATCTTTTTAATGTCTTTATAATATTATTTATATTTTAGTTAAGGGATTAAAGAGGTTATGATAAAAAAAATTACACATAATCCCTTTATTTTAATTCCATCTTTGTATATTTTCTCATTTATTTATTTTATCACGGCCTTGCATCCATATAAAAAATCATGGATAAGATAAAAAGGAAAAAAAAAATAAATGACATGTTCATGAGGTTTATCTAATGGTTGATTTAGTGAGAACACTAATTAAAACTATTGCCCTTGGGATAAACTCCTTATCCTAGTCTTGACATGATTTATAGCCTCGAAACTATCCACCAATGTATCTCCCAATTTTGTTTCATCTCATTTTTTTCTTCAACATCCTTTTCCTTGGTTTCATCTGGAATCAAATACAATCACCTTTATTACTTACTTTTATTACATATATTTAATAACTCACACACAAATGATGTGAACCAATCAATTTGTTTCGGGTAATTACATAAACAATTCTTGGAAAGGAAAGTCCTATATAATAATAGAGGGATGGATGACACACAAACCATCATATTTATTATAATAATAAATAATTGAAAAATAAATAAGTAGAAATAAATTAAATAAATGAAACCAATATTTTTTTTAATTAAAATCTCATGAAAATTTATACACATACATTGAATATGAAAAAGTAAACTAGCTAGCATTCACTTCAATTCATTATTTATTATTAAGGTAAATGAACTTTTATTAATAAAATAAATAAATAATTAATTATATTTTTCTTAATTACCAATAAAATAATAATAGAGATACCCATAAAAAAAGTATTCAAGGTAAATAAACTGAATGGCCTATAATTTCATTTAATTACAATGAATTAAATGAGAATCTATTATTTCTCTAAATCCTTTATAACAGTCAAAAATATATTGTGCCAACAATGTAGTTGTGTTCTAATTATATAATTAATTTTTAAAATTTAATTTAATTACATTATTTATAAGGAGACTACACAACATATACTAATGATATAAATATCATTTTTCAAGGATAAATTCTTAGGGATTCATTGTCTATCTCGTATGGATTACATGGTGAAATCAAACGAGTAATATGTTGTGTCTTATATTTTTGACGTATCTACATAACATGATGATTGGATCAATATGTTCCTAGTACATGGGAATTAATGGGAACACTATGCGTATGATTCCTATACATCTTGGGGTCTCATTTTTGTGTCCTTATGTAACCCTTTGATTGAATCAGCATGTTCTTTAAACACTTGTATTAAAAATTCACAATATATGTATTCTAGCTACACAACATGTGTTTCAATAATGTTATAGTATATTAAACTCACAAAAAAATTGAATTTGAGTACATGGTTAGCAAAAAAAATCACTACTAAACTATTTAGACTAAACACCATATAATCAAACCACATTTCCTATATTCCTATAAATCAAGTTCTAGGATTTTTTGGTTAACACATAATGAGTGATAAATACACAAAATATTATAATTACTTAGTACATCTTGTATGCTGAAAAAATTCTAGGTGCAATGAATTTAGGTAAATAGTTGATACTACAGCTAAACACAATTTAACCCAATCTACTAGCTAGAATTTTGTGCAACTTCTAATGGGATATTTCATTGTTCCTTATCTTGGTATTGAGATCTTTGAATAAATATGAAACTCAAATAAAGAAAATTAAATTATCTAATTTATGGTAATTAAATAGCAGATTAAAGGAAATGAATAAACTAGAATTGAATAAACAACAATTTGGTATAATTGATAAAAAATAAAATAATTATAAATTTAAAACTAACAACTCTAAAACTAATTGATGGATTAAATTTCAATTGACATTTCTTTTGGGTGTAAATCGATTACATATTTTGTTAGATTCATTGGATCATTCACAAATTGTGACATGTGTAAATATCATGACCAATGAAATTTATCCATATAATATTGATACAGAAACCCCATGACCAAGAGTTGATATTTTTCAAGTGAAATATATAATTAATTTAAATAAATTAGATGAAATAATTGATCATCTTAGGATATTTATATGATGAAGATGCTGATCATATAAATCCCCCTTTTAGGATACCTTCACTACATAGGGTGGAACCAAAATAAATCCCATATATTAGTGATCCCCACATACTCATTTGGTATCAATACAAAACTATTAGATTTCTAGGTGCTAACATATAAGATTTATCATCTTTTATATATCGTTTGGATCTCTTAATATACCTTTAGGAATGATCGAATATATCTTGTTATTCTTGTTATTGAGAGGATTGTATGAGGAATCTAGAGAGAAATATATTGTTCATGATGATTCTCAATTATATATTAACCCTACATAATAGATTAATCTATCTATTTATGGAGTTATTATGATGATTAAAATATTATTTAATTACCCAAAGACCCTTAAAAATATTATAAAATTTATCTAACCTCCTTCCATATAATAATAATATTTTTACTATTTTTATAGTGAGATATAACTCATATAATGATTAATATTACATTATAAACAATTAAATTAATATTTATCACTATACACAATCAGGGTCCACTCATCCTGCATGACATTTATCGAATACCTAAATAGACATTTAATTAAATATTTAGTAATAAAAAAATATTCTACTCACAGTCTGGAAAATAAATATTTATTAAATATTCAATGAATAATGTGTCTATTCTATTCATTATCTTACAAGTAACTATTTGTTAAATATTTGTGTAAATTTATTAATTAATTTTTAATGAATAAATACCTGTTTATTAACATTACAATAAAATTAAATAAATATATATTATAAATAAATGTAATTAAACAATTACTCAATGAATTAATATTTATTTAATATTAAAAATCAATAAAACATGAACAAAATTATTTCTTTATCTTGAAATAATATTTATTTTAACAATAAAATTCGAATATAATTTAATTCGGATCAATAGAAACACATAGTATGTCACCCTATAGGATTCTTTCTCATTTTCATTAGGCATTGTTTTCGAATGAAAAAGATTACAATCTTGAAATGGGTTAATCAGCTAAGAGAATGAGGTTAATTTCATATCTCTCACAACAAAACATAAACACTTTCTTTGCAATATAATCCCATTGTAAAAATATATCATCATCTGTGTTCCACACTCACATCATTAAACAATATGATTGATATGACTTTCTGTGACTATCTAAAATAAATGCATCATTATACCATGTCCACAAAATTTAATGTGATAGTTAAATTTCAATAAAAGGGTAGTGATGTCAAATTCTATAAAGATGGGAGGTATAAATCCATTCTTGACTTACTAGGTAATGAAACATCAACCATGATTCACAAAATGTTAAGAAACTCACAATGAATTTTATTATCATGACATAAGAAATATATTAAAGTGCATAAGTCATGAAATGTAATAATAATAATTTTAAATTCTATAGATCATTACACACTATCATAGATTGGAATACCCGATGACACATCAATATGAGAAATTTCAAAAGGAGCTTGTGTTCTTATATACTTATATATTTTATATTACAATATGAAAACTTCAAGAGATGAATTCTCATCTTCTTTTAAGTAATCACACATTACAATCAGCATTTAATATGTACCCTTATCATATATTGTTATCCAACCATAGAACTATTATTTAATAGATATATTTAAAAAATCTCAAGGTTATCATTAGTGTATGGAACATCCATGAAATTTTTTGATGAGAAAGGTACCATAAAAAATTACCAAATTAATGTTATGTACAAAACAAATAAACATGTGATAATCTATTTAAATTAATATTAACATATTTTAATATATATGTAATATAATGTTAGAATTAGTTTTTCTGAGGGAAATTACTCCAACAATTTAAAACTCCAAGATCATATTATAAGGTGTTTTAGAAGATGAGGGTATGATAGAATCTTACTTGTAAAATACCATAGATGATACCCTGATGTATATGAATATATAAATGAATTCTTGAAGGATGGTTTTTGGTTAAACAAATTTATAGTAAGCAAAGTAAAATATACTACCCTTTATATCTTGTGAATGAAAACATATTTAATCAAGAATTTGAAATGTATAAAAAATAATATAATATGGAAAGAATAACTCAAAAATCCACGAATTCAAATAACATGAATAATATTGAAATTTTGAAAATAATTATTTAAATTAATGTCAAAAACTTTTCAAAATGTGTACTCTATGGAAAATGAAGGAAGAATTACTGACCATGACACTTTGAACTCTTCCATAGGTGACGTGACTTATTTTATTGGGAGTGGGGATACTATGACAACTTGAGTATGGAAGTTCAAATGTTGTTGACCTTAACTATATATATAGTGATGTCCTTGGTAAGGGTTCATTGGGATAGGTGGAAGATCCTAGTTTCCCTTATTTGATTCTTTGGATTAGTGGATTGGAACCGTATGACAACTGAGGGAAACCCTTGAAAAGGGTTATCCCATTCTTATGTATTTCTTTATAAGTGTTGAGAATAGATAGATTATTCATCTTCCATGATCAGTCAATGTTAGCTGATTTAATGTTTTTATGTAGTTATGGTTAAGAACCATGAAAGAAAGTGTCTAGAATTTAGGCCATTTTTTATGGGTATGAAAATTTGGATGCCTTTCCTAGTTGGTTATGGATGTAATTTTGGTATGTAGTGGTGGTATAGGTAAATATTTTGAGATATTGGAATGATTCCTAGGATGATGGGTGGTCATGTGATTAACTTGTACGTGTGTCCTGAGTCAAGCCATTTTCTTATAAGAGAGAAATTGGATGCCTCAGACTACATAAAGAAAAATAAAAAATAACGTTTTGTTTCTTATTTGGGAGACTAATACTCCAATCAATTATGATTTAATCACGGGATCATGATTCTAGTTTTTCTAACAGCTCACTATGAAGTTTTCACCTCTGTGTTTTGATATGATCAGGTGGTGTGACGGAGACCAATCATTAAGATGGAATCGATCAAGTGTGAACTAAGCCTACTGAACATAGACTGGAGGAATGGGCCACTTAGAGTTTGATTTCAAATCTTAATGGACTTGAATAATCTATAGTTATGAAATGGTTTGAATTCCATGATGATATTTGGATCTCGATTTCTTGGTAGTTGGTAATGGGACTGAAGAGGGTTTTTAGTGATTCTTCATTGAATGGAGTGACCTGAAATTTTTGGATACATTTCAATTGGAGCACCCATAGTTCTCCAAGAGAAATCAAATTTCCAATAATAAGGGTAAATGATAATGGATTGATATCTATGATGAGACATGTCTGATATGAACTTGAACCTTGATACATGTGTTAATGATTTGATGGGTGACCATGTCATAGAAGGATCACCACACATTCCTTAAAAATAGAACCGATTTAGGTTGTAATATATAAGATTTATAAGGTGGAAACATATGTTTTGGAGAGTATCAATATACAATTCATGGAATGACCCTTTTTATGTGATGGGCATTCAAAAATGATGATGATGATATAAATATATTTTAGGAATGGATGATATCATTGTTTTACACCTTGAGATCTGGGTTTCAATAGATGACCAGATCAAACTAAAATGTTTTGTGATGGATATAACATTAGCTATGATACTTGGATCATAATCTAGTGGATTAGTGACAATGAAACTCTTATAGTGGGGGAATAATACTATTCATGGGCATGTTACACTCATTTTGGAAACGACTTTGATGCGTATGACAGTAATTTAAATGTTCATGATGTTGAAAAATGATTGTGTAACTATAAGATTAATTTAATATATATTCCTTGTTAAATTGAAGAGGTTAATATATATGAATTTTTTATTTGAGTTTTCATGATTCCATTATACTAAAGATGAATTTCATTGATTAAATAATGATTTAGTTTTAAGGCATGCCAGTGCTTAGGCGATAGCATAATGAAAAGTGTGAGTGGTCAGTTAATGAATCATGGAGTTACACCATAGGTCATGGTTAGACCTTGGTATGTGTTTGCATGATCATGTAATTCCCATAGTGATTAAGGAATCATAATATCGTAATTTAATGGTGTTTTGGTAGTTGGAGTCGATCGTTCCTATGATAACCTGGTCGGAGAATGAATAACCAATAATTTGTTTTGGAATTTGATATGGTTGATTAAGTACCCTGTTAGGAACATCCATTAGAAACACAAAGTACGATTTCAATTATTTATAGGCCCTTTAATTGAATGTTATTGTATTCATGCCCTTGGGTATGGTCAATGAGTACTCATCTTGGTCAATTTGGAACTGGGGATGATGAGAATTATCAATGATTTATCTATTATCCTTGAGTATGGATGACATTTGTTATGAGGAAATAATATGATGGGGTTCACGCCCTGGATCTATTGAGTATTTGATTTTTGTTATAAGCTATTACAGTATAAAATAGAAGTAATATGATGAAGAGACCAACCTGAGGGTGGTTTTGGTTTTATGACATTTCTTAGTAGAGATATGTTAGGATAGATAATGATTAAGGTACCTAAGTGCAGGAATTGGTCTATTAATTTGGTAGAATTAGCTAGGATAGTAAATTGATAATCATTACTTGGGGTTTATAGTAAGGTTGTTTGATCGGGTGTGATCATCGAGAAGTATGTTGGTTGGGTAGTCCAGATTGATCATTATTGAGTGGCATGTCGACATGAACATTGAGGTAAGGAATCATGTTATGAGTAGTCCCATAAGGGACATAGAGAGTTATTATGAGTATAGTTAGATGAAGGGCTAACTGATGTAGACCTATTTCATTAACCTATGATGTATGATGTCTGTTTTTAGAATTCGATGTGCCACCCAAAACAGGAAGCAATGTGGATTTAGTTTAACAAATCTGAAGGGAAATTCATGGCTCATTATGGTTTTAAATATTGGGGATAATTATGTGTAGTGATAACGTGACTATAAATATAAAAATGTGGGTTTGTTTAGTGAAATGGGGATCAATGGGGCTTAAGAGTACAACTCAAGAATGAGATATCGTATAGTGAAATGATTGTATTATCCCACACTTCACTAAGGTATAGACTAGAATAAATTTTTAGAACCTCCTGTAATTTTAATTAATCAATGTGTTTTAGGTGAATGAGGGGTTATAGGAGTGAACTATAAGGTTTGGGGATGATATGAGACTACAACATGCAGCTATAGTCTGAACAGCTGGCCATTACAAGTCCACCTACTAGTCGGTGGACAAACCAATGGTCTTATAGGGTGAATGGGCTCACAAGAATTCTAGTGGATGCCCGATGGCTAGCCGATGAGATTTTAGGGTTGTTATGGGTGGTCATTTCCCATATTCTCCCTTAAGATCCATTACGATATTGTATCCCTCATTTTATCCAAGTGCATCCCTTGCATGATTCCACCTCTTATACTCTTCCTAGGATGATATCTCTCATTCCTTGGTTGATTTATTTGTCTTTTGAAGCATTGGAGAGCATACTGTAAGGCTACAAGTCAGTCACTCAGAAATAATTAGTTCTTTTTATATATAGTTTTCTCTTATAACTTGTGTCTAATATTCCATATTATTAAGTCTTATGTATTTTTTTTTTGATTTTTCCTAATATTGGATGAATTGGTGGTTGATATTGGATAGGTAGAATTCTCTAATAATGAGGAATGTAGTCCCAAAATTTAACAAATAGTCAAACATTATTTTTCTCACGTGATGCATCATGAGGTCATTCAAGATTCTCCATGGATTTGAATAATTTAAATTGAATATTATAAAATAAATTTACTATATTTTAACACCGTTGACAAGACATGCACCTTAAAAAAGGTTATTCCAATTGAAATACCTTGGAAATGTAATTTTACAAGGTTTTAGCAACCTATGTGGTATGATTTATTTTATGAAGATTAAATAGGTTATGTTAGTGAGATGATTCTAGTAAAAATCAATGTATATGTTCTCTCTTGATATCATTGGATGATTGACTATGTTTTAAGTAGTTAAAAAGGTAATTGTGAATTAAATTAATGGTTTTGAAATAGAATTTCACAACCATTGATATTGTAAATGGAATTTAAAAATCATGAAATTATGATAACATAATGAACTGTATTCTATGGTGTTTTTAATAAGTAAGGGATGTTTAATATTAATTTATAGTTTTAAAGTTGAAATTAAATTAAAATTGTTAAATAAATATTAAATTTTCAAACCAAATAATTAGGTGTTTGTAAAATGATGAACCATGTATTCAGAAATGGATAATGGAACTTAAAATACAAATTGATGCTTGTAAATTAAAATGAAATAGTAAAGTGATTAAAGTAATATTTTATGTAAAATGGTTTTAGAATGGAATACGGAAATCAGTGAATTATAATGAATGGGATGCTCGAGATTCTTTCTTATATTTATATTAAAAAACATGTTCATAAATGAGAAAATAGTGAAAAATTTCTTTATTTAGACTTCAGAATAATGATAATTAAATGGAATAAATGGTTATGTAATTAATGATTAATGTGATTCTTAATACTCATGAACGTTGGGATGAGTGTTTTGATCCCATAAGATATATGAAATTAGGTATTCTAATATGATTGGTTGGATCTTATGTGATACATAATGGTTGGGAATGTCGCGATGAGCACTCATATTCCTTTATAATTCTTATATTAACATCTATATTTTTGTGATACCTAATATTGGGAAATGAGGGGAATATTAGGATGAGGACTTGGTTTCCCTGGGAATTATTCTGGGAGAATATGTATTTTTTGTGACACAAGATACTTGGGGAAATCAGGGAATATCAGAATGAGCATTGGCCCCGATACTAGATAACATGGGAATTTTAGGACAACTTCTCAGATTCTATATGATAGTACATGTTGAATGGGAATGTCAAGATGAATTCTCAGATTTTGTATGATTCTTCAGGATATTGGGGAATTCAAATATGAGAACTTGTATTCTGTGTGATTTTTATAAAAGGATAAAAATTAGGAGGTCCTCAAAGGCACCCAATAAATGGTTGAAGTGGGTATGATCTAACCCTGGGTTTCACTAATGAGTATTAGAACCATAATTGTGTATTTATGTATTTCATATAGAATAAATTATTTTGAGAACCTCACATGCACTTCTTTACCTGGATGGTAATTTTGGCACATCATTGGTGGTGGCCTAATGAGTTATATTCACACCCTTCCAAGGATTCCATAGAACTTGGATACATAATAATACACAATTATTGATCCCAAGTATAGGTTTAATTCTATTCATGATGTTGATTATTTCTAGATAGGAAGGATAGTATGGGTATGGATGATGGAATTGAGTAGGACATGGGGCCAATGTAGGATGGCATTTTAGTTCAGTTTTATTTTACTTATTGGAATTACTTATGTATATATGAAACACCCATGTGGTATCCATTCAATCATGCATGGAATTATCCATTTCATAGACATTATGATGATTGGTTTAGTTTTGGGCACTATCATGTCTTATCTGCGTTGTTTATTTACAATGGTTTATATGTTTCTATTATGTAAATTGTTATAGCTACTCTGGATTGAGGTTATAGTGTCCACAAGGTATCCTCATAGAACCTCCCCATGTCTTAGGATAATAGAGAATATGGGGTAGCATGACTAAGGTCATGTGGTTCACTAGTCTAGTTTCTAATTAGAGTTAACCAATTTAAAATTTCATATTATTGTTTTGTTTTGGTCTTTTAGGCTTAAAACTTTCTTCTATTTTTTTATATATGGATTCTCACTTCCATTTAGTTGTGTATGGATGGTGTTTTAATTACATTTATTATTATTATTTTTATTATGTTATGTTTGAAAATTTCATTTATATTGTTCCTATTTATTTTGATGGATTGGGTGTTCGAGTTATGGATTTTTCATACATGATTTATTAGTAGAATCAGGGGAGGATAATCTAATTTTGAGGATGAAATGATTCCCAATGTTATGATATTAATACCTAGGGAGCAGTTTCTAATATATAGGGAACAATATCTCTCTTCAGGCCTAGTGATAAGATAAGACATGTTTCTTTTAAGGTGGTATCTCTGCCCATTTCATTATCTAATAGTCTCGGTACCAATGCTACTTTGGGTCTAATCTGATTAGTAAAATAATTCATTAGAAAATAATCAGAATTTGGAAATTAATTTTGGGGTATTATTTAAGATTACTTATTATATATAAAATATTTAATATGAATAGATACTATAGAAATATCAAGGATCAGTCACTAGAATAGTGAATTTCTATCCAACACCAAATACACAAATTTGTAAAAATTATTCCCATATAACTATTAGAAAATAAATTTCTACAAAATATAAGGAATGTTTTTCAAATCCCAATCCAGTATTATTTTTATTTATTTTATTTATAGAAATCCCTTTATCATAACCTTATTTTTCATAAAAAAATGTATACATAGTTCCCCTCAATATAGAAATTTATATCATAAAATTTTAATTTTCATTTTGAATAATTTTATAAATCATTAAAAACATTTTTCTATATTACTAGAATCTATATATTTATGTTTATCAATTTCATGAGTGACAAAGTTATTAATATAAGTATGTTTCTTATTTTATCTGTTTAAATACTTAATCAACTATCACATTCTTAAAATATAAATCTTTAGTTTTTTAATCATATTTTTACTCTTAAATACAATTATTTTCAAAAATATGAATCACAATATTTACTAAAACTATAACCATTTCTATCCTTATATGTTGTATCCATTAAGGATAAGTTAGCTAACTCTCTCTCGATTGTATATTTTTCTCTTGAGTTTTAATCTTCAATATAACTTGATCAAGATACCATGGTTATTTTCTGATTCTTCATAAATTTTTTTCCTTTCCTTTTGTGCTTAGATTTTAGAAAATGTATCTTAATCTATACACTCTTCATGAACTCAAAACAATCTAACTCTAAAATATCATTATAAGGGTTTAATGTACCTTTATTATTTCTATATCAGTTGTATTTTTATAAATCCTTTCTAAACAATCATTTAAATCTTTTATTTATTTTTATCTTCTTATAGATACCTTTAATAAGATTATTTTATTTATCTTTTCCACTTCTCTATAACTCAAAATTAGAAGATATAGAAGGAAAAATGAAATTATATTTTTATAAAACACAATTATTCTTTGTAGTTTCTTCATAATAGAAATTCTTCATATCAAGTTCATATTGTATTAATGAACCTATGATTTCATCTTGGGTATACACTTTAAAATTATTAATTTCTACAATAACAACTATCTTTTCATAGAAATAATTTGGTAATGATTTATACACTATTTCCACTAGAACAATATCATGCAAAACATCTATATGAATAATCATATCACTCATAATGATCATAAATATATAAAACATCTAGTTCACTGATTCTTCTTCAACAACTTTTGATTTATTGATATTCTCCATGTAACATCTTTTGTTTAGTTCTCTTGAGATTATATATTCCACAATGCATGACATGTAATATCTGCCATATATCTGAGTATTCATTCAAGATAAAACATTTCTAAATACACTTCTAATATCAACAAAATATAATATATTTATGAATTTTAAATTTAGAATGTATTTTACCACCTCATTACCCATGAGAGTATCTGGATCATCATTAGGTAATTTTTATGGTTTGACATTGAATTTCAAGTGATTGATATTAGGTTTTTGTAATATGATTTCATCCTTCCCTTATAGTATCCATAATCATTTCCATAAAAATATGGTGGTCTATGATGAATAAATCCATTGTTTTTATTTATTTGTAACACCATAAAAATAATTTTTAATTAGATAGTTAATTCTATGATATGGTTGGCACAAAGTACTAAAATATAATCTATGAAATAGTTTTTATTGCAAGTGTTGGCCAGTGTGTGATGTCGAGATGATCTAGAGGTGGTGGATAGAATGATTTAAAACATTATAAAAATTTTATATAAAAGTAAATCGTGATTTAATATTGATGTTAATGAAAATAATAATTTAGTATAATGTGAAACAAACTATTCAGGTACAATGAAAGATTAAAGTAAAGAACATGATAGTTTTATTTTAATTAATATCAACATGACCCATGATTTAGTCTTCACATATCTGTACTACTTGAGATAAATGGTATCAACTGAAACCAATAATCATTGTTGAAATGGACTGAAAATCCAAATAAAAAACATCCTTTATGGAAACCGATGAACAACCAAACCTATTATGCCTTTATATGGAGCAAGGCCAAGAAAAATAGACCTAATGTTTAATGAGAGTCATAACCCAAAACCCAACTTCCTTTTTCCATGTAGGAATATCCAACATTATAATTTCTTTTATAGGTAAATTCATGAAACATAAAATTAATGTAAAAAAATACTTTAACATAAATCTAAAACTATAATAACAAAATATACAAATATTGACAGAGAATGATCAATTTAGTTACATGACATCATATTCTAGCTCATTGATAATGATAAGCATAGTTATAAACATTATAATAGTAATTTTTGAACATGTTTTTATCTCATATTCAGTTTTTGTATCTCTTCTACATATAATTTCACCTATCAGTATTTATAGATAAATCTAACTTAGTTCAAATTTGTTTACTTATTCATTATTGATAGAAGAAACAATTTATGAATCTAAATATAATATATCCATTAATTCATTAATGTATGTTTCATAATAGCTCAGTGTCCTATACGAGAAACTAATATCAAATGAAAAAATACTTACAATTAATGAGCCCATATATCATTAGAATATTATTTTAAATTCTAAATAATCAATTTATATATTCTAAAGATATTTGATGAAATGTACACGAAGGATTTGAAAATCTAAATAATAATCAGCTTAAAAAGAATTGAAATTTTAATTTTCATGAAATCAATGACTTTCATTAGATGTGAAATATCATAATATATATATTGTGATTTTAAATTTCACATAATACGCGATATTTCATAATTTATAAAAACACGTATGAGTCTTTGGCCCGAATGGCCCGAAGGACTTCTTTTTTATTGATTTTAGATAACGCCCCATTCAAGGGATGAGTGAGAAAACTTACAAGGCATGTCGGCTTAGAGATTACAAGGCCCGTAGGCTTCGGAGATTACATGACCCTGAGGTCTTAGTGAATTCAACTATACTATCTTCAAGGAACTTTCCCTCCCAACATTTACATCGTGATAGTATCTCTCCACTTTCGCATGGTCGTCTGGCTAGGCTTCCTGTGCAAGAATAGGTTGTTCTCGATGGCATATCCATACCCTCTCATTATAAAAATCCTTTTGTCTCTACTATAGTGAGTGAACCTCCTCTGAATCCTCTTTTGGGGCTGCTACTTTTTTGTAGAGTCTGTTTGGGGAAACTGCATGTGGCCCGAAGGCCTTGAGGTGCCACGAAGGCTCTAAAGGTGGCTTGAAAGCCCTACTGACCCTGTAACACCCCAGGTAAATAAAGAATATGACATTTTCATATTTATCCATATTTTTTAATAAAATATTAATATTACTTTAAAGGGGACGCTATGCTCGATGGCGTACCCAACACGCAACAACGAGTTTCTTGGGAATCTTACGTTGCACTCTAATAATAAAATAATATTATTTCAAATGGTAGTTAACATGTAGCCGTTGTATTGGAGGGAATGGATATAAATAACTAAAATATTATTATATATGTTTTTTTAATGTTTTTACATTTATCCAATAAAAGCTAAAGGCTTAAAATACGGAAAGAATTCAATTTTAGGCGTATATGCCCTATTTTTCACTAAAGGTTCACTTATCACCTTTTGATGGCGAACCGTCATTAAATATAGTTTTGTTCACACTTATACATTCTATTGGACCAAATAAAACCCTTCTTAAGAATCGGGACATCAAAATTTACTTTGTTTAAATTTTTGGTATCTTTCCGATAAAGTTCTTTTTTTAATGAATAGTAAAAATACTGCATTTTACATCAAAACTGATTTTTAATCTAATTTATTTATATGATTAGATTATCTTTATAATTGGTCTTAATGTGTAATATGAATATATTTTTACCATTTAATCCAATGGTGGTCATTGGAATCAATTTCACTTTGAAATTGGACTTAAACTAGTGTCAATCTTTTGATACTTATTGTTTCATAAAAACACGCTATTTGCTCTGACAGTGGGAATTAATTATTAAATTAATTATTGTGACTTATATGTTTTGAATTTTGTAAAATAGACTTCATTTTTGAATTTTTAATATCAAATATATCTTAGGGTGAATTTTTGGTAATTTTCTGAAAAACTTCAATTTTTGATGAATAGTGAAACCACTAAGTAGTACTTATAAAAACTGATTTTTCCGTTTAAATGGAATTTTGCCATAATTGTGTTTTGAATTTCAAAAATCAGACATACATGGTTTTAATTAAGAAGTAAAATATGGTTCAATGAGATTATAATAATTTTTTGGTGAATAGTAACTTATTAAGTTCTTAATCGCGATTAGTGGTAATTAGTGTAGTTTAAGGTAAAAATAATGCTTTAATAAAATAAAATGAGCTTGATACATGTACTACCCTCATTGGTTGTGTCATGGGCGACCAAGACAAGCCATGGGTAAACTTGGGGACCCCATGGATCCACTTTGGTTGGGAAATGACATAAATTACTTTTTATTTAATGTAAAAGTAAAAATGACACAAACATAATATGTTTTACGAAAAAAAAATTTACATGGGGTTATAACGATCAGATTTTTGATTATAAATAGTAATTGGAAAGATAAAAAGATTTAATACATCATAGTATTTTTTTATAGTTTTTATACATAAAATAAATTAAATTATTTATGACATAATAATGATGCAGCGATGACATCATTATTTGACGATTTAAATAAAATGGAAAGATAATGTAAAATCTATGAACTACACATGTCCAAAACCAATTGTATGAGTGGATTTCTAACCCTTATCACCTTATCCACGAATTATATCAATGTGGGACCTTTTAAAACCGAAACACATTTTCAAATAAAGTAATATTTCTTTACTTTCCAAAAGTGCCCCTCCTCTCCTCTTATAAAAGGCCCCCACCTCTACCTCATTTCACACACTCCTCAAGCCTTTGGCTCGGCCAACCCCTGCCCATTTACTCTCTCCACATCCCTATCCTCATCCTAGTGGATTCCCTTTGGGCATAATCCTTTCAAAGGAAGCCTTTAGGCTCAAATCAAAAGGAGTTACACTTTTAAAGGTAATTCATTCTATAATGTTCATTTTTTTTATTTTGCTTCTCCAACCCCCTAAACTCTTTTTATTTAATTATTTTGTAAAAACACCAGTATCTTCAATATACTAGGATGTTGTTATAATATTTATTTGAGCTACACTCTCACACAACTACATCAAATGGTTAATGAACATACGGTTTTCGTGGATGGCAAAATTCTGCCTCCCGAAACGATGATTGTTCAATACTAATTTAACACCTTCAAATGTGGCCATTATGATGTCACTATTTTTATATATGATATATAATATGTTTATGTTTTCGTTAAGCTTATGTTTTTTTCATTTTGGTCATACCTTTATGGTTTCCATTATGGGTAAACACGATATCTTCATTTTAGGGAGTGCGGACTACCACCCCCTGAAAGTGATTTGATTCGTTAATACTATATGTGAGATGTGTAAAGGATAAAGTTAATGATATTATATAAGTTATTATACTAGAATTATAATATACTCTTATATAATTATGATTCCATTCCAGAAATACAAAATAGAAATGGAAGCAGCGTTCATGCGTATGTACGGCCTACCGTCTCCATGAACGGTGCATTTCATTTCTTACCTCTAAATGTGATGTAATATTATAAATACATGTATATTCTGAATATATATATTATCCAAATCATTAATATCATTCTGGATATAACGAACCTTTGACCAAATTAACAACATGTAAGTGTAAGAAGTCTATTTTTGACTTAAGAACCAAATACCGACAAAATGAACACTATTAACTTAAATGATTACATGATGTTCATAACACGGTATAAAAGGAATAATGAACTTGAAAAAGGTTCATAAGAAAGTAGATATTAACTCAAGTTTATTATTCAGGAGATTAAAGAACGGCCGGGTCAAGTCGGATACAAGGTATGGTACTTCGTCTCAATCTCCATTTATTGAGGCATATTTTATTTTATACACAACTTTCTTTTATACGGTGTATAAACCCCATTGACTTTAACGTTTATTCAAAAGGAATCTTTTTTATATGAAGCATTTACTAAACAAAAAAGGGAATGTTTTTGTCGTACGTATGCGGCAACAACGACTTCTCCGCCGTCGTGACCATATTTTGAGTTTCGTCTTCCTCTACAAGCCATACATTCTTTTTAAAAGAAAAATAAATACCATGTTTTACTTTTCTTTTATTTTGGTATTGAAAATGGTTTTTACAATGTTTTTGTGTTGTATTGATATCTTTTGATTGAAATGTGGAAATGTTATGTTTCCTTTATGCATGTTTTATGTGATACGATTATGTTATGGTTCTTGGGCATTATTATGAAGATGGGTGGTTCCGTGATAAACTAAGGGTGGGTGAGCCCGATATAGCTCTCCAATGCATTGGGTAACGCGAAGGAGTGAAATGTTAAGGTTTCTCCGAAGAGATTATAGGGAATATACTGTGATGGGTATTCCAAACCTAACCAAGAGGGTTACTCCCTACGTAAGAATGTTATGAATGCCTCAAGTTACCTTTATGTCTTATGTTTTCTATGATTTATTCGTGGTTTTATGAGGTATGTTAAAGTGCCTATGTTTTATGGGTAAAGTATGATTTCATTCTTATGTATATATGAACTCATGTTTCCTTTCCATATTTTTATAACCCTTACTGAGCTTTTTATGCTCATCCCATGTTTTTGAAATGTTTTTCACAGGTCAAGGGAAAGGTACATGATGTGATGATAGTGTCAAGGATGTGTCAAGAAAGAATCCATGTTTTATTTTAAATATATTTCCGTTGATGGGAATAATGAATACTGTCTTTTATGTAACCACTTTGTTTAAATGTGGAATGTAATGTAAGTTTCATGATCTAATTCTCTAAAACTCTAAACCTGAAAAGATCCCCAACGTGTAATCTTGTGATAACTCAAGATTAAGTAAGGTTTAAGGCTGGGGCCTTATAGACCCAAAGGCCAGGGTGGCCCGAAATCCTTAAGGAATCAAAGCCCAAACCGATGGCCCAAGTTGAATAGTTCCAGCTGCTAGAGTACTAAACAGTACCTACTACAGTTACTACTATAGTGCCCTCACGGTTTATAGTTCCGCTACAGTACATCACAATGCCTGCTATAGTACCTTCTATAGTACAGCTATAGTACCCCCCGAAAATATGCCTCAACCTGGTTTTGAACCTAGGTCTCATGGATGAACTTAAGGATACCTCTCCAACTGGGTTGAGGCTTATGTGTGTATGAGTCTTTTGAATATCTATGTATGAGTGAAAACAATGTATGATTGAAATACTTATATGATTCATCTCACACATGATTTATCATACAAGTGAATTTATGTACTCGTTAGTTCACGTATTAATAATTTTAATAGAACTATGAATGAAAAATTTTACAAAAAAATCTCGATTCCTTTTAGAAAACCATATGAGTCATTTACATGGAAGAAAACACTAAAATTTTAAAAAACTCTATAATATGTAAACATAATGAAATTATTTAAAATATTAGAACCAAAATTACAAGAATACTAATAAAATTATGAATAAATAATAAATCAATCAATCCAAAATTTCCTTTTTAACACATTTTAAAGGAAATGCATATTGGATTTTATAAAATGGTGTTTTAATTATCAAAACAAAAAGAAATAAATGTTAAAGAACCAAAAAAAGAAATCATAGCTCCAAAAAACAAACTCCAAATGCTAGAATTATTTCTTAGGGGACTAAATAATACTATTAGGGAAACATTTACCCTCATTACACACCATAACCACATGGTGGTAGATAGAATATTCAATCGAAGCATGAATGTAAATTCCTACATATCATGGATCAAGATGAATTCGACACCATAAAAAATATACTCAATAGAAAATATTTAGAAAATGATAATAAAAAATTATATTAATTATTTTAGACACTAACTCCACCCCTATAATCTAGTATTATGGGATTTAACGACATCTAAGAAGCCATTCCAGGAACCCAATGTACCAAAAACTCAAACCAAATAACATTTTCACATGTATCGATATTCATATGCAAGGAGTGGTTGTCTTGATTTTAAGGGTTAAAAAACACTTAATATTACCAATATATGTAATTGAAATTTCATCCCAAGATAACACATGATAAGAATAAAGAAAATAAATATTTTTTAAATGAATAACTGCTATAAAAACAATTTCAAATTATTCCAAAACCACTAAATCATATTGATAGGTATTCAAGAGGGTTTGATGATGATCATTGGAGTGTAATATGAAAGCCTCCCACCTTTGGTGGTATACACAAGAAAAATCAAATCACTCAATTATTGAGTTGGATTATTCTTGATTGATGACCTACTTATTCCTTAAGAACAAATAATAATGATGGGGATAACATAGTGTTTTGGATTATCATCCATGAATGTACGCATGCATCTCACTCGTTGACAATGAATAGTAGTGGGATATATAAAGGATTGATGATTCCCCTTAGTGATACACACAATAACTCGTGAATTTAAAACACATGATTTAATCCTCCATTAGACACATGGGTCATAATTTTTATATAAATGAACTCCTCTACCTAACATATTATATAAAATTTCTATAAATGATAACTTTATTAGGAGAAATGTGCAACTTCTACATTAATCAAGGTTAATGATATCACATTCCCTGTTTTATGATTAGGAAAATCATACACTATGATTTATCCATACAGTGAAATTAAATGTATGATTTTCCCCTTATGAAGTGACATTTAACATTACTCATTAATACAATATGACTAAGAATGAAACATCAAGGGATTCTATTCCATACTACAGGACATCAACATATTGTAGAATACAATATTTTTTTTGGAAATTGGAGTTTACATGAAATGTGCATATAATTTTTAATGTTGTCCCAATATCAAACAATACAATATAGGTTTGTATCTATTACATATATTCTAAGATTTAGGGCATATCTCCTGTAATGTTTTTCATTCAAAATATCTTATAAGACTTTATTTTATTCCACATTATATCATATCATCAATTATAACTCATGAAATCGTATACTAAACTATTTCAAATATGTTTCAAACAATATTAAAAAAATACATCTTCAATTTGACATTATATCACATCATATGTACTACCCTATGAATACCCATCCAATATAACATTGGATTTTCTCTAAAAAAAATTCAGAGCATCTCATTGAGTCAAATTCAATACTCATTCATTCAAAAAAATAGTGCAGAACCATAGACCATTATATCATTACGAATATAAAATATAAATAATTGAATCCATAAATTTATGCAAATACAACCATGTAGAAAATTTTTTATGCTACTCGATCTATGAAGGGATCATGTGTGATCTCCAAAAAATACATGTATATCTATACTTATTTCCCCCAGTAATATCTCATACTCCCATAGATTCCCATAGATTCGTTTTGGGAAATAAATCAAGTGACCATGGGACAAAATGTTTTTCAATCACATATAGCCTTCTCATATATTCATAACATAGTGATTATAAACTAACTTGGTAAATTAATACACCACATGTCAACCTTATTTATGGATAAAAAAACCACATGCCATATGCCCGAATAGTTGATCAAATTAAATATAATATCTACATGCATTCACACACTCCCCATTCTATCTCAATTATGGGCCCATATGTCATACCCATCATTCAAGAGAATACAATGTTCCTGATAGTCTATGTGGTATACGTTTTGGGTCATCTAGTTCACAAAAACACTTTTGTACCTCAATGATATATTAGATTCCTCAAACAGGAATCCTAATCTTGTTTACCATGATATTTCATCATATCCTATAATAATCCACGATGACAATCTATTATGGATAACTCAAATTCTCACATTATGAGGTCAATAAATATTATACCTCATCAAATATTTATATATATACATTAATGAATCCATAATTAATGTATGATAAAATCAATATTTATTTTTAATATGGTACATTTTATTTTTGTAAAAATATTTTAAGAAAACTTAATGAAGTCAAACAAAAACTTTTCTATCATATCATATATGATAAACTTGAAGATAATTCTTTTTTTCTTTATTTTATAGAGTTCTATATAAACATATTAAATCTATATGTGCTTCCTAACACATCTATATATGAGCGTCTGATAAAATAATTCCACTAAACTCTTTATTGAGAAACATCTTTGAATAAATAATGTTTGAATAATAGTGAAATTTATAAAATATATTCATAATGTTTAACTCCTTAAACGTATTCAAATTTCATAATGAAACAAAATCAAATGTTGTGAGGTATACAAATATTATCTACCTAGAACTCTTTTTTATGCTTTACATCATCATATTCGTAGCCTAATCCACAAATAATATTCCTTTAAAAATAATGTGACTATTACATTATAACCAATTATCCCATCCTAATATTTTTTTTATGAATGAGTGTCCCTCACATTATATTTTAACTAAAATTAACCTTTTAGGATATATTGATATTCACTTTCACATGGTAATAAAATTTAACCTTTTCATATTTTTAACATTTGAGATCATTAATGATTTATGATAATCAATGAAAATAAAGTACAATATACTAGTATAACTATTTATTCATGAAATTTGAACTTCTTAAGTTAAAAAATACTCCCAAAAGCCTCTTAGTCAATATTCTTCTTAAAAATCATGCTACGATACACATATTACTTTGGGTTTGAAAGTTACAGTTATTATCATTTATTTGGAATATTAAAAAAATAAACTAATTTCCCCATATAAAATATGGTATTCTATTTTTTTAGTTAATTTTATTTTAAAATGATGACTTTATAATGATATTTCACTGATGGGTGGTGAGAAAATATTCCCTCATATTTTAAAATTATTTGGATAAGCGCATTATACTAAAAAATACATTTTTATTCTAATATTATTCTCAAAATATATTATAGAAGCTGATGAATCATAAAACTTTTGTAATATTAATTGTCTCATTATGTTAATATTGTCCTTTTTAATGAAAAAATTTTCTTGTATAATAAAATAATTGAGATAAAGGTACACATCCTTTGTCAAAATTCATCTAAGATTCCATTATATTAAAAACATGGATTTATCAACTATCTAAGACATCTCTAGAATAAAATATATTATCTCTATCTATTCTTCCATTTATTTTGAACTCATGTATATTTACAACACCTGTAAAACACAGATTCAATATCATATACCCTTAAATGTATAAAAATAATTTTTTATAAGATTAATACCTTACATGGATATTTAATGGAGTTTGAAAAATACTTTATATATCCAAAACAATTCCATATTATGGAATTATCACTCCTCCTTCACAATTTTTCCTGTTTTTTAATAATATTATTTGGATAACAAAAGAAAATATTTTTGAACTCCCTATAAAATTTATATTTTTTTGTTTTAATATTTTACCATTATTTTTATCTACAAAGTACCAAAAATTAGATATCACATGGATAGTTTATTAATTCTCAAATCTTGAGAATATTTGATAATTTTTTATTTCAATTATTACATCTTATTAGTACATCTCCATAAATGATATGGGGATGAATTATTTAACCAAAATAAGGCTTAAAGAAACCAAAAATCTCACAAAGTATTTAATATACATTACCATATTAAGTGTCGTTGATATCATAAATCATATTGAGTATGCAAGACAAAAAATCCTAAGGTGATTTACCATCTATGGAAATTAGAACCCTAATGAGTAATTATATAATTCTTATAGGCATTTTTATTCACCAATTGAAAAACAGAAACACTTTGTTTCTTAGGAAGGTTTTACTCTGACATAGAAAATTTATCTTTTCTCGATAATGTTTCATTTGTTACAAGTCTTTTATGTATTATAAAACAAACTTGTCCTTATTATGTATTAAACTAAATTTTATGCATTATGATGATGATGATGTTATAATATACAATAGAAATATATATCGGGTGGGTATCAGATATTGTTATAACATAATTAAATATTTTAGTAAATTAGATCCCAATAAAATGATTTCCTATTTTGAATACATTAAATCCATTAGTTGGATAATATCCATATTTCCTCATGATGTACACAGATTTGTTTACATAAATAATCCATGACTATATCTCGTAGAAAACACTTAAAAATCATATCACATATGAATAAAACATAATTTAGAGGGAAATTTCTTAACTGATCCATCATATAGATAAATACAACTCTATTTCTATGATATTGTAATTTTTAGGGTCTCCCATATAATAGTAAACCAAATAAAATAACATGAACAATTCTACTAACTATTTGGGTCACCTCATTACTTTCTTTCCTTACACAAAACAATTCATCATAACCTTAACATTAGGGTCACCCATAATGAATTATACCGGTCTTGAAAAGTGTCAATATAAAAGGAATATAATACCATAATTGTATGGATATTTAATATTTCCATATTATCTCAAGTCATTTATTTTATGTATTCATGCATATAAAAATTTAGTGTTTTGAATTTTTATGTCTACTAAATCAATATATTCAATCCATATTAATGTGTAAATCTTTAATCAACCGTCATTTTTTTACCCACATAAAATTAAAAGCCAAAAATATGTACACATATCTAAATGAATATCATGTATATGTTGAATAAATTATTCACATAATGGATTTCAATTATTTGTGTCTGATAATACAAAAATTAGTAAGATTAGTACAACAGATGGACAACCCCAAAGGCAACACGCACCATTTGCCAGCGATCCTATCATCCCCTCGACTCTGCAGGAACTGACCCAAGCCCAAGGGATGGCCACCTTGGGCCTAGCTGGGGATGTGCGGTGTGCAGTTGGGCAGGCCAGCCCAATACCTTGTTACCCAACAACACGTTTTTCCTCACAAAGGCAACGCATGCCATTTTCCAGCGATCCTATCGTCCCCTCGACTCCGTAGGAATTGGCCCAAGCCCAAGGGATGGACACCTTGGGCCTAGCTGGGGACGTGCGGCGCACAGGTGGGAAGGCTATCCCAATACCTCGTTAGCCAACAACACATTTATGAGGGTGAAATTGTGTCTTCAGGGCAAAAATATGATCATTAAATTGAAGGGCAGCAAAATCTGGGTGATGGGAACGTTTCAAGGATTCGAGAGGAAATCAAAAAATTAAGGGAAAATGAGGGGATCCATGGAAGGTGGGATGATATCAAGGATGATTCCCCCAAAAAATCATCATATAGTCAGGTATTATCGAAAGGGAAAGCTGCTGTTGTGGATGATGAATGCTCCCAACATTTTCCTCCAAGGAAAGCAAGACAGATGAAGGACTATTCATATCTCAAGCCGACTATGGTCACCAGGTCTCATGGTCCCTTAGTTGACTCTGACTGGTATGATGATTATGATGATTCCTATCGATTTTATTATGACTTATGATGTTCTCTAGTTTATTGGAATAATGGCATGATTCTTGTATGTCCCCTTCCAAATCCATGTTGTACTATTTTTTCTTTTTCAATAAGAGGGCTCTGCCCAAATCTTTAGACTATATATCAAGTACTTGATACTATTTTAAACATCAAATAAATAATCAAAACACTTTTCATATGGTTCAAATGATTTCAAAATAATGATTTTTGAATTATAACACTTTAAATTACTTATTATTACAAGTAATTTTTTATTTAAATATAAACAAATTATATTAATCCTCATTTTCTAACTTATAAAATATTTATAAATTTACCCATTGGATTACAATATAAGAAAATTATTTATAATACATAAGAAAATACAAATATATTTGAAAAATATATTCATAATATTAACATATAATATTAATGGCCAATTTAACATATTTTTTTAAAAAATAACAATTAATAAATACAAACACTTTATAATTATTTATAATTTACAAAACAGTTATATAAATAAGTATATATCCCG
The DNA here is from genome assembly GCA_963277665.1 of Viscum album. Classification (NCBI taxonomy): domain Eukaryota; kingdom Viridiplantae; phylum Streptophyta; class Magnoliopsida; order Santalales; family Viscaceae; genus Viscum; species Viscum album. The sequence continues at coordinate 838,595,715 of OY728126.1, read as the reverse complement.
AAATATCATTACCCATTATTTATGAACAATTTAAAAAATAATTAAATTTAATTGATAGTTGAATTTTAAGATGACAAATTTTTTATTTATATTGTATTTGATGACTCATGTAGTTTCATCAGATATCATATAGGAAAGGATACACTGACTATCAATCATATTAGATTACTGATAATTTGATATCTCAATATGATTTCTCAAGAATCCTAAATCTCACCATCAAAGATATGAGTTTTATAATATTTTTTATATGATCATATATTTTTTAACTCAGTATAACTTAATAATTTTCTACGATTAGATCGAGTCATGTGGTATGTCCAAATGAAAACCACAGATTTAAAATATATCATGTCTTACGATATCCTATGTTGTATTTCATGAAATAAATCATATATAAAATTATAACATATTGTGTATAATGATTATATATTAATATAAAATTTGATTATGAATTCTCTATTTCCACAAATGATTTTGTAAATCCAAGAACATGGGTGAATTTGATACAACTGACAGGACTATTAGATGTTTATTAACATTTTATCTAACTTATCGATGTGATTAAAATATTATACCATTAACATCCATGTATAAAACAAATTTAAATTAAGCATTCTATAAATGAATATCTATTATAGAAATCTTTTTGAATCATGTCATAGCTTCTAAAACATATATATATATCATTGAGAGAGTTTGATGATGATCAATAAAGTGGAAGACAAAATCCACCCACCTCCTAAGGTAGCCATGGTTTGAATGGAATCACTCAATGATTGAGCAGGATTATTTTCTCTTCACAGTGTGCCAGTGCCTCAGATTAAAATAAGAAAGAAGGAGAGATCTCGGGGTTTGAGATTATTGACTAAAAATGTACTCATGAATGTCACATATTTTCATCAAATGGAAGTGGGATATATTAAGGCATGTGGATACTCCTTGGTGATACAAAAATTAAATCATGTTTTATAATGCATGATTTAATCCATTAGCTGAAACATGTATCATATAAATGATATAAATGGACTTCATCTTGTGAAATCTTATGTAAAAGAACCATAAAAGATATCTCTAGTGTAACTTAGGTGTGGATACAATATTAATCAAATAAAATGGTATATTAATCAATTTATTATGATTATGAAAACAATATTAAACTATTTACCGATGATGTTTCATGAAAATAATTATTTAATGCCCTTATGGATTTCCTTAAAACATACCCCAGTCATACAATATGTCTGGGTAGGACATAGTATGTAATTTAATTCCATTTCATATGATATTAACATATTGTGAAATATTATATAACTATTTATGGAAATTTCTAGGGCCATTCAAGGTGGATATTGTCATTTATGATATCCTTATATTGTACGCTAGGATATATGATATTATGCCTCATATGAATACTACTCTTTATATCATATATCATTTCGTGAGTGAAAAACTTAGTAGGTCTTCTTTTGAGGGATCAATAGGTTTACCATATCCACTTAATCTATGAAAATTTGTTTGAGTGCTATAAAATAAAAGATCCCACAAAAACAATTTATTAACAAACAACAATATTAAACCAGACAACATACAACATGATTTTATAAACACATTCACCATTACCTTTGATACCAATTCAGTTGAACCATTTACAAAATCAACAGACCTTACCCACAGAATTCCTTTTCAAATCCAAGCAGTTTATTCAAGGTAACCATTTTCTAGGATGAATAATTTTACCAAAACCATTTGATTTCTAAAACATGATCGAGAAAGTACATAATCAATATAATCCTTTTCCCATCTTTGGTAGTCATACTCACAAGTGGAATCATACACCCCCAATCCCTATGTTTTCACTTAGAATTAATCAACTCCATGTCCTAAGGATAGATTCAACATACTATAGTGGGAATCTATGTATAGTGTTTTTACCTTAAACCACATCAAACCAACCTTTGTTAAATACTAAAACACATTTCTAGTTCATACCCAACATTACATAAAATCACACAATTCTAACCCAAACCACTGATCACATTTCAAAATCTGATAACTAATAAAATTCATAAAATCTTTTTAATTAAATAATTAACATTAAAAAAACACTTTTACAAATAAAGAAGAAATAAAATTTATCAACTACATAAATTGACATAAAACACTAACTTCAAGTATATCATAAAATCATAAATATTTTTATAACCCTTTAAAATATTAAATAAGTTTTATTGAAAACATTTAACCATGTCGACATGGATTTTAGAAAATAATAATAATACATTGAAACTATCAACATTATAATGCATCTATAATCCATCCTCACACATATCAAATAGAGAGAATCACTTATGAAACAAAACTCGGAATCATTCTCAAATTACATAAGATAAATTTCTAGAAAACCTCACTCAGAAAAGTTTAAATTGGATAAATAATTATGTATAATTTATCCAAAATAAAAACCTCTTCAAATAGTGTGTGAAAACCTAATATAATCGTCATATGTATATCCTATAAAAAAAATCAAAATATGTGAAAATAGTTATCACTCCCTTTCTGAAAAATATTTACCAAAACCTTGTAATTGAACCACTAAAACTGAAATAATAACATTGAAAATAATAAATGAATTATTGTTTGAGGATTTAACTCAGATAAAAATTCTTATAGACGAAGTATTATCCAAAATATTTAAAAACAAGTTACTCAAAATTTAGTTATCATGAGTTGGATTGGATATGGGAGAGAAATGTGTGTGTTTATATTAATATTTATATTTTAATTATACTTTTGTAATTTCAAATCTAGGGAAACCATTAAAAACTACAAACATTCATCTCTCTAAATATCCAAAAATACACCCTATAGTAAAATTGTATACAACACTTTCAATTTCACACGTCTTCAAAACAACCAGTTATTCCAAAAATTATTTATAAATTATTTTCAAATATAATAACTCCTTCTAAATACACATTCTTAGTATAAATTAGACATATTTTTCCATAACCACCCCTTATATCATTTCCACAGAATTCATCAAAATGTTCACAATTAAAAAAAACATTACATATTAAAAGTCTAATCTCCTTAATTTTTTCCATTCTAAAAAACTAACTATTATAAAAACCTATTACAACTAATTATTTTTTCGATTGTTATAAATATACCACCTATAATGTATTTTTTCCTTCTAAAAATATCCATAAACCAAAAGTTTGAATATAATTTCACATTAAGGTACAATAGTTTTTCCCAATTTTTTATTTATTCTATAGAAAGCTTGATCATAGATAGAATAAAATATTTTTAGCCTAGAAAACCAATAACATCTATAAAACATGCATTGAATAGAATAAAACTACTTCACAATAAATAAAATATACTCAATATATGAACTCTCGTTTTTTGTCAGCCTTTCACTATTTAGAGATCCCCATCAACCATAGACATTCCAAGATGGTGTGTAAAGACACATCCATTGAAAAAACCAAGTGTTTTAGCTTGAGGTGGCGCGAGTTCATTTTTGGGTATAATGAAAAAATGGTCTGATGGGTGAAAAGAATTTGTCTGTTACTATAGAACTTCTATATCCCTGTATTTGTTTTAACCTGATCTGTGTTGTTATACATTAAGGGGATTGGATTGAACCTACAGGGGATAGGTAGTTTATCCCTTCTGTATTGCGAAGGAGGTGCCATAGTCAAATGGACCCAGAGGGTGATTGGATGGGAGTAACATCTTATGAAATTGGTCCTCTTAGGATATAACTCCTTCAAATGGTCTCCATTAGGTTTATTTGTGGATCCAAAAACACACAACGACCTTGGTATCCCTGATTTATGAACCTATGTTCTAAAGGTAGGTGCTTGTTTGTTGATGATTTGGCCAATGACACATAAATACTTCATTGGTCGAGAGGATGAGAGATTGGGCTCATCACAACCTTTTTTTGTGGGAATTATTTCATATTATGGGACTCAATTATATATTTAAGTCATGTTCATATGTTCTTGAATACTTGGTTCATTCCCGAAGACTGTGTCCACATGCTACCCCTGGTTTGAGGGATCGTCATATGTATACATGTATTTGATTCTACGGGGGTAATGCTAACTTAATCCATGAAATAAGGTGCTTTGGAGTTTATCTTGGTGTAGGGGGCTGGATGGTGACTTGATATTGGGATCAAACTCGTATGATAGGCTTCCTACATATCCTCAAGAGAGGAATTAGAGACCACATAGTTTTGGAAACATGGGGCTTACGCATGGAATCTGGCCATTTGAGGGGACATGATTGGCTGAACCCTTTTGTAAGGGGGTCCCATTTGAGTGTAGGCCTTCAAGAAGGAATCCTACATATCTTGAGTTGACTAGGAATCTGATTTCACATAGTTCATATAGTTTGGGGATTACACGTGGAAGATTCTCCTTTGATATGAATTTGGTTGGGTTAACCATTTTGGAAGGGAACCCCTTTTGAGCTCGGGCCTTCAAGAAGGTTTCCTACATATCCTGGTTTGACCTGGCACTAATGTTTCTGTAGTTCAGAAGGTTTTGTTTTCTAGATGTTATGATCATCAAAAATCTTTAAGCCCGCATGAGTCATAATCAGTGTGATAAACTAGAGGATGTGAGATATCTAACCAACCACCCACCTCGTCTCCCCCTACTGGGAGTGGGTAGGTCTTTGGTGGAAGATTCCAAGGACATGGTGGGTGAGGGTGAGGAGCGATGAACCATTCAATGTGGGATGACATTGGATGTCATGCAGCTGAACCCTCCAAGTAATGGAGACTTACCTAAGTGGGAGTGCCCAAGAATGATTTCTGGGAAAAGGGTGGAATGTTGTCTCTCCTTAAGAGGAGAAGAGAACATGATTTTATTGACTGATCAATGTTCCTCATTGAATGGAAAATCAAGTGATCACACTTAATACCAAGAATGGGGAGGTTCACGTCAGTGTCCCATGGTTAGAATTTGGGTTACCATGGGGATGTAGACATATAAACATCCATGGTGTCTGTACCATTGTTGGGAGAGCCTTGATGACTCCACTTACCATGGGTATGTAGACTCCTAGGGGTGCACTGATGCGCCCGATGATCTGATCATACATGTCTAGTGGCTTTGGATGAGGTTTTGACCTGATGTTATGGGACTAATTCATGGAGGGGTTATAGAGGACTGGACAGTAACATAGGGGGTGAGATTGGTGCCGGATGGAAGAACACCCAATGATTCCCCGTTCAGCATGCTTTTCTCTTATACGGGATGGTGTGAGATCCGTATACCATAGTGGTACGTAGGTAGAGTGGTCATCCGCATAACGAATAAGTAAGAGGGATGGGGAATGAACCATTATGCACCATAGTGGTATGTGGTCCAGGATACAGTTTTCCATGCTACATTGGATTCCATCTATGTACTAATTCATTACACAGTTTCAGGTTCAATACGTATAGCGATACGCTGTGTGGATAACCATTTTGAAGGAGGGTCCTAGGACCTAACGTTCGCGAGGAGTTCAACCTTGAGGAATGTGTGGTTCATTATTACACTAATTAGGTGTGCAGTTTCCCATTATTGTTAAGTTTTTTAAAATTATGGTTCTCGGCTGGTTATACCTGCGGAAACATGGTATGAAATTTGGACTTCACCGATGACTCGACACCGAATCTACAATCCATTACAAGTTCTTTCTACCAACATCTCAGGTCTCCTCTATGAATTTTTCATCTATTTCTTCACATTTCATTATATTCTCCTTTTGTATAGAATTGTAGAGATCATGTATATGGGCATGTGGAACCATTTGGGGAATCCCATAAATATATATCTTCATTCTCAAAAGACTCTGTCAATCGGGTTTTGTGGAGGTTTTGGTTTGCGACTCATGGTTCGATGAACCCTACAAACTTGCTTCGTCCATGAGGTGATGAGTTCATGAGATAGTATGTATCTGGCCATTGCAAGAATTACTCTACTAGAGATGTTGTTCCTGGGCTACTAGGTTTTTCGGCCATCACTCCATGGGTTATCGCCTCACAAGTCATTCAGTGTACTGGTGGTTTGTGGTTCGTGCGGTCTAAGAACCTTTCCCAATGATGGCACCCGGGTCAGTTAACACTATTTGAGAAAATCGATTCCTTCATGTTTCGTCCTAATTTTTCAACTCAATTTGAGTCCAATCACTTTACTAGAATTGTGGGAATTATTTCTTATTTCTAAAAAGTTATTGTGGGAGTATTTTATTCCCTTTTAAAAAAAATTAGGACCCTAGAAATACACCCCATCAGAATGGTGTTCATTCGGATTGAAGAGGAGACAATTCTGATGTTGAAGTGGTCCTAAACTGAAGTGGTTTGTGGTAGAAAAGATAGGTTTGATAGGAGGAGACCAAACCTATATATAAGGGCCCAAGTCATTTTTCTTTTACCATTTCCCTTGGTTAAAAGGGCTCTTGACTCTCCCACAGATTTCTCTGCATTCATGTACTGTCTCTTTTGCAAAATCTGTATTCGTGAACATCATCGTATATGCCCCAAACCAAACTATTCACAATTTATTCTACCCAGAAACTGGATTTTGGGTTTTGTGAACTATGTTGTGGAATTTAAAACTAAAATTTTCACCTCCATGAAGGAGAACACTATGTGGTTTTCATGTCCCACACACCTATCATGGACTGGTGAACTGAACATTAATCCTTAATAATCCGAATATAATCTTTTTAAACATCATATTTTAATATAGAAATTGTGAGGCCTTGGTTTTTGGTTTCTTCTTTCCTTGAACCCTTTTGTTTTTTAGATAATGCACTACGGGCCAAGGCCTTGTAGGACATTTACATACCATGATGGTACGTGGTATCATGCTTCCATGTACTGCAGCGGTATGTGGGGATTACTTCCACGTATCTCAAAAACATGCGGGAAATGGATACCAGGTACTGTTTCCGAGAGCGGCACATAGATCCCCATTTAAAAAAATTTTAAAATCCTTTAGCCTTTTTTTACGGCCATTATCCAACTATTTTCATTGGAATAACTTTTTTGATGGATTTTGGATCTTTCATTGTTGGATGTAATGCCTCTTTCATAGACTTACACTAATGTTGCTATTCCTTCTGAGGCTAATACTACCACTCCTCTTTCTGCTACTGATTAACAATCAAAGAACATGAAATATTTGGTTGATGACAAAATTATGGTTGTTACATTACACATGTCTCTAGAAAAACTTCTTACGATGAGCCAAAGGGAATACTTGGCTTCAGAAAAGATCCCATCTTAAGGGATTGGTCTATTGTCTGATACAGTGATTCAAATGCCAAATCCAACTGATCAGCTTGCTTCCTGGTTAATTCACACCTCTACCCCAAAGGTCTTGATTTCTTCCAATGGGTGGTACCTTCAGCGAGATATTGCCTCTAGGTCCTTGCTATTTTATGAACCTTTAACATTAGAGGAGGTGCAACAGAATCCAGAAAAGACAACCCACTACTAAGAGAGAATTGTGCAGAGAACTATAGAGAACGAGTAGAGTGGCTAGTCATCTAAGTGGGATCTTCGCATTGGAGGCTCGTTTGGCTTAAATTGTGGCTGGACATTTTTGGTTCACTAGAGTTTTTATGAATTTTGAACTGAACTCTAGACTATGGGACTATATAGGGATTCTTGGGTATCTCAGAAACACCCTCACTATCCCACTACCCTTATTTCACCGCTTTTGAGTAGGTGGATCACAGAGACCAAAACCCTCCATTTATCCCATAAAACGTCGATATCAATCTTTGGGACTTCTAGTTAATACTCAGAGTCACTATTTTTGGGTATATGTTTGATGAATTCCTACCTCCTTCCTCTGTTTAAGATGACAAAGAATGGACCCCTCCTTGGGCCAAGAAACTCATCTTTCAAGAGAAGGCACTTTTGAAGAAAATTTATCCTTGTACAAAGCTGGACATTCCTTTTTATGAGTGGTTTAGTGCCTTTGTTAAACACAAGAGTTTAGAGCCTAATCCACGTAGACCTAGGACCTATCATACCAAAATAACCTGGAGGAGAGAGGGTACCTATTGGCCCACCCTGGAAGAGGGGATATTTCATGAGTGGATATAGGGGCTCATCCCTGACGTCGACCAATTAATTCAACTAGCGCATTCTTGTAAATGTTTCTGAGAGGGTGGATCTTATCAGTATGAAAATATAGTGGTGTGAGGGCCTCAAATTTCATTATGGATACTCATCTCACCACTAGAAGATGCAGAAATTTTGTTATCCTAGTGCCGACCAAGATTTATCAACTACTAGGTCGAATCAGCGTGGGGGGAACCTTACCAGATGATTTGGAACTTCCAAATTATTTTGGTATGGATAGTATCACCCATAGAAGGTTATAACATTATGAGTTTCCTACTAATTCAACATTCCACCCTACGACTGTATCCTCATTGTACCAATGGGGTCATGGCGACGGATTGTGCTTCCCAAGATAAGCAATAGGAGAAAACCGAAAAGAATGAACAATTCTTAATGGATTATATCAACGTCTATGAAAATTTCTCTTTCCGTCCATATAATTTCCCTATTGGAACTATTTTTAATAATGCATCTGAATAATTTGACAACCTAGGTTATTTCTTTTCGTTGGGATAAGGCATCCTGGATGCACGTATCAGAGGGGATCTCAATTTTCTGGGATATTTACCCTGCATATTATGTCTTTAATTTAACAATGTCAGACCATGTGTCATAAAACTGTCAATATTTCCCATAAAGAGAAGAATCTAATGATATCCCACCAACTATGGCTGATGTTCACCCTAGAGGACACCCAGTTCCAGACCAAACATCCAAACACTGGGGATTTTATACCCTTCCCCACCAAAAGCTATACTGAGGCCTAAGATAAATCATAAATTGATGTCCAATCAGCTGATCTGGTTGTAATTAAAAAAAACCACGACATCTGGGGAAAAGGGGAAGGAGAAGAAAATGGGGGTTGGTGGGAACTCTCATCTAGGAAAAGTCCTTCAAAAGACTCTTGGCTCTCCCTGTGAGAAATTGTGAAAGACGAGGTCATGACCTCAATGGTGGCCAAATGAGAAGCTGAACCTACTGCAGGGAGGACACCATTAATTCCCCCTAGGATGATTTTCCAGTGGCTTGGAAGCAATGTGACCTTTTGAAAGGCCATTCATCCACTCGCAACTGGTCCCCTCATGCATTAAAGAATCTCTTCTGGACTAGGTATGTTTCTCTTACTGACATTGGTTATGTGTCAGCTCCCACTGAAATTTCATTTGATAAGGATCTTGAGAAGGTGGGTCATTACCTCGGGGACCTCAAGACCCTAATCCATTCTCAAAGTGGTCTCCCAAAATACTCACTTAATGTTTGTTCCTAGATACAACTAGAAATTGATGATAAGGATGACAACATCACTGACATGCCTATTGTAGATACCATTGAAAAAGATGCTTACTTTATCCCAACATCTCATAAGAGTTCATATTCTCGAGGTCCTGAGTTTGTAACGACACCTGAGAAAAAAATTTGGTTGTCGAAATCTGCTATTCTCCCCTGTACCAACCTTCCAATTCCAGCCATCCAAGTCATGGATACAATTCTGGACACTTGGAGGGTCTGGGATGAACTATGGGAGAACACTTCAAAAGATGATATATGGAGGTTTGATAAGAAAGGACTTTTTACCCTTTTTAGTTTTGGTGGAGACATTGGTCATTCCAGTATTTCGGGAAAAGAAGAGCCTGATGAGGAGGCTTCCTACTTGATTGAAAAGGACATGTGTCTTCATTCCCCCCACGGACAGGCATTACAGGTACAACCACATATCATTGATGGAAGTACTTTTGTGGTCTATGGGAGAGGTCATTTTACAAGAAACCTATATCCTTAAATTACCTTGTTTTAGAGATGATAATGGTCCCCCTTTTTATTCTGTTGGATCCCATAGGTTCTCAATAAATAGTTCTTTCCCCAGTTTATTACACTTGGGGAACCACCACTGGGGAGTACACCCGATCGATTGTGGTGGGTTATGTAGAAGGCTCCCATGGAGAGCAAGAACATAAAGAAGTTTTCATGTCAGATCCTTCCAGGGCATTTCCCCGTACAACTCCTCTAGGTTCTCTTATTTATGAGTCATCTCTGCAACAATCAATGAAATGAAGGCAAGCCTCCCAACTATCAAATCACGCTAGGGGGAATTGAATGTAATTGTCTGTTCACATGGTGGTTGAACCGAGTACCATTATATTTTCGACTCACTCGTGAATGTGTGTATTTTAACATTGTTCCTATCGATAACCAGATGGAATATGCTCAATCATCTATGGCTCCCTTCTCCTTTATGGAAGAGGAAGGGTTGAAATCCATTGTGATTGACCGAAGTATAGGTTCAGGGTAAACCGAGGAGACCAGGGGTATTGTCAACCCATCAGGTTTGCTTTCTCTGTCTCATAGGATCTTTGTCCGAGTAGTGGAAGAACAAGTAGAATTTGAGGGATCATTTACCATGTTGAACTGGCACTCATGGAGAGAGAATGGGTGACCTTTATGGCAGGCGATGAATCCAGCGGTGAACCCCAAGTCCTAGTGGATTTTAGAGGGACTTTAAATCTTGAGGAACCAATAAATATTGATAAAATGGACTTTACCCCTATGGAAGGAGTCCCTTTAGAGATTGATACTCAAGCTATTCATGCTAACTCTAAAAAAGTCATAATCATTGGTGAGGCTGATGTCCCAGCCCTTGGAAATTTGTAGGGGGTCATTATACCCTTTTTCCAATTCTGAGAGACGTTGTGTTTTCTTCACACAAGATCTCGAGACCAGTACCTTTCTCCGGTCCGACTATCCCTCCAGGCCTCATATCAATAAGAAACCATTTGAGTGCTACCTCAGGGATTACTTTATTGGTTGAGTATGACCATGGGTCATCAGGGTTCCCATGTGGCCATGAGGTGCGACAAATGATTGAATATGTGGCACCACCTATTCTAGGTAATGATATTTGCTGCGGAGTTGGGAGGTACTGGAGTCTTCTCATCCCTATTCTCAAAATTGAAACAACAAGCATTAGAAATAGTGGTGAACGCCCCCACTATTTTCTCCATTGAAACTATCATAGGCAAGGTTGTTGCGGGGTTGAGTCATGTTGTATCCACTTAATCGAGTCCCTCTCTTGTGATGTTCATCCTTGTCAATATTTCGTCCTCTTGGAGTGACTCCAAGACCCATCAATATGGATTATTTTATCTTTATCCCATCCGTCAAAAGGAACAGAGGAACATTTAGAAATTAATTTCTCAGAACCCATTGGTTGAGATTCGAACAATGTTTCCAAAATTACACTGCCAGTTTGTGGTCCAGTTTTTTGGTAGATTTGACTATCATGGAATCCATGATATAGTGAGGGAGGTGGTAGCTACTCAAGAAGCAACTAGTATGCTTGATTCTCAACTATCTATAGTAGAGTTGACAAATTATCATGATTCTACGCAATAAATTATTATTAATGAAGTTTCCAATAAAGATAGAGTGGTTGCGAGGTTGCAAAACAAACTCATAAAGAAAGTGTCCATGGTAGAACAACTCAACCCAGAAGTGGAGCAATAGAGCAGGAAACTAGAGTGGATAAAACAAGAGTGGGCCCAAGCTGCAGTCGCCATTGTGGAGGGCGATGGAAAATGAATGAGGGAGAAATTACTATCCTCTAAGCTATGAGGGATGTGGAGGAATTACATGCATGCTAAATGATCGAGACAGTGAATTTATTTAAGCATCTCCAACCCATATATGAGTCTCATTAATTGTTGATTCATCTATGTGACTCTTCCAAACATCTCCTATAATGACCATGTCCCGCTTGTGAAAATATTCTCCAAGCTATGGAGGCCCACTATATTTTTTATGAAATATGATGGAACTAATTTTCTTTCAAATTTTTCTTCTTTTCCATTTCATGTCATTCCAATTAATCACAATCAATGATATAAACATCATTTCAAAATGGTATTGATTTTAAACCAAGATTCGAAACTAGTAAATTGAAATAATCGAATCATGCTCTAATTTTTACCTGAACCACGGGTTTCATCGAGTGTAGTTCGACTGTTAATGAGATTTTATGGAAAACCTCATGAATATTTGTGTGTATTTCTACTATTACAATAATTATTTTCTAAACCTTCTTGATATGGGCTTAGAGGGTATAAGATCGCTTTTTAAGGCCTCCATTTTTGGTTTTTTGACCTATTAAAATTTATGTCGCTTTTGAGTATTTGATATAACAACACAAATTTTTTTATTAACCATACTAAGTAAGGTTTTAATGAACTAATACTCGACCTTTATCAAGGGGTTCCCATTGCCCGTTTTTTCTCTAGAGATTGTTGCATATTTTTAACTAGCAGTTATTAGTCCTACGAATCATACTTGTTATTGATGTTTTAGGTCGAATAGCTTTGACCAAACTTTATGGTGTACAAGACCCAAATTTTTCATTCATAATATGAGAATGTCCTAATAACTTTCATACATGAATGAGGGATTTTTATTGACCCTCAATTTTTGAGTTGTGGACATGTATTTGGCTCAAGATCCATTTTAGGAATATGCAGGTAGGAGAGGAATATACTCAGGATGAAATTTTTTTTTTGATACACATTTTGTATAAGATATATGGAGAGCCACTGGGGCATGATGTGCATTTTCAAACAAAGGTGACCGCAAGACACCAGACTTCTATCTCTGAAGGTTTTAGAGGATTTAGAACACTTTTAATTTGTTTTGGGGTTGAGGGGCCATAGTGGGTGTCTTGTCTAAGCTATGATGTCCAAAAGTATTTGGTACATTTTTATTATATTATGATGGGAAACCGATCCCACATGATTATTACTTTTTTATGGTAGAACAAGTTTGGGCCTCTGAAAAGGGAAGGATATGTAAGCCATTATCGAGAGTGGTTTTCAAAATCTAGGGGTGATACAGGATAAGAATTTCATATAATAATACATAAACAATAAAGGACTCTCTTGAGGATGAATTTTCCTTTGATTGACAGTCGTTTTCTAAGCAACATATGCAGAGCCACCAGGGCATGATATGCACAGTCAAAAAAGGTTTTTGTAGGAGACTGGAATTCTATCCACAATTTTTATGTGGAATTATAAAGATTATGACCTGTCTGTACAAGGTATATGGCCTCTTAAGAAAGGGTTCACCTTAGCAAGAAAAGGGACATTTCATTGGTTGAAAATCTCTTGGAAATAGGGATATAAAGTGGGGAATTTGTGTTTCATATGCAAAACAACTTCATGCATATATATGGGGCATCATTATTTTATTGAATCCTCAAGAGAGACCAAAGGTGAATCAGTCTAGAATGTTCTGATATATCTAGAACATGGGTAGGAAGTAGAATGTAATCCATGACTCTAGGGGATCACAAATCAAGAGGGGTGTCATGAGGCTTAGGTTCTATCAGGGGTACTAAGGTTGGAGAGGACTCTCCCGAGGATGAATTTTCCATTGGTTGATAGCCATTTTTTATGCATCATATGAAGATCCATTAGGGCATGATGTGAAAAGTCAAACAACGGTGTCTATAGGACACTGGCCCTCCATATCTGATAGACATGGAAAATTATGGGGAATTATGATTACTCAAAGCATAGAGTTTGATATATTGTAGGAATGTATCTATATACATTAGAAACAGTCAGTTGTGATCAAATCATGGTGTAATGTATCCCCTACGTAGATCTGAATCATACATAGGGTGAGTCATTCTTCCCATATTTGGAGTACCCTATATTTAACATCGTACAAACAAGACGTGGGGTTCCTTATAGGTAAAAGAATCCTAACATTCCTTTTAGGTTCATGCTACTATGAGCAAAACTCCTAGACTAATTTCCCATGATTTCATGGTGGATCCCTCTCTAAGGTCCTTAATCTCACATGATCGATTCTCGGTGTGAGAAAAAAGGGACAACGAGGATTCCAGATAGCCACATAAGAATAGAAAAATCAACAACATGTATCATTTTAGTCTTAAGCCAATGATATGAAGTTTGGATTCATGCAACAAGGATATTTAACTGTTCAGTTTAAATTCATGCAGTGAGGTTATTCTGCTAAGCTGTTTAGAGTCAAGTAGTGAGGAAATTTTTCTCTTCAGTTTAGATTCATGCAATGAGGACATTCTGATATGTAGTTTAGAGTCGTACAACGAGGTCATTCTGCTCTCACAAATACAATAAATATATTTGATTTAATTATGGTTGGGATATTCTGGAATTCCATATACATGAGTGATGATAGAAGGTGTAAACCACATTCCCATGGAACTCATGGATTGGGAGGAATAACATGTGTCCTAGAAGACAATAGGCATACTGAGGTAGTATAGGACTCTCCTGAGGATGAATTTATCTTTGATTTATGTCCATCTTTTAGGTATCATATGCAGAGCCACTAGGGCATGATGTGCATAGTCAAACATAGGTGTCTACAGAATGCTGACCTTCCATCTCTTATGGCCATGAAGGATTATGGAGATCCAATCATTCTTAGAGTAAGGATATAAAAAATGGGGAATATGTTTTTGGGAACATAAGAAATATCCAAACCGTGATCCGTTATGAACTACTAATGATTCTACATATACATAACTCATACATAGGGGGAATCATGGTATTTTGACACCTTATGAGTGTCGGAATTCAAATTTGGAATTTCTGTCATCTCTTTGAATTTATTATTCAAGAAATTGGTGGCATGTTCAGGAACTCATAACATTGAGAATCGATCCAGACATGAATCTTGAGGAATCATGCGGTTTAATGTCGTGTGGTTAGGACCATTCATGGATTTCCCCATACAAGTATGACCTATGTACAGTGGAAGGGGAATATTGTTTAAAATGGTGGGTGGGCCGAGATTCGAAATCTAGGAATCACTATGTATCTTACAAGGACAAGATTCAAATTTTATATAGTTTTGAATGTTCACTAAAAAAGGTTAGGTCCACGTGTAGGGACATGAGAGGGGATTTTTTCTTTGTTTCTAGACTGGGATGTCATATCCAGGCATCACTGTGCATCCTGTGAGGGCGGGAATCAAACCATACGTAATTCTGAATGTTCTCTATACAGATCTATATCAGACATAGAATTAGGGGGAGTTTGGGTTTATCTTCTATGGGTTCCGGTTCTACCATTTTTCTCAATATTTTTTTACATAAGTAAATCCTTTCCACCAATCCTAATCTCATGTGGGTTATACTCGAATTGAGAAACACTATGTGACAAGGAATTCCATCATAAAAATGGGGACATAGAGGTTATGATAGAGAATTGTTTTGGTGGGGGATGGGACATGATCAAGATTTGAGGTGTCACTACATATCCCACTGGATGAATTGTAATCAAGAAATATATAGTTCTGTGAGGAATCGTGCAGTTCATCATCATGTGATTAAGACTATTTATGATATACAGTGCAACGTCTTACAGCAAGGACATTATGTTGTGCAATTTAGTGCCATGTAGTGAGGAAATTAGCATCCCAGTTTAATTTCATCTTGTATCTACTAACACCATATAGTTTAACCTCTTGTGTTTAGGATGATAACTCATAATTTGGGGTCATATAGTTTTCAAAGAAAATGGGCATCGTGGTTACATGAACTACTTCCTCAGAAACCTAGAATTTATGGGAGTCATGATGAGATTTCCATCCATTGATATCAATGAATATACTACATTTAAATAGACCTTATGTATAGCATATAGTCCCTCCCACATTGGATCAATATTTTGGGGCTTGTTCTCGAGTATCATCAATGTTTTGAGGACCACAACCATCTCCCCTTCGAGGAATAACCAAAGGGGAACCATTTTGTTGAAGGCCCATGAAATCCAATTTTGGTAAACATCCAAATGGTGAGAATTGTGGAGAATTTTTTCATCCTATTACTCAAAATCATCAAACCATCTCTGAGATTTATCATTAATGGAAAATTATTCACAAATGGCCACATGGAGTGATGGAACTTGAATTTTGATACGCAAAATCATCTATGCCCTATATATTAATGACTATGGGGTTTTCAAGGTGGTAGTACAGGTAGTTGTTTGGTAATCCCACAAATCATAGAGGATATTGTTTGGCCAAAATTTCTTATCCTTATCTAACATATTTTGTATTATGTTAGACACAATGTTGTTGAAAGCCTCTATCGGCCCGTTGGCCGCTGAATGGTAGCAAGATGAATGGTTAGCTTTGATTCCATACTCCTGGTATAAGGTGTCTAACTCAGAAGAGTAGAAGTTGGTTTCAGTATTCATCAGTATTGTTTGAGGGATACCAAATCTAGTAATGTTGTTTGCATTTACAAATCTATCAATGATTATAGACTCTACTTTTTAAAGGGGCATAACTTTAACCCATTGAGAAAAGAAGTCTGTTTCTATGAGAATGAACTTCAATTGTCTTGTTGTGGAGGGGGGGGATATGATCCCACAACATCCATCACCCAGGAAGAAAATACCAGGAGTACTTAGCTATGTGAACTAGCTCTAGGGGTCGGTGAATAAAATTGGCATGAACATGGCAGGAATGAAACTTCTTGGTGAATATGGCACAGTCATGTATTTTTGTGGGACAATAGTATCCATGCCTTTGAATTTTATGGGAGTTCTTGGTTGTCGTTTTTGGTGCTCCACAGGCTCCTGTATGCACTTATTTTTTGATAGAAGACATCTCTTTTACATCGATGCTCCTTTGAAGGACTCAGTCAAGGCCTCATTTATAGAGACCCTTTTCATGGATGACGCCATTGTACTAGAAAAAGTTTAATTTCCACCTCTGGATCTATTCCTTTCCAGCTCTATCTGGTGGGAGTTCCCCCCTCTATAGGTAATTTTCAATGGGTTTCATCCAGCTAGTGGTGTGACCATAAGCTCATAAATTGGGCTAATCACATCAATTTAATCCATATTGTTCAAAATAAATTGAAATACCATCTGATGGTGGTCAATTCAAATAACAGTTTCATCTATATCTAGATCATCCAGGGTTGTGGATGCATTTTACAATGCATAAGCTCGAGCATTTTGTGACTGGGGGACATAGGTCCGTATTGGGTCAGATGGTAATTCTTCCACCAGTTCTGAAACTTAGTTCGTAAAGTGGGGAAATACTTATTTCTTAATGGAATATTCACCATTAACCTTCTTGATGAATATATCTAATTCACATTTCATATTTAGGTGTTTTTCTCATGCATGATGTGCCAAGTCCAAGACTACAACGAGGGCCTGTTATTCTGCATCATGTTATGTAAAGCCCTTCGATAGTAGAAATGAGTTTGAAAAAATGTCCTTCTCCGTAGATATGAGTATAACTCCCAGCCATAAATTCATGATCTGGGTATCCTCAATCCATTAACTTTTTGGTCTTCTAGAAGAAACTTTGAAGTACATTTCCCAAGCTTGGGGGCCTTCTTAGATGGAGAAAACTTCTTAATCTAGATTTTCAACATCCTACGGGGTTGTTTCTTCTGAGGTGTGCTCTACTAGGAAGTCTGCTAATGCCTATCATTTGATTTCCTTTTGGGGCATGTACCCTATATCAAGATTTTGTAGGATGAGCTCCCATAATGATAGGAATCTAGTTATCAAGGGATGGATGGGGATATAATTGAGGGGGTTGTAGTGGGAGACAAAATGGACCTCGTGGTTCTGCAAGCACAACCAGAATTTTTGAACCATAAATATTTGATCTATGTATTTCTTTTAAATTCTTGAATATGAGTCTCATCATCTACCTTTATTTTGTTGAGGTAATATAGACTATTCTCACTACCAACATCATTCTACATCGCGAGGAGAGAACCAAATGACCAGTCCAAGGTGGTCACGTACAAAATGAGGGGTCTTCCCTCAACTGGAGGAAACAACACCATTGTCCTCTGGAGATATCATTTGAGATTTTCAAATGCTTATTGATAATAATTATCCATGTCAAACAAGACCCCTTTTTTAATTAACAAATTGAAAGGTAAACATTTACCACAAGGTTTCTTATGAAGTTCTAGATGCAGGCCAGGTTCCCCTGGAAACCTCTCAACTCGGTGTGGTTGTGGAGTGGAGACATTCCAAGGATGGATTTTTTCATTTCAGGATAGACATTGATGTCGTGATGGCATATGAAGAAGACAATTAATTTCCCATAGGTAAGGTTGAATGCACACATTACTAGATTCATATTTAATATGTTATGTCGTAGTTTTTTTAAGACAGTTTCAACATCGGTAAGGTGGTTTGAGAATTTTCGTGATTTAACCACCAGATTTTTGTTGTATAACTTGAAGAATATTATTTTTATGGGATTGAAAATGTGATGCATGGAGTGCTAATATGTAGCGCCGACATTTTTATAATAAATGGGATCACCTTATAATAAAACACTCAATGAGGGGCCCTAAATGAAGTTTCTACTTCATCTCCTCAGGCCATTCAGATATGGTTATTACTAAAATAGGAATCTAGGAAAGATATTGACTCATATCTGGTGGTCGCATCAATCAACAACTTTGTGATTGGGACCAGAAAATCATCTTTTGGGAAATACTGATTAAGGTCCCTAAAGTCGATGCAGACTCTAATCTGTCCATTCTTCTTTTTGACATGGACTATGTTTTCTTGTCAGATCAGATATTGGATGTCCTGGATGATGTTGGGATTTATTATCTTTTCAACATCAGCCTCTATTTTGGATGCATGGGTTGGGTGGGTCCTTCTGGATTCCTGCTTATAGCCCTAGTGGTCTTTTGACAGACCTAGATGATGAGTGTCATCCTAAGGATCGAGGCCTGGTATATTTGTGCAGTTATAGGAAAACAAATCGTGATTATTATTTTGGAAGGTGGTATATGCCGCTTTCTCCCCGACAAGCATAGCCACACTAATCAGAGTGGGTAGTGGGTTGTCTTTGGTGCCCAGGTTTATCTTCATATGTTCTTCAATTGTGGTGGAGACACCTTCTTCGAATGTAGGAGGGGTGTCTTTGAGGACTTCAACTTCTTCTTCATCCTCTTCATCATCTTCTGATGGAGAGAGGATTCTCGAGAAAAAATCTCCAATATTGGGAGAGAAAACATCTTATGCCTTAGTGAGTAAGGCGATAATGGTTTGGGGTCCTGAGGATGAGTGAGTGCATATTTTTTAGGTACTTCCCTGACATCATAGGAGTCATCGTGCTCTTCTACATCATTGGACATGGTGGTCATGATGAAAATTAAGCATACGACTGTGTCTAAATCCAAGATTGAATTTATGCATTTACCATTGTTTATGGGTAACACAAACTATTCCCCAAGCTGTTGGATGGGATCAGTAGGAGGCATTTCCAATATATTTGGGGCAGTGATCCTATCAACATACTAGGAAACAAACTACTTCTATTTCGGTTTATAGAACCCTGAATCAGTGTAATGAGACTCACACGATGGTAATGGGGATTTATCCATGTGAAATGTCCCTTTTCAGCATTAGTTCAATATTTGACACATGGATGTAATGATGACAGAATTGCAGTTTGCTGATGTGGTCAAGGCCTCCATAATAGTGCATTGATGGTTGTACATTACTGCACTACCAGAAAGATGAAATCAGACATGATGTCTCCAAGCCAAGTTTTAAGATTGATTCAACCTATTGTATTATTCTCAATTTTTTCATATCCCAATAGAGTTGTGGTGCTGAGTGTTAAACAGTCCTCATCATAGCTAAACTGAAGAGGTCTTTGCAGTGGGAGAAGGTTGATTTTGGAGCTTTTATCGATGAAAACCCTCCAGACATCAATTCCATTTGTCTTTCTAGTCACATATAATGTTTTTATGTGCCCCAGTATAATGGAATCTTCATCATTGTTTGCAAAGGAGATGAAGGCATTTAATTCTTCAGGATTGGTCTCCGTTTGATTGACTTCAGCCACTACTACCTTGGCCTCAAATTCTTGGTGCTTAGTAAGACCTTGATGAGTCCCTCTATAAGGTCTACAGAAAGAATCATGCTATCTTGGATTGATAACATCGATAGTACTAAGGATAGATTATTTAGAATATTATATTTCTTCTCTAAATGATTCCATTTCCCTGGTCAAGGGTGATATTTCACTAGAAATTTATGGTCCTAAGCTTTAGATACAGATGGTACGACCTCTATGACAGGATCTGGTGGCACTACAGTCCATTCCGAGTTCGGAAAAACTGGTCCACCAATATGCCTTGGGTGATTTGAAAACTATTCTTCCTCTGATAGATACACCAAGATGACGGGGCATAGATTTCTTCTAGTGGGGGTGGAGGAACATTTTGGTTCCTATTGTGTATGCCAGAGGGTCCTTCTGCGAGTTTCCGCAACATTAACAGTATGAGTTAAGGCATGGCTGGGAGTTTGACTCCTACCACGATTATGCCTTCGAGGAAACCCTCAGCCTCTATGGACTCTTCCTCGAACCCTCCGATTGGGCATAGGGAATTCAGGTTCATGTCCATAGTCTCCGTCATATAAGGGTTCTATCAAGTGAATGACATTAATGGATCTGAAGATCGGTTCATGATCCGAAAATGATTTTGTCTGATTGTCTTCTATAGATGGTGTTGTTTTGCTGGGCAGTGCCCATTGTCTCATTCGGAAAGTTGGTTCCCATTGTACAAAGTTTATTTACATAATATATAAACGTGTCTAGACTGGATTTTTCTTTGGCGCTGGCTCATCTTCTTGCTTCATCTTTTTGCCCTTATGGCCCATAGAGGACTGTGGGGTTGTAGGATGGCAGTTGTGTTGCAACAAGAGCTTTTGTGGGAATGATTGGCTTTTTCAACTGGGACTGGAGGATTCCATGATGTTAGTTGAATATTTTTTAAGTCATCCAATTATAAAATTTTCCCCTATTTTGATGTTGACTTCTTTCCATTCCTCTTCATACCTTGGGTCTAATGTGGAGACATATGCCACTTGTACTGGTGACAGTCCCAACCTGATATTCCTAGAATCCACCCCTTTTTTCCAGAGACCCTTGAAGATGAATCATTCATTTATGGTGTTCCCTAGTATCTGGTGATATGGACAATTATATGGATGGTCATAAAGACCCACTCCATTAGTATGCTTTGTCTTTTGTAGTAGGAACAAGTTTCTATTCATGGCGGATATGAAATAGCCGCAGACATGGAAATCAATGAGTGGGTATAAATTATTTCTTTTCCCCTTGAACAGAATTATTTTAGCACACCTTCACTCATATTTTCGAGGTGGGGGTGTTTTTTGGAATCCATGGAGGCCTTCATGGTTTGGTGGAGGCCTCATAACTAGAGCTGGTGTCAGGGGTTTATTAAGTATGATAGAAGCTTCTTCAGCTTTTCCCACTATGTTTCATGCGGCTGATGGGGAAACTCAAGACTTGAGATTATTCCGCTGCTAGGAGACTTCTATCCTTTGGGAAATGTTATATAAATATAAGAACCCACTTGTGTACTTCAATTTAATGAGCAGTGTTCACAATTCATCACATTATTTTTCAATTCACATAGCGTGCATTTCTTTCTGGGGTAGCGGTTCGTTTAGGGAATAATTCAAGCATTTCTATCTGGAAAGGAAGCCCGAGACACTTTCATTCTCTCTCTACAAGTAGTTCATCTGATCAATGACCATTATCTAAGGTAATTTAAAACTGAACTAGATGATATACCATCACTAGATGTCCTCTCTATGTGTGATTGAGTTAGCTGGAAAGCTAGTATACCGTACTAAAGCTGTACCCTGCAGGATTTGCACAAAGCCCCTATGTTTTACTTTTTCTTAGTACTCTGGGGTTCCCATTATGGGATCACAGTAAGAGGAATAATACATTAGATGATGCTTTGGGTCTCCCATACAATTTAATAGGGGGAACAAAGAGTTTCCGAAGTTCGACGATGGAAGAACGTTTCATACCAAATCAGGGTAGGGTTTTCGTTCATGTGGTATCGAAGCGCACCGCCCTTCAAGGGATTCTAGTCAACCTGTTAGTTTCTCAATGGTATTCAAGAGCCCTTTTATTCATTTCCCACTAGACTTGAGGATGGGCGGATGCAGTAGGGACCAAAGATAGGTTTGTCGGTGCTACTATAATTTTTGGTGGATATCGATCTGGGAGGATCCTTATGGGTTCTCCTAAATATACTCTGGATACTTTCCCAGTGGTGGGATGTCTTGATGTCCTTCCAAGGATGGATTTATGCAGGTTGAAGGTCCCGATGATGGGTTATATGGGAATCTGATCTTGACATCATTTACTGGGATGAGTGTCTATCGCAAGGGCACCTCTTCTAAGAATACTTGTTGATGTTTCTTAAGGGGAATGCATCTTGAATGATAGATCCCTCGACAAATCTCGACATTAACTTTATAGATATCTTTCATTTCGTTCTCCTATATAGAGAATATTTCCTCTAGGGTGAGGGAAATATTCTCAAGAGAAGGAGGAGGAGGGTCATAGTGAACTTGGGATTTAATTTTTTTATTTTTTGAGATTTTGTGTGGAGGGTAATGAGGGATTAACTAAGGGGAAAATAAATTTAGGACCTCTATGTTGTTCTGGATATTCACACCATCAAGTTCAGTATGGGATGCCTTCTAGAAGGAAGTATATTCCCTTTCATCCTCTCCCTTTGTATCATTTATTGTGAGATTTTTGGAGTTCACGCTTACCACATTCACTGATTCATTGTGCCTAGGGGTGGTTCACCCATTGCTAAATGGTATGAAATCATTCTACATCATGTTTTGTAATTTCTCATTCCATTCTATGGTATTATTAGGGTTTCTTGAAGAAATTTACCCTAAGGGAGCCCTGATCAAACCTCATAACGTGGCTTCATCATGGAGGGTATTAACCATGATATGGGGTGGAATGGGTGACCTTTCTGCTCATCATTTTTCCCAAACAGGTGAATGAAGACATAATAAATGCTTAAACATGAGGTAAAACTTCCCCCCCATCCCTGTAGTCTTGGGTTGTTACCTTTCTTCCATTGATTCAATATGGCCTAGATTTTTAAGTCGTATAGAGGAATTTTGAGTTAAAAATTCTTCAACCCTTTGGGCGGCGTTGTTCCCATATTTCGGCAGCAGCTACTACTATTGACACCATTTTTATTACATGCACTCCTACACTAGAGTTAATCGAGTATAGTGCTCAAACCGCACATAAATATGGTCTTTTGAAGACATAAGGACTACTTTTTGGATGTCTTCCCTTAGGTGGGAAGCCTACTAGATTTTTACAGTTTCATAGCTCAGAATCTTTTCGATGGATTGATCTCATTAGTCCTGACACTTTTCAAACTTACTCTAGGCTAGTTTTTGCTGAATATTCCATCTTTATTGAGCAATGATTTCATTTGACTTATTCATTCAGGTAATGAAATTACAAGATTTAATTTCCAATGAGGTCTGCTAAATGGGATGTCGGGTGAAGTGTAAAGCTCCATGCACTACTGGAAATAGCAGTTTTAGCGACCGCCAAAAGCGGTCGCTAAAAGGATTTAGCGACCGCCCAGCGACCGCTTTTGGCGGTCGCTGTTGCTTCGTCGGTAAAGCCCTTTAGCGACCGCCAATGGCGGTCGCTACTGTTTCACATGAAGAAAACAGGCGCATGCGGGTCTCCTCTCGTCTCGCGGCATATTGCAGGGACACAGACCTTCCCCACCGGCTATGGCGGACACACGGCGGCCGGTGGGCGGTGCGTGCGGCGGCGTGCGGCGTGCGGGAGCGTGTGGCGGGAGCGTGCGGCGGCGGTGGCATGGGGCGGTGGTCACGAGGGAAGAATCGTCCGACATAATGAGGCGGCGTGTGGGAGCATGCGGCGTCGTGGGGCGGTGTGCGGCGGTGACTATTTGCAGCGGCAAAAGTATAGGAGGGAAAGAAGAAGAAGCGCGCGCGGGAAAAAAATCGCGCTGGATTTTTAGTTTCGTATTAGCGACCGCCATTGGCGGTCACTAATACCTTCTTTAGCGACCGCCAATGGCGGTCGCCCGCTTCTGCTTGCGCAAAAACCAGAATTTTTAGTAGTGATGTTCTCCCCATCCCCAAATACGAATTCTATTCAATGAATCACTAATGAGAAAATGAAACTTGTGAAGTGTATAGAGGCAAGACAGTTCAATGTTTCTCTTTCACCTTTTTTATCATGGTTGCCTTGCAGATGGGAGGGATTCCAGGTGGATTAGAAGGCAATGTTCCCCTAATCTGTTGACATGGTCTGCATTCCCTTCACAGGGCAATAATTTTCCTTTTACCTAGAAAATAGTCATCCAAATATTGAGACTAATGTCATGAAACGATTCCTCAGACAACTCCATTGGTATGTCGAAGTGAGATGTATTCGTAGGCCAATACATCACGGGTACGTTATCCATAGCTACTTGTCTTCTCATGAGTAACATATCCTATTGTTGTTATTCTAGGGAATCCTCTACCTGATATGCCTAGCCTGACTGCTTCATAAAAATTTCATTCCAAGTAGCCAAGATGGTGGGAGCATCATTGATATGTGAACAGTGCGAGGGTGGATCAGAAGCTGAGCATGTCCCAGAACCATCCTCTGGTAGATAAATGATATCACTCGTCATATAGAGATTATCTGATATGTCTGACTTCATCATTTGAGTGCCTCATCATAAGAGGGCTTTCTCACATTTTTCCCGACAAGGGGAGGTCCTTTTAGACATTATTAATTCTTATTGTGGGAAGGACCATCAAAATTGGAGAAACTATGGTGAGGGATACCATTTTAACTCAATTCCTGACCACAAGGAGTTTCCCTATGGTGTATACCATGGGGAGGACCTTCATGGAAGGCTATAATGAGGGGAGGAACTTCTTTCTTCTTGATGTCAGTGAAGGGAGGACCTTCTCGATGAAAGATATGATGGTGAGGACTACTATCACAACTTGATATCTGGCTGCAGGGAGTGTTTTTGAGGTTCACCTCTTGAAGAGGGCCTATAGGATAAAATGAAACAAGGAGGAGACCTTCTCATAGCTTGATTTCACTAAGGGGAGCACCTTCTCAATGATTTCTATGATAGTGGGGACTACTATCAAAGCATGATATATTACTACAATGATAATTTTTGTTTTGTACCTCATGTGGAGGACCTTTAGGATGTACTACAATGAGGGGAGGACCTTTTTTCTTCTTGATGTTACTATAGGGAGGACCTTCTCAATGACTGCTATAATGGTGATGACTACTATCACAACATGATATCAAGCTACAGGGATAATATCTGTAGTGTACCTCCTATGGAGGGCCTTCAAGATGTACTGAAATGAGGGGAGGACATTCCCATTGCTTGATGTTTCTATGTGGAGGGCCTTCACAACAACTGCAATTTCAGGGAGGTCTATTGCAATGATTTTCATCATGGAAAGGACTACCATCGTGACTCTACATCCGACTATATGAAGAAGCATATCTGTAGTGTATACCATGGGGAGAGACATTAGGGAGGATAATGGTAAGGGGAGGACCTTCTTTCTATCTAGTCATTAAGTCAAGTGGAGGGCTGCCCTGATATACATCATGAGATAGGCTCTCGTGATCAATCAATTCAAGCCCATGTGGTAATCCCAAGGGGGTGCTCTAGAGAGGACCTTCAGAGTTACTGGTTGAAACATTGCAGGGAGGGGCTTCACAATTGCTACTACCACTTCCATAATTTGGTAGTTTAATGATAGGGTCTTAAGACATTATTGATATCTGTTTGAGATAATCAAGAACCCCATCTTTTAATAGAGTAGGATCATGTATATCACCTTCATTTTCTAGATTCCTTTGGAACATTTCATTTTTATGTGGTCTCTTGCGTGTAACTGGGGCCGTCAGCTATTGGAAACAGACTTCATATATAGTTCCATGCCTTTTTGGGTCCTCTGATGCCCTTGAGAGACATCGATGAGCATCTTGAGTTTTGGAAGGGATATATGCCTTCCCTGGAGTAGCCACCACATTGGACCAGCATGCCCTAGTTGAAATTAGTATTAGTTCCCAATCCGGTTGTCCTTATTTTGATGGATATTGCTGTCAACCATCCGGTACTGGAGTAGGGGTTCATAAATACTCTAGAGTGGATAACCCATTTTACAAGTAAGCCATTCCATTCAAGGAAATTAGGTCATGGTCTTAGTTTCTCTCCTTTGACACCAATTCCATGATATCATGGAATTTTTATAGGATATGTTCCTGAATCAATGTCTAGTATTCCATGACTTCCATGATGTGATGAGTTATATATTTATATGGAATGAGTATGAAGGCCCATTATGATGGTAGAAAATTATATTGTGCATGCTCCGGTCCTCCATAGGTTTCCATTTGATATTGTTATTTCTCCTGTGTTGGGATGGTGGAATGAGTCGATTGCCTATTGTCTTCTTTGGTTTACATTGTATTTTACTCAGTATAATCATAGTCATGAGTAGGGATTTTTATCTACTCTCTCACCACTATATTTGTCTCACATGATTTTCCAGAATCTGCAGTAATTTGACTCTTCTCATTCTTTCTAGTTTCCCTATTCGGATGCTAGGATTGATATACATCATCATGTATTTCTACATACGTGTAGCAAGTTTCAATCCAATTTGGATGATGAGATTCTTGTGCATCGATATATATATATATATATATATATATATATATATGCCTGTAATTTTTTTATTTTTAAATAGGGCGGGATTGGTAGGGACTAGGAGTAACATTCACATTCTAGTATTGTGCCACCTTGTTTCTGTGATGGGATTAATTTGAAGGGGTAGATTTGTATGTATTCACACTAAATTATGCTACATTTTTATGGAATAATTTCTCCTAAGGAACTAGGGTGATTTCTTGTTCTTGATTATATATTTTCCTCCCTTGATAGCTTCCTGAGGGGCCCGAGTCTTTTGGACTTCAGCAGGTTGCCTCAACATAAGGTCCTCTTTAGCATGAGGAGACTTAGTCGCCTGGTTTTAGTGGCACCACTCTCTGGTAGGTTCACATGAGTAGGACCCCATTTAATTTGATATGAATTCTTCCGAATCAAATTCATATGCCTCCCTAATATAAGGGAGGTACTCGTTGTCACATTCTAGGGATTAGCTCCCAAAATGGTTCGAGATGACCACTAAGGCCACCATGTGTTGGTGCACCAACCGTATTTGAGGAGATGGCTGTCGAACTTTTTCAAACTGGAGGGTTTTTCTTCTATCCTACACTATGGTGAGAGTACAATTTCAGTGGTAATATTTGATTAGTGTGTTATAAAACCAATGTTGAAGTTGCTAGGTTGGGGAGGGAGTCTTTCTCTTCATTGGGGCCCCAGTTGCCTGTAATTGATGTGGCGCATGTCTGCATTGGTCATAGGGATTTCAATTGGATTGAAGGTTTCTCTTTGGCAAACTGTAATTTATATATACATATATATATATATATATATGACATATACAGACAAAATAACTTCTTCAAAGTAGCATCTCTTGAACATAAGCATGTTGGATGATTTAGCTTGGCCTCCTTCCACCCTTTTTGGTTGTGAGGTAAAGGTGCTTGAGTGGTGTTAGACTGCCACCTTAGTTAAGTAACCACGTCGAGATTACCATTTTCTATTCAACCCTAGGTGTAGTGGGAGCACGTTTGGGTAAAATGAAAAAATATTATGACAGGTGAAAAGAATTTTTTTTATCTTAGAAACATTCACGTTGCAATCATTGTTTTGAAACGATCTACATTGTTATCTTTTAAGAGGTTATTGCATTGACCCCGCAGGGACTGCGTAGTTTATCCTTTCCATTTTGAGAAGGAGGTTCCAAAGTCAAATGGTCCCAGTGGGAAATTACATGGGGTTAAGTACATGTACAATCAATCCTATTAGGATATAACTTCCTCGTATGGTCTCCAACGGGTTTATTCGTAGTGAAAGAAACGCCCAACGACCATGGAATCCGTGATTCATGAACCTGCACTCCAAGGGAAGGTGCCCTTTGGATGATGATTTGTCCGACAACACTTAAGGACTCCATTGGCCGAGAGATGGGAGGTCATTCTCATCACACACTTTTTTGGTGGGGATTATTGCCTAATAATGGGATCTATTATAGATTTAATTCATGTTCATATGTTCGTGAATATATAGTTCATTCCCGAAGAGTGAGGCCACAGGCTACCCCTGGTTTGAGGGATCGTCATAGACATACATGGATTTTATGCTTTGAGGGAAGTCCTGACATAATCCATGAAATAAGGTGCTTCTAATTTTATCATCATATGGGAGGGGGGGGGGCGTAAGGTGACCTGATGTTGGGATCAGACCCGTAATATAGGCTTCCTAATTATCTTCAAGAGAGGAATCAGATAACACATTGTTTAGAAATCTCGGGGCTTACGCATGGAAGCTTCCCATTTGAGGGACATGATTACGTGAACCCTTTTGGAAGGGTGACCCTTTTGAGCTCAGGACATCATGTATGTGTACTACATATCCATGTTTGACCAGAAATTAGATCTCTCATAGTTTAGATGGGTTGGGGTTTATGTATGGAAGCTACCCTTTGGAGGGGAACATGATTGGGTGAACCCTTTTGGAAGGGAACCCCTTTTGATCTCGGGCCTTCAAGAAGGTTTCCTATGTATCTCAGTCTGTCCATGAATCAGAGTTATCATAGTTAAAATGGGTTGGTTTTGTGGAAGTTGTGATCATCCCAATTATCTAATCCATTGTGAGTCATAATTGGTGTGAGAAACAAGAGGATGTGAGATATCCAACCAACCACACAACTCCTCTCCCACTACTAGGAGAGGGTGAGCCTATGGAGGAATATGCCACGACGATGTTGGGAAAGGGTGAAGAGCGATGAACCATTCAACATAGGATGACAATGGTGGTCATGCAGCTCAGCCCTTGGATGATTGCAGACTTAACATTGGGGGAGTTACCTAAAACATGTTCTGGGAATGGGGAGGAATGACGAATTTCATCAAGAGGATAAGAGAACATGATTCCTTTGACTGATCACTATTCTTACTTGAATGGAAGTGAAAGTGATCACCCTTAATCTCTATAATGGGGAGGTTCATGTCAATGTCTCAGGGTTGGACTCTAGGTAACCATGGGAATGTAGACTTACAGACATCCCTAGATTCTGAATAATTGTGGGAGAGAGCCTTCGTGAATCTGCTTACAATGGGTATGTAGACTCAATGGGGTGCACTGATGCATCTGATGATCTGATCATATGGGTCCGATGAATTTAGAGGAGGCTTTAGCTTGATGTCGGGGGGACTAATTCATTGAGTGGTTATAGTGGACTAGAAGGTAATAGAGGGGAGTGATTGGATCTAGAGGGAATAACACATCAAAACACCCCATTCCCCATATTTTTCTCATATATAGGATGGGGGGAGATCCACATACCATAGTGGTATGTGGGTAGAGGGGTCATCCGCGTACCGAAGCGGTATGCAGGCTTGGACATGAATTGTCGCCCACCACAGGGGTACCCTATCATGGATGTGGTCTGTCACACCTATTCAAGGTCCTTCTACATACTAATAAAGTATGTGGCACTGGGTTTAATCCACGTAGCAATATGATATGAAGAAAACCATTTTGAAGGATGGTCTGGGGACCTGTCGTTCATGGGGAGTTCATCCGCGAGGAATATCTGGCTCCTGATTACACCAATTCTGTCCATAGGTTTCCCATTATTATTATTTTCCTTATTTTTATGGTTTTCGGCTAGTTATACTTATGGAAATGGGGTTTGCAATTTAGAATTCTTGGATGATTGGAGACCTAATATGGAATCATCTTTAATTTCTTTCTTCTAACCTCTAGGGTCTCGCCTATTCTTTCTCCTTCTGCCTCTTCCAAATTCTTTCTGTGATCCTTTTATAGACCATTGGTGAAATCATATCTATGGGCATGAATTACCATTTTTGGAAGCCCTTAAAGAAATATCTTGATCTGTGAAAGACTCAGTAATATGGGGTTTGTGGAGGCTATGGTTTGCATGTCATGGTTCACAGAACCCAACCAATATTCTTCGTCTATGAACTACTGAGTTCTTGAGATGGTATACAGATGGCCTTCGCATGCTTCACTCCTCCAATGATGTGGTTCTTGGGCTCCTAGGTTTTCTATACATAACTCTGGATTCCAGCACCTCATGGGTCATTTTGTGTACTAGTGGTTCAGAGTTCATGCAATCTACAAACCATTACCAATGATGGCACACGGGTCACTTAAAAATCATTAAGAAAATAAATTTGTTCATGTTTCATCCAGAGGTTGAAACTCAATTTGTGTCCACTTTGTTTACTAGATTTTGAGAATGATTTATTCCTTATGCAATGTGATTGCGGGAGTATTTTATTCCCATTGTGAATTTTTCAGGACCCTATAACATGCACCCATCTTTTAAAAATCAACTATATTAACTCATCCCAATAAAGGTCATTAGAAAATAAAAAAATTTAAACCAATAGAAACTACATAACACTTTAAAATACTTTTCCAAAATTCCTTTGATCTATCTAGACAAATTTTTTAAACTACTAAAGTCAAAATCAAAACACAACCCGAGGCAAGAAATTATTTTAAAATATAAACATTTAAAACATCCAAATCATGATAAGTATATATAATAATATAAAATATTGTGAATTCATTTAAAATTGAATCATAAAATATTCCTCTATGAAATTTGTTTGAAATAGTAGTTCCATTTTATTACCAAAGTATATATGCACTCATCCCTTGTATAAACCTAAATATTTATTAAAAATTCACTTATTTTTATATACCCATATGTGTTAACATGGTTTTTTTCAGAATAAGATAATTCATGTTGCATAAAAAACAATTTAAGACACCTTAGTGATAAAAGGATCTATGTTTACTTTATAATGGTCTAAAAAAATAAAATACGTATAAAAATAAATTTTCTCCAAAAACGTTGATTTTATGGTTAGGATAATCATGCAAAAAATTTGGAATAATAACAGTAATGATTTGTTTTCCAGATTTAATGGTTTGGGATATCATGTACCAGAAGAGAATCTATTTAACTTTTTATGTTGATTGTAAACATTCACCATTTTAATAAAAAATCAATCATAATAAGTTTATAACAATAAATAGTCCTAAATTGTTTATCTTCCAACTATTGGGAGAATTAAAAGTTAAATTTAAAATATGAAGGGAAAGACTTTACATCCTAAGATGAACACTTACCAAAAGTGATCAAACTATCACCCCAATTATCGAAAACATATTTAGACTATAAAAAAGTTATCCTCTTCAATAATAATTTCCTAAGATTAAAAAAATAAATTTTACAAAAATTTGAGGTACCTTGAGTATGTAATTTCTATTATACTACCAAAGAATTTTAAAAATACATTAATATGAAATATGTTTCATCACTATCCTAACTAACAGCTACACTAAAATGATTTCTTGGTCCTATAGGATAATAATTGTGTGAAACCTATGATTTGGTGACTTCACAAAAATCCACAACAAAATGTATCTTTACATTGATAAAATTAAAGATTCCAAAGTACTCTATAACTATACTCACACTAAAACTCATCATCATCTTTACCTTAAGACTAAATCGAATCCCACATTAACGAAATTAAGTATTCAAAATTAATATTTTGTCATTATCATTAAAACAAGTTATATGGTTGAATATTTTGAAAATATATGATCCCAGTTATGACAAAAAAAATGAAACCATAATATCTTAACTATCTCTTCATAATAAAAAATATAAATAGAGACACATCCCCTCACAATAAATCATAATATTTTTTATTTTTATCAAAAATATATAACTATTATCAAACTCCAAAACTCAATAATAGTTTAAAATCCCCTAACAATGAAATTATTGAATGCCTTCTAAAAAAATACATACTAGTTACCAAAACAATACAAATTTTTAATTTACAAAACAATATTCATGCCAAAAAAATTAAAAATACAATATTTTATAACAAATGAAATAAGAAAACAAATTAAAATCAATATACTCATCAAGATATAGATAAAAAATAAAAACAAAATATTTTAATTGGTTTCAAACTACACCATTTTTTATCCATGTATTCCATGGGATTAATGAAAAAAAATCTTCAAAATTTTACTTTTCAATTCAATATCCCATTCAATTTTAACTAAAAATCAATTATTATCACAAATATAATATGAATAAACCACTATTATAAACCCATATTAACTAGAATCAATCCATTGGATGGGTTTCCCTAAAATCATAAAGTGAGAAATTTCTTATTTTATACTATTCTAAATCAATGTAAAAAATTCTAATATTTGTAAAAAAAATAAAAAAATAAATTCTCCTCTATAAATATTATCCTCAGGATTGTAATTATTTTTAAAATAAACATTTTTTCTATTATTTTAGAAACCAATACTAAATATATTATAAGGAAATTTCTGGTTTTTTCTAAAAATAACCAGACCAGTCTAAAGCATTGAAAATAATTTTTATTTGTTATATTGCATGGTGGTAAGTCAAATTAATGTTTTTTGGATTTATAAATATAATATAAAATTTTAATATAAACATGAGAAACAAAATTATCATTTAATAAAAAAAATTACCATAATAATAAAAAAAATAGAAGACCATGAATGATACCCTTCATTCAAAAACAAAATTATTACCGAAGAATATATTAAAATAAAATTTTATGTAATAATTCAGTGAAATATTTAATCATAAATTTTTTTTTACTCAAATTTAAAACCTAACCAAAAACACTTTTCATGAAACCAACTTCCTATTGAAATCAATTTTGAAATATTTTATATCTAAAGAATAAATTTGAAAAGGCAGAGAATATATTTATAAATTTCCAAAATAAAGCCCCACCAAATTATAAATATTAACTCATAAAGCGAATTGAAAATTTTAAACTAATTATATCATGTCCCAAAAAATATATTTTTATGTATGGTTATATATATGTTCAATAATTTTTATATGATATCAAGGTATAAACTATTAGATAAATTTTTAGTATCAGTCAATGAAACTCAATATAACCATCCAAAAGACACCATGAAATATCAATAATAAATATATTGATATCAAAGTAACTAAATAAAATTTTCCATCACAAAAATCTATAATCAATTTAAATATTTGGAAATAAATTTTCATAAAGATTGCCTGTACAAAATATCTTCTAAAAATTGAAAATCATAACACTAATCAATATCCCAAGAAAAATAACATTAAAATAACATTAAAATAAAATATTGCAAGATTTATTTTACATAATTTCCAAATTTATTTATCATAAATACATCAATGAACTAAAAAAATTCAAACAAATGTATTGAATCTCTACCATAAGGCTTCTTAATGGATCATACTTTTAAAAATTTAAGATTAATATATTTATCCTCCCCAATGTAAATGTTTCAAGAATAAATATAATTATTTTGAAATCATTAAAAATGAAATCATAACAATATGTAAATATACCTGACACCATAAACCTTACTTAATTTTTATATTAAAAAAAATAAAATATAAATAATATTTATAAATTATATGATTAATGTTGGATAGTAAATAAAAATTGAATGATTCCATAAATAATTTTATTAATATTATTTCTCTAAAAACATCACATTTATAATAACCATGTTATAAGTGAAAATGTTTAATAAATGGGATATAAATTTTAATTAGTGAAAGAAACATTATAAGTATGGTGTAAAGTTTTAGAATATATTGGATGTATCACGAGTATGAATTCATTGAATATATATTAAAAATAAAAAGGTTACTTTTAGAAAAGTAATATGGTTGTTAAAAAATTATTAGAACACCTATGAATGTATTCTAATAATGAAAAACCATTTTATTGAATATTTATTTAGAAATTTCATTTATCATATTTAAAATACTATCTTATTAAAATAGATAAAAAAAATTTAATCCACACGTATGAAATTGTTAATGTTGAAATTTAGGTAATTTTTGGAGATAGATAAATTTTAGTATAATATTATAATATAGTATATGAATACAATGAATCATATAATTGGATTATGATTTAAAATTTTTTAATTAATTTAATACCATTTTTTGAATTATATATGTATTATTTAATAAATAATGTATTTTTAAATATTTTACTCACCATACCAACCATTATATGAATTTTAAAAGTATAAATCATAACTCATTCTATAAAAACAATTTTTTTTTCAATATTTTGTAAATTTTACTCAAATGATGACATAGAGTTTTATAGGGTTTTAAAATTAATAATTTTTTCCTCAAATATAATTGTTTATACTTAAAACATATGGTTGGGATGAAATTTGTAATTTTTTAACAAGAATCTTTTGTTAGCAAAATTATGAACTCCAAAATAATTATTTAATTTTCAAATATCATTAAAATTACACCCATCCACCCAATTTTCATAACTCAATAACCTATTATCAAGGTTCTACTCTCATAATCTCCTTTAACTCTCTCTTCAAGTGGTTTTAATGGTTTCCAAGGTGTTTTTTTTTAAATTTATAAGGAAGCACCAAGTTAAGTAAAAGTTTTTTTCTTCTCTTCCACTCTTTGTATATTTCCTATAACATAATTTTGAGTAATACTTTACATATTCACATTCTAATCATCTATATTATTGTTTAAATTTTATTATTTTATAATTTAGTTATTATATATATTCTTTACCTACCAGTTTTCCACATATTAAGAAACTATTATTTGTTATATTCATCATATTTTATTATGAAGGGAAGATAATGTGTATGTATGAAAATTTATTCTCAGTTAAGTGGGGGCTCACTCGACCTATATGGACATCCAAAGATACATCACATCTACTGCGCACTCTCCAATATGGCCTTTTTTGTAGTAACTTCTTCATGTTATTCTTTTAAGGTGATACTTTCAATTGGTATATTGATAGACCATTAATATGACCCTTTTGATACAAGATTTATTCATATATCATTATTGTTAGACCCTAAAAATTAAATATCTTAAACATCATTCATTTATAGTATTGTTTCTATTTAAATGGTGATTTATCCATCAAATAAAATTTCTTAACTTAATTTAATCACTCTAAAATTATCATTCAAGCATAATAATTGCTTTTCTATCGATACGGTTCCTTAAGATTTCCATAGCATCATTTATACCTTCTTCCATTCCTAGAGTTTAATTTTACCAATAACCATTTACTGTGAATGTCATATAATATATTATTTGATTAATTTTTATTATCCTAAAGAGTCATATCAATCTATAAAATAAAGACAACTATAAACATGGCCCTCTATTCCTTTATTTTACATGTCAAGTCCTTATAAGATTAATCATTAATTATAAATATATGTATTGATATATTGTTCTAAATTGATCATTATGATATATTTTTCATAAACATTTTTATCATACGATGCAATTTTGGGGAAAATATTATGGTTCTTTGG
This sequence comes from Viscum album, assembly GCA_963277665.1. Taxonomy (NCBI): domain Eukaryota; kingdom Viridiplantae; phylum Streptophyta; class Magnoliopsida; order Santalales; family Viscaceae; genus Viscum; species Viscum album. The sequence continues at coordinate 838,560,073 of OY728126.1, read as the reverse complement.
GACATAAAATTATATTTCCCCTTAATGCACTGGTATGTATAATGAGACAATTATGATAAGGTAATGGTATCACCTTTAGACTTTATGTATGTAATATATCCTATTAAGGATACTAATCTTTTCATAATTTAAAACCTCAAATGTATCTTTTTTAAATGTAATTATCATCCTTTGGAAATAGATGTTGAGGAAAAGGTGTAAAATAGTCAGTATTTGAGAGGGTTTTTTAAATACACTAGGAACTAAATTACAATAATTTAAGATTCATAGTAAACCAAATTATATTTCAAAAAAACTTCTTGAATGAAAACGTTATCAAATTTCACAGGTAAGATATATAAATAATTTATATTATATTTTATCTGAGCTATATTGATTTATTGTTAGCTAATAAACATGATAAAAAATGGTTGATAATTGAAGAAACAAAAATAATGTTACAGATTTTGATGAATTTAGGGATTTCATAAATAAGAAACCAAATATACTAGAGTTGGTTTTGAGAAATTCATCATCACATAATTGAAATTATCTCAAGTTATGATAAATAAAATTTCAAATAGGGATCATAAAATTAAAATTAATCAATGATGAATAACCCCTACTCATTTTGTGATTTTGTAGACTCTATATTTCAATGGGTCCATATTTTAATTGGTAGTGGAACAATGGACTATGTTTATGGAAAACCCATCCATGGAACAAGGGATCTCAAAAATTAAAAATCTATAATAGAAATGTTTCACATAAAAAGAGATATTGAGTAATATAAATTAGTAATTTTAAATACTAATATTGATTAAGATGTTCAATAAATGGGTTTGAATACAATCGGTCAGGATAATATTTTTCGAGAAGTAGCTATTTTAGAATAATGAGTATAATTGGAAAGAAACATTCATAGTTTACATTTGAAATAAAATGATATAGCATTTGAGTATGAATATAAATTAAAAAAAATATGAAGCCAAAAAAATAAACTTTAAGGAAACCTATAGGCTAAGAATAATATACTATTTTATGGGTTAAGGGAAATTCTATAAATGGATATGGTTTTCTAAAACATTTATATAAATGAGGACAACAAAATATATATTATCGATTTAGAGAAATAGTTTTATAAATTATTTATTAGAAAAATAAAAAGAAGTGGAGGATATAGATCCAAGTGGAATGCTATGTCATAAAAGGGATTAAAGGGAGTGTATAAATTAAAATATATACAAATTATTGATCGAAACACCTTGAGACTTTTCTAACGGTCATGTGTGTAGGTTTCATGTATGAATAACATGAAATACAAGAACATGAGTGAAATAAACAGATATATGGAACCCCAATTAAATTCTTTTACTATATAAATATAGGTCATTATTCAAATAAATGTACCAAACAAAGCATTTATAATTTCAATCAAACCCCACAAACACTAATGTGTTGGGGTTAAGAATTGTTACATTCCCCTATAATATATTATTTATACTAAAATAAGGAAATATTCATAGTTATTTAATATATTTATTTCATAATATGATATTTATTATTGGATATTAGTTAATTTCATTCATTTATATCCTGAAAATTCACAGTTCACATGAATTTTAGAAATTAGTTGTTGGAGGTTGACTTTAAAAAAAAATAATGAATAGTACATTAACATTCATTAAGATATTTAACTCATTCCCAATCACTATTTTATAAAATTATTAACTAAAAATTTATTTTTTCTTCCCATAATGAAATTTCTTGTATTTTATGAATGAATTGGATCTCACCTTATTCGTTAAATTTTAATTAGCATGATAATGTGGTTAAATTTTACCTCATTAATCAATATAGATTCTTATATAAATGAAAACATAATTATGTGATTCCACCATTGAAATATTATTGTCATATGGAATTATTCTTATTATAGGTAGGGTATTGAATCATTACTAAAATGGTTCAACTAAATAATGTAATAATGATGGTGGAAATGTGTAGCAGTAGGAACCTAACAAGTGTCTTGGAAAGGGCCAAGGTTCCAATAACCGTTGGTTACATCCCCAAGACACTAATGGATAAAAATAAATTAAAAGGACATACCAAGACAAAAGGATACAATTTTACCTTTTTAAATAATTAAACCTATCAATATTAAATACAAACAACCAAACTAACTACATAATGCATGGGTAAAAACCATACAACACAAATGAAATATTAAATGGATAAAAAAAATACAAGTAATGGAAAAGAAAGTATAAGAAGGTTTTAAAAGAAAACCATAGGATTTCCTGATGAAGAAACATCTTTTTTTTAATTAATCCAACCACACTATGATAGAGACACCGAACTCTAAACATAATCACAAGGAAGTAGAATCATAATGCTCCACTAGGGAAATAAGATTCCTTTCCTTTACATGTATCATGAAGGAAAACCTATTCATATTAACTAAAGTACATATATAGGGGGTAAGTAATCTTACCCAGTAGTATTTACCTAAGATACTTTATTGATCATTACACTGGGATAATAAAAAATTAACTTATAGTTAAAAATATATTCTTCAAACAGAAGAGAGGAAATTTTAACCAGACTCTCAAATTAGAATAATTAAAATGAAAATAAGAATAATTTATCCATTAATAATAGTTTGAGTATCCAAAATAAATATATCCACTCACACACACATAAAATTCATATAAACGTTCCATACTCATGACCTGTTACTCATCAATCCACTATGTTTTCACTAGGTGACCATTCTCTAGGATCCTCCATTCTAGAACTATTGCCTTGATGGGTCGCATCTAACGTAAAGATGAATAGATATATCCCATTTATAATATGTTCTCATACTAATTAATTCCATATAAATAAATCATTCCTTTGAAATGATTTCAAAAAACATATTACATTTCTTAAAACAAAACCAGAATTTAAAACCACAGATCATTAAGGTTTTTCAAGATCCACTCAAACACCCATATTCCTATATCAAAACCCAAATTGTTTCATTAAAAAAATCATCTATTGCTTCCACATTAAACCCAAGAAAAACAAATAATAAAATGAAGTCTTCAAGTAAAATAATAAGTGATCATGATAGAGAATACAACTACTACTCAATGAGAGATGAAAATAATGATCGCTATAATGACGCCTCTAGATCCAGGCTCAAAAACTACATTCAATCAACAGATACAATTAGAATATCATAAAAGAACATCATAGATCATAGATATACCAATAATTAAATAGATATAACAATATGTGTGATACTATATATGTATACATAAAGATAAAGAGAGATAATGGAAACATTCCACTGTTTTTTGGAGACACAACAGATACAGATCTATAAAAAATGGAGCATGATTCAATGGGATTCCCCAAGAATTATTATGAGTGTAGTGAAGTTTGAAATCCAATGAGTAGATGTTAAAAGTGATTTTTTCAATGGTTAAAACTTTGTTAATCTCTATTTTTATGGAATTAAATGCATGAGACAATATTAGTCTACACTATTTAGGAAACCATTTTCTAAATATGTTCTCTTTACTACATCCAAACCACCCCTCACATAGTTGGTTCAAAAGATTTAATAAAACCTTACTAAAACCATGAATTAAACTCTATATAAATTTTCAAGGTTACTTCTAGGCACCTTTTTGGTTTAGAAAAACCATACACTATTAGTGTGCACCATTCTTCCCTTCAAAGCCTCCCACATGGTTTCTTGGAGAAAATCGCATTGTTTTATCTTTCCATGCTCAAATAATGAACACTTAGACAAAAATAAAAAAACACAAAAACCATGAAAAAACACCTAAAACCCCAAGTGTTATATAACATAAAAATATATAATAAAAGTGTAATTTACCAAATCATGGGGGTTTTACATATTCACCAACATTTGGATTTTTGTCCCTAGAAAGATGAATGTTTTTTGTTTTTGGAAAAGTTCAGGATATTTTTTCATCATATATTTCTCTCATTATTAAGTATCATATTGAATTTCACCATGTTTATGTTAGACTCAATAAAATAAAATACATTTTCAGGAAACATTTTTAAATGTTTATGAAATATAATAATTTGGGTAGGAAAAAACATAGAATATAGTTCAAGATAAACATTATACCCCAGAATCACATGTCCAAAACATGGATAATACTTCCTTTGTTGAGATACATAGAAAAAAATATAGTTTTTAATAAACTATGTTTGAAAATAAAAACTATAACAAATATCAAAAATTATTTCAGTTATCTAAAAAGTTCCAATATACTAGGGTGAAAAATCTCTTTTCTTACCTACTTGAAAGTGTAGAATCTATAAAGAGACTTTTTGGGTCACATGATCTACCACAAAAAAGGATAATGGTTGACGATCATTATTGAAAAATGGTTTTTGAGGGATTTGGGTAGAATACATACATTTCCAGATCATTTAAATATTCTCATTTTTCTCATGATCAATAATAGGTCCCAATAGTGATGTTTCTTCAATATCTATTCAAAATAGTGGACAATGGAAATGATGAATTTACAATGCCTAAAAGAAAACCATAAATTCTAGACAATTAATATTATAAAAACACTCCACTAAAGAAAAATCTTCCTCCCATGACCCACCAAAATCCATAACACAAGTATAGATCACATCTTCAGGTGTCTGAATAATTAATTCAAACTAACCATAAATTTTAGGATAATAAAACCTACTCATGGTCAATTATGTACCCAAATATTCATAACATTATAGGAAAATCTAAGAGGTGAAATGAGGATCCTGTTCATTTATTAAAACTAGTATTCTATGATATCTTACAACATCCCAAAATTTTAACTTTTCAATTTTTTTTGTATTGAATTAACATATTGGGTGATGTGGTATGACTTTTTCAGTTAGTCACAAATCTCCCTAAAAATGATTAATACAAAAAAAAAATTAAACCTATGTAAAAGAACATTTAAGTCTAATTTCATTACAAGATAATGATATATAATGATTTTATCATTCTATTATTGATTATTTTCGTTGAAATGTTAACAAGTTAGGCATCCAAGGATAAAATAAATAATTTTCCAGTATATTCCATACCTTAAGAAAATTTTCTATGGGAACTGTAAATATTTTGGATACCCGGGAGGACCTCTATTTTAGAATGGCGAAAAATACAAATAATTTATTCTTTAAAATCCTACGTGATGAAAATTTGATTTTGGAAAAGATAAATAGAGTTTATATCTAATTTTTATCCATAATTGGTCTCATGGCCAATATGTTTTGATATAATGATAATGAAAATAGGATATCACCCTTGAGAATCCATGAATTATTCCAAAAATTTAGGAAAAAGATTCATTGGAAAAAAACTCTTGACATTATTCTGATCAGTGTAATCCAACTACATATATGCAGCCATACTCCTAAATTTCCATTGATCAAAAGATTATTTTATTATTCTGTTATATAAATTATGTCTTAAAGGATGTACCATGAATTTCCATTTTCCAGGTCTAAAATCCAATATTAATTCAAACATTTAAAGATATTTTATCCATCATAATTGTCTCAGGATAAAATATCTTTGTGAAATCATTTATTTAATTATGTAATTTCCTTTGAAAATAGTTAATTTCTCAACAAAGATATGTTTAATCAATGTTTTAAAATTATATACTACCACCGTCAGTTCTAAATCAGGGGTTGGAAAATTATTTTTATGAATTTGAAACTTTTATGATCCATAATATACCGCATGATCTCCCTACATATGAAAATATTTGGCTCCAGATCAGATGCGTGATAATAAAGAACATAATATTTCTCATGTTCGTGAATGATAATAATTTGGGTGGAAGTGAAACTTGATTTAAGCTCCCAAAAGAATTTTTTAAAATCTTTACATTAATGGAATGGATATCCCTTTGTCATGTGTTCTTTTCTAGAATATGTGATTCCTGCTAAGTTTTGAACAAAGTAACTATAGTACCCCACTAAGCCTAAAAAGTATCATATCATAACAGTTATGTTCATAGAGGTCCAAGAGACAACAAATTTTATCATTGTTAGTTCCACATATACACCTTTCTAAAAACATTCATGTAAAAGTAAGTGAATTAATATATCAATAAATCATATTTTGAGAATTATTAATATAAATGTTTCTCTTAAAAATGTTTATCATAGTATCTATATGTTATTAATTTTATTTTTGGATTCATAATACACTATAATTTCATCCATAAATAAAAAATGAAGGATTCTTTGTACCACCAAAATGTAGGATTCATCAATTCAATGATAAATACAAGTGAATTTGTGGAACCAAATAGGATGAAAACATATTTATAATGATCATAGTGGCTTCTAAAATATATTTTTAGAATATCCTATTTTAAAAACTAGAGTAGGTGATACCTTGAGCATAGATTAATTTTATAGAACCATTAGTCTCCCTTAAATTCATCAAAAATTTAATAAATCTAAGATAATAGATATTAATTGTTTATCCTAACTTGATTTAGATTATGATACTCAACATAGATTCATAATAAACCATATTCATTGTGGAAAAAAAATAAATAGTATAACCCAAGGTGATGTACTCAGCCTTATGTACCCTTTACAATCTAATTCCTCTAATTAAATTTTCATCTCAATTAATTCCATTTGTTCCAATTTATATAATGGAATTGGAATATACTTTATCCTCATAAAGAGATCAATAAAAAATGAAACATACATTTCATGTAAAAATGGTGAAATTATTTGGAAACACATTGGGATATCGATCCACTATAGTTGGAAAATTTCCAGTATCAATTATTCAATTTTTTCAAAAAGATATTTTTTAAAATTAATATGAAAAATTTACCTAGAATTGGTGTTCAATGTAATAATTTCTCATCATTACTATCCCCACATCATATGAATATATTTATCATCCCGTAATAATTTTGAAATATTCCTTTTTATACATAACAATAGATACAAGCATTGAAAGAAACTAACTAATAGATTCCAATGATCAAATAAAATACATTCATTTACAAAACATAAAAGTGTCAATTAATATGAACTATATGTTATTTTTTAGAGAATAATACACATTTAAATACCATAAACTCTCACATTATGATATTTGTTTGGATACTTATCACATGTGGCATCATTTTGATATGAAACCGTATTTTATTAGTGACACAAAAAGAAATAAAATAGTGGGTTTCACCAGTATCAAAGAGAAATTACATAAGGGATTTGATAAGTATAATGGTGCCTCATACATATGAATGTCCTGATTTTTATTCTTTGATCACAGACTCAACACCATTCAACTAATTACTCTCTCCTATTTATTCTTGGAATACATATTGTGGTTTTATTGTCTGAGGGGTCAGTGTATTCCTAGAATCCCCATAGTTCAAGTGGTTCTGAGGAAGTTAACTATTCTAATGCGATGGATTAGAAGAAGCATAATGTTACCAAGATATAATATATTTATTTCTTGTAACTAACATGTTATAAGTACAGAAATGAAATTCAAAATTTCAAATCTGATTAAATTTATCTCAAACATTTGGTTGTTCGATAACATATCACATCATATGCTTAAATAAAAAATATTATAAACATCTATGATCAATTTTGAGATGTGGAGTAAAGTTAAATGGTCTATTAGTTTGATTCTATGATGTTATACCACCATGAAAATAATTTTCCCTCCTATGTTTTTTCCATGATTTAGAGTTCCCACTTTTTCCCATGTATAAAAACATACATCCACTAGTATAATTATTAGTAATTCCCTATTCCACCACATTAACTTTATTAGACATCTCTGTATAATCTGCAATATAGAGCACAGATATCTTTGAAAACATTTATATTCATGGTATCAAAATAAGATTGTTTCCTTCAAGTATGTACGAGAATATAATTCTCTATAAAAATGTACTAATTTTCATAAACATAGACACATATTATTTCACTGATAGATTTTTAATATTTAGGGGGGAAAACCCACTTTTTTGGTTATCTTCAAGGTGTGCAGGGGGTTTTTTTATTGAACTATTCTTTAAATCCCTTTCATGGAATGCATTGGTCGACAATATCATGAGAAATTAGATCCCTCTATTGGTTCAAAATATCTTCCTCAATGTATATTGTTAACATGCCCTTTATATCATACGATGTTAGGTGGAAATAAAACATCTAATTCATTATGTTAATATCCACTACTTTTTTTTAGGTACCGAATCCCCCCCAAATGATTGGGAGATTATATTTTAGAAACTATACAAAATGATCCATATATTGTCGTTCATAATTTAAATTTACTTTATCAACCACATAAAAATATTGAAAAATGATTTTAATAAGTTGTTGTTTCACTTTTGATTAAAGAGAATACAAATTTTCTTATGCCTCATAATGAATGTTTTTATGTCATATAACTGGCTCCATATCTCTTGTGGTTCACTTTTTGTATTGTATAATATGACTATATCATATACTAATCATGGAAAATTCATTCAATATGATATACTTATATTATATTCCATGAATATTATAACCTATGGTATGTATAGTTAGGAGTTCCAAATGAATGATTTAAAGTGTTAAATGATTCGAAATAAACTGGTTATAAAGTACAAATAATGTTTATAAAATTAAACATTATTTTATAATTAAAATGAAAATTATTATAATAATTATAAAGGCTTTGGGAGTTCCCTTGCTTTTTATTAAATGATTCCAATTAAATTTTGAAAGATTCAAAAAAAATATTTTTTATATATTTGGAATAAACTCTAAGGCATTCAAATTTTCCTTTAATAAAAGGATCTAGTAGACCATTTATTGATGTATATCCTTACAAAAAATTTGGATGTACCATAGAAACATAAGGATCATGTGTGAAGGATGGAAACTTTTTTTAGTTATATATCTTCATTAATAACAAGTACCAACCTAGGTCACTCCTCTATCGGACACCCATGTCAGCCTATGGATAGTACTGAAGTGAATTCTCAATCCCTATGAGTAAGAAACTAGTTGTAGTGCATTATGAATGTTCTCATGGAATTATTTAACAAAAATAACCCAAAATAATATATAAATGACATCAAAAATGAAATCATGACAATACTTAAACTAAATGAACAACCAAAACTCCAAAAAGGGGAGTCAATATTACATATTAGGAATTTGGAATAAGAAGCCAAAAGGCCATACAAAAGAGGGTAATAAGATACTAAAATTTAGACACAAAATGAAAAAAAATATATATAAAGAAACCCATATTTATATGAAATAAGGTTCAACATTTAAATATGTAAACACTATAACCAATCAAAGATTCACTAGTAAGAGTAATCGATACCTACAAGGGGTTCCTTTCTTTTACTCGTATTTCTGACAACAAATTCTACAAATGCCCGTTGGGCATATGTAGGTAGTAATGAAAAAAATCCAAGAATGGTCTCATCAATAATTCCATGAATGACAACAGTTAAACCAATAATAAACATTATAGTTTGAAAATAATTTAAACTGAAATATGGTTTTGAAATTTAATATAAATAGGCGATGGGTAATAATAATAAAACAGAAAAAATAATCATCGGAAAACAATACGGTATCCGTAGTTGGTCCTCATACTTATATTATAATACTCTCGTTGATTGAAATATTAACAATTTTTCATGTGCATGATCCTCCAAGGAAGAAGGAGCCAAATTACTAGTGGTAACCACATCTTTATAAGCGTTTGTTAATATGCATTATGTCACTATTTCTAGGATTGGGATGGTGAAACGTCTCCGAGAATTACTTTTCCATGTTATCCCACCTACGTAACATGGGTTCCCATGATATATTCCTTTCACAATAAACTAACTTCCCACACCCAGTCCACTTTATGAAAAAGAATATTTATTAATCCATATCCATTTCAATATAAAATGGAGAAAATTGAAATCAACCAAATAAATCCATATAGTTATCAAACTAACCATTTTCATCATAATAATTAAAACACACATTTTGAATTTTGGAGAAATAATTTTCTTTTTTAAACAATGAAACATCACAAAACCACATACCATTAACTAACACAACTATTAAAACCAGATATAATCTACAAGACGGAGTGAGTAAGGTCCCATGGAAGCAAGAGGGGACTATAAAAATCAATTCCCAGAGTAATTAATTTTTATTAAAAAATCCATAGGAAAACATGGCCATGATAAAAAGATAAAACTAATTATAAGTGACGAAGGAAGTTTAAAAAGATGATTGTAAAACCGTACCCAAGGAAGCAATGAAGAAACTTGGTGAAATATACCCAAAATCACCATCAAGGAGGAAAGGATGATGGATTTTGGTAATAGATGGAGGAACCAAGATAATTTGAGATGGAAAACATAGGATAGGGTGTTATATATCAATTAAAAATTAAAAAATTTATACATTTTTTTTCTAAGAATACTGCATGGTTTGGCCACATGGTTTTCCAAATCATTTACCCGTAGTGCAGACACCACAATTTCACCTAGAAACCTGCCAAACCTGCTCGTCGTGAAGATCACCCCACAATTTTCCAAATCATTGTAAGTCCAAATGGATTGGTAAACCATGATCCAATCCCAAAAAAAAACTGATATTTAAAATTACAATTATGTTCCATAGTTTCCTCATGGTTACTCCCAACATGAAAAAACTATGCGGTGACAAATGTTTTCAATAAATTTTCAAAAATTAAATAAAAACACCTGGAAATGATAAAAAAAATAGAATAAAAAACAATGGATAATGTAATATTAATGTGAAATTTTGGGTGTTCTAATTCTCTCCTAAATATAACTTTCTTCTCCCATAAATTCAACACAAATCACGATCAAGGAATATATGGGGCCACTACCCCTTCATAAATGATTCATTCTCCAAAATGTCTATAGAATTATTCCCATGTTTCCATAACCCCTGATGCAATGGAATTTTTCTCCTATAAAACAATTTCCTTTGGGAGTTAACAAATTAAAATAATTTTTTCAATCATTGAGGTATTAGGTTCATATTCATGTTATTCCAAATTCATTACCTAAGAGGGGTGTACATTATATTTTTTTAGTCAAGAAATACAGATGTCATTTTGAATTTATTTTTTTTAAGGATAAACCACCAATTGATATGAATATTTTTAAATTATTGAAATAATCATGATGGTATTGACATAACTAGTGGAAAGGTTCCATTTATTATAGATTTTCCAGTGACCTAATCAAGGATAAACCATTAAAAACAATTGGTTTCCAAATTAGAATTTTAAGGGAAGGAATTGATGATAAAAATTAGTATGGCAAAAAATATGAGATGTTATCAATCATTTTTTTATATTCTTAATCAATTAGGAAATATTGAGTATGACACATGGCCCTACCAGATTGGTCACACCAACCTCGGTCTAGCAGAGAGGGGAATAACATGGTCAACCATACAGAGACTCAAATAAATCTATCTTAAACAAATACTGGAAGGTATCATTATAGATAAATTCAACTAGAGAAATATGGGTGTCCCATTATCCTCCCATTTTTAATATGAATTCTCAAAGAATATATTCCAAGATCTGGATTTCTTGTTCACTATGGCCATCAGTCTTTGGATGATAGGTTGTACAAAAACATTCCTACGAACCCATCACCTCATAGAGGAACTTTTATAACTGGGATATAAACCATGGATATCGATCAAAATAAATATGATATGGTACCTAATGTAACCCTATACATTTCAACATATACAACTTATTAATATATTCCAACATAGGAGTGTTAAATATAAGAATGAAATGAATATACTATGTTTCCAGATTAGTAATAGACCATGTTGCATTGTCACCCTAATTTTTATGAGGTATCCTGATGATGAAGTTAATATAAAACACATCCTACTTATAGGTAGTTATTTGAAGATTTTTATGTTTCCCAAAGGCTTTTAAAATTTATTCTTCATATATAGATAATTTTAACAATTTGATACAGAATATAGTGGGTCACATTACATACATGGATTCAAAAATTTATTCTTTATAGAATGATACAATTTAGTCTATCCAGGGTGAAGTTCCCACTAATAATGGTTCCAAACCATTATCACCACCTTTCTCATTGTCATTGGAACCACATAAGATCATCTAAAAAAACAAACATTTGGGAGATCGTGAACACTAATATGTGGTTTCTCCATGATTTAAAATTTTCTAGATTTATTGACATTCCTAATCACCTTCCTTCTATAATAAAATATGATTGGGAAGACAAGAGTTCAATTGGATACTAGTAAATAAAATTCTCTCTTTTCCATCCATTACTTATAGATAGATCTATGAAAGGAGACCCATTAGAATCCATCTATAGTTGGGCTCTTTGAGGTCTTAATAGTAAAACATCCAATATAGGTAATCAGAAACCACATTTTCCATATTTAGTATATATTCCATTTAAAAATAATATCTATAAAGATATTATACCCATCACCCATATAGAATATTCATTTCCCTGTAGGATAAGATACAAATGAAGATATTATGATATGAAAAAACAAAAAAACATCCCCCAAAATATAAATAGTATAGTATATAGGATCATGCATCATAGCTGCGAGCTCAAGTTAATGGGTTGGATAGTTATTTTAATGTTGTTGGAGTATGAGAGATTTATAGGCCACCATATGGTATCATTTTATAATAATTCTCTCAAGAACTATACCTAATTAATTATAATGAACCATATAAACAATACCCACCTTTGATAGAATTAAAATTAGGTCTAAAGTAAACCATTACATTAAATCAGGAAAAGACATCTTGCACTCCCAAATACACATAAACATCTCCACTTTCCATGAAAGAGTTTTTAGGGGTAATTAAAGATGATATTAGTCTCTCACAACCCATATATATTAATGCATAAACCCTAAAAATATTCTAATATAGAAAAAACATTTGAGCTCCTTCCAAGACATCATGACACTGACCTTCTCAGGATCGATCGATATACGATGCTACGAAACCACATATCATAGTAATATGATCTCTTGGAACCATAAACATCACTATTAGAATTTAGATAATATTTTATGATCATTAAAGGTTTCCAAATCATTTCTCAAATAAACTAGATGGTCTTCCTTCATTTTAAATTAAACCAAAATTATATCCATTAATACCATGATGAAGTCATAAGGTAACTAATTGAATATATTTTTCATGTGTTATATTAAAATAATTGAATCACTATTTAATATGAATTGAATTATTATATTCTTGAAATTTTCATACCTTCTTCAAAATGTAGTTATATGAACATTTTCCACTCCCCCCATGGGTTTCTGATATCCTGAATGAATGTCAATCTTATGAAATAACTGAGTTGATGAAATATGTCATAAATAACAGGTAATGTGTTTTTCTTCTTGCATGTGGCATGGATAAAATTTTGGTAGTCGATGTCTGATCAAAGTGACATGCCCTTATTTTTATCAAAACTCACAAGGGTATCCAATAAAAAAACTCAATGGTGAATGAATCCCTCAAAGTACAAAATTTTCGACTAAACCCTTATTTTTACTCTATTAGGGCCATAAAATTCAGAGGGAGAGATATTTTTATTGTCTCATGCACTATTTCAATAAAAAATCCATTTTCCTCAGTGATGAATATCATTAAAATCATCTCATTACACCTTTGACAATTTTCCAACCATGGGAGGTGAATCTCCCCAGAACCACCATCATCAGACTCCTATAAAATATCAGACATATGATTGATAAATTTTCCTATGTTTAATAGTGTAGGGCCCATTATCCTAGGAATACATGAGTTCTACCATTGGGTATGGTGAAACGAACTCCCTTATTATTACAATCAGTATGATCATTATATAATTTTAGATAGTCTATCTATAGTATTACATCAAAATAGTTTATTTTAAGATTGAGAAAATCCCACAACATCTTGAATTCTAAAATAGATATGACAGACAAAATGAAAGGGAACCCTTGGTCTCTCTTTCTTCCAAAAGGTATTAATATATTAATAATAAAGGGCATGATATCAGAAGAAATTTCTGGACCATCTATAGTATGGGAAGATAAAAAATTATTAGAAAATAATATTTCAAATAAAATAGCTTTGATAGAAGAATCAATAAGAATGGTACCTCTCACTATAGTTATACCTACCTCATACTCCACTAGTACCTAATCCATTCCATGAAATTTTTTTACCTACAATTTTTACATAGGTATGTCAATGTCCTAAGGATTTTTACTAAGCTAACTCTATCCATAAGGATCCAATCTTACCACCACACCCATGAGGATAGGGTATTATTTCATGGGAGGAATCAGAGTGCACCGTATATCCCCTGGGGTCTTAAGATCTTTCACTACTCAGGGAAAGAATAACCACTATATATAATCTCAGGAGATTGACCATGCATCCACGTTAATGGTAATCTTTGGGTACCATTGGGAAAGAAGGCCACATATTCCAACCCTTACCACATTAGTGGCAGAAAACAATCCCACCACCCATAGTTTCTAATGATGAGGGTTGAGTTGAACACATATAACTTCAACCATAAACCTTACCCTACTCTTTATGTATGGTTTTATTCTCTAATAAATACATCATACCTTCACTAAGAACTAAAGGAACATCAATAATCATATACACCCTCTTGATCAATCTAAACCATTATGTGACATTCAAAATCCTCCACATAGGACTTGAGTTTTTTCTAGACGACCTAGGACTAAATGTCTAGTCACCTGCCTATTTCAATATAAAATTCTTCCATATATTCATTACAAATAGCCTGAGGAAAAAATAAAAAATTTATTAAAATGTTTCACATATTCCATAACCGAACAAGTTCCTTGTGGGAGGTATACAAATTACTGATATTTTTAAAATTACATGTTGTTATGATAGAGATACCTGGTGAATATTATTTTGAAATCCTCCCACTATAAATAATCATAAATATATCCCTAAATAATATACTCCAACCATTTTTGACAAGAGACAAAACTCATAATGGTGTAACACTTCACCTTAATGAAGCCTATTGTTCCATGAAATTCATTAATCATCTCATAATTTTTTAAGAAATCATCCTCCTCCTATGGATCATTATATACTCAAAAAGGGGGAGTATTTTTCAAGATAAATTTTTAATCACCCATGTTTTTAACACTAGAAGAAAATCCAATGGAATATGAACTTTTTCATTTATTGTAATGGTTATTCTTTGAACTAAGATTTATAAAATGGTTGAGAGAGTTGGAACACCTAAATGTGTTATATTTATACTTGGGTAAAGGCCTGAGATGTTTTGTGGGTGTCTCGTTGTGTTTCATGAGAACCATGCCCCGAAAAACAGAGGCTTGGGTCGTTTGACAGAGGTGCATAGTGTGTCTGAAACCATGGGGCCCTCAGTAGCAAACTATGAGGCCTGTTTTAGAGGAGAAAAAGTGTCATGCATAGGCTATGGATAGTTTACCAAGTTCACCTATCCCATAAGGTTATTAACAATTAGGTAGTACCTAATTAGTATTAATTTCATGGTTAGCACACAGTTAGTGTAACAGTGCGGGACAACCAATCAAGGTGGGTTTCTCAGGTTGTGGGTGTTGTATGGTCAGAGAAAAATTAGACCAAACCATGATTCCAAACCTTGTGACACATTTTTGGGGGTGAAATTAAAAGTTTTATTTTAATGAAACCTTAAGTTTCCTTTTCTATTTTCTTCCTCTGCCCCCATCGTGCACAATCCTCTTTACTTCTTTTGTGGGTTCCTACAATACCTAAGCTAGGATTCATGATTTCTTCTCTATCCATTATCTGGATAGATTAATATTAGAATCTATGAATCTACAACGGTAATATATAGATTCATTTTTAATATTCCTTTGATTAATATCCTCTCATCTGATTTATTGACGTCCAAGCTCATTTTAAATATATTTAGGGGAAATATATTTTTCCCCAATTTATTCCAAAACAGACAAAATAAAACAATGATTTTGGATGAGTGGAACATCCTAATCTCAAGCTAGGTAGTCTATGTCTTTTTCCTAAATATTCCATTATTTTATAAATAGATCTGTTGCACTGCACTCCATACATTTTCTTGTGTTTCCCAAAAAATGATTTCATCAATCTATATTTGTTTACACACCTTAATATACATCCTTGGATTATTTTTTAGTGTTTTGGGGATGTTAACCTTGAGCATGGACACCCCATGGGTGATCATGTTTATATTTTCCTAATAATAAAATTGTTTAAATGAATTGACTTCCTTCTAAGAATTCATCTTTGAATATAAAATGAGATTTACCATAAAGGTTTGCCTAAATTTTTAATATAACCTACTGGGTTTCATGACAAACTTTGTTTAATTGAATTCACTTGTTGGATGTTTTTATTAAGTGATTCGTTACTGTGAATTGGGTTATAGAATTAGTATTAAATGATTGTTTATGCTCAAATAAACTTTTTAAGAAACAATGACATATTTTTATAATAAAACCCCCAATATGAGGTATACTATCTTATAAACAAAAAAGTAGTGAATAACTATTTCCAATTGTGCATGGCCCAATGGAATGGGTTTATCTCTATGCTAGAACGATAATTCTTGACCTATATCACTCTATTACATGGCCTCATTTATATTTTTAAATGGATTATCCCTTCTTTTTATAAACTTCAAATAAACCAATTCATCATCTAAGTGATTGTACTATTTTTAAAATGGAATGGATTAAATAGTAAATGGGATTTACCAAGTAGGTAAATGCCCAATTGACCATGAAACCTCCTAATTGTCTTATCGTTATACCATTTAAAAAATTTCCATGCTTGATTATATTAAATTTCATGTATTAAATAGAATGTCTTTTCATGATGGGATACCTTTTTTAGAGTGGTTTTAATGGTGAAAATTAAATGAAAAGATTATTTCCAATGGTTTATGTAGAATGGCTTGTTGATGATGGTTTCTATCCATGACTATTATTAATATTTTAATTGACATGTTTCAATTATTTTGAATGATATGATTCATTATGGTTTTCATGACATGAATGAATTAAATGTTTTCAATGTCACAGATTGTAAAGTGTGTCAAGGAAACATGATCACGTGCATGCTTAGTACCAGATATAATTAAAATGTGATACACTTAATATTAATTGGGATTAATTAAATGTAGATTATTAGAGGTAATGCCAAATGGATATGGTTATTATTATTTTTGTTGTTATTTTTAATATCAAATGATTATACATTTATATAGGACATGGAATGATATTAACGGATTTGTTGAGCATGGAGGAAAATCATACTCCCTAACAAAGGGTGTAGAGTTCATGACATCTCACACCATTGATACTATGTAGGACATTGGGCTGAGGATGAACGCTCCCTGTTTAGAGTTTTTTCATGATGGATTAATTAGTGTCCCAAGATTCAGTCATGGTGTCTCACACTTTATTGGTATGTATGGAATGTACCATATTTCAACAGCTTATAGGATCATTTAAACTGGTTATGGATGACTGAGTTTTGCACGACCCCGCCAGCACCTAGCATTCTAGGTATGTGGCTTCTAATGTCCCTATGTACATGTTTAATATAGGTGGATGAAATATATAACCATACAATTTATATATTTTTTCTATATACATGCATTTACTCTTCATACTCTTTTTCCATCCATGAGACAAAGTTGGTAGATCCACCTGGTATCATTTTGAAACATAAGTGGTTTGTTGTTTGTTTATTTAGTTTTGTTTATTAGTTAATTTATACCTACACACTACTATAAATTATATTCATTGATTGGATTTATTCATCGACACCATGGGTGGTAACCCACTTGGATTTATATCTCACACCCTACTAGGGTCGCCTTTACACTGGGGTACTTGAGTAGACTTTATATTTGTAGGACCATGGAAGATTTGTTGTGATGTATTTCTTACACCTATGAATTAGGATAAACAGATAAAGATGTATCTTGGGATTATCATGGATATCACCCTTGTGGATTTTCTTTTCATTATTCATGTATTATATTGTATTACTACCTTTTTATGTATTTTTTTAGTTTATGTATCACCATCGGGACATGCATGAACTGTATACATTGGGGTTGGAAATATTTTATATTCAGTTTATATTATTCTTCCACTACTATGTCGTTCATTTATATATATATTCTTCTATTGATTCTTATTTAGTTTACTTATTTTCAAATCATATATTTGGTTATAGTATTCCCACTATCACCTCTATAGACCCTCACTGCTAGTTAGTAGCCTCTAGCATACATGGAGGCATGCTTGAGGCCATGTGGTGACCGGTCTAGCTACCAACTAAGTTGTTAGTCGGGCTGGTATGTTACAACGTGGTGTTATAGGGGTTTATTTTTTCTATTTCTTATTGGTTTTTGTTGGTATATATGAGACTATGAATGCATTGATTCTTGGTAAATATCCATGTATTGGACTGATCACTCCACCCATAAGAAATGTCCATGTTGCGAGGGATGGGATTGATGTTCATATGGTTTGTAGTTACAATTGATTATGATTTCACCACGATTTATTGGTATACATTACATTTCATATTGAATTATGAATCTTATAATAATTACCCTTCTCCTACTATGGAAATTATTACCATTACATGAATCATTATAGTCACATAAAATTTCATATTCCATGCATATTCCATTCCTTGTAGTTACATTTATTGGTTTCTTATTGATTTTGATTTGTGTTCCTGGAGTGTTTTTCCAATATTTGAGTTTCTTCAACAAGCCTACTTGTATACCCAAACTAGTTAATTATATGCCATGTAGTATAATTTATTTATATTTCTCTTCCATTGTATCATTCTTTTGTGTTTATAGCATGTTTCCCTTGGGTTATGGCTCATGATAACATGCTATTTTTGTTTTGATAAATAAATGGTTACAAGGGAATAATTTATTAGTTGCAATTAAATGGGAACCAGTATTTAGGTGTATGTTTTATGAGTGGCTTATAATTGAGAAAATAATACCCATATATTTGAATCATCTTTGATATTTATACATGTTTGGACCCCATTGTTAAAATGTGAAAGCTGTTGAAGTTCAAATGTTAAAGTGAATCAGTTTTGATTAATGGGAGGTGAATGGAAAATTTTAAAATATATGGGAACTTTATGGATTTGGTAGTCGGAAACCCATATAATAAAACCTTGATATAGTACCATGTTATATTTTGAAATTATTATAGATTTTAAATAAGATAAATTTTGAACCAAAATGAATTTATTTCCACTATAAAGGCTTGTGACTCTATCAAACAGTCCTAGAGATCATATAATAAACCTCTAAAATTCACAAAAATACCCATGTAGTTCAATTGATACGTGTTTCTTATAAGATAATCCTCTAATTTTTTGTTTGAAATTTATTAATTAACAAACTTCTATTAGGTTTCATTTCGAAGAGCCCATGTCAACAAAACGGATCCCTCATTGGTTGCTATATCTTTTATTACATAAAAATGACTTTTCAATATGAATTTCATATTATTAATCATGTTTAGTTTTAATTATCTTAAAAATTTTAAATATTTGATGTCAATATGTTTAATGACTTAATATGGAACTCTATGAGGGGTCATTCATTTATACCCTCAGGTAAGGGTACTTTAAAAAAATTCTTATTTAGTTTCCTTGGAATTGAAATGTGAGAATATATCATAGGCCATTATATTTTTAGTAATGGCTTAAATGATAGGTGTTGGACCTAGTGAAATATATATTTCATGACCTAGTGATCGGGTCGATGTTTTTTATCTTTTATAGTTCTAGCCCTTGGTAGGTATCACCCTTAATGTTAAAATTACTTTCTAAATTATATGATATTTATAATTTTTTCTGTCATTCAGGTTATTTTATCCCTAGTTAGACTCTTTGTTTCAAAATCAAACCCTTTTTTGGATGTGTGGTCATGCTTTTATTGGCCTTTTTTGTAGGTATGGCCATTTAGTTGTGCTCTATTTCTGCAGGTTGGACATTCTAAGGGAATGGTCAGTTTCTTCATAGGTTTTGTGACCCTATTTATTATTTATTTAGTAAAATGATAGGTCAGCAGTCTGTTTATATTCGTATAAGTAATTGCAACTAAAGACAGTTTTCTATATGGGCCATTAGAGACATGAATTCATAAGGATGATAAGCCTATGGATAATATCCAAGATGTTCCGTTTTCTTTTAAATCTAAAGGTAGTAAGGGTTGATATATGTGGTACTCGTAATGTTGTTTAACAGTTTAATGGGAAGGTTGACTTTGAAGAAATTGTTCATCCTTGTTCTATTGAGTATGTTCTTAGGTAATCTATACATTATATTTGACAATGAGTTAAAGTAATCAATTTCTTCTCAATGCTCAGGATGACTTCCAAGAGAATCATGTGTTTTGACACATTGACCATGATGGTTATGGTTTTCAGGGTAAATGCTTTAACAATGTAGGTGTGACTCAGAGTTGTGACACACGAGTATTGTGGTAAATATGGCATATTTTGTTTTTCTATTGGTTGGTCTGTCTCTTCTCTTAGCAAATATGACACTCTTATGGTGGGTAAAATTGTTCCAGTTCTAGTTATGGCATTCCCTTCCAAGTATAAGGAACACAACCGAAAAGGAACATTTTGAAATGGATGGGTTTTCTTGAATACCCTTAAGGTTTTCATGTTTTCAATAGTGTCATTACTTTTTTATCATCATGAATTTAATGTGGGTGGTTGTGTAAGAAACCTTTCAAAACACCATTGGTCTTGGATGTATATTTTTGGTTAATTATAAGCTATCAAAAGACACTGTGGGATGAAAATACTTGTGATCAGTAAAAGGATTTTCATTAGTAGGTGAAGATGATATTATTTTGAGATGTCGACCAGTGGTGATACAAATATTCTTATTTTGGTCTTCTTGGTTTCCTCTTAGTGTAATCTTCTGAAAAAGACTATCAGGACCCCTATCTTGTTGTCTTCATTGATGGACAAAGAGAGCATTGGTCTTATGTTGTGCTAATGTTTTAAAAGTTGTTGGAATCAAGATGTGCTCTCTATCAATGTTGACTTTTGGATGCATGGTTTTCTTCGAGGAATGGTAACTTTAGAGTTATTCTTGGGTTCCTTTGTAGGGATACCTTGGAAAGACTCTTGGACACCAACCATTTTTCATGACGTGGCCGCCCAGAGGATGCCACTCTAGGTTCAGTCAATTATCAATTGCAGATGTAATGGATTTGTATCAGTTTCTTACCTACAAACATAAATTATGGACATAGTTGGTTTATTTTCTTATTATCTATTTCATGGATTCCAAGGTTAACATGGAATAGTTGTCAGGATCGCTGATGTTTTGATCATGGAACAATACCAGAAGTTGTGTGTGGAGTTCATTGAGAATACTCATTTAGAAAAAAAAATGTCTTGGAGGAAGGAGTTGTAGTTTAGTTTATCTTACACCAGCCATCTAAGATGAGTGTCTTGTGAATGTTTAGACTGAGGTGGCATAAGATGTTTTTACTTTTGTATAATATGGTTAATGATGGAAAATATTGAAGCACACTATCGGGTTAAGGTAGATGTGGTGCTTTATGTTAGCTTTCTCAATCATGGAAAGAGTGCATGACCAGTTTCTATTAGGTATGTTTTCATTTGAATGTTCCTTTCTGATGATTTACCCAATTTGACTTTAAATTTAATTGGGTTTTCTCAGTTATAGAAATCATTCTGAGATCTTCATTGAAACCCTTATGGAATGAATCATATGAGATTCAGATGGTGGTGGTTTGATGGTTCTGAATTGATCGTTCTTCTTTTAAAGATTAAGGTGGGGATTACTCAAAGAGGCATACAGTTTGTATAAAACAGTGAGACCCTAAATAGAAAACCGTGCAGCCTATTTTAATGAAGTATAAGTTCCCCACATGGAATGGGAATGGTTTTTTGAAACCATACTTCTAGACCACATAGTAAGTTCCACTTAGGTAGTACATAATCACTATTCATTGCACAATAGGTGCACTATTGGGGAAGCTGTGTGGGACAACCATGAGAGGTGTGTTTCTAAGGCTGTAGGTTTTACATGGTTGGAAGATAGTTCTTCCATACTATGTGGCCAAACCATGAATCCTATTTTTTAGGGAAAATTATAGGTTTTCCCTTAATGAATCTTTATGTTTTATTTTCTATTTTCTTCCTCCACTAGCATATTCATCCCTATCTTCTTCCTCAGTGGGATCCTAAATTTCCTAAGCTAGGATTCAAGATTTATCTTTTGTCTATCATATGAATTGATAACCATCAGTCTCTATGGATAATAAATGGTTAGATATAAATTATATTTTTAATATTACATCATTTAATCTCTTCTTGATTGAGTTATCAATTTGAAACCTCGTTTTCTCTATTTTCAGGGAAAAAGTCCATTTCATTGATTTATTCCAATGTAGACCAAATCAGACAACCATATTGGATGAGTGTAAATTCCTATGAACAAGGTAGGTGGGCTGGAGATTTTTCCAAAATTTTCTATTGTTTTATAAAAAGCGTCGTTTACCGCACACCTTTCCTTGTTGTGTGTTTCCCTAAAAATATTTTATTCAGCCAAATTTTTTTACACACATTAATATACACCCTTTGATTATTTTTTATCGATGTTGGGATGTTAAAATCCTGAATGGACACCCATTGGGTGATCTAGTTTATATTTCCCATATAATTAAATTTTTTAAAATGCTCAGAAAACCTTCTAAGCATTCAAATTGGAATATAAAATGGGATTACACTTGTATATTGCCCAAAATTGTTAATATAACCTCTTGGGATCCTTTTTTAACATTTATTAATTTAATTTCCATGTTGGTGAGAATTGGTTTATAATTTAGAATTCAATGAATGTTTATGCTTAAATTATTTTTTTGAGAAAAAATGTCTCCTTTTTGTAATAAAACACTTCATATGAGGTGTGTTGAAATCTAAGATAAAAATTACTGATTAGTTATTACCAATCATACTTGGATCGATGTCATGGGTCTTTCTCTATGAATAAATTATAGTTATTTTTCTGTTTCATGATAGTAGATGGCTCCTGGATTTTGGTAAATAGACTTTCCATCTTTTATACAAAAGTCAAATAAAACAACGAACCTTCTATGATCTTGACCTTTTTTGGAAATTTAATAGCTTGATTAATAGATGGGATTCCCCAAGTAGTTAAATACCCAATTGACCATGGAATATCATAAGTGTCTTCTCCATTAACCATTAAAGAAATCATTCATGAGTAGATTAAATGTAATATATTAAATGGAATCTCTATTCATGACAGGATTCCTTCCTATAAAGGTTTTAATGGTTCTAATTAAATGAAATTATTTTATTAAATGGTTTGTATGGAATGGATTTTTCGTGATGGTTTCCATCCTTGATTGTTTTAAATATTTTAAATGATATGTTTTTTATTACATTGTATTAGATGTTTCATGATGGCTTTCATTCCATGAGTGAATTACATTTATGGATTTTAAAGGGTGGAAGGGCCATTCCATTCAATGCATGCTCAGTACATGCTATAATTAAAATCTGATTCCCCTAAATTTAATTAGGCTTAATTAAATGTAGAGCATGAGAGGTAATGCCTCATGGATCCAATTGTTGTAATTATTAGCATTATCATCATTATAAAATAATTATTCCTTGATACATTCCACAAAATAATGGTAATAGATCTATTGAGAATGGCAGAAAATCACACTCCCTTACATCAAGTGTTGAGTTTATGATGTCTCACACCCTTGATACTATGTATGACATTATGATGAGGCACCACAATCCATATTTATGGTGTTGAAATGAGGTCTCACTCACCATCCTGAGTGTCGTTCATGATATCTGACACTCTATTGGGATGTAGGGAATATACCTTCTTTCTAGAGCTTATTGGCTCATTTATACTGGTAATGGATGAAAAAGTTACCCACGATCCAGCCAACACCAAGTATTCCTTTTATATAGCCAAATATATCATTTTTTTAGTTGGTTCATATAGTTGTATGAAATATTTTACTACACTATGTATATAAAAATTACTATATACATATGGTTACAATTCAGTATCTTTTTTCATCTATGAGATGAAGTAGGTTGAGCCACATTGTGTCCTTTATAATCATGATTGAGTTATTTATTGTTTTATTATTTTTTTTATAAGTTAATTTATACATGAACACCACATTACATTATATTTCTAGATTGGATTCAGTCGTAGACAATATGGGTGGTAACCTATTTGGATTTTTATCTCACATCCTACTTTTGATTCCATTTCACTAGGGTACCCGAGTAGACCATATTTTTGAATCTACATGGATGATTTATTATGATTTATTTCTTGTACCTGGGAGTTAGGAGTACGAGACTAAGGTGGAGTTTAAGATGCTTATAGACATCAACCTTGGGGATCTTATTTTCTTAATTCATGTAATTTATTATATCAATGTCTATTGTATGTCCTTATTTATGTTAATGTATCACCATGTGGACATGAATTCATTGTATAAATTGGTTTTGGCCACCTTTTATATTTAGTTTATATTATTCTTCTATTGTGCTTTATTTCATTTATATAGTGCTTTTTTTATTGATTCTTTTTTAGTTTACCAGTGTGATACTCTGAAATATGGGTATTTTCTCTCCACTATCACATCCATAGACCATTAATTCTAATCAGAACCCTCTAGCGTACTAAGAGGTATGCTTGAGGACATGAGGAGACCAGTATTACTACCTATTTAGTAGTCAATTAGGCCATGATGTTACAAAATTATTGAGATCAACCCTTATCATGAAAAAAATATTCTTCATTAGTTAGATAACAGTTGTAATCCACCCCTTTTCAATAACACAAACAATCTGGAACATTACACCTATAAGGTTTTGATCAATTGTCGGATTTTTTCATAGAAACATATTCATGACATCTACTAGAGGGTTCACAGGCCACTTCTGGGTGGGATTAGTGATATATGAAATCAATAAAATTATTAAACCATAAAAATATATAATAAATCATCAATATATTGAAAAAAATATTTTTAAATATCTATGAAGTTCATAAAAAAATTGAATCAATCCGTAATCTTTAAAGAAATTAGGTATGCATGCATAGTCCTAAACTCGTTCACTCTACCCACAGGGATAGGAAGATAAATATAATATTAAACTACTTTCCCAAAATACCTTTGTAACTCAAGAGATGATACTAATTGTGTTGGTTAGACAATCTTTTACACCTATGACATGAGCCTTAATGATCATATAGTCAGTCTATCCCTACATCCCTAATATCAAAAAATAAAAAAACATTCTTTGAGACCATTTTATCATAAGCAAGAAGGTATTTCCTATTGATCGGACACCCTAGTTGGTTCGTGGTAAATCTTGAAGGGTATTTTTGATCCCCAAGGGATAGAAACTAGTTCTTGGCCATCACGAACATACCCAGGGAATTATTTTTACAATATATCCAACAATATAATATAAAACATATCACCGAAGAAATTATGAAAATCCATATACCAAATGAACATCTAATGTGCCAAAAATTTCAATATAGAGTAAATATATGAAATATGTGGCGGGAAACCACAATGATATAAAAAATTAATAATAAGTTACTATAATTGAAAATATATGTTATATAATATAATGTTACCCATCTTTATGTTACCTTGGGTTTAACCTCCAACCCTATCCCTTCCATTACCCAACCAAGATCCACTAGAAATAGTATCAACTTCCTCAAAGAGATACATTTAGTTTACATTTATATGATGAAAAATGCCTACAAACACTCATTGGGTATATGTTGGTTGTGATTACAAAATTCTAGTAGTGTCCCACCATGTGTTTCATGAATGAAAAAATTAATAAAAAAATAAACATTCAAGTTTTAAATCAATTTAAATGAAAATATTATTTTAACATTTAAGATAAAAAATAAAAGTAGTAATAATTAAAAACAGCCAAGAACCATGGGATATCCCTAGGGTAGTTAAGGAGGATCCCCACCTTAGGGTCTAAATACTCTCCAGTATCGAACAATTCACAATTTTTCCCACGCATATGCCACCGAGGGGGGGTGGGAAATCCAAATTCATAATGGTATCCACATCAATAGAAGAATTTGTTTAGTTGTCCTTTTCTCATATTAAAAGGGTTAGAGAGTGATGAAAGTTTTCTAATAGTAATTTTATTAGTCATCTTACCTTGGTTTCTAGAGTTCTCTTGCGTTATCCTTTATCCAGTCAATTCAATTCGAACTCCTAATCCACTTTATTACCAAAAAGTCTATAATAATCCATTTCTATATCAATATAAAAGGAAAAAAATTGGAAATCAACAAAACATGCCCATATAGTGCATAAAATACGTTTTTAATCACATCAATTAAAACACAAAATTTAAATTTAGGCAAGAAGGTTTAGATTTTAAAATAATGACACGTCCTGAAACATCTTATATTTAACCAGCACAACCATTCAAAACTAGAAGGAACTTGTAAGAAATCATAGATGAAGACCCTTATGAAACAACATGAGACCATTATCATCAATACCCACAACATTTAATTTGATTTAATCAAGCCATAGGCTTCCATGGCTATGGGGTAGAGAGAAAACTAATGATAATGGAGTATGGGATCTTATATAGAGGAGATAAGGTGCTTACACAATGAATCCTTGAAAAAAATTGTAAAATACTCACAAAATAGCCCCTAAGGAAGAAGGTGAGAGGTAATTGTTTGATAGGAGGAGTAGGATGTGTTTAGTTAGGTTATAAATGATGGATAAGGGAAATAAATAAAATAATGAAAAGTGAACATTTCCCATTTTTAATTTTCTAGGTATATCACATGTTTTTCGAAATAGTTTTTTAAATTGTGCATCAGTCATGAATATCACCAATACTAAACATCAGAACCTACCTAATTAGTTCATATGGTTTTTTAAACAATCCACCAACTATTAAAAGAACATATTAAAAATCATACTTTTTTCCATGATTTTCTAATTATTACTCCTAACAATGCTCTAAATGTGTGAAAACTGTGTTTTTTTATTCTAAATATTAAAATGAAAATCACCCCAAAGATATAGAAAATATTATAATAAACAAATATGTTATAAACATACCTAATGTGATGTTGTGGGTCTAAGAATTCCTTTTTATGTGATATCAACCTAGTGATAAAAGATCCTTAATAGCCCCACATAATATAAGTTCATCCACACCCACCAAAGATCCCAATGATAGTAGGGTCATAGCCCCAATAAAAGACACAACAGATAACATATGGTGTGAAATGTCCCCAACCATATTGGATTTTTAATTTCTACACCCGGTATCTTGAAAAGAATCTCAAAGATAAAAACCAACCAGAAAGCGTTAGGGGTAATCATAAATCTTCATAGTCAGTTTTCATCCATCATGTATGAAGTTTGAGTTATAAAATAGGTCAAATTTAAAACCCAATTGGGGGTGGATAGTTCCTAAAACATTTTATATTTTAGGTCTTATAGTGGGGCCCATGTGCCTTCTATCACAAAGCACTATGGTGGGAATGGTTGATCTTCCAATTGGTGGGTACTACATGGGTCTGTTATAATTATGTTGTGGTTAAAATTCATTTCACATGAATGAGGTAGGGTTTAAAAAAATTAAGGATTAATTTTCTTTATATATATTTCATAATTTTCACTCTAAAAAATGTATTATCATGGGATTATAAATGGTTTTATTTTATTTTATTTCCTTTTTATTCTTCAAAATATGAATGATGGTATCCCTATGGTTTAAAAGACATGATTCCTAATACATATAGTGGTTCAGTTATTATTTCATGACATTATTCACATCACCTTCACCATTTTTATTTTCTTTGGATAGATATGATCTCTGACGATTGATTGTGGGGGGGGGGGGTAAAGTATGGTTTCATAATCGTTAACAACTAGTTTACCATTTTCATTTTACATAAAAAATTAAAACATCTCCCATATACATAACATGGTTCAAAACATATTTCCAAAGTTAGTCATTCATTTTGGGTTTCGAACCCAATAGGACATAGTAACTCTCATTGGTTGAGAGGATGAGAGTTTGGTCTCATCACGACCTTTTGGGGAGAATTATTTCTTATTCTGATACTCTATTATATATTTAATTTTTTTTGGGAATCTCTTCGAAATCTTGATGTGGGGTTGGTTATCCTAATAAAATGATCAATTATTTAATGATTCTATGTATTGAGATTATTCAAATAATGAAACCATCTATTTGTATATGAGTTTCTCCATCCATTTCCCATTTTTTCTTATCCATAGTTAGTTACATATATTTTTAATCTATATAACTATGAAATCTGTATTTCAAAGAAATCTATGAAGGAGATTGGTGTTTCGAGGATAGGATTGAACCTTCATGATGTGTCCTACATATCGTTTCTTATAAAAAGAATCAAAACACACATAGTTCATTTAATTTCAATTTTTAGATTTTAACATCATGATAATAGGGCATATATTAGGGATCATAAAAACTATGTATGGGGATCAAGACATAGGAAGGTTTCCTACATATCCTATATATACCAGGAATCAGAGTGATCATAGTTTGATCTTCCCTTAAATCACATATAGGTGTGATTGGTAATTAATCCCCATGAGGGATATTAACTAAGGGCTTAAAAATATGGTAATTATATATATAATTAAACTGAAGTAGATTCCATTGTATGGGTAAAGTCATATAATATCACTTAATGGGGCTCAACAACTTTTGTTTCCTTGGATGGGGGAAAGTTAGGATGCAATTGATATGATCATTGGAAATCCCTAATCCATCATGATTCATGATCGATGTGTGAAACAATGTATATAATGTGTCTAGACACACCACAAGTGTATATAGGACATATACACTAAAGTGGATATAAAGAGGTATTTTATATGGAGCTCAATCCATAGGAATGCATCCATTATATCCTACTAATAACAAGAATTAGAATTAATATAGTTTTGTTTTATTCTCATTCTACTTATGGATGGTGAATAAAAATAAACAAACCTAAGAGTTTTGTATATATTGGTTAGTATTTCTTAATTTTAGAGGGACTAACACTAAGTTGGATGCTGAATTAGATCTTAGGACGTAAGAAGGTTCCCTACATATCCTATTTGGATAAGAATCAAGGTAATCATAGTTCAATTTAGTGTATGTTAAGGTGTGTCTTCTAGACAGGGTAATCAAGTCATAGGGTGTCTTCCTGACACACTTGACAAGTTGAGGAATTCTACAGGACATGTTGTGTTTGTCTGTCTAACATGTTTACGGATGTCTGGACATGTCCTCTAGCATCTTCCATAGAATCAAAGTGACTTTTCTACGATTCCCCACATGACAAGGATGGCATATCCAAGGTGATTAACATAATTGAAGAAGATGTGTCATAGGGCTACCGCACGATTGGACAAGTGTGTCTTCATGACATAAGGTTTTGTGTGATCAAGTGTAGGATATCATAGTGCTCCCTCATGACCAACACAGACACATCCAAGGGTGTTTTATGGTGAATGTTAAAACATCATAGGGTTGTCGGGTGATCTTGATGGCTTGTATCAGGGGCCATCATGTGACTTGGATGACAGGATTGGGTGCCATAACATTTTCTGGACAGGTCAATAAATGTGCATCATGACTTCACAGTGAAATCATCATATTCATCTTCACATAAGGATTCTGTCTTTTTCAAACATTATTTCATAAATGACTCAATGTTTATGAGGCATTGGCCTGTTGAGACCTCTCATGAATACATTGATATAGAGAAACACCTTCACATAATCTGGATAATGGACTATAATTCCTTCACATGATCAATAGTGTTATCATGTGAATTTTATATAAATACCTCCAAATCCCTTAATCCATTACCTAGGTTTTACCTAGTGTATGACCCTTTCAATTGTGTGTCTTTATGCTATGAGAATTCTTCTCTTTCATTTGCACTCCTATTAGTTTCTCACTTGCATGTATTGCCTTTTTTTGTCAATAGGTAGTAATTTATAGGCCTCAACACTTAATAAATAAACAACCTTGAAATGCACATATATCATATATATGGGATCGATTCAATGTAGGGTCATTACACCATATGCTTCGCATGAAGCTACCACAAGTCTTCCATGAATTTTCATGTTAAATAGAGACCATGAGAATACTCTCTCATTGTTAGATTTATTGTCCACTTGGTTTTTCAATGGGATTTTGAATAGTCTTTTCAATATGTCAAAAGGGACTTTAGATAATAATGATGACATGTCTGGGAGTGTTTTCAATTCAAGTATTCTCATCAAAGATACTTTTTTATGATCAAGGGAGACTTTTCGGTGGTCCTCCATGAGATTGAGTTTTCTCATCATAGGCCCTTCACATGAATAATAACATAACTCTACTTTTCATAAGGTTTACACCATTATCATGTTCTTTTCTATTTTACATGATTTTCCCATTAGGTGTCTTTCAGGGAATTACAAGATTAATACTGGATTTTGCAGTGGCATGATAAAATTGTCATGGAATGCCACTCTGCTTGTCTTTGGTGTGCCATGTGATCAGTGATGAATCTTGAAACGTATTGTTTTAATTATAATGGATAGTCACCCCACATTTATGTGGATCCAAAAGGGGAATCCTGTGATTAAATAAAATCATTCTAGGGAATTTTCATGATGAAGGTGACATACCCAAAGGCATTTATACATCATGTTTATCATGCAATTAGGGATTGTGCCTGATCATTGAAAAGTTCACATGAGTTTTATGAGTCCTTCATATTAAATTAAACATAAATTCATTTATAATATTCTTCATCATTTTACACATTTATTTTACAAGGATCTTTAGATTATTTTTAGGCAACTTTCATTTCATATGTTGCCTAATTGGAGGATCATTGTCTAGCCACCTTCGCATGATCATCCACACTTGTATGAACAATATTTAAAGATAAAGAGGGATTTTTTTATGGACTTCACACCATCATGAATAGATGATGTGGATCGCATGACCCATTTGTGTGATATTCCCAAGATCATGCAACTGCATTGCCTCCTGTGGTTCATGCAATCTGCAAAACATAGCCACCTGATCATTATGTATCAATGAAGACCATTTCATTTTTTCATGGATAAAATAATAATAATTATTTTGGTATTTATTAAATATTATAATTTTTAAATTATCCTTTAGTGAACGACAAACAATTCCCTCCCTTTGTAGTGAAGTCCATCGTGACAAGGCCTCAGTTTTGAGGAGAATACATGACTAGTAGAGCCTATAAAGCATCCTCTAATTAGTGTATCAAGAAACTTTTAGTCTTATGAGTGACTTTAAGTATTCCATTGGGAAATTTATAAATAGTCTATTGAGGGATGTGTCATTCCACTAAGAAATTATACTTCCATGGCTCTTATGACTTCTTATATCATGTGCATGTTTCATGAGACCGCTTTGTAAGAACCACTTAGCTATACCTCTTTTCGAGATTCTATAATGCAATCTAGCCCCGTGACCTAATCATTAGATTTAATTTACATATCGATTAGTGACTTAATAAAAAGTAATCCCCTTAGTTAGTTCTATACTTATTTGACCTTGGGGTCATCTCATGTGCTTTTCATGGTCCAATGGTTCTTTTTCACATGACCATTTCATCATTTTTTAATCACATGACCTCAATATGGTCACAAATTTGTGCAGATAAAAATAAGATCACATGATTTTGAGTTGTTACATATGTCATGTAATCTATTAAACTAGTAACATGCCACACAATCTTGGACCATTATATAGGTCATCTGATTCACATGATGCTATCCATATTAATCATTTCTTTTAATTGATCCTATTTTTTATCATGGTACTGCCTATCATATATACTTAATATTATTATTTAGATGGTTTCTAGTTCATTGAAATATTCTAGTGTAGTCTTCTAAGGGTCAATGATTTTTTGGAATCATACTGCTAACCCTCGGTATCATGTTCTCTCTGAAAATGAGAGCTTAAAGGGGATTATCTAATCTAAGCATTAGAGATATCCACTATCACAAAGGATAACATGTTATGTATTTGGTCTTCTAAATGATACTTCAATTAGATTACCCGAAAATAATATTCCTTTCCTCTGGTTTTCATCTTCAGTTGATTATAATTAAATTGTCAAGTCTGAAAAAAAATCAATTGGTTGTGGCACAACTCTAAAGATTATACTATATGTTAGCTAACTCCCATTTGGAACTAGATAGTCTCAATCTCTCCCATAAAAAGATTTATCAATATTATTTGGATTTACTTGTGTCCTCCATTAATAATATGAGAAATTGTTATATCTCTGCAACACCCCGTGCTTCCACGATACGCCTCTCTTTCAATAATGCAATAGCTTGCATTGTACGCAAGTTCGAGTTCTAAAACACCGCGACTAATCAAAGTAGCCGTTATGAATAGTAATAAACACTTTTTGAAATTATAGAAAATTTATATTTCAAAACGGAATTCATTTTTGTATTCCTAATATTGAAATTATCCATGTTGAATTTTTGGTATTTTTCTGAGAACTTCTAATTTTTTATGAATAGTGAAAAATACTTAAAACAACTTTTTTTAATAAAAATAATTTATAGTGATAAATTATACTATTTAGTGGTTTTAAAGTATAATTAGAATATATTTTTACCATTTTATCCAATGGTGGTCATTAGAATTAATTTAACATTGACATTGGACATAAACAATTGCCAATCTTTTGATATAAATTGTTTCTTAAAAACACGCTATTTGTTGTGACAGTGGGAATTGATTATAAAATTAATTAATGCAACTTATATGTTTGTAATTTTTTAAAATAAAAATCATTTTTGAATTCGGAATATCAATTATAGCTTAGGGTGAAATTTTGGCATTGTTCTAAAAAACTTCAATTTTTGATGAATAGTGAAACCACTAAGTGGTAGTTAAATTACTGATTTTTCATTTAAATGAAATATTACCACTTCTGTGATTTGATTTTCAAAAATCCGACATACATGGTTGTCATTAAGAAGTAAAATGTGGTTCAATGATTTTAAAATAATTTTTTGTGAATAGTAACTTTTAAGTTCTTAATCGTGATTAGAGGTAATTAGTGTAGTTTAAAGTAAAAATAATGTTTTAATAATATGAGATGAGCTTGAAACTTGTCCTACTCCTATTGGATGAGTCATGGACGACCATGAAAATCCATGGGTCAACTTGGGGACCCCATGGAGCCACTTTAGTTGAAAAATGACATAAATACCTTTTATTTAATGTTAAAGTAAAAAATGACACAAACATGAAATGTTTTACTAAAACAATTTTTACATGGGGTTATACAAGTAATATTTTTGACTATAAATAGTCATTGGAAATATAAAAATATTTCCTACATCATTGTATTTTTTTATAATTTTTAGACATTAAATAAATTAAATTATTTATGACATCATGATGATGTAGCTATGACCTCATTATTTAACGATTTAAATAAAATGAGAAGATAATGAAAAATACAAAGCTTAAAATTGTCCAAAGCCTATTGGATGAGGATATTTAGAACCATTATCACCTTAGCCACGAATTATATAAGTGTGGGACCTTTATAATCCTAAAATCATTGTATAATAATGTAACATTTCAATCTTTCCAAAAGAGACCCTCCTCTCCTCTTATAAAAGGCCCCAACCTCTACCACCTTATTCACACTTTCAAGCCTTTTGGTTCGGCCAAACTCTGCCCAAATACTCTCCCAACTTCTCTCCCTTCATCCTAGAAGCTTTACTTTAGTCAGAAAGCCATCCTAATGAGTCCCTTTGATCAAATCAAAAGGAAGAACCCAAAGAAGAGGTAACGTTTTCATCACCCACTTTCAAGTTTCTTTCTTCTTCCACTCCCTCTTTGTTTATTATTTCAATTATAAAATTATAACTCCAGTATCTTCTATATAATGTGATGTTATTATAAATATGTAACAACCATATTCAGTATTCTACCCATCATTTGAATGACATGTCACTATACGTGTGTACGTACGGCTTACCGTCTCCACGTCGTGGTGTAATTGTTATTCAATATATTATTATTTAGATGGGTATAATAATGATATGTAATTCATGTAAATAATAAATATAACAATATAATGATTCTTTATATATGATATACTATCCAATTATATATTTTTTTAATATCAAAATAATGATATTGTTGCTCATGCGTACGTACGGACTACCGTCTCCACGAACGCGATGAGATTCATTCTCCATCGTATCCATTCAAGTATAATTATCATTTTATGATTTAAAAATAATATTTAAGGACATGATATCATTCTGGATATTAATAAGATATAACCTATCCATGAAAAACACGACTTACGTAACAAAACATATAAAAGAAAACGAGTAAGTTAACACCCGAAACAACGATAAATCTAAGATATTGTTAACAAAGCAATGTTAAAAGATCATATATGATATCATATGAATGTATATGATTCTTGTATAATTTAATAAAAATTATTTCACCATTATACAAGAGGTTAACCTACCCCAACCAAGGAAAAGTACAAGGTAAGGGTTTACTTCACAACCTCTTCATTATCCAAGGTTGTTTATACATAATTATCTATTGGGACCTCGTTATCATCCACATCCATGTTTCTTAAAAATGTCTTTCAAAACATTTTTACTATTAAATGGAAAATGGGTGAAAGTCATTTATACCCTTATACGTTTTTGAAAGGAATCTTACCGACATTTTCGAAACAATGTACTTTTTGACCTCGTTGACAAATTTAAGTTAAAAATGTTTTTTTAACTTATACGGCGGGTGCGGCTATTTTCCACCATTATAACTTCGTCGAAGCTTCCCTTACAAGCTTATAATAATATTTTCAAAGTAAATGTATTATTTTATAATTATGGTACTTTTAAATGATTTCAAAAAAGAGAGATATTTCTCTCAAATAGCTTTGATTTCATCCATGTCAACATCCTTTGATGGGTTTTAAGTTTATTTGAAATTGATTTATGATACAAAACTTCCATTGAGCATTTTGTGAAACATTTGACTGTGGATGTGTTATTTTTATACCATCCATAGTTTATGGAGAAACTGTTGACATTTCGTATGCTAATTTTAATACGAATATTTATGTTATGTTTAAACCTATTCATATGAGGAATGTATTGGACTTAATAAGTGACGAGTGGAGCCCGCTATAGCTCCTCGATGCATCGGTAGGTATCATGAGACAACTAGACGTGGAATTGGCTGAGGCCCTTTCCCAATTTGATTTATGGTTTTAGCCGAGGCCTTAATCATTTTAGACGTCTTGGCCGAGGCCTTGAAAAAATGTTTCAGAATGTCTGGCATTATACATTCCCTCATTATGAAAGTGGGTATTGATATTGCATGTGATTATTAGACTAGTAGAATATCCATGTGAAGAAGTGAATGGCATTATCTCATTTTACTTTTGCCATATTATGTTGAAGTTCAATTTTAAAAGGCTTTTGTTTTAGTTATACATTGCCTTAAATGTTAATGTTTATTTATGAAAGCTTCCGCTATATTGTTAACCTTACTGAGCATCTGAGCTCACCCCTTTCAATGTTTTAATATTTTTCCAGGATGTGAAGAAGTATTTTATGAATGACCTGCAGGGGTAGTCAGAAAGGGATATGAGTGTGGACTATGAAGACCATGTTATTGTAGTTTGTTTACTTTATGATGTAATGTAAGACTTATGAATGTATCTAGTGTTTCCAAGGCTACTAAACTAATCGGTCTTTCGAGACTTGATCTTTTGTGATCATGCCAATGTTATGAAGTAATGCATCGACTCCGGGTAGCTGGGGTTGGGGCGTTACAGTTGGTATCAGAGGCAGTTTAGTACTAACCTTGGAAGCGAGATTTAGATAAAATCTGATTAGAGCACATAGCCCAAAGATAGACTTTGAGGATTAGTATAGAAGAACTTCCTAGAATTTTGTTATTGTAGAGATTTTGTGAGTTTTCCAAGAAATACATCCTTGTCTGGATACGAGCAGGTAGAGGCGGCTCTGGCACAGATGTACCTAGGCATAAAACCTGAAAACACCGCTTTGAGATAGACTCGAACGGGAACTGGTGCACGACAACGGGCCTTGCTGCACTCTTGGTTACGACACTCCCGGGGGATATGCTTAGGATAATTCTTATTTTCTTTACAAACCACTATGAAGGGTTATGAGTATATACTTCCTCAAAGAAAACATTTTTATGGATTATGTCCATAAATAGTTCAATTTATGTTAAGTATTTTACAAGTATGGAATTATGTATTTTGATTCAAAAACTAATCTAGTTTATGCCATTGTTTTGAAATGGCGCCTAGTGGAAGGAATGGAAACCGTATCAATGCACGCACTCCGTGTAGGGATTTCCCTCCTGCTCAAGATAATTATTATGGATCTGGAGATACAACTGGTGCTGATCAACTTATTACCATACTGGGAAAACTCACTCAGGTTATGAATAATAACCTTACTCGTATGGATCACCCTGATCCACAATGTGGAGGATCAATGTTAGACCGCTTCATGAGGCAACAACCGCCAACATTTAATGGGGGTACAAATCTGTTAGTCACTGAGAAATGGATAAACTTCTTAGAGAAAATATTCCACGCCTTGGGGAGTAGCGAAAGGGAGAAGGTTATCATGGCAGTTTACCGCCTCACTGGAGATGCCGATCAGTGGTGGTCGTTGATTCAAAACACAAAGGAAGATGATCACGTTTCGAATATGGAATGGAGGGAGTTCAAGGAGCTTTTCCTAGAAAAATAATATCCTCGTGACCATCGAGCAGATATGGAAAGACAATTTTTGAATCTGAGACAAAAGGAGGATGAGAATGTCACAAAGTATGAGGCCAACTTTACAAGGTTAGCGAGGCATGCTGCAGATTATATACATAACCCAAGGAGTAATATTGATCGTTTCTTTGATGGGTTAAAACCATTTCTCCGTCGAGCATTAGTCTCACAAACCTTCTCGTCATACGAAGATATTGTCTCGTGTTCTATCAAGATAGAAAAGGAATTCTCTAAGTCCTATGACAACAAAGTAAAGCAAGAGAAGAAGAGAACGGTGGAACAAGAGACAGATAAAGGGAAAATGGGAAAGAAGGATTTTCCATTATGTGATAATTTTGGGAAGAATCACCCTGGTACATGCCTAAAAGGAATGGGAGTTTGTTATAAATGTGGGGAAAATGGTCACCAGGCTTGTGATTGCAAGGGAAAGAAAGAGGCTATCAAAGTTGAATGCTACAATTGTAGAGAAATGGGTCATTATGCAAATGAATGTCCTATGCGTCAGGGAAACTTACCTCAGAAAAGGCCAAGGGATCAAGGACAATCTTATGGTGTTACTACAGTTGAAGCAGAATAACTAATGTATTGGTGCTTTTGGACTCATGGATTATATTCTGGTTATTAGAATAATGTGATATATATATATATATAATGATTGTACTGTAGTACTTTTTGATTTCAGTAAGGTTTTAATATGATTAAGGTAATTATATTTTTAGTATGTGACAATAAGAGAAACTTTAATTTGTTTGGGGAATCTGATAAATTGATTTTGGAATTAAGAGTCCTTTTAGAAAAAGTCTGGACAAAGGTATTTTGGATAACTATAAAGGTTGGAGTGGATTAAGTTGATCTTTGGATAGTATTGTTTAAGGTTAAAAAATTTATGAAGATTATTTTTGGAATATTATGATACTATAGTTTTAGGAAAAGGACAACCTGCAGGGTGGGGCATAACCCGTCGCGTCGGACAAAGTTGCAGGAATCGAACCCACAATCATAGTGCGACAGGCCTTTATTTCCTACCACTAGCCTACAGGAAGTCCCTGGTTATTACAAAATAATTTTACTAATATAAATGGTATGTGTTAACATTTGGAACCTTATACAATTAGGATAAGTATAATATTTTTGAGTTCTATTATCTTTTTGAGTGAAAGATGAGTTGAAGGTTGAAACTCTAATTTTCAAGCATAAATATATATATACCTATCTCTTATTCAATGAATAAATTAATTCTTAAACTTTATTAAAGGGATATTAAAACAAAAAAATGTGTTATCCTAATACCTTATGTCTTGTTGAACTGATGATATTTTAAATCAACATAGATTGAAGGCTTTGAGGCCCTCAATTTCATAGTTGATTGTGATTGATGACCTCAATCACTGCCTACAAATATTTACATTTTTCCTCCAATTATATGTCTCTAATTTCCACCAATTTTCTCCTTATCTAGATCATAATTTGGTGGTGACTTTCTTATTTCCATTTCCCTCTTATTAAGGCTAAATTTTATTAACCTTATTTCCGATGTGGGTTTTCCACAAAGGTATTTTCTATTTTCAACCTTTTATTTTCAAAGAAAAATATCAAATTGCGAGGACGCAATTTATTGAATGAGGGTAGAATGTAACACCCCGAGCTTCCACGATATTCCTCTCTTTCAATAATGCAATAGCTTGCATTGTACGCAAGTTCGAGTTCTAAAACACCGCGACTAATCAAAGTAGCCGTTATGAATAGTAATAACCACTTTTTGAAATTATAGAAAATTTATATTTCAAAACGGAATTAATTTTTTTATTCCTAATATTGAAATTAGCCTATGTTGAATTTTTGGTATTTTTCTGAGAACTTCTAATTTTTTATGAATAGTGAAAAATACTTAAAAAAACTTTTTTTAATCAAAATAATTTATAGTGATAAATTATACTATTTAGTGGTTTTAAAGTATAATTAGAATATATTTTTACCATTTTATCCAATGGTGGTCATTATAATTAATTTAACATTGACATTGGACATAAACACTTGCCAATCTTTTGATATAAATTGTTTCTTAAAAACACGCTATTTGTTGAGACAGCGAGAATTAATTATAAAATTAATTAATGCAACTTATATTTTTGGAATTTTTTAAAATAGACATCATTTTTGAATTTGGAATATCAATTATAGCTTAGGGTGAAATTTTTGAATTGTTCTGAAAAACTTCAATTTTGGATGAATAGTGAAACCACTAAGTGGTAGTTAAATAACTGATTTTTCGTTTAAATGAAATATTACCACTTCTGTGATTTGATTTTAAAAAATCTGACATACATGGTTTTCATTAAGAAGTAAAATGTGGTTCAATGAGATTAAAATAATTTTTGGTGAATAGTAACTTTTAAGTTCTTAATCGCGATTAGAGTT
This sequence comes from Viscum album, assembly GCA_963277665.1. Classification (NCBI taxonomy): domain Eukaryota; kingdom Viridiplantae; phylum Streptophyta; class Magnoliopsida; order Santalales; family Viscaceae; genus Viscum; species Viscum album. The sequence goes on along the minus strand of OY728126.1, from coordinate 838,520,511 downwards.
AATTAGTGTAGTTTAAGGTAAAAATAATGTTTTAATAATATGAGATGAGCTTGACACTTGTCATACTCCTATTGGATGAGTCATGGCCGACCAAGAAAATCCATGGGTCAACTTGGGGACCCCATGGAGCCACTTTAGTTGGAAAATGACATAAATACCTTTTATTTAATGTTAAAGTAAAAAATGACACAAACATGAAATGTTTTACTAAAACAATTTTTACATGGGGTTATACAAGTCATATTTTTGACTATAAAAAGTCATTGGAAATATAAAAAGATTTCCTACATCATAGTATTTTTTTATAATTTTTAGACATTAAATAAATTAAATTATTTATGACATCATGATGATGCAGCGATGACCTCATTATTTAACGATTTAAATAAAATGAGACGATAATGAAAAATCCGAAGCATACAATTGTCCAAAGCCTATTGGATGAGGAGATTTAGGACCCTTATCACCTTAGCCAAGAATTATATAAGTGTGGGACCTCTAGAATCCGAAAATCATTGTATAATAATGTAACATTTCAATCTTTCCAAAAGAGCCCCTCCTCTCCTCTTATAAAAGGCCCCCACCTCTACCACCTTATTAACACTTTCAAGACTTTTGGTTCGGCCAAACTCGACCCAAATACTCTCCCAACATCTCTACCTTAATCCTAGAAGCTTTACTTTAGTTAGAATGCCATCTTAAGGAGTCCCTTTGATCAAATCAAAAGGAAGAACCCGAAGAAGAGGTAACGTTTTCATCACCCTCTTTCAAGTTTCTTTCTTCTTCCACTCCCTCTTTGTTTGTTATTTCAATTCTAAAATTATAACTCCAGTATCTTCTATATACTTTGATGTTATTATAAATATGGAACAACCATATTCAATATTCTACCCATCATTTGAATGACATGTCACCATACGTGCATACGTACGGCTTACCGTCTCCACGTCGTGGTGTAATTGTTATTCAATATATTATTATTTAGATGGGTATAATAATGATATGTAATTCATGTAAATAATAAATATAACATGATAATGATTCTGTATATATGATATACTATCCAATTATATATTATTTTAATATCAAAATAATGATATTGTCGCTCGTGCGTACGTACGGACTACCGTCTCCACGAACGCGATGAGATTCATTATCCATCGTATCTAATCAAGTATAATTATCATTTGATTATTTAAAAACAATGTCTAAGGACATGATATCATTCTGGATATGAATAAGATACAACCTATCCATGAAAAACACGACTTACGTAACAAAACATATAAAAGAAAACAAGTAAGTTAACACCTGAAACAACGATAAATATAAGATATTGTTAACAAATCAATGTTAAAAGATCATATATGATATCATATGAATGTATATGATTCCTGAATAATTTAATAACAATTATTTCACCATTATACAGGAGGTTAACCTACCCCAACCAAGGAAAAGTACAAGGTAAGGGTTTACTTCACAACCTCTTCATTATCCAAGGTTGTTTATACATAATTATCTACTGGGACCTCGTTATCATCCACATCCATGTTTCTTAAAAATTTCTTTCAAAATTTTTTACTATTAAATGGAAAATTGGTTAAAGTCATTTATACCCTTATACATTATTGAAAGTAATCTTACCATCATTTTCCAAACAATGTACTTTTTGACCTTGTTGACAACTTTAAGGTAAGAATGTTTTTTTAACTTATACGGCGGGTGCGGCTATTTTCCGCCATTATAACTTCGTCGAAGCTTCCCTTACAAGCTTATAATAATATTTTCAAAGTAAATGTATTATTTTATAATTATGGGACTTTTAAATGATTTCAAAAAAGAGAGATATTTCTCTCAAATAGCTTTTATTTCATCCATGTCAACATCCTTTGATGGGTTTTAAGTTTATTTGAAATTGATAAATGATACAAAACTTCCATTTAGAATTTTGTGAAACATTTGACTGTGGATGTGTTATTTTTATACCATCCATAGTTTATGGAGAAACTATTGAAATTTTGTATGCTAATTTTAATACGAATATTTATGTTATGTTTAAACCTATTCATATGAGGAATGTATTGGACTTAATAAGTGACGGGTGGAGCCCTCTATAGCTCCTCGATGCATCGGTAGGTCTCATGAGACAACTAGACGTGGAATTGGCCGAGGCCCTTTCCCAATTTGATTTATGGTTTTGGCCGAGGCCTTAATCATTTTAGACGTCTTGGCCGAGGCCTTGACAAAATGTTTCAGAATTTCTGGCATTATACATTCCCTCATTATAAAAGTGGTTATTGATGTTGCATGTGATTATTCGACCAGTAGAATATCCATGTGAATAAGTGAATGGAATTATCTCATTTTAATTTTGCCATATTATGTTGAAGTTCAGGTTTAAAAGGCTTTTGTTTTAGTTATACATTGCCTTAAATGTTAATGTTTATTTATGAAATCTTCCACTATATTGTTAACCTTACTGAGCATCTGAGCTCACCCCTTTCAATGTTTTAATATTTTTCCAGGATGTGAAGAAGTATTTTATGAATGACCTGTAGGGGTAGTCAGAAAGGGATATGAGTGTGGACTATGAAGACCATGTTATTGTAGTTTGTTTACTTTATGATGTAATGTAAGACTTATGAATGTATCTAGTGTTTCCAAGGCTACTGAACTAATCGGTCTTTCAAGACTTGATCATTTGTGATCATTCCAATGTTACGAAGTAATGCACCGACTCCGGGTAGCTGGGGTCGGGGCGTTACAATCTCAATGTGTTACATGTGGCTGGGATGTAACTTATCCGGTGAACGGGCATGGTCATTCTCAGTTACGCATAGTTTTTGAAACTTCATCAATCAACTGTAGTCCATCCATCACTATATAGTGACATGGATTTCCCAGAATTTCATGTATTTTCAACTAGAACTCCTCATTGAGATAATTAACCATTGGTGTCCAGAAATTAACAACATTCATCTATCCCATGGGGAGGTAAGATTCATACTCTGGGATATATACCAATACTAAAGAATACTAGATCCTGGAGATATATACGATTACTTCTTTCCTGCTACAGATGTTTGGGATGACACCATACAAACTCCAACCTTGGAAAGGTACATGCTCTCCATTTCAAAGGATATGTTAAATAAGGAGCTAAACATACACACACTCATTTCAGTTAAGGATTGGATCAATGTATTTATTTACCATATAGATACTCAGAGAAAAACTATATGCCATCATAGATGTCCTTCCTGATAAGTTTTATATAGTTAAGGATCTTATTGGGGAATTTATGAAGCTAAGGAGTATACCACAAGGGGCTACTAGGTGAGAAAAGAGATATCCCCATGATTTCAGCTAGAATGGTTTTCATCCATGTTTAGGAATTGATGCATTTTATATGATGAGGATTCACTATTTTGAATTTATTAGGCATGTTAGTGATGGATGCTTGATTCGAAGTGGGGCGGCCTCTTAATCAATTTATTTCTGACTCTTTCCCAGTTTTATCAACTCTTAATTCATATCCATAAAGACAGCATCCCATTCATCATTGGTGGAGAATAATTATTATTATTTTAATGAATAAGATAGATTTTTAATGTTATAAATATCATAACACTATAGATATCCCTCAGGATTCATTCCATCCCAATATATTGAATGTTTTTAGGGTAAATTTAATGCCATTAAGTCCCAATGAGGTGATTTAGTTGTTGTGTTTTCATGACCATTTCATCTTCATTCACTAATTTACACCGACAAGTTTAATTATTGACAATGTCATTGGTTCTATTGATGAGAGGATATATAAAATATATATATGAGATGTGGTTCATCAATATCGTATAGATGAGATGATTATCAATGATCAATATAGATCTTACTCATTTTTTCTACATTTTATCTTTGTTCATAAAATTTATCCTCTTCCCGTAGCTAGCGTCTGAGGGGAAAACATCCCAAATTCATTTTCCAATTTTGGATTATGATTATGTTTGAAGATAAAATTGTTAAAATAATTATTTCTTTTGTCAATAACCCTACTTTCGTATCTGATAACTATTCCCAATATTGGGTGGATTCTTGTCATAGAGTTGTGTTAAATCAACTGATCCATCAGGTGGAAAGTATATGTGATTTATGAACCCCTTTATCTACAGTTGTAATCTAATTGATTTGGGACTCAGGGGGGTCCTACAAGTATGTTATATCTCCCTAGTGAAAAGTTAAAAAGTATCCGGGAATTTTTTGATGAGGAGCTCATCACTTCTATGTTAGTAATAGTTGATGTACCATTTGGGGGGAGAAATTCTCAAGACTCATCCTCTTACTTCCTCATCATCTTGGTTGACTCCTCCTTCAACATACATGATACTATAGTGACTAGTTTGGAATAAAATAGAATCCCTAATTATAGATAATCCGTTGGATAAAATTCTTAAACAATAAAACTTATTCAACAACATTTTCATGAGTTGGGATCTAGTGGACTCGATTGTTGACAATTATATAATATCTTGCGACAGATTGTCATGAATCAATAATAACTTGATATCAATGAGGGAGAATTGAATGGTTTAGATGAAAATAATCTTCTATTTCAATTAATTATATAATATTAAAATGTTCTTAAATATATAAATCAGAAGGTCTCTCAAATTTACACCTAGATGGTTGACCCGAGTACGCAATTAGTATAACATGATGATATCATAGCTCACTCAAAGTACCATCTTTAAATTTCATCATCTTTATTAGTGACTAGTAATAAATGAGATAATTAATTTTACTCTTTTAATAATAAAATTCTTCCTAAGACGGTGGATGAAGACATAGAGGGTATGCAACTTCAATGCTCAATTAACACCTCTCACGAGACTCTACATGATTTAAAAAACTCATCCAATCAGATAATTTTATAATCAAATAAGAAATTATTTTTTTCATTTCATTTATATAGAATCTTGGAGATTCTCTAGAATTTTTAGATTCATCCCTTCCCAACACATTTTTAATGAAGAAACATTTTCTAACATTTTACATTATTATTATGACTTTTTTAATTCTTGATGTTCAAGACATTTATTTGATTTTTTATTTAATAGATCCTTAAAGATAATCATTATTTTTATAATACCATATAAACCTAGAATCCATGATTTTAATTTTTAATAATTATATAATTATATTAAAATTTTTACATGAATGACTACTTACATGAGAATCCACATTTATGTATCATCTTCAGATGTCTTGGGATAACCTAGTTTAAGTGGTTAATTTGGGTAAACATACATCTTATATGGAGAGTTCTCTAATATCTACCTATGTAAGTGTAAATAGAGAGAATGTATTAATATTTATAGGAAAAAATAATTTGCTGGACACGATTTGTTTCAATTTTTTATGTTTTCCTAAATTTTACCTAGTCATCATATGGGGAAATATTAGTGGGAGTGGACATGGATTTTTCTCAGACCACCCTTTTATTTTTTTTGAAACTAACATGACTGGTTCCTTTTACATTATATAAATTCTCAATATTTTTTGGATCACAGAAAGTGTATTTCTATGGAGAAAACACTCGCACTTTTCTTAGAGGGCATTAATGTTTTTATCCTAGTGATCATTGAATCTCTTTGAATTGGATACATAAAGCCTTATAGGCCAAACCATTTGTTTTAGTTTCTTGTATTTTAGCCTGAACCATCTATTTCTATATTTTAGGGTCTTTTTAGACAAGACCTTTTATTGTTGTATTTTAAGGAATTTTAGATTTGATGATGTATTATTGTAGATTAATTTATTTCAGCTGGGATGTTCTATTGTTGTAGTTTAAGGACATTTAGATCAGAACATCTGTTGATGTTGTTTGAGGTAATTCCATCTCATACATTCTATTACTGTAGTTATGAATTGATGCTCATGAAGGGTTCAAGAACCCTGCATCCAAAATAATGTGTGTCTAAGAAGGTTTAATACACCTTTTATTGTTAATTGATATTATGGGGAATGAATGAACATGAATGGTTCTAGAATAATTTTTTCTTATAGAAAACATGAAACATTAATGTCCATGACGGGTTGTTGCACCTTGAATCCTCACTGAGATTTTTTATGTGTGGTTAAGTATTAGGGATACTGATTCCACATGCATAGTAGGAATATGGGTTGTGTAAATCATAAAAAAAAGTCTGAACCAATGAATATGGAATGGGAAAGACATGTCAGGGATGACCAAAAAACACCCTATGATGATGAGTTCTTTTAAAGTGTTATTTTGGATCAAGAGTGTCGGAGTTCCTTTCCTATAATCAAGGGATGCGTTTAGATGGTTGGTAAGAGTCCCATATTCTTGGGCCCATAGGTCTTACTTTTTTGGTCACATAAAGGGGTTCCACACTATTTTTAGTGGGCTATAAAATATTTTTGAAGATTCAAACATTTGGATGATAAGAGGGGTATAGAGAAAGGATCAATCTATAAATGGTTATGGAACCTAATGGTAGATTTTTCATAGTTGGGAAACCTAGTTCCTACACCATATGTTATTGAGTCATGTGGTTTGAGCCATAAAAATATTTGTGAATGGAATATTGCATTCTTTATTTGATAAAGGGAACAACATATGATGATGTAACATCAATGATGTAAAGTATACATTAATAGTATTTTATGGGGATTGTAAATAATGGACTATGAATATCTTACTTAACTTATGGTGGGAACTTATGGGTATGGTCCAACCAATGGTAATGGTGAAAGCCTATATTTGATGTAGTTTTTAAAATAATTATAGGATTTAAGGGGGGGGGGGATTTTGCTCACATATTTTGAATCTTATACCCACAAGCCCATTGGTGGGGTTTAAATTCGCCATAAAATATTTTAAGGGTCCTTCTAGATTTTCCCTTGCACATAATAGTGTGTTATAGGGAAGAACCAGGAGTAAGTGATTCCAAAGACCACAGTGTTCTAAGAGAAGGATAACAACTTGATGGATTTCTCATGTCATCTCATAATTTAAATACATAAACATGGTTTATGGAGAAAAAAATATTCAAGAAGGGATAAATCACCCTTAAAGTTGTGTCACCGCCTAGTGAACACATTATCATGATAAGGAGATATGATAAATCATTTATCTAAATTTTTATTGGGCAATGGGGTTCCAGCAATCATATCTCATCTTTTCCTAGGGCTAGAAAGTGGGCCTTATGATTTTTATTCCATATTTATTTATCCTCAAAAATTTTCCTAAACAATAGATATGAAGTGTTTAGTAAGTAGAGACTTGAATTTTTCTCAGGTCGACCTTTATGAGATTTTAGCCGAACTATTTATATGTGGCATTCAATAGCAGTTTATGGTTTTGAAATTTGGAGAATCAATGGATACTATCTAAGGACATAAATATTTTAACAAAGTGTATTCAGTTTAATTTAATGATGAACATGGACAAGGAATGATGGGAGTATTACATAAAACCCTAATTAGGATACCCAATATCAAGAGTTCTCCGACATCCTTTTGGGTGGGAGATCAAAATGTTTTAAATAATTGTTCACAGTTAACAAGTCAAGAGTAATAGTACGATACACTCATGTTGAATATGATACCGATTTACTCTAAGGTGGTGATCTCTACTATGATGCTGTTAGGGATAACAATGATCAGATGAAACTTACTGCTTGGCTTAGATGTCTCTCATTGATGGGTCTATGGCCCTTATGATGATCCGCCTCTGGAATGGCCATATAAAGAGGTATTTTATCATTTTCCTAGGCTGTGAAAGGTTTTTAGTATGTCTAAGATCTCAATAAATGATGTGTGATTTATGGGTTGAGGTGAATAAAAGATTATCGAAGCCCCCAATACTATTTTTAACTGGGGTTAGGCTCTTGTGGTCATTTGATAAGGAATGGTTATGGGTGATGGTATACGTGTTTTAACATCATTTAGTGGGAATGAATTTTTCATTATTTTTAATAACATGATACAATGACATTTTCCATTAATTTTAACATCATGTGGTAGAGACATATCTATCAGGTAGTTTAACATCATGCAACATAGACCATTCTTTATAGCTTAACATCATGTGGTAAGGACATAGGGACTGACATGAAATGGTGAAAGATATTAGTAGGTAACGTTTCACTAATTGGATGCATTTTTATATAGGGAACACCTTTTATCAATTCACATAATTATTGATGGGTATCCATATGCTAGAATGCTTCCAGAACAAATATATCTCAAGCACTAGTAATCCATACGTATATATAACTCACACATAGGAAAAGTATGTCTATGAGATTTGGACCTCTTTAGATAGGGAATATACTATATTAATGGTTGGGATTCCCTAGGTTTTCATATGCATAATTAGAGGGTTGGAATCATACACTAATAATCTCTTTAAGGATATCTTGTAATGTAGATCTGACTCGTATATAGGGGATATGGAAATTCTATTTACATCATTTAGTTAGTATTGACAACAAGTTCAGCTTATGTGTCCTCTACATAGATAATTAACATATATACAGATGAGAATTTCAATATTTTATCCCAATATGGAGGAGAAAAGTCCATCCCTATAACAAATTCATCGATACAACGGCCCACTCAAAACAATTTTATGGGTTGTGGGATAGAAAATACGTCATGAAAGATGAAACAATGATTTTTTATGTAGTTTAATGTCATTCAACTTGGATGTTTTAGGGAAATATTACATAATTTGACTATGAAATAGTTCCCTATCCAATAAAAGTATCATTTTCACTAGCTAGAGCGGTCTTCAAGATTCTCTATTCTCACATGATCCATGATCAACATGAGAAACTCAGGATAAATATCCATTTAGTTATTCTAGGTGATGGTATGTGATTAGGAATACATGGGGTTGTTCACAATTATTTTTGGAATGTAGCCTCTATGTTGATCTAGATCTCATGAAGGATCATGATTAGGGGTGATGGTAACTCGTGACTAGGCCTGAAATTAGGAACCCTAGCATCACTATATATCCTATGAAGGTAAATATCATGCAACATGTAGTTATCATATAGTTATCTACATAGGTCCATCCAATATTATAGGGATGAATTTTTATCATTATATATGTTGGAGATGGACCCACGATAGGAGATTTGAGTGTCACTACATATCATGTGGTAGTTTGAATCAAGACACATGTTATTTATTTAATAGAAAACGCTACACGATGATCTATCCCATAAATAGATAGGGGGAATTTTTTCAATTGATATTATATCTAGACACAATATTTGAGATTTGGGTGTGGCTACATATGTTATGATTGTAGTGATTAATTCAATAGTATTTCATGAACCAAAAACAATCCATGCAGTTCCTACCCATAAATAGAGGGGAAAATGGTTTCCATTGAAAATGTGGTTGGAACTATGATTTTGGGGTTGGGAATCACTACATATAATTTTATGGTAGGAATATATATGCACATAGTTCTTGGATATAAAACACTCTATGTAGGTCTGATCCATACGTAGAGGGGCGTATAATTTCTACTGATATTGTGTATGGACATATGATTTTTTATATTGGTGTCACTATGTATCCTGTAATGACAATAATCAAGCCTAAAATTGTTCTAAAACATTAAAATCATCATGTGGGTCAGAACTATATATAAAGGGGGAGAATTATTCTTTTGAAATAGTGGCTTGAGCCACGATTGGTTTTCTAGGTGTCATTGTGTATCTTGTTATGGTCAGAATTAAGATACTTATGAAGCCGATAATTTCACATATTTTATTTAGTAATTAAAATTTTTTAATCACACCATACAATTATTTATTATGATTTTGTCTCATATTTAGGTTTTTGTGTTATTTTGAGTTTAAATGCAATAATGGCTTAATTCTGGATTTTTAGTAGTTTATAATAGCATGAGTATTTCAGTTATGTCTTTTTCAATTTTAATCCAAATCGAATGATTAATTTTTTTTGAAACTTTACTTCATTGGATAAATATTTGGAAACAGAACTAAATCTTGATTCAAATATATAATTTCCCAAATATACCATTCATTGTGAGTATGTTTTTTTGGATAGCATGGTGGAACCCACATCAGAAATGAAGGCATTAATATATATTTTTATGACCCTATCAAATTATTACACTTGTATAACAAATCCATACCAGATATGGGAATCCATGTTAAATTCCAATTGAAAATTCTTTCTTTACAGAATCTATTCAAGGAGTCAAACATGGGGAAAATTTAAAAAAATATCTAAAAAAAATGAAAATTCATTAATTAAATCATAACATTCTAACAGAGTTTCCAAATGATTTGAAAAATTTGGGGTAAATAAAGAATTCAATTTCAAAAAATTATTTAGGAGAGTCAAAAAGGATATTAAACCAAGAAAGGGGAGAAAATCTAGAAAAAATCTATAGAAGTAGTGTTGGAAATTGGAGAAGAATGGTTACATGACATTTACAGTCAGTACTCGTCATGACTTATTAAAAATGAATTGAACACATTAATAATGTTTTGATGAGAAAACATGTTGGGAAATACAACTGAAGGATGTGAATTGTGCTGTCATAGCATAACCAGATTCAAATAGTCAAAGAAACATCTGTAGATTCAATGCGGCAGAGAAAATATTGGATCCGATGTACACAATATGTAACCCTAGTACACTTCATGAAAATGACAGAATGTTGAAAATTAAATGTGATGCTGGATGTTCATCATGGATTTTGGACTATAAATTATGAACTCATATGCCCTTTTAAATAATTTTGGGGTTCACTGACATAGAGATAACAATTTACAGTCCATTTCAGACCTTATTGTATTTTCTCTTTATTTTTTGATAATTTTTTTCTTTTAATATAATAGTATTCTTATTCATTCATCTCTTTCTTCTAGTTTTATTTTTATGTATTCTCCCACTGTTTTATCTTCTCAACACCACTAAAAATGGAGAACTAACATCGATGCATGTTTGAGGGAGGGGGGTTTGAATGAGTTTAGTGTACTTCATTTGTAACGTCCCGAGTCCGGAGCCCCTCCACTGGTGCCCCATACCCAGTTTGCCACATGACCTCAAGTGCGTTTCCCCGAATTCCAGAGGCTTATGACTAGAAGCGAGGGCCTAGGTGAGTCGGTGGGGAAACTATGCCCTCATTCGGTAAGGTACACAAGGTAAGAAAACAACAATAAACAACGGAAGTAGTAAAAACATGCATAACAGCAGAAACCAAACAGCGGAAGCAATGGAGATATATAACTATGATGATAAAGATGTAGCAGGTACAAGTATCTAAGGAAAACAGCAAACACAACAACGTGCTGAAATACAATTGAAACCAAGTGCAAACGAAAACAAAGTAAGCTCCTCAGCATCGCGAGCCACGGCTCAGTCCCATGCTCCCCCGCTCCTGGTGCAATCATGATCCTAAAGTAGAAGGGTGCTTTCCCTTATCTATACCTGCAACAAAATAGTCTGCTTGGGCCCAAAAGCATGGCCCAAATAGGGTGTGAGATACAATCCCAGTAGGCAACCACCCAAAGATCTGTGCCTAACAGTCAATGAATACATGGCAGTACTAAAACAAGAAGTAGTAAACAGAAAATCACAACAGCTACATTCCACAGTTCTAACAAGCATAACACACAAGTAAGCAGCCAGCAACAAAAGTAAACAGGTAACCCTCTGGGTAGCTCTCACAGTCTAACCCCTATGGTTCAACCTCTAAGTACTAGCAACCCTCTGGGAGGCACACACAGTCTCACCCCTCTGGTTCAGCTACGTAATTAAGCAGACTCTATGGGGAAGCACTCACCGTCAATTCCCCCAATAGTCTCATATCGTGATAAAGGCTCTATGGGGAAGCACTCAATGTCAATTCCCCCTATAGCCTGTGTAGTAATTAAAAGACTCTCTGGATAATCCCTTCCATCAATTCTCCACTTGGTCTCGCATCGTGATTTAAAAGACACTCTGGAGAAGCCCTTCCGTCAATTATCCCTTTGGTCTGCTACTCTAGGTTCTCAAAGTCTTGAGTAACTAAACATGCTCAGCACGTGTGTATCGTCCAAGTAAACCTCAAGAAATACTTGGCTATCAACTAAGGCTCCACAGTAAAATAAATCAACAGTTCCACTATTCTACGACTAGGCATGGCAACTGGAAAATTCCAAACAAGAAGAACAAGCTTGTCAAAGAAAACAGAGCACAAAAAAATACTCTAATAACAAGAAATAACCTCTACTAAAGCAATCAAGCAAAGTAGGCAAGAAACAAGGGAAAAACAGGAAACACGCAATACCCCGTTTAAGGGTATTGGTGGAATTTGCACAAAATACTCAAAGACTTTCTACATAAAGTCACAAACCACCTACCTCGATCCTAGGAGATCAATATATGTGAACCTCGGTGACAGATTCCCCTTAGAATGACGTAGATCCGAGAAAACACACAAAATGTTTATCCCACGATAACTTGGAAACCAGGAGGAATCAAGAAACAAGGCAAAAGCAGAAGGAAGAACTCACCGCTGAACATCCAACGCAACTGACCGTGCTCGAATCGGAGAACGGATGACGAGGTAGTCGTCCATCGAACATTCGACCATATGGGTCGCTTCGGACGACCGAAAAATAGAGAAGAAGGTGAATATGAGGGTTAGATGCGACCCCGATCCATTTCACGAAAAAAAAGGTACACGGCGTCTACTTCTAATTTTTCTGTACTCCGAAATAACCGGCCTCCACCTCAACCTTACACACCGTGTGTGTGGCCCAGACACAGCCAGCACACTGCTTCGAGCCGGAATAGAGTACACGGCGTGTACTCAGAAAGTACACGGCGTGTACTTCTGAATTTTCCATAAAATTCATTTTTTCTCAAAAACTCCAGAAAAAGGAGAACATACCGAAAAAGAGATCTGGGTTCTTACAAACTTCTCCCCTTAATGAAATTCGTCCCTGAATTTCACAAATGAGGTGGAAAAGGAGAAACCCCGAACAGCTCTGGCCACTGCGATCGAACATCGGTCTCCCTCTCCCAGGTCTCATCCTGTACTCGTCTGTACTGCCACAACACTCGTACCAGAGGAATAGACCGCCCACAGAGAACCTTCATAATACGATCGAAAATCCGGATAGGATGCTCCTTGAAAGACGCATCCGCTTCAAGCTCGACTTCCTCGGGCTGAAAGACGTGAGACGTGTCTGAAAGGTAATGTCGGAGATGAGAGACGTGGAAGACGTCATGCATGGCCCGATACCTCTAAGGTAGCTGCAACCGATAGGTGACCGACCCCACTCTCTCCAAGACCACAAATGGCCCGACGTACCACAGTGAGAGCTTACCCTGTCTCCGAATCCTTTTGTGTCCCAACCTCGGTGCGACATGTAGGAAGAACTAATCACCGACCCTGATCTCCAGAGGTTGTCCCCGCTGATCAACATAAGACTTCTGCAAAGACTGTGCTGTAGCCATCCTCTTCCGAATCAGCTCTATCTACTCTGAAGTCTCCTGAACAAGACGAGGTCCCAGCAAAGCTGCCTCTCCTGCCTCCAGCCAGTATAAGGGTGATCGACATGGCCTACCGTACAAATCCTCGTATGGCGCCATCTGAATGGTCACCTGGAAATTTTTGTTATAGGAAAACTCCACCAGAAGATAATGATTCTCCCAAGAACTGCCAAAGTCAAGGATGCAAGCTCGGAGCATATCCTCAAGCACCTGGATCGTGCGCTCGGAATGGACATCAGTCTGGGGATGGTATTCTATAGTCAAAAGTACATGTGTACCCAAGGCCTTCTGAAGTCCCTACCAAAACCGAGAGGTGAAGCGCGCATCTCTGTCTGAAACAATAGAGCGTGGAACTCCATGCAGATGCACAATCTCTCTAATGTAAATTCTTCAAAGATCATCGACACTAAAGGTCTCCTTGATCGGAAAGAAGTGAGCATCCTTCATAAGTCTATCGATGAAAACCCAAACAACATCGTTTCCCCGAGGTGACCTCGGCAACCCTGTCACGAAGTCCATCGCAACATTGTTCCACTTCCACTCCGGAATGGGTAACTGCTGTAAAAGGCCTGCTGGTCATTGATGCTCTGATTTCACCTACTGACAAGCAGAACACCTCAAGACAAAACCAGCAACATCTTTCTTCATACCTGGCCACCAGTACTGGCGATGAAGATCCCGATACATCTTGGTGACTCTAGGATGAACTGCCCAAACTGAGGAATGAAAATCCCGCATCAGCTCCTACCGTATGTTGGATGGCACCCATACGTGTCCTCGGAAACGAAAGATCTCATCCTCACCCACTGTCCATCCAGGAAGAGGGTCCTCTCCTGACACACTCTCCCGCAGGACTAAGCCTTCCAATTCTGATAGCTGCCTCATCCGTACCCGATCAAGTAGTGTGGAGGTAATAGCTACAGAAGATAGAAAAGTCATTCCTTGTCTATCGTGCACCTCTAGATGCATCTCAGAGAACAGTGCCATCAGCTACCACTCACTAATAGCCTCCTGAACTACCTTAATCTGAGTTCTCCTGCTCAACGCATCCGCCACGGCGTTGCCCTTTCCCGGCGTATAGGTGAGCTCGAAGTAAAAATACTGAAGGTACTCAACCCACCTATGCTGCCTCAGATTCAGATCACGCTGAGTGAAGATATACTTAAGACTCTTGTGGTCAGTGAAGACCACAAAGTGCTCTCCCAGATGATATTGTCTCCAACAACGCAAAGAATAAACAATAGCTTCCAACTCCAGATCATGTGTAGGGTAGTTCCTCTCATGTGGCCTCAACTGCCGAGACCCGTACGCAACGACTCCATCTCCCTGCATAAGCACAGCTCCCAGCTCGATACCCGAAGCATAACAGTAAACAGTGTAGCTCTTGCCTGGCTATGGTAAGACTAGTATCGGTGCTAACGTCAACATTCCCTTCAGCTCATTAAAGGATGACTCACAAGAATCTGACCATAAGAAATTCACCCCCTTCTTGGTCAGACCTGTCAAAGGTGCTGCAAGACGAGAAAAGTCCTGAATGAAGCGTCTATAGTATCCAGCCAGCCCTAGGAAACTCCATACCTCAAAGATGTTCTTCAGCTCCTCCCAGGAAACTACAGATCTCACTTTCTCTAGGTCCACTGATACTCCTGCCTCTGAGATGACGTGACCCAAGAAGTGAATCTGGTCCATCCAGAAGTGGCACTTCGAGAGTTTAGCATAAAGCTGATGCTCTCTCAGTGTACTCAGAATGATCTCAAGATGTATGGAATGGTCGTGTCGAGTGTGAGATTACACCATGATATCGTCCATGAAGACCACGACAAAGGAGTCAAAGTAAGGATGGAACACTCGGTTCATCAGCACCATGAAAACTGCAGGTGCGTTCGTGAGACCGAAATGTATGACTGTGTAATCGTAAATACCGTACCTGCTTCTGAAGGCTGTCAGAGGTATATCTGATGGTCAAACGCTCAACTGATGTTAACCGAACCTCAAGTTGTTCTTCAAGAACACCCGGGCTCCTCAAATCTGATCGAAAAGGTCATCAATCCTCTGAAAAGGATATCGGTTCTTGACCGTCAACTGGTTCAGCTTCCGATAATCCACACAAAGCCGAAGGGTACCATCTGCCTTCTTCGCAAACAGAACAGGAGAACCCCAAGGAGAAGTACTGGGTCGGATGAAACCCTTAGCCTGTAGCTCCTCCAACTGCTTCTTGAGCTCCTAAAACTCAGGTGTGGCCATCCTATAGGGAGGAATGGACACCAGCGCCGCTCCTGGAACGATCTCAATAGAAAATTACACCTCACGCTCTGGAGGAAAACCTGAAAAGTCCTCTGGAAAGACATCCCTGAAGTGATCCACCACTAGGGGAAAGTCCAATTGTGGAGTCCCTTGGTCATCCAGATAAAGACTAGCAATCTGGGATGTCACCCCTCCTAGCCCAAGATTCTCGAGTCCTGCCCGACTCGCCCGAATGTCCCATTTGCCTATATGAAGGAAATCTTCACCTTCTGGTGAAATGAAACTGACTCTGCGGCGATAGCAGTCGACGACTTCCCAAAATAGAATCAACCATTCCATGCCTAGGATGACATCATAGCCTGTCATCTCTGGTATATAGAGATCCCATAAGAAGCGATACCATGTAACCGCGAGAGGGCACTCTCTACACTGATGTACACTAGATGTCCTCATTCCCAAAGGTGTGTCTAGTGTCAACGATTCGGAAGAGGAAAAGATGTAGAGTCCAAGGCTCTCCACAATGGCAATAGAGATAAAAATATGCGTAGCACCGGTATCGAAAAGGGCTGAAGATAAAACTAAGGCTACTAAAATCATGATGAGTCTGCTCCACGTCAAAAGATTGGCCTGCACCGCGGCCCTGCGCCCCTGACTGACCACTATGAGCTAAACCTCCCTGCTGGTGCTGAGGGACTGGTGGCTGACCACCACGGCCTCGACCTCCACCTCAGCCCGAATAGCCAGAAGAACTCCAGTTCCCTGACGGGTGAGAGACTGGTGGGGCTGCTCCTAAACGAGGAGTCATGGAAGAACCACGGTCACCTGCTGCTTGTGGGAAAACCTGGCAGAAATGCTGAAGGTGACCCAACATGCCGCAAGATCGGAACTCCACGGGGTCTCTCTAGCACTGCGGCCTCGTGTGCCCTGTCCGGCCACACTGGTAGCATGTCACCTGGCTGCCTGATGATGCGTCTCGCTTCCTTGAATCACTGTGCATAGGCTCCCTATGGTGCTTCTTGCTATCATCTGAAGGAAAGCTAGCTTTGGAAGCAGAACCACCCTGACTCGCAGCTCTAGAGTCTCTCAGATTGCGCTCCGCAATCAGTGCCTGGTTGACGATGGAAGTAATGGAAGTCAGCTAGAAGATGTTCACCTGTTACCGAATCTCCCTCTTGAGTCCATCCTCAAACTTCCTCGCTAAGAACACCACACTCCCATTCCGAAGGGGTGTAAAATGATGCAGCTCAGTGAAACGAGAGGAATAATCCATGAAAGATAGAGTACCCTGCTCCAAGCTCATGAACTCACGGGCTCGATCGTCCCTTAGGGTCTCCGGGTAGAAGTAGTCATAAAACACGCACTGGAACTCTTCCCAAGTCATAGCCTGATGCTGACCCACCTGTGAGATCACGTCCCACCACCTCTTGGCAGAGTCTCAGAGCATGTAGGTGGAGAGCTTGACCCGCCTCTCTGGAGGTGTCTCCAGATGCTCGAATATAGTCAGAATGGCTTCTAGCCATGACTCTGCAGCCTGAGGTCCTCCCTCCCCCGAGAACGTGGGTGGATGTTCCTGCTGGAAGACCCGCGTCAAGTCTGCCATAGACGAGGCAGGAGGCGGTTCTCCCTAGAAGGCCTACATCATCCTCATGAAACCTTCCCTGAACTACGCATCAGCGCCTGCAACTGGTATGACAACCGGTTCCAAGGCTGGCTTGGCTGTGGGATCGATAGGAAGTCCCTGATCAGCCATATCTGGCATCTGATCACTGCCTGATGACAGACGTATGACCAGAGGACGTCTCGGAGGCATAACTCAGAATGATCAAAAGCACTCCTTAGATCAAAAAAACAAGGACAGAGAACACAAGAGTACAAAATGGGAACATGGGAAGAAGAACACACAAGATTTCAAAACACGACTATACGGCATGTATAAAACTACACAACGTGTCTTTTGAAACCACTGACATTGGCATGTACTCCTGCCATAGAAGTCGTGTACACTACAAACTACACTGCGTGTTGTCCCCCCCACATGACATGTACTTGAAAACAATTCCCCTGCCCGAGTATCCTCACACGGCTAACCCACACGGTCCGACTCAACCCGAGACTACATGGTGTGTTCGAAACAAACATGGCGTGCACTAGACAAGGCTCCGACGGTCCGTGTTGTTGAGTACACGACCGTCTACACAGCTGTACCTTACATGGCGTGCTCTAAATAAGCACGACGTGCATAGGCGAAGGCGACACCATCCCGTGTTGTTCGTGACATGGCCGGGTACCTGGGAAAGACTACACGGCGTGTTCCGAACAAACACGGCGTGTGGAAAAGAAGGTCACACCGACCAGTGTTGTTCGTGACACGACCGGGTACCTGGAAAGGACTACACGGCGTGTTCCCTACGGACACGATGTGTTCTACCCGAGCTTCCCCAGCCCGTGTTGTTAGTGACACGACCGGGTACACGACTCCGAACTCAAACGGCGTGTACCAATGGTACACGGCGTGTTCCCAAAGTTACTCATATGACACCGTGTTCTGCTCACACAATCAGTGACATGGCCTGAAAACTATACGGTGTGTGCCTGAGAAGTACACGCCGTGTATTCCGGGTTTTTTTGGGCAGTAGCTCAGAAACTGCGCAGAATTCCAGAAACACCAAAAACGAGGGAAAAGATGCCAAATTCTGATCCATGAGGGCCCATAACACCTCAAGAACCAAAAAATGGCGTTCATTTTAAGCAAGAAACAAAACAACAGTTTTCTAACATATCAGTATAGAATCTATCAAGAAACTATCACAACAGCATGCATAATCTACACAAAGTCTATCACAACAGTATACAATCACTAATGCACCCTAGATGGCATGAAAAGAAAGAATGAAATGGGATTTCTACAAGTGCCTATATGATTCATGAGATGGCATACCATCATCTCATCGGGTTGCGACAGAAATAGAACCGAAATATCAAAACAATAATCGCACAAGTCATGTGAATCACTCTAGGTGAAAACATATCAACCATAAAACTCAAAACCAGAAACTCCGATTAACGAGGTAGTATGGCCTTTCCCTATACATGGGGTAGCTACTCCTGAGAACAACTTAATTCCAAGTACCGAATCCGTCCTATCCCTTGCTAAAGTCTCCAAACAGTAAAGCAAGATAAAAGAACTCCTCTGATACCACTTTGTAACGTCCCGAGTCCGGAGCCCCTCCACTGGTGCCCCGTACCCGGTTCACCACATGAATTCAAGCGCATTTACCCGAATTCCAGAGGCTACCGACTAGAAGTGAGGGCCTAGGTGAGTTGGTGGGGAAACTATGCCCTCATTCGGTAAGGTACACAAGGTAAGAAAACAACAATAAACAGCAGAAGCAGTAACGACATGCATAACAGCAGAAACCAAACAACAGAAGCAATGGAGATATATAACTATGATGACAAAGATACAACAGGTACAAGTATCTAAGGAAAACAGAAAAAACAACAACATGGTGAAATACAACTGAAACCAATTGCAAAAGAAAACAAAGTAAGCTCCTCAGCATCGCGAGCCACGGCTCGGTCCCATGCTCCCCAGCTCCTGGTGCAATCAAGATCCTAAAGTAGAAGGGTGCTTGCCCTAATCTATACCTGCAGAAACATATGTTTCTTAGTCCTAAAAGCATGGCCCAAAAAGGGTGTGAGATACAATCCCAGTACGAAACCACCCAATGATCTGTTCCTAATAGTAAATGAATACATGGCAGTACTAAAACAATAAGCAGTAAACAGAAATGCACAACAGCTACATTCCACAGTTCTAACAAGCATAGCACACAAGTAAGCATCCAACAACAAAAGTAAATAGGTAACCCTCTGGGTAGCTCTCACAGTCTAACCCCTATGGTTCAACCTCTAAGTACTAGCAACCCTATGGGAGGCACACACAGTCTCACCCATCTGGTTCAGCTATGTAATTAAGTAGAATCTCTGGGGAAGCACTCACCGTCAATTCCCCTATAGTCTCGTATCGTGCTAAAGGCTCTCTGGGGAAGCACTCAACATCAATTCACCCTATATCCTGTGTCATAATTAAAAGAATCCCTGGAGAAGCCCTTCCGTCAATTCTCTACTTGGTCTCGCATCGTGATTTAAAACACTCTGGAGAAGCCCTTCTGTCAATTCTCCCTTTGGTATGCTACTCTAGGTTCTCACAGTCCAGAGTAACTAAACATGCTCATCACGTGTGTATCATCCAAGTAAAACTCAAGAACTACTTGGCTATCAACTAAGGCTCCACAGTAAAATAAATCAACAGTTCCACTATCCTACGACTAGGCATAGAAACTGGAAAACGCCAAACAGGCAGAACAAGCATGGAAATGAAAACTGAGCACAAACAAAATACTCTAATCACAAGCAATAACCTCTACTAAAGAAATCAAGCAAATCAGGCAAGAAACAGGGGAAAAAAGGAAACACGCAATACCCCATTCAAGGGTATTGGAGGAATTTGCACAAAATACTCAAAGACGTTCTACAGAAAGGCACAAACCACCTACCTCGATCCTAGGAGATCGATATACATGATCCTCGGCGACAGATTCCCCTTAGAACAATGTAGATATGAAAAAAAACACAAAACAATCATCCCATGATAACTTGGAAACCAGGAGGAATCAAGAAACAAGGCCAAAGTAAAAGGAAGAACTCACTGTTGCGCTTCCAATGCAACTGATCGTGCTTGAATTGGAGAACGGATGGTGAGGTGGTCGTCCATCGAAGATCCAACAGTATAGGTCGCATCAGATGACCGAAAACTGGAGAAGAAGGTGAATATGAGGGTTAGATGCGACCCTGGTCCGTTTCATGAAAAAAAAGAAAGTACACGGCGTGTACTTTTAGAGTACACGGCGTGTACTTCTAATTTTTCCGTACTCCGTAATAACCGGACTCCCCCTCAGCCTTACACACCGTGTGTGTGGCCCAGACACTGCCAGCACACGACTTTGAGTCGGAATAGAGTACACGATGTGTACTCAGAAAGTACACGACATGTAGTTCTAAAATTTCCAGAAAATTCATTTTTTCTCTAAAACTCCAGAAAAAGGAAAACATACCTGAAAAGAGATCTGGGTACTTACATCACTTTCTAATCGCTTTATTTAATTATAATAAATTTGGTGGTGGTTAAATTGATCATTGTGTTAATTTTCCCATTTTATCTATCATCTGAATTCTTCATCTCATTAATTTATCATCATTCCTTTCACTATTTAAATCATGCATATGATGGTGTATGGATTCAATTGTGATGGTCAGAGATGAGGTCTTCTCGATGATGTTGGAAAGGGGATTTCCCCATATTCATAGGTAAAATTATGGGGTAATCAAATTTCAAATGATATGGTGAGGTGTGACAGATATTGAAAACCTCATTTAATTGAATATTGAGAATTATTTTAAAAAATGATTTCAAACATCATGACCCCCTAAGAACAATTGCCTCCATTTATTTCTTCTAACATAAATTTTTTTTCACATCTCATTTATATATATTACATTTATTTTTAATTCATGTTTTCAAAAACCCACATCTATATTAGTTTTATAGTTTTATAATTTTATAGTTTTATAATAGTTAGTTTATAATAGAGAAAATAGAAAAGTATTATGTGTGAGCATCCTCCTTTGATCGATGCTAGCGTGCACCACTATAGTGAATTCATTGTAAAATATGAAAATAATTGAATAGAGGATCATGAAAAATCACTCGATCAATTTGGTTCCGATTCCAGGGGGCCAAGTGCTTTCACACACTATTTTCATAAAAAATGAAAAAATAAAGAATTTCATTGCATATAATTTTTTGGGTAATGGATTTTTCTAGTGATTATTTATATGGTTTCCCTAATGTTTAATTTTATAAGAGGAAAGAGACATTAGAATTTAAAATTCAAGAGAATTTCAAAATTATTGAAAAAGAAAATAGGTTGGTGGCATTGCTTGCCACCGAATTTGAAGAACATAAAGTGTAAATGTAGGAACAACCACAACAAAATAAAATTTAGAAACAATTCATCAAGATTGTTCCCCCTATATTTTATGTTGAAGAAATAGAAAGATACTCAAAGATGAAACTTGAAGATCCAATCATATCTCCTAGGACATTGCTTAAAAATGATTCGGATGGTTACATGCCATTTGGTACAACTGCGGGAGTTCATCACTCTTTAGAAGAACATTGGTTATATTTTGTTGAAGATCAAAAGGTAGGTGATCCTACTATATTTTTCATGAATGAATCGGAACATATATACTTATCTATTTCATTGTAAGAAGTTAAAGACGATACACCTATGGAGATCTATTCTATGGTTGTATTTTCAATGGAGATGGAGATTCAATAAGCCTCCCATAAAATGGAATATTTAATTTCTGATTCATCATACTTTAATATTATTGAGATAGAATTGATTTTTCACTTCCATTATAAAGAAAATTATAATTTAGTGGATGATAAAAAGGTCCTGGTAGATAAAGTGGAGGCTATACGAGTACTGGTAATGAATAAAGATGACCCATTCATCATCCTTCCTGATATAATTTCAGTTTTATCACAATGCAATGAGGTAGTGGCTGATTTACTTTACCAATGGGTTCTTCCATTACTAGTTCATGCTAAAGATAAGTGGAAGTAATAATTTTTTGTGGTTTCTATGAATAAAACCCCATCCACCTTCAGATTTGGGTTAACCCACTACAATTACCCGACTAGGGGAAGTAAAAACCTAGCAACTGCTTAGGGGGTAAAACCAAGCATTATCCCATGCATTTACCATTTTCATTTTCATGTATTTATATTTATTATGAATTTATTTATTTCATTCTTTTTAGGTTTAATGTGGTAGTAACTAGGAGACTAAGGGAATGTTTCTTCTAGAAAAGAAACATAGGTTGTATCTTTCATTTTCTTTACATTTTATACCCTTATTTACATTTTCTTGAGCTAAAATGATGGGTAGTTGAATTTAAATATTGGGGGAGTTCCAACCTCTTAGTTCTTCTTGTGTGAGTTTCCTTTTTTTCATTTTTAGGAACCTTGGGCTTTAATGAGCATTCTTATCATTTTTCACACATCAATTGATTTTGACAAAAAATTGAAATGATTTTAAAAAAATGAATTTTAAATGATTATTGATGTGTTTTTTTCTTGAATTTTATTTTTAATCTTTTTTATGAGTTTGACCCATTTTTGAAATACATGCCCATGAAAAACTATCCCAAAATATTTTTCCCTTATTGTGAGGTATTCATAATGATTTTCTTTATATTATTCTTAATACACACATATTATTGATGGAAATTTTTTATTTTTTCTGAGAACAAGAATGTTTGATTTTTCTCTTTCAATTCATTGGATTAAAAGTAATGTTTTTGATATGATTGAGGATCTATTTTTTCTAGCCACATATTATCTTGAGACCCACCATTACATTTATTGTTCGTTAGCCATTAGATTCCATGAATTTCCTTATGGGTTTAAGCCACATTAAATGCTAATTTTTCTTTACCTACCCAAACATTTAGTAAATTTTAATGGATTTTTCATGATTGATTTTGTGGAAGAGACTATCATGTGCATTGTTTGTGATGTGTTTCAATTGTGGGTGATGTGAGGTGTGTGTCAACATCTTAGGCATTGGATAATGAAATAATGGGGCATTAGTCAACATTTCATTATTTATTTATTTATTTATTTGACTTTTCCTTAAAATAATACAAAAAATAGAAAAAATGTCTTCCAATCTAGAGAATTATAAAAAAATTAAATAAAAGTGAAAAAAAAGAAAATAAATATGTCCATTTACAACGATTTATAAAAAAAATGAAAATAATATGGAGAACATGGATGACACCATTATTTTTAATCATTTATTGACACATGAACCATGTCGAAAGGGGTTTTGTGTTTCAAATTCTCAAGGAGAATTTATTGAAGAATTTCATGTGTTATCACTTGATTATTCGTGCATTGTACCTAATAGTAAAAACTCCTCTTTCTAGCCTTGAATTTTTAAATCATTTTCCCACAATCCCTATGCCATAGAGTCATTTGAACCATTAATTAAACCCCTCATTATTGAATTTATTTTCATGTTTTAGTAAGTTTAGAAATGAGAATTGTCAAAAGCTTATGGTGATACATGTAATTTTCAAGTATGAGCATAACTCTATATTAAATTTTTCTTGAGTAAAGAGTGACATAAAATTAAATGTGATGTAGGTTTTGATTGGTACATGGATGGATTTAGGTGTTTGAACAAATTTATCTGTGAGGAGTGAAAATGATGGGGAATTGTTTTACATATAGGATACATGATGTAATTCAACTTTTCATAAGATCATGGATGTTGTGTGGATTATGATTAGAATATATAATAATTATTCATGAATGAAATTCATAAGTGTGGGTGATTTAAGAAGAAAATATTTTCACATATTTAATTTTTAAATTAAATGATTTAAACCCACCATAGTGTAGTTTATTAGAAAATTCTCACATATTGTGATTTTTTTAGCTTAAATGTAAAAAATGGATACATTCAGAATTTTTAAGAGTTTTTAATAGCAAGAGTATTTAGGTAATATAATTTTAATTTTTAATTAAAATCTAATGATTCATATTTATGTAATTCGTAATTCATTAGAAAAATATTTTGAAACTAATCCAGAGCTTGATTTGAACATATTATGTCCCAGATAAATCTATCTTTTTGAATAAATTTTCTAAACACCATGGTCGACCTCACATTATTAATGGAGGCATTAATCCAGAATTATATGTAAAAATCCAATTATTCCAATTGGATATGAAATCCAACTCATATATGTGTTTCCATGATAAATTTAAATTTCAAATTCAATTATTAAGGACTCCATTTAATGATTCAAACATGAAGATAATTTAGTAAGAATTATGGAAAAAATGTATATTTAGTAAATAAGTTATAAAATTCTCTATGAGTTTTCAAATGGTCATAAATTTTCAATGTAAATAGATAAAACATTTCATGAAAATATTTAGATTATTAAAAAAGGGAATTCAATAGATAAAGGGGAGAAAATATGGAAGACTTATAGAGAAGAAGAGCTGTAAATTGGACCAGAATGGTCACATGATGTGTATTATCATTACATGTCATAACTTCTTCAAATGGAATTGACCACATTAAAAATGTTGTGATGAAAAAACATACAGAAAACTGAAACTACACGACATGAGTTGGGATTTCATGGTGTGACCAGAGTCAAACAGTTAATGAAGCGTATGTGGATTCAACGAGGTGTAGAAAATCTTGGATATAAAGTATATGAAGTGTAACCCCAATACAGATCACGATGACGAAATGCTGAAAAAATGTGATGCTACAAGTTCTCCATGGTTTTTATCTCATAAATTCAGACCTCGTCTGTACTTCCAAATCATTCTAGGGTGAGCCAACTTGGGATATCCATTTTCAGCACCAATCCAAACTTTTTTTTATTTTCATATTATTTTTTAATAATTTTTTTTGATATATTAGTAATCTTCTTCATTCATCTATTTATTAAAAATATTAGCTTTATGTATTCTTCCACCATTGTTCTCTTCTAAACTCCTCTAAAATGGAGAACTAGCATTGATGCTTTTTCGTGGAAGGGAGTGGGGTTTTTAATGAGTTTATTGTGATTTATTTTCTAATATCATTATTTAAATCTATGAATTTTGGTAGTGGTTAAATTGATCATGTTTTGCAGTTGCCCCATATTCCCTATCGTCTGAATTCTTCTCTTCATTAATTAATCATCCTTTCTTTCACAATCCAATTCATGCATACGATGGAGTATGACTTCGATAGTGATGGTCGACATAGAGGTCTCTAAGATGACGTTCAAAAAAGGTTTGCACTATATTCATAGCACTAAATATGTGGTAATCACATTTCGAATGAGAAGGTGATGTGTGATAGATCATGATCAGCACATTGAATTGAATAATGAGAATTATTTTAAACAATTATTTCAAACACCATAACCCCCTGAGAACAAGTGCCTCCATTTCTTTCTTCTAACTTCAGTTTGTTTTCAAATTTCATTTTCTTATATTTTGTTTATATTTATAGCATGTTTAAAAAATCTAAATCTATATTAGTTTAATATTTTTATATTAGTTGATTTATAATAGTGACAATAGAAAAGAAGTGTGTGGGATAGACCTCATTGTGGTTGACCCTAGGGTGTGGCACTACGGTGAATTCATAGGAAAATAAGAAATTAATTGAATATAACTTCCCCAACAATCCCTCTATCAATTTGGATCTGTTACGAGGGAGGCCAAGTGATTTCAGACACTGTTTTTCATAAAAAACCAAAAAAAATTTTGTAAAAGAATGAATTTCATTGCATATAAACTTTTTTTTCATAGAGTTATTTTTAATATACATGGCCCAGTGATGAATTTTCTAGAAGGGACACGAAATTAAAATTGGAAATTCAAGTGAGTTTCAAAATTCTTGAAAAATCAAGCTAGATGATGGCATTACATTCCTCCAATGTAGAAAAACATAAAGTGCAATGGTCAGAACAACCATAACAAAATAAGATGGATCTAGAAGATATCATGATTTCTCCACCTACATTTTATGTTAAAGAAATCAAAGGAGACTTGAAGATGAAACTTGGATATCCAATCACCTCTATTTGGCCATTTCTTGACAAGGTTCATGATGGAGACATTCCAGCTGACATAATTTTGGGAGATCAACACGCTTTCGAAGAATAATGGTCATATTTTGTTGAAGAAAAAAAGTTATGTCATACTACAATATTTTTCAATAATTAATTACAAAATATCTATTAATATCATTCTTTGTAAAAAGTTAAATATGATTACCCTGTTGAGATCGAGTCACCTATGGTATTTCCTAAATATATTGAGAGTAAATCTCCTTTAAATGAAAGGGAATATTTTTCTTATTCATCATTATTTATTATTATTCAGTTTAAATTGTTTTCTGACTTCTATTATTTTGAAATTTGTATTTTTTTGCAGGATAAGAAGGCCCTATATGATAAAGAAGAGGCAATGAATGTAGTGGCAGTGAACAAAGAGGACCCATTCTTCCTCCATCCCCCATCATGCCAGTTGCATCACGTTGCAATCATAGAGGGGATGATTTAATATATCAACGGGTTCCTATGTGATTGGTGAAAACTTAAGAGAACATGAAAAAATAATTTCTGGTAGTTTCTGAGAAAGAATCCCCTTCTTCCCTCAGATTGGTGTTTACTCTCTAGAACTTCCTAACTATGGGGAAAAACCTATCACCCACTTGGGGTGTCGAAAAAATAATTATCCCTCTCATTTACCATTTTTTTATTTTATTTATTTTTCTTATGCATTTATTTATTTCATTCTATTCAAGATTAATATTTTAGTACTTAAGAGCCTAACTTAATGTTGTCACTGGAAAATAAACTTAGGTTATATCTTTCCATCTATTTATTTTTCCTACCCTCATTTATATTTTGTTGAGCTAAAATGATTTGTAGTGAAATTTAAGTGTGCGGGGGCTAACCTGTTAGTTATTCTTGTGTAATTTTTCTTTTTTTCATTTCTTAGAACCTTAAATTTAATGAATAATCTTATCATTTTTCATAAATAAATTAATTTGGAGAATAAATTAGAATTATTTTTAATGAAATGGATTTTAAATGATTGTTGATGTGAAACATTTGTCTTGAATTTTATTTTCATGACTTTTTATGAGTTTGACCAATTTTTAAATATGTGCCCATGAAACACTGACTAGAATTATTATTCCCATCACATGAGTTATTTTGAACCATTTTTAAATATTCATCCTATACCCACACTTTCTTGAGGAAAACATTTATTTTTTGTGAGAACCAGAATTTGTGATTTTTCTTTTTCAAAACTTTGGATTTTATGGAATGTGTTTGATGTTATTGATTAACTACTTTGGATTTCCACATATTATCATAAGACCTGCCTTTATATTTAACCTTTGTTATCCCTTAGATTCCATGAATTGATTTATTGGTTTAATCGACATTATATGCTCATTCTTCCTTACCTACCCGTACATTTAGAGTTTTTTCATGGATATTTCATGTTAGAGGGTGGGGGAAGGGCCTATCATGGATGTTATTTCTGATGTGTTTCAATTGTGTGTGATTATATGTGTGTGTAAACATTTTGTGCATTAGATAATGAAATAATTGGGCATGAGTAATCATTTCATTATTAATTATCTATTTCATTCAGTTCCCCTTCAAAAAAAATGAAAATAGGAGAAAATGAAGTTGTGCCTTTCTATAGCTTTTCAAAAAAAAATCAAACATAGAGAAATAAAGAAATAAAGATGTTCCTTTCTGGAGAATTAAAAAAAGAAAAAAATATATAGAGAATATGGATGAAAACATTATTTTTAATAATTAATTGACTAATGACCCATGACAAAAAGGGGTTTGGTGTTGTGTTTGACATTCTCAAGGGTAATTGAGTGAGGGAATTCCTATTTTTCACATAATTATTCATGAATTGTACCTAAGAGTTAAAACTCCTTTTCCATGACATGAATTTTAAAATCATTTTTTACACCAAACCAAATCCACATAGTCATATTAACATCTAATTAAAGATGTCATGATTGAATTCATTTTCATGTTACATGCTTTGGAGAAATGATAATTGTCAGAGGCCTAAGGTGATACATTCAATTTCCAAGTGTTAGCATAAAAGAAGATTTAAATTTTCTTGAGTAAAGAATGACATAAAATTCAATGTGAGGATAGTTGTGGTTGGTACATGGATGGATTTATGATTTTGAAAAAATTTAAATGTGATGAATGAAAATTATAGGGAATTGTTTTTCAAATAGGATACATGATGTAATTATATTTTCAATAAGATAATGTATGTTTTATCATTTTTATTGTTCTATAGATTTTTATTATAATATATGATAATAGCTCAGTAGTGTAATGATTATGTGTGGGTGATTTACAAAGAAAATATTAGGACATATTATATTCTATAATTAAATGTTTTTAAATCCACCATAGTTTAATTTATTGGGAATTTGTCTCATAGGTTTTTTTGTTGTTTTTATTTTGAATGAATAAATTTTTAAAATCTATATTTTTAGAAATTTGTAATAGCATGAGTATTCATGTAATATTTTTTTTTAAATTTTAATAAAAATTGAATGATTCCTTCTTTTTTGAAACCATCAATTAATTGGAGAAATATTTGGAAACTAAACCAAATCATGATTCAAATATATAATTCCCCAAATAAATCGGTCTTTATGAAGATGTTTTCTGGATAGTATGGTGAATGATACATCAGTATGGGGGTATTAATCTGGATTTTTATTTCTAAATACAATTATTCCACTTGGATATCAAATAAAACTCATATATTCACTTCCATGTTAAATTTCAGTCATAAATTATTTCATTATGGAATCCCTTTAATGATAAAAATATGAATAAAATTTAGGAAATATTATAGAAAAAATGTATATTCAGTAATTAAATCATAGAATTCTCACTTAGTTTCCAAATGATATAAACATTTCAGGTTCAATTGAGAATTAAATTTCAGACAAATATTTAGAGGAGTTAAAAAGTATATTCAACTAAGAAGGGGGTTAAAATCTAAAAAATTTAAAGAGAAGCATAGATGGAAATTTGACCAGAATGGTTAAATGACATGTAATGTCTGTACATGTTGTAACTTATTCAAATGGAATTAACCACATAGGGCATGTTATGAGAAGAAAACATGCTGTAAACTAAAATTAATGACATGAGTTGAGCTTTCACGGCATGACCAGATTCAAATAGTTTAAGTGGTGTCTGCGGATTAAATGCGGTGTAAAAAATCTTGGATCCAAAGTACACGACGTGTCACACTAGTACATATTCTAATGAAGATGACATGATGTTAATTAAATGTGACGCTGCATATTCTACATGGGATTTGTCCTATGAATTCAGACATCATCTTTCCTTCCAAAGCATTATGGGGTGTGTCGACTTGGGGATAGCCATTTTCATCCCCTTTCAAACATTTTTTTTATTTTATTCGTATATCATAATAATATTTTTCCTCTAATATATTAGTAATCTTTCTCAATCATCTATTTCTTCCTTTTTTATCATTATGTATTCTTCCACCATTGTTTTCTTCTTAACTCCACTAAAAATGGAGAACTAACCTTGATTCTTCTTCGAGGGAGGGTGTGGGTTTTTGAATGATTTTATTGTGCTTAATTTTCTAATCTATTTATTTAATTATAAGATTTTATAGGGAGGTTAAATTGAACATGGTGTGAAGTCACCCCATTTTCTCTATCTTCATAATTCTTCTTATCGTTTCTAAAACAACCTTTCATTCACTATAAAAATCATGAAAACAATGGAGTATGGATTTGATAGTGATGGTCAGTGAAGAGGTCTCCTAGCTGATTTTTGGAAGATGATTTCCATGTATGTTGAGGTCATGGTTTGGGGTAATCACAATTCAAATTAAAATTTGAGGTGTGGTAGATCATGATCACCACATTAAAATTTAATATTGAGAATTCATTTAAACAGATATTTCAAACACAATGACCCCCTAAGAACAAGTGCCTCTATTTCATTATTCTCTCCTCAATTTGTGCTAGAATTGAATTTGTATATAATATATTAATATTTAATGCTTGTTTCCAAATCCACATCTATATTATTTTAATAGTTTTATATTGTTTATTTTATAATTGTTAAAATAGAAAACCAGAACGTATGAGCGACCTCCTTGTGATCAACCCTTGGGTTTGACAATATGGTGAATGCGTAGGAAAATAAGAAATTGATTGAATATATGTTCATGACAAATCACTCTATCAGACACACATTGTTATTGAATGGAAAACTCTTCCAACTACTATAAACCATACACAGAGGGGGAATTATTTTTATTGATATTGTGGATGAAACTGAGATTTTGGCTCTTGGTGCCACTACATATCCTATGATTGTAGGAATCAGGCCACATGTAGTTATTGAATAGAAAAATCATCATATAGGTCTGACCCATACACAATGGGGGTATATTTTTTTCTTTTATATAATGGATGGACCCATGATTTTGGATATAGGAATCACACTATATCATATGATATCTTTAATCAACCCCATCAGAGTTCAAGAACTAAAGGATTACATATGTGTATATGGATCTAAAATATGGATGGGGAAACACATTTTTCTCCCACAAAGATCTAGGTTATATGTAGTGATCTATCTATGAAGTAGAATTCTTCATGAAATTTAAAATCATTCAATAAGGATGTATTCCATGAATTTTTACTCCATGTGGTATGGATTTCATCCATGTATTTAAATATCACGAGTTAAGCATTAAATATTGTCTTTAGGTTAAAATCATTCTTCCTCAACTTAGGATACCTGGCGGTAGATATAGAAAGTACATTCTGCAAAACCCGTTATTAATGGGGGTGTAATATGTTTTCCATCCATTGTGCCTAATGAGAAAGATCCATTGAGATAGACCTTATGTGTGATTTAAGGAAATTTCCACTTTCATACATATTTAAAGATGGAATTCTTGGTATCATTAGGGTTCTGAGAGTCAATAATTGTACCCATTGTAGGAATGAGCAGAGGAGCTCCTTTTTATTGAAGGTTGGTGAGATCCAATTTTGATATATTTCGAGATTGGGAAGTTCACAAAACCTTTTCTCATTTATATTTTTCAACTCATATAGCCTATTTTTTGATTTCCCATCATTTGAGAATTTTCTACGAATATCTATTCGGATTGAGGGAAATTAGACTTCTATGGGTAACACTGCTCAAGTTCTACAATCCAATGAATATGGAAATTGTGGGGAATTCTAAATGGTGGTATAGTAGACACATAAATCATTAAGGAGTTTTTTCATACTAGACTTATTGTCTTTTTCCACCATCTTCTATAGTAAATTTGATATAGTAATGTTTAAGGCCTCTATTTCTCTATTATATACTTCATGATAGCTGGATGAATAGTTGGATTTGATGTTGTACACTTAGTAAAATTTCTATCACTCAATAGAATGGAATTTAGTTTTTTTCAATCAATATCATGTGAGGGACAAAAAATTTGGTGATTATATTTGGCCTCATGGAGTTCATGATATTATTCATCCAGGCTTACTTAAGAGGTATATCCTTAGTCCATTTGGAAAATAATTTGGTAGTAGTAAGAATATACTTAAAACTCATAGATTTGGCTACTGGATAGTGTCCCACAATATCCATTCCATATATAAAAATTGGGCAAGAATATTTAGCTATATACAGATACTCTGGGGGTTGATGGTTGAATTCACCATAAACCTAGAATGTATGAAATTTATTGGTAAATCTCACATAGTAACATAAAACTGTTTTCCAGTAGTAACCAAGCCTCTTAATTTTGTGGGAGAGCCTGGTCCTAGAATATTGGGCACCACATGATCATGCATGAACTTCTTCCATGATTGTGGAAATCTCTCATTCTACTATTCAACTTATGAGGATTCCATTATAGCTTCATTTGTAGAGGTCTTTTTGATAATTTTCCCATTATTATGGGTAAATTTTACTGCTCTCCATTGATTCTATTCATATTAATCTTGATATAGTGGGATGATCCCATTTTTATGGTAATCAACTATGGGATCCATCTATCCAATGGTGTATTTCAATTCAACATGACCTTGGGTAGTTTTGACATTTTTTAATTTCCTCTATGTTACAAACAGTAACCGATGATACCATTCATTAGTTTTTAATATAGAAAACCACTTCATTTTTATTTGGTTTTTCTAGGAATATGGATGTATTAACTAGTGTTTCAGCCTGAGCGTTTTGTGATCAAGTTACATGATGAAACATTTTTTCAAATGGGATCTCTTCCATTAGTCCTACGATGTAACCGATGAAAGGGGAAAATTATTCCTTCCTTATGGATAATCAAAGTTTATTTGTATAATAAATATTTAATAATCCCATTAAATTTTTAGGTAATCTCTATGTAACTTTAGGGATAGTTCCTAGGATAAACTGAGGGCTTGGTGTTACGGTTCATTATTAGTGTAGATTTAGGATGGTGAGAATGAGTGGGGAAATATTTTTTTGTCTGATGAATCAAATAAAATCCCTAAAATGATATTATTGATATTTGGTTTTTCTATCCTCCTTTCAATTAGACATTAGGAGGAACTATCCAAAAAATATCCCACATTTTTGTAGTGTCATGGGAATTAAAACCACTTCATCTCAAAGTTTGGGTTCCATTGGTGTGCTTTCTAGGGTGGGATGTGTCGTAAGAAAATATGTTAGGGTCTTCCCTTTAGCTTCCTTCTATGTCATGAACATGTTTTCATATTGTTCTTGAATAATCTCCTATCATGCCAAATTCAATGTTAGTATAGGGAAGAAAATGATTTACTGGAGAGTGTCATTATAAGAGACTAAGTGGAGTTCAGGATTTTGAATTTTATGTCTTATCTTTTTCACAATAATGATGAATGTGAGGAAAATTGTTTCAATATTGAAATTCTAGGTCTTAGTACATAGCATAATTTTACTAATATAGTGTATATTTTTCTCATTACCCACATCATTTTTCTATGATATGATAGCACCAAGAGATCATTTCATGGGGGCCAAATATAAGATAATAGGATTTCTGTAAGATCTTGGGTGTGTACCTCTTTGAGTTTTTTTAGCCTAGGTGTCCAATACATGTCCAATGATGATGAGTCTTTGTTGGGTAAAAGGATTAATGTTTGGTGATGTATTCTGTTTTGAAATAATGGAATCATTATATAAATGTATTGAAGAGTTTATGAGGGTTTTCCATGCTTGGTAGGATTCAATAGTATTCTGGATACATATGAACAATTCTGAATCAAAACATTCAATTGGGTGACTACACACTGTTTACATGTTACACACTGTGTAGATACTATTGGAATTTTCATGAGATAGTATGAGGTTTTAAATGGTTACATGTAGTTTAAACCATTCACGTTGTGTAAAAGTCTAGCAATGTTAAATACTAATTGGAGGTGACGTTTTTTAGGGTAACACTCTTAAAATAATGACATGATGTGTAAATGAGTTAAATGTTGTGTAATTTCCCCATTAGATTTATAATGGGTGTGATCCATGAGACTGTTCTCATTCCCTATCATATAACATCAACCTTTCAACCCTAGGTTAGCTTCCATGAAATTTTGGAGTGCCTCTCTTGATTCTAGACAACCTTATCATGCATATGAACCTTCATAAGTGGTTTTGGTATTTTTTTACCTTCTCTATATTTGATCTTCTACCATTGTAGTATAATTTCTTTTCCATGTACATTGTTTTTTTTATATTGAATATTTATGATCTAATATCCTTCTTGCAATCATCAATGCCTTCATTCTTGTTGGTGATTCATGCTAAAAGCATTAGTTGACTATCAGTTGATGGTGGGGGGAATAAACCACACCCTAAGGTATGTTTAATTTCAAAGTATGTTCAATATTGCAATTTCACCAACATAACATCTTCCTAAATAAATTAACATATGAATCCAATTATTACATGGAATTCCTTTTGATCGAATTGGTTTATGACCTGGATTCTAGAGACCATTCAAGTGAATGAAAAGTTGATTATAAATGAACTAATTAATAGTTTAAAGAGGATTTAGTATGAAATGGGTTTGGGGAGATTACTTGATATAGATTCCACTTGGTTTGGATTTGTTTTTGAAATGATATTCATGTTATCATTTAATGACCAAATGTTAAATTAAATGTTTAATTGAATGATAAATGGTAATTTTTATAATTATAAATTTTGTCTTATGATGTGATATTGTGATATCCTTGATGCTATGACATGTGTTTTCTATGTTGTAATAGTTATATGAGGGGTTTTCCTAGTTTGATTGTTGAAAAGTTTATATAGGGTGTTGTCTTACTTTACATGCAAAAATTCCTAAATAATGGGCTATGCCTTGAGAAATGATGATATTATTATAAAGAGGGATATGCCTAATGACATGTTCTAAAATGATTATATATCATGCTTATCCCCGATACATACTATAATAATTATATATTGATCATGGCCTTGAATCATAATGAATTGTGTATACACTAGGCTCAACAATGATTTATTGTTTAAATTCTTATATAGTGGGTTTTAACTAGTTTTGTATGATTTATAAAATGTATATATAGTTATGGTAGGCATGGTTGTGATACCTGCTGAGATACATTAAAATAAGGAACCAAGGTATGTTATATTTAGAATTGTTATATGGTTTTGGTTATCATAGTTCTGACACATTCTCAGAGACATTCAGGCATGGTGATGATGTAGGTTAATGTGGTAAGTTTTTAATTATTTAATTAATTAATATACTGATTTATTACAATTTTTCATGTACTTATTATTATAATTTTTATGATTAGACATGATTGTGTCGAACTACTGAGTTATACTCACACTATACTCAGTTCATTATTTTGTAATCGAGAAGTTTTCAATGATGCCGGATTGAAAAAGGGAAAGAGACCTTGTTGTTGATTATTGCATGTTTGATGGGCTCGATTTTGGAGACTTGGACGACATGGATTCTGGATTGGGGTTTATGTCGTCTTATATTATTATATTTTTATTT
This sequence comes from Viscum album, assembly GCA_963277665.1. Lineage (NCBI taxonomy): Eukaryota > Viridiplantae > Streptophyta > Magnoliopsida > Santalales > Viscaceae > Viscum > Viscum album. Next base: position 838,484,921 of record OY728126.1, on the reverse strand, counting down.
CTTCTAGCATGACGTATAGTTACATTCCAGCATGAAATTAAATAATTCATTTTTTATTATATTAAATTATCCAGTTGTCTATTATTGTTTGTTTTTTCACTATATTTTATTGTTTCCATTATTTTTCCACACTCTCTTATTTATTTATTAATTTTATATGATTATTTTGATTTGTCATAACGTGCTTAATAGAGGGTATGGTCTCACCACTATCCATATCACACCCCCACTACTATTCAGAGTCCTCTGGTGTTTGGGGAGGCATGCTTGAGGTCTCGTAACCAACCCATTTTGGCCATGTGATAGAGTGCCAAATCAGGGGACATTACAAATTTGCATCAGTATGTATAAAGGAGACTAGGATTGGTTAGGACTTGTTAATTATCTTCTACATTGGAGAAACTAACCCATTTACATTGACAAATCTGAGAGCCTCGGTATGTGATTGCAATTTATAATATTCACTTATTATAATTGATGTTTTTTAATTTTATGTGATTCACATGTTGTGTGAGATTATTATTTCATGATGTTATTAGGTATTTATATTTATACTCAAGGACTAATATGGAACCAGATGAGTATTCATGCATTATTTAAGGCTCATAGTGATATATATTGAGATGTATTTTTTATTATTAAGACATATTTATTTCATGTGATATATACAGTTCTATTTGAACTGAGATAAAAGATACATATTATATCTGAGAAATGAAATAAATAGGAAATTATGTAATATTATAACACATTAAGCAATGTTTTGAGATACTAAGAGTAAATGGTTGTAGATTTGTTTCACCATTTTAGGTTTAATTTATTATAACCAGTGTTATAATGAGTGTGGTTGTCTTATTGAGGAATTTCCTCCTCATACACTTCGAGTTGAGAATCATGGGAGTGGTAATTATAATTCTCCTTGTGCAAATAATCCAGAAATCCAAGTATCTCCTAGGGATCAAATGGATATTCAACTTCGCAACAACTTCTTGAGGGTCATGAGATCCCTGGAAAGAGAGATTGTTCCCCCCATTCCTTCGATTTCAGAGCTGATGATAGAGTTATAGATGAACATCTACCTACATTCACTGGGTATGTAGGCCCCCAATAATCCATGTTCTGGATCGAGTCAGTCCAGATAATATTTAAGCATCTTGAGACAACAACTGATAGGAGGCTACAGCTTGTAGCATTTTTTTTCATGGACCAACCAATTTTTGGTGGGATATTCTAGAGATGGAAGTAAAGTAGGAGGAGTTATCTTGGTAGTTATTTGAGATAATGTTCAATAGCCACTTATATCCTAAAACCTTGAGGGATAATAAGGATTGTGGGTCCATTCACCAAACATAGGAGGGAAAGTCAGTGCTAGAATAAAATGAACATATCGCCAACCTATATCATTTTGAAATATCTTTGGTAGCTAATGAGGTATCCCTGGAGGGACATCTCCATGATGGTATTTTATATGAGATTAGGCACATGTGATCACATTTCGACTAAGCAGTTTTGATGATGTTATGAATCAAGAACTCATCACAGAATGAAATCTATGAGAGGCCTTGAGTAGTGGCCATGTTGTTTCTGTAGGGAAACTATGAACTCGTTTTATAGTGGAAAGAAGCATCAATATTATAGTTATATCTATGGTATCACCGATCAATGAAATATATGAACTGAGACATCGCCAGAGGTGCTTTTTCTGTTTTGTTGCTATCAATGTCCCAATATGCGATAGAAACATCCTTAGTGTCCATATCCCACATTGGAGATTCATTCATAAGGAGTAATGGGCCACCTACAAATGTTTTATTGGTATATGTAGTAGTAGAGAAGTTTAAGGGGATTGGGATAGGAACCATATCCATTAAAGGACTCAGCAACTCCTCAATTGATAGGTATTTGGAGTTCCAGAGGGTGTTCTGGTCAATGTAGGGGATGTGGTACGCATATGAATGAACGAAAGTACCAGGCATAGGGTATACCTTATGGAATTTATGATCGATCCATAGGCAAAGTGACTGGTCAGTTGCACATTATGATAACTATTATAGCTAGTGTGGATGTTGGATCACCAACTGTCAAAGGTACGATTCTTTCACCATCTACAATTTCTTGTGTTTTTATTGATGGAAGAGCATCACATTCCTTTTTTATATTCTCTTCATTTAAATGGTTTGTACTTGTGTAGGGAAAGATTGCATTGTATTTTGACGTTCAACACACCATTTGGAGTTTTGTTAGAGAATATCATATGTTGCAAGGTTTGTTCTGTATAGATTGGTGGTTACCATTTCTTTCCCGAACCGTTCATGTTGGAAATATTAGGGATCAATTTCGTTCTTGGTATTATTTGGTTAATTCTATTCTAGGATCATATTGACTATTTATGGGGATAGTTACCTTTTTATCTATATAAAGAGGATTCAATTTTCACTAGGGTGAGTGAGATCATCAGGCTGGTCATACAGGGCCTATTCAGTAAAAATTGGATTTTCTAATGGATCAGATAGCCAACATTTATCTTGAATATGGTAGAATGAAGAAATATTTGTTCCCACAATCGTAGTATATTATAAGGATGTCTTTCCAAACAAGTTTTATGGCTTATTGTTTGATAGAGAGATCATGTTTATGATTGAGTTAGTGTTTGGATAAAATCCAATCTCTATCCGGCCTTATATAATGGAACCAAAAGTGCTTCATGAGTTGAAGTTAAGTTGGAAGATTTGAAAAATAATGTTTTCATATGTCATAGTACATATCCTTGGGGTTCTCTAGTTCTCTTCACCAATAAGGTTGATGGGACGTTGTGCTTGTTCTTGGATTACCAATTATTAAACAAGATGATGGTCAAGAACTGTTATCACCTTTTATGCATCGACAAAATATTTCGATTCTTTTAGAGGTGATAATATCATATTTAAGATTTAACACTAATCTATATTCCATTAGATTATGTTGATACAATCATACAAACCTCAAACTTCTTTATGGAAAAGTATGGCTTTTATGAGTTTATACCGATGTTGTTTGGTATGACTAATTCACTAGTGGTATTCATGCCCTTGATGAGTTGTATCTTTCATCCTTTTCTAGATCGGTTTTTGGTGGTTTTTTTCTATGAAATATTAGTTTACTTAGAATTAGTATATGATCATGCCCAACATATTGACATCATCCTCAATATATTTAGAGAGTATTAGATTTACACCATATTTCCAAAATGTAGTTTTTGGATGGATAAATTTCACTTCGTGGGTGATGTCATCTTAGAGGAATGAGTTTCAGTGGACCTATATAATGTGTAGACATAGTATTTTAGAAGAAGCTCAATAATTTCATCAACATATGAAGATTTTTGGGTTAATAAGGTTATTATCAGTTCGTTATCTTAGACTTCTTCCATTTGGAAGCACTGATTTCTGGGATGACCATGAAAGAGGTGTTGTTTGATTGGTCTAATTATTTTGAGAGATCATTTAATAAGATGAATGGAAGGATAACCTTGACACCTATCTTCACATTTTTTGGATAAATAATATACCATGTACTATGATGCATCTAGAGTTGGACTCAGATTAGTTCTGATGTAGGAGGATCAAGTGGTGGTGTATGCCCCCAAACACCTGAGACGACATGAGAGGAATTATCTTACACCTGATTTGGAGTTTGCAACAATGATACAAGCCATGATATACTAGAGGCATTGTCTCTTGGGTGAGTTTTTCATTATATACATAGACCATAGGAGCCATAGGTACATATTTTCTCAGTATGACCTGAACCATTAGTAGAGGGGGTGAGTCAAATATCTACTGTCATTTGAATTTGAGTTGGTTTAAAAAAAGTGTATATTCATTACCAATGCATTGATCCAAAATATGAAGGCCTATGTGGTAAAAAATTCTTGTGATTATTGGAGGGTGAAGGCTCTATTTACAAACAATAATTTAAATTTTCAGTATTCTTTAGGATGATTAGATCTGACTACAACATGTGTTTTACCCATGCTTTTGGACCAGATCTAGATCAAGATGATTTCGAATCTCAAGGGCTTAGTTCGAAGAAAAATATTATATGGTAGGGTGAAAACATTGGGATGGTCTCTTGGAAGAAGAAAATATATTCTTTTTCAGGGCCGTGTTTGTGATCATATGGGTGTACGTGATGACCTGACGAGATAGTTTCATGCTTCTAAATGGGTGGTATATCATGGTTTGACCAATATGTATCATGATATCCATAGATAGTATTGGTGGTCAAGAATGAAGACTGAGGTATCAAGCTTTGTGGTGTGATGTTTCCCTTTTTAATAAGTGATAACAAAGAATTAGAGGAAACATGTGCTTTTTCAACCTTTTCTCATTCATGACATGAAATGGAATTTTGCCACTATGAATTTTGTTTTTTTATTTCCCAAAACAACCTATAATAATGAAGTTTTATGGGTGTTTTTGATCTACTAATGAAGTTAGACAAATTTTTCCTTTTAGGGAGACCCTTATTGTGCATAACATGGGCATTCCTTATATAAGTGAGGTAGTTTGGTTTGATGGTGGTATGAGGTGTATTATTTTAGATAGAGATCAACATTTCACATTTCACATTTTTGTTTTTGGTTTTGTCTTCAAAAGGATCTGGGATCGTAGGATATTTTGTTTACAAAATATCATTCTCAGACTGATGGTCAATCTTACCAGACTATTAATGTTATCGAGGATATGTTACATTATTATTTTATGGATTTTGGAGGTTCTTGAGAGAAACTTATAGAACTCATAGAGTTTTCATATAATAAGATCTTCCAAACATCCATCCAGATACCACCTTTTAAGGACGTCTATAGAATTCCATTACATTCACTTCATTATTGGTTGGAGTTAGGTTAGTCAACAGTTTTTGTTATAGTCTAATGTAAGATAAATCATAGTAGTTTCATTTGATCAGGCAGCTGTTGGTGACCGTGCATAGTAGACATAAATCATATGTTGTTTATCGTAGACAACCTATATAGTTCATGGATTATCATCATGTTTTTCATTTGGTGTCACCTAGGTTAGGAAAATTCTATATCAGGAAACAAGGGAAGACATCCCCCAGGTTTTTCGAGTTGTTTGAGATAGTGGATAGGGTTATCCTAGACGCATACCGATTATACCTTTGTAAAATTCCGTGTTTTTTAACTGGGTTAAAATATTTTTTTTATCTTTTTCATATAATGATCAGATCAGTTTTAAAAACATGCTACTGGATGATGTTTTGAAATTTGGTATCATTTTCAGTGTCAAAATCGGGCTAGATTAAAGGCACATAGAGTATTCAGGGAGGCTCGATGGGTTTTAGGGGCACTAGACCTAGAAACACATTTTTAATGGAATGATAGAGGCATTCACATAGGCTACGTAGGGTTAGTCAAATAATATGGTCCAACCATGTTTGATACTATAGGTATCCTGTAGAAGGGGATTGGTCTGTGCACAGTCTGTCATATCGTGCAAGTTAAACCATGCAGCTTACCTAGATTTGTGTTTCAGGTTAATTTAATTTAATTAAATTCATGGTTGATTGAAATTTAATTAAATGAGTTGTTAAGGGTTTCATTTAATTAAATTATGGTTGAGAGCATTTAATTAAATTTCATGGAGATGGAGAAGTTATTTAATTAAATTTATATAGAATGAATTAAATTTACTTCAAATGATGATGAGATGGAGTCTTTATTTAATTAAATTGATATGAGTGAAATTTAATTAAATGACTTGTAAATGAGGAGTTAGGGGTTATCAATGAAGGGTAATATTAAATGGTAAAATTTAAATTATGTGAAAATGAGGAGTTGGGGATTCATTTAATTAAATTCATGATAAAGAATAATTTAATTAATTAATGAGAAATAGAGGTTTTATTTAATTAAATTCAACGTTAAGAGGAATTTAATTAGTCATTGTGAAATTGTGGATATTATTTAATTAAACTGAGGTTCAGGGAATTTAATTAAGTAATGTTTATGAGTTGGTGTTTTTATTTTAATTAAATATTTTAGAGATTTGAATTAAATAACATGAATTGGAGAAATTATTTAATTAAATTCATTGGAAAAAAAATTAATTAAATGATGATTAATGAGGTGTTGGGCTTTTTTTAATTAAATTATATTGATGGAATTTAATTAAATAATAATGAGTTGGAAAATTTATTTAATTAAATTCGGTTGGAAATGAATTTAATTGAATGATGTGTTAAATGTGGAGTTGGGGTTTTAACTAATTAAATTAAAGGTTAAGATGAATTTAATTATTTGATGAAAAATTTGGGTTTTATTGAATTAAATTGTGTCAAGAAAATTTAATTAATTAATAATAAGTTTGAGATTTTATTTAATTAATTTTTTTGGGAAGAATTTAATTAAATATTTTGTAATTGGGGAGTTGAGGTTTATCAAAGATTTGTGATACTAATGGGTAATAATAATAAGACGATGATGATGATAATAATAATAATTATTATAATAATTATTATAATAATATAAGTAATTTAATTTATTTATAATGAAAACAAGGGGTAGAGATGAAAAACATAGGTGAGGCATGACCCCTCCCCTTCTCGGCTCTCCCAAGGGTGGTGCACTTCCCATTTCTCCCAAATCCCTCTCTACACGTCGGTTTCTCCTAATCTCTTCACTGAAGTTATTTATCTCATTGGGTTAATTCCTTCTCTGCATGACTCGTTCATCATATATGCCATTTGGTTCTCCTTCACCTGGTCTCTGTTAGGCTGAAACTCTCAGGTCCATGATAGATTTATTTTCATCATTTATTCTAATTCTAGGTGGTACATATAATGTCTCAGGACCCGTTGGTCTGTATTCTGACAACCTCCACCAAAGGAAAAGAGACTCTGCTTGATTTGGTTCACCAATTTCATATTTAGGTAAGTCTATATACCGGATAAATGGTTTCTCACCCTTTGAATTAGGTGCTTATGGTGTAATTTGGATGCAAATGATTATTTTTTTGTGTGTTGGTCCCTGCAGCACAAATTGTGAGTGTCAGTTGTTATTGTTGTTAGGTTTTACGATCAATTACAAGTATGTGCTTGAATTAATGTGGAATTTCATATGCACGAGTGAGTAACAGTTTTAGTTAGAATGATTTGGCTCTGCCAAATTAATTTTGGTAGGGTGAAAAACATTTCCAAATTAATAAAATACATTTTTGTTGACTTATTTCTTTTTATAAATTTGACTAAGATGTTGAATTAAATTGTTATTTACGGAATAAGAGGATTAATTATGAAATAATTTTATGCTTTGAGGTTGTGAAATATATAATTAGTCAAATTATTAAATATGAGTAATTAATTTGGTTAAGTTAAGATATTTAATTATTAATTAGTTATGTAATTTAAAATTATAATTAATTAGGGGATTTATTATAAGAAATTAATTTGGTTAAGTTAAGATAATTAATTATGAATTTATTATGTGCTTTGTGAAGATAATTTATCACGGAATTAATTATGAGATATAAATTTGGTTAAGTTGAAATAATTAATCATGAATTAATTATAATATTTGAAATGATAATAAATCGGGGGATTTTTTTAGGAGTCATTAATTTGGTTATGTTGGGATATTTAATTATGAAAAAATTATATGCTTTGAGAGGATAATTAATCAGGGGATTAATTACAAGTAATTAATTTGGTTATGTTGAGATAATTAATTAGGAATTAATTATGTTCTTTGGAATGATAATTAATCGAGGAATAAATTATGAGATATTAATTTAGTTATGTTAAAATAATCAATTAGGAAGTAATTATGTGCTTTGAAATGATAGTTAATCATGGGATTAATTATGAGTAATTAATTTGTTAATGTTGAGATAATTAATTAGGAGTTAATTATGTTCTTTGAGCCGATAGTTAATAATGGGATTAATTACAATTAATTAATTTTTTTATGTTGAGATAATTAATTATTAATTAATTATGTGTTTTGAGATGATAATTAATCAAGGAATTAATTATGCGATATTAATTTTCATAATTTTAAATAATAAATTATTAATTAATTATGTTCTTTGAAATGATAATTAATTAGGGTATTAATTTTGAGATATTAAACTGGATAAGTTGGGATAATTAATTTTGAATTAATCATTTGTTATGAGATTATAATATAGATAATTAATTGGGGGTTTAATTATAAGATATTGATTTGGGATAAGTTGAGATAAATAAGTTATGAATTATTTATTTAATATTGAAATGGCTGCCTTGAGAAAATTAGTTTTTTGAATTACTTATGTGATATTGTAGTTGTTTCCTTATAGATAATCAATTTGTGAATTAATTAGGTGATGTTGGGATGGTTTCCATTAGATAATTATTTTGTTAATTAATTATGTATTTTTGAGATTTTTTCCATCCGATAATTAATTGAAGAATTATTTATATTATTTTTTAGGGTTTCCATTGTATTATTTAATTGTTAAATTATCCCGAGAAATTGATGAGATTAATTAATGGTTGAATTAATTAATTTTATAGTTATAAATTATTTAATTGTCGAGTTAATAAATAGAATTTTTTTTAACTAATTGATGAGTTAGTAGTCAATGTGATGTTGTTAATTTGTTATTGAATTAATTAATAAACTCAATTAATTAATTTATGAATTAATTAATGGATGAGATATTGGGGTTCTAGACATGTCATTTTACCCCCGTGATAAATATATATGTATTATTTATAAATGGGCTTTGAGATAGGGACTGATTCTCCAAATTCTCATGGGGTGATAGACAAGGAATTCTACACCCAACATGTACACAAATATTCCATTATGGGTCATAGACTGATCCTCCAAATACCCATGGGTTTTGAGAAAAATATTGATTCTATAAATACTTACGAGGGTGTTATAAATGATGTTATACACCCATTAATTAACGTTGGAATTTGGGTCCAATTGGTTGTATATGAATTAAATTAAATTGTTTATGAAAGATGATGTGATGTAATGTTTTGTGAATTGAATATGAGAAATTGTTCAGACTCTAGCACAACCAAGATTGGTGTTGACATATGGGTGTCCAGGGGAACCTATGGGGTTATCAAGTTAAATAAATAATATTAAATAATGTGTTAAATAGTTTAATTATGTATTCTATATATTTATTTCATGTTTAGACCCTTATTTCCCCATACGAGCTGAAGAATGTATCTCTTTCATGTGTCCCTTGGGAACTTGTATGGGTTGTTGTTTATGTATTGATTTTTTTTGCAAATTTTTTATACTAGTACACTATTAAATTATATTTAATTCTCTATATTTAGCTACACACTGGTGGTCCCGATTTACTAAGATTTATATCCCACCCCCTACTTGGGCCGCCTTTGCACTGAGGTGCCCGAGTAGACTCTACATGTTTGCAGGACTTTGGATCTTGCTTGTTTCTATTTTCTTGTACTTGGGAGATAAGATAAAAGGACCGAGTGGAAGATTGGGATTCTCGTGGAGATAGCCCTTGGGGATTTGAGTATTTTTCCTATTTCCATACTAAGATATAAACAAGGCTTTTGGTTAATGATTTCATATATGTATCATCATGACAAACATGAATAATATAAACGGGGGTTGGACACATTCTTCATTCAGTTGACTATTATGTTATATCTTCTTCTGAGGTTGTCTGAGTTTATTATATTTTTCTATTGTGCACTCAGAATATGAGGGTATAATCTCCCCACTGACTATCCACAGACCCTCGTTGGTAGTCATCAACCTTGGGAATACGAGTAGATAAGCATGAGGTTATGTGAAGACCGGTCCAACTACCGGTTCGAGGGTAAGCTGGGCCTGGATGTTCAAAATCCATATCAAAGGTTCTGGTTTTCTTTATTTTTTTCCTTTGTCCTTCTGAATTAGGGTGTTAGAGAAGAGATTAATAATGTGTCAGTTCTTGGTTAATAGAAGTTCCTCTGACTGACCACCCCACATACATGAAATTACTAACTAACCAGGGTAGGGAATTGATGTTGATATTGTTTGTTGTTACAGTTAATATGATTTCACATTGGGAGACTGGAGTACATTCTTCTACTTATTCATTCTGATAATTTTGTAAACTTTCAATTTCATGATACTATAAGGAAGATTCCTTACATGCATCATCTTGTGCACTTACTGATTCACATAACATACACATGACATTTCGTGTAGTTTCATATTTGGATGCCTTCTAACATTGGTTTTCTTCCGTGGGTGTAATTCCACGTTTTGATCTATTTAGTAAGCCTCATTAGATAATAAGTTTTAGTGATATATTTATCATGATTGAGTGTTTAAGTACAATTATTCCTATGTGATTAACATGATCTGTTGTTATTATATGCGTCAGTGTTATACCATAATTTAGTGTTACTGCTTCTGATAACATGCTAGAGATGTTTTGATATGTAAATGGTTGCATAGGTAAAAAAAATTGGTTTCATTTATGATGGGATACAGTTTTAGTTTTAATGTGTATTGGCACCTTATAACTTAAAAAATGGTAACCCATGTATTCGTATAACTGAAAAAGGGATTCTAAAGTTAATATGATAAATGAACATTGATTGTAATGAATGAGATCCAAATTCCAGTGATAAGGTGTATTCGTGCCTTATCAATTGGTAGATGGACACCCATGTGGTTGATCCTTGTATAGACATAGTGTGTCTATAAAAGGTTATAAATTTAATACTATTGAGTTTTGATTTAAATGAACTATTGTGGGTTTCTTTTTGAAGAACCAAGTTAGAATAAATGGGACCCTTAGAGGGTACCTCTATGTAAACAAGAATTTAGATTCAAATTTTCAGTTGAAAATAAAAGGACATTGAATGCTAAATATTTAATGTCGGTGTTTTCTTTTATTCTAGTGTTAGTGGATTGATATTGGTATCATTTTAGTATCATTGTTAGTAGTTGGACTTTTGGGTTTTAAAGAATGACACACTTATTTTGACGAGTGGTTGTTGTATCTGGACTATTTTTTGGGAATAATAATTGATTAATTCATGGCTCAACATATTAGACATGCATCGATCAAGGTCATCTGTTAAATACATTCTTCAGTTAACTCTGAACTAGAGTGATTAGGGAATTAAGGTAAGATCAACCCATTGCTGGAGAAGACCTTATGGGACTCAGGTGTTTGGCATTCTAGTTGGTTTAAAATTTTGGGATTCATATGAGAGGTTGGCGTTGTAATCATGGTTCGTAGAATTTCACAAGTGAGTTTAAGGTGTTTCTGAAATATCATGTTGGAGAGCAGCTAGTGTTTTCTTTCCACGACATGGAAACTCTTAATATGGGTAGTGTAACATCTGTTTCAGTAAACGTGTCAGTGTTTTCTTGGTTGCATGACTTGATAAGGATGGTGGTGTATGAAAGGTTTTTATAATCTCTATTAGTTTTTGGAAGAGTTTCAGTGGTATGTTTTGAGTGAACATGAATGCCTTAGGTGAAATAGGCATCGGGTTTTGGTTGATGACACGTCGACTGGTGAAGTTGAGATTTTCGTAAAGAGTTAACCGGTTATAGTTTGACTAACCATCTTTATGACCTAGGTTTACACTTAATGTGCTCGTACGATTGATATGATCATGTCCCCTATCCTGACCTCATCATTGAGGCACTAATATAGTGGCGGTCTTCTGCCCTGCTAAAGTATTAAAAGTCAATGGGCTTGATAAGTGGTTATTATCTGGGTTGTATATGGGATTTTTGGTTCTTTGGGTTATGCCATTACTCTTGCTAGGGACCAATAGTTTTAAACAATCCTTGTGATCTCTTGAAATGGATAGGTCACCAAAATTCAAGTAAGTAATTTGGATTACATTCAGTTAGTGCTGAAATAATTTTAAAGGCATATGCCTGGTTTAACAACAAGTATGGGTCTCATGGGTCGGTAATGTATTTCAATGAAAGAGTAATGGATTGGGGTTATTAAACGGTTAAAGGTGTGTTGGGAGTTTTGGAATTCAAATTGATCATTTAAATGAGACTTCTTGACCATGGTGGATTGACCAGTGTTGTAGTAGCTCCTGATGGATTCTCTAGGATGATAAGATATTAATGTGGGTAGATTGTAAAGTTTTATGTTTTTGAAATGGGTTAAAATTTAATTTTTTAACTTTTTCATTTATTTCTTGGGTGGATTCTTTAAACCAATCTTTCATATGATGTATCACAAGTTGGGTTCATTTTATGTGTTGATATTGGGCTTGTGTAATGGCTCTTGGAGTTTCCCGGGTGGATCGATGGGTTTCAGGATCATAGGACTCATAAAATCAGTTTTAAAATGGTATGGTAGTGGTATTAACACAGGTATGGCACTGTTAGTCAATCCATGTAGGTTTGTAATGCAGGATACTCTAGGTATCCGGTAGCGAGAGCTTGGTTTGTGCAAGGTTTGTCAGAACTTGCGTGTTAAATCGTGCGCATTACCAAGTTTTGATTTTCAGGTAAATTTAATTTAATTAAATTCATTGTTGAATGGAATTTAATTATATTATTTGTTTCGGTTTTCAGTTAATTAAATTAATGTTGAGAGAATTTAAATAAATTATGTTAAGATGGGGAATTTATTTGATTTAATTGGGATGAAATGAATTAAATTTATTTTAAATGATAATGATCTGGAGTCATTATTTAATTAAATTTCAATTAGAGGAATTAAATTAAATAACTTATTAATGAGGAGTTGGGGGTTATCAAAGAAGGGTTATTTTAAATGGTAAAATTTAAATGATGTGTAAATGAGGACTTGGGGTTTCATTTAAATAAATTCAAGGTAAAGGGGAAATTATTTAATTAATGAGAAGTGGAGGTTTTATTTAATTAAATTCAAGGTTATGAAGAAGTTAATTAGTCATTGAAAATGGAGGTTTTTATTTAATTAAACTAAGGTTAATAAAATATAATTATATAATATTTATGAGTTGTAGTTTTTAATTTTATTAAATTGTGTTCAGGGAATTTAATTAAATAACATGAATTGGAGAAATTATTTAATTAAATTCAATTGTAACCAATTTAATTAAATGATGATTAATGAGGTGTTGGGGGTTTTCTAAATTAAAATATATTTAGGGAATTTACTTAAATAATACCGAGTTGGAAAATTTATTTAATCCAATTCAGTTGGAATGGAATATAAATAGATGATTTGTTAAATGTGGAGTCGGTTTTTTATTTAAATAAATTCATAGTTAATATGAATTTAATTATTGGATGAAAAATTGGTCTTTTATTTAATTAAATTTTGTTGTGAGAGTTTAATTAAATAATAATAAGTTAAAGATTTTATTTAATTAAATTCTTTGTATAAAAATTTACTTAAATGATGTGTAATTGGGGAGTTTAGTTTTATCAATGATTTGTAACATTAATGGGTAATAATAATAAGATGAATACTAATTATTAGAATAAAATAATAAATTTAGTATATTTATATGGAAAAGAAGAGTTAGAGATGAAAAAAAATGTTAGGTGCGACCCCTCTACCACTCGGTTCTCTTAAAGGTGGCGCCCCACCCATGTCCCCTGATTCCCTCTCCGTGTGTTGGTTTCTCCTTGTCACTTCATAAAATATTTCTGTCTCATTTAGGTAAGCCCTTCTCTACATGTTTCATTCATAACAGGAGTCTTCCTGGCACTTCTTCACCTGGTCTCCATTAGGCCAAAACCCTAAGGATTTTGATTGATATGGTTTCATTGTTTCTTCCAATTCTATGTTGGAGGATGTTGTCATAAGACCCATTGGTCTGTATTCCGATGACTGCCACTGAAGGTGATGTTACTCATCTTGATTTGGTTCACCAGTGTCATAATCAAGTAAGGATATATACCTGATAAATGGATCTACACCCCTTGAATTAGGTGTTTATGGTGTAATCGGGTTGTGGTTGATTGTTTTGGTGTGTGTTGGTCCCTGCTGCACTAATTGTGAGCACCAATTTTTGTTTTTATGTGTTGCGATCAATTCCAAGTATGCATGCACATTAATTTGGAACTATGTATGCGTGAGTAGGCCACAGTATAAGGCCCCAGCCTTAAACCTTACTTAAACTTGAGTTATTACAAGATTACACATTGAGGATCTTTTCAGGTTTAGAGTTTTAGAGAATTAGATCATGAAACTTGCATTACATTCCACATTTAAACAAGGTGGTTACATAAAAGACAATATTCATTCTTCCCATCAATGGAAACCTATTTAAAATAAAACACAGATTCTTTCTTGACACATCCTTGACACTATCGTCACATCATGTACCTTTCCCTTGACCTGTGAAAAGAATTTCAAAAACATGGGATGAGCATAAAAAGCTCATTAAGGGTTATAAAAATATGGAAAGGAAACATGAGTTCATATATACATAAGAATGAAATCATACTTTACCCATAAAACATAGACATATCAAATCATGAATAAATCATAGAAAACATAAGACATAAAGGTAACTTGAGGCATTCATAACATTCTTACGTAGGGAGTAACCCTCTTGGTTACATTTGGAATACCCATCACAGTATATTCCCTAAATCTCTTTGGAGAAACCTTAACGTTTCACTCCTTTGCGTTACCCAATGCATTGGAGAGCTATATCGGGCTCACCCGCCCTTAGTTTATCACGGAACCACCCGTTCGTCATAACAATGCCCAAGAACCATAACATAATCGTATCACATAAACATAAATAAAGGAAACATAACATTTCCACATTTCAATCACAATATAACATTTTAGGATATTGAAATAATGAATCCATTCAAAAAGAAACCATTTCCAAAACCATTTAAAACATTTAATAAAGAGATTTTTGAATCAAAGTGTCCCATACCACCTTGAAGCTTTTAACATTTTAAACCATTAATATCCATATAAATAAATCCTTAAAACCATTTTGAAAACATGGATATTAATAAGAACAAATAATTAAAACATTTAAAAAGATATTTTGGTTAAAGGGGTTTTACCAAAATTAGAGACACTTGAACACAATAATCGAGGAATAACATTTAGTCAGAACTTTATAATATCATGAGAATAAAAGGATTCATGATATAATACTCCAAATTACAGTATATACACCATATAAGAGTGAATTGGTGCATAACAACAATGAACCCTCAATAGAAATGTCAAATGTGATGAAATCCCTTATAAAGAAGGTATCCTTAAATTAAGGACAAATAAGTCTCAAAAATATGTGTGACAAATATATATACACCCAATATAAGTGGATATTGAGTGTAAAACAATAAAAGGTCATTCACACATATTCAATGGATGACATATTCAATGACTACAAGTTGAACCCAAAGAAATCGAAATTGGGTTAAAAAGTTCCCTTGATAGCCTAACGACATCACATCAAAATGAGTTGATGAGAGATAAAAAGTGTATCTCATCACTTGGACATAAAATTTACATTAATAAGGATGTATGAGAACATATCCCAACATAAAAATATGTAAATTAAAAGACCCAATAAAAGAAGTCTTTTAAAAAAAGAGGAGGGTGAAAGGTTCCCTTACCGACTTGGGTATCATTCAAAACATACACCCCATGAAAGAAAGACAATAGGTAATTGATGTAAATACTCATAAACGAAAGTATATTACACAAAGAGTAGAATAATGGGCAGTACATACACCACTCAATGTAATTTGTGGAAAATGTAGCATAAATCTCACGCGAATAAAAGTGAGATGAAAAATCCCTCACGAAAACTCGGCAGCCTAACGGCGCCACATAAAATTTCCGAATATGGATTGATGAGATCAAATAGGGTATCTCATCACATTACAATATAATGTACAGAAAGAGGAATATAAAAGAACATCCCTCAACATTACAAATAAGAGCTTAAAAGAAGTGACATAAAGGAGAGTACTTAAAAAGAAAGAGAGAAGTTAGATCTCTTACGAAAGTTCGGCAGCTTAACGGCGCCAATCAAAACTTCCAAAATGGATTGATGAGAGAGAATAGGGTCTCTCATCACATGAACATAAAAATTATAGTTGGATTAATATAACAGATCATCCCAATAACAAGAAAGACGAGCTTTAAAAGGAATGACATAAAAGAGTGTACTTAAAAAGAATGAGAGGAGTAAGATCCCTTACCTCGGGTCCGACTTGACTCGATCGTTCTTTAATATCCTGAATAATAAACTTGAGTTAATTTCTACTTCATTAAGAACCCTTTTCAAGTTCATTATTCCTTTTATATCACTTATTACCATGTCATAAACATTATGTAATCATTTAAGTTAATAATATTTGTTTTTCCAATATTTGGTTCTTAAGTCGAAAGTGGACTTCTTACAATTACATGTTGTTCATGTGGCCAAATGTTTATTATATCCAGAATTGTATTCATGATGTAGTTATAATATATTTCATATATATATCCAGTACATTCATGCATTTATAACATTACATAATCATTTAGAGGTAAGAAATGAAATGCACCGTTCATGGAGACGGTAAGCCGTACGTACGCATGAACGCTACTTTCATTTCTATTTCGTATTTTATAGAATGGAATAATAATGATATAAAGTTATATTATAATTCCAGTATAATATCATATATAATATCATATTTCAATCCTTTATACATCCCACATATGGTATTTAACGAATCAAATCACTTTGAGGGGGCGGTAGTCCGCACTTCCTTAAATGAAGATATCGCGTATAACCATAATGGAAGCCATAAAGGTAAGACAAAAATGAAAAATACAGAAGCATAAATAAAACATAAACATATTATATATCATATATAAAAATAGTGACATCATAATGTCCACCTTTGAAGGTGTTAAATGAGTATTGAACAATCATCGTTTCGGGAGGTAGAATTTCACCATCCACAGAAACCGTATGTTCTTTAACCATTTTATGTAGTTGTGTGAGAGTGTAGCTCGAATAAATCTTATTACAACATCATAGTATATTTATGATACTGGTGTTGTTACAAAATAAGAAAATAAAAATAGTTTAGGGGGTTGGAGAAGCAAAATAAAACAAACGAACATGAGAGAGTGAATTACCTTTAAAAGTGTAACTATTTTTGATTTGAGCCTAAAGGCTTCCTTTGAAAGGTTTATTCCCAATGAGAATACTCTAGGATGAGGAGAGGGATGTGGAGAGAGTAAATGGTCAGGGTTTGGCAGAGACAAAGGCTTGAGGAGTGTGTGAAATGAGGTAGAGCTGGCGGCCTTTTATAAGAGGAGAGGAGGGGCACTTTTGGAAAGTAAGAAATATTATGTTATTTGAAAATGTGTTTCGGTTTTAAAAGGTTCCACATTGATATAATTAGTGGATAAGGTGATAAGGCTTCTAAATCCACTCATCCAATTGGTTTTGGACATGTGTAGTTCATAGATTTTACATTATCTTTCAATTTTATTTAAATCGTCAAATAATGATGTCATCGCTGCATCATTATTATGTCATAAATAATTTAATTTATTTAATGTCTAAAAATTATAAAAAAAATACTATGATGTAGGAAATCTTTTTAGCTTTCCAATGAATATTTATAATAAAACATATGACTTGTATAACCCCACTTAAAAATTGTTTTAGTAAAACATATCATGTTTGTGTCATTTTTACTTTTACATTAAATAAAATGTTATTTATGTCATTTCCCAACCAAAGTGGATCCATGGGGTCCCCAAGTTGACCCATGGATTGTCTTGGTCGGCCATGATACAACCAATGAGGGTAAGACATGTTTCAAGCTCATCTCATTTTATTAAAGCATTATTTTTACCTTAAACTACACTAATTACCACTAATCGCGATTAAAAACTTAATAAGTTACTATTCACCAAAAATTATTTTAATCTCATTGAACCACATTTATTTCTTAATGACAACCAAGTATGTCGGATTTTTGAAAATCAAAACACAATGTTGGCAAAATTTCATTTAAACGGAAAATCAGTTTTTATAAGTACCGCTTAGTGGTTTCACTATTCATCAAAAATTGAAGTTTTTCAGAAAAATCCCAAAAATTCACCCTAATCTCTATTTGATATTACGAATTCAAAAATGAAGTCCGTTTTACAAAATTCAGAACATATTAGTCACATTAATTAATTTAATAATTAATTCCCGCTGTCAGAGCAAATAGTGTGTTTTTATAAAACAATAAGTATCAAAAGATTGACACTAGCTTAAGTCTGATTTCAAAGTGAAATTAATTCCAACGACCACTATTGGATTTAATGGTAAAAATATTTTCTAATTTCACTTTAAAACCAATTCAAAATATAATCTAATCATATAAATAAATTAGATTAAAAAGTGTTTTTGAATTAAAATACAACAATTTACACTATTCATTAAAAAAATGAACTTTATCGGAAAGATACCAAAAATTTACACAAAGTAAATTTTGTTGTCACGATTCTTAATAAGAGTTTTATTTGGTCCAAAAGAATGTTTAAGAGTGAACAAAACTATATTTTATGACGGTTGTCCATCAAAAGGTGATAAGTGAACCTTTAGTGAAAACTAGGGCATATACGCCTAAAATTGAATTCTTTCCGTATTTTAAGTCTTTATCTTTTATTGTATAAATGTAAAAATATTTTAGAACATATATAATAATATTTTAGTTATTTATATCCATTCCTGCCATTAAAACGGCTACATGTTAACTACCATTTAAAATAATATTATTTTACTATTAGAGTGTAACGTAAGATTCCCAAGAAACTCATTGTTGCGTGTTGGGTACGCCATCGAGCATAGCGTCCCCTTTAAAGTCATATTAATATTTTATTCAAAAATATGGATAAATATGAAAATGTCATATTCCTTATTTACCTGGGGTGTTACATCCTTCCCCCCTTTTGGGAATTGCGTCCTTGCAATTTTAAAATTGCGCTTGGAATCATCCTTGAAAGTCCCACATCGGAGCAAGAGTCGGTAAAACAATCACTTTAAAATAAAGAAAGATAAGCACAGAGGTCACCCGAGTTAACCCATACTAGGATTCTAAGCATGAAAATATGGACATGGAGGAGAAAACATAGGGTCATGTTCCGATGGAGAGTGATAGAAAACATGTTTAGGAGAAAGTTAACAATAAGAAAATCACAAACTTGTGATGGGTTAAACGGTGTTGGGTTCCCCAGTAGGAAAAGTTAATAGACAACATTTTTGTTTTAAGTTACTTTTTATTGAGGAATTTATTCATAAGGAAGCATAATCACTTATCATGTTGACTTTCAACTTTTACTAGATTCCTTAGTCAAACTCATATTTTTTTCCAAAAGACGAGTATTTAGGGAGACTTGTTCGCATTAAGAGTACTATAAACAACTTCTAGAGAATCACCTAATCCCCAAAAGATAACTATATACATCCCATGTATTTAGGCTTTAACCAAAACCAAAACCAAAAAGGTTAGTACAAGACCAGATAATCCAGAAAAGGATAACCCCTTATAAAAAGAAAATCTATTCTTAATCTCCAAAATTTGTCCAACAAAACCCAAAGTTCAACGAGGACCATCCGATAAACAATTTGTCCATAAAATTCTTCAAAGTAAACCAATATAAGATTGAAACCCAAATATTTGAAGGATTTAGTCACATAGTCTTCCAAGTTAAATCGTATCATTTATCTCCAAACAACATCAGTTGCTCCTAAAGTCTCGTATTGAAAAGTAATTAACCTAATCACATATCCTCCATGACAGGTTAATCATTTTCATAAATAACCCAAAATCAAATTACTCTTAATTCATAAAATCATATAACCAAAAATAATCAGTCAAACTAACCAGGGACTTCACGTAGTCCAGTGGTAGGCGATAAATATCAGTCGCACTTTGGTTGTGGGTTCGATTCCCGCAGCTTTGTCCGATGCGACGGGATGTCACACGGTCTGCGTGTTGTCCTTTTTCCAAAACTATATTATTCTTAAAACATTCCCCAAAATGAGATAAAATCTTTAAGAATAATCATAACATATTTTAACCTCAAGTTTATCTCATTCCTTTCATTTTCCATCATATCATATAGTAACCCATAATTACCTAAAAATTAAGTATCATATAAACCCTAATGGTTACCTTAATAATTATTACCTGAATTTCCACATTGAGTTGGACATCTCGTACATGATGCATTAGAGAACTCAACAAGGTTGAAGTGGTTGATCATGACTCCTTGATAGTTGGTTTAGAACAACCACGAGTTTCCTCATTGAATCCCCCATTTTATCTAGTATCTTAATCATAGAACCACCACAGTTTCCTTCAAACCCATTGTCACTTTAGTGCCTGCTAGATCCAGCCATTAACAAAAACCAAAAAGGTCAGTGTGAGTATATCAACATAACCATTATGTACTAATGAGGAAGATAAACACTATGATATTCTTACTCATTCACTTTATCTAAAACTAGGACTCTTTCTGAAATCCTAACCATTATGGTAATGTCACTTGTGCTTAGAGAATACCCTAACCTCTAAAGTTATCTAAACCGACCTTTGACACCAACTATAAGGCCCCATCCTTAAACCTTACTTAAACTTGAGTTATTACAAGATTACACATTGAGGATCTTTTCAGGTTTAGAGTTTTAGAGAATTAGATCATGAGACTTGCATTACATTCCACATTTAAACAAGGTGGTTACATAAAAGACAATATTCATTCTTCCCATCAATGGAAACCTATTTAAAATAAAACACGGATTCTTTCTTGACACATCCTTGACACTATCGTCACATCATGTACCTTTCCCTTGACCTGTGAAAAGAATTTCAAAAACTTGGGATGAGCATAAAAAGCTCAGTAAGGGTTATAAAAATATGGAAAGGAAACATGAGTTCATATATACATAAGAATGAAATCATACTTTACCCATAAAACATAGGCATATCAAATCATGAATAAATCATAGAAAACATAAGACATAAAGGTAACTTGAGGCATTCATAACATTATTACGTAGGGAGTAACCCTCTTGGTTACGTTTGGAATACCCATCACAGTATATTCCCTAAATCTCTTCGGAGAAACCTTAACGTTTCACTCCTTCGCGTTACCCAATGCATTGGAGAGCTATATCGGGCTCACCCGCCCTTAGTTTATCACGGAACCACCCGTTCTTCATAACAATGCCCAAGAACCATAACATAATCGTATCACATAAACATGAATAAAGGAAACATAACATTTCTACATTTCAATCACAATATAACATTTTAGGATATTGAAATAATGAATCCATTCAAAAAGAAACCATTTCCAAAACCATTTAAAACAATTAATAAAGAGATTTTTGAATCAAAGTGTCCCATACCACCTTGAAGCTTTTAACATTTTAAACCATTAATATCCATATAAATAAATCCTTAAAACCATTTTTAAAACATGGATATTAATAAGAACAAATAATTAAAACATTTAAAACGATATTTTGGTTAAAGGGGTTTTACCAAAATTAGAGACACTTGAACAAAATAATCGAGGAATAACATTTAGTCAGAACTTTATAATATCATGAGAATAAAAGGATCCATGATATAATACTCCAAGGGATAGTATATACACCATATAAGAGTGAATTGGTGCATAACAACAATGAACCCTCAATAGAAATGTCAAATGTGATGAAATCCCTTATAAAGAAGGTATCCTTAAATTAAGGACAAATAAGTCTCAAAAATATGTGTGAAAAATATCTATACACCCAATATAAGTGGATATTAAGTGTAAAACAATAAAATGTTATTCACACATATTCAATGGATGACATATTCAATGACTACAAGTTGAACCCAAAGAAATCGAAATTGGGTTAAAAAGTTCCCTTGACAGCCTAACGGCATCACATCAAAATGAGTTGATGAGAGACAAAAAGTGTATCTCATCACTTGGACATAAAATTTACATTAATAAGGATGTATGAGAACATATCCCAACATAAAAATATGTAAATTAAAAGACCCAATAAAAGAAGTATTTTAAAAAAAGAGGAGGGTGAAAGGTTCCCTTACCGACTTGGGTATCTTTCAAAACATACACCCCATGAAAGAAAGACAATAGGTCATTGATGTAAATACTCATAAACGAAAGTATATTACACAAAGAGTATAATAATGGGCAGTACATACACCACTCAATGTAATTTGTGGCAAATGTAGCATAAATCTCACGGGAATAAAAGTGAGATGAAAAATCCCTCACGAAAACTCGGCAGCCTAACGGCGCCACATAAAACTTCCGAATATGGATTGATGAGATCAAATAGGGTATCTCATCACATTAAAATATAATTTACAGCAAGAGGAATATAAAAGAACATCCCCCAACATTACAAATAAGAGCTTAAAATAAGTGACATAAAGGAGAGTACTTAAAAAGAAAGAGAGAAGTTAGATCTCTTACGAAAGTTCGGCAGCCTAACGGCGCCAATCAAAACTTCCAAAATGGATTGATGAGAGAGAATAGGGTATCTCATCACATGAACATAAAAATTACAGTAGGATTAATATAACAGATCATCCCAATAACAAGAAAGACGAGCTTTAAAAGGAATGACATAAAAGAGTGTACTTAAAAAGAAAGAGAGGAGTGAGATCCCTTACCTCGGGTCCGACTTGACTCGATCGTTCTTTAATATCTTGAATAATAAACGTGAGTTAATTTCTACTTCATTAAGAGCCCTTTTAAAGTTCATTATTACTTTTATATCACTTATTACCATGTCATAAACATTATTTAATCATTTAAGTTAATAATATTTGTTTTTCCGATATTTGGTTCTTAAGTCGAAAGTGGACTTCTTACAATTACATGTTGTTCATGTGGCCAAATGTTTATTATATCCAGAATTGTATTCATGATGTTGGTATAATATATTTAATATATATATCCAGTACATGCATGCATTTATAACATTACATAATCATTTAGAGGTATGAAATGAAATGCACCGTTCATGGAGACGGTAAGCCGTACGTACGCATGAACGCTACTTTCATTTCTATTTTGTATTTTATAGAATGGAATAATAATGATATAAAGGTATATTATAATTACAGTATAATATCATATATAATATCATATTTCAATCCTTTATACATCCCACATATGGTATTTAACGAATCAAATCACTTTGAGGGGGCGGTAGTCCGCACTTCCTTAAATGAAGATATCACGTATAACCATAATGGAATCCATAAAGGTAAGACAAAACTGAAAAATAAAGAATCATAAATAAAACATAAACATATTATATATCATATATAAAAATAGTGTGTAGAGACCCGTATCTTGACGTACATGGACATTACATTACTTTTTCGGAATACTTAGTACATAACAAAAACACACACACACAAGGATCGTAATAGTTTAGTGTCTTTGGAAACTCGGAATATAATCTTCTAATCGTGGTGAAAGATCTTCAAAATCTCCCATAAAGATCTTCCTTTTTTTTACCTAAAACCTTTCTTTATATCCTGGGGAAAAGAAAAAATAAAAGGGTGAGCTCAAATGCTCAGTAAGGGTAAACAAAAGAAATATCAATCACATCATATACATAAGCACATAACTTTTGGAAAATCTTAACCTGCAAAAGAGATCATAATTTCATAACATGGGGTAAATCATGGCAGTGAAATGTAATCACAATAATCATAACTTAAAACATGAAACTTTGTGGCATTCACACATAATCATAGAGAATCATTTCTTGTTAGTCAAGACTCATTGTCAAGACTATCTTAGTGGACAAAGTCCCTTTCTGAATCGAGTAACCCTCGTTTCAGTCCTGTTTCACTGAACCGGTATAACCTACCATTACAGCCCTGTCTATCTCATGAGATATAAAATCTTTACCCAATGCATTGGAGGGAGATATAGGTCCCACCCATCTTATAATGAATCCTTTCTTATGTGTGCCACATAATCATAAAACATACATCATCGCATAACACATGTAACAAAAATGGGATTCTTGAAACATCATGACATCATAAATCAATTCATATAAGATAAAGGAATTCATAAAAATAATTCCATCACAACATGATCAAATCAATGTAATAATAGGGATAAAAACAGAACCCTTTATTATCTTAGATGGAAAATAATTTTGATAAAACACTTGAACTCCATTCTTGAGGAAAATATCCTTTCTTCTTCAAAAACATTTTTTCTTTCATAACATGTCATACAACTTTAAAATAAAAGAAGTTGATTAAAAATAAACTTGAAAACTTGTAAAGGAAGCTTCTTGGAAATAATGTTTTAAAAATCCATTCATTCCGTATAAGTTAAAAAAACATTCTTCGTACTTTTGTCGGAAAAGTCAAAAAGTACCTCGTACGACAAAAGATTCCTTTCATAGATATTACTAAAAACTCACTGAAGGATAAAAATGGATTTAAACAATTGTATGTGGATGGAAATAATATTACATATTGATGAAACATGGATGTGGATGATAAAATACACCCCAGTAAATACTTACGAATAAACAATCTCGGATAAAATGAGATTGTGATATTTCCCTTACCTTAGGTCCGATTAGCTTTGTACGTGTCCGAAGCTCCTGTATAATGGTTTAAATAATGTTATTTACTTATTACAGAATCATACATATTTATATGATATCATATATGGTCATATTATTAGCTTCTTGTTAGTAATATTTCATTGTTACTTGTTACTCGGGTCTTTATAACTTTTTGTTCTTATGCATGTTTTGTCGAATAAATTCTTATTCTTATCTTTAGGTTATAGATAATTCATTTCCAGAATGGTATTAGTGTAGTATATACCATATTCATTCATTCAATTCATTTATATAATCATTATGAAATGAAGATCATGTAGAACGAGTCGCATCACATCGTGGAGACAGTATTCCGTACGTACGCACGAGTGATGATATCGTTCCTATGATCGTGGAATTGTATTGGAGTATATATATATTATTTAAGTATCAATATTACTTCATAATAATCATATGTAGTTACTCATTACACCATTATACCCATCCTTGTAAGGTGATGGTGGAAAATAGATTACACCACGGCGTGGAGACGATATTCCGTACGTACGCACGCGCGGTGATTTCATTTTTCCGTAGGATGGATAGAAGGTGAATTAGGGTTGTTTCATATTTATAATAACATATCAGTATGTAAGTAATACTTATGTTATTACTTTATCATGAAACAACTAAAGAAGAATAAGTTGAAGAAGAAATAAATTGAAAAGATCGGTAATGGATATTACCTCTTCTTTGGAACGCCTCTTTGAATCCTCCACTTAAGGAACTAAGATTGGTCTTTGGAGAAGACCAGGACCTCTAGGATTATTCTAGGGAAGTGGAGAGGAGAAAAATTCAGGGTTTGGCCGAGCTTGAGTGCTCAAATTGGTGTGAGGAGGAGGGGGAGGAGGTGCCCTTTTATAAGGGAGGAGAGGGGCACCTTAGGAATACCTCAAAATATTATTTTATATTAAAGTCAAAATCGGTTTATAATGGTTCCAAAGGGTCTTATTTCGAAGCTTAAGTGGTGATGGGTCGAAATCCTATCAACCAATAGGATTTAGACAAGTTTGGGGTATTATTGTAACCTTATCAATTAGATTTAACTCTAAGTTAATTAATTTAACTTTTACCGTGTCTTTTTGTTTCCCTTCACTATATAGTTAATACACTTACTATAACATGCCAAACGAACCCCAAATTGTTTATTATTAATATATATATCCTTATCTAAGTCATTTGGCCGAACCTTAGATTTTTTTGGAATAAAATAACAATTAATAATATAATATTTGATTTAAAAACTATTTTGTGTCAATTTTGACACTATTTGATATATGATTTGTTTGAAAGTCATAAAAGAATTATATGTTCGAACCAAGTTGATTAAATCAACACTAATATATCATAGTAACCTAGAAAATTAGTGGAATTCATAAAAAGTCTTATATTACATTCATTTAAGCATTTATAACATCAATTATGTTAATATTTCCTTAAAAGGGTAATTACTGCATCATTGTTGTGTCAAAAATAAATTAATTTATTTAAAGTCTAAAAATTATAAATAAAATATCATTATGTAGGAAATCGTTTTAGCTTTCTAATGAATATTTATAGTCGAATTTATCTTATGTATAACCCCATATTAAAAATGATTTACTTATTAAACTTTGATTTTAACTATTTTAACCCTTCTTTAAATAAATTAATAATAAATGTCCTAATCTAATCCAAGTGGGCCTAAATGGTCATATTATATTCATAAGGTTGTTTTTGGCCTAATTACACTTATCTAATAGAATTAGGACATGTGTTAGGGTAATAGTAATATCATATTTACCCTTAGTTACCCTATTTACTATTAACCGTGGTAAAAAAAAGTAAAAAGTTACTATTCACAAAAAATTATTTTCATCTCATTGAACCACATTTTAGTCATTGATATTAACCGTGTCTGTCGGATTTTTGAAATTCCATTCACAGAAGTGGTAAAATTAAGTTTTATGCAAAATTCAGTTTTTAACCTACCACTTAGTAGTTTCACTATTCATCAAAAATTGATGTTTTTCAGAATAATGCCAAAATTTCATCCTAAGCTATATTTCATATTCCGAATTCAAAAATAAAGTCTATTTTACCAAATTCAAAACCTATAAGTTGCATTAATTAATTTTATAATTAAATCCCGCTGTTAAAACAAATAGCGTGTTTTTAAGAAACAATATCTACCAAAAGATTGACACTTGATTATGTCTGGTTTAAATGTGAAATTACATCCAATGACCAACATCGTATTAAATTGTAAAAATATATTCTAAATGTACTTTGAAACCACTCAATTTAATGATTTATCACTATTAATTATTTCGATTAAAAAAGTTGTTTTTAATTATAATCTAGTAATTTTCACTATTCATCAGAATATGAAAGTTATCCGAAAAGTACCAAAATTTCACCTTAGGCTAAATTCGATACTACGAATCCAAAAATGAATTCCATTTTGAAAAATAAAATTTACAAAATTTCAAAAAGTGGTTATTACTATTCATAACGGCTAGCATATTGTTGTTTAGTGAAACACGTTATTGCGTACTACACACGCTATCGAGGAAGGTCGCGATTGCGTGTAATGCAAAGCAAGTCAAGGATGCGTGTTGTGCAAGCTCCTTTTGGTGTAGCGTACAACACAAGACATTAGTGAAATTAAAAAGAATATTTTTCATAAAATCTTGGGCTGTTACATTCTACCCCCCTTAAAATGAATTTCGCCCTCAAAATTCGTCGGGGTTATAAATGGTTTACTTATTTGAAAGTTTCTTTAATAGAAACCCACATCGTAAAAAGGAATATCAAAACCAATCTTTAAAAACAAAAGTATGAAACGTAACGGTTTCCCAAATAAACTAATCATTGGGTTTCCACATAGGTGAAAATATGGATATGGAAGAGAAATCTAACCATCATGTTCTGATGGAGAGTGGTAGAGAACATGGCTATGGAAAAGCCAGTAATCACAAATCCATAGATTTGTGATGATATAAGGTACCATCTTATTCATCAGGTATAAGATCACTAGGACAACATTTTTGGTTTTCAAGATCATTTCCCTAAAGTTGAAAATTTGAATTAGAATAAATACTTACTTTATTTTGGTACAATCTCACTATTGTTCGTGCCTTGAACAATTTCCACTTCATCTCTTAAATAAATGAAGTTGAATTTGTTATTCATGAAGTGTTAGCAGATCATGTGATAGAATGACGGGTCATTCCATCTGTCTCAAACAAAAGGTTAGCAAAAATTATATGCATAAATCGATCTATAGTGAGATTAATCATATATGGTTCCTAAAATGGACTTATACTTCATATATCATACTGCTTAATATAATAAAACTAGTTTCTACTAAACAGGGACTTCCTGTAGGCCAGTTATAGGCGATAAAGGCCAGTCGCACTTCGGTTGTGGGTTCGATTCCCACAGCCTTGTCCGAAGCGATGGGCTATCGCCCATCCTGCAGGTTGTCCTTTTTCCAAAACTATATAACATCCCATCAATAATATCGAAAAACAAACAATACTAACTTATGTCCAACATAATCCATTCCAATCTTTAGGCTTATCCATAATACTGCAGTCGACTCTCATAATATAGTGAAAACGATTACCAGAGATTTAACACCATCGTCAATCCCCATATATCATAAGATATGTTTTGTTGGTCACATTCCAAACATTCAAAGTCCTTAATCGTGTATTCTCTTGAATACCTTAGTGAAAACATGAATGCAGTTAAAAGTTAACACTTTTCACATACAAAAATCCTCAAAATTCTATATACTCAAACTTAGTCCTTATATCAATCATGAGCTCATGAATACTATTAAACATTTAATTTTCTTGTTTTCCCTTCATTATGCGCATATCATCTTATTTCCAAAAAAATATCTCAATCACTTTGAATACCACATCAATAAATATTGCAATACTCAATGATACAACATTATTTTGGAATCCCATTACATAAACACTTAATCATTCCACCACATCGTTGTCATATTCAACATTGCCAATAGTGATCGCATGTGATTTCCCTTTGTCCTTTGCCTTCAGTGGTTGCCCATGTTGATCATCACTAACCCTTGGATTAGGGCAATTATTAGCATAATGCCCCATTTCCTTGCACTTGAAGCATTGAAGTGTTGGTGGTGCGTTCTCTGCAGTGTTTGCTTTATTCACATCATTAGAAACCCTTTTTCCATTACTTCGACACTCAGCTGCTCGATGACCTTCTTTTCCACACTTAAAACATTTTCTAGTCCCTTTAAGTCAATCTCCACCATGCTTCTTTCCACACTTTGTGCATAAGGAAACATTCATCTTCTTTTCACCATTATTCTGAGATTTCTCCTTGAACTCCATCTTTCGTTTCTTGTTAAACCCATGAGATGGATATGTAACACCAACTTCCATTTCTACCTTGATAGCACAACGCACAATTTCTTCATAGCAACTGAAGTCTCTTATAGCTAATGCCCTTCGAAGACTTGGTTTTAAGCCACTGAAAAATCGATCAACTTTACTTTCAGGTTGGATGATAATTCCAGAAGCATACCTTGCAAGTCTTGTAAAATTTGCTTCATAGGTACCAACAGATTCATCGTCCCTTTGCTTCAGTTCAAGAAACTCTTTCTCCATCTTTGTTCGAAGAATACGAGGGAAGTACTTATTGAAAAATAAGTTCTTGAACTCGTCCCATTCCATAGACTCAATTTCATCCCTTTGCCTCGTATTCTTAATAAGATTCCACCATTGATCAGCATCTCCTTCCAAACGATACACTGCTAGGATGACTTTATCATGTTCAGAATATTGAAGAACTGAAAATATATTTTCAGTAGTACTAATCCATTGTTCAGCAACTAATGGATCAGTAGACCCACTGAAAGAAGGTAGACGTTGCCTCATGAAGGATTCAACAGAATGTTGCTCCTTACTTTGCTCGTTTGGAAGTCCTGCATGATTCATAGCTTGAGAAAGTTGTGTGAGCATGGCTACAAGATTTTTCATTCCAGCTCCTATATCGTTTGGTTTCTCAGGGGGACAATCATTGCATTGCCCATCACATTCCGCATTAACACGGTTCCTTCGGGTTCCAGCCATCGTCTAAAACCCCAAAAGAATAGTATGAGAGGCAAAAATCATGCTAGGGAAAACAACATAATAAAGTGGTAGTACCCCCAATATCTAACATCTTAGGTTAAATTCGAAGATCGTTAGCGCAATTCTAGGACTATAACCTGTACGTATACTTAACCTTAGAGACATCCCTAGACATACCTTAGAAATATCTCTAGGGATCTCACTAACGTTTTCGCATCCTAGTTTCCAAAGGTTGACTAAACCTTTCCTCTGATACCAACTGTAGAGACCCGTATCTTGATGTACATGGACATTACATTACTTTTTCGGAATACTTAGTACATAACAAAAACACACACACACAAGGATCGTAATAGTTTAGTGTCTTTGGAAACTCGGAATATAATCTTCTAATCGTGGTGAAAGATCTTCAAAATCTCCCATAAAGATCTTCCTTTTTTTTACCTAAAACCTTTCTTTATATCCTGGGGAAAAGAAAACATAAAAGGGTGAGCTCAAATGCTCAGTAAGGGTAAACAAAAGAAATATCAATCACATCATATACATAAGCACATAACTTTTGGAAAATCTTAACCTGCAAAAGAGATCATAATTTCATAACATGGGGTAAATCATGGCAGTGAAATGTAATCACAATAATCATAACTTAAAACATGAAACTTTGTGGCATTCACACATAATCATAGAGAATCATTTCTTGTTAGTCAAGACTCATTGTCAAGACTATCTTAGTGGACAAAGTCCCTTTCTGAATCGAGTAACCCTCGTTTCAGTCCTGTTTCACTGAACCGGTATAACCTACCATTACAGCCCTGTCTATCTCATGAGATATAAAATCTTTACCCAATGCATTGGAGGGAGATATAGGTCCCACCCATCTTATAATGAATCCTTTCTTATGTGTGCCACATAATCATAAAACATACATCATCGCATAACACATGTAACAAAAATGGGATTCTTGAAACATCATGACATCATAAATCAATTCATATAAGATAAAGGAATTCATAAAAATAATTCCATCACAACATGATCAAATCAATGTAATAATAGGGATAAAAACAGAACCCTTTATTATCTTAGATGGAAAATAATTTTGATAAAACACTTGAACTCCATTCTTGAGGAAAATATCCTTTCTTCTTCAAAAAAATTTTTTCTTTCATAACATGTCATACAACTTTAAAATAAAATAAGTTGATTAAAAATAAACTTGAAAACTTGTAAAGGAAGCTTCTTGGAAATAATGTTTTAAAAATCCATTCATTCCGTATAAGTTAAAAAAACATTCTTCGTACTTTTGTCGGAAAAGTCAAAAAGTACCTCGTACGACAAAAGATTCCTTTCATAGATATTACTAAAAACTCACTGAAGGATAAAAATGGATTTAAACAATTGTATGTGGATGGAAATAATATTACATATTGATGAAACATGGATGTGGATGATAAAATACACCCCAGTAAGTACTTACGAATAAACAATCTCGGATAAAAATGAGATTGTGATATTTCCCTTACCTTAGGTCCGATTAGCTTTGTACGTGTCCGAAGCTCCTGTATAATGGTTTAAATAATGTTATTGACTTATTCCAGAATCATACATATTTATATGATATCATATATGGTCATATTATTAGCTTCTTGTTAGTAATATTTCATTGTTACTTGTTACTCGGGTCTTTATAACTTTTTGTTCTTATGCGTGTTTTGTCGAATAAATTCTTATTCTTATCTTTAGGTTATAGATAATTCATTTCAATAATGGTATTAGTGTAGTATATACCATATTCATTCATTAAATTCATTTATATAATCATTATGAAATGAAGATCATGTAGAACGAGTTGGATCACATCGTGGAGACGGTATTCCGTACGTACGCACGAGTGATGATATCGTTCCTATGATCGTGGAATTGTATTGGAGTATATATATATTATTTCAGTATCAATATTACTTCATAATAATCATATGTAGTTACTCATTACACCATTATACCCATCCTTGTAAGGTGATGGTGGAAAATAGATTACACCACGGCGTGGAGACGGTATTCCGTACGTACGCACGTGTGGTGATTTCATTTTTCCGTAGGATGGATAGAAGGTGAATTAGGGTTGTTTCATATTTATAATAACATATCAGTATGTAAGTAATACTGATGTTATTACTTTATCATGAAACAACTAAAGAAGAAGAAGTTGAAGAAGAAAGAAATTGAAAAGATCGGTAATGGATATTATCTCTTCTTTGGAACGCCTCTTTGAATCCTCCACTTAAGGAACTAAGATTGGTCTTTGGAGAAGACCAGGACCTCTAGGATTATTCTAGGGAAGTGGAGAGGAGAAAATGTCAGGGGTTGGCCGAGCTTGAGTGCTCAAATTGGTGTGAGGAGGAGGGGGAGGAGGTGCCCTTTTATAAGGGAGGAGAGGGGCACCTTAGGAATACCTCAAAATATTATTTTATATTAAAGTCAAAATCGGTTTATAATGGTTCCAAAGGGTATTATTTCGAAGCTGAAGTGGTGATGGGTCGCAATCCTATCAACCAATAGGATTTAGACAAGTTTGGGGTATTATTTTAACCTTATCAATTAGATTTAACTCTAAGTTAATTAATTTAACTTTTACCGTATCTTTTTGTTTTCCTTCACTATATGGTTAATACACTTACTATAACATGCCAAACGAACCCCAAATTGTTTATTATTAATATATATATCCTTATCTAAGTCATTTGGCCGAACCTTAGATTTTTTTGGAATAAAATAACAATTAATAATATAATATTTCATTTAAAAACTATTTTGTGTCAATTTTGACACTATTTGATATATGATTTTTATTGAAAGTAATAACAGAATTATATGTTCGAACCAAGTTGATTAAATCAACACTAATATATCATAGTAACCTAGAAAATTAGTAGAATTCATAAAAGGTCTTAAATTACATTCATTTGAGCATTTATAACATCAATTATGTTAATATTTCCTTAAAAGGGTAATTACTGCATCATTGTTGTGTCAAAAATAAATTAATTTATATAAAGTCTAAAAATTATAAATAAAATATAATTATGTAGGAAATCGTTTTAGCTTTCTAATGAATATTTATAGTCGAATTTATCTTATGTATAACCCCATATTAAAAATGATTTACTTATTAAACTTTGATTTTAACTATTTTAACCCTTCTTTAAATAAATTAATAATAAATGTCCTAATCTAATCCAAGTGGGCCTAAATGGTCATATTATATTCATAAGGTTGTTTTTGGCCTAATTACACTTATCCAATAGAATTATGACATGTGTTAGGGTAATAGTAATATCATATTTACCCTTAGTTACCCTATTTACTATTAACTGTGGTAAAAAAAAGTAAAAAGTTACTATTCACCAAAAATTATTTTCATCTCATTGAACCACATTTTAGTCATTGATATTAACCGTGTCTGTCGGATTTTAGAAATTCCATTCACAGAAGTGGTAAAATTAAGTTTTATGCAAAATTCAGTTTTTAACCTACCACTTAGTAGTTTCACTATTCATCAAAAATTGATGTTTTTCAGAATAATGCCAAAATTTCATCCTAAGCTATATTTCATATTCCGAATTCAAAAATAAAGTCTATTTTACCAAATTCAAAACATATAAGTTGCATTAATTAATTTTATAATTAAATCCCGCTGTTAAAACAAATAGCGTGTTTTTAAGAAACAATATCTACCAAAAGATTGACACTTGATTATGTCTGGTTTAAATGTGAAATTACATCCAATGACCAACATCGTATTAAATTGTAAAAATATATTCTAAATGTACTTTGAAACCACTCAATTTAATGATTTATCACTATTAATTATTTCGATTAAAAAAGTTGTTTTTAATTATAATCTAGTAATTTTCACTATTCATCAGAATATGAAAGTTATCCGAAAAGTACCAAAATTTCACCTTAGGCTAAATTCGATACTACGAATCCAAAAATGAATTCCATTTTGAAAAATAAAATTTACAAAATTTCAAAAAGTGGTTATTACTATTCATAACGGCTAGCATATTGTTGTTTAGTGAAACTCGTTATTGCGTACTACACACGCTATCGAGGAAGGTCGTGATTGCGTGTAATGCAAAGCAAGTCAAGGATGCGTGTTGTGCAAGCTCCTTTTGTTGTAGCGTACAACACAAGACATTAGTGAAATTAAAAAGAATATTTTTCATAAAATCTTGGGCTGTTACATAGTGACATCATAATGGCCACCTTTGAAGGTGTTAAATGAGTATTGAACAATCATCGTTTCGGGAGGCAGAATTTCACCATCCACGGAAACCGTATGTTCTTTAACCATTTGATGTAGTTGTGTGAGAGTGTAGCTCGAATAAATCTTATAACAACATCCTAGTATGTTGAAGATACTGGTGTTGTTACAAAAGAAGTAAATAAAAAGAGTTTAGGGGGTTGGAGAAGCAAAATAAAACAAATGAACATGAGAGAGTGAATTACCTTTAAAAGTGTAACTCCTTTTGATTTGAGCCTAAAGGCTTCCTTTGAAAGGATTCTTCCCAAAGGGAATACTCTAGGATGAGGAGAGGGATGTGGAGAGAGTAAATGGGCAGGGTTTGGCCGAGCCAAAGGCTGGAGGAGTGTGTGAAATGAGGTAGAGCTGGCGGCCTTTTATAAGAGGAGAGGAGGGGCACTTTTGGAAAGTAAGAAATATTACGTTATTTGAAAATGTGTTTCGGTTTTAGAAGGTCCCACATTGATATAATTCGTGGATAAGGTTATAAGGCTTCGAAATCCACTCATCCAATTGGTTTTGGACATGTGTAGTTCATAGATTTTACATTATCTTTCCATTTTATTTAAATCGTCAAATAATGATGTCATCGCTGGATCATTATTATGTCATAAATAATTTAATTTATTTAATGTCTAAATATTATAAAAAAAATACTATGAGGTATGAAATCTTTTTAGCTTTCCAATTAATATTTATAATAAAAAATATGACTTGTATAACCCCACTTATAAATTGTTTTAGTAAAACATATCATGTTTGTGTCATTTTTACTTTTACATTAAATAAAATGTTATTTATGTCATTTCCCAACCAAAGTGGATCCATGGGGTCCCCAAGTTGACCCATGGCTTGTCTTGGTCGGCCATGATACAACCAATGAGGGTAAGACATTTGTCAAGCTCATCTCATTTTATTAAAGCATTATTTTTACCTTAAACTACACTAATTACCACTAATCGCGATTAAAAACTTAATAAGTTACTATTCACCAAAAATTATTTTAATCTCATTGAACCACATTTTACTTCTTAATGACAACCATGTATGTCGGATTTTTAAAAATCAAAACACAATGATGGCAAAATTTCATTTAAACAGAAAATCAGTTTTTATAAGTACCACTTAGTGGTTTCACTATTCATCAAAAATTGAAGTTTTTCAGAAAAATCCCAAAAATTCACCCTAAGCTATATTTGATATTCTGAATTCAAAAATGAAGTCCGATTTACAAAATTCAGAACATATTAGTCACATTAATTAATTTAGTAATTAATTCCCGCTGTCAGAGGAAATAGTGTGTATTTATAAAAAAATAAGTATCAAAAGATTGACACTAGTTTAAGTCTGATTTCAAAGTGAAATTTATTCCAACGACCACTATTGGATTTAATGGTAAAAATATTTTCTAATTTCACTTTAAAACCAATTAAAAATATAATCTAATCATATAAATAAATTAGATTAAAAAGTGGTTTTGAATTAAAATACAACATTTTACACTATTCATTAAAAAAATGAACTTTATCGGAAAGATACCAAAAATTTAAACAAAGTAAATTTTGTTATCCCGATTCTTAATAAGAGTTTTATTTGGTCCAAAATAATGTTTAAGAGTGAACAAAACTATATTTAATGATGGTTCTCCATCAAAAGGTGATAAGTGAACCTTTAGTGAAAACTAGGGCATATACGCCTAAAATTGAATTCTTTCCGTATTTTAAGCCTTTATCTTTTATTGTATAAATGTAAAAATATTTAAGAACATATATAATCATATTTTAGTTATTTCTATCCATTCCCGCCATTACAACGGCTACATGTTAACTACCATTTAAAATAATATTATTTTATTATTAGTGTGTAACGTAAGATTCCCAAGAAACTCGTTTTTGCGTGTTGGGTACGCCATCGAGCATAGCATCCCCTTTAAATTCATATTAATATTTTATTCAAAAATATGGATAAATATGAAAATGTCATATTCCTTATTTACCTGGGGTGTTACACACAGTGTGAGTTAAGAAACATTGGATCAACCAAATTCATTGAGGTATGGTTCTAAACTTATCTTGATAAATAAAATACATTTTTGTTGATTTATTACTTTTTTTACAGTTGACTACAAATGGGATTATATTATTTTTTAGGGAATGAGATGATAAGTTATGAATTAGTTTTATGAATTGAGGTTGTGAAATAGATATTTAATTATATATTTAATTCTGAGTAATTAATTTGGTTAAGTTGAGATAATTAATTATGAATTAATTATGTACTTTGAAATGATAATTAATTAGGGGACTTATTATGAGTAATTAATTTCATTAAGTTGAGATTATTAATTATGAATTAATTATTCACTTTGAGACGATAATTAATTAAGGAATTAATTAAGAGATATTAATTTGGTAAAGTTAAAATAATTAATTTTGAATTAATTATGTGTTTTGAAATGATAATTAATCAAGGGATTAACTATGATTAAATAATTTTGTTATGTAGAGATATTTAATTATGAATTAATTTTTTCTTTGATATGATAACTAATTGAGGGATTAATTATTAGTAATTAATGTGGTTAATTTTAAATAATAAATTATTAATAAATTATGTGCTTTCAGATGATAATTAATGAAGGAATTAATTTTGACATATTAATTTGTTTAAATTGAGATAATTAATTAAAAATAATTGTATTCTTTTAAATGATAATAAATCAAGGGTTTAATTATTAGTAATTATTTTTTTATGATTAGATAATTAATTATGTGGTTTTATATGATAATTAATCAAGGGATTAATTACATGTAATTAATTTTGTTAGGTTGCGATAATTATCAATGAATTAATTGTGTGAATTAAGATGATAATTAATTGAGGAATTAATTAAAATAATTAATTCCTATTTAATTATGTTCTTTTAGATGATAATTAGTTGAGGAATTAATTATGATTTATTAATTGTGTTATGTTGAAATAATTTATTATGAATTAATTTGGTTATTTGAAATGATAAATAATCAGGGGATTAATTATGAGGTATTTAACTGGTCAAGTTGAGATAATTAGTTGTGCATTAATTATGTGTTA
This sequence comes from Viscum album, assembly GCA_963277665.1. NCBI lineage: Eukaryota > Viridiplantae > Streptophyta > Magnoliopsida > Santalales > Viscaceae > Viscum > Viscum album. Next base: position 838,447,757 of record OY728126.1, on the reverse strand, counting down.
TGATATTATAATATAGATAATTAATCGTGGGTTAATTATGAGATATTGATTTGGTCTTAGTTGAGATAAATAAATTATGAATAAATTATGTTATATGGAAATGGATTCCTTGATATAATTAATTGGTGAATTAATTATGTGATATTGAAATAGTTTATTTAGAGATAATTATTTTGTTAATTAATTTCGTGATGTTGGGATGGTTTCCTTGACATAATTATTTTTCTAATGATTTATGAAAATTTGAGATGGTTGTTGTATGATAATTAATTTTCTAATTAATTATATTATATTTAGAGGGTTTCCTTTTGATTAGTAAATTCTTAAATTAACTAGATAAATTGATGAGATTAATTAAGGGTTGAATTAAGTAATTTTATAGTTATTATTAGTTAATTGTTGAGTTAATGAATGGAATTATTGAGTTCAACTAACTGTTTAGTTATGAGTGAATGTGATGTTGTTAAATAGTGGTTTAATTAATTAATAAACTTAATTAATTAATTTATGAATTAATTGATGGATGTGATTTTCGGGTGCTAGACATGGATTTATGAACCCCTAAGAAATATATATGTATGATTGATAAATAGGTTGTGAGACAGGGACTAGTGCTTCAAATACTCATGTGGTGCTAAACATGGCATTTACACCCAACATGTATGAAAATATTCTTTTATGGGAAATGGAAATATGCTCTAAATACCCATGGGTTGTGAGACAACGAATGATGATCCAAATACTTATGAGGGTGCTGGACATGATCTTCTACACACATTAATTGACATTGAATTGTGGGTCCAATTGGGAATACATAAATTATTTTAAATGTTTAATGAAAGATGATGTGATGTAATGTTTTATTAATCTAATTTGAGAAATGGTTCAGACTATGGTACAGTTGAGACAAGTATTTAGATAAGGGTGTCTAGTGGAACTTGGGAATTTATGCAGTAAAATAGAAAATATTAAATAATGTGATAAGTAGATTATTTAGGCATTCTATATCTGCAATTTATATTTAGACTATTATTTTTATCCATGAGACAAAATAGTTATCTCTATCAGGGTTCTCTTAGGAAACTGGATGGGTTATGGTTTATGTATTAAATTTTGTTATAACTTTGTTATACCTACACACTGTTTAATTATATTGAATTTCCTAGATTGATCTAGATACCGGTGGTCCATAATTACTCTAATTTATATCCCACACCCTACTCAGACCACCGGTGCACTTTTGTACATGAGTAGACTCTACTTGTTTTCAGGACCATTGATATTTCTTGTTTATTTTTTCTTATAAACAACATTTAGGAGAAATGGAATGACCCGAAGATCAGGATTCTTATGGATATATCCCTTATATATTTGAGTATATTTGATGTTTCGGTACTGAGATGTAAATCATGCCGTTTTTTAATGCGTCCATATACATAGTACCATGACATGCATGCATTGTCTAAATTGGTGTTTTTGACTTTCTTTATTCAGTTGACTACTACTTTATACCTTCTTTTGTTGTTGTCTTAGTTTACTATCATTTTCTATTGTGCACTCGAAATATAAGGGTATAGTCTCCCCCTGACTATCTATAGACCCTGGATTCTAGTCAGAAGCCTCAAGAATACTAGTAGACAAATTGTTGGCCATGTGGTGACCGGTCTGGCTACCAGTTGGAGGGTATGTCAGGCCTGAATGTTACACCCTTCCATAATGCTATAGTTCCATGAACAATGTGTTTCATGTGTCATAGATTCTAGTTATTATTCATACCATTCTAATGTGATAGACGTGGAAAACATCCAACCTACTTTTGATTCATCCTTTTAGGATAATCTAATATGGAATTTGGACCATAGTGAGAAGTATATCTCAGGTGGGGTGATTACTTTTGTTTGAGTATAATAGATGCATGTGTGAGTTTAGGATGAGAACTAGGAGAGGGGGTAAGATATATGAGCACAAGGTCTATACATGTTCACTATGACCCCATTGTGATTCTTCGATCATCTCAAGGAAGAGATGTTAAATGGAGGGGAAGTTGTAAGATCTCTCTTTTTTCTAGGTCTATCCCTCTTTGAGTTTTTCATTTTATCCTTGGTGGACCAATATTTTTCATATATAGAGATCCTAGGTAGAGGAAAATTACTTAAACATTAGGTACATATATTTTTTTGAATTAATTTAGTCATTATATAAATCAATTAAATGGTTTTATCAGGGTTTTCCATGCTGGAGATGTTTTTAGGGCTGTTCTGGGTCATTATGTAGAATTCAGGTGCAAAATAATCTGTTGGGAGATTATGTTTCATGTACATGTTAGACAATGTTTATCTGCTTCTAGGAATGTTTTGAACTAGTGTAGGTAATGAAACAGTTACAATCCCTATAAATCATTCACGTCATATAAAAGTCGAGTAGGGTAAATTAATAATCAAAGGAGATGTTTCTTTTGGATAACTCTCTAAAAATAATTACAAGATGTTTAAATGAGTTTCTAACTATGTAATTATTAAATAATATTTTTAAAGGGTGTCATTTGTGAGATTTTTATCTTTCTATCTCATGCATATTATTCCTCTCAACCCTTGGGAAGATTCTAGTCATTTTTAGTGATCCTCACTAGATTTTGTATGTCCCGATCACATATATGATCCCTTGTAAGTGGTTTTGGTTAGGTTTACCCTACTCTCCCATTTTTCTTCAACTATTGTGGTTTAACTCAGTGAACATGGCCATTTTTTGTTTAGATATTGATTGATAATGGTCTAGGTCCATTCTTAAGATCATCTTGACCTTTGTTCTTATCATATATTCCTATTGGAGCACTGGTTGATCGTCAGTTTAAGGTAGAGATATAAACCTTAACTCAATAGAATATTTAATTGCAATGTATGTGAAATATTTCAATTTCCCTATCATATTGTTCACATTAAAAACTTAATTTATGAATCAGATTATTACATGGAATACTTTAGGATCCAATTGGTTATTGACCATACTTGTGGATACCATTTGTGTGATAGAACCCTTGATTATAAATGAAGTTTTTAATGGAATAACGGGGATTCATCATGACATGGGATTATGGTGATTACTAGATATAGATTCACCTTGGTTTGGTTTGGTTTTTAATATGACTAGCATGTTATTTGTTTGCGAAAATTTTAAAAACAAAATTTGAATTGGAAAGATAAATTGTATTTATCATAATTAACCATTGAGCCTTATGATGTGTTATTGCGTTATCCTTGTTCTTATGACATGTGTTTTTTTCAATGTAGTAATTATTATATGGGGTGTTGTCCTAGTTTTATTTTTGAAATGTTTATTTATGGAATTTGACCAATTTACATGTAAAAATTCTTATATACCATTCTATTCCCTAAGATATGATGATGTACTTATATAGCAGGCTATAAACAATGGAAAATGATGAAATTATTATATATCGGTCTCGTCTTTGATACATGTTTATGTGATTACATAATAGGCATGTCCTTGAATCTTGTTTAAATGCTTATACAGTGGTCCAGAATCTAATTTATTACTGAAAGGATTATACAGTAGGTTTCACCATATTTTTTATTTATACAATAGATATATTGTTATGGATGGCATGGTTGTGAGACATATTCAATGAAATTCCATCATGGTTCCAAGTCATGTAATGTTTTACCATGCTTATTTGGTTTTGGTTGGCATGGTTTTGGGACATGCTCTGAGACATTCTATCATTGTGTCAAAGAAGGTGGATGTGGAAATAATTAAATTATTAAATTAATTAATACACATATTTATTTCATCATTGGATGAACTTATTATCACACTGGTTATGATTAGACACAGTGGTTCCAAAAAACTAAGTTATAATAACACCATACATGGGACAATATTTTGTACCTAATAAGATTAAATGGATTCCGGATTGAACAAGGTGAAAGGACCTCGATGTTCATTGTTTCTTTTTGGATGGGATTGAGTTTAAATATGGGACTGACATAGGGTTTGTGACTAGGGTATTTGGACTCTTATAGTATTTTACCATTATTACTTATATTATGAGATGTAGTTTCATTCCATCATGACATTACACTCTTCCCTTATTTTTTATTGTATAATTATATTGGATTTTATTGTTTGGTTTTTTTGTTATATTATATTCTTTATTTATTTTCCTCACTATGGTATTTATTTATTATTTTCATATGATTATTACTATATATTAAAACTCTACAAACATTAGGTATTATGTCCCCACTATCCATATCACTCCTCCCATGAAAGTCAACATCTACTATAAAATGGGGAGGTTCTATTGACTTCTTGTAACCAACACATTTCCTCCACATGAGAGAGTTCCAGATTAGTGGACATTACACTTTTATTCTGTTGGAGGAATAAATTCATGTGGATTTAGTAAGTAATTATTTATAACTAAATGGATTCTTTGAATTCCAAATCTCATTGTTAGGTTAATCCCTTCTTCATTTACATTGTGAATGGGAGATATTTTCTAGCTAGTTTTGTTGTGAATGGATTAATGTATTTTAGGTTCACTTTCACCCCCCTAAGTTCTTAATGATTCATAGGGGTAACATTTCTTGGATTACACTATTATATTCTAGTTCGACCTCAATTCCATGATGACATACCACAATGATAAGGAACTTTAATAATTTTACTCCAAAATAGCACTTTAGAAAATTAATCTTCAAACTATCATACCATTTCTTTTTTTTTTATGATTTTTTAAAGAACTATGACATGAAAATATCATTATATATATTTCACTACGAGGTCATTAACAAAAAAAAATTCATCCCAAAAAGAATATAAATATATGATTCAAGGAATGTTGGTATATAGTTCCAACATTATTTGATCTAAATGGTATGAAATAATATAAAATTATCACCTGAGGTTAGCTAAAGGATGTGGATTTCTCATATTTACGGTCCATCTTTATCTATTTATGCCCTGAATTCCCTTCCATGAAAGTAAGTGGTTAGAAGACAGTTGATGCATCAATTAAAAGTTACAAGTATTGAAATGTGAAATCGTCCATCAATTAGTGTTGATTATGGTCTACAAAATTGATACAGACCTAGATCTTCATATTCATTTCCATGATCAGGATGATGTTGGAGATACATTTTTAGTTACATACTTCCAAAAAAGGTTGTCTATGATCAATTTTTTAACATCCAATTTTACATTAGTAGAATGCGATGGGTGAATCCTACTAGTTTCCTTCTTGATACCTTGATGGTCACCATGTAATCCTAGGTGGTGTGTATCCACATTAGGGTTCATCCTCAGAATCTTCTTATAATTTTAGGTGAATGCATATTTATACTTATTTTGAAATATAATATACATATTCTTCTCCGTGAGAGGTATGGAGTAAATAATCAACATACATTATGGGTATTATTCTATTCCAATATTCACCTGCCTAAGTTCATCAACGATGGTGGATATTCCTTACTAAAATATTGGAGGGCCATTCCTTAAATTATTTCCCCTTTTTTCTTCTTCTTCCATCTCTGAGATTATGGAGGAATTTTCAGATGTAGTTGGTAATCTAAAGGCTTAATTGTCACTGTCGAGGTAAAAGGTGTCATGGAAGGAGACATTATAATTCGGTACTTCCATATATGTTGTAGGGATATTGTTGGGATTACTGATTTAATTTATGCTTCTATCAGAGATATGAGGATCCTGGGTATCCTGAGATGTAGATAATGTATTATGGCATCATAAATTTTGTTTCTGATGGTGAAAAGTATTTATTGGATCCGAGTAAAGTAATATTGTGAACCCCTATTGATGAATCAATTTGATCTAAAACATATTCTCTCAAATAAACATGATCTAATGTTGTTTTAAGTTCACAGTATATCATTGGAATTAAATCTTCTACCTAAATCAGATTTAAGGGTAGTAGATAGTTGATATTGACCATAATTTTAGGGATTCACAAGGGAGGCCCCAAGACATTGGGTTCTATAACTTTAATAACCTCACCAATTATTGGTTTTTTTAAATCCTTCTTAAAGAAACCTCCCTCAGAAAATATCAATCCAAAATACTCAAAAACGGGTCTTTGAAAATGCATAATTTCAACCATCCCATCGATGGGTTATTTCAAAAAAAAATTGACAAAATAATGAAGGTACATATAAAGACCTAGCCTTAAAACGTTACTTAATCTTTATTTTAAACCAGAACATACATTATTACACTTTGAGGATCTTTTATGGTGTATGTTTTTAAGTAATTAGACTAACTTACATGCATAACATTCCACATTCATACCAATGGGACACTATTAAAAACATTTTCCATTTTTAAAAAATATAAAACATTAAAACATAAAGCATGATTTCTTTAACAACACTCTATATCTAACATATCAAATCAGTTATTTTTGATACCCATACTTATATCATATGAAAAACATTTTAAAAACATGGGATGAGTATAAAACTCCGTAAGGGATATAATGATTGAAAGTGTTAGTCAAGTGATAACATAAAAACCAATAAAACCCATAATAATAAAAGCACATATGCATAGAATACTCATGTAGATGCCTTGGGAAATATTTATCATATCACTCTTACATTCACCCTTACACACTGAATAACCCTTTGGTCAACTTCTATCTCTAGAGTACCCAATGCATTGGAGAGTAATAATGGGGCTCACCCGTCATCTCTTGAGCTATTATGGGCTCAACCCAACATTTCATGAGAAGTAATGGGATCAACCCAACATATCTGGAGCTATAAAGGGCACAAACCATCAAAAATAATTTCCATCAAAAATATAATGGTAAAAATTTATCATGAAATAAGGAGAAACCCTTTATTCCACACACAAAAAAACAATCCATTTGAAATTTATTAGAGAGTTTTAAAAGGATTTTAAAAGGAATGTCTTGTAAATATATAATTGGAATTGGAATTAATAGAATGGATTGGATATGGATATACATTCTAAATACACATTCTACAATGTAATATATACAAAAATTCATCACACCAATAATCTTAATACCACATAATTAATAAATAAGAAGGTTAACCCAGAGAATGGAGATTGGGTTAAGAATTCCCTCACCTCGGGTTTTTCTTATTTAAAACTTTTTTAAACCTCCTATATAATGGTTAAGATAGTGTTATTAATATCTTACAGAAACATAACCATATTTATAATATCTTATATGATCATTTCATTACATCACTTCACCCTTTAATTAGTAATATTTTGTTCCTTGCATTGTTTTGGGTGCGTTTCTTTACATGATTTCCATGATTAGTTCAGGATGGATATTCTTGTGGATTGGAAGTGAAACATCCGAATTGGAATGGAAAAGTATTTAGATATTTCCAGTACCATGAATTATACAATTTATCATTTTTATGTTTGATATAAGGATGATTCCAAAGTTAAAACATTAATGATTGTAGTTTAGTTCATTTTATTGGGTTTTTGATAATAATGACCTCATTTTGTGTTATAATTTAAAACCATGTGTAAAAAAAATTACAGAACCATGTATGAGAAATAATACATATATTATAACCTATTTCAACCATAAAAATTCTTATCTTACCATTCTTGAAATATTTAATGTAAATTTAAATCACATCATCCACAATGTGAGTAATTCGACACATCACGGAGAAAGTTTTTATTCCCTGAATAAGTAAGAGATGAGAAAAATAATGATGATGAATTTTCCGTGAACATGAGAAAATCCACAATATAAATTATTTATGGATATTTCATGCCTCTTTGTTAAGAGTAGATGAATAAGGAATAATATAAGAAAGGAACTCAAAATAAAATAATAGTAGAAAAATCGTTTACATAAATTTGGTAGCCTAACGACTATGCAATAGGGATTTAGAATAAATTAAAATGAAAGTGGAAATGGGTAAACCATCCAGAAATGAATCAAAATAAATAATATATCAAGAATATTATTAAAATTAGAACATTTTATGGATTCTTCAATTCTATACAACATAAAAGAGAACTTGAATGGAAAAAGAAAGAAGTTGAGAATTCAGTTACATTGTCAAGTAACTCCCAAAACATGAAGGTTGGGACCTTGGGGGTTGAGGAAACCTTGGGATAACTAATATTGAATAAAGGATACTAGAGCTTCATTGAAAATGAATTGGGAATTAATTTAATGAAGTAATGGGTTGGTATTTACAGCAAATGTGAGGGAATATTTTAATAATTTTCAAGAGACATCTCATTAGTGGTATTTGCAAAACCATGGGCGTGCCCATGGTATTTTCCAAAGGTATTAGCCACCTGAGACAACTCACATATTATTTTACTATATATAAGTATATAATATTTATTACATCATTAATGATTTCCTTAACACACCGAAACTCAAAACTGGATTTTTACTATTCACAGAAAAATCAATTGTTTTAGAAAAATCCCAAAAATTTACCCTTACCATTTTTCGACGTTTAGAATTCAAAAATGAGATAAATTTTTTGAAAATAATATTCTAAATATTATTAATTTAAATTTTAAATTAAATCATACTTAATTCAAAAATTAACAATTTTAAAACTATAACTGCTTTTATATCACATTGAAAAATTATCCAAGATGCCATTATATTAATGCCTTAAGAAAATAAAATAATAATAAAATTTACTATTTATTAGAGTCACATTACTATTCATATTAATATCCATAAAGGTGTGTTACTATTTTCCAAAAAAAGAAGTTGGTTCTATTAGACTATAAATAACTTACTGAACACAATTGTATATGACTGTTTTTCGAAATTCAAAACATAGAAGATGCAAAATTATGTTTAAAGGATAGATAAAAATATATAATTAAAACAATGTTTCATGAATTTCAAATTATTTTTAAAACCTTGGGGTGTTACATTATCCCCACTTTCTGGAAATTGCATCCTCCCAATTTTATATTCATATTAAACAAGTGAGGGTACCGTTCCCTCATAGCATTTTCAGACTCCCATGTTACTTCATCAACCATGTGGTTTCTCCCCAAAACGTTGCCTTATCGATTTACTTATTCTTCAATAATCATTCCCTTCAATCAAGAATTTGAAATGGTTTATCTTCATAAGGAAGGTGCTTTTCTAGCTGAACTAATTCTAGGCTCAAGACATGTGATGAATCTGGCACATACATTCTCAACATCGAAACACAAAAAACATTGTGTACTTGAGAGAACCATAGAGGGAAAGCTACTCGGTAATCAACTAGTCCTACATTCATGAGTATTTCAAAAGGACCGATGAATCACAGACTTATCTTTCCTTTCTTAACAAAACGAATCACAATTTTTGAAGGATGGATTTTAAGGAAAACATGGTCACCTACAACAAAAGTGAAGTCTTTACTTCTATTATCTACCTAACTTTTTTGCCTTCTCTAAGATGTCCTCATGTGTTGATGGATCATATTTACATTCTTAGGAACTTACTCTACTAATTCTAGCCCGATCAACTTTCTCTCACTGAATTAATTCCAAAACTCTAGAGTCTGACATGACTTTCCATTCAATCCCGCAAAAGGTTCCATCCGTAAACTGGAATGAAAACTATTACTAATAGAAAACTCAACTAATGAAATATGTTGATCCCAAATTCCTTGATATTTCATTGAACGATCTCAAAGCATATCCTCCAATTTCTGAATCAGTTGTTCTGACTGCCTATCTAATTGAGGATAAAAAGCTGTATTGAAATTTAACATTGTGCCCAACAACTTCGGAAGTCCCTTCCAAAAGTTAGAAGTGAACCTGGGATCTTGGTCAGACACAATGGAAAGTGGAAATAAATTTAGCCTAATAATCTCTTTGAGGTACAGTCGAGAAAGCTGATCCAAAGACATTGTATCTTGAATAGAAATAAAGTATAAATATTTTCTCACCTGATCAATAATAACCCAAATTGCATTGTTACCTTGCGAAGCCTTTGGTAGTCTCGCCATGATTTCCATGGATACAGTCTCCCAATACCACTCTGGAATTGGAAAATATTGAAGTATTCCCTTCAGTAACTGCCGCTCTGCATTAACTTGTTGACATTTCAACCATTTTGTAGTGAAATCAACAATATATCGTTTCATTCCATCTCACTAATAATACTCTCGAAGGTATCTATAAATCTTATTAATTCTATGATTAAATCAAAAATGAGAACTATGAGCTTCAAAAAACAATTATATTTTCAACTGAGAATCACAAGGCACACACAACCTTTTACCAAATCTTAAAACCCAATCTTTATCATGGTTAAATTTTGGCAGCTTACACATTTTTACAAATTATACCTTTTTCTATAGCTAACAGTCTTCCTAATGTGCTCACGTAATTTTATCTAATAATGATGAATACACTGAAACCTGAAGAAAAATAGATGTATTCCCTACACCAACAACTTTAAATACAAAATTCATCAAATATTTAATCAAGGGATCATGTTCCAAATGAAACATGGTTAATGATGGATGTTGTTTTTCACTCAAGGCATCCACCACTATTTTTGAATTCCCTGGATGATAATTGATCATGAAACCATAATCCTTTTTCAGTTTAATCCATCTTCTCTACCTGATGTTTAATTCCATCTGAGTGAATATATATATCAGACATTGAAAGTCGGTTTATATTTTCCATTTGGCTCCGTATAAATGGTGCCTCAAAATTCTCAAAGAAAAAACCACATCTACTAATTCCAAATCATGTGTGTCATAATTTAACTCATGAGGTTTTAGTTTTTGGTAAGCATATAAGATTACCTGATAATTAATCATTAGAACACAACCAAGCCCCTTCAATGAAGCATCACTGTAGATGACAAACTCACCATTTTGTGAAGGCAAGCCCAAAACTAATGCATTCACCAATCACTGCTTCAGTTCCTGAAAAAATCCTCAAATTCTACTATACAAACAAATGTAAACCCATTTCATGATTTCATAGTTATAGGGCTTGATAATAGTGGAATGTTTTTAAAAAATTGTCAGTAATAACTTACTAGGCCATGAAATCTACGAATCTCTATAACATTTTTTGGTCTTGTTAATTCATTAAGCACTTTATTTTTGTAGGATCAACTACTATTCCATCCTTAATCACAATATTCCAATTAAATGAAATCCATTGTAGCCAAAAAATCACACTTTCTGAATTTTCCATATAGTTTCTTTTCCTTTAGTGTTGGTAAAACAACCCATAGATGTTTTTCATTCCCCTATTTATATTTATAAAATGCCATAATGTCATTAATAAATACAACCAAAACCACTTCCAAGAAGTCATGAAATATTATATTCATATGATTCATGAATACAACAGGTGCATTTGTTAACCAGGAAATCATAAATACAATCTCACAATGACCAAATCTAGTACAGAACGCAGTCTTCGGAATGTCTTTATCCTTTACATTCAACTGATGGTACCCTGACCTCAGGCCAACCATTGAAAAATACTATACTCCCGAGATCAGATCAAACAAATCATCGATATGAGGCAAAGGATGTGTGTTTTTAATGTTATTTTTCATAAAGGATCTATAATCGATGAAATGTCTCATGGAGCCATCTTCTTTCTTAACAAACTAGATAAGAGTTCCCTATGGTTAAGTGTTGGGTCAGATAAAGCCTTCATCTAATAATTCATGTAACTTATTTTTTAATTCCATAAGTTCCATTTGGGATATTCGATAAGGTGGTTTTGAAATTTTTTTAACATCAGGAACTAAGACAATAGTAATCTCAACCTCTCAATTTGTAATAACACCTGTAAAATCATCGATAAAAAAATCCATGTATTCATTTACAACAGGTACATCATTAATTCAGATAGTTCTATTATCTTCAATAATATGGGAAATATATAATTCATTTAAATCTTTTATCAGTTTATTAGCTTCTAGATATGTTATTAGTAATATGGGTTCATTCTTGTACACAAACTGAAATTCTTTCGGAAAAATAACTTCTTTTTCTTTACAATCTATCCTAGAATGATAAAAAGAAATCCATTCCATACCTAGAATAACATCAAACTCTACTATAGAAAAAAACAAGGTTTTCATGTAATCTCTTTACATATACAAGGATAAGAAGATTCTTATAATTTCCCTTTTCCACAATATTTCCTCCAAGTGTTTTTACCATGAGATCTATTTTGAATTCATGAGGATGATTTCCCAATTTTTCTGAAAATTTCTCAGAAATTAAGGAATGTGTATACCCTAAATAAAATAACACATTTTAAAATTTTTTAAAAATAAGTAGTGTACCTAATACCACCTCATTTTATCTCTCAACGTCTACTGAAGTGGTTTAAAATTCCAAGCCCTTTTATTTCTTATCTCTCTGATTCCCTACTTGAATTACTAGCTTCGGACAAACATTATCAAAATGAACCAATTCCATATAGTTAAATAATCTCACAACTAGCTTCTAATTTATTTTGGGATCGTTTTCCATGCACTCAAGATACATTTTTCCTAACTTACCACATCGGTATAATTTCCCAGAATTTACATTATATTTACCAGGGGTCCATTGACAACACTTTACACAAGAAAAGAAATTAATTTTCTTACCTGTAGACTTATTTGAAGATTTATTCCCTATTTCCCTCCAACCTGACTACTTCTTATTCTTGTCATCCCAAGGAACATATGTGTCAGAAAACTATATTTGAAATTTTTTTAGCACAATGAACAAGCTTCTCATATCTATTAAACTCTTTTCAAGCCAAAGATATTTGAAAAAATGGTTTCAAACTAGAGTAAAATCTATTAACTTTAGTTTCAAAATACCAAGTAAAATATGGTACATACATTTCCAGAATTTTAAAATTGGCTTCATATGTTGTCACAGAATCATAATCATTCTTCTTCTGCTCCACAAATTGTTTCACCATTCTGAGTTGAACAGTTTTGGGAAAATATTTTCCAAGAAAAAAACTCTTAAAATCATCATATTCTTAACAATAAAGATCATCTCTGTCTCTTGTATTCTTAACCACAGACTAGCATTGCTTGGATTCACCTTCAAAATTATAAATGTCTAGTATTACCTTTTGAATTTACGAACAACCCATGACATCAAATATCTTTTCTAGAGCATTGATCCATGATTCGGCTATCACTTGATCTGCGGTTTTGTTGAATTCTAGAGGATATTGCCTCATAAAATTCTCCACAAAAGACATGTTTCTTCATGGTTGATCATTTTACTCTCTAGTATGGATGACACCACTATTTATTTCTTGGTTCAACTGATCCATTGCTGTCACAAACTAGTCAGTTCCGATTCCCACCATTTCAGGCTACAAATTCAGACAGACATCAACCTCTTGGTGCCTTTGTAATTCCGCTTCCAAATTTCATCTACAAAAAACCATTATAAAAATATTAGATGAAAAATGGTAATACTTAAATGCTATAACATTTAGAATTTAATCATAGAGTGAAAATCAGTTATGGTTATCTTTAAATATCATCCCAACCCCTAAGGTTATCTAAACCATCATCTGATTCAAACTATAAGTACCTGGCCTTGAAACATTACTTAATCATGAATTTTAAATAAGAACATACATTATTACACATTGAAAATAATTTACGATTTATAGTTTTAAAGAATTATAATAACTTAAATGCATAACATACCACACTCATACAATGAGAAAACTATTAAAAAAGTTTACATTTTTTTTTCAAAATATGAAACAATAAAACATAATGCACAATTTCTTTGACAACACTCCATATAAAACATAATGAATCCCTTATATCTCATACCCATTATTATATACTATTACTTTATTAAAAATGTGGGATGAGTATAAAACTCAGTATGGGATGTAATGATAAAAATCATTATTAATGTGATAACATAAAAACCAATTAAACCCATAATCATAAAAGCTCATATGCATAGAATACTCAAGTAGTTTCCTTAGGACATATTTACCATATCACTCTTACATTAACACTTACTCATGGAATAACCCTTTTTTCAACTTCCATATCCATAGTACCCAATGCATTGGAGAGCTATAATGGGGCTCACCCGTCATATCTTGAGCTATAATGGGCTCAACCCAACATATCTTGTGCTATAATGGGATCAAACCAACATATATGGAGCTATAATGGGATCAAATAAAAATAAATAATGTATAAGGAACATATCATGGTAATAATGTTTCATGAAACTATGAGAAACCTCTCATTTCATACACATAAAAACAGTCCTTTTAAAATTTATTAAAGATAGTTTTAGATAGATTTTAAATGGAAAGCAACTTAAAAATATAATTAGAATGTGATTTAATATAATGGTTTGGATATGTGGATAAACTTTCCTTAGAAATTATAAACATAATATATACAAAAATTAATCACACCAATAACCTTAATACAACATAATGAATAATGAATAAGGTTAACCCAAAGAATGGAAATTTGGTTAAGAATTCATTTAACTCCCATTTTCCTTACTTAAAACATGTTTAAACATATTGTATAATAGTTAAAATAGTTTTATTCATATCTAAAAGAAACATATTAATCTTTATAATATATTATATGATCATTTTATTACATCATTTCACCCATTAATTGTTAGTATTTTGTTTCATGCATTGTTTTGTGTGTGTTTCTTTACATGATTTCCAGGATTGTTTCATGATGGATATTCTTGTCGATTGGAATGGACATTATAGAATTAGAATATATAATTATTTACATATTTTTATTACCTTAAATTATACCATTTATCATTTTGAATTTTAATATTAGGATGATTTATAAGTGATCACATTAAGGATGCTCATTTAGATCATTTTAGTGGTTCTTTGATAATAACGACCTCATTTTGTTTTATAAATTAAAAAGACTTGTAAAAAATATTTCAAGAACAATGTATGAGAAATAATACATATATTATAACATGTTTCAACCATAAAAATGGTATCATAACCAGACTTGAAATAATTAATGTAAATTGAAATCACATCGTCCACGAAGTCGGTAATTCGACACATCACATACAATGTTTTTATTCCTTGAATAAGTGTGGGAGGAGAAGAATAATGATAATGAATTTTCCATAAATATGAGAAAATATTAAATATAAAATTTTTCTGGAGATTTCATGACTCTTGGTTCAGAGCAGATGAGGAAATAATAATAAAAGAAATGAACTAAAAATAAAATAATAGTTGAGAAATCCCTTACCAAAATTCGACAACCTAACAGCTATGCAATAGGGTTTTAGAAAAAATTAAAATGAGAGGGTAAAGGTTGGACCATACAGAAATGAATCATAATTTAGAATAGATCAAGAATAATATGAAAAGAAAAACACGGTATTGATTCTATAATTCTAGAACACATAACATGAATAGAAAAGGAAAGAAGTTGATAATTCTATTACATTGTACAGTAAATCCCAAAACATGATGGTCGGGACAATGGGGATTGAGAAACCTTGGGAGGAATAGTAGGGAGTTAAATAGGGAAGTTATTAATTGATGGAGAATTGTGAATTAATTTAATTAAGAAATCGGTGAGAATTTATAGAAAAAGTGAGATAATATTTTAATAATTTCCAAGGGACACCTCATTAGTGGTATTTGCAAAACCATGGGATTCCCCATGTTATTTTCCCATGGTATTAGACACTTGGGACACCTCACATATTATTTTATTGTACACAATCATACCGGATTTATTACATCATTAATGATCTCATTAACACAATGAATCTCAAAACTGTACTTTTTCTATTCACCGGAAAATCATCTGTTTCAGAAAAATCCAAAAAATTAAACCTTACCATTTTTTAACATGTAGAATTTAAATATGAACATAATTTTTTAAAAATAATTTTCTAAATATTATTAATTTAATTTTTATATAAAATAATACTTAATTCAAAATTTAACAATTTTAAAACTATAACTGCTTTTATACCACATTGAAAAATTATCCATGATGTCATTATCTTAAAGCCTTAAGAAAATAAAATATTAATATAACTTAATATTCTTTATCGTCACATTAATATTCATATTACTATTAAAAATGGTATGTTACAAATGACCAAAAAAACATGTTGCTTCTATAACACACTAAATAACTTACTCAACACAATTGTATATGACTTTTTTTCCAAATTCAAAACATAGAAGCTGTAAAATTATGTTTAAAGTCAAGTTATACATATCAACTTAAACCAATGTTTCATGCATTTCAATTTTTTTTAAAACCTTGGGGTGTTACATTACTACTATATGGATATTAATACAAGGTCTAAAAATCAAGAAATTATATTTTGTGTCGTTCTATATAACCATGAACTCAGTGTTATATGTGATATCTGTAATCTATCGCTTGATATTGATCTACCTGAGTGACCTTTTATCAATCTTATCACAACCTTTAATGGTTAAATTTTTCATTGATAATTACCCCTTATTATATTCCAAACTTTGGAGGGTAAAAATTTGAATAAGTTTGATCATAGATACATTATCAACTAGATCCCTTCATATTTTTACATTTTCAGGTTTTTCTAATACATACATGGGTATGATCTTTCCATATATAAATTATTTTGTACACCGTTCTCTGAATGTGTTGGTGACAAGGAATTTTATTTTCAAATACTCCATTCAGTAAACATTAGTAACACTAAAAACAATATTGAAATCCTATGATATCTGGAGGGATTTAATTAATTCCTCTCTGCGTTCATTTGAAATATGGATAGAACATAGGATTGGGAGTTTTGATGGAAAACACGCCAAAAATTTAAAAATTTCATACATTTATGCCAGAGTTTTTCACTTCCCAAGGTTGGGTTTCTCACAATTATGTTTCTCACAATTTAATTGTGTTTGGGAGGCGTGGCCTAGTGCTTGAATATAGTTTGAAAGAGAATCTTATACAAGTATCATGGGTGGCACTAACAATACCCATTGTTTGGGGTGATCAGACCACTAAATACTTACCAACCATGCATTAAAAATGAATCAACTTGAATGGTTACTGGAGGGATCATAAGCATCTATATTCCTCTATTGGTATTTTTTGAGTGGCCACCCATGGTTTTCAGGTACATATACAGATTATGTGGAGAAATAACTGAAATACTAGGTATAAAAATGCCAGTTTCACCCATGAATTATTTGATTCTACGCCCTCTACCTCTATCTGCGTAGTTAGGTATTGGGAACTTGTACTCATAGGTGTTTTCATCAGTAGAGAATGGGTATGATATGTAAATTGCATTAACATAAAAAATATTCATCAAATGAGGGTTTTATTAAGCGAGGCAGTTCTCCTTATCTATATACAGAATGAATGATGTTTGAAAGAGTCCAATATTTTGTCAGAGCAATAAATGACTCTAGATCTTATCTCTTTTCTAATGTCATATTATTTTGTATGCCTCAATGTGGAAATTTTAATTATTCCTATCTATGTAGCGATGTCATTATTGGTTTGTGAAGCTATAATCTTAAGAGGCATGAGCTAAGTCAACTATCTATATAGAAATATAGTTATTGAACTTTTATCCATGCACAGACGAAACTTCTTTCCAATAATTATATTTTTTTGGTGGAGTAATGGTTACTCAGGTCACATAAGCCAGGGCCTTCTCTTGTATCACCTAGCCAGAATCTAGTATTTTCTAGAAGAATTATTTGAAGAAAAATATATCTAGGATGGTGTGACTTAGCCTCCTATGAAAAGGTTAGTAGTGAAGGTGATTAATTAGGTTGACCACATTGGGTTTCTTAGGATCTGGTATCTTGAATAGGTTATTTTCCATAGATTCATGAAATTAATCAGGGACCTACTAAGTTCAAAAGGATTTCACTTTATTCATCCATTCAAAAATCACATGCAACCGTAATCCCTATTTCCTTCTAGTTAATGGAGATTTTCTTGTGGCTGATGCTCAACGGGAGGTGTTAGAAAATTCAATGGCTAAATAGGTTCTTAAATAAGAACTACTACTAGTGTAAGGGTAATAATAGTATTATTTTCCTTAATAATAATTTTTCCATATTCAGAGGGAATGTGATGAGATTTAGATCAGTTTAATTAAATCCCATTGTATTGTAATTTTTCTATTTCTAAAAACACGTCAAATTTTCCTAGATAATTCATTTGGATCAAAGGTGTTTTCAAATCATCTCAAAGATTTTCTGATCACAGTTCAAGCAGTTACTCTTGACATAGAGGGACACAGAGTGAATAGGTTAAACCTTTCCATCTGAAGATGATGTCAGAAATCCATCATTTTTCACATATCTCATAGTTTTTGAGGTAAAAAAATTTCTTTTTCCTTAGTATGGATCTAAAATGGTAATGGAATTGATGATGAACTTCATCCCATCCTTCAATGGATATTTCTAGAAAGATAATATTATAAATGAATATTGGACCCACTAAAGATTGTACAAAACATCTCATCTTGGTCACCACCTTCTAATCTCTTGGTCCCATCATCGGGCCACATTTGGACATGTAATGCCTGAACTGTTGTTATGGATATCTCATTCCATCAATTTTTTGAAATTTTGGATGTCTGAAATTGGGTTCGGATAAAGTATTATCCACCATTTAAGATATGGATTATTCTCAGGCTTCATGGGCGTGTGTCTCCCATCCATGGCTTTTTTTTGAGAATGCAAGGTTCCAATAGAGTTAAGGAATTTTATAGGACTCAATTTATTGACCACCTCCCATCAATGTGGAGTGGGTGAGGCATACTGATTTAGTCCCATTATCACATATTTTTGGTTCATGATCCATGATGGGGATGAATGATTTCCCTGATGGGGGAGAGGTTATCTCTGTAATGGATGAAATTCAGGATCCAACTCAATTTCCTCGTTTATATAGAAACACTCCCTAGATCCAGAGTGTTATTGATTTTCAAGTGCCTCTCAGGTAGGTTGATTAGCTCTATCTTGACATGTAGTAGTATGGATAATAATATATTTCTAATGATGAAACCCAACATGAATATTTCTCTGACGTAGTTCCTCCTTGAGATTTCTAATATTTTCTTTCTCATTCTCATATGGTGCCAGTTGTTCCTCAGTAATGAATATTTTGGATAATCTAGGAGGTGAGTGGGATGTAACCACACCTTTCCCTTTATCTTTGTCATTGTTCAATTTTATAGTTATCAATTCATCATTATTATATGCAATGTTCTAGAAACTTCCCGGATTCCATGTACATTAAACATCATTTGGTGCATCTAGATCACCCTAATCTTGAGGAGTTTTTTATGTATCGCATAACTCTACATTTTCATCTTGTCCCACATGATTTTTATTGTTTATAGTGATGAAATTCACTTCTTTTTATCGAGTAATATTAGTTATCCCATTACTCTCATTGAATTAGGGTAATCTTACAGTCTTTACTCTTCCTTTGAGGGTTTCATCAGGGTCATTTTTTGACCCCAAACCATATTGAGTCATTTTTTATTAACACCAATATAGGGTTTGATTTACTCTCCACACAATCCACTTTTCTTGATAAGTGAATAGTTTCCTTAAGGGATTTTTTTATAATTTTTTCACAATGGGTCCCAAATAGATAAGGTATTTCTCATAGTGGGAGGAACTGATTTGACCTAATTATCAATATATACCTACTGACTTAGAGAATATTGATCCCTTATGGGGTGATGATAATGAAAAAAATACCCTCATCCCTACTTGTTGGGGGTCATTTATGTACAATATTGTAACTTTATAAACCTTTTTTAGGATTTAATGATTCCAGTTTAGGATCTAATGGCTCTTGAGATGGAAATTAAGATATAAATTCCACCATCCATATGGTCTGAGGTTGATCGTGAATTGATGTTGATTTCTAAAGGACCCTCCTAGAGTGTGATGATCTTGGTGATGTAAATTGAGATAAAAATCTCACATCCCTCTGTGATGGTCTTGGTTTAGAGCTGTTGTAAAACCCCATAATTCTAATATAAGAACATTGTGTTTGGTGGTGTGTATCACACGCATCTCCAAGCGTGTTAGGGAATATAATACCCATAGACTTTACAATATATCTAATATTTTAAATAAATTCTATATGTGATATATATTTCAATTACTGTGATACTAAGTTAGTGTACATCTCACAAAACAACGAGTTTCGTCAAATAGATTTTCTTACACGCAACCACTAGTTTTATCAAATAATGATATATTATTGACATATTATTTAATAAAATAATACTTAAGAAAGTGTTTAAATTAATGGATATGAATATTAATAACTATCTTATATAAATCTATGGTTTATAGGAATATAAATGGAATTAATTAGATAAAAATTGAACATATATAAATTTAAGAACCAATTGAATATAATGGAAATGTTTTTCTTAAATACTTGTTTTTATGAACCTAAAGGTCTTTTACGCTAATAAATTATATTAATTATTATTATAATTTATTATTTTAATGAAATATATATACTGTATATGCAATAAAATATATTTTATATTCATCTAATAAATTTTGTAGGATTAAGATAAAAAAACCAATTTTATGCATAAAATACTATATTTTTATTAACGCAATTTTACTAAATTTTAAAAGAGAACATATTCTAAATCCATTTTTTGAACATTTATGGATTATAAATGTCATAATAAACTAAAAATCTGAAATTAAAATAGAAAAATTAGCTTAGGTTTTTTTCTTTGTATTGTTATGTGAGGTTTCATTTTTTAATGAATAATGAAAAATACTAAAATTTAATTCAAAAGATAATTTTCATCTAAATTATTTTTAACATAAATTACCTCTCAAGTTGGATTTAATGAATAATTATATTATATTTTTATCAATTAATCCAATTTAGGACATTATATTGAATTATAATTTGAAATTAACTATAAAAACATAGTTAACTTTTGGACATTTTTACCATAAAAACCAGCTTCGTCATCCCCATATTTGGGATTACATTTAAATTAATTTCATCAATTTTTGTAATAGGATTAGGAAAAAATGGATTAAATATTTTGAATCATCATTATTTATAATTTCAAATACGTTTAACGTAGTGTTTGTAAAAAATATTAGTGAAGTAATTAAAATTAATTACAACAATGAAGGTAAAATTTATTTTAACAAGGGACTAAGCCTAAATCTTAAGGGCCCAAACGACCTATAAAACTATCCAAGATCCATTGGATGGTCATAATTCAACCATTTAATCCATATTATATAGTTGGTTCTATTATTGGATCCACAAGAAATTTGAAAATGTGTATGGAATTCTTTTGGGAAAATATTACAACAGTGCCACTTCACCTACACTGTAAGAAGGCTTCCTCTCCTCTCACTTTCTCATACCTTTAAAGACACTTTAGATAAAAAAATATTGTCATAAATAGATCACAAAGATCCATACCTTTATCCTATAAGAATCCCCTTTAATAGAAAGCTATCCAATGAATCCTTCTTGTACAAACCAAAAGAAGTTACCCAATTAAGATGTAACATCTTTCCTTAATAATTTTAGTTTTATTTCATTTCTATAATCACTAAAATATTATTATTTCATGATTTTATATCAAAAATATTATCCTAAATATAATTATATGTTGTTATTATATGTTTTAAACCTATAATTACACTCACTTCGATCTAATGGTTAACAAGCACACTATTTATGTGTATAGTGAACTGCCACATCACAAAATGATGACGGTTCATTTTTCATTTACTACCTCTCATGGTGTTAATAATGATGAAAAATATACTAATATATTATATATATGATATTTATAATCTATTTATTCTTATTTAATTATTTTATAACACATACCTTTATACATTCTATTTTGTGTAAATACGATAACATCGTTTGTGGAAGTGTGGACTACCGTCCCTCAAAGTAATGTGGCTCATTCACACTATACATGTAATCCATAAAGGATGGTTTTAAAAATAATAGGAAAAAAATTTAACATAGATATTGTACAATAATTATAATATAAATATATATCATTTAATTTTCATTCTTTTAAATACAACAATGAAATCAAAGTATCATTCATGCATACGTACGGCCTAAGGTATCCATGAATGGTGAACATCATATATTATCTCCAAAAAACATAGAATTTTATAAATACATATGTACTAAATATATAAGATAATTATGTCATGGGTTAAATTTTAGAGATTATTAAATCATAATCTAATTAATAGGAACAACAAGTAACAAGTAAAAACATACTTGAGAGAACTAGGCTATTAGAACCCAAAATAGTTAAAATAATGAAAAATTGTTAGCAAATATGTAATAAGATATTATAAGAAGTTAATATATGATATTATGAATATTATTATGGTTCTAGTATATATTATTAATATATTTTAAACCACTATACAGAAGGATATAAACAACACAACAAAAAGGAAGGTTATGGTGAAGGATTTTGTTTCAATTTTCATTCCTTTGAGGATTATTTGTAGTTATGCACCTAATTTATTTTATATGGTGTATTTAATTCACTTTGACATATAATATCATAAATTTAATTATTATTATGATATTATTAGTTTTATTTAATGTCATAACTTCATGGGGATTATGATTTAAATGTTTTAAAGTGTGGTGGGAATCCTTTTAATATTTAAAGATTATTCTCCTCAAGAATGTTATTAATTATTCTCATTATAATATCACTTAAATTTGTGATTGTTAAATTTCACTTGGAAAAATAACTTTATTGTAATAAATTTAAAATTAAATTAACATGAACACACATATTCACATTCAATGGATATTAGTATTTCATAAACTGTATACCATTTTATATATGGTGTCTACAATGAAAATTATTTAATTATTTAGGAAAATATTGATACTTTCTTATTAATTATAAAATAAATATATTTAATAAGAAATATAATTTATTTTGACTATTCGATATGAGAAATTATTTGGACATGGAATGAATTTAGGATCCCGGACATTATATAGGTCTTCTATGAATCAAAAGTTTCTCATGGGACAAATTAGTTTTCCAAATTAAATGGGTTTCTATAAATAGATTTAAAATTATTATGCAATGTATTGATGGTACAGGTTTTCATGTGCCTCTGACCTGACTTCCAATAATTTACCATTTCCTTCATATGGATTCAATTATTATTTACCCATGATATTTTACATCAAAATTTATATGGATATAGTTCATTCCCAGTTTATTGACAATATGTCACATGTTTCAGTTTCATACCATGCCATATTGATTCTTTTCTTATCTTGTTATTGAATAGAATGTTTTTTCTGTTAATCACTTTTTCCTGTTGATTTATTCTTACAAATTCTTTATTTATTCCACATTAAATACCCTTACAAAGCATTTGATCTCACCGTCATTATGTTTTCATTCCCCGAGTTATGAAGAATAAATCACTGAATAAACATTCAAGGATCCAGTTTATATCATTTTATTATGTATCATGTCTGTAATTTCCGTTTCCCTATTTATTATGGGTATCATGTAAGTAATATGGTTTCCTGATACTGAGAAACTAATCAGTCATCAAGATTTAATTCCTTGTAATCATGCCAATATAATAAGATAATGTACCAACTTCGGGCTTCTGGGGCATTACAACAATCATTGATATTTTTTGGACCCTCTTAGGGTTTGATAAACTGAGTGGAGTTGGAGTAGGAAAAAGTTACACCATCCAAATGGGATTGGTTCTCTTATAGAAAGTTAAATGGTGTCTAATATTATGATATATTTAATTTGGAGAAATTTCAGTCATTTATAAGTTTGTGGAAATGGAGAAATTTGAAGGGAGTTATCTTATATGTCAATCGATTAGAACTTCAACATCTTTGTCTAAAATGCATTCCAATTTTTAGGGGCCTAATTTAAGAGTCTTTTGAAGCCCTCCCCCTCTATTTTTGATGTCTTTGTTGTCCTTAAAATGTATTAGTTTAACTGTATTGGCCAACATCCACATTCATTACCTTGTCCCCATGTTTATCCTATTTCTATAAAATTATAGGATTCCATATTTGGGTGGTTCTATTGTTTGAAGGATTTTTTGAAGTGAAACACTCCATAATTTCCCCATCCTTGAATATAGATATAGAATGAGGCCTCACAATCATTTTCCAAAGTGTTATAATAAAATATTTGAAATAATGTTGTATATTTTCAATGTTATTTTATGATCATGGGTACAAATTTATAATGATAGTATCCATCTCCATTTCACAATAGATATTTGGATGATCTAAAGGTATCCCTCATATCACGGATAGTTGGAGTTTTTATCCTTTAATTACTGATGATTTTCCCACAAGTATGGAATAGGTAAGGAATTCAATCCCAATCTTTCTCCTTGGTTATCTCATAGTCATAATTGGTGATGGATGAAAACAAGAATGGGTAGTTCTTTCTAGATAATGCTCTCCATATATTCATTCCCTCCACTTCTTGATTAGGTTTATCAATCTCCAAATGGTCAGACCATAGAGGTAGATTATCTGGGTCACCTACTGGCCATTGTGAAGTGATGTTGATAGTTTATGGGGTGCAATATATGGTTTATATTAGTGTTTAAATCACCTCTCTCTATGAATGTTACTATGTATTAAGATACTCTATATATGAAGGTTTAATGGAAAGCAGTGATTTCTTTTTCCAAGAGATATATCATCATGGTGAGTTTAACCACAACATATTTTAATAGTATAGTCTCTATGATCCATCTCAACACAACAATGAGGAGGACTATTGAGGTATTTTTCTCTCTCAAATACTATTTAAGAGTCAAAAAACCATTAGGTGTTGCAGATATTCATTGAACATCCTCACGTACACCAGAAATGAGTAGATTAGGGATGTAAGCTGCAATCCATGTCATAGATAGAATATGGGGATATTTCTTTTATGGTTGGGAATAGATATTAACCTACTACATAAAGATTGTTTTTAATATATTTATAACAAAATTATATTTAGGGAATATGAACCTATAATTAAAAATCTATTGGTGTATTCCAGTGAGCTTTTGTACTATCAATAGGAATATGAGCCTTCCTATAAGAGGTTTCTATAATACTTTATTCATCCCTGGATGAATCGAGGGTATGATATCGAATCAAATATTCATTAAATATTAGAATATGATGATGGAAATCCATAATAGTAGAAGATATATGATCATTTTCTTGTATATCCTTGAAGTATTCTAGGTTATTTGTTCACTAGAGGGACTAAGGATATGAGCCTAGTTTCTATAGGCTGCTGGAATATGCCAAGTATCTTCATTGTAAGAGATATTTTCTTTCCCTGAGGTGATATATTTATTTTTTTTAACATTACTCGGTTGAATTGGAGATATGAGATCATTATTATGCCTTTGGATCAAGTCATCGACCTTTTTTGACCATAATATTTATATGTCTTCAGGAATGTGACAAACCAACTTGGTGAGGATTGGTTTGAACAAGGGTATGATCCCCATCCTATGACATTGGAGTATATCACTAGTCTTTATTGACATGAATGTATGGCTATCCTAAGGCATGTACCAAACTTATTTGGGGATCCCCAATCTAAAAATAGATATGAGCCGAGTCCTATGCCTCCTCATTTAATGGAATATGCCAATAATATTCCTGGATGGGAGCAAGAAACTATTCTTTATTTGGAGTAGCCACCCATTTATATTGATTTTGGTGAAATTCTTCTCATGCTATCATGATTGGAATATCTTAACCGGTTCCATAATATTATTATGGTTCTCTTCAATTGTTGAAATAATGTAATGACACTTTATAAAAGTGTGTGTAAAAATATAGGGCTACATATTCTGGATCTCCAAAATATACTCACAGATCAATTCAAATGGGGTAGTGATACAAGAAAAAAAAATTACTCCTTGTACTATCAGAATATGCAGATGGGCTTGGTGTTCAAGGTAAGGGATACATGCCTCCTCCATGATCACTATAGGAATATGCATGATGAATTGATTCGAGTAATAAAAAATGTGAGCCTACCTATAAGCCACCATCGAAATATTCCAATGTGATTAATTAGTGGAAGTAGGGATGTGATACCAAATCAATTTATATACAACATTCCATGACTTGAATGACCTCTTTGGTTCCTATGTAAAAGTTTCAATAGTGAAATGTTTTTAGATGGTTCCCTTAGCAGAAGTCTAACAAACACTAGTGGGATGAAGCTGGTGAAGGTAGTTAACTATAACACTCCTAGGTAGCTCCTAAATTGTGATGGTGTGGTAATATAATCCTTATTATACCTTCATAAGATATGTAAGGTGATAATTTACATTCTCCATGGATAAGATTCTAAAGAAATTAGTGGTGGTAATAAGTGACACTAATTTAATTTCACATTTCCCCCCTTCAGGGGCAGGATCATACCATAATGGAGGTATTACCGAACAATCACATTCTTTACCTAATGAAAAAGGAATTAGATGGGTGAGTTTTTTTGGAACCTGTAGAGATTACTATTGTATATGGGGTTCCATAACATTTATATGACAATGACAACATCTTGGGTCAAGATGTTTTTGAGAGTATTATTTGTACTGATCAAGACAATAAGGAACAAGTTTATAGATTTGTGCATCATCCCAAGTGTGAAACATGCCCAATTATCTATTCATGGGTAACACAATTGTTCTTTATTTTTCTTTGTTCATCCATTTTACTCATGTGCAATTTTTGCAGTAGGGAAGGACTAATTTCAGGGGGAAACATGGTTACATTTTATTATTTAAGGGCAACATAGTAGTATTTTTTTCATTTTATTAAGAGATTCAAAATAAAATGTCTTGAAATGTGGTCAATCAATAATTTTAGTATTTGAAATATTATCATCATATTAACCATTGTTGATTCCTTAAAAATATGTTGGATGGTATCCATGAGGTTTATCAGAAATGCTTCCCAATGTCTATAATGATTCAGTTATTCTTCAATTATGTTACTTATCTTTGGGTTCACAATTTTTGTTTCCATTAACGAGGTATGATCTCTAGATATTTATTATGGGGGGTTTATTTATGGGTTCACAATAATTCAAATTGGATTTTCCATTTTATCACCCAAAAAACATCCAATGGTGATGACATCCATAACATTGTGCAGACCTTTTTCTGATGGTAGTTGATTAGTTTGGGGTTTCAAACTCAACATAACCTAGAAACTCACTTTCGATAAGAGGATGGGAGGTCAAGCTCGTCTCAACATTTTTGGGGGAATAGTTTCCTATTATGGTACGCTCTTGTAGATTTAATATATTTTCTTAAATCTTTTCCAAATATTGATATAGGATCGGTTAACAAAAAAAATGACCAAGATTTGAGTCATTGTATATATAGAGGGGGTTCTATTGGTGATACAATCTATATATAATAGAGTTTAACCTTTAATTTCCCATTATTTCTTACCCATATGTAGCTGCTTAAATTTTTAATCCATATAACCAGGGACTGAACAGTTTATATCCACCCAATAATGGGATTGGTGTTTCAAGGATATAATTGAACCTTCAGGAGCCATCCTACATATATTTTTATAGAATTAATCAAATCCCACATAGTTTTTTTAAGATCAATACATTCAATTTAACATCATGTTAAAAGGATTCATATATATGGGGGAACATAGGAACTAGGTATGGGGCTCGATCCTTAGGAAGGATTCCAATGTATCATGATCATTGAAAGAGTCTGATTCATCCTTGTTTTACTTGTCCTCGTCCTGCTGAAGAGAAGTGATAGGGAATTAATTTTAGTGACAGTTATATCCAATGGTTTTACCAATACATGAATTCTTTAAGGACTTACACTTAGGCAGATATCTTTGTTTCATGGAAATCATATCATATCACTAAATACATCATAGACAATCTGGTTACCTAGGATGGTGGAAATTTAGAGTGTAAGTGATATGATCATTGAAAATACCTAATCCCACATTTGTCATGAATGGTATGAGAGTCAAGGGATTGTAAGTGATCACACATACTACATATTGATATGAGACTTATGCACTAAACAAAACTAAAGGAGTGTTTGATATGGATATGAGGTCTTAGGAAGGAATCCTATATATCCTACTAATAGCTGGAATTATTGTCATTATATAGTTTATCTAGCTTCTCAATCCATTGATGGATGTGGAATAAACACAAATCTAAAGAAGTGTTTGGGTCCCATAGGTTATATTCTCTGAAATATGGAGGTAACTACACCAAGGTGGATGACCAATTGGATCTTGGGACTTAGGAAGAAATCCTACATATCATATTTGGATAGGGATTAGATTTGTCCTTGTTAAATTTATTATATGTCCAGGTCTATCTTCTGAACGAGGTTATCATGTGTTATGTTGACTTCTTGACATTCTTGAAATGTCGAGGTTGTTTGTGGGTATTGTATTATTTTTCTTCCTGAAATGTCTAATGATATTTAGACATATCTTCTGTTTTTTGTCTCATAATCCAACTGACGTATCAAGGGGTCGCCTCTTGACAAGGATGGCATTCCCAAGTTTCTTCTCTTGATTAAATAAAACTTGTTAGAGGGATTCAATGTGATTCATTTTAATTTTTCAAGAGGTTATTGGATATTTTACCATGCCCTAGGGTATCACATGATCTAGGTTTTCATGTCATAGGGTTGTTGCATGATCCATGTAGACACATCCAAGGGTTTTGTGTGATCGGTGCTGACACATCATATGTATTTTGTATAATATGGATGACTTGTCTGGGGGGCCTTCATGTGAATTGGTTGATATATCTGTTTGACATTTCATGATTTGGATAGGTCACAAGAAGTGCATTATACCTTATCATTAAAATATAAATAGTTTCCTTCACATAAGGATTCTATCTTTTTCATCATTTATCCCATTAATGCCTCAATGTTCGTCAGGCATTATCCTATTGAGACCTCATGTGACCAAGTCGATACATAAAATATCCTTCATATAATATTTCCAATGCCCCAGATGTTCTTCATGAGATCAATCAGGTTATCATGTGATTTGTAAATACATTTCATATAATCCCTTGAATAATTACCCATGATTTACCTAGTATATGACCCTTACAATTGTTTCTATTTCCTCTCCAATAATCTATATCTAACCTGTTTCCCCTTGTTTTCCTCACATGTGTGCATTTCAACATTTTTTTGTTGAGAGAGATGAATTTATAGGCATCCCCACCCAGGATATATGCCTCCTTACAAAGTTCATATATCAGAAATATTAGCTCAAGTCGATGGAGGGTTCATCAAATCACACACTTTACATTAACCTTCAATTGGTCTTCTACGACATCACATGATAAACAATAACATCATGAAAAATATTTCATCTTCATATTTTTTAGACACAAGGGTTGTCAAATGGATTTCACATAATCATGTAAACATGTTAATGAATATTTGCAACACGAGTCTTATATGATTGGGATTCTTTGTGAGACTAGGACCCC
Source organism: Viscum album (assembly GCA_963277665.1). Lineage (NCBI taxonomy): Eukaryota > Viridiplantae > Streptophyta > Magnoliopsida > Santalales > Viscaceae > Viscum > Viscum album. The sequence goes on along the minus strand of OY728126.1, from coordinate 838,418,130 downwards.
CATCCAATAGGCTTTCACATGATCAAAGAAGACTTGTCTGGGGTCTATCATCAGATTGATTTCTCTCATCAGAGGTCCTTAAAATGAAAAATACTGAAACTATACTTTATATAATGGCTCTTCCTTTTTCAAAATTTTTTCCATCATCATATAATACCATCCCACTTTGTGTCTATCAGGGCATCACATGATCAATATTGTATCTCATAATGACATGTGATCATTTTAATTGATGGCATCTCCGCTTATCAGTGGTGAATTTTGTGATCAATGTTGGATCGCATGATGGCGTTTGAGTATTGTCATGGATAATAGCTTATCTTTACTATAGATCCAATGGGGTGTTTCATGATCATATTCTCAAGTTCTAGGGTCATTATATGATAAAGGTTAAATGTACGAAGTCTTCCACATGACATGGTTGTTATTCCGTTAGGGATCATTTGTGATCATTGAACTGATCACATGAGTCATATGAGTCCTTAATATGAAAATAAACATAAAATTATTTTCACGATGCATCCCCCTTTTCCATCATTTATTATACAAATGGATTTTGAAAATTGTAAGACGTCTCTCAGTTGACATGTTTCTTTATCGGAGGAGATCACCTAAAAGTCTTCGTATAATCACCACCACTTTTATAGACACCTTCCTAAAATAAGGGGGCTTGTTGAATGGGCTTCATGTGTTCTTGAATAGATCAGGAAAAGTGCATGACTTGTTCATGTGATGTTCATAGAGTCATGATATCACATTTCCTACTAGGGGTCACAGAATCCAGGTAACATGGCATCATAATCATTATGTTTTCATGTTTCTCCACCATATGTCTTTTAGAGAAAATAGTACCTATGATTCAAGTATTTTTTCGATCATAGAATTGTTTATGCTCATTTTTCAGGCATCAATATACTTAGATATATTTCAGCCATAACTTATAAACCCTTTAAATTTATTAATGAAGATCCATGATCATTTAATTTGAAAATCCTTTTTTTAAAACCAAAACATAGAGGTTTTAATATACAACATACCAATATCACAACCAATTATTAACAATGGATTGATCATAGATATTAATTTTTCACTGATCACCATATTGTTAATTATTATATGATGTATCATAAATGGAAATGGAGTTTCTCAATATGACATGGGATATCAAAAATAATTTGAAAATTATATTCAATTGGTTTTGTTATTTCATAGAATATAACATGTGATTTTATAATGTACAATAACACTATATTGTAGTTTAAAGAAAAGGGAATTGTATCATTAATATGGTGTGAATCAAGGTAGTATATATTATATCATTAATTATGATATTATAATTTTTTATTTTTTATTTTTATATATGAAAGAAACATATAATTTGTAAAATGTTTATAAATTGTAGAAAAATATATTAATGAAATTTATTATTTTTTTTCTAAAAATTAACTTTTAATTATAAAATATTTATACTTATTTTATAAATTTATTTAATTATTTAATAAATATATTTTTTAAATTTTAAACATTATTTTTTTACATGGAATACAAATAAACAGTTAATAAAAAATGTTATGTTAAAATAATATTACAATTTATAAATTTCATATCAATTATATTATAAAGTAAAATTTAATGAATTTATATTAATTTATAAAATATTTGTGAATGACAATATGAAATTTTCATAACTATAATATTAAATATTAATATTTTATGGACTTATTTATAAATTTATTTAAAAAATATCAATATAAATTTTGATGGATTAAATTAAAATATAAATTAAATAAATAAAAAATATGTGATATTTAATTAAGTAAACTATTTATATAAAATATTAATGAAATAAATGAAATATAAAAGGTTTATAATTTCATAAATATTACATATAAGGAATATGAAGGAGTTCATAATCAATACCTAGTAATGTAAAAATATTAAAAGGTTTATATTGAAATAAATGTGAAAATTTTCATGTTTTAGAAAAATTAAAATGTTTCTAATTTTTTATTTATTAAATGTTGTTAATTGTTTATCTCTTGTTAAAATTTACGAAATGTTCATATTTAGTTCATTCTATTGATTATTTAATTTTTTAATATAAAATTCTTATATATGATAGGAAGATTTCCTTTGTTTAAATTGTCAAACTGATTCTTATAAAATTTATATAATTCATAAAATAATTTACTATATATGAAAAAAATAAGATTTATTTGTGATAAACAAAGACTATTTTTATTGTTTATAAACATAAAGAATGAATTATGATGTATACATATTAGGTGTTAGTATTTTATTTAAATTAAGTCCATTATTGAGTCTTCATCATGTGATTTTGGGGAATTAAATTAGGCTCCTCACATGCCTTAGGGTTTAATATCTATCTATAAAAGTGGGGGTCATATACCTATTTCACAATAATTTAATTTGGCGGATTTTGGTTCCATATTATTTTAAATAATTAAATTTTTTTTTCATATACCTTATACATGTGATGCATTTAAATTTGTGTGGATATAATTAACTTTTATTCATCGATAAGTAACGAAAATCGTGGGTTTTATAAGGTGTTATGCATTAATATGTTCTGAACAAATTAATTTTGATGAAGGTATATGATACAAAATCTATATAATAAGAATTATGCATACAAAAACAGAATTCTAGAGATATAATAGTTAGATTTAAAATATCCCTAAAATAATAAATGTATATTCAAAAAAAGAAAAAATCTTTAAGACCTTGATCGTCAAAATGATAAGGTCTATTTAAAAGTTGTGTGCCCATGGATTACATGTGTAAGGACAATCAGATATAGTTAACCCTGATATTTAGGTGTCTATTTACAATATGAGCCTTCAGTTAAAATTAAATATGAAATCATAAATGTTTTGAATCTAAAGGATTAGATGTGGGATAATTCATATAATAAATTTTTAAAGAATGTTTTCAGTCAATTATATTTCAGATATTTGGGATATGATTAACATTTTTTCTTTCAGATATATTCTTGGAGTATGTTTCATGCTTTATAGTGATCTTTCAGGAAGAAATATGGATCTTGGACCATTAATTGATATAATGAGAAATTTTAAAAGGGGTCATCATTTTAGTAAGATATTAGATAGTTAAATTATTATAAAACGTGATACTCATATGATAAAAATGTATTATGTATATAAAAATCACATTTTTCCCCATTTGACTATGAAATCAATACTTGAAAATATAATTATTAAAAAAAATTACCTATTATAACTAAATATAAATTTAAAAAAAATCATAATATAGAAAAAATGTGTATATGGTACAAGAAACCCTTTGAAATTTTTTAATGAATGGTTAACTCAATGAAAAAATATAAATGACTAAAATAAATATAAGAAAGATTAAATTGATTATTTTGAAAAAAAATTTATAAGAAAAATAAGTACAAGAACTTCAATATATACTCATGTATTGAATATTTTTGGACATTCCAATAACTTAGTGATTTTAGGGTCTCCTTTACTGTTTGATCATAATTTGGAATTCATTCTACAATAATGATTTTTATTTAAAATTTAAATTATTTTAATAAATTTTAACCAAAAATTCTAAATATTTTGAGGCTATATGAGTAGGACATGGGATTTTTAGGCTTTGGTTATCTTTATCATTTCACTAAAGAGTTAAATTTTAAGCCAGAATAAGAATATTTAAGGGTCTAATTGTCAGTGTTACATCTTGGTCCAACTCATCACCCCTTATTATTACCCATGACATGGAAAGATGCTATTAGTCCTTAAGTGTGAACCCATTATCACCAAAGGATGGAGATAAATTATAATGGATGAAATAATATCATTTTTGTTTTTGTACCCTCATAATAGTTTAACTCACTATGTTAATAATATATCAAAAAAATTCATGAGGTATCCATATGTTTAACATTTCCAAACTCTAGATAAAAAAAACTATAAAAAAACACTATCTCTATTCATAAATGATTAATGATAAAACCCCTTTAAAATAATTATATATTTGTTAAAAAACCCCCCAAGAAGTTCATTTTCTGTAACAGATATAAGAGTACTTTTGACAAGAATACAAAATTAGACATCCAAAAATTGAACCCCCATTACATATCTAGGCATCCCAAAAACTTCATATATAATCCCATTATGTGGAACTCCTTAAAAATAACCCATTATTGATAATGCCGACCAAAATTGAGGTAGTATATACTTCTCTTGTATGTTCCATACAACATATAATCTACTTTTCCACAATGTTGGAATATAAGGGTTGAGTACATGACCTAGTAGGCTCTTACCAAGTATTCTCCATGCACCCCATCTATGTGAAAATAATCCATGATATAAATGAGTTTTCTAAAACATTCTATATAACATGACAGTTCATATAACCATAAGAAATCGTTAATAAATTTAAAAAAAATATTTACATAAATGAGGCTAAATATGCCATAATTTACCTTTTTCCAAACAGAATCACATTTCAAAATTCTCAAAAAACCGTAATGAAATAGAAATACTATGGGAAAATCTAATGAATCACCAGGGGTATATCTTACCAAGGATTATACCAATACCCAACCAATTTCAAATATTCCCATCAACAATGATGAGGCATAGAAACTTATGTGGGAATAAGAACCATGTCCACTGTGATAAGACACATACTCTCATATATGAAATTTCTTATCCAGGTATAATACCTCACAAAACCATCATAACAATATCAATAAAAATTTAAAAAATCATGAAACTCAAAGCAATCATTAACAAAGATATCAAAAACCATATAATGATTGATATAATTTTTTTTTAAAACACACTCATAGTAAGAAATCCTCACATTATATTTTCATTAAAAACCACTCACATCCAAGAACCACTTTCCACACAAAAAAAACATAATCATCAAATACTTATCAAAATATGAAATAAATTAATGAAATCATGATTTATAAGATCAATATATTTATAAAATATTTATAGGTAAAATAATTAACGTACCTAAACCTGATGAAGTATTAAATTTATACCACAATAATCAAGATATGTGATAGCCTTAGACAGTTCAAGACCATGGATGCAAAATACACAAATATTATTTATGTCCAAACATCTAATTTCATCCATAACCTAACCATTTAGGGGTTCACCAAGAGAAAACAAAGAACAATGATAAGAGAAGTGGGTTTTTTGATCACTTACCTTATATATAGACTCTAGCCACATAAGAAGCTAAGAGAGATAAGTTCTAGAGGGAGAGATCCTCCCACAGTTTCCCTAAAGATGAGAGTTCCTATTAAATAAGATAAAATGATACAATAATAAAGAAAAATAAAGTTAAAATAAAAGATCCAATTGGGGTTTTATGTGGTTACATAACAAAACATAATAGGCTATCTATCGTTTAGAAATATTAAACCACACATGCGGTAGAAATTTTGGGTATAATTGGTCAACATACATTTCCCGATGACCATTACATGGTTATGAATACCTCCATTCCTCCCATAGAAAACCATTTATGATTATTTGGGAATTTTTCATAGTACCTCAAAATCATACACCAATCATGAATCATCTAAAATCATTAAAGAAGTAACCAATTTCCTTTTTAAACCTACCATATATATATATAAATTGTACATTACTTACATAAAATGGGGTCTTATAATACTACAATCAATTAAAATTCTCATCCCTGATAATATAGACTGTGTCAGCACCAGAATATATCACATGACACTATTGATGTATTGAGGCCTCCCACTCCTATGCCTCCCAATGAATGGAACCATGTTTCTAAATTACACACACAAACAAAATAACTTTACGACACACTATTTTCTCCCAATTATACATCAAAATAATGGTTTTATGAAAAAAACTCACAATATGGACTAACTCCACTTGATAAAATAATAACCAGAAATGGATATGTTAAATATTTTTTATAATTGAGATATGTGAAACACATCAATCATAACATTATATTAGGGATGTAATTCTAATTATTATGAAATGTACTTAAAATGATAAGAAATCCCAAATGGAACACTGTATCTATGTTTAATTTGCCAAAACCTTCCAAGACACCTTTACTTAAATCAATGTGAGACCTTTAGAAATAAATTATCATCTATAGATAACTCTAAAGTTCATTTACAATGTCTATCGTTTGAGTTTTTCTTATTTTGAGTTATAGCCAAACATTTTATAATTAATAAAATACTTTATATATTTTTGATAACCATAATTGGTCCCACCCATGAAGATTCTCTCATTTCTACTTAGAATAAATGGGAAGAACATTTCCTCCCATAGACCACCTCAATGGGATCCATCCCATTATTACGTTGATGACTATTATTATTTAAAAAATACCCTAAAAGAAGAAGCTTATCTCATTAACTAATGAAATATATAACACATGATGCGAGAATATCCTCAAATATATGGATAGTATATTATGAAATACCCTTAATAAAAACACTGTATGCTAAACATTAATTGTATGACTACCACACGTTAATATTATTTCCTATACCAAAATTTAATCTAAGGATCCCTATCAAAGACAAACAATGTAGACACACCCTAAATCTTGAGAACTTCCCAAAAATAAATTATTACAAAATATCAAACATATTAATCTAACAAATAAATATGAATTGTAAAAATTTAGTAATTCTATCCATAATTATGAAAATTATGTCATACTTCATGATGATCATTCAGAAATCCACCACAAAATGAATCCAAATTAGACCATACATCCAAAATTGAAATCACAAATGGTTGAGAATTTCACATCATCCTTTGATGTAATATTTCAAACTACTGATATGTTAGGTATTTAATAATATAAAAAACAATAACCGTTTTTATATCTGGTTAACAAAACTAGTGTTTCATATCCTTTTCCATTTTATTGGGTTGGGGTGAAATTTCCAATTAGAATGATGAGATTACCTTGGCATTTCCTCTTGCATTGAGGATGTAATAACAAACCTATTTTGAAAATATAATTTCAATTTTTTTTGTTTTGATCATTCTTCCCTAGCCTCCCCATCATTTGAGGAATCATTTATAGACATAAATTCAATATCTATAAAATAATATTTCCAAACCATATATCACAAGGTTAGTGAAACAAAAATACTTGAATAATATTATTTAGTCACCTAGGTCAATGAAAACAAATAAAATTTTATAAAATTAACTCACTAGTTAAAATTTATATTTAACTTCATATACTAAATCCCAATGAGATTTTCAATTTAAAGAATCATCTTCTATATTCCCTTCCTTAAGATAATATGCTAGCTCGATATAAAATTTGTTAACAAATACTATATTGATCCACATTGACTTAAATTTGGATAATTGTATGAGAAAATATATATCAATATTTTTAACATGTGTACACTATAATATTTTCACTAAAAAACAGTGATTACATGTTTTCAATGCATACTCAATTTCTAAAAATCTTAGACTAAGCATTGAATAATTTTTTCCATGTTCTATTAACTAGCCTAAGGTATATGTAACAACCTGATTACCCTATATGATAATATAACCAAACCTAGTTATTAATTATTTAGAAAATGCAACATATTAACCACTCAATTATTATAGTATAATAAGGGGCATCATTATTAATAGGGTCTTCAATTACTCACAATACTTCTGACATTCTAAAGTTTATAAAAGGGTATATAATTCAATATAAAAGATGTCTTTAGTGAGGTTGTGCACAAAATATCCCAAACAAATAATCAATAATAACCAACTATCTCATGAAATCTATAAACCTAAAAAAATTAGTACTTTACAAAGTACCACCACTTCAATCATCTCAATACCAACAAAAACAACTTTCTATGAAACTATATGCTTAAGGAAATTTTCATTCAAATTCTAAACTATAAAGTTGAAGAAGTTTTCAAAGACACAATGTCTGTGGGATTTTCTCCAAAATCAATATGTTTCATTAATTAGAAATAAAATCCCTATAAATTTCACTTTTTGAATTTATTAGGTTCACTTGGAAGAAAATTATAGAGAAAATGATCATCCAATGTACTAAAAATAATCTCTAAGTTCCTCTCATGATCATCAAACAATAATTAATACAAAATTATTTCATCAATAAATAATTAAATGAAAAGTTTATGATATCAATGAAATATGTGATTCCACGGTTCTATAAAAATGTTTGGGGGCAATAGTAAAGATTAATAGAATAAACAAATACTTCAGTTTCCATACCTATGCTGCTAAAAAGAGTTCTTTTATATATTCCCTTTTTTCACCATATGATAATGGTATCGTGACCACAAGTCGATTTTGGAAAACAAAAAACCACCATTTAATTAATTAAACAGATAAGAAATTCAAGTAATTAGATACCTATTATTTACAATGACATGCTTTAGATTTATATAATCAAGACAATGTTCCATACACATTTAGCAGAAAGAGTATTTATGTACCCCCAGGCGAGGTTCTTGGTTTCATGATAACTTTATATCATCCAAATAAGCATCCAAATCTCTTAATTCAGCTAGTCAAGTTGGATATAAGGGGGGAGAAATGAGACCAATCCTTAGTGAAAGGATAATAATTGTATATTCACAACATTGAGAGGGGTTGAATCATTAATGGAAAACATTTGAATAAAATACAAACTTTTATCCCTTTCCACCTCATCACTTATTCAATGAATGGATTTATATATTTATGTAACTCACCTATAGTCATTATGAATGTAGATATAATCATGAAAACATCAAGTAGGAACACCATGGGTTTTTATGAGATCCACCTTCAAGAGGATAACCATGTCCTCGATGTATTTTGGTTGTTATCCCATGCATAATCATCTTAATTCTTATTATCAAAAGATGCATGTGGAAGGGTATGTATTTAGGATCACTATCTTTGAACTAACCAAGTATAATGTAAGAAATGGATTTATATTTTGGAAATCAATACATAATGTATGATACATCTTGCTTTATATGATGTATGATCAGTAACTGGACTCTAGTATTCTCTTGAAACAGTGATTTGATCTAGTTCCTTGTTATTTAGCAATATTCATAAATATGTCAAACTTATTTATACTTAAAAAACATAAAGAATTTCTAGGATGGATCTTTAAGCCACTTCAGAAGGAATATGATAACAAATGAGAAATATTGAGATATATTCCCCTCATTTTCTTCTTGTTCTTTAACACATAGAATGTTTATACTACAAGAAGCACTTATTCTTCCACACATATTTCTTTGATAAATAGGGTGCAAAATATATTTTGTATTTTTAATCACCTGCATATTTTTTATACATACAAAAAATGGTTCAAATATGAAAAATTTATAACTCTTTCATTTATTCTACTTCTTAAATATTTTACACACACATCAAGATCCCTCTATATTTTTTTGTTTCCATCCTTATTTTATTCCCATAATATCATGAATTTCCATACTAAAATATAGAAACTCATTGATTTTTTAGTATCTACTTATTTTAATTATCATTAAAATTTGAGATTTGTTACACGTTTTAATTCACTTTAAGACTCAACTTATTAACTACAACCTGATATTTTATTGTCAATGTTGTAGAATCCTCACAAATCCCACAACATTTAATTATATTGATATCTCTATATACATGTGTGTGAGATCATACATAGTGGTGTGGAAAATACTTATATAGTATGGAAATCTCCTTAGGATCAAATATTAAATTGATCCATTGTCATAGGATGAATCAAAATCATTCATTGAGAAAAAAAATTCCGTGAGGAATAAATACCATGTTTCATCTAAATTTATTTTTCAAATCATCTGTAATATAATTTATTGAATTATCAATATCCATATTAGGATAAATGATCCCATTACAAGGATCTACCTACTTAAATAACTCTATTTTCCCCTTATATCAATGACCCATTCATGAATACCTTAATGTGTTAACCCCTAGATCAATCTACAATTATGGATCCCCATACATGATTTATCAGTTGTGCATCCCCTTACATTGTTTTATTGTGGTAGGTTATCTAAAAAAATCTAGTATGTACTTATATTAGTATTACATATATATATATATATATAGTTTGATATATAAAATTGTTTCTAATACCATCATAGTAATGTTTCTTATACATGTACTATTTTTATGGTAATTTACATATATTTCTTATCGTATCAAAAGACTAGTGTTTTTTTCAACTATAATGATAATCTCAATATATTATGACAGTAATCCTAATCAGATTTCATATGTTTTAGATACATCATTATGACATTAAAAAATGATGTATGACTATTAGGTGATGATGGATCATAACTAGTGAAACTTATTCTCAAGAATTTTACACTCAGTGATCTCTAGTAGAAGAGATAGTGAGGGCTGACCAACCAATAAGAACACCATATGATCTAGGTTTCATTTTTTATTCCTATCTATTATCATATGTGTTAGTCTAATGACATGATATCATTATCAATATGTCTATTTGATTTCATAATTTGATGTGATAAAATATCCTTTAATTTATGTTCTGGCATGGTAGCTTCTGTTTGGTGTACCATTGGTTTTATTTCTTTGGATGAATGACAAAAATAGAGTTTATCATTTCTAAGTTGAGGAAGATGTATCTTAGGCCTACTAGACTAGAATGAAAGTAAATTTGTTAAGTATATAGACAAAGTTATTGAAGGTAAGTCAATATAGTAATGAATAAATAAAGAAATAAATGATGATTATATAGAGTTTATATCAAATTTAGAATATATCATGCGACAAATAAATTATATCACACATTGTGTGTTTATAATAATTTATTGCAGCTATGAATTTATTTATCTGCTCATGGTACTTGATGGGTTTCTAGAAACTATTCTTGTTTTGTGATTTACACTAACTTCTATCAATATAAGGCCTTCTATAATGATACACTAAGGGTATCTACAAGTTCCTCCTACTATGATGAATATGATTTTATGGAGCAGTGGGCCCCATGTAAGTGGGTTGGTGAATTCCATGTAGGAATGATCATAAGTAAAATATCACTACTATATAATTCAATATTAGAATAATAATTTTTTAATTAACTTCTCAAGGTATTAACATGTAATTTAATGATAAAAGTGAATACAAGAAAATATATTTTTTCAAAATAACATCACACATTCAAGGATCATTATATTATTAGGGTATTACATGTGAAAATTAAATTGTTTGCATTTTATCATGTGACATGTTAATAAGTTCACAAGATAGTGATAAAATATTATGAAACATATGACTAGTTTACTATGTCATAAGTGTGTTTTTGGGAAATTTTTAAGGTTAAGATTCCATAAGGACAAAAACACAATTTATTGAAAGTTAATCTTGAATATAAATAGATTTTATAATCTCAAAATTTATTTACCAGCCTATTATAGGAATTTAAGTTCTATCCCCATATTTTTATTATTATTTAGATATATAATCTAAAGGAAGAATGATCTTCTATGAATTCCATCTCTCTAATCATTCACTTCTTATTCCCATTATATTAGTAACATCATATAGAACATAAATTCCAATACTATCCCTTAGGAATATATGAATAATGATTTGGGATTTGTATTTCATGAGTAAAAAGACAATGGGATTCCTCTCTTGGAAACATTGGGCAATGAAATGCTAATGATGGGTAAGTAATTCTAGTATTTTCAAATAGAGAAGTTACCATTTATACATTCATTTGATTTTTTTTCATCATTCTTAAATTTAATTTCAAATTATACCTGAAAAATATAATAAAGGGATATTATAGATTCAATTATTTTAATTTGAATCTAAAAAAATATAAAAATTCTAATTTTTCATGCTTCCAAAAAGCATCAGGATCCTTCAGTTTTACATATGTTATAGAAGAGTCATCCATAATATAAATTTATATTCTTTGGTCATGAATCCATCTAGCTATCCTCAATGTCATACAATGTTTTTACATACCAAAAGTTTTATGCACACTCGTAAAGTATGAATGGTATTAAAGAAAATTAATAGTCCATTTATCAATTTTTCACACACAGAGTCTCACTCGCCAATAGTCTTACATGATTCAACAGAAGTAATATTCGTTAAGAGACTATACTAAAACATTAATAGGAAATTTAATTCATTCAAAGGCCTTTTAAGCACCACAAAATTAACTCAAATAACTTTTCAGATATTCTAAATTATCATCCAAATATTTTCCTCACTCGGGTGGTCTTTCCACATTATTTAACTATTTCCCACTCAATCATGACATCTAATTACCCCTGGCTTGTATCTTTAAAATTCCATCAATTCATACAAACAACAGAAACATCATTTGTACATTTCATTTACTTAAAGATAATCACATAAATCAAAAAAATATAATTCTAACTTCATCAGAGTAAATTTTCATTTGATCTTGTAATTATGATAGAAAAAAGGTTGGTTCTTCTAAAATATACATGAAGATATATATATATATATACATATATAGTAATAACCATGGTGCATTAGCATCAAACCATCATTTTTAGTTGAATGGTTCTTCAAAAATATACCTTGGATTGACTAACATTATCTCCTAAATCCTACTCTAATGGTTTATCTACATCAAAACCTAGAGTATTAATTATTTTTTCTATATGAATAATAGAAGTGTATATCACCTTAAATATATTTTTTTATCATGTGAGTGGATCTCCATGAATCACATGGTATCACTTATTTATTCTATCAATTTATCTTCCTCATAAAAATTAGTAGAAGCTTACATCACTTATATGATTCCTAATAAATCATTTATCCTTAATATTTTAAATTCATTACACATCCAAAAAAACATTCTTTGGAAATCCATGATTCTTCTCAACAGGCTTGAGATCTTAAAAAATTCCAAGAAACACATTAACAATATATTGAATCATGTTACTTACCTTAATACCATTGATCTTAAAGGAAAAAAATAAAATAAAAACACAATGTTTTTCTTGAAATCCCACCCTATTTTTTTTCAATGCCTCATATGAAATGAAGTTTCAATATGTTATCTTACACAACTCTTCTTCTCTACCCTTTTCTTATTGTTCTATTTCATTTTCTTCTACCCCTTATAGAAAATAAATATAAATGTGTATGTAAGAGGATGGTATCACTTCATTCATAAGAAATCTGTCATCAACTATTCCACTATAAGTCAATAGGATCCCTGCTTAGTATAGATAACAATATTCTTTGATTTATATAAAAAAGGATTCCATTAATCAATAAAATATGATATTAATTTGTAAAACTTATTCACGGTTGGTTATTGTTTCCTTAGGATAAAACAAAAATATTTTATTATATATATACCTTCCATTTGAAATCATAATATGTGATTATATATTCACCTCTATTAATCGGTTAAAACCATTCAAGTACATGTATTAGGTTATATAAATATTCCATGAGATATTATCTAATTATTTATTCTTCTCTTTTGATTGATTAAAATAATTTATCCCCTTAATATACTGATTTGCTTATTTAAAAAAAGATTAGGAGAGTAGGAATACATACTTTTCAAATAATTTTTCAATAACATTATAAAATTTATACTTCTTTAACGAATAAATATGTATGGAATCTTCTCAGGTCTTATAATCTAGAATCCCCATCAAAGAGACACTTCATAAGATTGATTATAAAGGTTAACCTCTTGAACAAGTGATCTTTAGGATTACAATATACACATCATTCAAGTATAGTGACTTATTCAAATCTATAATAGTTATTACATATTACTTATTCTTATTTTATGATATGAAAACATACTCTTCCAAATTTATCCTAATGAGAATTATATTGACAATTAATTTTCTGCATTCAATGAATTCAAATACCACAAACAAATTAGGTAATAATGTGTATTTACATTGGTTTCTTAGAGTATGAAACAAAGATGATAATATTTTTCAAACCATGAACCCTTTTATTTTATTCTCCAACCATGAATGTATTCTTCAAGCATGATCTTTTGATTTTTAATGTTAGTACTCCCATTCCGTGAATGGGATTCTTTCTTCTCTCCTTTTTTGGGATCTTCTATTTACCATGATCTATCAAGGAACATTCACAACATGTTGTAGTCCATAGTTTCATCAATATTTCTTCTTGATCTTGTGTATTTTTTAAACAATTCATCCAGCTGTGTTCAGGTTGATACCACCTCCCACAAATATCCTCATGAAATTTTGGACTAATATTTTCTAATAACCAATCATTAAATTTATTTTAATCCTCTTATTAAATTATCTACTTACCTTTTATATGATATCTTTCTTATACTTATTGTAGTTCAATTACATCTTACAATTAGGATGGAAAAATATTCTGAAACTCCTTCGGAATGTGATCAACCATTTTTATTCTTCCACTTGGATTCTAAAGAATTATCTTCATGAATTAAGTCCTTTTATTTTTCTCTTGTATTTTATTCACCTACTTTTCTTCATATTACCTTCTTCATCATTAATTTCTATGTCCATATCATAATGATTCATAGTGTGGAATCTTCTACCATTGAAGAATAAAATTATCAACTGTGATGTGGTATTATTCTTTGTCATCCATGGTTTTTCCTAAGAATTTATCATTTTCATTATTTTCCATTGATAACATTATTCTCTATCCCCCATGATTTTTGGTAATTAATTGGTGAAAAAAATCATTATATTATATCTTTCCCAAAGAATATATATATTTTTTATTATCATGCTCTTATTTAGAATTCGAATTATTCTCACCTTAGCTTCATTTGATATGTGCTGGGTGGATTTATATTATATTTCCCCCTTTCAATAAAGACGCACATTCCATATTTTACATATATCATCAATTCCCTTAAAAAAATTTGTGAAGATCTATTTTTTACATTAAATCAATTAGATATTATTCATTCTATATTTTTATAACCATGATGTTGGCTCTACTTTTCATCCATAGGTAGAAAAATTACACTGAAAATCAATTTT
This sequence comes from Viscum album, assembly GCA_963277665.1. Taxonomy (NCBI): domain Eukaryota; kingdom Viridiplantae; phylum Streptophyta; class Magnoliopsida; order Santalales; family Viscaceae; genus Viscum; species Viscum album. Next base: position 838,403,036 of record OY728126.1, on the reverse strand, counting down.
CATAATTTTAAACCTATTAAAACACCAATAATGGTACAAAAACATATATATATTCCTCTTCATAATAACCAGGATGGATTTTTATAAATTCTTTTTGTTCATTTTCCTTTAATAAATAGGATACTTTTTAGGGAACAAAAACTTATACTCAAGATACCATCCACTGTTAACTTATTCGTATGAATCTACCCATTTCTCAAAATTTACTTTTATATGAATTTTTAATTTAAACAAGAACTTTGAATAAAAATATATTTTGTAAATTTATTATCAATGGATCGGGATGGTACATTTCGTCTTGTATCTGTAATAAATTTATCATTAGATGATCTAAAAAAGATATTTACGCTACATAGTGGCCATTTTGAACAACAATAACCCTTGTAATTATGTATGTAAAAAGTAATATTTCTATCTCATTGTATAAAATTATGTTGTGATACATCCATATTTGTTAATTTGAGTTAAAGTTTTAAAATTTTAGTACTGAGTATTTTTTTCTCATCCTTCACTAATATATATTTTAATTCATTAAACTACTTTATTTTATCAAAATAAACATATTTATTTTTACACTTTTATTATAATAGATTTTCATGATGTTTAATCTTCTTTTCCTTTACCTATTTTTGAAATTTCTTTTAACATAATTCAAGGCATTTGATTTATTTCTAATTCATGGGCTATTTCTTCAAATTAAATTGTATATTTTTATTTATAAGGGATAAAAATTACCTACATGTTATCAATGATGGTGCACATTACATTACATTGTATGTTAAATGATTCTTTAATTACTACTTTCGTGGAGAGTATTACAAAATTCTACACTCTCTCCATAAAAAATTTCTCCAAGTTTTCTATTTCACTATCAAGCATTGTGATATTTTAGTTCATTTTTTTAAAAACCCACATTTATAAATTATTTTTTAAAATTATGCATAATAACTTTTTGTACAGAATATTGTAACATCTTTGATCAAGATGCCACTAAACTATTTCCCCTGTACTCGGTTGGCCACATGGCCTCAAGTAATTTTTTCCAAATGCTAGAGGCATGTGACTAGCAACGCAGTCCAAGGATGTGATAGTGCGGGAACTATGTCCTCATGGGAATAGTGTAACACAGTGAAACAAATAGTAATACGTTATCAAAATCATTAAACATCATACAACAAAAGTAAATAGTGGAAGACTACTAATATAAATTACCAAACATCATTCCATACAAAAGATGATGTAGCATGTTAGGTTCTATGAAAACATCCAAATAGGTACACTAATGTAATCCAAAATATATGTCCCAAAAGTAAAAATGAATAAAGGAACCTAAGAAGAATTGAAAGCCTCATCTCGGTCCCATGCCCTCCAACTTCTAAGGATCACATCAAGTACCTGTAGCATGGTGATTTCCAGGATCAACACCAACAATCATATAATTTGTTTGTCCCCAAAAGCATGACACAAATTGGGTTTGAGACTAAATACTTGTAGTCAACCACCAATGGTTTGTACCAATATATCAGTGAATATATATAACAAGCAGTTTAAGTTAGTGAAAGCAGTAAACTAGAAGGAACTCAAAAATAAACACAGTAGGATTCATAGAAGACAATGGAACCAAGTACAAGTTATGACTGAATCCAAGCTGGTGCTTTAGCTTGGAAGATGCAGCATTAGACATTCCATTTCCTCAATCAATTCCATTGGATTATCTAAAAGTATCAAGGTATGGCCTAGGCCTAAAGACCCCTGTATAAAAGTTACCATCAACTCGTGACATAAACATTAATTAATCATTTTATAATTCACCCTAGCATGGGTATCCTTTAATGGATCCTAGGTTTTCATGGTATTTTAAAAAAATTTCAATGTGCCCAACCACCGTATTTGTGGCTCTCTCATGACCTTTATATAATTAACATCTTGATCTCATTCATTGTTGTTTAACCGAAACAATGTTTTACCCAACATATATAAGGTGCAATTAGTCACATGAGCTCATCCTTGTCTTTTAACTAAGACTACAACTCACCCATTGCTAGTTACCCCTTTTTAATCATTTCATACAAGAATCCACATATAAATTAATATATTACATGCATTTAACATATTAACTCATGTGGGAACATATCATATTACAAGAAACACATGTGATTTAAACTGTCACATGGTTGAATGTCAATAACTCATGTGGGCACAATTCATATACAAAGAAATATATGGGAATGAAACTATCACATGGCTTAATCATAAATCACTAACATGGAAAAAATTTACATAAAAATATTATTATGTAATATAAACCATTACAAGGCCTTGGAATTACCTAAATCACGTGGGTAGGTCCATAATTGGAGCAAAACATTCCAAACATGCTTAAACTGGCATAGACATAACATGGGGAAAAGGGGAAATCACTAACCCCAAACCCTTAATCATTTCAATCATTGTTTTGAATAATTTGAATTCTAAAATAAATATAATTCTTACTTGAAACCCCAATAATAGAAATAATGCATGCCTCGTAGGAAACCTTAGAAAAATTGACATAAATGGTCATTCTAAGGGAAACACACCCATGGGGAGGCCCTTAGTCAAGGTAAAAAACCTACTATATAATTTACAAAACTTATTATATTACCTAACTACTAATAGGAATCAATAAGGGTAAATTATAAATCAATACAGACCTAAAGAATGTACGTGCGGCACACTGGCATATATAAACATCAAGAGAATTTGCAAAAAGGCATAATACTACCTACCTCTTAGTCGTAAGACTCCCCTTATCTAGTGACGGCTTATAATTCGACATAGAATAGATTAGATCTAAAAAAAGAGCATAAAATATCAACCTTAAATAATTGGGATCAGATGGTAAATCATAAACAATGAGTAAGGATGAATAGAGGACTTACTAATTTGGTCTAAACACCTCCAACTATGATTGAATCAGAGTACGGATGAAGATTCAAGGGGGAAAATCCCATCTATCACAACTGTTAGCATTATGGGTCAAGCCCTCTATTATTCTGAAAAAACATGATTCTACTACCCATTTTAGCCAAAAAAGGAATAGTACATTGCATGTACATAAAACTACACAATGTGTAGTGCCTTTATCCCTACAGGTCCTAGCCAGACCGTCACCTGGTGTGTATGGGGTAGTACATGGCGTGCACACATATGACACGATTTTTCTTGAAAATATATAGCTTGTAATCCCCTTTTTCCAAAATTTCCTTAAGTAAAAAATTTAATAGGAAATGTTCTTACCTTATGTTAATAATTTGCTTTTTACAAACTTCCCCCATTAAAAAAATTCGTCCTCAAATTTACCTCCTAAGGTTGGTAAAGAAAAATAAAAGAATAACTCTAGCCACTACAATCATACCTGAGTCTCCCTCCCCCAAGTCTCATCCCGTACTTGACTGTGCTACCATAGAACACATAATCAAAGAACAGACTAGTCATAGAGAACGTTTATGCTATGATCCACAATATGAAGGATGCTCCTCAAAGGATGCTTCTACTTGGATATCAACCTCCTTGGTTTGAAAAGATGGTGATGGGTTTGAAATGTCACGTCGCAACATAGAAGAATGGAAGTATTAATTCTTATCAATGTACCTCTGAGATAACTAAAATTAATAGGAAATAAGCTTGACTCTCTCGAGAATATTTAATGTCCAGACATATCTTTGGGGAATTTTACCCGGTCTCCTGATTCTCTTGTGTCCAAACCTCAAGAAACATATAATAAAACTTGATCCCCATCCTTGAACTCCTGAGGTCGTCTACAGAAATAAACACAATATTTCTAAACGAGACTGTGTAGTAGTCATCCACTTCAAAAACACCTAAACCTATTTAGTGGTCTCCTAGATAAGATGTGGTCCCAGCATAGCTACCTCTAATGCCTTCATCCATCATTGGGTTGATCATCATGTCCAACCATACAAATCCTTATATGGAGACATCTAAAAAGTTTACTGAAATCTATCATTATAGGAAAAATAAAACAAGGGTATTTGTCTAACCCCAAAACGATTGAAATTTAGATGGATTTCTGGATCATTTTCTCCAGCACCTGAATCATTCACTCTGAATGGATATCCATTTGGTAGTGGTGAGCTAGGCTCTAAATCACCTATGTTCCCAGTTCCCTTTGTATCCCTTTCCTGAAACAATAGGTAAACTAGGAGTCCCCATATAAAATGATAGAATATAGATCCTCGTGTTGTCATAAAATATCATAGATGTACAACCTTTGAATGTCATAATCAATAATGGTTTCCTTGATTAGTAAGAAGATTGAAAACTTCGTGAGTCGATTAAGAACAACACAAATGACATCATTAACACAACACCTCAAACATCCTGACAATAAATCCAATACAACCTTATATCCATCATCGCGGAGTCCATGGAACTCACTATGGTGGTCTATACTTAAGTTACAAATGAGGCATTGGTACAATCCCGAATGTACACACAAGAACAGTTACTAATACCATAGTGGATTTTGCCTAGAGTTCATTTAAAATAATGTGGTAGGAATCTGGAATTCATTTAAGGTGTTATTATATAAAAACCCAAGTTTCAATCAGGATTCAATAAGCCTCATTTAAAATTACACATCCAACGCACAACACAGAAGGAGAACATGAACTAGCCCAACAATATTCAACTATAGCACAACGTATACCTGACTCTCTATTAGTGCATCCAAGAAAAGTTCAATATAAAGGAAATTCTCATCTATTAATAAATATCATGCTAATAAGATACCAAGATTATCCAGAAATTGATATTTTTACCACTACTGGTCGACATCCTAAAGGAAAACTCGGCTTCATCTGCCGACTGATCGTCATTAAACTGACCACAATGCCTTTTTAAAAAGGAATTTCTATAAAACTCAGGCATAATCACTGAGGTCCACTCATGAAAATAGACACCTCACAAGGACTACAGATGTATCAAAAAGACAACAACATGAATTTGGAATCACACGTAAAAATGGAATTAAAGTACAAACAACCACCTCAGAATGGTCCTTGATTATGTTCCTTCTACCTGGAAGAACACATTTAAATTTAACCGACATGACACTCCCCACCAAAGAGTCTATTAAATTTTAAGAATAAAGAACAACAAATCTTAATCATGATATTTAAAAACCAAATTAAACACATGAGTGTCATCCAACAACCATGAGCACCACATTATATCACTAGGAATGAAATAAAAATGTAATCCAACCTGCATTACAATACACCCGTATCACAGAAAGTCATGGCGATTAGTGGGACAAACATGGTTCCAAAACAATTAGTTCAATCTACTCTATATATAAACATGAAGACACATAGCATCTCAAATCTCAACAATTTAACCGAACTCGATGGCTGATTTATTACATTTAACACTCAATGGGTACCACGTCTATCAACATAAACGACCTTATGTTTAACAAAACAAACAACACATTATGGATAGTATTCAAAGGTTTTCCACCCTATGAATCCATTTACCATATGGATCACACAAGAACTATCTCAAAAAAACATCATCAACACAACAACATACACATATGATGACATACCAAGTAACCCATCACTTATGGAAAGAGAGGTTCACACTACCTCCTAAGCAGTTGACCTAGATCGAGGCTTGTCAAACCTACTGAACCAAGAATTATCCAATTCCCATTCCCATATAATGGGTTAAGATACAAGGATCACTCATCTGAATAAGAGAATCCTCCCAAAAAAACCAAACATCCTACCCAGGACCACGACACCTGAGCGACACCAATGTCAGAAATCTGGAAGCATAAATCAAGACAACAAGATTCTAAGGGTTCTACCTACCGCATGATATCCCATTAAAAATCATAATCATTGAATCCCAGCATAAGGTCCCACAAAAATAGATTTACTATTCTCAATTCCCATTTAAAATAATCCAATGATGAATGAAACAGCCTACCGATGATTGCCAACATTTCTGTTATAAGGGATAACTCCAAACAATTAAGCTACCCTTAAAATATAGTACCTAGGTATATGAAAAACACATAGCTCAAAATCCCAAATATCAAAATAGGATAGTTAAACCCATTCCTCTAAGTGCCCACCCTCTGCCTACCCCATGGGATAGTTTTGGGTGTTATACAATGAAATATGCTACGAAAATCCCCCTACTAAAGTCGGTTTTGGCCAATTCAAACACTCAGAGGCATCTTATAATAAGGATCCTAGTAAAAAGTACACAATAGAGGGATCCTACAAGGGAATCCCTATAACAACATAGGTCAAGAGAGATATATCTTAGCTCATCTCTGATCCAAAGTTTCAACTAGGTTGGTCTGAACACCCAGCCAAACATCTACGCTATGTTCACTCTCAGGTGAAAACTAGAAATGGCAACTGGAGGAAGATCCTCTACATTTAGATAAAATATCCATAACACTAACTAGGAGTACTCAAAATTTTTCAGGGGTTTCTCCATTGCTATTCACGTGAAAAAATAATAAAAAAGGACTACACATTTTTCTAAAACTAAAGAACGGTTATAAAATAAGAAAAGAACCTTAAAGGGATCCAGAAAAAAAGTACACAACGTGTAGAAACCACACACATAATGTAACCTCATGTTATTAAATAAGTGTGTACTTCCTCTGGACTAAGAGTTTTAACATCCTAGGTACATGGAATGTCAGCCCAACACACGACATGTTCTAACGTTTTCCATCCCAGCTATGTACTTCCACCTGGCCAGAGTCACACGAGGTCTCCCTATGTAAAACTACATTGTGTGTATCTACTATACATAGTGTACAGTAACTGGAAACCTACAACCTCTGTTCCCTATCACCTGGCTGGAAACATGGTTGATTACCAAAATCCATTTACTCTAACTACACAGTGTGAACGTATGAAATGTTTTATCTTCCCAAATAGAAGAACACATGGCATGTGTTCATAGCATCACATGTCGTGTTATCTGGGTTTCTGGATAGTACGACAAGAAAACATCCCCAAAACCCCTATTTTCTAAAAATATAATGAAATTGTGTGCCATATTACAATCTTTGGGGGTCCATACTCCCCCAAAATCAAATATTTTCATCCACACATAATACCTAATAGAAAAATATATATCCCATGATGGAATCAAGATCCACCAAATTCCAAAACAATAGGGACCAGACTGCTCAGTGACCAAAGTTTTTGGTCCTCCCAATTCAACCACAACATGTACCAACACTCCTATCGCAAAAACATGAATATATAACATGATACCTTTCAAAATAGAAAGCATATCCTGCACGATATCTATCACAAAAACATTAAATCTATAATTCTCTCTAAATGGCATGGAATGAATGTCTAGCATGTGATTTATATCAAGTGCCTATATGATGCATGAGATGGAATAACCTCATATCTTCAGGTTGCAAAAAAATATAACCAAAATTATATCAATAATTACATCACAAAATAAGCGTGTCACACAATGATGAAATCAAATCAACTGTAATAGCACAAAATAAAAAAAATTACAATTTCAATCGAGGAAAATTGGGTTTACCCTATACGGGGGGTAGCTACTCCTGAAATCAACTTAGTAGAAAATCCCATGAATTTCCATTTGTATCTATCATCGCTAAATTTTTAATTAAACCATAAAAAACCCTATGATACCACTTTGTAACATCATGAATCTGGGTTCCACTCAACTAGTTCTCTATACCAGGTTGGCCACATGGCCTCAAGTGCATTTCACCAAATGCCAGAGGCTACCGACTAACAGCGAGGGCCTAGGGTGTGATGGTGGGGAACTATTCCCTCATTGGTAGAGTGTAACAAAGTAGAATGAAAAATAATAAAATAGTAAAAACTGTATAAATCATACAATTGAAGTAAAGAGTTGAGGACTAATAGGATTAATGATCAAGCATCATTTTATACAAAATACGATGAAGCGTGTTATGTTCTAAGAAAACATCCAAATAGGTACATTATAGTTATCCCCGATATATGTTCCAAAAAAAAAAGAAAGCTAAGAATAATTGTAAGCCTCATACCAGTCTTATGCTTTCCAACTTATAAGAAGCACATCAAGTACCAGGAGTAGGGTGCATTCCCTGGTCAACACCTGCAATCATATAATCTATTTGGGCCCAAAAGCATGCCCTAAACAGTGTGTGAGAAAAAATCCCTGGGGGAAACCACCTATAGTCTATAAATTTTTTTAGTGAATATATATATATATGTATATGTATATGTAACAAGAAGTGTATAATTGTGAATTTAGTATACAAAAATTTACTTAAAAGTAAGAACATTAGGTGTCTTGAAAAATAATTCAAACAAGTACAAGTGAAGACAAAATCCAAGTTTGTGTGTTGGCATGATAGACGTGTAATTAGTCATTCCATTTAATTTATAAATTCATTGTATTATCTAAAAGTCTCATGGTCCATTTTATGCCTGAATAATCATAGTATAAAAGTAATTTTCAACTCATGACATGATCATCATTTAATTATCTTCCAATAGAGACCAACCTGGGTATCCCTCAATGAATCCAAGGTTAAGTTGACATTATAAATATGACTCAATGATCCTAAACTCATTATCCATGTATTTCTCATAGCCTTTATATAATTACCCTCTTGAGCTCATCCATTATTTTAACCGAGAAAATTGTTCACTTAAGGTATATAAGGTGGAATTACTCACATGATCCTGACCATGTCTTTTAACTGAGACTATGGATATCCCATTTCTAATTAGCCCTTCTTAATCATTTCATACAAGTAGTCACATGTAAATTAAACTATTACATGAATTTATCATATTAACTCATGTGGGAACATATCATATAAAAATAAACACATGCGAATTAAACTGTCACACGATTTAACATCAATAAATCACGTGGGCACAATTCATATACTAAACAACAAATGGGAATGAAACTATAACATGGATTAATCATAAATCACTCACATGGTTAAAATTTACCAAACAATCCTATTATGAAATCTAAAGCATTACATGGCCATAACATTACCTAACTCACGTGGACATGATCACAGTTTGAGAAAAACATTCCAAATTTTCTTAATTAGGCATATGAATAACATGCGGCAAAGGAGAAATACCTAATCCCAAAACCTTTATCAATTAAGTAACAAGTTATCAATAATTCAATTCCAATATAAATATAATTCCTACATGAAAAAATCATAACAGAAATAAGGAAAGCCTTGTAGGAAACCTCGTCCAAATGACCATAAACAGTCATTTCAAGGGAAACACACCCATGGGGTGTCCCTTAACAAGGTAAAAAACCTAATTAATACATTAAAAAACTTATTTATTTAACTAAATACCAATAGGAATCAATAAGTGTAAATTATAAATCAAGATACACCCCCATAATTGGTGTGCAACACTCCTTCATATACAAACATCATGAAAATTCATGAAAGGCACAAGACCAACTACCTCATAGTCGTATGGCTTTCCAAATCCAGAATCGACTTCTAGTTCAACCTAGAATGGAATAGATCTTCAAAAAATGCATTAACACTCAATCTTTAATAACTCATTCAAGATGTTAAACCACGTAGAATAGCTCTAGAGGAATTGAGAGATTACCGATTGAGTTTAAATGCCTCTAACAGCGATTGAATCGATGTTTGGACAGAAATTTTAGAGGAAAAATATTCTATGATGCTATTGTTTGCGTAGTAGGGTGATCCCTCAATCCATATGATGAAACATGAGGCTACATCCCATTTTATCCAAAAAAAAATATACACAACGTGTGCTTAAAACTACGTATCGTGTAGTGCCTTTTTTGTATAGGTCTTGTCCAGACCATCACATAGTGTGTACTGGGTAGTACATGGAGTGCACCCATATTATATAGTGTGTTCTTGAAAACAAATTGTGTTTAATACTCTTTTTCCTCCATTTCCTTAAGTAAAAAAATTAAAAGGAATGGTTTATACCTCAAAGGAAAAACATGGTTCTTAAACAGATGATTTGTCTTATACCTCTAGAGATATATTTTTACTCTCACATGTTATTGGGTATCCTATAAAACACTTTTTCTAAGATACTATTTCCACCTACAGTTCATGTAGAGTTAATAAACTACATGAGAAATTACAATTTTTAACATCAATGTTATTGGATTCAACCACTATATATTTTTCTTTCATGCTTGATTTTAATTTATCATGTTCATAGCATGAGAAATATTATTTCATGATTTTTCTTAAGAGGAAAACCTTATATTTAAAAATTTTATTTAATAGTAATATTTTTAACATATGTAACTAAAATACTTCAACTCTGATTATCTTAAAATGGGGTAGAGTCCACTTTCTTTAATGATACTTTTCTCATCCCATTTTCCTTTATTTTCTTCATTTTCATAAAAGATGTGTCTCGTATGGTTTATTTAATATTAAATTTAAAAGGATTATTCTAATATTAATTTCAAATAGCCTTTGAAAATAGAATCTCACTTAAAAAAACAAATATTATAATTTCATAGAGGTGTAACCTACACTATAATTAATTGAAAGTATCAAAATGGACTGTACTAAACACTAAATGTGACATGAATTGATAATGATATAATTTCTAATCTAATGTGAAAAATTTAACCATTGATACCTATTTACACATGGATTGAAGTAATTTCTATCTTTATCTATCTCAAATTTGTTCTATATGCATGTAGATATAAAAAGAAAAACAACACGATAAAAACAACAGACTTTTCAGATGAGGTTTGGATCCATAAGGATGAAAATGTATCTTACGTATGGAAGTTATTATCCCATATTAACATAGAATACATCTTTTTTATGAAACGAATCACTAATAAGGGTATGGATTTCAACATAAAATCATGTAATTCCTCAGGTAAAAATAAATCAACGACAATATGATTTTTAATTCTTTATATAATATAAGATTCTTCATTCTCCATAGGAAACATGATCAAAAACGTATCATTGGTATTATATTAACAAGTTGTTCTAATCTTCATCCATATTATCAAATAATATTCAGCTCTCCCTCAAAATTATTTATACTTCCATAGTATATGAAATATTTTAGTTTGATCTCTCACTCTCTTCATCCTAAATATGATAAGTAGTGAGTAGGGTTGGGAACACACCTATTGTTCTTATTTTTTATTCATTAGTTCATATTCTTCTTTTATAGAAGAAGAACTAGTTCTATAATACCAGAATATTTTTTATATGTATCTTATTAAATCAATTAAATTTATTAGATAACTTATAGCTTAAACGAATAGAGATGTAAAATTAAATGTTAACAAAACCATTAGAATAGAAATGTGACAATTAAGAATACTAATTCAATTAGTAGAATAGTAACCCTGCAATGAAATTATAGATAAAATTTATTTTACTTAAAAATGAAAATTATAATATATTTATATCATGGAATAATTAAATAAATGCTTTAAAAATAATAAATTATGTATTGGAGTTTATAGAGACATAAATGTTTATTTAAAATTCTATAATTCATATAATGATATAAATAATATTTATTTTTATAAAATATATTCATAAATTAATATTTTGTTACATTATAAATATAATATAATTTTATGTGACCATAATTAATTTTTCAAAGTTTCACTAAATCAGTTATAATATTAATATCAATATTTTTTTTATAAATTTTTCATTTTATTAGAAATTTAAATTTCCCATATTTAGGAAAATATTTTCATTAAATGGAGTCTATTTTTAAAATATAAATGCTGAAAACTAGTTGGGGTAAATTTTTGGGGTGTTTATAAAATAGTTCAATTTTTAATGAATAACAAAACAAGATAATTTAGAGTGTTTAAAATGTTATGCCAAATAAAAGAATTTTTTGAGTCATAGCAGGAATATGGGTGACGTAAGCACCATTAGTTCAAACTCAAATAAAATATTTTCAATACATATTCACAATAATCAATACTACTTACAGTTTGGATTCATAATAATAAACTATATAATAAAAACAATCAAAAAACACCTCTTTGCTCCACTATAAATACCACCCCTTATCCCCACACATTATAATCCATGAATATTTTATATATTCTACCCAATTACATTCCCAATCATATCCTCCATGTCCAAAATCTTATGGTATCAATAAAATACTACTACTAAGCATCATATATTTAATCAAGGGAAAGAGTACACAAACAGAGGGAAGGACCAACAACAAAGGACCCCAGATTAGGGGGGTCTGAAATAGTGCAGGCCAAGGGCATCCCCTCGGATGAGATTCACCTCCTCTGGCTTAAGGGAGATTGCGTTGGGACGATAGGAGATGGAGGAGCCCAGGGCTGCAAGAGTGTCAAGGAAGTCCGCAAATTTTATCCCCTCTCTCCATGTATGGGTGATACAAGATTGGTTTTTGAGAAGATTCTTGCATTTCCTAATAATGTAATGAACTTACCAGGGAGTAGTACCTCTTACCAACAGGGAGTCATGGATTATCCTTGAGTCTGTTTCCACCTCAGATAAAACAATATTCTTCTTTTTTCAAAGATTCAACCCTGTGAGAACCGCATTTGCCTCCACCTGAATAGCACTGGCATCACCATAGTGCACCGTAAAAGAAAGGAAAACAATTCCTCTCGGATTACGAACCACTCCATCACCCCTCATGGAAACTGCAATGCATGATCCATCAGTGTTGAGTTTGAAACCATTTGTTGGTGGAGCCCATTTAACCCATCGGCCTTGTGCTCTGGCCATGGGAGGGTTGGATGAAGGAGAGCAGGTCTGCTGGATACAGAAGGAGGGATATTCACGCCAATTATCAGCTAGCATGGACATAACAAGCAACAAGCTCTTGGTTCACATAATAATGGACAGACATATGGAAGAATTCCCCTCAAATCTGGCCATGTTCTTAGCTTTCCATAGACACCAGCATCCGAAACTGAGGATAGTTTCCCTTGCCTCTCTCTGAGGACCATTATCCATAGTCCCCTGAAACCACCTCTCTAGGAATGATAGGTCCTGGTGATGAGGCAAATGGAGAGCCGTGAAATCATCAAAGTAGCTCCACACATCTTGTTCCCACTCCCCTTCAAAGAAGATATGGCTCATGGTTTCTTCCCTCTTGTTTTTATAGCACTGACAGAACAAAGTAAGGTTGATGCCAATTTTCATGATTCCTTCGTCGGATGGGATCGCGTGCTTCTTTATGCTCTAAGCCAAGAGGTTGTATTTTCTCATAATTTTATTATACCATCCCATGTCATTCCAGCTATCCTGTTGGGGTTGGGGGGTTGAGATCCTTTGAAAATCCTTGGAATTGAACTTACCAGACTAATATGGGGAGAACACGCATTGGTCCAGCTCCAAGTTAATGATGATGGAATCAAAGATGTCCAATTTATCTTTGTCAAGCATGTCCTTGATGAAACTAGGATGATCAGTCACCTCCTTAAATGAATTCATAGGGATCGGGCACCCGGGAAAACCAAGAATTGATCCCACCCAGTTCTGTTCCAGAAAAGGATGTTTCCTTCTCCCAAAACCCACATGGAGTGTCGTTGGAGGCTCTGGATGAGGGAGCAAACTGAGTTCCAGAGGGGGGATCCTTGCACGCCGTCGGCTTCCGTGATGTTGTCATAGCTATAGGACATAATCCTTCCCTAAAGAGACCTGTCATCCACCACCTCCCATGCAAGTTTGTATTGCTTTCTATGAAGGGTTCCCCTCAAGATTTTCACACCACTTCTGACTTCTTGATTGGGACAAGACACATTCCCCTATGCAAACCAGTGCCTCTTCCCTTCAGCAAGTACATCCCAAAGGAAATTTTCCAGGATCCTATCGACGGCTTTGATCACCCCCTTTGGCACCAAAGTGGAAGCCATTGCATGCATCGGGATAGTAGCCAGCACACTATTAACCAGTGAAATACGCCCTCCGAAGGACAATAAATGACTCTTCCATTTGAGGATGCGCCCCGTAATCCTGATCACCACATTATCAAAGTCCCGAATATGGGTTCTACCAGGTGAGAGAGGGGCCCCAAGGTATTCCATCGAGAAGAGACCAGACTACATGTCCATGATGCTGCAAAGAAGGTTTGCACGACTAGTACCACACTTTTTTGAGATATATAGACTACTCTTGGAGTGGTTGATCACTTCGACAGTCCAGTAGAAGTACACATCGAGGATCCTCTTAATTCTGCGAGTAGATCTTTTCCCTGAATTTGATAATATAATTGTATCACCTGTAAAATTCAAATGTGAGATGGGATGGAGATTCTCTTTCCTTCGATATGGGAATATACAAACTATGAGAATTCCTCTGTTCAGAAGTCGGCTAAGCATGTCCTATATAAGGATGAACAAGATTGGGTAGATCGGGTCACCTTGATGTAGGCCATGAGTGGCCTTAAAGAATCCATGCGACTTCCCCATGAACGAGACGTCCATCCATGGAGAACTAAAAAATCTGAAGAGGATGTCCGAGTCCTTGGAGGATAGACCCATGCAGCCTAAGGCCCTATTCACAAAGCCCCACTTAGGACTTTTGTACTCCTTGCTCATATATAATTTGATGATCATGTTGGATATGTGGGTTTTAGCATTTATGTCCCTTATCATCTCTTGCACCAAGGTTATAGACCCCTGAATTGAGCACCCTCTGACGAAACTGTGTTGCTCCAAAGAAGTCCAGCGAGGTAAGTTCATGGCCAACCTCATGTTAATAATACACGCCAGGATTTTGTAGGAGAAGTTGCACATACTTAATGGCCGGTAGTGGAGAAGGGAGTAGGGGTCCTTGAACTTAGTTATAAGCACCAGGGACGTGGTGGCTGCAACCGATGGGAGATAACCTCCTCTAAAAAAATCATGCACTGCTGCAACAATGTCGCCTTTGACCTCTTCCCACGCAGCTCTGTATAACAAAATAGGAAAACAATCAGGTCCCGGAGTGCTCTCTAGGTTGAGACTCATCATGTCTTGGTTGATCTCTAACTCTTCTGGGATCCCTTCTATTCGTGCATTGTCCACAGAGGATACATTGTTCAGAATTTCCTCCCATAGCTCTGCATTCTCACTATGGTACCCGCTGGCCATCCTGACGTTGGGCCCTACAAGGATGTATTTGAAGAAGGAGTAGGCCATAACTCCCACAACATCTCTATCATCCATATAACTCCCATCTTCAAGCCTTATATTGGGCTTAATGGGACGCCTTTTCTCCCTAATGCATGCATGAAAATATGTCATGTTCCTATCTCCCTCATGCAGCCATTTGATCCTTGCTTACTCGTGAGCCACTCGTTCCGGTCCAAGGATTAGCTCCTCAAACCTATTCTTCTTGACTGAATGCTCCTAAAAAATATCTTCATTCCAGACTTCCTCCAGACTAGCTTCTATTCGTGCAATCTCTTGTCTAAGATCCTCCATCCCCTTATTGATGGAGTCGAGGTCCCCTACCCACTCCTTTAGTCACGGCTTAAGATGCCTTAGTTTATTGTGCAGAGCCACCTAGGAGAACCCTTGTACTATTTCCCCCCAAGAAGCCCTCTCCACATAGAGAAACTCCAAGATCCGGGACCAGCGGTTGTAAAACCTGAACTTACCTTGATGGATATGCCTTAGGACAGAGAGGCGATGAATTTTTATTTTCTATTGATGCCTTCAAGGCTGGTCATAAAACCATTATTATGGTTAAAATATATTTTACTATACATTATATAATTTTTATAGTGTTTTGGAACCAAAATAAACATATCATATTAAATAAAATGAAATATGTTGTTGATGGTCAGGATAACCGCCAAGATAAATTAAATAATTTTAATTTACATTTTATATAATTCAGAATCATCATACATTATAACCAAATGATATATAATAACATTTAAACTTATTTAAGTTAACTAATAACATATCATTTCAATTTTTTAGAATTCTTCCCATATTACATGAAATTTAAAACATGTATACATGTGAACTGATAATGCAAAACCAAGAAAACGAACACTCCCGAAATGAAGAAATTAAACACTATAACACATTAGAATTACCATAAATGAACTTAATAAAAATTATAATAAATCAAATACTTGTATAATAGGTTCTAGATTTAGTAATTAATTAATCAAATTTGATTATCCTGATCATTATCTATAAGTGAATAACACTTTTCGACTTAAGGAAAGTGTTTTCTCAACTCACTTATATTTCTATGATATATTCCCTATTCATAACTCTCTCTTATGTGTAGTTTATAAATAAATACATTTTGTGTATTATATCATGAATATTTTTATCTTAATGGTATTAAATGTTTAATTTGATGATCAATAATTTTAGGGGGCATACAGTTTGACTTCTTTGAAATGTGGTAAGGGGATTATTAATCCAATTTCTATTCTTTGGGTTAAACATATACATCATTGATTATGTTATACTAAGATAGTTTGTGAAATGAAATATGAATATATTATGTGGCATTTACACTTTTTAAAGTGGATAAAAATTTTCATTTAATTTATTTAATGTTTAGTTCTATATTTGTAACAGGATTTCTTTTAAAAATTATCTTTTTTAAAATTTCCCTTAAAACACAATTTTTATTTCTTATTCAAGGTTCTCTAAAATTATCTGACTTTTATTACTATTCTATTATTATTTTTTAATTAATTATTCCCTTTTTTACTTTTTACTAGGTAATATTAAATAAAAATGATTCATTTATAATTGTGAGGCATTTTGATTAAATGATTTCAAAATAAAAGGGGTATTTCTCTCAATAAATTTTAAATAATTTTATTAGAATATTTTCATCTATCTCAACATTCTCTATTGAATATTATGCTTAATTGAGGTTTGTATCTTATGATATTATCTATCATTTTATATTTAATTTTTTATGATCATTTTAATAGGGGATCAACTGTCTTGGTACCATTCACCATATTACTCTAGATAGTTTAGATTATGTTTACTAATTTGGGAGATTATTTACATAAATTATAATAGTTCCAATATGAATTTATATGTTCATTATGTTTCAATTCTTTTCATATCTATAATGAATTGGACTTAGTATGGGTTGGATGGGGCTCACTATAGACCCTCGATGCTCTGGTAGGTCTCATGAGAAAAATTAGACCAGATTTTGTCCAAGGCATTACTCATTTATGTATACATCATGGATAAGGCCTAAATGGTATATTTATGATTTCTTATATTATGTATTCCCTCATTATGAGATTATTTATTGATAATCCATGTGATTTTTCAAATCCATGTTTAAAATTCAATCTCATATGATTAATTATATGGAATTATTTGGTATGCTTTTATTCATACCTTATTATGTTCAAGATTATGTTTTAATGGAATGTGTTTTTAATTATTCATAGTCCTTATTCTTTATGTTTACTTATCATAGATTCAACTGTATTCTTACCCTTACTGGTAAAATGAGATCACCCTTTTATTATATTTTATTTTTCCCCAAGATGCTAAGATGTATATTATGTATAACACGAAGGGATGTTCTAGTATATTTGGGATGTTTTGAATGGAGTTTATATGATATAATTAATTTTAATTTTGAATTTAAAATAGTTTTTTTATTTGGTTTGCAAAATCTTAAAAACTATTTGGTCCTTTAGGATGTGATCACTTGTTCATAGTAACCATGTAATAAACTAAGGCTCTGGCTCTAGGCTACTGGGTCGTGGTCTTTACAGTTTTTATCAGAGTATGTTTAGTATAAAATTAGGTAAAAATATTTAGGAAAAACTGTATTAGTCAATGAAAACCTGTAATAGAATTTTAAAATCTGTCCAAATTAACTAATCTTATGATTTAGATATTAGTTATACCTAATTTTATAATTTATGTTTTTCTTTTCACTAGTTTTAGATTATAATTTATGTTTCAAAATGTTATGATCTAATCTAGTGTATGAAATTGTTTAGAAATTGCACCTAGTTGATCGAATGTAATCTGTATCAATGCCCATATTCCATGTATGGATTTACCTCCTAAGAAATATAATGGTTTTGGATCCATAGATACAACTATAGTTAAAAACATATAACTTTGGTGGGATAACATACTTAGGTTATGAGAAATGACCTTACTCTCAAGGAGTATCCCGATAATCCACAACACTATGTTAAAATGTAGGACTATTTTATATGACAATAACATCCATCATTCAATGGGATGTGAAATCCATTTATACTTGAGAAATAGATTGGTTCCTTAGAGAAGATATTTCTTTATTCGGGAAGTAACTAAAGAGAGAAGGTTATCATGGTAGTTTATCATATCTGTGGAGATATAGATCAATGGTGGTCATTAAATAAAAACAAAAAGGAAAAGGAATAAATTTCAACTATGGAATATAATGAGTTTTAGTAAATTTTCATAGAAAAGTATTTATCTTGTGAACATCGAGTGGGTATGGAGAGACAATTAATTATTATAAGATAGAATGATGATGAAAATGGAACTAAGTATGAGTACATAATTAAGAACATATTTTCCATTCCTATGTAATCCATGTTAAAAGATTTACCATTTCAATGATAGTCTTAAATCATTTATACTAAGGGTGATAGTGTCCCAAACATTATCATACTATAGAGATATATAATTATGTGCCTTAAATATAGAGAAATAATTATCTATTACAAACTACTTTGAAAGGAAGTAAGAGAGGAAGATTTATTTAGAGAAAAATATAGATAAAGGAAATAAGGGAAAGAAATATTTTCCCACATGTGATAATCATTGAAGGAACCACAATGTTGATTTCTTAAGGGGAATGAGTGTTTTCTAAATAAGTGGATAGAAATGATAGTTGGATCATGTTAAAAATGGAATGAAATAATTTTTACAATGCTATAAATGTAATGAGATGGGGAACTATGAAAAATAATTCCCTAATTGTCAAGGGAAGATAAATGAGAAGAATAAAATGGATCAAGGTAAAGCATCAACTATTACTATAGTCGCAGTTATATAATATAAGTATTTGTTTTTTTATATAATAATTATGTTATAAAATTATTTTATAAATTATATTCTAGATTTATTAATCATGAGATATATAAGTATTTTACTGATGTACTTATTATTTAAGGAATTCAAAGCAAGTAATGAATAACACCAGTAATCAAGAGAAGTAATCTTGTTATAAGTTGATCTTATTGAAAAAAAATGATTGGGGAAAGATAACCCAAAAAATGTGATTGATGTTTAGATAATAATAAATTGATGTTTGTGGTATAGTATTGCTGACCATGAATGTGGTTTTTGATATGATGGTTTATCTTTTTCTGAAATTATTAGATATTTGGATTTATAAAATATATTCAACAACCTGATATTTTACACTTGGAATCATGCATGTTTAATAAATTATTAATGGATATTAAGGTATTAATTTATTTTTTATTTGATATTAAAAGACGCATTATATTGTTAAATCTTATGTTAAGTTGATTTTGGAAATATAGTGACCTTCCTTCTATAATTTTTGAAATTTTATTTGAAAAAATGTATTTTTAAAGAGTCTCAAGGTATCTACTTATTGGATGCATTAAATTTAACTTATATTAAATTATGGTTTATCATATTGGAAAAAATTTTCTATATATTTTATTTTGGTAAGTATTTAAAGGCCAAATGAATGACATTTGGATAATTTGATAATATTATTTAGGTATTAAATTGCATCTTTAAATTCAATATTTTGGTTTAATAAATTATGTGGAGATGTATTGAATCACATCCAAATGATGAGATTATACTTATGACATTGAAATAAATCAAGTAAGTTTATTTTCTATGGTTTAGATCTATATAGTAAAAACCCCTAAATTATAGGAAAGGTATTTTGGAAGAAAAACTTTATTCATTAACTTTTTTATACAAAATCATTGCTGTTTTAATCTATAATAATCGTATGTTTTTGTGATTGCAGAATTTTTAATTACCAAGTTATATATAACTCTCCATCAAAAATTTATAGATATATTTCTTTCCTATTCACTTGTTTTTACATCCTAATAATTTACACCTATAGGGAATCCTTGTTCAGTGTTGACTATCACATTGTCATATCCCCCCATTTATGAAGAGGTTTTATTAAACTTGTTGAAAATGTGGGATTTCCAAAATGGTATTTTAAAATGACAAATCCATGATTACGAATAAATATTTTAAATTGAGAGGTTGGAATTTATTCAATTAGGGGAGAATGTAACACACTAAGATTTTATGATATGTATATTCTTAAATTAATTCAAATTATTCAATATCTTTTATCTTAAACAACCCATGATATACTATTAAATATTAATATGGTCATTGGAATAGTAATGTGACCATTATGAGTAGAAATCCAAAAAATAGAATATTATCCTCACTTATGAATGAATAAAAAAATTAGGAATATTATGAATTCAAATATAATATATATGTATATATATATATATCATATAATAAGTAAAAAAATGTTCCAAAATTGATAAATTAAGTGTTGGTATTTTTGTGAGAAGTAAATGATCATTTAAATTTTATAATTAATAGAATTATTTAAAACAAATTAATTTCATAAAATTGATTCATAAATTATTATTTTATTTCATTATTACCGTAATATAATTTTATGATACCATAATTAATTTTTCAAAGTTTTCTGAAACCAGTTATAATAATAAAATCATTATTTTTTTAATAATTGATGAGTTTATTAAAAAACATAAATATAGAATATTTAGAAAATTATTTTCATAAAATGGATTTCATTTTGGAAATCTAAAAAAAAAATTGGGCTGAATTTTTGAGATTTTTCTATAACAGTATAAATTTTTATGTATTGTCAAATAAGATTATTTTTGGTATTTAAAATTATACGTTAAATACATGAATTTTTTAGTCATGGCTAGTGTATGGATGATATAAACACCACTAATTCAAACTCACATGCCCCAATTACAATACATAGTCACAAAAATAAATACTATTGACAGTCTTGAGCCAAAATAATAAATTGATGAATAAACAAACCTCTCTCCCCCACAACTAAAACCACCCCTCCCCAACCATTCTCCTCACACGTTATCATTCTTGAATATTGTCAGTATTCTTTTCAATTACCTTCTCAAGACTCTCCACTACATCCAAGATCTACTAGTATCAATAAAAACCCACAGACTAGTTAGTTAAGGAGGTTCTCCGCGAGAATAAATTCAAGAGGTAAAATCCTCTTTCGTTTTCAATTAATTTATTTGATTTTATTTTATTTTATTTTATTACTATCTAATCACCACAATAATAAAAAGAGGAATGATAACTCTAGTATAAAAACAATATTGGAATTTTATTTTGTTAATGAAATAATCCATCATCAACCCCCCTCTCACCTCTTTTTATTCAAAAAATTAAAACATCATTGGTGAGGTGTCGATTCACTGCCTTCATCGATGATGAGTTTTCATTTTCAATTAATTATTTTAAGGATGGTCATAAAACTATTATAATGGTTAAAACATATTTTATTTTAAATATTATAATTTCTAATATGTTTTTGAACCAATATATAAACAAGGTATTAAATAAAATCATATATTTTCATTATGGTTGTAAAATTCTCCAAAATAATATAAATAATTTTCAGTAATGATTAATATAATAAATCATCCTCATACTATATAAAAATGATATATAAGAACATTAAAAATTCCTTAAGTACATTAATATAATATAATATAAATTCTATATAATTATTCTCATTTTACATGATCTCTTATACATGTATATAAGTGAACTGATCATGTAAAACCCTAAAATAAACACTCCTAGAACGATGAAATTGAACTCTATATCTCATCAAAATAGAAATAAATGAACTTAATAATACTATAATAAATAAAATACATGTATAATAGGTTCATTATTTAGTAATTAATTAATCTAATTTTATTATTTTGGATGTTAAGTACTATTTCAGAATGCTTTTGGATATAAGGTAAGTGTTTTCTCATCTCATTTTATTTCTATTAAATATGCCTTATCCCCAACTATTTGTAGATTGTGGTCTATGTATACTACACTTTTATGTATCATATCATTAATCTCTCTATCTTCATGGTATTTATTGATTAATTTTATGATAATTAGTTTTATGGGACATACGATTTGACTATTTTAAATTTCCTAAGGGACTACTTAACCTAACTTCTATACATTAGGTTAAACATATAATCCCTTGATTATGTCATACTAAGATTGTTTGTGAAATTAATTACTAACATATGATGATGCATTTTCACTTTTTTTATTTGTATTTAATTTCGATACACATATTCATTTCATTTTTTAATGCTCCCTTCATTATTAGTAAGGGACTTTCTATAAAAAATTATCTTTTTAAAATTTCCCTTAAAACTATCTTTTTCATAATTGTCATTGTTCCACAAAATTGTTTCCAAAAATATTTTTTATATTTTATCCTGATTTTTTAAAATAATGTTTACTCTTGATTTACTTTTTATAATTTCATCTTAAGAGAAAATTTTTTCTTTTATAATTACACACCTTTTCTAATAAATTATTTCAATGTAAAAAATTATATTTCTATAAAAAAATTTAATGAATTTAATAGAATATTTATGTCTATGTAAAAACCCTATGTTTTATATTATGGTTAATTGACTTTGATATATTATGATATAATCTACCATATTTTATTGAATGTTTTATGATAATTATGACTGGGGATTTACTATCTTGATACCATTCACCATATTACTGTCGACAGTTTATTCGAAATTTTACTGTTTGTGTAAATTATTTACATTTCTTATTATTATTTCAATACGAATGTATATGTTGATTATGTGTCACCCCTCAAAAATGGAGAATTATTTGGACCTACCAATTGTTGGGAGGGACCGGTTATTACTCTTTCATTCTCATGTGATATTTATATGGAAATCTTGGATCAACATTTATTCCAACCATATTATAGAGAAAATTATGTTTTAATGTCATGTGTTTTTATTTATTCACCTTTTCTTATTTTTTTACTATTATTTATGATAGTATCTGTTGTATGGTTACTATTACTAATCATCTAAGCTCACCCCTTTCTTGTGTTTTATTTTTCTCCAAGATGCCATGATATATATTATGTCTGACATGGAGGGATATTCTTGATGATTAGGGATATTACCAAAGGATTTTATATGTTGTATTTATTTAAAATTTGTAATGTAAAAAAAATGTTCATATACAGTTTGATAAATCTACTAAACTATTTAGTCCTTTGGGATGTGATCTCTTGTTCATAGTACATATGTAATATATTAAAGCACCTGCTCAAGGAGACTACGGTCAGGGTATTTATAAGTTATTACTCTCTTATTTCATTGATATACAATGTTTGTGACTGATTTTTAATTAGAAATCACATTTAAAATATCTCAACATGATAAATATGGGTCAATAGTGTATATTTGAGTAATCTTTATTTTCATCAACTTCTCAAATATTCAACCCACAAAGTCATATCCATCTCTCCTTTTTTTCATTTCCTTATTTCTTATATTCACATAATACTGTGTGAATATTATTTATATATTGAAATATAAAAACTAATTGATATACCGAATTATATTATTATTTTTAATTCTCATTCAAATTTGAGTTAATTTCATCCTTTTAATTCTATTTAAGACTCATATTCTTAATTTAGATGCAATAATTCAGTATCATGCTATCGAAATCTCTAAAAAAACATATAGTAATTAATTCTATGAAATGTACATCTATGTATCCATGAACTCATCATAGTGATATGGTAACACCTTCATTAGTGTGGAATTATGCTTAGGATTAGGTTTTGAATTGATACATTATCTCAACATGAATCACAATATATCATTCTGATATTTGTTTTAGTGGATAGAATATTATTTTCATCATATAGATTTATTTTTCAAATCCTCCAAAATGTAATTTATGGAATTATCAATATCTAAATTAGTATAAATGATCCCCATAAATGAATATCATTATATCAATAATGATGACATGATCCCATTATGTCAATGACCTAGTGATGAATCCCCTTTCATGTACATTGTTATATTGATCTCTATTTATGTATCCCCATACATGATTTCTCAATTTTTAAACCCCTTAAGTGGTTTTTATATGTTGTGGTAGATTTGTAGGCATTGAAAAGCCATAAATACTATTATTTAAGTCTTATGGACTTCATCAATGTATTACAAGGACAGAACATAACAAAATTATAATGAAAACTCATTAAGTCTATATTTTAATCATGAAATGTATTATTTTTTATATCAAAGTCATACTCATAGAGTCCCTCTTAGAAAAAAGTATTACTTGATTAATCACAAGTCATACACTTAGGAAAATTATACTCAAACAATCATATAACTCCTTCATCTCATTTCTAGGACTTATAAAGCACTCAAAATCAAATAATTAATCAATCCACACTCTTAAATCATCATCTAAATATTTTCCTTGCTTTGATAATCTTTCCACATTGTTTAAATATTGTATTTGTAAAAATGTTATCGAATTTACACTAATTGGATGCTTCAAAATCCATTAAATGTTATTGAGAACACTCAAATAATCGATACGTGTCATTACATTGAAGAGTATCACATAAATAATAAAATTTAATTATAAATTTTATTAATTTAATTTTCATATAATCATATAACTATTTTATACAATGATGGATATTCAAAACATTTCTTGAAAAAAAATATTTATATTAATCACCTTACATGAGAATCTTAAAACTCTCATTTTCAAGGGAATGGTTCTTCATAAATATCCAATGGTAGTACCTACCTAATCTCAAAAAATCATCTCTAACATATTTAACACATCAAATCTTAACATCTTTATCATTTATTCCACATGAGAAATGGAATCGTATTTCACTATCAATCATCATTTCCATTAGTGTTTGTATTTCCTTAAATCTCAGGGTTTCAATTCATTCTTATATTCATATAATTACTATACAAGTAATTGTGGAAGCTTAAATAATGTCCATATTTTTAGTTAAACCATCAACCCTCAAGTAATAGTCATAATTCATTACACATCAAAATAACTTTCTTTGGAACTCTGTGATTATTCTCAACAGTACTAGGAATCTCAGAAAAAATCCAAGAAACACATTATCATCATGTTTAAATCATGTAACTTCAATTAATTCCTTTTAACCTCATTGAATATAAATAAAACACAACCACAAAGTGGTTTCAGCACCTACAAATTGATAAATCCAAAACATTACCTCCTAATACTATGGTAGACCTAAGAAATCATCTAGAAAAACATCACGGTAGACATTAAGTATATTTAAAAACCCAACCAACCCAATCCATTATACCCTCTCCCAACACCATGGTTGCTAATTGTAACAACATTAAAAATAACTATAATAATAGGTTTGCATAATCCTAAATTAGCATTCCATTTTCCCCTAAATATGTGAGTATCTTCCACTATAGTAGATAATTTCACTATATAACCACAATAGTCAATATGATCATTGTATGCATTCAAAAAATACAATACCCATGATGATATCAACCATACACATGTCAAGGATGGTATAGTACAATTATAATTGCATATCTCCCATAATAAAGGTTCATGATGGACTCTTCAATCCCTAACTATTCTTCTCACCCAGATTTCTTCTTATGTGAATGATATAAACATTATTTCTACACATATGCCTATTTAATTTACTACTCATATCAAAATATAAAAATTAGTAGAACCAATATCAAATAATGTTGAACTAATAGCATAATTAATAAATAAAGTACCATTAATGGTAGATGGAATTGTATCTTACTCTATTGGATCATTCTATAAATAAAACTAGCAATCTTAAGTCTTGTTAGATTTGGATTATCCACCCTATGAAAATATAGAATGTTTTTAAAATAATGTAATCATAGAGTTATTCATTATGAAGCATGAATCTTTGCATAAACTTGTTTTTGGTGCCTTCCTTGTAGAGGTGCTTATGTATAAATCATACCCTCCATCATAGATGTGCTAGGTGTATTATTGGATTGTTTTCTTAGTATTCCCATCATTTAACTTCAAAATTGGTTTGATTATCTTGGGGGTATAACAACATATTGAGTTTAAATGGTCCGCACTGAAATCATCCATCCTATACGTTACATCTCCATTTTTCATTTTTTAAATTTAATGTATTTTAAGGAATATTATAAGATCTAGGAACTAAGATGTCCTATGATCATGAGTCCTGGAGAGCCTTGGTGATGATATAATAAAATTATGAAATATATTATATCAGAAACTCATAGATTTTTAGAAATAAATAAATAATATTTAATGGGGACTCTAATTAGAAATAAAAGATCGTTTGTTGAGTTTGAAATGTAGGTTATACCATAAGTTTGACATAACATTTTCCAGAATTGGGTGTTTGGTAAAAATGTGGTCATGAGTGAATTAGTAAATTAATTAATTAAATTATTCACTAAATTTCATGAACTAGATCCCTCTATAAAATCTCACTTATAGCCAAATTTCTCGAAATGAAGAATAACCATATAGTTTTGAGAAGAGATAATAGAGTTTGAATGAATGATGTAATGATCATGGATAAATGATTAGAGGAAAATATATATTTCCAATGGAAATAGAGTTTGTGGATCTTTCCAATGACAAAAAAATATATTCTTCATTTTTGATCGATCTT
The DNA here is from genome assembly GCA_963277665.1 of Viscum album. NCBI lineage: Eukaryota > Viridiplantae > Streptophyta > Magnoliopsida > Santalales > Viscaceae > Viscum > Viscum album. The sequence goes on along the minus strand of OY728126.1, from coordinate 838,376,146 downwards.
AACTCAAGATAAGACATTGTTTTTGTGTGTTTATCCTTTGTTGTTTATGCGATGATGAAAATGAATCAATTATTAAAACATTCTGATTCATCGGTTGATCATATTGTTTTTATATGGATTTAACATCAAATAAATTGGAAATTTGGTATTGATTTTATAATCTTATTTTTTATTCATCTTCATCAGTAGTGGATTGAGGAAAACACAAACATAGTTGATGTTTATTCCTCAAGTTTGTGTTTTATTATTTTCTCCCCATATTAAGTGTGATTTTTTATAGGTATTTCATATAGATAATAATACTATAAATATCTAGTAAAAATTCATTGAAAAATTTATCTTTGTTGTAATTAATTGTTTCCATATGTTTGGGATGGAGAATAATGGCATGGTTTCAGTGTGTGATGGAAAAGGATTGATCAGGTTTAGATCTAGGATCTCTAATTCATGGGTGTTTCCATTTCAATGATGATGAGAAAAAATAGATGATTCCTAGTGGTATTTATGAATGGATTATTTTTTATAATGATGTCTAGGAGCAATCGATACCAAATCTGTAATTATCATTTCATCTTTTGGAAGCATCAACAACAACAACAGTGTAGGAGAGACACATATAATAGTCTATAATTTATTAAAAATTCCCAGCCACACAACATGTAGTTTGAAGAAAACACTTCTGGATATCTCCTTTTTATGGTTCTATGGTTTATGCACAATGAAAAATATCACAGGCCATGTTTAATGTGTCTTACAACATGTGAAATTGTGTTTTAAGGTCATCATATATCCAAAACGGTACATGGTAATTGACATGGACAAGCGCACGGGCATGACCAAAGTACACAGGAATGACTGCGTATTCAGACATGACTAGAGAATCTAGACATGGAAAGGTACATTGGAACAACCATAGTACACAATTGTGGCCCAAAGTACAAGATAATGGTCCAAAGTAAATAGGTAGTCTTTGTGTAGAGAAGACACACCTTGTAATACAACTGCATACCAAGAAATTCTCTAAGGTTGTTTAATGCCCTCCATCATTTCAATGTGGATTTTTTTTTAAATTGGATGAGTTCCTTTAGTCCATACCTATGTGGTTTTGGTGTGTTATTACATTTTGAGAAAAGGATTATGGTCCCACATATGGATTTAGTGTTGGAAATAGTTTTAGGAATCTCTTTGTGTGACCAAGGTGGCATCCTCTATAATTTGGTCACCTTCCCATGGTGGGGTTTTTGGAATCTTGATGACCAACTTACAAGGAGTAAGATCTCCTACATATAAAGTTATTATACATGGGGTTTTCTATTTCCCCCATTAGTCTAGGTTTGATCTCATTTTTTTGTATCATGATATTAAAATATCTAGTGATTAATTATTTGGTGAGGCATGACGACAACAACTTCTTGTTTGACCACCATCAGAGATATCATGGCTTGAGGAGTGATGTATCCTAGATTAGTATTACCTTGAATCCTTAAGATCAATCATTTGATTGTTATTATATTCATGAAAACTTTGAGAATTAGAATCTGTTATAATTATATTTGGAATATTTTTATTATTTTTATGTCTTATATTTTGATTTAAATACCTTGTGATGATGAGTATAATACTCTCTTGATGCTTTATTTTTAGTTATTTCAAGGTTTATTAATGGGTATTTTTATACTCATGACTACATGAAATCACCACACACATGTCTTGTACTATGAAGATTACATTCCATCTCATCGTGTCCTGGTAGAATTGGGAACAGGTTGAGAATAGTGAGTTAGAATGATTGTAGTTTTACGAAGAGTTGTATTTGATAGTATTCCCCTCCTCATGGTCTGGTTGGACACATTACAATTTTGGTGGGTTTATATTTTACCCTTTTTCTTACAATACATATATAATACTCTAATGATGGATTCTATGTATTCGTTCATTATGGTATCAATTGTAATTTTATATTTTAACATGGTGATTGGTGGATTGTATATGTGTGTGTGCATATATGTACATTATGCTAAGACATCTCATGTGTGTGATATGCCTACTCGGTGATGGTCTTCATCACTTGACATATTAGAGATTGGCTTGGGGTGTCATAGTTGACTTTTCACTATCATAGCGGGCCACAACAAGTCATTTCATGATACTACACATCCCCTTATCCTATAGATAAATAAATTGGTGTATTTTAATGATGTGATGATCTCATCCCATGGGAGGAATCTTCATCCCTTTACATTTTTCAACTATTAGATTCATTTTCTCTACGTTTTTGGGAAAAATAATTTTGTTCTAATATATCCAATTCAAAATAAGTTTTGATGCTCAAAATATCCCAATTTTATTTTACTAATGTGTTCACTTTGAGTAATTTTCAGGTTATAATATATTGTCTTTTTAAGAATAGTTTTAGAATTAAAGATTTATTTTAATATGTTTTTAATCAATTTCGATGAAATTTTGAAGAAATTATTTCAATGTGGTAAACCATAAGATGTTGTATAACAACCTTACAAAGTCATGTCAAAACCTCATGAAGGAGTGTCACAATTTTAGAATGGTTGGTAACAACCTCACAAAGGCATTTAACTACCTTATTAAGGTATTTCATAACCATACGAAGAAGTATTACATTTTTTTAAAGTTTTTTCAAAACCGTAAGATGGTTTATAACAAGATTATGTCATGGTTTCCCAACTAAACATAGTGTTTATTAAACCTTATTATGTTTTGTATAAACCACTTTATGAGTATTCTCATCCTTATGATATTGAATGTTTTGATTTTAAAGTAGAAAATTATGTGTAAGTTTATCAATATAACTAAAATGAACCATATTACAAAGCATATATGATTTAAAGCTCATTTAAGCCCTATAAAGATATTGAACCTTGTGAGGGTTCTTATAAATATATGAATTTTTTTCAAATCTATAGTTTTTTTAGGTTTTAGGAGGATTTGTTTTGAATTTATATACACTTTACTGAGTTGCGTGCAGTTTTTTACTCTAAGTATGTTTTCTATTTATAAGATGTCTTAGTGATCGAATGTTTAAATTCTTATAGATTTTCGATGAAAGAATTACAGGATAACAGGACTGAGTTCCTTTTCTGAATGTCATATATATCTTTCTCACTATATATCTTAAATATATATATATATATATATGAACACTAATTCATTAAATGAATGATACATGATATATTTTTAGTTTTAAGAAGAAACTGGGATCCGGAAGTTTCTATATTTCACAAACTACCATATCCATTCTTCTTTATCATTCATGTGCTAATCTCAAAGAAGAATATGAAATATAGTTTTCTGACTATTTTTCGTTTTTTTATGTCTAAAATTGATACATGATATTTTCAAAACTACACTTTGAATGGTTATTTATTCTCTAGAATATCTTCGTCAGCTATCAAATTTTTCTTAAAACTATATATATAACTTGATTCTATATTTTCTTTTTTTTATTATTGATAATAAAAATTATCACTCATTGAAAACACTATAGTAAATTATGGGATTAAATCTAATAAAATTAGATGAAAATAAAATATTATGGATTACTTTTCTCAAGTAACATCATATTGAAATCAACTGTGTAATCTATATAGAAATGAGATAAATAAAAAACCACGTGATAACATTAAAAATTGGTGTTGTGGATTTGGGTAAATTATTTTTTCCTTAAAAAAATAAATATATCAGGTGTATCACTATTCCTTTTCTTTTTCTTTCCACTAATTACACAATCAAAAAAAAATTGGACATATTTGGGTAGTTTCTATAGAGTGATATTTTTCTTTGGATAAGATTTGAAGAACTCAATACACCCACACTCATGTTATTGTGAAACACAACTGGTAATACACATGGTATCAAATATATGAATTTTTTTTTCACGACTAACAGTTGGTGAAGTTAAAAGATCATTTTATATTTTAAAAAATGGGTTATATAAAAGACGGAATGTCAATGGTCAGGGATCTCTACTTCAATAGATAATAATCTGGATGATTGAAGTCCTTGATGATTATTTAATTAAATAATATTGGTCTAAAAATCTATATAAAGGTTCTTAAACCTTATAATATTCTTGATAGAGAACCAAAGTTTTGGAGTGAAGATCATGATGTATATTATAATCTGAACTCTAGTATTGTGAATTTTATCCTCTATGGTCTAGGACCTGATGAATTTAATGTCATTTATTAGTGTGTTATAGCTCATGATATATGTAAGAACATATTTTTTTTATTTTGAATTAGTATATATTGTTAAACATATCAGGTGAAACAAAATAAAACTCAATTTTTCCACCTTTTGGACACTCGATGGTGAATGAATCACCCAAATGAATAGAAGGATCACATAGATTATAAGTTATTATTATTTATTTTGGAACTAATATATCTAAACCATATCAAATATTTAATGTTATTAGATTATTTACATAAAAATATAATATAAATTATATATATTTATATTAAGATTTCAAGATTTGTTAAGCATTTAAATAATGAAAGATATAATTAAAAAAAATTAAATGTTTGAGGATGAAATTCCAGATGAAGAATATTATCAAAAACAGATCAAAATGTTAAATACTTAAATTATGGTTTCCACTACAACATATGACAATAAATCTAAAAAATGTACATTTATTTAATTATTCTTATAAAATAGATTCATGTAGTTTAGATTCCAGTGATGAGTTTATATAGTTTGAATGAATGTTCAAAAACATGTATTGAAAAAGTATATTTTTTAATAAATACATTAAAAATCATGATAAGTTTTATAAAAATGTGAAGGATCTTAGGTTATATGAGTGTAAAAAGATTGGACATATTTAAAAATATTATCTACATCCCAAAAAATGGAAGAATCTGGATAAAAAAAATTAAAGAAAATAATATTTGAAAAAAAACAGGTAATGGATAATGAAAGTGACATGAAGTGATTCTAAAGACTCAAATAATGACTAAAATTCTGATTAGAAAATGAATATCTCTAATCAAAAGGAAAATAGTGATTAATTTCCCTTACAGAATTGGTATAATATTTTTATTTAAACACTGAATCCAAATCTAACTCTAGGAAATGCCCTTATCTTAAACTAAATAAACACTAATCTATGTTAGAATACAAGAATGAATCACTAAATAAGAAAAACAAATTAATTAAAAATATTATGAAAATGTACATAATAAAAAGGAGGATCTATCAAAATAGTTTCATGAATTAAAATCTATATTAGAAATAAAATATTTATATTGTAAATAATAATAAAATAATTAATGAATTATTATAAAAACATGAGTCCCTTAAAATGATTAAAGTTATATACCATATAGGAGAATTACGTCAATTAAATACTTAGAAAAAATCTATTAAAAAAAATCTCAGTATATGTAGTAATAGTATTAGGCCAAAGTTATATAGATATTATTTCATTTTAGGTTCTAAAATAAAGAGAATTCATAATGTTGTTTTTTCTCATTATTGAATTTATGATAATTTTAAAATGACTTTTGTTTTAGAAAACTCTAATTTAGTAGAGTTTGAATTTCCTTTCTTTTTAATTTTTTTCTAAATTTAAGAATGGAAATTATAGAAAAAGTAGACATATTTGGTGACTAAATATTTATCATCTAAAATTGTTTGAAACAAGTTTTTTTAGCTACCAAAACATAAGTTTCATTGATATTTTTGTACAAAAAAAGTCAAAAAAAATTAATATACAACCATACATGGATAGTGACTATTCAAGATATACCAGTGGATAATTGTAAAACATACACACTTTATTAATGATCAGTGAAGACTATGTCAATTTTAATTCTAATTATAAATGGAAAATTATTGGAGTTGGATCTATTGGAGTTCTTGATTATGTTAGAATAGATATATTACTTTATATTTATGGATTAAATCAAAATAAAATAAGAATTTATCAATCACGATGATGGTTTTTTATTTAATATTTCCTATAATCCATGTTTTGTTTTTAAAGATTAATTTATAAAATTTAAATCCCATAAAACTAAACATTTATATACCATAAATATTATTTGTTTGTGTACAAAATATATAATATATTTTAAGAATAAAAATAAATTAATCATGGATTTGTCAAAGAAGAATTTGACATTGAAATATTTATTATTTGAAAAAATTATCTATAAAAATTTCGATTTTATATTTTCATCAATTTAAGATGGATAAATAGAATATATGCGATTCAGATAAAATGGTAAAGAAACAAAAATATTATTTTAAACAAATCCAATAGGCCTCTACTTCTATAACCTTAAGAATTATCCACATTGAATTTTTTTGACCATTTATGATATCATGATATGGTGTAAAATATTTTTTTATGTGTTAACATATGTTTTTTCTTAAATTTCATGGGTTTGATTTTTTGAGGCTTAATAAAAAATACAATCATATTTTTATTAATTTCAATATTTTTGTTCAAAATGAAAAAGATTTCAAATTTGATTCTTATAGAAGTGGTAATGATGTATAGTTAAATAATCAATAATATAATACATTTTCAAAAAAACAAGATCTTAAAAACACATTCCCTTTCCCTAAGACACCTCAATTAAATTGTTTTGTTGAAAAGAAAAAATTAATAATTTTTAAGAAATATCATGAATATTGTTATGTGAACATTTCAAGACTTATCATTTTTTGGATGAATATATTAACATGGAATGCTATTTCATATAAGATGTTTTAATATTATATATATTTAATAAATCACTATATGATCTATAGAATAATAAGAATCCAATTCTTGGATACTATAAAGTTCATGGATGCATTGTTTAAATCTAGGAAACAAAGGATAATCTGGGTATGTTTGATCTATATCCTAATGAAGGAGTGTTTCTTGGATATTCTGCCACTTCAAAAGATTATATAGTTTTCAATAAATGGTCATGTATTATCAATGAATATTCTCATGTGAAATTTTATTAAAGTGATCTGTTTGATGAAAACAATACTTAAATTGATGGTCTTAGTTATTCTTAAGATAATTTTAGACTTGATAAAACTTTTTAAAATAATAAGGATCATGATTTGAAACATAATAAAGATAAAACCAATCACAAATTGTGGGTAAAATAAACATTAATGCTATATACCTAAATAACATATAAACTTAAAGAATCTCTTTTATAAATTGTTATAGGAAAACTGGGTGATGAGGTTAGGACTCCAAAAAGTGATGGAAACATTAATAAATTTTCTCCCATATTATCTCAACTTGAACACAAAACAGTAGATGAATACTTGAGTGATGATATTTCAAGATTATATATACAGTAGGAATTAAACTATTTTAATTGTAATTAGGTTTGGGAATTAGTTTATAGGCCCTAGGACAACCTTATCATAGGAACTAAATGGGTCATTAAAAATAAAAAATATGATCATTGTGTAATAAATTGAAATAAGGCTACAATAGTGAAAAAAATTATAAATAAGAGGAAATGATATAATATGATGAATCCTTTTTTCACAGATCTAGAATAGACTCCATTGGTATCTTTCTAGATTATGTATCATATATTTATAATTTTTTTTGGAAGAAAAATCTACATTTTTTAATGTTTTTATTATGTAATATACATATGTTGAACAACGTATTATTTTTTAAAAACAAAAAAGTTCCAAATTTTAATTTAGAACATACTAAACTTTTTATGGTGCTATATTAGTACAAATATCATGGTATAAAATGTTATGTTAATTTATATTATCAAATGATACTACTATAGGCCTCGAAAATTCTATATCTTTTAAGAAACCTTCCTCTTCTAATACCTTTTCAAATTTAGGTTAATGATGCTTTTTCAGTATGACAAACAAGAAACAGTGTAATAGATTTTCAAAACTCATGTAAAAATTATTTTAGTTAAGAATGGTGTGTGAGTTGAATTTGTATCATGGATTTAAAATATTTAAAAATTATTTTGGTATTTTTAAATCAATGCAATTAAATGCAAGAATTACTTAAGAGGATTTCACTTAAAAATAATAAATTATAAGCATCGCCTATGAGTTAGAATATTAAACTAGATTTTGATAAATCTAGGAATGTAGGAAACAACATGTTTTATAGATAAATAATTATGATTTTGTTATATATTAATTCTTGTAAAATATAAATTGTTTTTATATAATTATATTCTATATTTGATGTAAATACACAATAATCTCATTTTATTTCCATCAGATAAATGTTGAGATATTTTAACGTTTCAATTTATATATATTTATTTTTTCTAAAATAAATTGATTTTATTTAATTACAAATTTTAATACTTATTTTGGAGGGTTTAGACTAGATAGAAAGAGTACCTCAATAACCTTCCACTCCTTTGATAAATATTTGGTTTCTAAATGTATTAGAAAGAAATATTTTTTAAAACCATAAATACTAATATTTGATATATAGTATTCAATTGTTTTGGTGTATAGGTGTGCAGATGAAAGAAACCTTCATATACTTTAGATTCATTTTTGAATATGTTCTAATAAAATTTGATAACACTAGATATTTCAATATTTTAATGAATCTAATATAACATTGTAGATGTAAGAATATTTATTTAAGGAATCATCTTGTTATAGATCCCAAAAAATGTGAAATTTCTCTAAAATTCATTAATATTTATAATTAGTTGGAAATTATATTTGCTGACCTCTTTCAGATGACATATTCAAATTTAAAAAATTGAACAGGTATTGTTTAAATTTATATATGGTTATTCTATTTCTATTTAGTTTTTTTAATCCTTTAATTTTATTCTTATGTACCTGTTATTAGGTGTTCAATTGAGTAATGCTTTTACTATTTTGATATGTTATTTATCTATTTTTTTAATAATAATGTAATTTTAATTTATATTTAGCATTAACATTATGAAACTCTTCAGTTCTTTTCATCTTTGGCATGGACCCACTCACTTTTAAACCTAAGATATCTCCCTCCCTCTCTCACTGATTGGATGAAGAACCATTAAAACCCATATCCCTAATACATTTACATTAAAAACTATTCTTTAGTATGTGTAAGTAAATGATAAATAAAGAATCCACATGAGGGAGTTTGAATAAATAAAAGAGTATTGGTTATGAATGTCAGGTTCTTCTAGGAAAAGTTATTGATATGAGTTGGTTAAGTTGGATGGATATACTATTGATGACATTTTTAGGCTTTCAAGGATGATAGTTTATGTTAGATTAGATAAATAAAAAAAATTCTTAAGAAATAATTCTGTGACTTTTATGAAAATACAATGTCTTAATTTACACAAAGTGAATATGTGATCAATTGAAAAGTCAATGGTGAAATTATCAAGAGGACTAATGCATACACCTAAGAGTGAGGGTAAATCAAGTGTTGAATACTTTTTATTGAATGATAAAATATCCTGGAACCCATTTGGAATTTAAACCATGGTGTCGGTTTGTTCATATGGGTCTATTTGTTGTTTAACCTTGAAATGATCAACCAAATTTAATGTAAGTATATTAAAAAAATAATATCACATTATATTTACAAGTTTTGGTACTAATACCTACTCTATAGTCTAATTGGTTGTTCACCCCAATCAAGGATTCTCCATTATAATCAATGTGACTGCAATGGGTTTGGAATTTCCTAAACCCACACTTCCATAGTATCAATCGACATACCAATGATTTATTTACAAAATACCTCCTTGAATAGTTTCTAAATGTGTTAATAATGTCATGTTATGGAATCTTTCTATAACCCAAATCACACAAGATTAATGGAATATCATCATATAAATTAAAGTTTTTCTCCAAAGATCATAATGGAAGTATATCTTCAGTTTTGTACAGAATTATGATGATCAAATTTAATAAATATTCTTATTTTTAATATCAACTTATAAAAATTCCAATAATTAATACAGTTTAACCTGGTCACTTCTCACAACTCATATTTGCAATAATTATACAAAATCTTCTCACATGGTAATCTCACTATATCTATGAGATCCTGTAATCTTATTTATTTAGTATCTCCTTCCATAGTTAAATTAATAAATTAATAATTGAAGGAATTCTCATTAGGATGGTATCACAATCTATTTTATTATTATCTATATTATAAAACCATACACATTGTGGGAATCTCTTATTCATCCTTTATATTTGGTACTGAGATGATTTAACTACTCAACACAAGGTTGTATGATACATCATGTCGTTCTTCTTCAAGATATGTAGTGTTTTATCTACTCTCCTAAGTCTTGGATAAACTCTCAAATAATAGACTTATTCTCTCTCTATCCATCGTGTTCATTATATATGATGGTCACCAATTATTAGTTCAACAATTTAAAAATGTAAAATATCCCTTTAACTTTTTTTCCCATGATATCACAATTAATTTCTATAGACTTTTTCATACGTGTGTGCTCCCACGATCCCATTATTATTTTTTCTCCAATGGATATCTCATGAGAAATAACAAGACCATCCTTACTTATCACTTTTCATTTCCATTCTCATTTTTCTCTAAATATAGTTACAATATTCTAGATTATTTATATTTATTCTAGTTTTTCTATAGATTTATTATCACTCAATCATAGATGTTCATATTAAATTCTCATGACACACCCATTGTGCAAATTACTTAGTGATATTCTGATATAGGTTGTTTGTCCAATTCGCTCCATTATTATCCACACTTTTTATATTTGTGAATAAAACCCTTATTTCTTATAAAAACTCTCCATGTTTATATTCACCATTACTTTATCATGTAAACTCTACCTATGTTTAGCAATCATTTACCATAGTGAAACAATAAAATACCTTTAAAAATTTCTTAAGAATTTTCATATATCATCACACCACTGATATTTTCTTCAAGTATATTCCTAGAATTTATGATAGTATTAGAAACTATGACAATAGTTCTATGATGACGGGTGATAATTCTGTGTTTTGTATTTAAAGTCTCTTTATATTGAATCTAGATATCCAGAAATACTAAAATAACAGTACCTATTCAGAACTCATTATTCACTAATATACCAATTATGTAGGAATTAATTTACCCATACATATCCTTTGGAAACTTCCATCTACCTTTATATGATCTCCAGTTACCTATAAACTAGTTCACAATGAACTATACATTACCCCTGTTCTCATTGAATTTCCTTTACATAGGGTCAAATTACCCTTACATGGGTATTAGAGACCTTATTTTAACATTATATAGAGTTGACATACCCATACATAGTATTCAAAAACTCTATTATACATTAAAGTTAGTATATTTTGATCTTGAAATAACTCCACAAATGATCGATTGTGTTACTAGGGTCACTTCATCTACTATAATGCATGAAATTCATTAATATTCTATGTATTTGTGCGGTCGCTGGATCAACCATGAGTCAAAATATTGATTGACCTATAATTTCATGAGAATAGATCCTAAAAATGGTGTGATTTATGATTAATTAGTCTATAAAATGCATCATATATAAAATGGGATATATATTGATTGATTACATGGTCACATAGCAGTTGGATACTTCATGACTTTATTGTATTTACCTTTTTGATTTTTATCATTTTATCCAACTAATTTGATCTCTCATAGTGGATGAATATTTTTATTAATCAGATAAAATATAGGTTTCGTACACCATAAGCATTCCATATAGAACCTTATATTATATTCAGTTTATGTTGAAAACATGGATCAATTTTATTTTGAGCGGCATCCTTTAAATCTTGCGCTTCCACTAATTAAAAGAAACCGATGCAAAAAAAAATATAAATCTCAAATTGAATTTTTTGTTAGAATAATACTACATAATATATGGATATACAATATAAAACTACTAAATAGAGTCTATATCATGTTTATTCACCCATATTTCCTATCTTTCTCACCCACATGAGAGAATATAAGCATCACCCATCCTCCTACATGCCAACTGGTGGGATCCATATGTCAAACCCCTATGAAAGCTTCCTCTAAAATTATACACCTCATGTTGTCTAACCATGTAATGGCTTCCCTAAATATTTTCCTTATCAAGTAATAGTGTTATTGGACAAACAAGCTGACTTTTGGCATATGTTTTAAGAAACCCCCACTAAAAATAATTTTTCAAAAATACAACTTCACCACATATAATTCTTCATGGAATATGTATTCAATATATTTAACTTTATTGAAAATAAATACATGTATATCTTCGTAGTTTGAATTAATATATTCATAAACTTTCCATCCATTTATAATATATTACTATTAATTTGAAATAACAATGGTTCTATGTTTTATTTGTCATTTACAAAATATTATATATAGTATATACTTATTAGATTGATTGGTTACAAACAATCATCAACCAAATAATCACCTTTTCATAATGAAATTGATATTTAACATAAAAATAATCATTAATCCAAATTTAAATCAAATGGAAAGGATTTCTCTATTTATTATATTGAGTTGGATGGGACCTTTCAATTCTCTTATAAGGGTCCATTTATGTTAAATCCTATGTTGGGTCTAAATGAAACTTTATCTTCTGAAGAAATTTTACCTATTATATTTGGAGAATGTTTTTTTTGGGAAAATTCCTATATTATATTTATAACTATAGAGAATGTTTCACTATAAATTCATTCCGATAGATATTTCCCAAGGAACTGATGAATTCAAAAAGGATCTATTTCTATACAAATAACTGATGTACATGATTTTTAAGAAAGAGAAGTTTAATTTTATAGGTTACATATTAAGGTATATGTATCACAATACTGATAATATAGTTAATTTACCAACCTAATTCATTAAATTAAAATTCATTTAGAAAACGTTTAATTATGTTTATATCTTACGATGCATGCAACACTAGGTTTGATGAAAAATAATCTATTAAAATATTATTTAAACATGACCATTATAAACTATCTATTACGATTAGGGTAACAATAGTATTAAATATAATATGAATATTATGGTTAACTATTTATTATAAATAAAATATGAATCATTTGATGGTAAATGAATTTTTTTATGAAAAATAGTATTTTTCTCAAAAGAATATTAGTTTTTCTTTGCACATATAAAATTAAAATAATTTTTAAACAAATAAAAAATTAAATTGAAAAAATTAAATTAATTTTTGAAATCATAGAATCAAAATTATCATATAGTGATTTTTTTGGATTTTTCTGAAATGTTTCATTTTTTGATGAATAATAAAAAATACTAAATTTTAATTGACATTTTACTTTTTATTAAATTATTTAAAAAATTTTGTTATATTTTGGATTCGTTTTAATGTAAAATTCGTTAAATTATATAATAATTTTCCCAAATTATTTAATTTTAATCAATTGTAGTTTGAATTTTGATATGAAGGCATTATGAACATTTAAAAAATTTCTCTTGGAAAACCTGTATTCTCATTATGTCTATGGGATTAATATTAAAATAAATTAATAAAATTGTGTGAATTGAATTTTGGAAACGTATATGTAGACGCCGGAAAAGTCCGTTGTTCCCAAACGAAGCTCCGGATGCGGAAAGCGAGGTCATATTCGGAGTCGGAAGAATGGTTCGGAGGGCCCGGAGGCCTTGCGCGGAATTTCAGAGGTCTGCGCGCAAAGATGATAATCCGCGCGCAAAACCCCCGGGATGCGCGCAACTCCCTTGCGCGCCGTGCCCGATTCCGCGCCTGCGAGGAGAATTCCGCGCTCGCGCCTTGGATTCCGCGCCCGGGGTTGCCTATAAATACTAGGCGACCCCCAACGTTTCAAAGGTTGCTGGAAGTCGAACGGTCTCCCGCGCGCGCAATTCAACCCCTTCCGCGCGCAATGCCGATCTTCAGGTAACCTCCTTTCTTTCGCGCAATAGAGCCTTGGGGTCCGCCTTCGCGCGCAATCCCCTTGGCTCATTTCCTTTGAATAAATTTCAACCCGAAGGCCTTTGCGCGCAAAAGAAGCCTCTTGCGCGCAATTGCCCCCCGGGTGCGCGCAATCCAACCCGATTGCGCGCACCCCCCATCTTCAAAGTGGCCATTCGTGAGAGAATGAGCCGTTGCCCCCGCGCGCTACCCGAAGCCCGGTGCGCGCAATCCCAATCATCCGCGCGCAAAGCGCTGGCCCAATTGCGCGCCAGCCCGCCATTTTGCGCGCAGACCCGCGGTTTTGCGCGCAAAGCTCCTCTTTTGCGCGCAATCCGCCAGGGTCGCCTCCCTTGACCCCCTTTGGGTACCCGCCTGCGTGGCGCCCTATGGTCTTCATCGCAGGTGCCCGCACCGTGCGTTGTCTTCCCGTGCAGCCTTCCAGGCTCGTGCGAAGTGACACGGACCCGTCGGCGGCAATCATTCATCCAGCATGACGTTAAACTGCATATTCGTCCTGCAAGACGTTAAACTACACATAGGTCCAGCATGACGTTAAACTGCATATACGTCCAGCATGACGTTAAACTGCGCATTCGTCCAGCATGACGTTAAACTGCATATTCGTCCAGCATGACGCTAAACTGCACCACGTCCTACACGACGTTAAACTGTATACGTCCAGGCTGCACGACGTTAAACTGCCTAGCCCCCATCGTCCGTGCTGCAAGACGTTAAACTGCCAAGTGTTTCGTCCTCAACACACGACGTTAAACTGTACTTCGTCCGACAAGACGTTAAACCGTCCGCATCATTCGATCCCGTGCTTCGCACGCAGGGTCTCCCCCGGTTTGGACGTGGCCCCCACCCGCTCGTCTCTGCAGGGATGTCGGGATTGTCCCCCTTTTGGGACGATTTAATGAGAGTGGCTTTTCCCTACGGGGGCAGGGTATTACAAACCCCTAGTTTCTCGTGGGAGGCTGCACATGTGTATCTCCATTGCGCCTCCCCACTGCCGAAGCCAGTAGAGGGTGTGACTGGGATCGAGGTGTCTTCTGCTTTCGGTCCAAGTCCCTTCCAACTGAGTTTTGCCGCATCCGGGCTGCCTCAAGTGCGTAAGTCCTGACAGAATGAACTACGTGGACTTTGATCCCTGTCTTCTATACAGGGTACGTAGGAAGCCTCCCTGAGGTCCAAGCCTGCCACCTGGTCGTCCCGGTCGTATTTACGTCGGTTCGTCCATCAGTGGACCCCTCCAGGGTTCACGCTTGCGTCGATTCACCTATGAATCCGCCCCTGTGGGAGACTGCCCGTGTGTATCTCCACTGTGCCTCCCCACAGCCCCTTTTTCCATTTCTCTTTTTATCGTCCAGCATGACGTGAAACTGTGATCCACCCGGCCGTTCCATCCCCCTCTGTGCGAGGTGGTTCGGTTCAATCCTCCGCCCGGCGGCCTAGACCTCTTCGTGAGTCGGCTTGCCGACGTCCAGCATGACGTTAAACTGTATACCCGAACTACGTTGACTTTGATCCGTGCTAACGCGCGGTACGTAGGAAGCCTCTACGGGGTCCAAGCTCTTCACTCCATCATCCATCCTGATCCTTACCCGGGCCGCCACATCCCGGTGGGGTCATGCCACTTCACTCCACTCCACATCATTTGGGAAGCTGCCCATGTGCTGGCCCCAGCGTCGGAGGTTCCCCGCAAGGGGTTCTGTCATCTGATCCACTTTTCGTGTTGATCGGTCCGATGCCGTCCCCGCTGGACGTTAAACTCGCGGCATACCCCGTGTTAAACATGGGAAGCTGAGGAAAACCTCAGGTGACACAATTCCCCGCACCTAGTACGGGATGCCTCAGGCCATCATGTCTTCGAGAAGCCCTATTAGGGACGGAAGACAGACGTGCAGAGCCGCAGTGTTACGACACGCCCCCAGCACCCAGAGCCACCCGGCCTTCTCACCGCAGGTTTCTGCCCCGCCCAGACTCCTTGGAGCGTCCGGGCGGAAGCAGCGTAATTAACCGGTGTCCATGAAGATATGGCGCCGGGAACGAGATTCACGAACATTCTTAAGTCTATGAGGGAGACCCGGATTAGGCGACGAGTTCCGAGGAGACGTCCAAGGAAGGAGGAGCCGACATCCCATCATCCCGGTTTCGATCAAGGAGCAGACGCCCCTGAATAAGGGACGAATGCCGCCCGCCCTTGGAAAGCAGGACTGCGGGACCACAAGCCGCGCGCCCATCCCCTCGGGTTGACGGGTGCACGCGCGAACGCGTCCTGGCGGAACAGCGTAACCCGACGCACATCCGCACCGAAACAGAAAAATGGTGAACCCGACGTGAATCTCTTCTCCTCGATACGAAGACCGATGGCTTTCAGAGGTGTTGGAAGACCGGCGTGTTGCCCGGCCAAGCATTCAGTCTTACCCGCCAGGGGCTGGGGAAGGGACATCGGGCACTCCGTCTCGCAACGTCGAGGGCCTGGGTTCCCCCCACGGAAGGCGTCGTGGCGCTAATGGTTGGTTGTCGATTCCTTTTTCCTGTCAGTGTTAATGGGTCATTCTCCCTGCTTTCAGAAATCAGGTCGCCCGATCCAGTGCCCGATCGCCACCCGCCCACTGGCGTAGGGACAGGGGAAACACCGACGCGGCTACTCCGCGCGGTCCCGCCCGTTCCACAGCCGTCCCAGCAGCCGCAATTGCGGGACGACCACGCCCTCTCTCCCCCTCGGAGGTCATCCAGAGAAGGGTGATCAACACCCTGGTGCGGAGATACGAGGAAGAGGGAGTCATCCCCACTAGGGAAATGGCTCGCCTAGACCTTGAGGAGGCTGCGCCTCGCCACCACCGCCGCCCCCGAGGGCCGCGCAGGGAGGCACCGCTGCCTACCTCAACGTCCAACCGCTTCGGGAGCTTATCCCCGGAGCGCTCTGACAGTTCCCTTCCCTACGCGGATGAGGTGGAAGAGGCCCGGGATCACCCTATCCGGGATTCGCTCCAGGGATCTACGGTAAGGACTCCCGCCAGGCCACGGCGACACCGCCGCCAGGCCTCTCCAGTCGAAGAGCGGGCTCTCCACCTGCCCGCGCCGCTCACCCCGACTCGTTTGTCTTGACTCCAACGTCGGGCACGAGCGGAAGAGGATGCCCACCTTGGGGCTCTAGCAACAGCGGTCGCATTGGCCCAAGCCACTGCTGGCTCCAGTCGCCAGGCCTCTGCGCATCCTGAGCAGGGGAACTCCTATGCCCGACCTGGATCGAGGCCCCGACCGCCCCAAAGGCAGGTTGGGTCGATTCTCCCGGTTGCTGGCACTGGCAGGAGCCACCGCGGACCACCTCGCGGTAGCGCTATTCACCGGCAGGATCTACTCTGTGTGGCCGATCCAGGAGGCATGGGTCATCCCACCTTCCGATCCCGGCCCGGAGTCCTGCCCGGAATCATCTCTCCCCGCGTCCCCTTTGATATCTGTCCCGGTGCCCCTCGCACCTTGGTTCCCAGTCCTCTTGGCCCCAGCACCAGTGCGGCCGGAGGACGCCAGGACAGAGATCAGCCCTGCCCCGAAGAACCACCCAGGGGCAGGAAGGCAAGGCGTCGACGCCGAGGGAAGAATGTTACGGAATTCCGGACGGAGATCCGACCGGTTTGCTTCTCTGACTCAGAGGCGGAGTACGATTCGGCGACAGAGCCCCTTCCCCAATCCCGCCAGTCAAGGGCAGGGGTAGGAATGCGGCACGTCAGCCTCGTGCTCCCCGAGAGCGAGATCGATGTGATCCCCGCTTCTCTCTGAAGGTATATCCGGAGTAACGAGGGCCTGGTAGACCCCCAAGGATCAAGCTTGCGGTTGGTACCGGCCCCTCCGGAAGTGCCTTCCGCCTCGATCGGAGAAGCCGGAGACTTTTTCTGGGGATCGACGGTCGAACCACGATCTGGTGCACCCTCGGCGAGCACCGATGCTACGGCAGGATGTTCGCTCGCCGGCCCGTCCTATCGTGATGTGGTAGCCAGGGCACCGCCACCCTCAGAGGGCGGCCCGGGATATGGAGGCCAATCGGCCTGTTCGCCGTATTCACCGTCGGCCAGCCCGTCGGCCCGGCGGCCCGCCTCGGCACCACTACCAGTTCCCCGTCCGTTCCCAGCCATGGAAGAGGACCAGGGAGACCTGGGTCCCGAGTTTGAGTCGTGGAGCTTCTGGACCGTCCTTTCAGAGGGCCACTTCCCTGAGAAGTTTTGGCCAGTCGCAGGACCGGGCTTTGATGCACCCGAATCACTCACCCCGGATGAGTTCGAATGCTTCCGCCGAACTCTCCAGGAGACCCGCTCCTGTCTTCACCGCCTACAAATGCCATACCCCGGGAGTCAAGCGCACCTGGAGGATATTGGTGAGCAGTGCCGTCAAATTGACCTGGCCATGCTCCCCGCGGTTCGGCACCCCCGGTCATTTGAGCGCCACGAGGCCCTCCAACAACGATGCGTTGAGTGCTTTCAAGTACTCCGCAAAGTTATCGAGGAAGCCACTCCCCACGTGTATATCCGTGGATGGGGGCAGTACGCTGCCCTACGCTTCAGTGTGATTCGCCGACAGCCCGATTCGCTGGGTGGCCCTGAGGGTATATCCCCAGGGACAGGAACAGTCAATATGGCTGACCTGTCGGGAGAGGGGAACGACTTGGAACTTCTCGACGGGGGCTTCCCCCCCGAAGACAAGCCGTCGTCAGATCCATCAGTGAGAGTTACTCGTCATCAGAGAAACCTCCTGGGGCTCCCCGCACCCACTGAAGCACTGACGTTAAGACGAAACGTCAGCAAAGGAAAAGAGCACAGCGAGGCTATAAAGCCCGCCGACCCATCTGCCTCCATGCAGAGGGCAGAGGAGGATCCCGAGAAGGCTACGCTACGTCAGCAGCTCGCCGAACAGAAGAGGCTGGTTGACCAGCTCCTCGCCGAGCGTGCTGCAGAACGGCGGCCTGACTACGGTGATCCTAGGCCAGGACAGCAGGGACCGGAACAACCGCTCCTCGACGAGACTCTCCCGGGCAACCGTGATTACGCCGTGTTCGCCGACAGGAGAGAGGCCATTGCCTATGGCAAGAGGGCGCGGTATGTTTCGCCACACCCTCCCGAGCGGCGTGACTACCTGAGAGATCCCGCTCGGATTCCTCCCGCTGCCCCAAGGGCCGCTCCGCCCGCCATCCCACGAGCTGCCGAGTTCGACGACCCGGTCGACGACCCGATTGAAGGGCCATGCAATGCACTCGTGGTTATAGATCCTCGCCAGGGCTGGAACCCATGTCCGGACGATCCGATGGCGGCACTCATTGCCCGCTTGGAAGCCTTGGAGACTCGGCAGGTGGCGATCCCACCGGACGGCAAGCCCTACCCAGCATGGGTGGATGACATGCCGGCGCCTCCGGGATTCGGGAATCCCACTTTTGCCCCCTTCAACGGGACTGGAGATCCGCCACAACATTTAGCCCACTTCAACTCGAGGTGCGGGCCTATGTTGGGGACTCCGGCGCAGCAGGAGGCCGCTAAGCTTCGCTGCTTTGTTCAGACACTGGAAGGGCCAGCATTTGTCTGGTACAGCCAGCTCCCCGTCGGGTCGGTAACCAGCTGGGAGGACCTCCGTAGACAGTTCCTCTACCAGTTCAGTTCCACGACCCGGAAGACAAGTATCGCAGACCTCTTCAAGTGCAAGCAGAGGCCTGATGAGCGAGTCGCGGACTTTGTCGCCCGATGGAAGGGTCTCACGTATTCCCTTGACATGCCATTGACTCAGGAGCAGTTGCTGACAATGTGCGTCGGGAACGTCAAGACCGAGCTGGTCCCTTCCCTGATTACTCAAAATTACCTCGGAGGGTTCAGGGACTTCTCAGACAAAGCTCAACGTCTTGAGGAAGCCCTGCAACAGGCCAGCCAGGCACACCCGCTGCCTCCTATGATTCCTGCAAGGAGAGTCAGTAGGGCTGAGCCCGCTGCTGTTGCCCAGATAGAGGCCCCCAGGCCGTTGGAGCTGCTGCCGGTGAGGCCAGCTCCACAGCCTCACAGGAATCCGCCTCCACGGGCTCAGTTCCCGGCCCAGCAGCGGCAGCCTCAGAACCGGCCGGCCCCTCCGCGTAATGTACCGCCGCAACCCAGGCGAGATAATCAGGGTCCACCTCCTCGGCAGGCCCCTCCAGCCCCTCGTCAAGACCACGCTCCCAGGGGCCCGCGACACCTGACTTACTCATTCCATGAGGATCAGGTCCCCGGTTATTTCCGGAGCGCCCTGGAGCAGAGGATTGTGCGACTGCCTGAGTGTTGGAAGCCAGAGGAGGCACATCTTACGAATAACCCCCGCTACTGCCCCTACCACCGGGCCCTGGGGCACACCATCCAGCGGTGCTATGTGTTTAAGGATTGGCTCCAAGACCAGATTAACAACAATGTAATGAGGTTGGGCCCAGCTCCAGCACAAGTGGCGGGCGTGTTCGTGGGATCAGATGACGATAGTGGCAACGAGGACGAATGGCAGCTGGTCTCCAACCGCGGATCCCAGAAGTATAATAACTGGATGGCCCGCAAGACGACCATTCGCGCCCACGGAATCATCCGTGCGCGCTTGAATCAGCATGAGCCCCCAGAATCCGCGGGTGATGCTTCGGCATCGTCGTCCCAGCCTGCCTCTTCCAAGAGGAGAAAACGGCGGCAGCGCAAGAAGGAAGAGCGCGCCCCGCCAGTTCCGCCACTATCCCGCACTCTCGGCGATTTCATGCCCCCGGAGATGGGGGTCCCTCCTCGGATCCGCCCGGTGATGGATGATTCGTCCGATGACGGTATTGGGTACGCTTCGGTTAATACCGTCGAGCTGGTAAATCCCTTTTCGGTTCCCGACGTTGAAGAACACCAGGTGGACCTCCCTAGTGTCCCCGGTCGTCGCCACCGTCGGAAGAACCGCAGCAACAGGAGTCGCCGGGGCACAGCCGTTGATACCTCCAGCCAGGCCGTGCACGCCACTGAGACTAGGCAGCAGGCTCAAAACCGAGCTCAGCGCGCGCAGCCCCCCCATCCGGGGATGACGGATTCGCCTCCGCCACTGTTTGTGGTGTGGGACCAGGCAGAACCGCCTCAGCCGCGTCGCGACCAGCTCTGCCCTGCCACGAGTCCATCCCGGCCTCCTGACTCCAGTACGGTGACCATTTCCCGGACTGAGACCAGTGAACAGCGAGATGCGCCAAGTACCAGTCGGCCGCCGATCCAACCGGCAAGGCCCGTCATGCCACCAACCGCAGAGCAACCTCCTGCAACCAGGGGCTCGCGCTTGGCCAAAAAGTATGATGTCCTGAAGCACTTGGCCGACATCCCAGCAAGGCTCTCCATCCTTGAGGCTCTGCGCATGTCATCTGAGATGCGCGAGGCACTCGCTGAAGCCCTGAAAAGCCCCCTCCAGTTTGAGACAGAGGTTGCGGCTACAGAGGCCTTTCACGCCGAAACGATCGAGGACGCCGAATGTCAGGCAGTTATCTCGTTCTCTGGTAAGGATGAAGACCCTCCTATACAGGGACACATTCGTCCGCTGTATGTCACTGGCCAGTTCAATGGCCTTGAAGTCCGGCGCTGTCTTGTCGACACGGGGTCCGGGATTAACCTGATTCCAACTCGGACGCTCCGGAGATTGGGGTTGTCTGAGGATGACTTGATTCCCTCCGACCTCAGGATCCAGGGGTACGATCGCACCGAGCAAACCCCGGTTGGCAAGATACGTTTGAAGACCCAGTTCGGTGACTTGGTTGCCAACACCGAATTCATGGTAGTCTCTCAGGACACCGTGTACAACGCATTGACGGGCAGGCCATGGCTCCATCTTCACGCGGCGGTTCCCTCGTCATACCACCAGTGCCTCAAATACTCCCTTAATGGTCGAGTGGGCGTGCTTCAAGGAGATGCCTCTCCTTTTGCCTCGTGTGAAGCCCGCTATCTGGACGCGGACTATTACAAGAGCAAGGATAAGCAGATCCTGGTAGGCGAGGTTGAGCCTGTCGCTGTTGCAAGTGATCCCTGGGCAAGTCTGGATGACGCTTACGTCCTCCCGATTCAACGGTTGGACGTCGCCATGGTCTTGACGGTCCACGAGTCTCCTGATGAGATGGCCGCGACCGCCCGCGCCAGCACCAGTGGCCCAGCAGGATCTGGTAGCCCCAATGCAGTTGCCAACGCAGTCTCTCCCGTGGACGATCCCTCCCCGAGTGGAGAGGATATGGAAGATGCACCCCCAGCCTTCGAGGAGGGCGTCCACGCCACGGTCGATGAGTTAATACAGGTGAACCTTGGAACCGAGGCCGATCCAAGACCCACATTGGTTAGTGCCGCCATGCCCTCTGAGGAGCGGCAGCAGTACGTGGACTTTCTCCGGCAGCACCGTGATGTATTCGCTTGGGGCTATGACGAGATGCCGGGGCTGGATCCTCAGGTAGCCGTCCACCGCCTTGGTCTCCCGGCGAACCATCGCGGGTTCAAGCAGCCTCCCAGGAAGATGCACCCATCCCACGGTGCCATGGTTGAGGCCGAAGTTGACAAGCTTATCAAAGCCAACTTCGTGAGGGAAGTTCAGTACCCCAAATGGCTGGCCAACATTGTGCCGGTCAGGAAGAAGAACGGGCAGATCAGAGTCTGCATCGACTTCCGCGATCTCAACCGCCACTGCCCGAAGGATGATTTTCCCCTTCCAGTGACAGAGCTGTTGATTGATGCCACGGCAGGGTTCCAAGCCCTCTCCTTCATGGATGGATACTCCGGATACAACCAAATTCGGATGGCCCCTGAGGATGAGGAGTTCACTGCCTTCAGGGCCCCCCAAGGTACCTTTTGCTACCGGGTCATGCCTTTCGGCCTGAAGAATGCAGGTGCCACCTATCAACGGGCGATGCACCGCATATTCAAGCCAATCCTCGGCACACTGGTGGAATGCTACGTCGACGACTTGGTGGTCAAATCGCGCCAACGTCGGGACCATCTCAAAGATCTTGAGAAAGTGTTCAGCTTCCTCCGGTCTCGCTGCCTGAAGATGAACCCGTTGAAGTGTGCCTTTGGGGTCACCTCCGGAAAGTTCCTTGGATTTGTGGTAAGATACCGGGGTATTGAGATCGACCCAGAGAAAATCAGGGCGATTAGCCAGATGCCTCCCCCAGGTACCGTCCGGGAACTGCAAGGGTTCCAAGGCCACTTAGCCTATATACGCCGATTCATCGCGAATCTGGCCGGCAAGTGTAAGCCCTTTTCTCGGCTCATGAAGAAAGGTGCCACCTATGTATGGGATAAAGAGTGTCAGACCGCTTTCGAGGAGATCAAGCAGTACCTGCTCCAACCTCCGGTTCTGATGCCGCCTGTATCCGGGAAGCCGCTGGTCCTCTATGTGACCGCCCTGGAACGGTCCCTGGGTGCCCTTCTCGCCCAGAAGAACAACGAGGGAACGGAGAATAGCCTCTATTACCTCAGTCGCATGCTCCTCGATGCGGAAGTTAGGTATTCCCCCATCGAGAAGAGCTGCCTGGCGCTCGTATTTGCCGTACAGAAATTACGGCACTACTTGCAGCACCATGAGGTACAGTTGGTTTCTCGGGTAGACCCGTTGAAATATATCCTGAGCCGGCCTATGTTGACTGGCCGCCTAGCGCGGTGGGCTGTGATTCTCCAGCAGTTCGACATCAGGTATGTGTCTCAGAAGGCCATCAAAGGGAAAGCATTGGCAGACTTTCTGGCTGCTCACCCAACCTCCGCGGATCAGCCGCTGGATCTAGGCTTTCCTGATGAGACCATTCTCTCGGTTGATCGAGCCGATCCATGCTGGCAGATGCACTTTGACGGTGCCTCCCGGAGCCCCACCGGTAGAAGACTCGATAATCCTAAGCTCAACAGAGTGGGCTTGGGTATCGTCTTCATTACCCCAGAGCGAGCCGTGCTGCCATACTCTTTCCTGTTGTCAGAGGGCTGTACCAACAATGAGGCGGAATACCATGCCCTCATCACCGGCCTCGAGTTGGCTCTCGAGATCGACGTGCCCCATCTGTGCGTGAAAGGGGACTCCGAGCTGGTCGTTAAGCAGATCAATGGCGACTACGTTGTCAGGAAGCCGGAACTTGTGCCATTGTTGGAGTGCACCCTCCTTCTGATGGCCCGGTTCCCTTCTCGGCCGGAAATTGTCCATGTTCCCCGGTCGCAGAACGGTCGAGCAGATGCTTTGGCCAGCCTCGCTGCGTCACTTGCAGAGCCTGAACAGGACAACCTGATCGTCCGCGTGACGCGCCGCAGGCTCATCGCTCCCGTTATCCCGGAAGAAGATCGCGGCCCGTTGGTAAGTAACCTCACCACGGTTGCCCCTATGCCCGGAGCCCCGAGTACCCCAGATATGACAGTCGGATCAGCCCCTGATTGGAGGACGCCTTTGGTTGAGTACCTCCAACATGGCATTCTTCCATCGGAGCGGGCCGAGCGCGAGCGAGTTCGACGCCGCGCATCGCAGTTCGTCCTCCAGAGCAGTCCCGGCCTGGAGCAGATCCTCTACAAACGCGGATTTGATGGTGTCCTCCTCCGTTGCCTTCAGGGAGTTGAGATCCCACGAGTCATGCAAGAGGTTCATGCTGGTTCATGTGGCGCCCACCAGACTGGGCCGAAGCTGTCCCACCAGATTCGGAGGTTAGGATACTTCTGGCCCTCCATGATCCATGACTGCATCGAGTATGCCAGGAGGTGCCATGCGTGCCAGGTTCATGCGAACTTTGTGCATCGGCCGCCGGAGCCTCTCCATACCACTAGGTATTCCTGGCCCTTTGCAGTCTGGGGACTGGACGTTGTGGGACCTTACCCGCCGGCGACAGCTCGCCAGTGCCGGTTCATTCTGACCGCTACGGACTTCTTCTCCAAATGGGCAGAGGCGATTCCGCTCAGAGAGGTCAAATCCTGTTCGATCGCTGACTTCGTGACCTCCAACATCATCTATCGATTTGGAGTGCCTCACGCTATCCTCACGGATAACGGAACCAATTTCCGAGCAGCCGAGTTGAAGAAGTTGTACGCCAAGTATAACATTCGCTCGAACCATACATCTCGCTATCATGCGCAGGCGAATGGACAGATCGAGGCGTTTAACAAAACCCTCTCTAACATTCTGCAAAAGATGGTTGGTCAGAACAAGAAGAGTTGGCCGGACAAGCTCCCCAACGCCCTCTGGGCTTATCGGACGACGACTCGCAATTCCACCCAGATGACCCCTTATTCCCTGGTGTATGGAGCTGAGGCCGTCTTGCCCATCGAGATCCAGTTACCGTCCTTGCGCACTGCGGTCTACGACCAGCAAGCGCCGGACAGAGTTGCTGAAGCCCGTCTAGTCGAGTTGGAAGCACTGGATGAGAATAGACTTCGCGCTTTGCACAACTTGGAGAGGCATCAAAGCA
Organism: Viscum album; assembly: GCA_963277665.1. Lineage (NCBI taxonomy): Eukaryota > Viridiplantae > Streptophyta > Magnoliopsida > Santalales > Viscaceae > Viscum > Viscum album. The sequence continues at coordinate 838,350,769 of OY728126.1, read as the reverse complement.
GGATGGCTCGAGCTTTCAATAAGAAGGTTTGCCTCTGCTCCTTCCTGCAGGGTGATCTAGTGCTAGCCCTAAGAGCACCAATGATCCCCGGCAGGAAGCCGCCCAAGTTGGAGCCCAAGTGGGAGGGACCTTTTGTTGTCCACAAGGTCTATCCCAATGGCGCGTACTCCCTAGCGACTATGGATGGTGAGCGTGTCACTCCTCCCACCAACGCTAGGTTCCTCAAGCAGTACTTTGTCTGAGTGTGCCGACGTCCAGCATGACGTTAAACTGCACATACGTCCAGCATGACGTTAAACTGCACATACGTCCAGCATGACGTTAAACTGCACATACGTCCAGCATGACGTTAAACTGCACATACGTCCAGCATGACGTTAAACTGCACATACGTCCAGCATGACGTTAAACTGCACATTTGTCCAGCATGACGTTAAACTGCACATTCGTCCCGCATGACGCTAAACTGCATACGTCCTGCACGACGTTAAACTGCATTCGTCCAGGCTACAAGACGTTAAACTGTTCAGCATTCGTCCGCGCTGCAAGATGTTAAACTGCCAAGTGCTTCGTCCTGCATGACGCTAAACTGCACTACGTCCGAGCTACAAGACGTTAAACTGTTCAGCATTCGTCCTGCATGACGTAAAACTGCCCTTCAAGAACTACGTGCGGCTTGATTCCCATCCTTATGGGATACGTAGGACCGCCTGAACATTCATGTTTCAGGCCCAGCCCCATCCTTTGGGAATTTCCATCCCATCTCGGGCCCTTGGCCCAATTGCCCCCGGGTGTGCGGCGTATGGTGTGAGTGCGGGGCTATGCCCTCATTCACGTCGGTTTGCTCGTCACGCTATACGCCCCCCCCACGTTTGGGGATGCCTTCTGCTCCCCCCTTCTTTTTTTCCTCATCGTCCTGCATGACGTTAAACTGCACTTCAAGAACTACGTATGGCTTGATTCCCATCCTTATGGGATACGTAGGACCGCCTGGACATTCATGTTTCAGGCCTAGCCCCATTTTCCGGGAATCTCTATCCCGCGTTGGGCCTCTGGCCCCAGTTCCCCTCCCTTTTTGTGCGAGGCGTATCGCGTGAGCGGGGGATTATGTCCTCATTCACGTCGGTCTACTGGCCGCGCCGTACGCCTCCCCCGTGTGTGGGACTACCTCACACCCCTCATCGTCCTGCATGACGTTAAACTGCCTCTCAAGAACTACGTATGGCTTGATTCCCATCCTTATGGGATACGTAGGACCGCCTGAACGCTTGTGTTTCAGGTCCAGCCCCGTCCCTTGGTTGATCACGGGAATCTGCCCTCTTTTGGTTGCTCTCAGGGTGAGTCCTCCGACCCTTTCCGGAGATCTGTTAACATGTTTTGGGTACTTCGGTCTATGACTCGTAGTGTCAGATTCAACCCCGACAAGTCCTGTGTTGCTTGTCAGGCCTCGCGCTTCCTCTTATTCGAGCCTTCACTCAAAGGGATCCTCGTTAGCGGTTTGGGTACGATGCCTCAGTGCTCTCCCACCGCTCCGGGTCGATTTACCGGCGGGTTTTGGGCCGCAAATCGATATGAATCCTGCGATTGAGCGGTTGATGCTCGTTTGCTTGCCCCGTCTTAGGCTGACGCGATCGGATGTTGTGTTGAGAATGCGTCAGCAACATCCTCGATCGCCATGTCAGCTCCTTCAGGCTCTGAACATTGGTTGCGCAGTCCTCATCACACTCCGCCTTTATCCGTTGTAGTGGAATCTGGACACTCTTTTCATACTGACCTTCAGTACACCTTTACACGTTAGGCAGACCAACCAAGGTAATGATGTCGTTCGAGGCTCCCATGATCTGAGCACCAAGGATATATGCGGATGTTCTCCCCAAGGGCCATGCGTAGCTGGACCCTCGTCCCCATAAGGAGGGAGGAGTCGCTCGAACAATCGCGTTCTGAGCCCAGTATGCCTGGAGGCTAGCATCTCTGCCCCTCGGGTGATGGACATACGCAGACCCCCATCCCAAGACTCTTCTCCTGGAATCGTGCGTGACCGCAGGGCTGGGTATGCTCCCACCTCCGCCGTGTCCGCCGTACCGCGGTAAGCGGATTCCTCCATGGTCCGAACCACACGACCTTAAACTGTGTTGTCTGGTCCTACCACACGACCGTAAACTGTGATCGTCTTGGCCGCCCGACGAGAAAACGGCACTGCATCGTGATGTTCCCCTCAGGGGACACTCATGTTGGCCGCTGGTTAATAACCACGCCATTCATCGATGCCTTCCGTGGCTTGATTATTGTGGCGACGCCAGAGATTTCTCAATCACAGGCATGTCGCCGCACAAAGAAAAACCATTCATCTTTAAGGACAAACAAGAAATATCAAATGCCGCTCCTTTTGTGTGCGAGGGTCAGACCCGCACTCTTCCCCGCGCTGGTGCCCGATTGTGTTGCGCCGCGCTTCAAGAACTACGTGCGGCTTGATTCTCATCCTTATGGGATACGTAGGAACGCCCGGATGTTTGAAACTTCGGGTCCAGCCCCCCACCTCTTAGAGATTCCCCCTTCTCTGGGGAATCCGCCGCCTTCAGGTCACCCTCAAGGCGCGTTCCCCGACCCCTTGCAGTGGTCCACCGGTGTCAAGAGTACTCTGGTTTATTGCCAGGAGGGTCAGGATCTGCTTGGTCAGGTTTCCTCCGCTTTTCAGGCTTCGTGCTCCCTTTCATTCGGACCCATCGTCTACGCCCTGGGTGGAGCCCCCGTGAACGGTTCGGACACAATGCCTCAGTGCTCTCCCACCGACTCGGGCCGGTACCCCCAATGGCCTCGGGCAGCAAATCGATATGAATCCTGCGATTGAGCGGTCGATGCTCGTTTGCTGCCTCATTCCACCAACGGTTAGTGCGATGTTGATGCTGCTTTTCCGCCACGGTCGGCAGTACTCTCATATCGTCACGCCGGTGCTCCCGGTCCTCGAGTGAATGGCCGCATGATTCACATTTCCCACCTCCCATTCTGACCAGGCGAAACCTCGGCACTCTCGACACTATCCCTCAGTGCATCTTCGCATATCCAGGGGATATGACCAGATGCGGCGTACTTTGAGGTCTTTATGGTCCGAGCTCTAAGACCTTAAACTAAGATCTCTCTTTATGGTCCGAGCTCTAAGACCTTAAACTAAGATCTCTCCTTATGGTCCGAGCTCTAAGACCTTAAACTAAGATCTCTCTTTATGGTCCGAGCTCTAAGACCTTAAACTAAGATCTCTCCTTATGGTCCGAGCTCTAAGACCTTAAACTAAGATCTCTCCTTATGGTCCGAGCTCTAAGACCTTAAACTAAGATCTCTCTTTATGGTCCGAGCTCTAAGACCTTAAACTAAGATCTCTCCTTATGGTCCGAGCTCTAAGACCTTAAACTAAGATCTCCCCTTATGGTCCGAGCTCTAAGACCTTAAACTAAGATCTAGCCCTTATGGTCCGAGCTCTAAGACCTTAAACTAAGATCTCCCCTTATGGTCCGAGCTCTAAGACCTTAAACTAAGATCTCCCCTAAACGGGATTCTACGTCCTGCATGACGTTAAACTGCACTCTCAGAACTACGTGTGGCTTGATCTCCAGCCTGATGGAGTACGTAGGAACGCCCGGGCATTCCGACTCGGGTCCAGCCTCAGGGATCGTTAAGTCCCGCCCCTCCTCGTCGCCGGCCGTCTGGCCTGACTTCGGGTAGAGTGGTGCAGTTGTGATATTCTCCCCGATTCAGCTCGGGATGCCCCACTGCAATGGTGGGAAGCGACGGTTTCCTCGTCAGAGAGGTGCTGTCTGAGAATTGAGGTGACTCACGGCCAGATTAGTGCATCCGCCTAGTATGTTTTCCCCACGGTGGCGCAATTTTGAGAGCGTTGGATTCTGTCCGAACAAATCGTCACTTCACCCCACGCTTCGCATGCCCTGTTGATCTGGATTTTCCACCCTTGTGTCTGAAGGAACCCCAAAGCGGTATTCATGATGACATGTGGTCCGCCTCCTGCAATATGAATGATGGCCTTTTTCGGTCCGTCTATTGCAGTTGTTATGGTCGATCCACTGTCCGCCTACCGTCTTGGGCATTTCCTGGAAGGCCGACCGTTGTGGATGTCCGGATTCGGGACACGCGATTCACCCTTTCTCATTTCCCTATGTTCGGATAAAATCTCAACGCCCCTAGCGTTGTCCCGCTCGTGTGTTGGAACAAGTTGGGGGATGATACATTGATTAGGTCTGAGGTCTCCTTTCCTAGGAATGACCTCCCTCTTTTCTCCAGAAATCCAGGCCCAATTATGGATGCCTGATGCTTGGTTAACACTCCCGCAAGACAGTGAATTGTGGTTGAGCATATTAAACCAAAAGATGCAGATAAATATATTGATTCATACAGATGGATCAAAGTAGCGGAAGCAAATGTTTTGGGAATGGCAAAACAAAGCCCTTAGGGATGAGCGTGCTGAATGAGTCTTTCTAATGCCGCTACCCTTTGGCTGGTGGCCTCCAGAGCTGCTTCTCGCACTCTGCGTGCCCTCTCTTCGTCGGCGGTCGCAGCATGCAGTTCGTCGATTCTGGCCTGTGCACGCTCCCGCTCGACTTGAATTGTGACCATCTGTTGGCCCGCCTCCGTCAGCTGTACTTGGGCGTCAACCAGCTGAGCTGCTAGTTGCTCCACAAGCTCGGTACACGTCGCGACGAAGGCCTCCTTCTCTGCCGCCTGCCCTTCGAGGCGCCGGACTTCCTGCTCCGCCGCGAGGAGCGCCCGCGTGCTCTCCGACATGTCCCGACTTTGTGTGACGTCGGCACGCCGGCAGCTCTCGCGCATCTTTTCGGCCATGAAATCACGGACCGTTAGATGGAGGCGTTGAGCATCAGCTCCCCCGGCACACAGGAAGCGCAGCCAGGTCTGAAGTGATCCCATGCGCCCCAGCCACTCCGATGGGTCTCGCTTGAGGAAGCGCTGGATGCACTTCCACCCCCTACGGCGCGTTATCCGGCTCTCCTCGACCGCCTCCGTGTCTGAGTCGTCCATCTCCTCGGGATCGGCAGGCCGGTAGGCAGGGAAGGCAGCCAGCAGGTCTGCTGCAGGGTCCGCCCCTGGGAGGTCCTCACGAGGGATAGGTTCCCCGACATCCGGGCGACCTTCTTCTCTCTCCCCAGTGGCGCTGACACCCTCGTCAGCCCCCAACCTCTCTCCGATGTCAGCACCGCCGATGTCCGGAGCCCCCTGATCAGTAGTTGGTGGGGCCGGCTCGGTTTGGGAAGTCTGTTCCGGGGCAGGCGGCATGTCCACCACTGGTCCACTCGTAGATGGCCCGGGTTCGGCAGCCCGATGAGCCTCCAATGTTGAGATCACTGCGCGGGGCATGCCATGGTTAGTCACGGATCGTCAACGGCAAGCACCAGCAGTAAAGTAGGGAGACTTACGGGAGTTCGGAGCGTCGTCTTCCGCTACCCCGGTCGCCGCAGGAACAGTTGCAGCAGGGGACCCCTTAGCGCTTGTCAATTCAATGATAGGTGTCTGGCCCCCGCCTTGTCCTGCTGGCGCCCCTCCTACTCCCGCTGAGGATTCCTGACCAACATCCGTGCGCTCCTGAGAAAGATGGAGAAATGGGTTAGAAGCTGCATAAGAGAGTGGATGAAGCAGATTGAGTAGGGATAGAAGCGGACCTCGAGGAGCTCAGTGACATCAACGTTGTCAGAGCCGGCCACCTCGCCGCTCTCCCGTGGGCTCCCCTGATGGGATCTTCCCTCGGAGCCTTCATCCTCCCCCATTTCCTCCTCTTCTTCGGAGTCGTTGCTACTGTCGTCTTCTTCCGGTGGCATCTGTTCCGGAGCGGGCTCGAGACCGAGCATCACCTTCACCAGAAGGGATGGCTCCGCGCGCTGACCACGTCGGCGCGCGTACTCGTCCATGGCCGTCAGATACGCATACTGCCGGTTGAAGTCCACCCTGTCGGCAATGTGGAGGCGCCCGACCTCTGGCAGATGGATTCCTTCTCTGAGAATCTTTCGCCAGATGGCGTCGGTCCCCAGTGACTGCCGCAGGGTCATCCAGGCCGACCACAGCGCCGGGAAGACTGCATCGTGGGAGGGTTCGAGCAGACGTCTCACCTGCTTCCCGGGCCGCTCTTCGACCACCACGCGTGCCCCCTCTCTGGGCGCCGAGGTCGTAGCGGCAGCTCGCGATGTGCCCGCCGCCGAAGTCCCTGCCCGCGCCGGCTCCGCTGCTTGGCGCGCCTCCGTTCTCCCCCGTGTGGCGGCGCCTCGCCTCCTTCCTTGACGCCCGGTCTCCGCACGGGTAACCTCGAGCCGCCGAACTAGCTTCCGCAAAAGCCCCTCAGGGTACGCGATGGCCCAGTGTTCGGCGTACTCGGTTTCCAAGCCTGCGTCAACTCCGGTAGGAGGGAGAGTGATGACGTCGCCAGAGCCGAAAGCGGCAAACATCAGCCACATCTGGCGAAGGACGCCAGGGTTCGTCTCCTCCCGGACGGCAGTGAATACCCTCTTCGGCATCCATTGAAGGCACCCGAACTGCCTGGCGAAACGGGTCGGCACGTAAGGCTCGCAGATCACCTTCCCGTCGATCCGAGCCACGAGCACCCCGCCCCGCATGTTCAGGAAGTACTCATGCTGCTCCAGCGGACCCTGCCCGTTGTCGATCATTTGGCCAACGGGAGTGGGGAACGGACTGAAGTTGAAGTTGGCATGATTGCCAATCCGGATCCGCACGCCCTCCTCACTTAGGGTCATCGGAGCGACCCCCGCGATGTTCAGCAGGGAGGGTCGCAGGCCGTTGCCCGGAGGAATGATGGCGTTCGGAAACGTGTACCCACCGAGGTGAGCAGCCACCCAGCCGTGGAAGAACTGAAAGGGCCCACAGATCCTTCGTGGCGACCCCCCTCGTGAGATGCGTCCCAGGATGGCATACAGCCTCGCCAGCACTGGGACCCCGAGGTTGTATCTCTTGTTGGCGGCCATAGCGCCCGCCACCGCCAGTGTCGCCGGGCGAACGCCCATTCTCGCGTCCCGCACTGGCAGGAGCCACCCACTCAGAAAGGCGGCCAGGAACGCCGCGTACCGGACATTTGGGTCCCGGGCCTCGATGACGCGGTACCCCCATGAGCGGTAGTCGCCCGTCTCCAGGACCCGCCAGTACGACCCGTTCCGGCTCCTCTGAGCTGCGGTCGGGCACCGCTTCCCCCTGCCTGGCATCTTGACCGCCGGGTCATGCTCCAAGAACTGGCCGAACCATTCCTTGTAGGCTATGTCCTTCTGGAAGTCTTTGATCCCGAGCCGCTGCGTAGCCAGGTCAAGCAGATGCCAGGTCAGGATGGGAGTCCGTGACCTGTCCTCCCAGATGTTCTTCGGTGGCAGGAACTCATCGTATTGGTAGCCCTCCAGCGGGATACCTCCGATGCAGTGGATGTCCCAGAGACCGATGCCGACCTCCCCATGGTGAAGATGGAAGGTGTTGGTATCCGGAGACCATCGGGTGAACAGCTCCGGCCCGAGCTCGGACTGCTGGTAGAAGTGGAACTGCGACGTCAACACCGCCTCGAACAGGCCGATGTACCGCAGCTCCTCTGCGAAGTGATCGCAAGTGTGGCGTACCCAGAACGCCCAGGCCCACTCGCTGGTGAAGTTGCCCCCAGACCGCAAGTCCCAGTCCTTCAGCCAGCCCTTGGTGTCGTCCGTGACGCTCTGGCGATATATGCTCGAGTAGAGGGCTGGAGAATTCTCCGCAGTAGGCTCACCCCCATCAATGGTTCGCGTCCTCGGGTTCAGGACATAGACATCCAAGTGTCTGGTCTCCCTGGCAGGATGCCCATTGTTGGTGATGTTATAGCGGAGAAGCTCGTCCTCCCGGGTCACCCAGGTCCGCGGCGCATCAATCTCGAACCCTGGCACCGGAACCTCATCTAGGATGCCGAAGTTCCAGAGCGGCAGGTTGTCCGACAGTGGATATGTCTTCTGGGCCGGCGTCAGTAAGTCGAACAAGGATTGATTGTTGGAAACAATCTCCTTGGCTCCGTAAACCTCCTCGTTCATCGCCATCTCAGCCCTGCGAGTGGCGGCATCCCTCTCATTTCCTCTGTGCGCGGCCATCTCAGAAGTTTCGGGAGTCGTGCGGGTTAAGGGATGAAGTGTGCGGAATCGGACGAGGCTGGTGGAAAAGTTTGAGAGTCGGCGCGCAATCCAAGTAGGCGGCGCGCAATTGGGAAGACTGTCGCGCAAAGTTCCGGGTTTTCGCGCAAAGACAGGCAAAATCCGGACGGTTTTGCGCGACGAGCGGGCGAATTCCGCGCCGGAAAGGGCAATTTCGCGCACGAGAGCAGAGATGCTTATCGCGCGGAAGGCCAGTGTACGGCACGGAGGGACCCAGTGCCCCTATTTATAGGCGAGGCCGGGGTCCGCGCCGCGCGGAAAGCTCTTTGCGCGACCGCAGCGGAGAATTTCGCGACCGGCGCCCCTTTTTGCGTGCCTCAGTCCCGCGCCGCCCAGGACTTCGGCATTCCGGCGTCTCCCTCGGAACCCGATCGTTGCGACCTCTCGCCGATCAGATTCCGAGGGGGGGCTTTTGTAGACGCCGGAAAAGTCCGTTGTTCCCAAACGAAGCTCCGGATGCGGAAAGCGAGGTCATATTCGGAGTCGGAAGAATGTTTCGGAGGGCCCGGAGGCCATGCGCGGAATTTCAGAGGTCTGCGCGCAAAGATGATAATCCGCGCGCAAAACCCCCGGGATGCGCGCAACTCCCTTGCGCGCCGTGCCCGATTCCGCGCCCGCGAGGAGAATTCCGCGCTCGCGCCTTGGATTCCGCGCCCGGGGTTGCCTATAAATACTAGGCGACCCCCAACGTTTCAAAGGTTGCTGGAAGTCGAACGGTCTCCCGCGCGCGCAATTCAACCCCTTCCGCGCGCAATGCCGATCTTCAGGTAACCTCCTTTCTTTCGCGCAATAGAGCCTTGGGGTCCGCCTTCGCGCGCAATCCCCTTGGCTCATTTCCTTTGAATAAATTTCAACCCGAAGGCCTTTGCGCGCAAAAGAAGCCTCTTGCGCGCAATTGCCCCCCGGGTGCGCGCAATCCAACCCGATTGCGCGCACCCCCCATCTTCAAAGTGGCCATTCGTGAGAGAATGAGTCGTTGCCCCCGCGCGCTACCCGAAGCCCGGTGCGCGCAATCCCAATCATCCGCGCGCAAAGCGCTGGCCCAATTGCGCGCCAGCCCGCCATTTTGCGCGCAGACCCGCGGTTTTGCGCGCAAAGCTCCTCTTTTGCGCGCAATCCGCCAGGGTCGCCTCCCTTGACCCCCTTTGGGTACCCGCCTGCGTGGCGCCCGATGGTCTTCATCGCAGGTGCCCGCACCGTGCGCTGTCTTCCCGTGAAGCCTTCCAGGCTCGTGCGAAGTGACACGGACCCGTCGGCGGCAATCATTCGTCCAGCATGACGTTAAACTGCATATTCGTCCTGCAAGATGTTAAACTACACATAGGTCCAGCATGACGTTAAACTGCATATACGTCCAACATGACGTTAAACTGCGCATTCGTCCAGCATGACGTTAAACTGCATATTCGTCCAGCATGACGCTAAACTGCACCACGTCCTGCACGACGTTAAACTGTATACGTCCAGGCTGCACGACGTTAAACTGCCTAGCCCCCATCGTCCGCGCTGCAAGACGTTAAACTGCCAAGTGTTTCGTCCTCAACACACGACGTTAAACTGTACTTCGTCCGGCAAGACGTTAAACCGTCCGCATCATTCGATCCCGTGCTTCGCACGCAGGGTCTCCCCCGGTTTGGACGTGGCCCCCACCCGCTCGTCTCTGCAGGGATGTCGGGATTGTCCCCCTTTTGGGACGATTTAATGGGAGTGGCTTTTCCCTACGGGGGCAGGGTATTACAAACCCCTAGTTTCTCGTGGGAGGCTGCACATGTGTATCTCCATTGCGCCTCCCCACTGCCGAAGCCAGTAGAGGGTGTGACTGGGATCGAGGTGTCTTCTGCTTTCGGTCCAAGTCCCTTCCAACTGAGTTTTGCCGCATCCGGGCTGCCTCAAGTGCGTAAGTCCTGACAGAATGAACTACGTGGACTTTGATCACTGTCTTCTATACAGGGTACGTAGGAAGCCTCCCTGAGGTCCAAGCCCGCCACCTGGTCGTCCCGGTCGTATTTACGTCGGTTCGTCCATCAGTGGACCCCTCCAGGGTTCACGCTTGCGTCGATTCACCTATGAATCCGCCCCTGTGGGAGACTGCCCGTGTGTATCTCCACTGTGCCTCCCCACAGCCCCTTTTTCCATTTCTCTTTTTATCGTCCAGCATGACGTGAAACTGTGATCCACCCGGCCGTTCCATCCCCCTCTGTGCGAGGTGGTTCGGTTCAATCCTCCGCCCGGCGGCCTAGACCTCTTCGTGAGTCGGCTTGCCGACGTCCAGCATGACGTTAAACTGTATACCCGAACTACGTTGACTTTGATCCGTGCTAACGCGCGGTACGTAGGAAGCCTCTACGGGGTCCAAGCTCTTCACTCCATCATCCATCCTGATCCTTACCCGGGCCGCCACATCTCGGTGGGGTCATGCCACTTCACTCCACTCCACATCATTTGGGAAGCCGCCCATGTGCTGGCCCCAGCGTCGGAGGTTCCCCGCAAGGGGTTCTGTCATCTGATCCACTTTTCGTGTTGATCGGTCCGATGCCGTCCCCGCTGGACGTTAAACTCGCGGCATATCCCGTGTTAAACATGGGAAGCTGAGGAAAACCTCAGGTGACACAATTCCCCGCACCTAGTACGGGATGCCTCAGGCCATCATGCCTTCGAGAAGCCCTATTAGGGACGGAAGACAGACGTGCAGAGCCGCAGTGTTACGACACGCCCCCAGCACCCAGAGCCACCCGGCCTTCTCACCGCAGGTTGCTGCCCCGCCCAGACTCCTTGGAGCGTCCGGGCGGAAGCAGCGTAATTAACCGGTGTCCATGAAGATATGGCGCCGGGAACGAGATTCACGAACATTCTTAAGTCTATGAGGGAGACCCGGATTAGGCGACGAGTTCCGAGGAGACGTCCAAGGAAGGAGGAGCCGACATCCCATCATCCCGGTTTCGATCAAGGAGCAGACGCCCCTGAATAAGGGACGAATGTCGCCCGCCCTTGGAAAGCGGGACTGCGGGACCACAAGCCGCGCGCCCATCCCCTCGGGTTGACGGGTGCACGCGCGAACGCGTCCTGGCGGAACAGCGTAACCCGACGCACATCCGCACCGAAACAGTATAATATATATTTTCAATCAGAATAAATTATAAGTTATAACAATTTCAACTTAATTTTTCACCCTAATGAATAGTGGGAATAGTAAAAAATTTATTACAATAGTCATTGTAAATGTGGATTTACCTAAGGTTAAACTATGAATATAAGTGTTAAAATTACATAAAAAATTTTGAAACACCCATTTTATGGACATAGATCTACATTATATATTCTAGTTTCTACGATTTCCTATTTTTTGGCTTTTCTCATAATACAAATGTGGGTATGATTGAATCATTTCAAAACATTACAGGTGTTCCACTCACATCACTTGTAAATGTTCACCTACTCTCCTCTCTTATTATCACCTTAAAATATACTTGGTGTAGAATAAACCTACCCAAAAAAATTATAAATTTCATAATCTTATTTTAGATGAAAAATTATGGGAAAAAATTCAACCTTGGAAGGATTTGGTTCGAACAAAAGAAGGATACTGAAAAAAAGATAATATTCTTCAATAAAAATCATTATTTTATTTTTTACTCCACCTCAATTCAATACTATTAATATAGGATTACAAAATAAACATAGTGTATTAAATATACTTATTTGTTATTAGAAAAAGGTAATGAACTAAAACCATCTCCACTTCCATCAAATGGTTTACAAAATCATCATTAATGTGTATGGCAGACAACAGCCTCAGAAACCGATGTCATTCATTTTACCATTACTACCTCCCAAATTTAAGAATGATGATGTATATAAAGTATATATATATATATATGATATTTATAAAATAATCTTAATAATTTATTCATTATATCATATATTCCATTTTTTACTATGCATTTCTTATGGGAAACGATAATGTTTCTATGGTTCCTTCCTAGTACCGCCTCTACCCTCCCCTCACGCTAGGGTTCTTTCCTAGCACTACCACTTCAACCCTCTCGTCATTCACCTTATAGTGATAGGATTATTTCTCTGGCGTTCCCCCCTTCTCATTCCCTTGTCCTCCTCCAGGAACTCGCCAGATACGACCTTCACTCTATTTGATCGAACCATCATGAATGAACTCCACCTCGATTTTACTTGCTGCTTCTCCAGTGATTTGGGATTTTTTGGTGGTGGAATCTTATGAGTCTCTCCCTCTCTCTTTCCAGTATCACTTTTATGGATTTCATCTCTTGGCTCTCATGACTCTCAGCTCCAGTTTTATGGTCTCAATTTGTTATCGTTGATTCATTTTTGTTCAATGGTTTTTGATTTCAAGTTTCCTTTGTGATGACGCCGATGGGTTCACTTTCTAGTCCTACATGCTACTTGCACCCCTTTTTTGTTGTTCACATGATGATGGATCTGAGGCAGAGTTCAATGGTCTTTCTAATGTCTAGTTCTTGCAGTTGAGGCCTTAGACCGCTCCTTACTCTACCTTTGCTCCAGGATTCCAACTATCATCTCCAAGTCGGATTAGAGAAGTGGTTTTTCAAGGTGTCTTTAGAGGTGTGTTGGATTGGTCGACAACATTCTTGGAGGCATTTCCCCTGGTGGCTTCATCTATGTTTTTGGATCCATGTTGCTTATTTGAGGCTTCATTGCTCTGCGATGATGTTTTTTTGGCTGGTTCTATTTATGATGGATGGTTTCTTTTCATACTAGTGTGGTTTTTGGTGGCTGTGAAAATGGTGTTTTGTTTATAGTATATATGTGAAAGCTCAATTCCATTATGGTGCTCCGTTTCTCCGGTACCGGTGATGAGAGTTTTAGATTTTGGAGTTGTTTTTTTTTCAGGTCACTAATGGTAATAATTTTTTATTCATCTTCCTTGGGTGTACGGTGATCATTGGTCTCTTCTAGCGTACAGATTCCAGTGATGGCATACATTGATCGGGATTGTAGTCTCAGCCTCTATGATTTCCAGCTCATCTTTTCAACCGTTTTGATATTTTTAGATTGAATTTGGTGCCATGTTTTGCTTTGAATTTCCAAATCCCTCTAAGGTTACCACTTACCCAAAAGAGCCTTCTAAAAATATAAAAAATTGGATTTGAGCAGGACTACTGCCACACGAAGCGATGAAATTTGTTTTTTTACTAAAGAATTAAATGTAATTTTAATAAGAATAAACTTAATTAATATATTTTATACACAAAAAAAATTATTATATAACTTAAATATTTATCATTATGAAAATATAATATACCATTTTCTTTCTTACACTGAAAAATGATAACACTGTTCATGTATATGTAGACTACCGCTTTCACGAAGTGATGACTCTCTCTTTTCATCACCACACTAAAGGGATGATATATATAATACATTTGAAAAAATTAATAAGGTATTTAATATAGTATTATCATTATATAAAGATAAAATATTACTTACCTATTTTCTGTAATGATCATTAAAAATGGAAACGTTACTCATGTATACGTACAACCTATCATCTCCATGATTAGAACATATTTCATTTCTCAAAACCATATTTGATGTTTGGTCATAAAATTATAATTTATTTATGAATATTATAATTATCTCATGAATATTTTTCTTTATATTATGGAACTATATATTAGTCATAGGAATGAAAACTTTCCGGATGAATCACGCATGAGAAAATAAGAAAATTAACACCCATAAAATGACAATATTGAAGCATTGTTAACGTAGGGTGATAAGATGTTATAAAAGCATCACATTCAACCTAATAAATATTAATATGGTTCTATTGAATGTTAATAACAAGTTTAAAACCACTATATCATAGTTTAATTTACAATCAATAAAAATGAATCAATAGGTAAGGAATTTCGTCTCAAATTCTTTTGATTGAGGCGTGTAGTAATTTTTTTCACCTATTTTTTAAATGGGGCATATAATACCCATTTGAAATGAAATATCCTTATTCCATAATATTTAATACTATTTTATTTTTCAATTTGAATTATTTCATCTCATGTGTTTTTACATAAAAGTAATCATGTGGTAAAAAATATCATAACTAAATTTTATTTCATTGGGTTATATTAATTATTTAATGTATTTAATATTCTAAAATTATGTCTGAAATGAATTTTCAATATATTTTATTTCATTTCCACTTTTTTATGGACTTACAGTTAATACACATAATATATCCATTTATTAATTATCAATTTAGGGTAATGATCATTGTAAGGATTTATTTCACCACCTCATTCTCACCGAGATTGTTTATTTTTGAATATCATATAAAAGAAATTGATGGATAATTGTCCAATAAACCATTTAATTTTATTATAATTTGTTTATAGATTAATGGTTTCAAGTAATGGAAATATTTTATCACTCTTTGGTACATTATATAATTGATAAAATATTTTAAATAAAATTAATCTTCGTTTATCCTTTTAGTTGGAAGTCTGTTTACTTTCATGACCATGTTTTATAAAAAATATAAAAAATATTTTTAATATTTTTCTGATGATATACTAAATAATATTTCACCTATTTTGACTTTTTAGAATTAAATTGTATGAAATATTTTTTTTTCAAACAAGGCTCTTTTTTGACATTTTTATAGTGTGAAAGAAATTCTATTTTTAACTTGTATGAAATATATGGATTACACACCATCATGAAAAAAATTACGTTAAGATTTGTATGATATTTTAAATGTTAAATTTTAAAGAAAATGTTTTACTTAATATTCCATAAGATCATTGTTTTAAAAAAATAAATGTAAATTATTTTCAAACTATTAAATATTTTTAAAAGTGATTTTCAAAATGAAAATGATATTTTACTTCACAATATCATCAAGAATATATTATTGTATTTTTATTTATCATTGAAAAAAATCCTTCATTTTACATTTAACTTATAGGGGATATGTAATATCGATACTTCCTATATTCTTCTTATGGATGGTTCATGAATATTTTAACCAAGGATGGTATTGAAATCAACTTCCCTTATTCATTTTTGTTTTCAATAAATTTTTCATGATAGTATTAATTTCACGTGATTATTAGACATTAAATTTACTCTAAATATCCACATTATTTATCATGGATATTTTTTAACTATATATCATTTATATATACAGTGTTCTATATTTAAATTCATTTTATATATAGTGACATATTGATAAATTTTTATTCTTTACTAAATAATGATATTTGATTATAAGAAACATTGTCTATGAATTAAATAAATTTTTTGATATATGAAGAAATCTTCATACATGAAACACATAGGTGGGGCTAGATCTAAATACCCTCTTGATGCATTTATAGTCTCATGGGATGAATCAGTTGGCTAGCCTCTGTTAAATGGGTTTCTACCGATCCTTATTAAACTATCTTGAGGATAGATCTTAATGGTAAAACAATCATGTGTCTGGTAAACATGAATTTCAATAATTAAGATTTTCCTTTATTATTAATTTAGTATTTATTATCCATTATATTTTCATTATGATGTTATCTATGAATTCATTTCACTCTTAGTTTATAGATTAATTGGCATGTGATTTATTTTATTTACATTATCATATTGATTATTCCATATCCAATTATGATGGTCATGTTTTTGATTAAATGTAATTTTATTTTATTTATTTACCTTTCTATATTGATTATTCTATTCTAATTATTTAAATAGAGTGTTTATTATTCTCATTGATTCATGAAATCTTCCATTATACTTAACCCTTACTAAGCACATGATCTCACCCATATATTTATTCTTTCCCCAAGAATCCATGATGTGTACTACTAAACATGTGAAATAATATTATAATGGGAATAATGATATTATTAAAAAAATTATGTTGTAATGTTTGTAATCAAATTTAATATGTTAATATTGTACATATCTATTATACCAAGACTACTATAATATTTTTTCCTTTGGTATGTGATTCGTTGTATCATTTACCAATGTAATAATATAGGCATTGGATCCTCGATACTAGGGTTTGGGGTCTCCTTATAGTCAGTATTAGATAAATTTTAGTAGAATCTATTGGAACTATATTTAGAAATTTATAGATTAGGAAACATAACCCAATGATATAATTTGAGGATAATTATATAAAAACATAGAACATTTTCGGTATAGAATAGATTATGGGGGTTTTCTTAGAAATATATCCCTATCTAGATACTACAATTTGAAGTGGTTCTGAAACATAGGAGCTTATGGGTAATAACTCTAAAAATGGTTTTTTGTGGATGAACCTATATTCACCCAGTGCTTGAAAATGTGCCTTTCTAGGATTCATGTTTTACACTTCCATATGATATTATTAAAAAACACATTTTCATTCCAAACCAATACGAAGGATTTGAATAAAAAATGATAATAAAATAACTCGGTAAATCATAAAGTTTTTTATATTGAAAATAAGATTTCAAGATATAAACATCCTATAAATGATCATAATACTTTCCTACTATGATTATTTTTCCTCCCACTATGCTCTTTGGTTTTATTAAATGGATGGAACATGAAGGAATCATGTAAACCTTGAACATGAAGGATAATGTGGTGACTTTGAGAAACCAAATGGGTGATGAAATAAATAAAATGTATCTGGATTATTCCTATTAATCTATCCTAAAATATTTTTAATATCATATATATTAACCAACTCCCAATTTCATCAAATAAGAGAATGATGGAGTTTTCTAAGAGCTCAAGTGATGGAGACAATAGAGGAAATAAGGATCAATTTCTATCATGTATGAATTGTAGATTGAGAATCCTATGAAATTGTATCAATATAATAGAAAAATAAATTATGTGTGGAAAGGAAAGTAATTAAAAAAATAATTTCCAAAGAAAAATGAAGAGTATGATAGATGATATTAGATATCATCCTAGGGATCAATTTATAGTTTGTAGTTTTCTATGTGGAGAACGTGGGGATTATATGAGTCAATTCCTTTTTCAAAATATTTATCCCTATATCAAGGAATCATGCAACGGCCTGACCCCAGTTACCCAGAGTCAGTGCATTATTACATATCATTGTCATGACCACAAAAGGTCAAGTCTCAAAAGACTGGTTAGTTTAGTACCCTTGGAAACACTAGATACATTCATAAACGTTACATTGCATCCTAAAGTGAAAAACTACAATAACATAGTCTCTATAGTCCACACTCATATCCCTTTCAGACTATCACTGCAAGTCAGTCATAAAATATTTCTTCACATCCTGGTAAAATCAAAACATAGAAAGGGGTGAGATCAGATGCTCAGTAAGGATAACAATATAGAAGAAACTTTCATAAATAAACATAAACATTTAAGGTAATTAATAACTAAAACAAAAGCCTTTTAAACATGAACTTCAGCATAATATGGAAAAAATAAAATGAAATAATTCCATTTACTTATTCACATGGATATTCCACTAGTCGAATATTCACATGTAATATCAATAACCACTTTCATAATGATGGAATGCATAATGCCAGACTATCATAACCACAAAAGCAAGGCCTCGTGCCAAGACTACAAATAAGATTTTTTCAAGGCCCCGTGCCAAGACACTAGTTTGTCTCATGAGACCTACCGATGCATTGAGGAGTTATAGTGGGCTCCACCCATCACTTCCTAAGTCAAATGCATTCCTCATATGAACAGATTTAAACATAATATAAAAATTTGTATTAAAACTAGCATACGGAATGTCAATAATTTCTCCATAAACCATGAATGGTATAAAAATAACACATCCACAGTCAAACATATCACAAAACCTTCAATATAATATGGAAGTTTTGTATCATAATAAATCAACTTCAAATATTCTTAAAATCCATCAAATGATGTTGACATAGATGAAATAAAAACTATTTGAGAGAAGTATCTATTTTTTTGAAATCATTGAAAAGTCACACATTTATAAAGTAAGTAATTTAAAAGAGATTTTTGAATCAAAGTGTCCCATACCACTTTGAAACTTTTGAAAATAAATATCATTTCAAAACATTCATGTCCATATAAATAAATCCTTAAAATAATTTTGAAAACCTGTTCATCAATTAAGAAGATTTATAAAGATAAATCTTTAAACCATTTAAAATTCTGATCTTGATAAAGAGTACCTTTTCCGAATTCTAAAGATATTCATATTGAAATAATTTAAAAGTCACAAAATTATAAAATAAATCATTTACTTTGAAAATATTCTTATAATATTGTAAGTTAAGCTTCGACGATTTTATTATGGCGGAAAATAGCTGCACCCACCATATAAGTTAAAAAAAAGACATTCTTAGCTTAATTTTATCAAAAAGGTTAAAAGGACCTTGTTTATAAAATGACAAAAATATTCCTTTATAGACATATTATAAAATTTAAAACAAGGGTATAAATTACTTTAACCTATATTCGGTAAAATAGTAAGAATGTTTTGAAATACATTTTTGAGAAACATGGATGTGGATGATAAAGAGGTCCTAGAAGATAATTACGTATAAACAACCTTGGATAATGAAGAGATTGTGAAATAAAACATTACTAATTTGGTAACTTACGAAACATACACCACATGAAAGAGGTATCATACAATGAATATGTAAATACACATAAATTAAATTGTATTACACAATGAATACAATTATGGGCAGTATATACATCACACAAAAGGTAATAGTGTAAATATGGCACGAATCTCACGGGAATAAAGAGTGAGATGAAAAACCCTTACCTTGTACTTTTCCTTGTTTGATGGTAGGTTAACCTCCTGTATAATGGTGAAATAATTGTTATTAAATTATACAATAATCATATACATTAATATGATATCATATATGATCTTTTAACATTGCTTTGTTAATAATATCTTAGTATTATTGTCGTTTCAGGTGTTAATTTACTCGATTTCTATTATATGTTTTGTTACATAAGCCATGTTCGATATGGATTGGTTGTATCTTATTCATATTCAGAATGATATCAAGTCTTTAAAAATTATTTTTAATCCTCAAATTATAATTATACTTGAATGGATATGATTGGTAATGAATCTCATCGCGTTCGGGGAGACGGTAGTCCGTACGTACGCACGAGTGACAATATCATTCTTTTGATATTAAAATATTATATAATTGGATGGTATATAATATATACAGAATCATTATCATGTTATATTTATTATTTACATGAATTAAAAATCATTATTATACCCATCCAAATAATAATGTATTCAATAATAATTACACCACGATGTGGAGACGGTAGGCCGTGTGTACGCACATATGGTGACATGTCATTCACAGGATGGATAGAATAATGAATATGGTTTTTCCATATTTATAATAACATCACATTATATAGAAGATACTAGAGTTATTATTTTAGAATAGAAATAACTAATAAATAATAAGTTGAAGAAGAAAGGAACGTCAAAGAGGGTGGTGAAAACATTACATCTTCTTCGGGTTCTTCCTTTTGATTTGATCAAAAGTGCTCTTTAGGTTGGATTTATGATCAAAATAAGGACTTTAGGTCAATTTGAGCGAAGTTGATAGAATATTTGGGCATGTTTGGGCCGAACCAAAATTCTTTGAAGGTATGAAGAATTGGTTAGAAGTGGTGTCTTTTTATAAGGGGGAGGAGGGCTCTTTAGGAAAAACTTAAAGTATTAATTTATAATAAATTCAAATTCGGTTTATAATGGCTCCAAAGTGGATTTTTAAAATTCTAAGGTAATTATGGGTCGAAAACCAATCAAATAATATATTTAGGAAAGGTTTGGGTCATAATAGTAACCTTATCTTTTAGATTTAACTCTTAGTTAAATGGTTTGACATTCACCATGTCTCTTTGTATTTTTATATTATATAGTTAATAAACATACTATGAACTGACACGTGAACCCCAAGTGGTTCTTTAATGACATACCTATCATCATATAAGTTTTTTTCTAAACCTTATATTTTTAGGAGTATTATATCAATTAATAATATAATATTTGTTTTAAAAACGTTTTTATGTCAATTTTGACACTATTGGATATTTTGTTTCCGATAAATTAATAACAGCATTATTACTTCGAATAAAACTCATATAAACAATAATAATATGTCATATTAACCTTGAAAATTATTTTAATTCATAAAAAGTCTCAAATTACATTTATTTGGATATTTATAAAATCAATTATTTTAATATTTCAATAATTAGGTAATTACTACATCCCCATTTTGTCATAAATAAATTAACTTATTTAATGTCTAAAAATTATAAATAAAATAAAATTATGTAGAAAATCTTTTTATATTTATAATTAATATTTATAATCGAATTTATCTTATGTATAACCATATATTAAAAATGTATTAGTTATTAAACATTGATTTTAACTCTTTTAACTCTTCTTTGAATTAAATAATAATAAATGTCCTAATCTAATCCATGTGGACCAAAGAAGTTCATATATTATTCCTAAGGTTTTTTTGGTCGAATTAAACTTTTCCAATAGAATTAGTACATGTGTTAAGGTAATATTAATATAATTTTTACCCTTAATTACCCTATTTACTTTTTACCGTGTTAAATAAAAGTAAAAAGTTACTATTCACTAAAAATTATTTTATCTTATTGAACCACATTTACTCCTTGATATTAATCGTGTCTCTCGTATTTTAAAAATTTCACTCCTAGAAGTGGTAACATTACGTTTTATGTGAATTTTCAAATTCTCCTAAGAGGTGGGTAAAAGGCAGTGAAAAGTTCAATAATATTTTTATATAACTAAATTTATTATAAACTGACTCCAATGAATTAAATTGAACTTATATTGGTATTATGTATCAATTTTTACATAAAATAAATTTAAATAAAATAAATAATTATTTAAATAAAAATTCAGTTTTAAACTATAACTCTGTGTTTTTTACTATTTATCAAAAATAAAAAGTTTTCAGAAAAATACAAAAAATTCACCCTAATCTAAGTCTGATATTACTAATTCAATAATGAACTCTATTTTAGAAAATTAAAAACATATAAGTTTCATTTATTATTTTCAAATTAATTCCCACTGTCAAAACCAAAAGGCGTACTTTAAAGAAATAAAAACGATCAAAAGTTTGACACTTGTTTACATCCAATTTCAAAGTGAAATTACTTACAATGACCATCATTGGATTAAATGGTAAAAATATAATCTAATTATACTTCCAAACCATTAAAATTTATAATATAACACTATAAATTATTTTGATTAAAAATGTTCTTTTTAGTTAAAATATAGTATTTTTCACTATTCACCCAAATATGAGAGTTATCAAAAAAACACCAAAACATTATTGAAAATAAATTCCTATGTCCTTATTCTAAGGAAAAATTTTATTTTGTCAAATTGAATATATAAAAGTTTCAAATATTGGATTTAAAAAGGCTTCTCCATTAAAAGGCGGTAAAATTGCATTTTTTATAAAAATACTTCTTTTATCTTAAAAAAATGTTTTTGTTCTTACATTATGTCTAAGAAACTCATAATATAGATTCTAAAATTATAAATATAATATAAAATTTAAAATTCAGTTATTACTATTCATAACCGCTTTTGAATGGCTTGTTTGGTAAGTCGTAGTGCGTTTGAACTCAGTGCTGCGTACAACACACGCTATTGAATTATTCAAAGAGAAGCGAACTGTGGAAGATTGGGGTGTTGCATTTTCCCCTCCTTCAATAAATATTGTCCTCTAAATTTGAAATTTTTCTTTGAAAATTAAAGATTGAAAATAGAAAATACCTTTTTGGAAAACCCACATCAGAAATAAGGTTAATAAAAATATAACTTTAAAAGAATGAAAGAGAAGTACAAAAGACACCCAAGATAGACCATACTAGGATTATATTAAATCATGGATATGGAAGAGAATCAAACCATCAAGGTCTGATGGATAGTTGTAGAAAACAGGATTAGGATAAAGTTAACTACAAGAAAATCACAAACTTGTGATTGGTTAAACGGTCTTTGATTTCCCAGTAGGAAAAATTTACCGACAACGTTTTTGTTTTAAGTTACCTTTCTTAATGTTTAAGAATTTATTTATGATATTTACTAATAATGTATGGAAATATACTTACTTTTTAGGTAGACATTCATTCCCTGCTAAATTTTTTCCACAAACCCATCTTTCACTCCAAAAGGTAATAGAACTCAAAAATATTATATTTATCCTAACCATATAGGGTTCCAAAAATAAATTTATAATCAACTATCAGAACATAAAAAAAACTACATTATACACTCCAGGGACTTCACGTAGTCCAGTCGTAGGCGATAAATCCCTATCGCATTATGGTTGTGGGTTCAATTCCCACAACTTTGTCCGACGCGATGGGTTGTCGCACGGTCTGCGTGTTTTCTGTTTTATAAATATCCAAAAACAACCTTAACAATAGTATCCAATGTAAAATATAATCCATTCCAACCTTTATACTTATCCAAAATACTTTTGTCCAAACTCTCAGTCCAAAATTTATATGGAAGGTAAAAATAATATAGATCCTTTTTACCATGTAATAACATATGAATACCTTCATCATGTATTCTATTAAAACAATGAAACATCCTGAATTACCATAAAACCTTATTGATTATATTCATGCTCCCCTATTCCTTATAGAATACTAGATATACTTCATCCAATCAAAAATTTTGTAAATTACATCAATGATGGAATGTACAAATCATTAATCAGTTTCAAGGTAGTCAAGAATATCCAATATAATTTATCCAAATCAATAATGTATTATTCCAAAATCACTACCATGGTATCAGAACCATATTATGGTTTATCTTTATCTTATCCATATATTTTCCTGAAATTTAACCTGCTATTGAGTCACTTTTCATAGTTCCACACAATCTCAAGTCTATAAGGAAATAGTACTGCAATGTAATCCTTATTTATTTCCAGTACATCATTGATACAACACTTCAATAAAATAATTCCAAAATAACAACATAATAACACTGGTCATTCCTCTTCATCTATAGTAGTATCATAACTTGATTATCATCCAATATCATAATTTGCGGCATAGTCTTATTACTGGGACATTGGTTCTTGTAGTGTCTAAACTCCTTGCAGATGAAGCATTGTACATTTGAAACTTTTTTCTTACCCTTTCAGTCATGTACTTGGTGTCCTTTTTCTCCATACTTATAACATACTCCCATTCCCTTGAAGCATTTTCCAAGGTGATTATTTCCACAGTTATCACATATGGGAAATCCTTCTTTACCTTCTTCCCTTTATCTATCCTTCTCTATACCATCCTTTCCTTCTATGGATTCCCTTCAAAGCCATAGGACTCCAAAAATTCTTTACTTATCTTATTAACACATGATACTATTTCTTCATATGATGATAATACATGGGATACTATTTCCCTTCTAAATTATGGCATAAGACCATGAAATATATGATCCTTCTTACTCTTTGGATCATGCATATTGCTGGGGTTCTCATTCCTTCTACTGGGCACCATTTCTAAACAATGACATACACTAGATTAGTTTATGAATAGCAATACCTAATCCCAAACTTGTAAAAACACTTAACATAAATTGAGAAGTTTATGGATATAATCCATAATCATAAAAATGTTTTCTTTGAGGAAATATATACTCATAAACCCTTCATTATGTTTTGTAAATAAAATGAGAATTATCCTAAGCATATCCCCCGGGAGTGTCGTAACCAATAGTGCAGCAAGGCCCATTGTCGTGCATCAGTGCCCGTTCGAGTCAGGCTCAAAGCGGTGTTTTCAGTTTTTACCCCTAGGAACATCTGTTCCAGAGTCGCCTCTACCTGCTTGTATCCAAAGAGGTATGTATTTCATGGAAAACTCAAAAAATCTATACAATACCAAAATTCTAGGAAGTTATTCTATACTAATCCTCAAAGTTCATCTTAGGTCTATGTGCTCTAATCAGGTTTTATCTAAATCTAACTACCAAGGTTTTACTAAACCTCCCTTTGATACCAACTGTAACCCCCCAAGCCCAGTTACCCAGAGTCGGTGCATTATTACATATCATTGGCATGATCACAAAAGATTAAGTCTTGAAAGACCGATTAGTTTAGTTGCCTTGGAAACACTAGATACATTCATAAACGTTACATTACATCATAAAGTGAAAAACTACAATAACATAGTCTCCATGGTCCACACTCATATCCCCTTTAAACTATCCCTGCAGGTCAGTCATAAAATATTTATTCACATCCTGGGAAAAATAAAACATAGAAAGGGGTGAGCTCAGATGCTCAGTAAGTATAACAATATAGCGAAAATTTTCAAATATAAACATAAACTTTTAAGGTAATGGATAACTAAAACAAAAGCCTTTTAAACTTGAACTTCAACATAATATGGAAAAAATAAAATGAAATAATTCCATTTACTTATTCACATGGATATTATAATAGTCAAATAAAGACATGAAATATCAATAACCACTTTCATAATGATGGAATGCATAATGCCAGACTATCATAACCATGTAGCAAAGGCCTCATTCCAAGACTACTATTAATATTTTGTCAAGGCCTCGTTCCAAGACACTATTTTGTCTCATGAGACCAACCAATGCATCGAGGAGCTATAGCAGGATCCACCTGTCACTTACTAAGTCCAATGCATTCCTCATATAAACAGGTTTAAACATAACATAATCAATCGTATTAAAATTAGCATACAAAATTTCAATACTTTCTCTATAAATCATGAATGGTATAAAAATAACACCTCCATAGTCAAACATATCACAAAACCTTCAATAAAATATGGAAGTTTTTTATCATAATAAATCAAATTCAAATAAGCTTAAAATCCATCAATGTATGTTGACATAGATGAAATCAAAACTATTTGAGATAAATGTCTCTTTTTTTGAAATCATTGAAAAGTCACACATTTATAAAGGAAGTAATTTAAAAGAGACTTTTGAATCAAAGTGTCCCATACCACTTTGAAACTTTTGAAAAGAAATATCATTTCAAAACATTCATGTACATATAGCTAAATCCTTAAAATCATTTTGGATACATGGACATTAATTAAAATTATTTAGAAAGATAAATCTTTAAAACATTTAAAATTCTGATCTTGATGAAGAGTACCTTTCACAAATTCATAAAATATTCATTTTGAAATCATTTAAAAGTCACATAATTATAAAATAAAACATTTACTTTGAAAATATTCTTATAAGATTCTAAGGGAAGCTTTGGAGATTTTATAATAGTGAAAATAGGTGCACCCACTGTATAAGTTAAAAAAAGACATTCTTACCTTAATTTTGTCAAAAAGGTTAAAAGGACCTTGTTTGGAAAAAGACGGAAATATTCCTTTATAAACTTCTTATAAAAAGTAAAACAAGGGTATAAATGACTTTATCCTATATTCTATAAAATAGTAAGAATTTTTTGAAATACATTTTTGAGAAACATGGATGTGGATGATAAAGAGGTCCCAATAGATAATTACGTATAAACAACCTCGGATAATGAAGAGATTTTGAAATAAACCCTTACCAATTTGGTAACTTACGAAAGAAATACCCCATGAAAGAGGTATCATACAATTAATATGTAAATACACATAAATTAAATTGTATTACAAAAAGAATACAATTATGGGCAGTACACACACTACACAAAAGGTAATAGTGGCAATATGGCCCGAATCTCACGGGAATAAGGAGTGAGATGAAAACCCCTTACCTAGTAATTTTCCATGGTTAAGGGTAGGTTAACCTCATGTATAATGGTGAAATAATTGTTATTAAATTATACAATAATCATATACATTAATATGATATCATATATGATTTTTTAACATTGCTTTGTTAATAATATCTTAGTATTGTTGTCATTTCAGGTGTTAACTTACTCATTTTCTTTTATATGTTTTGTTACATAAGCCGTGTTTGTTATGAATATGTTGTATCATATTAATATACATATTGATATCAAGTCCTTAAACATTATTTTTAATCATCAAATGAGAATTAGACTTGAATATAATTGATGGGGAATGAATCTCATCGCGTTTGTGGAGACGGTAGTCCGTACGTACGCAGGAGCGATAATATCATTCTTCTGATATTAAAATATTATATAATTGTATGGTATATCAAATATAAAGAATCATTATCTTGTTATATTTATAATTTAAATGAATTAAACATCAATTTCATACCCATCCAAATAATAATGTATTGAACAACAATTACACCACGATGTGGAGACGGTAGGTTGTACGTACGCACGTATGGTGACATGTCATTCACAGGATGGATAGAATACTGAATATGGTTTTACCATATTTATAATAAAATCACAGTATATAGAAGATACTGGAGTTATTATTTTAGAATGGAAATAAAAAATAAAGAAGAAGATGAAGAAGAAAGGAACTTGAAAGTGGGTGGTGAAAACATTACCTCTTCTTCGGGTTCTTCCTTTTTATTTGATCAAAAGGGCTCCTTAGGTTGGATTTATGATCAAAATAAGAACTCTAGGTAGAATTGAGGGATTTTTAGAGAATATTTGGGCAGGGTTTGGCCGAACCAAAAGGCTATTAAGGTATGAAGAATTGGTTAGAAGTGGTGTCCTTTTATAAGGGGGAGGAGGGGCTCTTTAGGAAAAAATTAAAGTATTAATTTATAATAAATTCATATTCAGTTTCTAATGGATCCAAAGTGGATTATTCAGACTATACGGTGGGTATGGGTCGAAAACCACTCAACCAATAGATTTTATATAGGTTTGGGTCACTATAGTAACCTTAACTGTTAGATTTAACTCTTAGTTAAATAGTATGACATTTACCATGTCTCTTTGTATTTTTATATTATATAGTTAATAAAATTACTATAAACTGTCACAAGAACCACAAGAGGTTCACTAATGACATATCTATCATCATATATGTCATTTGGTTGAACCTCAGATTTTTATAAATATTATATCAATTAATAATATAATATTTGTTTTAAAAATGCTTTTATGTCAATTTTGACACTATTGGGTATTTTGTTTTTGATAAATTCAAAACAGCATTATTACTTCAAATAAAATTCATATAACCAATGATAATATTTCATATTAACATAAAAAATTATTTTAATTCATAAAAAGTCTTAAATTACATTTATTTGGATATTTATAATATCAAGTATTTTAATATTTCATTAATTAGGTAATTACTTCATCACCATTGTGACATAAATAAATTAAATTATTAAATGTCTAAAAATTATAAATAAAATACCATTATGTAGGAAATTATTTTATCTTTCTAATGAATATTTATAATTGAATGTATCTTATGTATAACCCTATATTGAAAATGTTTTAGTTATTAAACATTGATTTTAACTCCTTAAACTCTTCTTTGAATTAAATAATAATAAATGTCCTAATCTAATCCAAGTGGAACAAAGAGGTTCATATTTTATTCATAAGGTTATTTATGGTCGAATTATACTTAGCCAATAGAATTAGGACATGTGTTAAGGTAATATTAATATCATTTTTACCCTTATTTTCCATATTTACTTTTTACCGTGGTAAATAAAAGCAAAAAGTTACTATTCAACAAAAATTATTTTTATCTTATTGAACCACATTTTACTCCTTGATATTAACTGTGTCTCTCGTATTTTTGAAATTGCACTCATAGAAGCGGTAAAATTATGTTTTATGTAAATTTATAAATTCTCCTAGGAGGTGGGTAAAAGACGGTGAAAATTTTAATAATATTTTTATATATCTAAAATTATTATAAATTGACTCGAATGAATTACATTGAACTTATATAGGTATTATGTTTCTATTTTGACATAAAATAAGTTTAAATAAAATAAATTAAAATTTAAATAAAAATTCGGTTTTAAACTATAACTCAGTATTTTTCACTATTCATCTAAAATTAAACGTTTTTAGAAAAATACAAAAAATTCCCCCTAAGCTAATTTTGATATTCCTAATTCAATAATAAAGTCTATTTTACAACATTAAAACATATAAGTTTCATTTATTAATTTAAAATCAATTCCCACTGTCAAAACCAAAAGACGCGCTTTTAAGAAATAAAAACTATCAAAAGTTTGATACTTGTTTATGTCCAATTTCAAAGTGAAATTACTTAAAATGACAATAATTGGATTAAATGGTAAATATATAATCTCTTTATACTTCCAAACCATTAAAATTTATAATTTAACACTACAAATTATTTTGATTAAAAAAGTTGTTTTTATTTAAAATATAGTATTTTTCACTATTCACCCAAATATGAAAGTTATCAGAAAAACACCAAAACATTATTAAAACTAAATTATTATGTCCTGATTTTAATAAAGAAGTTTATTTCACCAAATTAAATACATAAAAGTTTCAAATATTATATTTAAAAGGGGTTCACCATTAAAAGGCGGTAAAATTGCATTTTTTGAAAAATACGTCTTTTATTTGAAAAAAATGTATTTGTTCTTAAATTATGTCTTACAAACTCATAATATGGATTCTAAAATTATAAAGATAATATAAAATTTAAAATTCAGTTAATACTATTCATAACTGCTTTTGAACGGCTAGTTTGGTAAGTCGTGGTGTGTTTGAACTCAGTGCTGCGTACAACACACGCTATTGTATTATTCCAAGAGAAGCATACTGTTAAAGCTTCGGGTGTTACAAATCAAATATGTTGAAATAAAATGGATGAAGTATTTTTTTTATTATGATTCAAGAATTAAATTTTATAAGTATTTTTCCTATGGTATTTTGGTTATAAGAATAATGAAGCATCTTAGAATTGTGATAACTTTTAAAAGAATTTATGTATTCATTAACTTAATAGTTATGTATTCAATCATGGGTTAATGATATTAATATTTATAATAATTTTAATATATTAAACACATATTTTTAAGTTTTTTATGATTAGAAGATGACCCTAGATATATCATACCCCTTAAAATTCTTCAATGATTTGGAGTTGTTGCTTATCATTTGGAAATTCCGCTAAATCTATAAAAATTAATGATGTCTTCCATATATTATCATTAGGGAATTAAATTAAAAACCCAATTAATGTTTAAACCTATCATGAAATATAATTGGAACCTGGTCTATCATATTATGAAGAACCCATCCAAATTATTGATACTAGAGAGTATGTATTGAGGAATCAGATGACTCCTCTATTAAAGTTACATTGAGTTAAGCGAAAATGGAGGAAACAATGTAATAAGTAGTGGATTTTATGAATAATAACTACCATAATCTATTTAGAAGGTAATATTGATTAAATTTTGACTTGGAATTAATTTTGTGTGGGGGGAGAATGTAACACCCTGAGAGTTTTCAATATACATCTTTTATTATAAATTTAATATCAGTTAAAGATAGAGATTCACACAACAACTAGTTTAAAAAAAATACTCTATTATAATATTATTTTTATCATGACCTATATAAACTAACCATTATGTTGATGCGTGTAAATAATACTAACTGAAATCTTTTCTGAAAAATGTATTTTTCAAAAAACAAAGTTTAGTGGAGCTTCCCGAAAGTAACATAAAATTAATTTTTATCAATTTCAGAAAATTTATTTGAAAAATTAAACTTTATTTTTGAAATAATAATATCAAAATTATACTTGGGTGATTTTTGGGTATTTTTCTGAAGTGTATCGTTTTATCAATGAATAGTGAAAATAATGAATTTTAATTGAAAACTGCTTTTTCATTTAAATTATTTGTAACAATAAATTATATTATTAAATGTTTTTAAAGTACAATTATCTAAATTTTATATCAGTTAAACCAATATTGTTTATTATAATAAAATAAATATTTAATTCTGATATTAAATCATTATAAACATTTAATAATTTCCTTTGGAAACACGCTTTCACATCGTATCTACGGGATTAATTTTAAATTAAAATTTGATAATTAAGTAAATTGAATTTTGGAAAAATGGATTAAATATTCTTAATAATAATAATTTTTAATTTCTAATAAGTCCATATTATCTTTTGTCCAAAATAAATAGTGAAACCAATAAATAATTAATTAATATAGTTAAAAAATTAATGGATTTATCTGGGGTTATACTAAGAAGATAAGGGATAAAATTGACAAAAAAATTTAAAAAAACCATATTATTGACATATTTTGACCTTATAGATTTAATATTCGATAAAAGTCTATTTTTGGGCTTTAATAATGATAAAAACATGGGTATGATTGAATCATTTAACCAAACTACAAGTGTGTCACTCACCCCACTTATAAAACATAACCCTTTATCCTCTCTTATTCACGCCTTCAAACCTCTTTATTTTGGACAATACGAGTCAAAATAACTTCCAAAAATCAATCCTGAAATCCTTGAATCCTTTTTCCATAAATGTAACCATTAAAGGATTTGCTGGAAACATTAGGAAGATACACAAAAAAGAGGTGATGTTTTTCAATAATCATTTTTATTATATTTTTTCCTCCACCTCATTAAATTCTTATTCAACCATTTAGATATAATAACATCAGTATATTATATATAATATGGAATTTTTATAATATGTTCATTTACTAAAACCATATTCCCATCCGTCAAATGAGTTATCTAAGCATCATTTTTGTGTTTAGAAAACTACCTCCACGCGCACCAATGACATTCATTTTTTCACCACCACCTGTCACGGTATGGTATGATGAGGGATATGAATTATATATATATTATTTATAAAATAATTATTTATCTAGATTTATTATATCATTTATATGTTATTTACTTTCCATTCTATACGGGATAAAATAACTTTTCTCGTGGGTACAGCGGAGTACCACCTCACGGAGCGATTTGAATATTTTTTCAATAACTCTTTTAATGGAATGTAACAATGATAAAAATACTAAATATATTTTATAGAAATGAAATTAATTTTATATTAATGAAATTTACATAATATTTAATTAACTATATTCCATTTTATTTCATACCCTGATAAATTATAGCATCGTCAAATGTATGTATGGACTGTAGACATCACGAAGTGATGTGGCTCTCTTTTCCCCACCCCACCACATAGATGGTATATATATAAGTATATTTAAATAAATAATAAGATATATATTATATTATTATCATTATTTAATGATAAAATATTACTTATCTCTTTTCCATAATGATCACTAAAAAATGGAAACGTGTTTTATTCGTCCATATAGCCTACCGTCTCCATGATCGTAACATACTTCATTTCTCAAAACCATATTTCATAATTGTTATTAAAACTATAATTGATGTATTAATATGATAAATTATTCATGAATATTATTATTTAAATGATGTAGCTACATAATATTCATAAGAACTCTAACTTTCATGAAAAAACATGCATGAAAAAACAAGGCAATCAATACATAAAACAAGTAAAATAATGAGAGCTTATTAACAAAAGGGTGATAATATGTAATAAAATGACTATATATGATATTATAAATAATTATATGGTACTATTATAAGTTTAAAAAAATTTCAAACAACTATAAATGATTTTATATCATGTTCAATGAAAATTAAGCATGAGGTAAGGGATTTCATCTCAATTTTAATTCACTGAGGAACATTATAATGTTATGAACCTAATTTGTTTTATATGGTTCACATCCTTCCCCATTGACATGTAATATCATTACTACATAATAATTAATGGTATTTTAAGTTTAAATTTTCATAATTTAAACCAATGTGTTTTTACTTAAAAGTTACCAAGTGGTAAATAATTTTATAAATTAACATTGTTTCGTTGTGTTATAGTACTTTTGAGTTGACATTGATAATCTACGATTATGTGTGAAATGAATTTTGATTATTTAATGTTTTATTTTCAAATTATTTTTGTTTATTTATATTTGATACACATAATAAATTTATTTATTAATCGTCACTTCAATGTTATGATCATTGTAAGGGTTTATTTCAAAATTTCATTCACATCGAGATTATTTATTTCTGGATTTTATTTGAAGGAAATTATTTGATCATTAATCAATAAAACTTATAATTTTATTCTATTATGTTTATTGATCATCCTTTTCAAATACTAGTTCTGTTTTTTTCGCTCTTAGATACTTAAAAAATTGATAAAATGTTTTTAAGAAAATATGACATCATTTTTCTCTTAATTAGGAAATTAATTTTCTTCCAAAAAAATATTTTCTAAAAAAATCAATTACATTTTTATCCTTTAAAAAACGAGTAATCTAAGTCATTTTTACACATTTTTACTTTTATATAAATTTTTTGAAAGGAGTATTCATGACATTTTCTAAACAATACTATTTTCTAACTTTTTTATAATGAAAACGGAATGTTCGTTTTATCTTAAAAAGCATGTGCAGATTACCCATTGTCATGATCATAATTTATTTTAAGATTCCTTTTAAATTTCACATGGTTATTTATATATAAAAAATTTTATGTAATATTCTGTTATCATATATTTTATTAATGTGATGTTCATATAGAAGGTTTTTAAAAATGATTAATGTATTAAAAAGTTATTTTCAAAATGATAATGATATTTTACTCTAATGTTTGAAATATATTTTCTAGTAATTTTATTCTTCTATGATAAAAACCGTTAATTTTACATATACCCAACAATGGATATGTTTTATTTAGATAATCCTTATTGATCCTATGGATAGTTTATGATTATTCTAACCAAGGATAGTATTGACATTCAATTCTTTGATTTATTTTTTTATCAGAAACGTTCAATTGAAATGTTATCATTACTATGATCATTGGGCATTAAATTTCTCATAAATATCAAAATTATTTATAATGGAAATTTTTATTATTGAAATCATATATCATTTCAACATATGGCATTATAAATTGAAATTATTTTGTTTATGTGGGGAAATATTGAGAAATTACTATTGTTTACTCAATATAATTATTTGATGACAATGAACATTATTTATAAGTTCATATGACTATTGAATATATTAGTAATTATTTAGACATGAAATACATGGGTGGGTCCCAGTTATAGAGATCTCATCGATGCATCTATAGTCTCATGGGAAGAATCTATGTGCTAGGCTCATCAGTTTTAAACTTTCATGATGATAGATATTCATGGTAAAGGTATCATGTTCCTTAGAAACATGAATTATAATAATTATGTTTTTACTTCATTAAGAATTCAGTAATTATTATCCATGATATTTTATTTATGATATATATCTGAATTCATTTAATTTTTAGCTTATTGATAAAATGGAATGTGTTTTAATTTACATATATTTCTATATTGATTATGCCTATCCAGTTATTCTAGTAATGTTATTGATTAAATGAAATGTGTTTCTAGATACATAACATTCCATATTAATTTTTCCAATTTAATTATTTAAATAGAAATTTTATTTTGTTATTTACATTGGCATTTTGATTATTCTCATTGTTTCAAGATAACTTCCCATGTAATTAAACCTTATTGGGAATTTAATATTACCCTTATTTTTTCCTTTTATATGGATTAATTAAGTGTACTAAAAAATATATGAATGAATATGATATAGGGAATATCGATGTTATTGAGAAAAATTATGTAGTAATTTTATTATTCAAGTGTAATATTAGAATAATGTATTTAAATTCTTTACCAATACTACTAAAAACTTTAATCCTCCTAGATGCTATTCCATGAAGCCTATTCCAATGTAATAAAGTAATCATCGGCTATGGGTTACTCAGGATTAGGTTTTCTACTTCTATGTTTATATTTTATGCCTATGGATGGTTCATGAATCATGTTTTTAAGAATAATGGTTTGAAATTTGACAAAAACGAGGCTATAATCTATTATTATAGAAGTATTATATCTAGTGGATATCTGATAGAAATTTTATATTCATTTAATAATTTTTGAATCATATTGTATCTATTATGAAAGAGATAGGTAAGGATGATAATAAAATTCCTTCACAAGTGAAAGGGGGTCCTTCTAGGGTAGTTGGTGTTGATTTACCTTTTGGTGATAAAGGTAAACCAACTATAGTGAAAGAGCCTATAAATCAAGAGAAACTTTCTACATTGAATTTTGAGGTTCAAATCATGTTGGTGTAACTGTTAATGATTAGATATCTGAAGCTGAAAGGGAAAGACCAACATTTCATAATATTGAAGTTGTAAAAGATAGGTTACAACTATTAGACCCATAAACCCATTGGATTATCATGTTCATCCTATGGTGGAAGTGTATGCTAATAAGGATAATTTTTTTGTTGAGGCTAAGCATGAAGTTGTTAATGTAAGAGACTAAATTAAAAATGATACTTAATTAATAATTGAGGATAATGATTTTGTGGTTAGATATTCTCATCATGATAATAAGGTTAAACCTATCAAGATTCTTGGAGAATATTTTTATAATTTAAATGTTTAAAATACTAAACATTATAAAATAAGATACAATAATCATTTTTTAATTGAAGAAATCACCTCTCTAGATAGAGATGTTTCTTATAATAAAAATTGTAGTTCATTATTTAATAACCATGTTTAGAATTTTTCTACAATAAATTTTTCTATATTTAATATATTAAAGGAAAAAAAATCCTTCATGTTCTATCTAAGGGAATCTAAGAAGGATGTAAAAATATATAAGTAAAATTAAATTCCAAAGTCGGAATATTGGGATGAAATATGATATAGAATATAATAAATCTCAAATTATTTCTTTGATAGATTTTTATACTTTTAATAAGACAATGACTTTTTTGTTTGTGTTTATCAAAAAAATTTCCCCCATTACATAACTTAGCCATGTGTATTATATTTTATTTTAAGAGAAACAAAATTTTTGATAGATGGACTAGATATAGTATCGTCTGGTTGCAATATTATATATGTACAGTTGAATCCATATAGAGTAACACAGTTTCTATACACACTTTTCAAGTTTTCAAATGGTATCTAACTTCTAAAATAAAGTATTTCAAAGATAATAGTATGCAAATTATCATGGCTGGACATGTCTTTTTCAATATTGAATCTTTTGTTTAAGATAGTTTTATATCACTAAATAACATTTTAGTGGAAATTCATGAATAATATTAGAATACTTTTAAACATTTGAAGAGATGGTTAGTTACTCTTAACACTAACATCATGATTACACTCAAAGGAAAAGACCAAATTTAGATAGATCTTCATGAAATTAATTTAACATATGACTCAAATTTGAAAAAACATAATTGTGAAGAATATTTTTCCAAAATAGAATCTGGTAAAGGAAATGATGTTTTTTAAGGAAAAACACTTAACAAATGTGCATTTTCTTCGGATTCTTAATAAATATTTTTAGAAAAGATAGTTCATGTTTTAAATAATTCAGTCAATCAACATTCTCATAAATATCAAGGTATTACCAATTTATATGAATTTTTCATGAATTACATAGAGATAACATATTTAAAATTATGGATATTCAGAATAGTTATTATCATAATATTAGTAAAGAATATACAATTATTCTATATTTCTCAAGGGATAGAGTTATTAACAAGTTGAATATGTGTGTTTGTGATGTATTTGTGGTCAAATATGGAAAAATGATTTTAGATATTCCTCATAATTTTTTTTCTATATAATAATGAATTTTAGGACACCATTGGTCTTTCGAGTTACTATCATGATGTTTAGGTAGATGTTTCTGAGGTTTTTTCAAGAGAAAATATAATTTGTTTTACATATACTTCTATACCTTTAAATAATTTCCATTTCACTTCTATTGTGAAGCCAGATGAAGATATATTAAAAAAAAATTATAGGATATCTTATTAATTCCATGGTACTATAGAAAAGATAAAACTACTATATGAGTTATGGGAGCTAAAGAAAGTAAAATTGCACCCTGCTCTTGGGGATTTCAGAAATGAACTACTAAATCTCATTCATCTCCACCTATTATATGCTTTATTAAATTTGATTCTAAAACAAACCCAATTCGTAATCAAAAAGATTTATTTCTTAATGTTATTGGTTACATTCATTTTTTGTTCAAATGTTTTGGCCTTAAATGTATTTCTTTTATAATTTATTCAAAAAATTAAGAATAATAAAATAATATATATATATATTTCTTTGAATTTTTTATTTTGGTTTTTAATGAATCATTATGTAGTTTTATTTTATTCAGTTAATATAAGTTAACTCTCCAATCCTTGTTAATTTATGTGTTTTACTAAAACAATTTGATCATTTTAGTGTGCAAAATGAAATGTTTCCAAACCACTTATTTTTAGTTACATTGTGAAATAAAAAAATTGAGAATATTGTGAAATACATAAATTCAATCAAATTATTAATTATTAATTTCAATATGATGTTTAATCATTAAAATTATTCAAATATCAGGAAACAAAATAAATTATTGAAATTATAAATTCTTTATTTCAATATGAAGTAAAATAAATTAAACTATTATAATAAATATATCTTAATATTTCTATTTGTGAAATTATAAAAAACTATAATCTATTTAATTATGTAATAATCTAGGAAATTATATACTATAAAAATATATGATCTTTTTTGTTTAATATTTAAGGGTTTTTTTGTCATAAAAAAGCGGGATATTTTCTGACATACTAATGTTGTTCAAATATATTCAATTATATAAGAAATTTTATATTCAATAAAAACATATTTATAATACAAATGAGTTTAAATAATATGGTTTAACAATTATAAAAAAATGTTATTAAGATATGTTGTATATTTGGAGTTTTTATTTACAATTTTTCTATGGAATTTGAAAATGAATTGAAGAATTTTTTTTAATACTAGACACTACAGTGTTATGCCACAACCATAAAACGTTGTGCCTCATCCTTATGAAGGTGTGTCACAACCTTAAAAAGGTGTTTCGCAAAATTATTATGGTGTGTCACAACATTATGAAGGATTGTATCAACTATATAAGAAGGTATCTCAACCTTTTGTAGTATTTTCTAAACATTATAAGGTTCTGTATCAATATTACACGGAGTATTATCATCCTTACAATGATGGAACATAAGATATCCAATAATAACCTATTGAGAAAGAAGAACCTTAAGACTAAGATGAATATTACAATAATGCTTATACCATACGATGATCAGTTAAACCCTATGAAGATACTGAACCATATGAGGGTACTTTTGAATATCTAAAATTAAAATATTATTTCAATGTTTGATTTGTGTTAGTTATTATGATTATTTTATTAATGAATTTATATAATCTTGACTGATTTGTAATATATTTTTTATTTTGTGGAAGTTTCTAATTCTGAGAATGTCTATGTGATCCAGCTTTCAAATTCTTATTGATTTTCAATGAAATAAAAATTGTCTAAATGGGAGGAGTTTTATTTTAATAATATCATATATATTTGTCTCGCATTAAAATGCAATGATATATCAACAGAAAAATAATTTATGAAAGGAATAAGACCTGACATATTTATATTTATATGAATACATTTGAAGCTCAAAGCCTCTATATTTTGTAAAATGCCTCCTTTATTATTCATATAGAGTCAATCACTTATACTCATTTTGAGGAAGGATATAGAAACATTGTGCTATTGTTATTATGATTAGTGTAAGTCTAATGTTGTGAAATAATATTTTCAAAACTACATTTTGAAGATAAATTTATTTTCTATAATAACTTCATCACCTTTTAGTTGATGATTTCAACTATGTGTGGAACTATATTCTATCATTGGATTTTTTTTGTTGCTGATGTAAGTGAATACTCCATGAACAATGTGTGGTGTAGGTCAAGATTCATTATTCAAAAGGGAAATCCCAATAAAATCTCTTTTAAACTTTATACAAAGAAATTACTAATTTCAATCAATTGTGAAGTACCTAAAATAGGGAGGGAATAAAAATCACCAATATCTCATTGATCATTCACTATAATAAAATCAACTAATAGTGGTATTTCTTTTAATTTGGTAGCAGTTTAAACCACCATGATATGGTTCTGGGATGATTTCATAAAATCACCACTAAAACTAGTGTCATCATCCAATACATAGTGGTTTCTGCCATTTATAATTGGTTTTTGACAAGTTGTGCATACACCATATTTTGAAGTAGATTTTTTTTGTTTTAGTGGAAGTTTAATGTAGGAAAATATTGTAATTATTTAGTTCTGGTTAAAACCACTGTTAGATATTTTCCTTTTTCCATGGAAACTGATGTTATATCCAATAAAATCACATCTAAATAAACATGAACCACTTTTTAGTGGAATCTTTAACCAACACCGATAAAAATCTATCAACATATAGCAGAGGTTCAAACCACCAATAAAAAATATACCTTATTTATCATTAGTTTGAACCACCATTATATTTTGATATATAAATAAAAACCAGCTACAAATTCTACATCCCCAATACCCTAAAAAGCATGTATAGAGGGAATATAACCAATGTTATGCACAAATAAAATCTAATAAATACTAAATATGTAAATAGAAACTATATTACACATTATAAAACCACATCATGCCACTAAAATAACAAAACACACAAAAGGTCAACCCACTATTAAAACCATATTTGACATAAAACCCAATGGATGTGTATTTTTCGTAATGAATACCACCCCTGGAATTTTATAAAACACGTAAAATTTATAAAAAAACAAATAAAAAACAACCAAATTCCATTTATCAATGCTATTTTCCAAAATTTACAATGGAAAAATCCAATCATGGTTTAGTAAAGATGTACCAAAACAGGTTCCAACACATCATGGTTCAAGCTATTTTCCAAAGGACAATTACAATTTTGAATGGATCTAGTGGAATTTCTCTATTTTTGACTCAATATCCTCTCATAATTGATCTATAAAGTCATTTAACATCATCATTGGTGACTATGAGGTCTAATGTGAAATAACTATTTAAAAAGAATCTATATAAGCAGTGAAATAAATGAATGAATTTGTAATCTTGAACATGAATTTTAAATTCAAATTCAATTGAGAAGAAGGTGTTTCCACTACGGTGTCATATTAATAGGAATTAAGTATTTCATTTTCAAGTGTTAATGACATAAAGGTTGTAGAACAAATAAAAATGATATTATTATGGGACAACTTGAAGAAACATTGTGTTGTATTGATGAAATAGGAAAAAATAGGTTTTTTAGATTAATTTTCACAAAAAGTATAATCTTGAATTTTTTAAAGAACATAATAAAAACAAGTGATTATATAAACCCTTCTAGTTTTTTATAAAGAATAATAAGAATAAGAATTTTGGTTCATGTGTTGGGCATAATAAGTGATTAAGTTTATTTTTACGGTGAAAGTATATATGGAAAATTAGAATTTGGAACATAAATAGAGAGGCATAGTATATACTAGTGAAGGATTTATTGTTGTTAAAAATATATATTTTAAACTATTAGGACGGTATTATAATGACCTAGTGAGATGTTTAAAGACTGTGGGATGCACTAAAACATAGTTAGAAATCATGTAATATAAGTTTAAGGATAAAAATTTCCCACCAATACCAATTGGTTAATATTAGTGGGTTGGGTAATATAAGAGGAATCCATATCACACAAAGGATTATCAATCTTATTTTGAGAGGTCAACCTTTTGAATCTATTGTGACACTTATGTTGGTGTGTGTTTAAAATTTTTGTTAGAAGATATGTTGTTGAGAAGATAGAATGATATATCTCTTCACCTTAATTAGTGAATAGATAAAAGGAAATGGTTTTAAAAAATTAGTTGGATAAAAAGTCATTAACACTAATTCACCCCACTATCAGTGTTGAACAAATGCCTAATTGGTCTGCTTGAATGTTATTGACTATGGTTCATTATTATTCTTCATGTTTTCTTCAACAGTATAAAATAATTTATCAAAATTTTATGAACAAAACAATTACACAATCACTTATTCTAATCTCTTATGTTTTTCCTTTTCTCCCATATGGATAATCTCTACGTATTGTCTATTAATTGTATATATAGTCTCAATATCCGTTTCTCTTCGGTGTTTATCTATATCTTAAACAATAGAAAAAAAATTAATATTCTAATATTCATATTCAAATCATTAAATTCCTTATATTTATTCTAATAATTCCAAAAAACTATGGAACAAACATCACATAAAATAAATAACCATGAAACACATAATTTTATACATGATTTATATGTTGAAAAAAATAAACCACACCAATCATATCGACTATATCTTATCCTCACTCCTTCCACCATGGGATCAACAATCTTATTTAAAGAACTAGGGGGAAAATAGCATAAAAATTATATAATAATAATAAAATATATTATATAATTCATTAATGTATATATAAGTATTAAAAATTATATGTATAAGTATAAAATACAAAATATCTATATATACAATTATAATTTTATATTTATTAATGTGTATAGATTTTTGAATGTAATTATTCAAATTAAAAAACTAAAATAAACCCATATTTTGAATCCAAAATAACACCCATTATTAAGTAAATTACATTTAAAAATCGTGAATAATTACAAAATATTATAAGTGAACAATCAGACACTAATTAAAACCAAAAAACTAGAAATAGATTTTAATATAGTTAAACATATCAATATTCATATACCTTTTATCTACAAGTGAACAGATAAGGTGGGGGTCGGGTTTAAAATTTGGATTTTTGAAGGGGGAGTAAATGGTTGGAA
The DNA here is from genome assembly GCA_963277665.1 of Viscum album. Classification (NCBI taxonomy): domain Eukaryota; kingdom Viridiplantae; phylum Streptophyta; class Magnoliopsida; order Santalales; family Viscaceae; genus Viscum; species Viscum album. The sequence continues at coordinate 838,309,669 of OY728126.1, read as the reverse complement.
TGTAGAGTTATAGCTAGAATGGTAGTTGTTGGTGAATAAATATTAGGGTGGGGTATAGGGAGATATTATATGGGTGAAACACTCAGAGTCTATGAGAATTTTGGAGGCAATTGAAGGATTTTAGAGGAAGAATGAATAAGGATACACATCACGAATGATGATTTAAAGTGACTGATGTCAAATAGTGAGTTGATGCAGCTTAAGGGGATGATGGAACATATGTTCTAAAAGGGGTTTGGGGCCTATAGGATATAAGGGGAAACAATTTTAATGAAAAACATACACATGTATGGGCTTGATGTAAATAATCATTCATTAAAATTTAAAAATGTGTAGAATATTTATAGCCATAGTGATTGAAATATACCATAGGGATTCCAACAAGAATAAAATAACACTTAGGTATTACTATAAAGGATTTGGGAAAAGATGTTTTATGATGTTAAAATAAATGGTAATATGGTTTTCACTAAATATACTAAAAACCATTGGAATATAGTTATTTTAATCATATTAAATCATATATTTCTATAAATGGATGACTATCAGTGCAGCCCTGAAGGGTTTCCAGCCTCTTAAAAAATGGGAAATCAGAAAAATGATCTGTCATGAAAATTTATGGTGAATACTCTATTCCTAACATGATATATGAACAAACCCTCTATTTCTTTATTTTAATGAAACATCAAAAATGCCACTAATAACTATCTCATGATGAACACTACTCATCACCCTCTCCGTCTTCACCTCTACTTACTACTACTGGAACCTATAAGATAATTATATTGAATATTAAATATTGTTTTATATTATTATTTAAATATAAAACTAATAAATCTTTGTGAAATAAATGATAATGAAATTTTTTGATTTACCTGATCACTACCAGTCATCGATGCAATACCACAAGGGTTAGATCTAGTCATATTTTCATATAAATGAATCAATGATATCTTTAAAGTGGATATCTGAGTCCCCTATTGCGGAATATTTTTTACATCGAAACAAACTCTCTCAGGGCATATTGGGTTTCAGATTGGCTGAAACTAGGAATAGATATAGCGGAAATCATCAGTGCCCTGCTAAAGACCTTAGATGGTAATGGTCCCAAACCAGTCCCATGCACTTGACCAGTGTGCTCCTTCCCAAGGACTTTACCAACTTGGTAATCCTAGGACACATAGTAGGATTTTATGGGATTGGAATTCCATATTACTATTATTCTTACCTATAAAACAAATATTAATCATATGAGATGCAATATATATTAAAATAGTGAAAACTGATAATAATCTATTATGATGAAAAATGGATTTATTCCTCAATATCTTATGTAGGTTCATTAAAAAACTCCCATAAGATTATTTTTGAACATCTAACCACACATCTATTCAAATATCTAGGTTCCCTAAGCATTGTAACTGCATTAAACTAAGATAACTCAATAATTTAATATATTTAATAGATAATATTTTATTATAAATATTTAAACTAATGAAAATATTATGAGAGTCGATCGAATGTAGATATATTCTTTGACCCTGAAGTATGAGGGATTATTTTCTTATCCAAAGTTGATACATTATTCCTTAAAATATCCTGAAATAAATAAAAGGTAATTTAATATTATTGTAGTTAATGTCATCTCATTTTCATATACATGTATAAATGTAAAATGAGATTAATATAATATTATATATTTAAATACCATGTGCTTCTTATCATGATGAATATCAATAAAATATTTTCATTTCACTCTAGGTATCCCATTAGGTACTATATCATACATTTGTTAGGTGCTCAACAAAGTATCATTGACTTCGTTCCATAATCTCCTTTTAAAATATTTCAATTTCTTGCCCAAATTTTTCAATGTCCACTTTTGTGCTAGCATATCTGCAACTCTAAAGAGGAAAACATCTATACATAGAGATTCATTTTGAAATTAATAGCATTTGATAACATAATGACATTCAATTACACCATAAAGTTTTAAATTACCATTATTTATTAATAAAAAAACATCCATTTTAGATGAAGAATGCATATTCCTCCAATATTCATACATAATGGGAAGGGTAACTAGCCCTATTCTAGTTAGCCTATAATCTGGACAAGTAATACCACTGTATCATTTGTAAGGACACAATTGAAATAAAATAGGATAAAAAAAATAGCCTGATCAGATTCAAAACATAAAACTTTTCATATTATTTTTCACAGTATCATTGTATCCATCCTTTATGAAAAAATAGTTAGTTGTATAAAAAAGAAATAAATTTATTCATATTAAAAAATTTACCAATAACTATTACCCTAAATAATCCCCATGAAGAACTAAGAGTGGTGCCCAACTCCCTCACTACTGAGGCAGCTAAATGCGAAGGTGTTGACTGAGCTGCTGATGGGATGCTGATGGAGGGTGTGTGAGACAGTGCAGGGGGAAATCACAGGTGTCTCAGATGCCATAGGGAGGGAGATATATGGATCATAATCTATCTGTGTGGTCAATATAACATTGACTGAGAGTCTACTAGAATTAGTATAAGGCTTCCTCTTTATAATTGTTATCATTTACCCAAACAATGTTATGTTAATAACAATTATTTCAAAAAATTCATATAGAAAAAAATAGAAATGAAAACAGATGCATAGTAATAACAAAAAAATATACATAAAAATCATAATTAATGACTAGAAAAATAACATAAGTGGTTGATAAATGAATGGATAACTACACAAACAATCATTTTATCCTTCAATCATGTCAGTTTACTAACTACAGGTAGAATCATTTTCTATCATGTTTGTTTCCTACTCTATCATTACTTCAACTACTTCATCCAACCTTGAAAGTCTAATATTTTCAATAACATGATGGGAAAAAATTTCTTCTTCTTGATGTTGATGGGATTCAATCGCAGAGGTCAATTCTTCCACTTCATCACCCATATCATACAACTCTCTTATTTTTACATGATCTACTACACCACACCCTTCATCCAAGATATCATTTACATAATATACCATTTTTTCTAGAGATCATATGATATAAGGATGATGTATTTCATGGTCACCAGCATCCATGAAGTGAGATAAGATCACAGAAGTAAATTAAAAGAAATATATTTTAACACCCTTGATAATATACACGCAACTAAATTTGAATAAAACAACTAAAAAATTCCCATGGTTGTTTAATTTGATAATTTCAGTCATATGCCAATAGTTTCCCACTTCAGTAAACATACATATGCCACTATTCGGTGTTTTCAAACCATCTTCCTAATCAAATGTACAGAATCTAAATCCATTGATGTTTTAAGTGTAAAACAATCTATCTTGTTTTGAAGGACCTCAAGCAAGAAACTTTAAATCTTCGGAAAACTATCCTTGAGTATTATTATTCATCATCTAAAAATAGTAATATATGTTATTAGATTAAAATAATATATATATCAATCTAATATCCATATTTATTTTAATATTTATTAACATATACATTGTGAAAACCATTCTACAATATAATTATTAACTGATTTTGTTATATATTTATCATTTCATGTTAATCGTCTCATTCATCTCTTTGTTTTTATATTAAAATATAAAACAAATTGATATGAAATTTCACTATTTAGAAACACATATCTATGTGTCTGTAATAATTCATTTGTTGTTAGTTTATGATTGGACATCCTTCCAACTGATTGGCCAATAACATGAATGATTTTTTATTTCCCATGTATTTGAGATTGATTCAATGTTTCACCAATATGTCCAACTAGATTGAATCTTGACTCAATATCATCCATGTATCTAGAACAAAAGGTAAGACACTCTTCTTCCAAATACCCTTCAAAAATAGATACTTCTGTTTGAGACTTATTTTTCAAGTATGATTTCAATTTCCCATGATATCAATGAAAAAAATAAAAAAAACATAATTATGTATTTAATAAAGTTTCAAGAATTGTTTACCGAAATAAAAAAAATAAAAAGAAATTACCTATCAATTGTAAAAATATTTAGATAATGTTTGGGGCCTCGTAATTTATCATCCTCAACCAACTACAGAGTCAAATAAATAATGACATTAAAAAGTGATTGAGGAAAGATCATATCCTTTTCACAAATTATAAGTAAAAATCCTTCAAAAAGGTTTTCAAGTTCAAATAGATGTTGTTTTTTCTCCCAAAGTTGACTGAGAAATGTGCGGAATAGGAGTAAAATAGTAGTAACCTTTTCAGCTAATAATGCATGCAATGCCAATGGCAGTAACTACGGTAAAAATATACGTGAATCAAAGATTTTCAATCCATATATCTTATTATGGTTTAAGTTGGAAAACCTTCATATGTTACTCTAATACCCATCAGATACCTTCACATGTTTCAAAATTCAACGTAATATATCTTTATCCCTATTTCTCATTTCTAAAATTGTTATCGAAAACATTCCATTCTCATGTGGCGAGAGATCTTGCTTTATGTTCATTGCTTGTAAGTACTTCTGACAATTAAGACAATCCTTCAAATTTCCATGATCATTAAGCAATGTGAAGATCAAATTATCATAAACAGTTTTCTCAATACGCATCTCATCAAGATTATTCCACAAAAAATTCAATTCCAAATATGAATGTTTGGATAATATAGATTTTTTCTTCCATTGTTCCATTTCGATTTCACATAATGATGCACTTAAAACTCATTTCCAACTATCATTAAAATTTTAAACCTTATGTAATTATTTTTCAACATTTTCAAGTTGTGAAAATATTTTACAACCAATTAACAACTTTGGAGGTGGTCTATGATCAACAAAACCATTTAATTTTTACATGTTCAGACAAAATATATGAGATGCATCAATAAATCATCGATGACACAAGACTGGCCATTTTCTACTATGATGTAGCAATTCAGGATCAAAATAAATGCTAAAAAAGGACAATACAGTCCTCTGAAATTATTCCAACCAGCTAAATTCCCAAGTCTAGGGAAGTTTCTAATTTTCCAAATTAGAGTAGATTGTATTTTGATAATTGTTCTAGAAGTTGCAACATTTGAATCAACATCGGTGCTCCATAACTCCTATAATTCGCCAATTAAATGTTGAATGTTCACTTGATTATCATTTACCAGTATATTTATTCTAGTAATAATCATCAAAATTATAAAATAATTTAGTTTCATACAAATCCTCAAAGTCATATTGTAATGGATTAAAACAAATGGCAAAATGATATAATTAGTACTCAAAGTACCAAATGGATTAAATCCATTAGTATCAAATCCCAATTGTATATTCCTAAGATTAGATAATAAATCTGGATGTAATTAATCAAATGTATTCCAAGATATTGAATATATATTATGTCACAATAACCCACAATTGTTATTATCTACAAAATTTCACTTCATGTGTTCAGAAGTTTTAGAGGACATGAATAATCTTTTCAATCCATAATTTAATGGAATGTAATGAAATACATTTACAAGTCTGTTCATTTATAACTTCTTCATGGTTCTGCATTGATTCATACTTCCAAAATCTCCCATTGACTTCCATCTCTATGAAAAACATTTTTTTCAATCATGTCTATTTGAATCCTCTCCCTAATAAAGCATACAGTCATTGGTACACATATGTATTTTTTTTATAATTCAGACTAAGCTTGTTAACAAATTTTTTCATATCCTAAAATGATATAGGGATATTTTCTTCAAAACATTTGTCATGTAACAATTCCAATATCATGTACATTACTTTATTTATAATTCTACAAAAGAATTTTAATATGGAAACTTCAACATAATAGAATTATTTGATTGTTTCAAACATCCACTCTAAAAATATTCATTTCTATCATCCACTAAACCATGTAACACATTTTTCTACATAGTGAATATTTCTCTTACATTATTATCTACAAAATCAAGATAAGGATCAAATGATATGTAACAATATTGATCTGGTTTTCCTACGGTCTCAAAATCATCACTTGTCACATTGCTATTTGTAGCACCCTCAACGGGTTATTCTGATATGTTTTGATGTTGGTGTTTGTGTCATACAATGCAGAATGCAAATTTTTATAAGGTTTTTCATTTCATTTTACATTTTCAACAATGTTGGAAGCTCATTCTACAAATTGACATCAATGCTCAACCTTTATGTAACATTCGATTTTCTATTCCATATCCAACACATTTATTCAGAAAGTAATTTCTTCAATATCAGGTGTTCAAAAAATTCATCTCTCTTCAACCATATTCTCAATTTACATTTAGGATAGGTATATCTTTTTCTCCCATAAACAAATTTATTAGTAATTTTAAAATCATAAAACTCATCCAAAACCTTATCATATTGAGGTGTGTTCCCCAGTAATGTGATTTAGCTATTATCCATATATATCACAATGTGCCTACACATTATTAAAAGAAATTAAAAATCCTAACAATTAAAAAATAGGAAAACATAATCATATATACTAGTCGAAAAATATTAATATATTAAACAATTTTTTCCAATATAAATACATATCGTAAATAATGAATTATTTTAAAAAGGATAATTTAAATCTATAAAGTCCAGTTGTGAGGAAATTGAGGTGTAAAAGAGTTATATTTTTCATTTAAAACCCATTAAAGAACCCCAAGAGAAAAAATACATGTTGAAAACCATTTTTAATAAAAATATTATTTTAATAAATCAATGAAAAAAACATCACAATCTAATTTCATTAATTTATTAGAGGACAAGAATGATTCTAAAAACTTTTAATCTAATATTCTGATATTCTTTTTTATTTAATAGATACATTTTCTTTAATTTTTTCCGTATGAGGATTATTTAATTTATTGTGATAATGGATGTGTTATTCAAATTTTCTCTCTTTTATGTATATATATGATTTTATTTATCTTATTTATTTTAATTTCTTGAATTTCATTTTCATGTATGGATAAAGACACCATGGACCTTATTAGTGGCCAGTTATTGTGACCAGAGAGATAATGAATGATCAGGTATTATATGGGAAAAATTTCTACTCTGATGAGGATTGGGAAATGATCAATGATGTTTATTATGAATCAACTAACATCATTAATTCCAACAATAAAAATTTTGTTGAGAATGATCATGACTTTATGGGACATGATAATGAGGTGTTTAGTTGAGAATTGAAACACTCTAAAGATGATGGCATGAGTTAATGAAATCAATGAACTTTTAATAATATGGAAACTATAATGAGGTCCCAGGTACCGCCAACATAATGTTCCTTAGAAAAAGTGAAATAATAATGTTTGACTATATCGATCACTCACTCGCTAACTAAGGATATTGAAACTCTTTCATAGTTGATATATTCAAGAAATACAAAACTGAACTAAAGTAATTAAGGAAGATTAATATATAATAAATAATTAGATATATTTTTATTGATTATAAATTATTGGTAAAAGAAATTATATCCTCAAATATAAATTTAAATATACTGAACCACATAACCCATAAGAGTTTAGATTACTCATCCAAACACCTATTATTCTTAGCAAATGATTTATCGAAACTAAATAAAATAATAAAACTGATAATCTATATATTTAGAAAAAATAAAAAGGTAACAAATTATACCCCATTTAACCTAATAAATTATATTATAAACAAGAACCAGTTGGCTAAAAATATCAAGATCCACCCCCAAATCCTTAGATAATGAACATGTAATGTATAAATTAATTTATAATAAATACAAATAGTACCTTGGGGGGAGGGGGTATTGGTAGCTCAGATCGGGATAGGCGGCAAGGGGCTTGGTCGGGATAGGTAGTGAGGGGCAGTTTGGTGCCAGGTTAGGACTGGTGAAGAGGGTTAGCGAGTGGCTAGGTTGGTACTAAGAATGAGGGGTATCTTGGTTCAGTGGGTGGGGAGCGAGGGTCAGGACCAGCGGTGAGGGGTGACGAGGTTGGGACCGGTTGTGAGGGGCGGTGAGGTTTGGGACTGTAAGGGATTCAGCGATTATGATAGACGTGGGGGTCGGGGGTAATGGGAGAAGTGTTAGGTGTGTTAAAATTTCAAAAGATTCAACGGTAGTTTTTAATAAATCAATGATAAATTATTTAACAAATATTTGGAAGTGGGTTAATAAACCACCTCTAATGTTTTATATTATTTTATTGATTGGTGGATTGGATAACATGAAATTATTGTTCCGCTAAAACACTATATTACCATAATGTGTTTATCATGGCCTGTCCCCCAGGGCCCGTGTCGTGACTACCCCAAGCCCGCCTCCCGAAGGCCAGGGGATAGCGACTAGTGCCGAAGGAATCAACCTGTAAGTTATAGGAATTTTCCTGGATACCTAGACACACATACGTGCCCAAACATGTCCAAACTCACAAAAGGCAAATAGCATACCACTGAAAAATTGAGTACAAGTATAGATTAAATTAAAGGGTCCAGAATACAATCCCAATTGATATGGAAAAATAGAAAAAAGGGAAAAATAACTCTTGAGGTCTTCTACCAAGGATCCTACTTGAAGGTTTGGTACAACTATTTAATAAGTCTCCCAACGTCAACCATCACCTTTTTCCACTGTCAGGTCCTGGCTCCCTGAGTCTTAGTCCATCTGCTCGTCGTCTATATAAGACAAAACAAAGTGCAGGAGAAACCTGTGTAGGGGTGGAAATAACAATACCTAGTAGGGACTCCAATACCCCCGAAGGTCACCTTGAATTCCACAATGGAAAAACAACATAGAATAATCTCAATCACAAGCACAAAGTAATGACAGATCAAACCAGATATATTCTAGGGTAGTAACAATGTCATCTAGTCACATTGTCGAACACCTCAGTTGTTGGAGAACACCTCTATCAAGTACAGTGGGCATGCTGGGTCACACAGTGCCACTCCCCACCGGGGCCTACTGAGGTACTCCTTCTATTGAGTACAATGGGTCTATGAAGTTGCACAAGGGTTCTCCCCACCATGGACCTGCCAAGTCACATAGAGGTGCTTCCCTCTGGGCCGTCGAGTCACACCGAGTCGAAAACTAACTGTCTTCATGTATTATCTAGTTACAGGGTTCCGTACATAGTGTTATTGGGAGAACTGTTCCTCAAGCCATTGGTTGTATTTCTACCGGCATGAAGTCTCACAAATAAGTAACCGGGTGATCTTCAATGTCATAAGGGTTCCAATGCAATAGACGGAGCATCAATGGGACGTGTGATCTGTAAGTTATAGACATTTTACTATTGAGGTCCTAGTGGGATTCGGGTACAATCCAACCCGGAAAAACTCCAACAGTATCAAAAAAATTTGTGGAGTATTTCAAAAGGACCGCCTCATCTTAATAGTTCTGGTTCCACTAACGGTTCTTCAAACAGAAATTCGGTTTAGGTGTTACGCCTAATTAAACATAATTGGGCTGAAAGGGGATCAGGTTCGGTCCGACCTAGTCGGACTGACCCGACATGACCCCCTAGGCTTGGCCTAGTTCAGCGTGTCCTGGTGCAGCTTGTTGGGCCTCAGGTTTTGTTCGGCCCACCCAGCTAGGTGTGGCCCACTGGGTCATGGAGTCGCTCGGCCCACTGGGTCGCATAATCGCTCTGACCACTAGCTGAGCACTAGGGTGGGTCTTCTCCCCTCCCAAATGGACTTAGTCATTTGGGCCTTTAAGATAGCAGTGCCAGTTGGCACCGCCACTCCCAGCCATTCTCGCTAGACTGGTCATGTGTGGGACCTATGAACCACGGGTCCTCCCTCCGCCGTAGCTAGATGTTTTGACCTTCTTCATGACGCACCGCCATAGTACACCACCTGGCTTCGCAAAGGCACCTGATAGTGTCACACACCCCTGACCGGTCCATGTGGACCAGCCCGCAAGGGACCTGTGGGTGCACTTTCCCCCTCCACTGTGACTCAATGTCATGGCCTTCCACCATAGTGCGCCTCCCTGCTTTAATACGGCTGGTGAAGATCGACCACCCCCTTGTCTATGAAGTTTCCTTCTCTCATTTTTGTTCCTTCACGGCCTGCGGGTACCAACTTCTGCCTCCCTCAGTCACCGGTGTCGGCGAAGCCTCCGCGGGCCACCGGTAAAGCTCTAATGGTCTACCTTCATTCTTGTTTGCACCTACATCCCTCTTAGGACTGCTCCTGCACTGCACGACCCTTCGTTCATCCTTGCCACCAAATATTCCAATTGTCCACATAAAACACCAACACAAACGAGTTCAGTGGAGGGTCTGAGCCTTGTTCATTTGTCATGCGTCCTCCGGGTTAGCATAAAAACATGGGAAGAATATTTCAACTATAAAAACTCCATAAATGTGACCCCAAAATATTCTTCCACATAAAAGAACAAAACATTGATCAAAGGATGAGCTGGTACTTTTGAGATACTCTATTTGACATTTGGAGAAATATGGTGTTTGGCCGGGATGGATTGTACCCGAATCCAATCGGGCCCTCGGCACTAAAAGGCATATAACTTATAGACCGGGCGTCTGGTTGAAACGGTTTATGTTGAATTGGAACCCTTATGACATGAAATATCATCATGTTACTTCTTTGTGAGACTTTGTACCAGTTGATATATTACTGATGCCTTTGAGGATAGATTCTCCCAAGAGTGCTATGTACGGAACCCTACGACTGGCTGAGACCCGAGGACAGTTGATTTTTGACTCTGTGTAACTCAAAAGCCCAAATGGAAGAACCATTTTTTGGCTTGGTAGGGCCACAGTAGGGAGCACCTCTGTGTGACTTAGCTAACCAATGATACTTGACAAGAGGAGTACCTCAGCAGGCCAAGATGGGAACCAGCTCTATGGGACTCGACCGACCCACGATACGTGATATGGAGAAGTACCTAAGCAGTTCAAGGTTATTAAGAAGCGGCTTGGTGTAACCCATAAGGCCCATTGTACTCAATAGAGGAAGAGTTCTCTAGTATCCTAGATGTCAACAATGTGACTAGATGCTACTATTACAACCATAGAATATACCTGGTGTGACCTATCTTGTGTTTCATGTTTTACTTTGATGATTTACTGTGTGTTTTTTCTTTTTTATTTTTGGGTCCCTACTGAGTACTGTGTTAGTCACCTCTGCACGGGATTTTCCCACATGTGTTGTGTCTCTTTTAGATGACCAACATTACGATTTGGGTGCTCTGGGAGACGAGATTGATGAACTCTATGATAGTGGACTTGGTGGACTTGAACCAGGAAGGGCCCAGTAGGACTGGGGAGATAGGACGTACTACTTCATCTTCTAGTTGCTTAACTACTCTCCCATGTAGGTTGGGTTTTCTGGGGTTGTCCATCAGAATTTCCATTTTGTATATACTATTTTCATTTCTTGTTGGTCTTATATTCTGGCCCACTTACTTTCAGTTTTACTTTCCCTCAGCTCGTTTTCATGGTACTTGTTTCCTCTTTCAATGTGTTGGGATGTGGTTGGGTGTGTGTGTGCATACAGGTACTCAAGAAAATTCCTCCCACTTGTAGTTTGATTCCTTTGGTTCTAGTCGCCATCCCTAGGCCTTCGGGAGGTGGGATTGGCATTGTCACAGCATGGGCCCTGAAGGAAAGGTCGTGGTAGTGTCCTTATATTCCTTTTCATCATTTTACAAAGATTTGTCGATTAAAAAAATGAAGAAAAAATTTGGCTAGTTTTTAATGAGGGTTTTATTTGGGAAGAATTTAAGGAACTGAATTCACCCCACCACCTTGAGTTATTCTAAAATACAACTAGGAAAACATGCTTGACTATGAAAAGAATCATTGAGCAGGGGGATTTTCCAAGATATATTTTTCTTCCACTAGTTATTTATTCACTGTCTTAATATATGATATAATGAAAACCATTTCCATCCTTGACCATTGGTTCAAATAAAATCTTAAATCAAACCTCTAAGATATCAGTGGCTCGTTAGAAGAAACTTTTGGTGTAAAACAAGACAATACTATAAATTTAGATTCATATTATAGGTCTACCAAATACACCAATTAAAACTCAATTAACATAGCCATATATGATTCTCAAAATATATTTAGGTATAATTTTTTGTTAAAAAACTTCTCAAAACCTTCTGAAATTATCCCTTCAAGCAATTCATCATTCTCATCTAAATATCACCACTCACAAGAAATACCTTTGACCATATACATTATCAACTAAACATTGAAATCTATCTGATTTTTCATTAAATTAAGGATCTTATTAATCCTATTTATAAAATGTGAGGATACTTATACTCCAAATCACATAAAAATATTATAGGGTTATGCCTCTAAAATTATAATTAACTATCCATACAATTTTTATGAAGTGGAAATACCCCACAAATGTCTTAATAAGCACATAATTAATTCCATAAAAATAAGAAATCTGATATTAGATCATCAAGCATGAAATTATTAGTTGATTCCTCATTTTATTCACAATAATTCAACTTAGAAGCACCATTCAATAATTCTCAAGAAAATACCCATAACCTAGAACATAATAAAATTGTTTATAGTCACCAATATAAACATAATTATTTCTTTATTTTAAGAAAGGTATATTCAATCTAGCCACAAGAAAACGTTATCAAGACACCCCTCCCAAATGTTTCTATTATTAATTAAGAATTATTTTTCAAGAAAAATTACAAATGTGGGATCTAAAGATTTATCAAATAATTCTATTTTGAATGACACATTGAAAATGTCCATTTAATGAAAGAAATATAATTCTTTTCAAATTCAAAACAAAAAAATTTCTAAAAACCCATTCATCCATGTCTATTTCCCATCCATGAATTCTTACATGATCAATTATAATACCTCTTGTCTTTAACACAAGACAAATAGCCATAATAATTCCAATAAGAATCTATATGTGGATCTCTAACCACTTTGACTACCTAAAAATTATAATGACTAATTAATCACTATAAATATTTTATTTACTCCTTTTAATATATATTGAACAAACCCTTTTATGAATATTATTACAATATTTTTTATATAAAAATATATTAATTGCAACATAAATATCCCGATAACTAGCATCTTTGGAAGACTAAGTTCATAATACATCAAAGTGATACTAACATCAAAGTTTTTATTTCATTCTCCATAATTAGAACCTAAATCATTTTGACTTAATAAAAATGCATGTTATAAACTCAATAATACATAGAAAAATTGGGTGAGCTAAAAATTCTATAAATGAAATAAACATGACTAGAAACCTTATGTGTGAGTCAAAGGTATACAATGATATCATAAAAATGATGGCTAATTGTAATAACATGGGAGAATAACCTAAATAACATGGTACCCTAAAATCATGATATCATAAGAAATACGACATAAACAAATAAAATGACATGAACATGATTCAAGGATAACTTCAAGACAATATCACATGGTACACAAAGTCACATAATGAATTAGGTTTACTCCCTAATCCTATACCTGAAAACTCATGAGACTAATGCTCTTCCTGATGCATTGGATATCTATCTGGGAACATCCATAATAACATGTTCATCATTTATTTGTCCCATATAATGGAAATAAATTATAAGGAAAAACTTTATAATTTTCTAGGGAAAGAAAATTGGTTTTATAATTTTTCCCTTATATTATAATCAATGGAATTTTTATTATAAGGAATTTGAGAAATGAAAAATAAAAACACATGTATAACCCCAAAAAATAAGAGAGAATAATCTATGAATATGTGTGAGATATATATATATATATAATTTACAATCAAAACACAACATCAAATGTTGTCATCATTGATGAAAATTTCATTAAAATATTACATGGAATGTTTCTTGAGTAAAATGCCCTTTTAACTTTTAAATCACTTCTTGAAAGTCTAAAAATTTATAATATACTTTTGAAAAAAAAGTTATTAAAAAATAACTATGGAAACATATAATGTATGATTTAATAAATTTTGTGCTCATGACAGAGTTAAATTTCATACATGCCATATATGTTAAAAAATCACTCCATTCACACTGTTGTGAAAATGTTAAAAAGTACCTCATTCAGAAAACCATAATAAAATTAACTTAAAATCATTTTATAAAAAATCAAAAATGGGTAAAAATTTATTTAATAAATTTTTTAGTGATTATTTAATGTATTCTTGAAAACTATTTCATACATCATGGATATAGAATAAAAATGATTTCGGACAAAGATAGAAAGGTAATCATCCTTTTGTAAAATATATTCACAATTATTTTAAGTAAGAAAGAGAGGAAAATGGTAAAATTACATAAAAATTTCATGAATAACTATAAGAGAATAAATATAAATGGTTTTATTATACATTTATCAAATAATTTCCCACAATCGAAATTCAACTATAAACAATCTCGATTAAAATGAGATTGAAAAATAATCCCTTGATGCTATGTAATTTTTGAATAAACAATATTATGATTGACGTAAATTAATTGTAATATAAAATAGAATGAATTATGAATAATTCATGTTATAATATGTAAATTGGATGTACATACTCTATTTAAATGAAGTTAGGATCTTAAGAGATCATGTGTCACAAAGAATAGTGTTATGAGATGAAACCCTTACTTCGAGTTTATATATTATTTTGTGTGTATTTATCTCCTATTTAATAAAAATATATAAACTATTTTCTTCTAATGAACCTATTATTGGTTTAATTCATTATAAATAGACCATTTACATCATTTATTTTAATGTAATATTTTATTAAATAACCAGCTATGTCTACAATGGGGGTTTTGAGGATCCTTATTTCATAATTTCAAAACACAATTGTTCAATTAACTGAAGTAAAATAGGAAAAAGTTTCAATAATATATAGAATATTTATAATAAAATATTTATCATTTCTATATAAAAAATATAATTTTGAAATAACCGTGAATTGTGAATATGAAAAATGAATTACGTTACAATCACAGTGACGATAGGTCGTACGTATACATGTTGCATTTCCTTTATTCAAAGATCATTATGGAAATAAGATTAGTGTTACTTATATTTAAATAATATAAATAATATAATAAATATAATATTTTTTCTTTAAATACACATACATAAAATATTCATATGATTCAGTAATAAAAACATGAATCACATCACTACGTGAGTTGGTAGTCCGTCGTACACAAGAATGACGTCATGATTTTTTTCACAGACAGTAGGGTATGAAATTATATGATATATTAATTATATATAATAATTAATATTTCAGAAATATAATATATAAATATTAAACCCATCATCATAAACATCCATATGTGGTGATGATGTAAAATGTATTACATTGGTTTGCAAGGCGATTGTCTGATATACAAACGAACAATGGATTCCTTTCCCATTTAATGGAAGAGGAGATGGTTTTTAGTTATGTAGTTAATATAATAATTTATTAGTATATGTGATATTTTTTTATTATATAATCATTATTGAGTAACATTTTTTATATGTTTAAAGAAGAAATAAAAAAATATTCAAAATTAAGAATGATACTGCTTATTCGAACAACCTCTTTTGGAATATATATATAGCCTCCCTCGATTGGATTTATAATAAAAAATGACTCTAAGACATGGAAAGGGAATTAAGGAACATGTTTTTTATGTATTTAATGAAAAAAATTCATTGTCGGTGTAAATAAGATAGAATTGGGTGTTCCCTTCTATAAGTGTGGGAGGACACACTTGGAATTTTTGAAAAGAAAATGTTATACCCACATTTGACACAAGAAACGGGGCTCTAAAATAGATCAACCTTGAATACTAGATAATATATTCTCAAAATATGTCTATAAAGTAGTATTTTGATAATTGTTTAGTTAATTTTAACCATTATTATTTAGTTTAACCCATGGGATACACATTTTAACCTTCTCCATTAAAATAAATTTTTAATATTTTTACAATTCATTATTAATAAATTAAGTAAAACATATTAAATAATATATATTATAATTATTATAAATCGAGAATCAATTTTTAAAATACCTTAAAAAAAAATTGGTAGAATATAATTTAAAATTAAACCTGAGAGACATGATAAAAAATAGTTTTCCAAATTAAATGCCTTCATAAGTATAAAAATCTTACATCAAAATTCAACATCAAATTGAGTATAATGAAATAAGTTGGAAAAATAATTACATAATTTAACTACTATTACTTTTAACCTATTATACAATAAAAAAATTTACATTACTTTAATGAAAAGTTTGTTTTCAATAAAAACCAATATTTTTCACTATTTTTTTTAAAAATTAAATTTATTAGAAAAATCACCAAAATTAATCCTATGATAAATTTAAAATTATTATTCCAAAAAATATTGATGATTTTTTGAAATATATTTTCTGAAAAATTGGAAAATTTAATTTTATTATTTTTTTCACAAAAATAATAAAAATTAAATTTCGAGAAAAAGATATTTTCAGATCTTATAAAGAGTTTAACAAGAATTAGGTACTTAATTGTCAATGTATTTTATATATCATCCATACCGAAATTTCAAAATGTGGTTATTACTATATACTCCCAAATTTAATTTCTAAGTTATAATATTAAAATTTAAATTATACAATTTTAATAATATATCTTAGTTATTTTAAAAGTAGTATTTTGTGTTGTATACAATATTGAATAATGTGTTATTATAATATCTTGGTGTGTTACATTATACCACCCTTAAATAAATTTCATCCTTTCAATATTTACTTTTTCATAGTAATCAAGGGTTTGATATTCCAAAAAATTTATAGCAAACCCACATTAATGAAAGGGTTAATATAAATTCTTCAAATATAGATGGGAAAGGAAAAATGACGTCCATAAAATGACTAGTTTTCCAAATTGGAGAACATTTGTAGGAATTAAATATATGTATTTATAAATAAAATTTATTTATGAGGTAATTTTGTACTTTTTTTAAAATAGAAAAGACTAGTGATTTATTCAAAATGAATACAATTTAAATTTCAAGGTCCTTTTCCAAAATATTAGGGATAATTTTACATTATGTACTAAGAGAATTATTAATTATAGTTACTTGAAATTTTTAATTTCATCCTTTGTTTATTTTTTATGATAAACTCATATTTTCTCTAAAAAATGTGTAATCAAGTTAAGTTTTTCATACCTGAAGAACTAAAATTAAATTCTAATTAATTGTATGACTCCCAAAAATGATACCAGAATATTCTTCTTGTATTTATACATTAATAATAACTATAAATGGTTCAAACAAGGTATGATAATTCCAAAAAATAATACACATTCATATTAATCTTCAAATCACAAGTTCAACTTGAATCATTCAATGACCAATAAACCCTATATCCCAATAACATCAAAATTTAGTGAATTAATTGTGTTCCTCCAAGATAATAATTCATGTTAAATGTCATTTCATACCTAATGGTAACATATACATTAAACAAATGAAACATTTTCCAAAATATCATCGGCCACCTCAAAATAAAAAAAAATATAATAGATTTGATCCAAATATATATTTCTGAAAATAAATATATTACCTGTACATCAATTAATTTAATAGTAAAATTCATAATAATCAATAAATCACATAGGACATTGGAAGGTTTTATACCCTTTTCAACCTTCATTTGTGGGTTCAATACAAATAGCCTTACTGGATGTGACGGTTTGTCACCTGAATTATGGTTTTCCTTTTTCTAAAACTATGGAAAAACAATTGTGATAATCATATTCACAGTTCACCCTGATCATATAACAACCAAAATAATATAATTAGTATTTTAAAAAATAACATTAGTCATCATATCACATTTTTTATCCTATATGGTTTTCTTTCTATCTTATCATTTTCTACAAGATGAAATAATTTTATTTGACTATAATTACCTCAACATAAACCACATCCCAATGATTTTCCTTTCCTTAGTAATGTTTTTTATAAAATATGACATTATCCTTAAATAAAATTTCTAGGTTATTATTATTATTGAATATATTAGTAAAAATTCTTAAATAAAAATGACTAAAGAACAATCCTTAAAAGTTTCATGATTTTTATAATCTTAATAACGTTATTAAAAATACTTCAACAATATGATTCTTCAGTTCCACACTTAAACACTTGAATCATTATGCTTAAATTATTTTCATAATATATTCCCTCAGGAATTAATCTGTTTGTTAGATAATTGACATAGATGATTACTAACTTCCCCACATCTATTAATTTGAATTATTAATATCTCTTTAGGATGAACATTATATCCCGACATCATTCTACCAGACTCTTTTTTTTCATATACAATTTTCAAATTTATGCCCTCCCTTTTTACACATAAATAATCTTCCAATTCCATTAATACATTTCTCGTGGAAACTTCTCCCACATATTTGACATGTATAAATTTTAATATTCTTTTATTTATCACCTTTAGCGCTTAAATGTCCATGAGACAATATTCTTATCTTCTTTGATGTTTTTTTAAATTGAACTATGTTATAACGGTTAACTATAATTAAAGATATCTCATTTGTAATTATCACTATATTTTTAACTTTTTTTCCTATCATGAAAGGAATCTATTTGGAGAAATCATTATATTTTTCCATCATATTGGGTTTTCATGTGCTCTCCCATATTTTCTACCATTAACTAAATATAATAAAATAAACAGGATGATCATGTATTAACATAAAAAAGGGGAAACTTATGATCCTAGAAATAATAGCTTATACGTGATAAGTATAACGTGGCTTGTGACACTCTAGGTTTCAATCTAGGTTATATGTGGTAACATTTCCTATTAGTTTTTCTAACCTAACACCTTATTTAAATCCATTATAATATTTTTTAAAGAGTTAATTAATATATAAAATATATCCCCAAGCAATGTCAATAAATGTGTTCCTCAAGGCCCATTTCCATGAACCGAATGAAAATCAACTATAGGTAAATTCTCCCTTTTTAGGGTTATTTCCCCGAGGTACAACTATTCCAGAGGCACATCAACATATTTTATCGATATAAGGATGAAATTTATTATAAAAAACATTCTCTATACTTTACAAAATCTCAAGAATATTTTTTTATACATAATATTTACTTTATACTTATCCCTTCGTTTATCACAAAATTAATCTACTCCTAATCCCCAAAAATAACTAGACATTTCTCTAATACCAACTATGGTGACACAATCCATTTACATATATTATTACATTATTTTTACCATATAAACTAGTTAATTATACCAAAATATCATGAGTCCCAGTGTAATTGGAAGACAATATTCATAATACATAAAAGTTTGGATAAACAATTAAATTATTTTATTATATATAATGAGAACCTAAATCCTTTCAAGTGACTAAAACTGTATGGGATAAACTTGGGAATACATAGGAAAAATATGTGAGCTAAAAATATTAGTAAGGGAATAACCATGACAAGGAAACAGAACATGTGATTTAAAGGAATAACATGATATCATAAAAGAGAAGTCTCAAGTGTAATAAAAAGGATAATAACATAAAGAACATTGTGTTTTAAGATCAAAAAATCATAGAATATATGTAAGTAACATATTGAAAGACATAAACACGAGTCAAGGATAATACCCTAGACAATATCACATGGTGTACAAAGTCCTATCATGGGTCAGGTTTAATGCATAATCCCATACATGATGCTTCATGTGACAAATGATTTACTTAATGCATTGGGTTATTATTTGGGAACACCAATCATAACATATTCATGATTTATGTGTTCCATATAAATGAAATAAATAAAAATTAATAACTTAAGAATTACCCAAATAAATAAAATGAGTAACATAGTCTTATAACAAATCATAATCAAAAGAAAATTTCATAATGAAAGAAATTTTAGAAATGAACATAAGGCATGAATTCCCTCATAAAAGAAAGTAATAATAATCTTAGTATATATGTGAGATATATATATATAAATTATAATAAATACAAAACATCAATGGTTATCTTCTTTGATAAAACATTCATTAAAATATTACATAGAATATTTCTTGAGGAAAATACCATTTTCACTTTAAAATAACTTCTCAAAAGTATAGGAATTTCCAATATAATATAAAGAAAATTTTCATAAAAAAACCATTGAAAATTATAATGGAATCTTCAAATAAAAGATTTATTATGAGGATGGGTAATTAAGTACATGATTTATAAGATAAAAATACATTTCTATCACAATATGTTAAAAAAGATTAAAAACTAAATCATTTAGGAAATGACATGAACATTCACTTAAAAAAGATTCTTAAAAATTAAAACATGGGTTAAAATTTCATCAATAAATTATTTAAAGAATGTAATCAATATTATTGAATATATATTTATAAAACATAGATATAGAGGAAAATTTATATTCTACCGAAGAGTGAAATGATGTCAAGTTCTCTTTAAAACAATTTCCATATAATTTTATATAAAAAGAGAGGAAAGTTGTACAATTATATAGAAATTTCATGAATAACTAGAAGATAAGAAAACGAAAGTATATTATTATAAAATTATTAAATAATTTCCAACATTGAAAACTCAAACATAAACAATCCTAATTAAATTGAGATTGAAATACAAACCCTTACCACTTAGTTAACTTTGAATCGCAACTATCATGAATAAAGTAAACGAATTGTAACTTAATATACCATGAAATTCAAAGGATTTGTGATATAATATATAATTATGATTTATATAATCCATTTATAATAAATTATGTTCATAAAATAACACAATCCTCAAATAAATATATTTTGAGACGTAGCCCTTACCTCATGTCCATACATTATTATGTGATTATTTTTTCTATTGTTTAATAAATTTATATCAATTATTTATTTTATTAATTAAATTTTATTTTTTAGTCCCTTATAAATAACCCATTTTTAAATATATTTTAATGATATATTGATTTACATAATTAGTTATGTATATGTCAACCGTTTTGAAGTTATTCAGTTCATAATCTGAAAACGACGTCAGTCTGTTTACCATGGTCAAATGGTTCATTATTTCATCATATCCAGAATAATAATCATTAAATAATTATCATTTTTGTACATATTTTTTATTTTTAAAAATAAAAATTAATTATGTTAATGAAAATTGATTAATGTTACTATCATTAAGAAAATGTGGAATACATATTCTTGTGTAACATTTCAAATTTTCACTGATCATGGTAGAAAAAAAGTAAGTGTTTTTTTAAAATTATAGGATTATAAAAAAATAAAAAAAAATAATATTACTTCCTAAAATAAAATTAAATATACAATCTATGTGATGTCGTAATAAAATAAATAAATCACATCACTTCGTAAGGTGGTAGTCTGTCGTACACATAAAGGACGTTATCATCTTTCTATAGAGAGTAAGGTAAAAAATATATATTATATATTCCTATTTTAGAATAATTAATTTTTAAATAATATCATATATAAAAATTAATTTAATCATCATAAAATACAATGAGATGAAATTGTGGAAAATTAATTGCATCATTTCATGAGGCGATAGTACTTCATACACACAAATGACAGTTTTTTTCTCATTTGATATAAGAGGTGATGGATTTAAGTTATTAAATTAAAATATTAACATCTTAGAATATGGGAGATAATTATTTTATTATTTAATCATGATTTAGTAAGATTTTATTTAAGTGGAATAATAAATAAAATAAAGATTCTTTTTTAAGAATGATACCTCTTCTTCAGACCACCACTTTAAAATTATACCTAATACCACCCTACATTGACTTTATGATCAAGACAAGGAATCTAGGTGTAGGTTTTGGATATAATGAGGCATTTTGGTTGGTAATGGTAAGAAAACAAGGCTTTACTGTTGAAAATACGATAGAAGAATGGGTATGCTTTTTATAAGTGGGGACAAGACACAATTAGAATATTTGAAAATAAAAATTATATTTATGTTTTTCACATGCCAAAAGGATAAAAAATGGACCATTCATGAGACATAGATGATATATGGTATAAATATTCCCATAAAATTATGTTGTGATAATTTGTTTGTTCATTTTAACCCTTCTTTTTTTAACCCCCAAGTAAACCCATTTTAACCTTAACAATGGTAAAACATTTTTACGTTGTAGTTGTTAATTATGAAAAACAACTTATGTTGAACATATTATATAATATTAAATATATTTATTAAAAATAAATTAATAATTTTTTTAAAATTATATTCATAAAATTGGAATAATTTAATTTAAAATTAATCTCACGGACACCATGAAAAATAGTTTTTCATATAAAATGTTTTCATAATTATAAAAGGTATTTTTATATCAAAATTTATCATGAAATTTATTCTAATCCCATAAATTGGATTTATAATAAAATAATTGATCTAATTTTACTTTTAAAATATTTTAAAACAAATTATGACATTGAAAATAATTTAAATTAAAATTCAGTTTTCAACAAAAACAATTATTTTCACTATTCATTAAAAATTTAAACATTGTAGAGAAATACAAATAATTTATATTTTTTAAAATAATTTTTAAAAAATGAGTTAAAAATTAATTTTATTATACTTTCACAAAAATTAATAATAATTATTTTTTGATAGAATGGTATTGTTAAACCCTATAAAGACTTTACCAATAATTAATTACTTATTTGTAAATGTGTTATATGTTTCCTTTATACTCAAATTTTAAATTTTGTTCATTCTATTCATACTTCGAAATTTTATATTATATTAGTGTTTGCTTAATCTCATTTTAGTGTGGGGTATAATCTATTGTACATAGTGTTTTTTAAATCATAGGGTGTTATATTATAAATATTCCATTAATAAAAAATGGACCTATCTCCCTGAATAAAACTCAAAAGATCAAAATAGGAACCATTTATAACATCTCAACTCAAACTAGTATGCTTCAACATCACCTATGTCAAGTCAGATTGCTATTATGCCACATGTGTGTCCCTCTAATTAAAAAATTATAGGAATAAATTATGAGGGTTAGGAAAATAAAATAAAGGGCTATTTTTTTCTCATATTATTCTAAAACCTCATGTCATGAATAAACTAAAATTTTACAATGAGGTTTTTATATGTCGAACACTCCCAACATATAGAAAACAATATAGTGGAAAACGCTATCCTAGATCATAAATGATGCTTTATAAAAACATTTAAAATATGTGAATTAGTTAAACATAACCAAAAAATTTCCCAAGTGTAACACATAAAACATTAAGGCTAATAAGATCATAAAAATAGGCACCAAAAATAGGGAGAAAATGACTCTTTCATGGCTCCAAAAAACTCCACATGCCACCGAATTGTCTGGAACTCCTCATCCCCCACCCATAACTCCTCCCTTGAAGCTATGACCCACATATACTAACATAGGGGGTCCCTACCTTACATATATCTAGATAATTATAGTTTTACCATCCATAAATTAGGTTAGTAGGGAGTGAGTACAAGAATTGATAATATTTATCGAAGACTTCCCCATACAACACTTGTATTACAAAACCAACCTTATTATAAATGAGTTTTATAAAACCTGTCCCAACCCATATATGTTTATAAAACTATTATAAAGTGTTTACTAATATAAAAGTAACCCATTTTAATATATATTAATAGAAAAATGGAAAAATCTCCCACTTTTAACCACACTTATATATACAAATACTTATGAAAATATAAAGTAATTAAAAGACCATACTAAGGTATCATGAATCGTTATGGTTATCTCCTACTCATGAGTGGACCACTACCGAACCATTTTATTATAGTCATTAACCTAGATTAGACACTCATATTTAAATAGGAATTAGAACATTGACAATATAACAACCATTCTCTTTATTTCATTTTTAAACATGGTTTATTACACAAAATTTCACTTAATACAACTCAAAAGATTAGGAGATCTAACATATTTGGGAAATTATTTACAATAGATAATAATTTAAAACATGAAAATAAATTTCTTTATTGAAAACTTCTTTAACATGACCAAAATGTTCCTTCATTATTAACACTACATGGCATAACATGGGGACATATATAAGAAAGGGGTGAGCTATAAAGCCCCATAAAGGAATAAAAAATGCATAATATGATGAAGATAGTACATGTCAGACAATAGGCATATTAATGGATCATAAACGGAACATGAATAATAAGGCGTGATATAGCATCATAAACCTAACATGAAATATGTGGCAACAACTTAAAACGTTGCATCATATATAGATCAAGGATAAACTCACCAAGACACTATGGTTGAAAAATTCCTATAAAGGATTTAGTTACACCTATGTCCTAACATGATATATCATGACACTAAACAATACCCAATTCATTAGAGTGTTATCCTGGTGCACCCTTTATAAAAATTTAATTCTCATGTTTAAGTGTTCGAAATAGATCATATAATATGTATTCATTAAATGCACTAATTTATTCCATGATATAATAATGTGTAATATATACATGTAAGTCCCAAATCAATAATTATATATTTATAAAGGTTAATACCCTTGACCGATATATGGGTATTGTATTCACTACATAATTATTATGGCACGGAAAATCATGGTTCAATTTCGATAGCATAATGGCATCATATAGAAGTTCATAAAAATGGTTTGATGAGAATGAAATGGGTATTTAATAATTTATACATGAAATGTTTAGTAAAAGAGATATTTAGAAACATATCCCAACTTAGGAAAAATGAAATTTGAATACATAACATAAAAGGAATGCTTGATAAAAAGGATGATGGAAGATTCCCTCTGGAATTTCGGTATAGTTATGAGGGTATATAAGGGTTCTTAAGATGAAAAAATGAGAGAAAAATGGAATCCAATAATTTAAAAATCAAATTGACAGTAAGGGGGATAGGTAATAATGTATACCAACTTAAGAAAATGGAAATCAAAAGGGAATATCATAAATAAAGTGCTTCATAAAAATATGAGAGATAGAATCCCTTACATGGATGTGTGACTCCAAATACTTATAATAGGATTCTTGGGAGATTGGGGAGACTTTTGAGGACTATATGGAGTATATGGAAGAGTGTGTTTGAGCTTCAAATAGTTTCACCAAAGATAAATGTGAGATTGTTGGATTTTATATAAGAAAGAAGGGGAATTTATTTCTTATATTGGTTTTGGACACTACATAATAAAATATTCACAACCACAAACCATCCAATGGTTTCGAATATAGTGGAGTGAAAAAAATTATTTTGTAAAGTAATTGGCTGAATATAATAAATTATTTCCCTTACTTATTTGGACGCGAGTCACACATTCAAAGAAATGATTTCAAAATCATATAATTTTCTATAAGTATTGAAGTATTCACCAAGGATTTATAAAATAAATAAAAAAATTAAATCATATTAATTTAAAAAAAAAACATATATTGGTCAAATTATACCTTTTATAGTATTTTTTCCTCATTATTTGACTATTATTATGTCATAAAACCCACCAAATATTTATACGATATTTAATTTTTATACAAAATTTAATTTTCTCAATAAATTATGAAAAATTCACCATAGTATAATTTTGAAATCCTCATTCAAAAAATGATATTCATTTTATCAGAATAATTTTATAAATATGTTAATATTCAATTTTAAAATAAGAACTGACATATATTGAAAATGATGGGTTTTTTTGGCAAAAACAGTTTTCGAACCCTAATACAAATTTCATTTGACTTCATAAAAATTATATACACGTTTAAAGTATAAATAATAATATAATATTATTATTATTTTAAAATATTCTGTATTTAAAAAATCAATTTATATATTAAAATAGATTTCTTAATTGAATTTAAATATTAACCAAAAATATTATTAATGCTTTGAAAATCATTTACAATGTAACAATAATAGGAAAAAAGAATATTTCATATTCCATAAAAAAATAAAGTATATATTCCAAACGCTAAGGTCTTTATACATATCTCTTTATTACACCAGCATATACCCTAAGATTAATGTGCGAAATTGTGGGGATTTCATGGGGATGTTTGGTGAAAATTGATTGGGTCATGATCTCGATGAGCTTGAAATTCCCCCATAAATGATTTTTCTTATGATTAAGTTGTTGGATCTCATATTGGGCTTGATCTTGGACAAATCCCAATGTTTTCTCCCTCAGACGCTCTGATATATGGTCTTTATAGGGCACACTCCTACTGGTTGAGGCAATCACTTCCTTTTTCTATTCCAATAGGATTTATTAAAACCCTATAGTTATAATAGTCATGGGATCGATGTTAAATTTATATATTATCAATGGTAATGATACTGCATGGTTATTTAAATCTAATTGGATATATAAGACAAAATAAGTGCATGTGATTCTTATATCCATAATATATTTAATTAATTAAAAACATGCATTTTATTCATAAAAGTTGGGGTCATTACAGTCAACCTAGAAAAGGAACCCACACCTCAGTATGAATATCCCAACAATGTATGAGACCTCATCCAACTATCCCAAAAATATGAATCAGTATATCAATAATCACAAAATATCAAAAAAATCATTACCAACAATATAAAAAACCTATATATAATTTATCGAAAAATAATATATTTATAACATGAATATATTTTTAAAATGATTATAATCATATAGATATTATGGATATATAAATATTGATAAGTGACTGAAGTTCCTTGAAACTCTAATAAATTCAACTATCAAATCAAAAATTTGAGAAAAATAGAGGTAAGTGGAATAAATTTTAAATATATTCAAAATTATTATAAAAAAATACCCAGCCAAAAATTTTATAGGTAAAATAAATAATCTGACATATAGAAAAGTATTAAAATATAATTTAAAATATATGAAAATTAAGAAATATTTTTTATTAAAAAAAATATTGTATAATTATTTTAAATGAATATATTAATAAAATATAATTAATAATTATTTTTTAGGGTAAAAATCCATCTCAGTACATAGAATAGTTTTTTTAAAAAAATTAATCAATCCATCAAGTACTTTTTTAAAATAATATACAAATATATAAATTTTACCTAGGTTATAGAAGAAAAAAAATCTTTACTAGAATAAAAATAAATTCAATGGTCACATGTTGTTCTGTCATTCTATTTTGAAAATGTGTGGCCATAGATCGATCCATCCGTATAAAGAAATAATTTTCATTTCTTTAATATTTTTTATTAATTAGTATATATAATAAATAATATATAACAAAAAAATTAGATTATATAAATTAATGATAATTAAAAAATAATTAATGATAATTAAAACATAATAAATGTTAATTGATAAAAATAACTAATATTTTCAAAGAATTAATAATAATCTAAAATAATGATTAATAATTAATAGTTCTTTATAATCAATTAATGTTATTATTATATATTAATTATCAAATAATTAGTGTAAATTAAAAACATTATGTTATTTTTGTGTTATATAACATAATATCTAGACAAGTACCTAGGTTGGGTTGGTTGAGTTTGTGCCAAAATAATCAAACACATTTTTTAATCGGCTTTAGTTAAACCAAATTTGACCAAACCAATTTATTAATTTTGTTTTGAATGAAAAACCAGATTCGAGGCCCATTTATATTTTTTAGACCTTCTATTAATCAATACTTTAAATATTATTAAATTAAGTATATATTGTATATATTATTCACTAATTTGAAATATTAAATTCTTAATTTATTCATTTTTTAAAAACATAGAATTATAATATAGTTTGGCTAGTTAGGTTTTGTACCATGAACATTATAATACATTATATATAACTTAAATTTAATTTTATATTTATATATATTTTCTTTATATTATGTAATATTTATGTAAATATAACATTATATAATTTAAATATAACAACATATAATATAAATATTAAATAAAAATATGTAAAAATACATAAACATAACATTATATAATATAAATATAAACATTAGAAAACATTATATTCACATTAGATTTACAATATATAACATTATGTTTACATTATATTTGTGTTATATAATGTAATATTCATGATAAATATCATTATATTCAGGTTATATTTACGTATATTCACAATATATAAAGTTGTATTTAATTAAATTTTATGTTATGTATAACACTATATCTATAAAATTTTGCATTATAAAAATTTTATATAATGTTATATTTATGTATATTCAAAATACTAAATAATTTTATTTATGTTATATTCATATATAATGTTATATTTATGTTTTCATTATAGAAAGTCTAAATACTGGAGATGAAATTTCACAAAAAACCTAAATGGGTGTTTGAAACTCAATGGAGATTCAACATCTGGTATTAATTTAATTAAATTATAATATTTCAAAATATATATAATAATGAATATATATTAATCAATTTTATTGAATATGTATAGGAGTTCATAATTTAAGAATAATTGGCTGATCATAAATTATGAATTCAAGTATTGATGGAATGAGTTTCCACTTTTTGCAGATGAATGCAGTATATTACTTTAAAGATGGAATGGATCTAAATAACTGATATATATTTTCATTTGATCTTTTCTTATGTGATAAAATATGTTCTTTCAAAATGTTATCTGCTATAAAAAAATATAAGATGATGGTTATGGTACATATTATTTACGATTGATCAATTTATATAACATGTATGAATGGCAGGTTTAATCCCTGATAAAAGATAATGTACATGATAAGTGTTAAAATGTGAGGGAAATACTTATGACCACACAATATTATATGACATTAAAAAAAATTAAATTGATCCAAACAAATATAATATCATCTATGATATGAATATAATTTTTTTTATAATTCCTAAAAAAGAAAATTTGTTTAATTTCCTAACCCAATCGATTTTGTGTTTTATAATGATATTTAATATAATAATATAATTTCTAAGTGTATAATGAGAATATTTATAAGCTTAAAAAAGTTCATAGTATAATAAATATATGATTATACCAATCTAATTTAAAATGAAATTCACTTTTTACCCTTAAATAATTCAGTATATGTTGGTAAATAAAGACCTTAATGTAAAGATTTATATTTAACTTTTTTTATCAAATGATCTCAAAGAAAAGTTTAAATTAAATGTTCCAAAGATAATTAACTATGTTGAATTATTTTTCACTTGAAAAA
Organism: Viscum album; assembly: GCA_963277665.1. Classification (NCBI taxonomy): domain Eukaryota; kingdom Viridiplantae; phylum Streptophyta; class Magnoliopsida; order Santalales; family Viscaceae; genus Viscum; species Viscum album. The sequence goes on along the minus strand of OY728126.1, from coordinate 838,280,376 downwards.
GACTCATTTTGTTTTTGGGTGAATTGAAAAATAAATATATTGATAAACTCTAAACACTGAAAAACTATTGCAATACACACTCATCACTAATTGGGAATGAAACAACAAGAGAAATAAAATACCATGAAATTTAGACATAATGTTTTATTTTATAATACTATATATGAATGATTATATAATGAAAAAGTCTCTATAAAATAATAGTAGTTTATGAAGAAAATATGAACATATTACCCATAAGTTAATGATAAATGTAACACAACAACAAGGGGAAGTTAGCAGAAATTGACACCATTGGTAAAATACCATTATCAAAATTAATGAGTCACACCGAACAAGAAACCATTAGATATTATAGAATATAGAGACCTACATAATCATTAGTATCTACCCTTCCATTATGGAGAAAATAATCACATCATCATATAGCTGGTTAATACATACCATAGGGAACCTTTTGGGAACTACATTGAATTTCATGAAGGAATTGACGTAGAAAGAAAAAACTAATGTTGCTAGTGTGAACATGAGCCCAGATAAGGGGATGAAGGGTTAAAATCAAGTAATGACTAAGGTAGACCACTGATGAAATGTGAACTCTTGGGAATGAAAAAGTATAACTAACAAACATCACAATTCACCAATCACATAAGTTTATTGACATCGTCATCCAAGGGAATACTTTCAGAAGCACCGTGGGAGATTGAAATTAAGAAAATGGAAGTCTAAAACCTATATGAGATGAATTAAATGATTGGTGAAAAAATAGAGAGATTATCCACTAGTATAAATATCAAAATTTTATTGATAAGAAATATTATAAATAATTAATGAGAACCGGATGATAATAACAAAGGGGAAATTTCAGATTATTTTGAATAAAAACTGTCTGATCTCAAACACTATTCTTAAGGAGAGCTTCCATCTCCTATATCTAGTTAAAGACAGATCACTAGTTATCAAAGGAACCTCAATTTAAACTACCATAGATTTTAATAGATTTTATTCCTTTTCCATTTTACATCATATAACTCAATCACTATAAAATTAAAAGGATGTGATGGAAAATGGAAAGGAGAAAGAAACTTTATTGTTTTGTATCAAAAGAGAATTATTATATCATAAATTTATCACCAATGAATCTTTAGATAAACCTATATTTAGATAAGACACTAGGGTTATATCTTAAAAACCACCAACAAATATTTTTATTATTTCAAAAAGCACTTTTAAGGGAAAAGTTGGAAACCAACAGGTTCAGAATATAAGAAAATTCAAATATCATAAGAAATAGTCAGGTTATTCCAGAACAAATTAAAGAAATTATAATCCTTTACCTTGACTAGAATCCATTTAATGGAGGTTTCCTCCATATCTAGTTTGTCCATAATGAGATCCTCAAAGTGGGATGCCATCCTATCCCATGTTTGCACATGCTCCTTTAGACTTTTTTCCCTCATTGAAACAATGTATCCAAATCCTATTCTGTTTATCAATCCAAGATGATTGGTCTTCACTCAAATAAACATGCAGAATTCTTTTGAACATTCTATGTGCATCCTCCTCTGAAATATTGATCAAAAAATATTCCTCTAGCATTACTTCATTAGAGTGCATGAGAATCTCCTCGATGATGTCTGATTCAATGTCCTCCTTAGTCCTTAGAATGATAGCAGCAACTTCCAAACTATTTTGAGAGACATTGCCTTTACTATAAGTCCTTGTAACAGGAGGACTAAGTAGGGTTGAGTAGTCCTTTCTTCTCCTCGGCCTTCGATTGTGCTGGATAAGCCCATCTGAATCCACAAGGGTGTTCTTCCCTTTCTTTGAAGAGGACCAAATGTACTCTTCCTCAATTTCCGCTTCCATGGGCTCTGGGGACCAGAGTTCTGAGTTCGACTCATTATCTTCTGCTATAACATCTGACCTACCTTGTAGAGGATGGAGCTCTACATTCCCATCCTCCTCGAGAGAAACTTCTTCAAAAGTAGGAGGATCATCGACACTCAACACCACAAACCGTTTCTGAGAGCCACCAGAAAATCCAGCTAAACCTATGCAAAAAGGAGAGGGAGGCTTCAAGCCCTCAACAAGGACCTAATCTGTTGACACTGGCATCTTAATATAGCATGGGATTTAAATTGTACTCACGCCAGCCCCCTGATCAGTAAGAACCCCCAGACAACTGGAAGGATTGTCCTTACCTGATCCCGGGGTCGTAACCTCTTGGGGAGAATTTCAAATGGATCTCATAGCATCTGCATATGTGGGAGGGTTCCATGGGCCCACCATCACCCCCTCAACCTCCCTTGAACTGCCTCGAACCAACCTTTGAGAAGGGTTAATACCTAAATCAAACTTCAGATGACTAAAAAAATCCACAACCCTTGGCTCTGAAAACCTCAGTCTCGTTTCCTTCTAGGAGGCAGTAGGAACTCTCACCTCCCAAATACCCCAATTGTACACTGTAGGATAAATACAAGCAAATACAGGTATTGAGTTTTTGGGACCATCCTTCACAGCGACCTGCAAAGACTGATCCTCTCCCATAGCACGTCGGCATCTTCTAGAATCCTGACTAAGACACTTGCAAAACGAATAGAAAGGAACCCACGATTCATAGCACACCTTCTAGTACCAACGTAATTCCCCTTCAACCTCGAGGCAGATGGAATCCAGCGGGTTCTTGGATACTTCGACTTAGAATGATGATTTTGTATTTAGTATTCCATAATGAGTTTATAAATTTTTAAAATGTATCAATTTATCAAAAAACGAATCTATGAGTTATCATTTATTTATACTTGATGTATATATTAAATTAATTGAAAGGATAAATAACAAATCAAATTATTACTTTGATCCATCCCTAATAGATGGTCATCATGGATTATTATATTTTTTCTTATCATGTAATGATTATTATGGGTTATGTGTTTTATAGAGATATAGAATTTTCTCATGAGGCATAAAAGGAGTTTTATATGACACATGATCCATCAAGTTTACCATTTTATGTGTCATTCATTATTTTATTGGTATATTATAGCTCTAGGTTCTATATAAAATCTACAGTACCTAAGGTTGAAAATATACCAAGTATAAAAACCATTATACTTGGAATCATTTCTTACCCATATCCTAAAGATGAGCTGATCAGAGGTGGTTGAATAATTTTCTCATCATATCATTGATTAATTTTTAGTCAAGAACGAGTTATTTCTCTCATATAATGAGTATAACACCTATGATGTTTATTGAGATAGTCCATGGAAGTGTATGTCTATTCCTAGATAATTGAAATATGGTATTCTTGTCTACAAGGAGGAGAGGCATGTAATGTTCTTATCCATCTAGGTGAATGACATGTAATGTGATTATTCTTCTGGTTATAATATTCATGGATAGATTAAACAAATAAGTAGTTGTATGATATTTACATACTCCACATCACATGGTCACTCAATTTATTAGACAAAGGAGTTATACTATTATTCATATTTTTTATGATATTATTAGAAGACACTTGTATTATGATAGATAAGTTTCATGGCGATCATGTCAAATTCAATTATAACTTGAGTAGTACTAATTTTTTTTCTAAAGGAATATCTATTTTTACTAGTATGAATTATATAATTCATAGTTTATTAATACTATAAAGGCTCATGGGGATACACATTTTGTGAATAAGGAAATGTTTCCTATAAAACACAGATGGATACTATAAAATAATTTTTATAGGATATCAAAAATAAGTTTTGGATATCATTTTATAAGTGATTACATATGATGAAACGTATAAGGAATAAGATTATAAATTATGTAAATTTGTTTTAGAGAATATTTAAAGGGGGTCAGATATTATTTTACAAGTAACTGTATATTAGATATAACATGAAGTGAAATTTAATGTTAGTTTATATATATTTAGTAAAAATAGGTGATTTTTTGAAATATTCTATAGAGACCCTCTCTTTTCATAAATTGAAATTGTATCACATTTGAGGTGCACTTAATTTAATACACAAAATTGGCTCCAAAACACCGTATTAATCTAGAGAATTTAGACACATGTAAACATAAACACTGGTTCATAAGTGAACAAAATTATATCCCACTAGGTTCTTCATGACTAGGACCCTTATTTCAAAAATCATAATTAATACATATCTTCATATACTAAGGAAATAAGCATAAAAATGGGTGATCTAAGATTATTAGTAATGTTAAACAAGGAAGTTAAGTATGAATAAACATGATCATAATGGTATAAGAAGGTATCCATAACATTATAAGATCATACCTTACATATTAAAGATTATAAAAAAAATCATGACATGTATATTAATAGTTAATATGACATGAATCATAAGGAAATCAAGAGCATAAGCCATGAAATAATAACATAGGAATAAGACATAGAATTGTGTTATACACATAAATATGTAATATAATTCCCTATAATTCAAGATGCATTACTAGAAGTTATCTAGGTTTCCCCAGTCATAGTCTTTTCCTTATAAAGTATAAGGTTTCTACTATTCCCTAGTGTATCATGCTTCCTCATCTTCCGATAGTGTATTAGGATTCCCCATATTCCCATAGTGTATTGGGTTTACCCATCTTCCATATTTATGGCTACTACACCTACTGGGTTGGACACACCGCCCTTCCTAGTCAAAGTCCATTCCATGAAAGGGATTAGTATTTACTATCTTCCCGTAGTGGATCAATCCAATTGACTTGATTCCAATCATTATCTCAAGATTTATAAATCTTTATCTAATGCATTGGAAGGATATATAGGACCCACATATATCATAATAAAATTATTCATACATGTTCCTCATAATAATAAATCATTCATCATATCAAGAACAATTAAAATATATGGATTTTATAAACATCATATCCTAACCCATGTAACGAAATGGGTATCATATAAATTTCATCCCATTACAGCCTATGGAAAATAGATAGGCTTCACAATAATTTAATCGATGCATAACACATAAAAACAAGTGGGTTTCAAAATCATATAACCTGTGGAATAGAAAATGGTTTCATAAAAATCATCCCATAAAAACAAAAAAAACATTTAGGGAAATAATATGAATGGAACATTTGGATTATTTCCTAGAAAATAATGAGTAACATCAATGGATTTAACCTTAGATGGAAAATAAATTTGAAATATCCTTTAAAAAATAATGAAATTTTCATTTATCATTTGAAAAGTCTTTTTAAAACATGAAACCTTCTCAAAACTTTTATCTTTAAAAAATATTTTAAAACATAGAAATAAGGCTTGAAATCATTTTCAAAACCATTTCCCTTCAAAACATAAAAATGAAGCTTGAAAACATTTTGTAATCCTTTTTATTGATTTTTTATTATCATATAAATGAATATATAAGATCATAAAACATTTTTAAATAATTTTTCCTTAAAAATTATCTTTAATATATATTTTTAAATATATTATTAAAATATATATTTTTTTGAAGTTCATGGCATTTGTCTCAAAGAAGGAAAATTGCGACAAAACTACTGTAACAATTTGGTAGCATTGGAAATATAATCCCCATGAAATAGAGATAATATAATGGATATTTAAATACCTATTAATTAAAGGATAATAATAATATAATATATACATGGGTAGTATATTAACCACAACAAATAAATTGGTGGTGAATAAGGCGTAAATCTCAGAGAAACAAAAGTGAGGCTAGAAATCCTCTTACCATATGTCTGGAATCTCTTCATACTCATAAAAAACTCCTGTATAATAAATATATGTTTATTATAAATATATTATAGGAAAATATACTTATATCTAATACCATATATTTTTTTATTAAAACATAATATTACATTCTTATTCACAATTCTATGTTATGGTTTCTCTTTTGGTAATATTCTCTTTGTTTTTCCCATGTGTCTTAATTTGTTATATTTTGGGATATCATACTTATATAATGATTTATATAATGTAAAATATGATATAAATTTTATTTTTATTCATTATAAATGTATATATAGAATATAAAAATACGAAATGGAATACATCCTTCATGGAGATAGTAGACTGTACATATGCACGAACACAGTTTTCGTTTTTTTTCATATTGAAAGAAGGAAATTAAATGATATATATGTGTGTCTATATATATATAATTTCATTAAGGTTGAATTATTTTGTTATATATATAATTTAATTTCCCTAAAGTATTCCTTAATAGATACCATGTATTTTTGGAATGAATCACATCGCTTTGAGGAGGCAGTAGTCCACACTTCCCCTAACTAAATTATCATATTTACACAAAAATAAAATCATGATGTTATGTGTTATATAATAATTATAAAATAATAATAACATAATATATATCATATATATCATATAATAATATAGTTTAAACCATAATTATGAACCATGATATGTGGTGAATTAAAAATTAACAACATCATTTCATGAGGTGGAAGTTACCATTCTACAAGAATGGTAAGTTCTTTACCAATTAGATGAAAGTGTGTATTTGTGTGGGTATAACACTTATCATAAAAAAATATCAATATATTTAGGATACCTATAATATTATTTATTAATGTAATAATACAAATTTAGGTAGTGGATAAAGAAAAAAATTGAAAGGATCTTGATGAAGGATGTCACCTTTTATTTGGGAACTCCTTTTGGTTTTCACATCAGGGATTTTTTGGTTAGATTTCTGCCCAAAGTGATGATTCAATGGGTAATGTAGGTATATTTGGAAGCTAATTAGGTTTATATTTTACAAACTTCTATTTATTCACAGGTTTTCAGAAGGGTAGAGGTGGTGGCCTTTTATAAGGGTGGGAGGGGACACACTTGGAATGTTTTAAAAACATGTTAGGTGAAACCATGTTTCTATCAAAAACAATGTCATACAAACAAAAAAAAAGAATCAAGAATGAAATTTTTATGGAATAAAAATTTCCATAAAATGGGTTTTGGAATATTTTCTAGGTTATTTTCTCCATTAATTTTAAGGTTTAGTCTCTTGTTAAGATTAATTTTTCTTTAACCACTGTAATTAATTTTAATCACTATCACAAATATTTTTGGTCCAAAATTGTGTTTAACTTATTAGAATATAAATATTATTCTAAATAAAACTATTTAACTACATTTTTTAAAATCCACTTCATAAAAGAAAAAAATTGTGTTTAATACTAAAATCGGAGATGTGGCAAGAAAACATATTTTTAAAGTGATAATGTTCAATTGTTCATTAAGATTTTATATTTACATTCACTATAAAATTTATTACAATGAACAAAATTGGATTAATATATTTATAATTGATCTATTTTCACTTTAAACCCAACCTAAAATATAATTTAACTATATAAATAAATTAGATGAAAAAATATTTTTGATTACAAATTCAGTAATTTTAACTATTTATTAAAAATGACGCATTTCAGATAATCTGAAAAACAACATCATAAAATAATTTTGAAATTATTAATTTAGAAATAAATTTTATTTTACCAAATTAAATATCTAAAAGTATCTGAAATTTATTTTATCTTTTTCACATAATGATATAAAGATAAATTCTTTTAAGAAAATAGTATTTTAAAACCTATTAAGACTTTAATAAAAAAATTGTTTTATTATCAATATATTGAGTTTATATAAAATCATTATAAATAATATCTAAAATTAGTTATTTCTTTTTATGTTATTATGTTTGATGGATAGTTTATAACTATCTCATTTTAAATAATCATTAAAATAAAATGATGTTTCATATAAACTAAATGTTGCATACAATACAATCCAAGTTTGTATTCAAAATAATGAAATCTATGTTAGTCTAGGTTAAATGCATGGAATCAATAAAATTTAATTTATTCTAAAAAAAGTTCACAAAACATCAGAGTGTTACATTCTACCCCATAAAAAAATCTGTCCCTCAAAATTCATTATTATAATACAAAAAATGAGGATACTTCTTCCACCTCATACTCTCAAGTTCCCATGTAACTTCTTATAACTGGTGGTTCCTCCATAAAACATTGACTGTGTGAGTGGTCTTGTTTCATATAACTTTCTCAATATGATCAATAATTTAAACAGATTATTCCTCATAAGAAAGATCATAATACAATGTTATGAACTCCTAATTTAGTATATGTAAAGGGTCAAGAATGTACTTCCTCATGATAGATACATGGAACACATATGGAACTTTAGAGATATTTAGAGGAAGTTCTAAGTGATAATATATTGTTTTGATATGATCAAGAATCTCAAATAGACCAATATACCTAGTGTTTATTTTCCCTTTCTTCCTGAACCTAATAACCTTCATTCCTATGAAAGATTCATAGAAACATATTCTCACTATATTCAAATTATAGATCATATCTATGGTTGTGATCATAAATTTTCACTCGATGTTGTGATACCATGATGACATAATGAATGGTTCAAAAATTATCGTCCTTTTCTTCAACTATCTCAGGTCCAAATATATTTCTTTCTACAAATTATTCCCATCACATTGGAGATCTACATTCCTTCATGTATAGGTCTTCAAAAAGAGTCATCTTAATTAATGAGATAATTCTTTTATTATAATAAAACTCAACAAGATGAAGTTGTTGATCCCAACCACATTTTAAATCCAAATAACAATATCTAAACATATCCTCTATGGTTTGAATTGATAATTCAAAATGACCATACATTTTTGGATGATTAGTAGTTCTGAAACTTAATCTTGTATCATTTTATTGTCAAATACATCACAAAAAACATTTAGGTGAACCTAGGATCCTGATCTGATACAATAGAAATTGCTACTCCCTACAAACATACCAATTCCTTAATGAATATCATGTACAGATGATCTAGAGATAAGTCAACTCTAATAGAAATTTATTTCACTGACTTTGTAAGGTGATTGACTACCACCCATATATAATTTTACACTTTAGATGTTTTGGGGAGTCCAATGACAAAATACATAGTGAAATTCTCCCATTTCCTTTATAGTATGGGTAAAAGAAACAACATCACTTTAGAATTTTGTCTTTATTCCTTAACATACTGGCATAATAAACATTGAGATACAAACTCAATTATATGCCTCTTCATTCCATCCCATTAGAATCATTCCATCAAATCTTTATACACACTTTTACTTACATGATCTATAAACAAATAAAAACTATGAGCTTCCTCTAACACATCCTTCTTGAAATATCGTCTATAAGGAATACATACATAGTTCTTGAACATTATCATTTCTTCATTATCAAGTTTAATCTCAGGAACTTCTTTAACCTTATTTTGAAACTCTAAATCATCATTTTATGCGTCTTTAATCATCACTTATATGTGGGGTTTAAAATTTAGTTATGAAAGATAATATTTCTCCTCTTCCTTTAGGATTTCTAGATTTATCCTTTGAAAATCAATACATATTTTATCTTTTGTGATCTTTATCTTATATAAGTTATCATGATCCCTTTGACATAAATCATTTTACACCTTGCCCTATTTCCCTATGTGGTAATGTACTGAGAATTCATTATCCTTTATCATCTATAACCATCTTCTTTGGTACATTTTAAACACCTTCTATGTAAATATATATTTTATACTTTTTGTATCAGTATATATGTCAGACTTTTCTCCATAAATACAATTCTCTATATTATTAATGTAAAAAATATAACTGTTAACTCCAAATCTTGAGTTGGGTAATTTTTCTCACAAATCATCAACTATCTTGTGGCATAAGCGATAACCGTGTTATTCGGCATAATAACACATCTGAATCCCTTCTTGGATGCATCACTATATATTACAAAATATACTCCACTATAAGGAAATGTAAGCACATGTGTGCTGACCATCCTTTTAATTAGTTCATAAAAATTCTTCTCACACTCATCTCTGTAGAGGAATATGTAAACCTTCCAAGTAAACTTGGATAGAGTATTGGATAGTCAAGGGAAATTCTCCTTAATCCATTGACAATATCTAGTTAGTCTAAGAAAATTATGGATCCCAATCACCTTGGTTATTCTAGACCAATATTCAATGGTCTCTATCTTTGATGAATCTACTAAAATACTATCTCTTGAGATTATATGGCCCAAAAATGAATACTTTTGTAGCAAAAATTATCAATTTCTAAATTTTTCATTTAGTGTCTCCTTAATTAGGTTCTTTAGTACAATTCTCAAGTGTTATTCATTATCTTACATTCCCTTTGAATATATAATAATATTATCTATAAAAACTACCATAAACTGATTAAGTCAATTTGTAAATTCTCTATTCCACAAATCCATAAAAATATCTATCATATTAGTATGACCAAAATGAATAACTATATATATGAAGTGTTCATACCTTGTACAGAATGTCTTTTTGGGTATATCCTCTTTCTTGACCTTCAATTGATGATATCCAGAATGAAGGAAAATTTTGTAAAATTATTGATTTCCCTGTAATTGATCAATCAAGTAAACAATACAAGGAAGAAGATACTTGTTCTTGATTGTGATCTTGTTAAACTCTTGATTATCAATGAAGAGTCGTATTGATACATCATTATTTTTCAATAAATGAATGGGTGAACCCCCAGGTTATACACTTTTCCAAATGAACCCCTAATCAATTTTATCATGGAGTTTTTTCTTCAATCATTTTAACTCAATTAGAGAAATTCCAAATATATTCTTTGAAATTAGTGCATAACCATGTATGAGTTATATCGGGAACTCGTCATCACATTTTGGTGGAAGACTGGGAAACTATCCTTGGAACATATCCAAAAATTCATAAAAAATATGTATATCATTGATGTTGGGTTTCTCCCCAACTGTTTGACACAAACATGCCTTGTGATTGGGAATTAAGAACCATACATGAGATGCAATCTCTATAGGAAGTTCATTCATATCATCAAATTGATATATGAACATAGGTTGGTTTGAAATATCAAACATAAATTCATTTCCATGGAAATTAATGTGGGATTTATTTATAAATCCCATTAATTCCTAAGATGGAATCTAATTCAACCAGGGATTAATGATAATATTAACATCATGTAATTTCCCACAAATTTCAATAAGAGAGGACTTGTAGATTTGAGATGAAATCATTGAACTGTTAGGGGTTTGTACTAATAATTCCACCAATAATTATTTTGGATGACTATTAATACCCTTGTAAAATTATTTATATAAGAAAAGTGGGTACATCTAGAATCAAATAATACATTAGCAGTTCTAGAGTGGATTGTAAATCTATCGTTCACCACGTAGTTATCACACCCCTCATCAAAAAAAGGGATCGCCTATGATTTCCCCTATCCATTAGTTTAAGAGGTTGATGACACTGATCATCATCACCAACCCTTGAGTTTGGGCACTACTTAGCTTCATGACAATCCTCCTTACACTTGATGCATTGATGTTTGGGGGGTGCATTATATGTAGATTTTCCTCTCTTTGCATCATTTCTCAACATATTTTAATCATTGTGGAAGTAAATTGGACAAAAGACTTCTATTACAAATATAAAACACTTATTAGGCCCCAAAATATAATTTACATTAGTATTTTTTTCACACTTGGAGGATAAAGGAAGGATTGTTTACTTTTCTTCATAATTTCTAGATTTCCCATTGAACTCCATCTCCCATGACTTTTTTAAACCATTAGATTGATATGTATCTCAAACATCCATTCCAACATTTATTTCACAACTCACAATATCTTCACAGTGACTAAATTATCTTATGAACGAATCCCTTCAAGGACTGGGATTTAAGCCACTGAAGAACCTTTCAACATTACTTTCAGGCTGTAAAGATAATTCAAGAGGCGTACCTCGTAGGTATTTTGAAATTAGCCTTATGGGTACCGATATATTCATCATCATTTTTAATCAACTCAAAGAACTAATTTTCCATATTCGTATGAAAAATTTGGGGAATGTACTTACTGATGAATATTTTCTTGAACTCGTACCAATCCATGGATTCATTTTTATCTTACTTCCTTCTATTCTTGATTATATTCCACCGCTGGTCTTCTTCACCTTGTAACTAAAAAAATATAGAATGAATTTCTCATGATCCTAACACTATATAATGTAGAATATATTTTCAGTGGTACTGATCTAGTGTTTACCAATATGTGGAATATAAGACCTGTGGATAATGTGGTTGTTTCCTCGTTGAAGAGTCAACATAATGTCGTTCCCTCCTTTTTTTGATTTATAATCATGTCATTATTCTTATCTTAATATGGCCATATGAGAATAGGAATGTGGTTTTCCATTCCAAATCCTATAGATTTAAAATGCTTAGAAGAACAATCATTTCATTGTCTGTCACATTCACCAATAACATGGTTCCTTCAGTTTCTAACCAATGACTAAAACCAAAAAACATATAGTATGAAATATTTGTCACATTGAGAAACCACATAATCATAAAAAATAACTCACATGATGTCAAAATTATGACACCTTATTTAATATTTTACACTGTATTTATATCCTAGGATATTCATTTCCAACTTATTTTAAAATCCTTCATCATGGTTCATTAATTTTTTTTGAGTTCCAAAATCATATTCCTTGGGATTGTCAAACCTGGTGTGTATTATGGCCAGTTATTGTGTACCAAATTATGATCTAGTCAGACTCGATGGTCCATGTCTAAGTAGTTACTTATAGATACATATTTTCAAGAACCTCGCAAACTTTCATTATCCATATAGGTATGTATTTATAGTAAACTACTCCCTATATCCCTTTCCAAAATTTCATTTCATTTACCTGTACTTTTCCACTACCTTAGACTTATCTTTAGGCATGTCCTTTTGTTTCTCACTAAGGTTTTCTCATCCTAATTTCAATTTTTATCAAAACCTTTTCTTTGATACAAATGTCAATAACTCTCACTTTTAATATATTAACATTAAAACACTTTTTCAAAATACTTGATTCATTAAACAAAACATACACCCAAAGACTGTATTTGTTTAAGGCCTTTGAAGTCATGGAAACATAAACACTGGTACATAAGTGAGATTAATTATCTACAACTAGGATCTTTAGGACTTACACCCTTATTAAATACATAATAATTAATACATATCTTCATATCATGGGGAAGGAAACATAAAAAGGGGTAGGATCAGATTCCCAGTAATGGTAAACAAGGGAGATTAGTAATCATAAACATGATCATTATGGTATAATAATGTATTCATAACATTATAAGATCATAACATACATATCAATGGTCATAAATGTAAAACATGGAATACAGACTAGAAATTCATAATACATGAATCATAATGAAATCAAGAGCATGAGCCATGAAATCATAAAATGGGAATAAGACATAGAATTGTGAAATACACAAAAACATGTAATATAATTTCATATATGTCAAGATAAAATACTGTAAATTATTATGGAACTTCATGGGGACTTTACGTATCGTGAGGGACACCCCATCAATGTTAGTCATAATTCTTTACTTATAAGGGATCAGGGTTCCCCATCTTCCCATATTGGATCGGGTTTCCCCATCTTCCCATAGCGGATGAGGTTTTCCATAATCCCATAGTGGATTGGGTTTCACCATATTCCATCTGCATGGTGACAACAAATATTTGGAGGGGGACACCACTATCCCCAGTCTCATTCATTTACTTATAAGGGATCAGGTTTCCCCATCTTCCCATAGAGGATCTAGACCATCAACTTGATTCCCATCATTTTTTCATGATATATATATTTACCCAATTCATTCAAGGGATATATAGGTCACACCCATTACATCAGAAAATCATTCATTCATGTGACACAAGTTAATAAAACAATCATCATATCATGACCCATTAAAAGGGATGGGTTTTATAAACATCACATCGTAACCCTTGAAATGAAATAGGTATCAAAAATGTTCCATCACATAATAACATATGGAAAATAGATAGGTTTCACAATCATTTCATCAAATAAAAACCCACTAAAATAAGATATATTTAAAAGAATATAACTCATGTAAGAGAAATAGGTGTTACAAATATCATTCCATCAAAAGAATAATCATTAAGAGAAATAAAATGAATGTAACATTTATATCATTTCCAAAAAAGGCAGAAGTAACATCAATGGATGCCATATTATATTGAAAATAATTTTTAAATAATTTTAAAAACATTAATTAAGTAACATATACTTTTTTATTTGAAGAATTATTTTTTAAAACATAAAAACATTTTGAAACACATTTTCTTTGAAAATAATTTGAAAACATAGAAAGAAGGCTTGAAGTCATTTTGAAAAACGTTTCCACTGAAAACTTATAGAAGAAGTATAAAAACATTTTGAAAACATTTTTCTTTAAAAATAAATTAAAAACATAAAAAAGAATATTGAAATCCATAAAACATTTTTAAAATCCTTTTCCATTGAAAATTATCTTAAATGTCATTTTTTAAAATATTTTTTAAAACTTTTATTTTTTTGGATGTTCATGGAATGTGACTCAATGAGTGAAATATTATGACAAAACTACTTTACTAATTTGGTAACATTTGAAGAATAAACACCATATAAGAGAGATCAAAAAATGGATATGTAAATAATCATAAATTTAAGGATAAAAATAACATAATATATTAATGGGTAGTATATACACCACACACAATAAATGAGTGGTAAATAAGGCGTAAATCTCATTGAAACATAATTGAGATATGAAATCCCCTTACATTATGTATTTAATCTTTTCATAATCATAAAAAAATCCTTTTTAATAAATATATTTTTATTATAAATATTATATATATTCATATTCTTATATCTAATACCATATATGGCTTTATTGTGACATTATATTACACGCTTATTTACAATTCCAAGTTAAGGTTTTGCTTCAGGTTATATCTGCTTTGTTTTTTACATGTGTCTTAATTTGTAATATTTTTGGTCATCATAATTATATCTTGATTTACAGAATGTAAAACATGATATAAAAATTACTTATATTTAGTATAAATTTATATATATATATATTAAAAATATGAGATGGAATACGATATTCATGGAGACGGTAGGATGTATGTACGCATGAGCATTGTTTCCATTTTTTGACATGTTGGAAGAAAGAATGTAAATGACATAGATGTATAAATATTGTAACTCCCCGACCATAGTTACCCTGATTCGGTTCATTAACAAATAAAATTGGAATGATCACAAGAGATAATGTCTCGAATGGCCGATTAGTTTAGTATCCTTGGAAGTATTAGATATGTACACAAGATTTACATTACATAATTAAATGGAAAAACAACAACATTGTTTCCCCTTTGAACACAGTCATATCCCTTAGCTTATTCCTTCAGGATAATTGTAATATACTTCTTCAAATCCTGGGAAAAATAAAACATACGAAAGGGGTGAGCTCAGATGCTCAGTAAGGATAACAATATAGCAGAAACTATCAAAAATAAGAATAAACATTTAAGGCAACATGTAAGACTAAAAAGGACTTTTTAAACTAAAACTTCAGAATAATATGGAAAAGATAAGTCAAAAAATTCCATTAACTTATTCACATGGATATTCTACTAGTCTAATAATTATATGTAATATCAATAGCTAATTTCATAATGATGGTATTCATAGTGCTTGACATCGTACCCACGTAGTCAAGGCCTCATGCCAATAATACAAATAATATTTTGTCAAGGCCTTTTTCCAAGACACTAGTTTGTCTCATGAGACCTTCTGATCCATTGAGGAGCTATAGCAGAATCCACCTATCTCTTACTAATTCCAATGCATTCCTCATATGAAAATGTTGAAACATTACCTAAACATTCATATTAAAACTAGGATACAAAATGTAAATACTTTTACTGTAAACCATGAATGGTATAAAAATAACACATCCACAGTCAGAGATATCACAAAACCTTCCATAGAATATGGAATATTGTTTTATGATAAATCAACTTCCAACAAGTTTAAAATCCATCAAAGGATGTTGACATAGATGAAATCAAAACTATTTGAGAGAAATATATGTTTCAATTTTGAAATCATTTAAAAGTCACATAATTTTAAAATAAAATACATATTTTGAAAACATTATAATAATATTTTAATGAATGCTTCAAAGTTGTTATAGCAGTGGGAAATAGTCGCACCGGTCATATTTTCTAAAAAACAATCTTCCATTAATTTTTTGAAAAGGTCATAAAGTTCCTTGTTGGAAAACGATGGAAACATTCCTTTCAAAGAAATTATAAGAAGTCAAAAAATGGTATAAATGTCTTTGAAACATATTCTAAAAAATATTTAAATTTTTTTGAAATACATTTTTATGAAACAAGGATGTGGAAGATAAAGAGGTCCCAGTAGATACTCACGTATTAATAACCACGGATAATAAAGAGATTGTAAAATTGACCCATACCATGTACTTTTCCTTGGACTAGGGTACACTAAACTCCTATATAATAGTTTAATAATTGTCATTAAATCACAAAATAACCATATACTTAAATATGATATCATATGTGATCTTCTAATATTGTTTTGTTAATAATATTTCAGTACTATCATTGTTTTTCGTGTTAACTGATTCGTTTTATTTTATATCTTTTGCTACATATGTCATGTTTGTTATGTATAGGATGTATTTTATTCATATAGAAAATGATATTATGTTATTAAAAAATATTTTATTCATAAAATGAAAATTATTCTTGAATTTTTTATGATGGGTAATGAATCGCATCACGTTTGTGGAGATGGTAATCCGTACGTAAGTGTGAGCGACATTACCATTCTATTGACTGTGAAATCATATGTAGTTGGATGGTATATCATATAAACAGAATAATTAACATGTTATATTTATTATTTACATAAATTATACTCGTTATTACACCCATCCAAAAATGAATTGTTGAATTACAAAATGCACCGCGACATGGAGACAGTAAGCCGTGCGTAAACACGTATGGAGACTTTGTCATTCATAGGATGGATAGAATAATGAATATGGTTGTACCATATTTATAATGACATAAATTTATGTAAAAGTTACTATATTAATTATTTTGGTATGGAAACAACAAATAAAGACAAAGTGGAAGAAGAAAATAACTTTGAAAGACGTGATGAAATTATTACCTCTTCTTCGGGTGCATCCTTTTGATTTGATCAAAAAGGATCCTTAGGTTGGATTTTGATTAATGTAAGGCCTCTAGGTTGATTAGAGGGTAGTTGGGAAGATATTTGAGTAGGTTTTGGCAGACCCAAATGGCTTTGGATGTATGAATTTGAGAGAAGTGTAAGTTATGTTTTATAAGAGTGGTGAGGGTCACTTTAGGAAAAGGTTGAAATATTATATTATTATACAATAATATTTGGTTTATAATGACTCCAAAAGGATTTATGTAACACCCCAAGATTTCATAGTATGTTATTTCTTCAAAATAATTCCATAACTTGCATTACACGCAACACCGAGTTCAATCACACCATGACTTACAAATAAAAAATCCATTAAAAGAGTTCATGAATAGAATTAACTAAATTTTAAACTTTATATAATCCTTATAATTTTAGAATCCATATTATGAGTTTCTTAGTCATAATGCAAGAACAGATTCATTTTCAGTATTACACTTTTATCAACTTTTAATAGTGAAACCTTTTTAAATACAATATTTTAAACTTTTTGACTAAATGGGGACATCAAAAATTTAAAATGAAACATCCCAAGCTTACACGGTATGCTTTCCTTTGAATAAAACAGTAGCGTGTGTTGTACGCAACTTCGAGTTTTAACACACACCACAACCGATCAAACTAGCCGTTATGAATAGTAATACCTAATTTTTGAAATTATATATATTTTATATTTCAAAATGGACTTCATTTTTGTATTCGGAATATCGAATTTAGCCTAAGGTGAAATTTTGGTACTTTTCGGATAACTTTCATATTTTGATGAATAGTGAAAATTACTAAATTTTAATTAAAAACAACTTTTTTAATCAAAATAATTAATAGTGATAAATTGTGAATTTGAGTGGTTTTAAAGTATATTTAGAATATATTTTTACCATTTAATATAATGTTGGTCATTGGACATAATTTTACAATTAAACCGAACATAAACAAGTGTCAATCTTTTGATAGTTATTATCTCTTAAAAACACGCTATTTGTTTTGACAGCGGGAATTAATTTTAAATTAATTTCTGCCACTTCTGTGTTTTGAATTTAGGAAAATGGATTCCATATTTGGAATCAGGATGTTCAAATTGTGTAAATAGGTAACTTTTATTTTTACACATTTTGAATAATTACTGCGGTAAATATTTTATTTACCATGGTTAAGGGTAAATCCGGTAAATAAGGGTTAAAAAATAATATTATAATAATAATAAATTACCCTAAAACGTGTCTTAACAATATTGGTTGATACATGGTCGACCGTGGGCATCTTTGGGTCTATTTTGGGACCCCATGGATCCACATGTAAGTGATAATGACACATTATATTAATAAAGTTAAAATAAAAATAAAAATGGCATAAGCTTACATCTTTTAGAAGAACAATTTTTACATAGGGTTATACATGTTGGATTTTCGATTATAAATATTCATTAGAAAGCTACAACGATTTCCTACATAATTATATTTTATTTATAATTTTTAGACATTAAATAATTTATTTTATTTATGACACAATGATGATGCAGTAATTACTATAATAGTGAAAAATTGAAATAAGTGATATTATAAATACCCAAATAAATATAATATGAAACTTTTAATGAATTAAACTAATTTTCTAGGATAATATGATATATTAGGATTTATTTAATTGACTTTGTTCTAAGTAATCAATCTGTTATGAGTTTCACAAAAATCAACTAATGAATAGTGTCAAAATTGACATAAAAGAGTTCTTAAAACAAATATTATATTATTAATTGGTATTAAATTCCTAAAAATCTAAAGTTCGGCCAAGAGGCTTATATCATGATAGTTTAATCATTAATGGACCACTTGGGGGTCTCTTGGATGTATATAGTAAGTTTATTAACCATATTATATAAAAATACAAAGAGACATTGTAAAAGTGAAACTAATTAACTTAGAGTTAATACTTAAAGATAAGGTTAATATAAGTACCCAAACCTATCTAAATTCTATTGGATGAGTTGTTTTCGACCCATACCCACCTAAACCTTTTAATAGTCAACTTTGGAGCCATTGGAAACCGAATATGAATTTATTATAAATTAATATTTCTAGCTTTTCCAAAGGTGCCCCTCACCCCTCTTATAAAAGGGCACTCCTCCTTCTCATTTATTCACACCTCTCAAGCCACTTGACTCGTCCAAACTCTGCCCAACTAAGCTCCCCACATCCCTCTCCTCCTCCTTGAAGCTTCCCCTTAGGCAGAAGTCATTTCAAGAAGTCCTTTGGTTCCAACCAAAGTGAATTACCTAAATTAAAGGTAACGATTTCTCTTAAATTATTTTCATTTATTTTGCTTCTTCAACCCCCAAACTCTTTTTATTTCCCTTCTTTTGTAACAACACCAGTATCCTCAATATACTAGGATGTTGTTATAAGAAGTATTCAAACTACACATACACACAACTCCATCTAATGGATGATGAACATAATGTTTCTGTGGATGGCAAACTAACACCTCACGAAACGATGATTGTTCAAAAACATCTTACCGCCTCTCATGGTGGCCATTATGATGGCACTGTAATTAAATATGATATTAATGATATATATTTTATATATAAGCTTCTGTAATTCCATTTTATTTCATACCATTATTCGTTTCATGTTGTATATACATACGATAATTTCATTTGAGGAAGTGCGGACTACCGCCCCCTTAAAATGATATGACTAGTTCATACCACACATGGAACGTATAAAGGATGGTGTTAATGAACTTAAGTAACATATATAAAATATTATATTATACTGGAATATTAATATACCTATGTATCATTTTGATTCGATTCTTTTAAAATAAAAATTAAATGGAAGTAGCGTTCGTGCGTACGTACGGACTACCGTCTCCACGAACGCGATGAGATTCATTCTCCATCGTAACCATTAAAGTATAATTATCATTTGATGATTTAAAAATGATGTTTAAGGACTTTATATCATTCTGGATATGAATAATATACAACGTATCCTTTACAAACATGTCTTACGTAACAAAACATATGAAAGAAAACAAGTAAGTTAACACCCGAAACAACGATAATACTAAGATATTATTAACAAATCAATGTTAAAAGATCATATATGATATCATATTAATATATATGATTCTTGTATAATTTAATAACAATTATTTCACCATTATAAAGGAGGTTAACCTACCCCAACCAAGGAAAAGTACAAGGTAAGGGTTATTTCACAATCTCTTCATTATCCGAGGTTGTTTATACGTAATAATCTACTGGGATCTCTTTATCATCCACATCCATGTTTCTTAAAAATGTATTTCAAAACATTTTTACTATTTACAAGAATATGGGTTAAAGTCATTTATACCCTTGTTTGAATTTTTATAAGAGGAATATTTCCGTCGTTTTCCAAACAAGGACCTTTTTAACCTTTTCGACAGAATTAAGGTAAGAATGTTTTTTTAACTTATACGGCGGGTGCGGCTATTTACCGCCGTTATAAAATCTTCAAAGCTTCCCTTACAAGATTACAAGGATATTTTCAAAGTAAATGTTTTATTTTATAATTATGTGACTTTTAAATGATTTCAAAATGAATATTTTAAGAACTTCAGAAAGGTACTCTTTATCAAAATCAGAATTTTCAATGTTTTAAAGATTTATCTTTCTAAATCTTTTCAATTAATGTCCATGTCTTAAAAATTGTTTTTAAGGATTTATTTATATGGACATGAATGTTCTTAAAAATTTTAATTCCTTTTAAAAGTTTCAAAGTGGTATGGGACACTTTGATTCAAAAAGCTATTTTTAATTACTTCCTTTATAAATGTGTGACTTTTAAATGATTTCAAAAAAGGAGATATTTCTCTCAAATAGTTTTTGATTTCATCTATGTCAACATCCTTTGATGGATTTTACGCTTATTTGAAGTTGATTTATTATGATACAAAACTTCTATATTGTATTGAAGGTTTTGTGATATGTTTGACTGTGGATGTGCTATTTTTATACCATTCATAGTTTATGGTGAAATTATTGACATTTCGTATGCTAGTTTTAATACGAATGTTTATGTTATGTTTAAACCTTTTCATATGGGAATGCATTGGACTTAATAAGTGACGGGTGGAGCCCGCTATAGCTCCTCGATGCATCGGTAGGTCTCATGAGACAAACTAGTGTCTTGGCACAAGGCCTTGACAAAATCTTATTTGTAGTCTTGGCACGAGGCCTTGACTATGTGGTTATGATAGTCTGGCATTATGCATTCCAACATTATGAAAGTGGTTATTGATTTTTTCATGTGATTATTCGATTAGTAGAATATCCATGTGAATAAGTAAATGGCATTATTTCATTTTATTTATGCCATACCATGTTGAAAGTTCATGTTTGAAAGGCTTTTGTTTTAGTTATACATTGCCTTAAATGTTTATTATTATTTATGAAAGTTTCCGCTATATTGTTATCCTTACTGGGCATTTGAGATCACCCCTTTTCTATGTTTTATTTTTACCAGGAAGTGAAGAAGTAAATTATGAATGGCCTTCAGGGATATTATGTGGGGATATGAGTGTGGATTATGGAGACATTATGTTGTTGTAGTAGTTTTTCATTTTATGGTGTAATGTAAAACTTATGAATATATCTAGTGTTTCCAAGGAAACTAAACCAATCGGTCATTCGAGATTTGATTTTTCTTGTGATCATGCCAATTTTATGTAATAATGCACCGACTCTGGGTAACTAGGGTCGGGGCGTTACAGTTGGTATCAGAGGAAGTTTAGTACAAACCTTGGAAGCTAGATTTAGATAAACTCTGATTAGAGCACGTATACCTAAGATGAACTTTGAGGAGTAGTATAGAAGAACTTCCTAGAATTTTGGTATTGTAGAGATTTTGTGAGTTTTCCGAGCAATACATCCCTGTCTGGATACGAGCAGGTAGAGGCGGCTCTGGCACAGATGTACCTAGGGGTAAAACCCGAAAACACCGCTTTGAGCTAGACTCGAACGGGAACTGGTGCACGACAACGGGCCTTGCTGCACTCTTGGTTACGACACTCCCGGGGGATATGCTTAGGATAACTCTCATTTTCTTTAAAAATCATTATGAAGGGTTTATGAGTATATAATTCCTCAAAGAAAACATTTTTATGATTATGGATTATATCCATAAATAGTTCAATTTATGTTAAGTGTTTTATAAGTATGGGATTATGTATTTCGATTCATAAACTGATCTAGTTTATGCAATTGTTTAGAAATGGTGCCCAGTAGAAGGAATGAGAACTCCAGCAATGCACATGATCCAAAGAGAAAGAAGGATAATATCTTTCATGGTCTTAAGCCAGAATTTATAAGAGAAATAGTCTCCCATGTATTATCATCATATGAAAAAAATAATATCATATGTTAATAAGATAAGTAAAGATTTTACTTAGTCCTATGGCTTTGAAGGGAAGCAAGAGAAGAAAAGGATGGAAGAGAGAAAGATGGATAAAGGGAAGAGGGAAAAGAATAATTTTCCCATATGTGGTAACTGTGGAAAGAAACACCCTGGAACTTGCCTGAAAGGAAAGGGAGTTTGTTATAAGTGTGGAGGAAAAGGGCACAAAGTACGTGACTGCAAGGGTAAGAAAATGGTTTCAAATGTACAATGCTTCATTTGAAAGGAGTTTGGACACTACGCGAACCTATGTCCCAGTCATCAGACTATGCCGTAAATGATGCTATTGGATAATAATCAAGTTATGATACTACCACAGATGAAGAGGAATGATTAGGGTTCTTATGTTGATTATGTCAATTGAGTGTTGTATTAACAATGTACTTGTTATAATAATTATGGAGTATATAAGGATTGTACTGCAGTGCTATTTCATTAAGGACTTGAGATTATGTGGAACAAAGAAAAGTGACTCAATAGCAGGATAAATTTTTGGAAAATATATGGTTGAGAGAATGATAAACCATAATATAGTTCTGATACCGAAATAGTGATTTTGGAATAATACATGATTGCTTTGGATAAATTATATTGGATATTCTTGACTACCTTCGAACTGATTAATGATTTGTATAAAACATTTTTGGATTGATGAAGTATATCCAGCATTCTATATGGAATAAGGGAGCATGAATGTAATCAATAAGGATTATGGTAAATCAGGATGTTTCAGTGTTTTAAAAGAATACATGATGAAGGTATTAATATTCTATTACAGGGTAAAAAGGATTTACATTATGTTTACCTTCCTTATAAATGTTGGACTGTGAGTTTGGACAGAAGTATTTTGGATAGTTCTAGTTTGGATTATTTTGGATTGCCATAAAAGGACAACCCGGAGGTCGGGCGGCAACCCGTCGCGTCCGGAAAGGCTGTGAGACTTGAACCCGCAACCGAAGGGCGACAAGGGTGTATCACCTACCACTGGCCCACGAGATGTCCTGGATTAAATAATGTAGTTTTTATTAAAAGACATTTTAGATGAATTATAAATTCATTTATTTTGGAACTCTGTACGAATAGTATAAATAGAAAAAAAATATTACATTCTATTATCTTTTAGAGTGAAAGATGAGTTTGTGGTAGGAATTTATTAATGGATAAAACTCTAATTATAAAGTAAGTATATCTCCTTATGATCTTAGCCAATCTCATAAATAAATTCCTCAACATTAATAAAAGGAACTTAGAACAAAAATTTTGTCCTAGATGGTACCTTAAATCATCACTAATTTATGGCTTTGGGATTTTTGGACTTTTCATAGCCATGTTCTCTACCACTCTCCATCAGATAATTGATGGTTAGATTTCTCCTCCATATCCATATTTTCCTACATGGAACCCTAGTATGTGTTATGTTCGGTAATCTTCATACTTTCCACTCTTTGTTTAAAATAGAGGCCTCATTAATTCATTTTTCGATGTGGGATTTCAACTAAGATATTTTGAAACGTCAAAAATGTGTTATCCCAATACCCTATGTTTTGTTGAACCGATGGTATTTCAAATTATCATAGATTGATGAGTTTAAGAACCTCAATTTTATACTTGTTTGTGATTGATGACCTCAATCACTACCTATAAATATTTACGTTTTTCCTGCAATTATATGTCTCTAATTGCCACCAATGTTCTCCTAATCGAGATCATAATTTGGTGGTGACCCTTTCATTTCTCTTTTCCTCATATTAAGACTAAATCTTAGTAAACCAATTTCTTATGCGGGTCTTCCCACAAATATATTTTCTATTTTCGAAGAACAATTTCAAATTGTGAGGACACAATTTATTGAAGGAGGGGAGAATGTAACACCCCAAGATTCCATAGTATGTTATTTCTTCAAAATAATTCAATAAATTGCATTACATGCAACACCGAGTTCAATAACACCATGACTTACAAATAAAAAAGCCATTAAAAGAGGTCATGAATAGAATTAACTACATTTTAAACTTTATATAATCCTTATAATTTTAGAATCCATATTATGAGTTTCTTAGTCATAATGCAAGAACAGATTCATTTTCAGTATTACACTTTTATCAACTTTTAATAGTGAAACCTTTTTAAATACAATATTTTAAACTTTTTGACTAAATGGGGACATCAAAAATTTAAAATGAAACATCCCAAGCTTACACGGTATGCTTTCCTTTGAATAAAACAGTAGCGTGTGTTGTACGCAACTTCGAGTTTTAACACACACCACAACCGATCAAACTAGCTGTTATGAATAGTAATACCTAATTTTTGAAATTATATATATTTTATATTTCAAAATGGACTTCATTTTTGGATTCGGAATATCGAATTTAGCCTAAGGTGAAATTTTGGTACTTTTCGGATAACTTTCATATTTTGATGAATAGTGAAAATTACTAAATTTTAATTAAAAACAACTTTTTTAATCAAAATAATTAATAGTGATAAATTGTGAATTTGAGTGGTTTTAAAGTATATTTAGAATATATTTTGACCATTTAATATAATGTTGGTCATTGGACATAATTTTACAATTAAACGGAACATAAACAAGTGTCAATCTTTTGATAGTTATTATCTCTTAAAAACACGCTATTTGTTTTGACAGCGGGAATTAATTTTAAATTAATTTCTTCCACTTCTGTGTTTTGAATTTAGGAAAATGTATTCCATATTTGGAATCAGGATGTTCAAATTGTGTAAATAGGTAACTTTTATTTTTAGACATTTTGAATAATTACTGCGGTAAATATTTTATTTACCATGGTTAAGGGTAAATCCGGTAAATAAGGGTTAAAAAATAATATTATAATAATACAAAATTACCCTAAAACGTGTCTTAACCCTATTGGTTGATACATGGTCGACCATGGGCATCTTTGGGTCTATTTTGGGACCCCATGGATCCACTTGTAAGTGATAATGACACATTATATTAATAAAGTTAAAATAAAAATAAAAATGGCATAAGCTTACATCTTTTAGAAGAACAATTTTTACATAGGGTTATACATGTTGGATTTTCGATTATAAATATTAATTAGAAAGCTAAAAAGATTTCCTACATAATTATATTTTATTGATAATTTTTAGACATTAAATAATTTATTTTATTTATGACACAATGATGATGCAGTAATTACTATAATAGTGAAAAATTAAAATAAGTGATATTATAAATACCCAAATAAATATAATATGAAACTTTTAATGAATTAAACTAATTTTATAGGATAATATGATATATTAGGATTGATGTAATTGACTTTTTTCGAAGTAATCAATCTGTTATGAGTTTCACAAAAATCAACTAATGAATAGTGTCAAAATTGACATAAAAGAGTTCTTAAAACAAATATTATATTATTAATTGGTATTAAATTCCTAAAAATCTAAGGTTCGGTCAAGAGGCTTATATCATGATAGGTTAATCATTAATGGACCACTTGGGGGTCTCTTGGATGTATATAGTAAGTTTATTAACCATATTATATAAAAATACAAAGAGACATTGTAAAAGTGAAACTAATTAACTTAGAGTTAATACTTAAAGATAAGGTTAATATAAGTACCAAAACCTGTCTAAATTCTATTGGATGAGTTGTTTTTGACCCATCCCCACCTAAACCTTTGAATAGTCAACTTTGGAGCCATTGGAAACCGAATATGAATTTATTATAAATTAATATTTCTAGCTTTTCCAAAGGTGCCCCTCACCCCTCTTATAAAAGGGCACTCCTCCTTCACATTTCTTCACACCTTTCAAGCCACTTGGATCGTCCAAACTCTGCCCAACTAAGCTCCCCACATCCCTCTCCTCCTCCTTGAAGCATCCCCTTAGGCAGAAATCATTTCAAGAAGTCCATTGGTTCCAACCAAAGTGAATTACCTAAATTAAAGGTAACGATTTCTCTTAAATTATTTTCATTTATTTTGCTTCTTCAACCCCCAAACTCTTTTTATTTCCCTTCTTTTGTGACAACACCAGTATCCTCAATATACTAGGATGTTGTTATAAGAAGTATTCAAACTACACATACACACAAATCCATCTAATGGATGATGAACATAATGTTTCTGTGGATGGCAAACTAACGCCTCACGAAACGATGATTGTTCAAAAACATCTTACCGCCTCTCATGGTGGCCATTATGATGGCACTGTAATTAAATATGATATTAATGATATATATTTTATATATAAGCTTCTGTAATTCCATTTTATTTCATACCATTATTCGTTTCATGTTTTATATACATACGATAATTTCATTTGAGGAAGTGCGGACTACCGCCCCCTTAAAATGATATAACTCGTTCATACCACACATGGAACGTATAAAGGATGGTGTTAATGAACTTAAGTAACATATATAAAATATTATATTATACTGGAATAGTAATATACCTATGTATCATTTGGATTCGATTCTTTTAAAATAAAAATTAAATGGAAGTAGCGTTCGTGCGTACGTACGGACTACCGTCTCCACGAACGCGATGAGATTCATTCTCCATCGTAACCATTAAAGTATAATTATCATTTGATGATTTAAAAATGATGTTTAAGGACTTTATATCATTCTGGATATGAATAATATACAACCTATCCTTTACAAACATGTCTTACGTAACAAAACATATGAAAGAAAACAAGTAAGTTAACACCCGAAACAACGATAATACTAAGATATTATTAACAAATCAATGTTAAAAGATCATATATGATATCATATTAATATATATGATTCTTGTATAATTTAATAAAAATTATTTCACCATTATACAGGAGGTTAACCTACCCCAACCAAGGAAAAGTACAAGGTAAGGGTTATTTCACAATCTCTTCATTATCCGAGGTTGTTTATACGTAATAATCTACTGGGATCTCTTTATCATCCACATCCATGTTTCTTAAAAATGTATTTCAAAACATTTTTACTATTTACAAGAATATGGGTTAAAGTCATTTATACCCTTGTTTGAATTTTTATAAGAGGAATATTTCCGTCGTTTTCCAAACAAGGTCCTTTTTAACCTTTTCGACAGAATTAAGGTAAGAATGTTTTTTTAACTTATACGGCGGGTGCGGCCATTTACCGCCGTTATAAAATCTTCAAAGCTTCCCTTACAAGCTTACAAGGATATTTTCAAAGTAAATGTTTTATTTTATAATTATGTGACTTTTAAATGATTTCAAAATGAATATTTTAAGAACTTCAGAAAGGTACTCTTTATCAAAATCAGAATTTTCAATGTTTTAAAGATTTATCTTTCTAAATCTTTTCAATTAATGTCCATGTCTTAAAAATTGTTTTTAAGGATTTATTTATATGGACATGAATGTTCTTAAAAATTTTAATTCCTTTTAAAAGTTTCAAAGTGGTATGGGACACTTTGATTCAAAAAGCTATTTTTAATTACTTCCTTTATAAATGTGTGACTTTTAAATGATTTCAAAAAAGGAGATATTTCTCTCAAATAGTTTTGATTTCATCTATGTCAACATCCTTTGATGGATTTTACGCTTATTTGAAGTTGATTTATTATGATACAAAACTTCTATATTGTATTGAAGGTTTTGTGATATGTTTGACTGTGGATGTGCTATTTTTATACCATTCAGAGTTTATAGTGAAATTATTGACATTTCGTATGCTAGTTTTAATACGAATGTTTATGTTATGTTTAAACCTTTTCATATGAGAATGCATTGGACTTAATAAGTGACGGGTGGAGCCCGCTATAGCTCCTCGATGCATCGGTAGGTCTCATGAGACAAACTAGTGTCTTGGCACAAGGCCTTGACAAAATCTTATTTGTAGTCTTGGCACGAGGCCTTGACTATGTGGTTATGATAGTCTGGCATTATGCATTCAAACATTATGAAAGTGGTTATTGATTTTTGCATGTGATTATTTGATTAGTAGAATATCCATGTGAATAAGTAAATGGAATTATTTCATTTTATTTATGCCATACCATGTTGAAAGTTCATGTTTGAAAGGATTTTGTTTTAGTTATACATTGCCTTAAATGTTTATTCTTATTTATGAAAGTTTCCGCTATATTGTTATCCTTACTGGGAATTTGAGCTCACCCCTTTTCTATGTTTTATTTTTACCAGGAAGTGAAGAAGTAAATTATGAATGGCCTTCAGGGATATTATGTGGGGATATGAGTGTGGATTATGGAGACATTATGTTGTTGTAGTAGTTTTTAATTTTATGGTGTAATGTAAAACTTATGAATATATCTAGTGTTTCCAAGGCTACTAAACCAATCGGTCTTTCGAGATTTGATCTTTCTTGTGATCATGCCAATTTTATGTAATAAGGCACCGACTCTGGGTAACTAGGGTCGGGGCGTTACAATTTATTTCAAGGATAAGGCAGGGATGGGTCGAAAAAACTCTCAAAAAATAGGTTTTAGATAGGTTTATGTCACCATATTAACCATATCATTTAGATTTAACTCTTAGTTAAATAGCATAACTTTTAAAATGTCTTCATGTATTTTTATATTACATGGTTAATAAACATAAAATAACATTCCAAGAGAACCCCAACGGGGTCATTAATGTAATATATTTAATTATTTAATTCATTTGGCTGAACCTTATATTTTTAGGAATGTTATATCAATTAATAATACAGTATTTGTTTTAAAAACACATTTATGTCAATTTTGACACTATTTAGTTTTTAGTTTTTTTGAAAATCAACAACACTTCATTACTTAGAAAAAAATAAATTAAATAAATCCTAAATTGTCATATTAAACTATAAAATTATTATAATGCATCAAAAGTATCAATTTACATTTATTTGGATATTTATAAAATGAATTATTTTAATCATTCATTAATAATGTAATTGTTGCATCATCATTGTGTCATAAATAAAAGTTATTATTTAATGTCTATTTTTTTTAAATAAATTACCATTTTGTAAGAAATGTTTTTATATTTATAATGAATATTTATATTCTAATTTATCTTTTTGATTACCCTATATTAAAAACATTTTATTTATGAGAAATTGAATTTATCACATTTAACTCTTCTTTAAATAAAATAATAATAAATGTCCTAATCTAATCCAGGTTGATCAAAGAGTATCATATTTTATTCCTAAGGATTATTTTGGTTGAAAAACACTTATCCAATAGAATTAGAACATGTGTTAGGGTAATTATAATATCATTTTTACCTTTACTTACCATATTCACTTTTAACTATGGTAAATGAAATTTAAAAGTAACTATTCACCAAAAATTATTTTCATCCTATTGAACCACATTTTACATACTGATTTCAACCGTGTCTCTATGATTTTTTAAATTCAAATCATAGATGTGGTAAAATTATGTTTTATAAATATTTTCAAATGTGCCTTGAAGGTGGGTAAAAGATGTTAAAATGTTCAATAAAATTTTATACATCTAATGTTATTATAAAATGAATCAAATGAATTACATTGAACATATATACGTATTATGTATATATTTTGACCTAAAATAAATTGAAATATAAAAATTAATTATTTTAATAAAAAGTAGGTTTTTAACAATAACAGTGTTTTTCACTATTCGTCAAAAATTGAATGTTTTTAGAAAAATACCAAATATTCACCCTAAGTTAATTTTTATATTCTGAATCAAAAAAAGTAAATACATTTTAAAAAAATTATAAAATAACAAGAAGTGTGTATTACTATTCATACTTGCTAGTTTGATTGGTCGTGGTGTGCTAGAACTCGAATTTTCATACAGCGCATGATATTGCATTATTCAAAGAGAAACATTCCATGAAAGGTTGGGGTGTTACATTCTTCCCTAATTCAAATAATTTCATCCTAAAAATTTCTTGAATACTATTGCATAAAAAATTCGGGTGGTTCTTCATCATAAGTTCCTCAGGATCCAACGTTGCCTCCTCCATCTTATGGACTCTCTTTAGAACTTTTTACCAGACGCGTTGTCCGGTTTCTCGACAATTATTCTTTAGTATCAAGAATCTTGACAGGATCTTCACAATAAGACATATTGGGTTCCAATTCTATTTCTTCATAGGTGAGTACATGATTCGCGTTAAGCTTGTATTTTCTGAACAATGATACTTGGAACACATCATGAACTTTGGAGAGACTTTGAATCATTTCGAAATAGTAAGCTACACCTCCAATTCATTTAATAATTTTGAAAGGTCCAATATTCCTAGGACATAATTTAACCTTCTTTATGAAATGTATAATTCCCTTCCATAGATATACCTTCAAGGAAACATGATCATCTACTTGAAATTCCAAATACATCCTTCGGTTATCATCATAGCTATTTTCCCTACTTTGAGATGCTTTGATGTGGGTTTGTATAATATTCCCATTTTCCATTATTTCCTCAAATTTTTTTTGGCTTATGAGTTTACTTTCACCAACATCATCCCATAAAGTTGGTGTGCGACATCAATCTCCATATAATGCTTCATATGGTGCCATCTAAAAACTTGAATTGAAGCTATTGTTATATGAAAATTCAACCATAGGTAAATACTAATCCCACATACCTTTAAATTCAAGTGAGAAAGATCTCAACATGTCTTATATGGTTTGAATAGTCCATTATGATTTTCCATCAGTATGAGGATGGTAGGCAGTGCTCAAACAAAGTTTAGTATCTAGGGCCTTCTGAAAAATATTCTAGAATCTTGATGTGAAACAGAGATCACGATCCGAAAAAATTCAATATGGGTACTCCATGAGGTATTAAAACTTCATTAATATATAGTCTTGAAAAATGTTCAAGTGGTAAATATTCTCTAATACCAACAATATGTGCTGACTTGGTAAGATGATCAATAGTGACCCGTATTTCATCATTCCTTCTATGAGTCTTTCATAGCCCCATGACAAATTACATTATAATATCATCTCATTTCCACTCAGGTTTGGGAAGAGGTTGCATGACTCTTCTAGTATATTGTCTTCCAGCCTTAACCAATTGAAAAACCATAATTCTTGACACATAATTTTCAATCACCATCTTCATGTTGTCCCCCCAAAAATTTTCCTTCAAATATATATACATCTTAGTGCTACCAGGGTGTATAGAGAAACTGGATCTATGAGAGTCATCCAACAATTCTCTTTTTAGATCAGGTATGTCAGAAACACAATGTATATTCCCAAATCTCAAAATCTCATCTTTATATATGATTTCGATTAATCTCTCATCATTCACAACTTTAATTTTCCTTGGAAACTTCTCATCATCAGTCTGATAACTTTTTATCTTTTCTAGTAATGATGGTTTGGTAGAAATTTGGAAAAGTATAGGTGTTTTACCTTCCATGATTATTACCATATCCATCTTTACTAGTACCAAGAACATAGGATCGCTTTAAACTCTCATCTTGTTCAAAACACCATAATCCTTTCTTCTCAAATCATCTTTCACCTTATTTTACTTCCCTAGGTGGCAGTGTATAATGAAATCATAATCCTTGAGTAGTTCATTCCATCATCTTGGCCTCATGTTGAGTTCTTTCTGTGAAGAAATATACTTCAAATTGTTCTGATCAGTATATATCTCACATTTTTTACAATAGAGATAGTGTCTCCGTATCATCAAAGAAAATATTATAGCTTCTAACTCAGGATCATGAGTGGGATATTTTTTTCATGAATTTTTAGATGTCCAGATGCATAGGAAACAACACTATCATTATACATAAGGACACAACCATGTCCTTTCAGTGAAGCATCACTATAAATAGCATACCCATAATTCCCTAATGGTTGAGTCAAGATAGCATCATTGACTAATCATCTCTTTGGTTCTTCAAAACATTATTCACACTCTTTTGTCCAAACAAATTTAACCCCTTTACGTGTTCTCTTGGTTAATGGGTTATCCAATCAGGCTTAATTTTGGGCAAATCACTGATAATAACCTTCTAAAATAATAAAATTACATACCTCAGTTATACTAATCAGTGTTGGCCATACTTGTATAGCTCTTGTCTTAAAAGGATCAACAGAGATTACTTCTTTAGAGACAATAAATCTAAGAAAATAAATTTCTTGAATCCAGAATTCACACTTTCTAAACTTTACATATAATTCATTTCTTCAAAGTGTCTTTTGAATAGTGCTTAAGTGATTTTCATGATCTTCATAGATTTTATAATAAACAAATATATCATAAATAAATACTAGTACAAAGTCATTAAGATATTCCTTGAAAACTCTATTCCTTAGATCCATGAAGATATAGGGTGTATTCATCAGTCCAAAAGGCATTAATGTAAACTCATAATGCTCGTACCTAGTATAAAATGTTGTCTTAAAAATTTCTTCCTTCTTCACACACAACTAATGATATCCAAATCGAAGGGCTATCATTGAAAAATATTAAACTCCATGAAGTTGATTGAATAAATCATCAATGAAAGGTAGGGGATACATATTCTTTTTTGTTATATCATTGATCTCTCTGTAGTCAATGCACAACCTCATAGATTGAACCTTCATCAAAACAAAAAGAACAAGGGCTCCCCATGAAGAAACACTAGGGAAAATAAATCCTTTATTACTAAATTCCTCTAGTTTTTTCTTCAGTTTCACTAATTCCACAGTGGCTATTCTATAAGGGGACTTCGATATAGGCCTTAAAACAGGAATTAAATCAATGAAAATCTCAATTTCTCATTCTGGGGGATGTTTAGGTAAATCCTCTAGAAACACATCAACATATTCTTGCACAATAGTTACGTAATCTATTTGAACATTAATTTCCTCACCCATAGTTATTTCACTCTCTTCCTCATAATAATTGAATTTAGTAGAGATACTGGGGGTGGATCAAGATGAGAATCATATGGTGATGTTTTTTCTCTAAAGATATGGTATTCCTTATCAACATTGAAAATTTTAACCTCATTCTTCGTAAAATAAATTTTCACATCATGTTCCGAAATCCAATCCACACCAAGGATTGTATCAAATTCAATCTTGGGTATGATGATGAGATGAATAAAAAATGAATTTATATGCCCTAATGGGAAATAATTCACAAAACATTGTTGAAATGATATTTCCCGTAGGACATTGGACTGAAAACTCCCTTGTTAAATCAAATTGGAAATATCTAATTTTCATAGAAATCTAGGAAGATATGAAACAATGTGATGATCAAGAATCAAATAATGCATTGGCTAAATTTGAGGAAAAAAATAAATTACCTGCCACAACGTCATTCTGAGGTTCAACCTTAGCATTAGTGATCCTATAAGTGTGGTCTTGCTTCATTGGCCTTTTTTTAGGTGAGTTTCCTTGGAACATAGGAAATTCATTTGAATAATGCCTCATTTCTCTTCAATTGTAGCATTCAATATTTACAGCCTCTTTCTTTCCCTTGGAATCACGAGCATGGTGGCCTTTTTCACCACACTTGTAATAGACTCCCATTCCATTCAATAAAGTACCGGGGTGTTTCTTCCCACATTTACTACAAGATGGAAATTCAAATTTTCCCTTCTTCCCCTTAGTTATATTTCCAGAGTGTTCATCAGATCTCTTCTTCTCTTTTTTTCTTTAAAGTCCTATGACATAGAGAATTCATTTTCTTTCCTCATAGCACATGAGATAATATCTTCATATGCTGAGAAATATTGTGAGACTAATGATTGACGAAGAAATGGTTTTATCCCATCAAGGAATCAATCAATCTTACTTCTTGGGTTACGTATATAATTTTCATCAAGCATTGATAACCTTGTAAAGTTATACTCATACCTTGTGACATTATCATCCTCCTTTTGACTCAGATTCATAAATTGTCTTTCCACATTGGCTCAATGGTTATAAGGAATGATTTTTTCTAAGAAAATCACTTTAAACTCTCTCCATTCTTTATTTGATACTTCTTCATCCTTCTGTGTGTTTTTAATTAATGACCACCATTGATTTTCATCTCCTGTGAGACGATAAACATCCATGACAACTTTTTCAAATTCTCTACTCCACAAAGCATGATATGTTTTCTCTATGAAACTTCTCCATTTCTCATCTACAAATGGATTTCTAGTCCCATTTAATTTTAGTGGTTGTTGCATCAGGAAGCAGTCTAACATTGATCATCCACCTTGTGGATCAGGGTGATCCATAAGAGTAAGGTTATTATTCATAACCTGAGTGAGTTTTCCTAGTACAATTATAAGTTGTTCAGCACCAGTTGTATCACCATCTCCACTATAATTATCTTGATTAGGAGGGAAATGCCTACATGGATTTTTTACATTGATACAATTTCCATTCTATCCTCTAGGATCCATTTCGAAAAAATGGCATACACTAGATTAGTTTATGAATCTCAAAACCTATTTCCAAACTAGTAAAATACCTAACATAAATTGAAAATTTTAGGCATATATTCCATAATAAAAAAAAATATTTTCTCTTAGAGATTATTTACTCATAAATCCTTCATTATGGTTTGTAAATAAAATATGAATTACCCTAAGTATATCCCCTGGGAGTGTCGTAACCAAGAGTGTAGCGAGGCCCATTGTCGTGAACCAGGATACCCCAGGTCAAGCCCGAAACTCCTCATCAGTGTTTTCACTCCTAGGAAAATATGTGCCAGAACCGCCTCTACCTGCTCATATCCAGTCACAGATTCATTTCTAAAAAATTACACAAAATCTCTATATTACCAAAATTATAGTAGGTTCTTATATAGTAATCCTCAAAGTCTATCTTGGGGTAGTGTTTCCAAAATATAGTTTTTCTAAATCTAGCCTCCAAGGTTTTTACTAAACTTACTCTGATACCAACTGTAATGTCCCGACCCTAGTTACCTAGAGTTGGTGCATTGTTATATAACATTGGAATGATAGTAAGAGATCATGTCTTGAAATATTGATTAGTTTAATAGCCTTGAATGTACTAGATACATATATATGTGTTACATTACATTATGAAATAGAAAAAAAAATTGTCCCATTTGAACACACTCATATCCCTTAGCCTATTTATGAAGGTTAATTATAATATACTTTTTCACATCCTGGAAAAAATAAAAAAAAAATATGAAAAGGGTGATATCAGATGCTGAGTAAGGATAAAAAAATAGCTGAAATGATCATAAATAAGAATAAACATTTAAGGAAATGTGAAAGACTAAGAAAATCCTTTTTAAACTCAAACTTCAGTATAATATGGTAAAGATAATTTATGTAATTCCGTTTACTTACTCACATGGATATTCTACTAGTCGAATAATCACAGGTAATATCAATAACTAATTTAATAATGATGGAATGCATAATTCCAGACATCATAAGCACATATTCAAGGCCTTGTGCCAAGAATAAAATAAGATTTTGTCAAGGCCTTATTCCAAGTCACTAGTTTGTCTCATGAGACCTAGTGATGCATTGAGGAGATATAGCAGGCTCTACCCATCACTTACTAAGTCCTATGTATTCATTGTATGAAAATGTTAAAACATAACATAATTTTTTTTATTAAAACTAGCATACGATGTAACGCCCCGACCCTAGTTACCCATAGTCGGTGCATTATTGCATATCATTGTCATGATCACAAAAGATCATGTCTTGAAAGACTGATTAGTTTAATAGCCTTGGAAACACTATATACATTCATAAATGTTACATTACATCATAAACATAAAAACTAAAATAACATAGTCTCCATAGTCCACACTCATATCCCATTCAGACTATCCCTGCAGGTCAGTCATATAATATTTCGTCACATCCTGGGAAAAATGAAACATATAAAGGGGTGAGCTCAGATGCTGAGAAAGGATAACAATATAGCGGAAACATAAATAAATAAACATAAAAATTTAAAGCAATGTATAAATAAATCAAAATAATTTTAAACTTGAACTTCATCATAATATGGAAAAAATAAATTAAAATGATTCCATTTACTTATTCACATGGATATTCTACTATTGGAATAATTACATGCAATATCAATATCCACTTTCATAATGATGGAATGCATAATTCAAGAATATCATAACCACGTAGCCAAGGACTCATGCCAAGAGTAAAAATAAGATTTTTTCAAGGCCTCGTGCGAAGACAATAGTTTGTCTCATGATACCTACCGATGTATTGAGGATCTATAGCGGGCTCCACCCATCACTTATTAAGTCCAATTCATTCCTCATGTGAACAGGTTTAATCATAACATAAAAATTATTATTAAAACTATCATATGAAATGTCCATACTTTCTCCATAAACCATGAATGGTATAAAAATAACACATCCACAGTCAAACATTTCACAAAACCATCAATACAATATGGAAGTTTGGTATCATAATAAATCAACTTCAAATAAGCTTAAAATCCATCAAAGGATGTTGACATAGATGAAATCAAAACTATTTGAGAGAAATATCTCTTTTTTTAAAATCATTGAAAAGTCACACATTTATAAAGGATGTAATTGAAAAGGGATTTTTGAATCAAAGTGTCCCATACCACTTTGAAACTTTTTAAAAGAAATATCATTTCAAAACATTCACGTCCATATAAATAAATCCTTAAAATCATTTTGAAAACATGTACATCAATTAAAAAGATTTTGAAAGATAAATCTTTAAAAAATAAAAATTCTGATCTTGATAAAGAGTACCTTTCACAAATCCTTAAAATATTCATTTTGAAATATTTTTTATGAAAAATGGACATGGATTATAAAAATGTCCCAGTAGATACTTACACATAAACAATCTCGGATAATAATGAGATTGAGGAATTAACCCTTACCAATATGGTAACTTACGAAACATACACCCCATGAAAGAGGTATCATACAATAAATATGTAAATACACATAAGTTAATGTTTATTATACAAATGATACAATTATGGGTAGTACATACACCACACAAAAGGTAATAGTGGCAATATGGCACGATCTCACGGGAATAAAGAGTGAGATGAAAACCCCTTACCTTGTACTTTTCCTTGGTTGAGGTTAGGTTAAACTCCTGTATAATGGTTAAATAATTGTTATTAAATTATAGAAGAATAATATAAATTAATATTATATCATATATGATCTTTTAACATTGCTTCTATAATAATATCTTAGTATTATCGTCGTTTCGGGTGTTAACTTACTCGTTTTCTTTTATATGTTTTGTTACATAAGTCGTGTTTGTTATCCATAGGATGTATATTATTCATATACAGAATGATATCAAGTACCTAAACATTATTTTTAATCATCAAATGAGAATTAGACTTGAATGGATATGATGGGGAATGAATCTCATCGCGTTCGTGGAGACGGTAGTCCGTACGTACGCACGACCGACAATATCATTATTTTGATATTAAAATAATATATAATTGGATGTTATATCATATATAAAACATAATTATCATGTTATAATTATTATTTACATGAATTACACATCATTATCATACCCATCCAAATAATAATGTTTTGAATAACAATTACACCACGACGTGGAGACGGTAAGCCATATGTATGCATGTATGGTGACATGTCATTCAAAGGATGGATATAATACTGAATATGGTTGTACCATATTTATAATAACATCACATTATATAGAATATACTGGAGTTATTATTTTATAATTGAAATAACAAAGAAAGAAGAAGTTGAAGAAGAAAGGAACTTGAAAGATGGTGGTGAAATCATTACCTCTTCTTCGGGTTCTTCCTTTTGATTTGATCAAAATGGCTCCTTCGGTTGGATTTATGATCACAATAAGGCCTCTATGTTGAGGGGAGGAAAGTTTAGAGAATATTTGGGCAGGTTTTGGCCGAGAAAAAATGCTTTTATGGTGTGAATAATTGATTATAAGTGGTGTCTTTTTATAAGGGGGAGGAGGGGATCTTTAGGAAAATCATAATGTATTATTTTATAATAAATTAATATTCCATTTATAATGGCTAAAAAGTTTATTATTAAAATTATAAGGTGGTTATGGGTCTAAATCCTTTCAACCAATAGATTTGAGAGAGGTTTGGTCATTATATTAACCTTATCTTTTATTTTTAACTCTTAGTTAATTAGTTTGACACTTACCTTGTAACTTAGTATTTTTATATAATATAGTTAATAAACATACTATATGCATCCAAGAGACCACCAAGTATTCCATTAATGATACACCTATCATTATATAAGTCCTTTGGCCGAACCATAGATTTTTAGGAATAGAATATCAATTAATAATATAATATGTTTTTAAAAAACTCATTTATGTCAATTTTGACACTATTGAATAATTAATTTTTGTTAAAGTCATAACCACTTTATTAATTCGAAAAAAATTAATTTAATCAATCCTAACATGTCATATTAACCAATAAAATTCTTGGATGTCATCAAAACTTTCAAATTATATTTATTTTGACATTTATAATACTAATTATTTGATTCTTTCATTAATGAGGAAAATACTGCATCATTATTGTTTCAAAAATAAATTTAAATTTTCAATGTCTAAAAATTATAAATAAAATACCATTATGCAGTAAATATTTTTTTATTTCTAATGAATATTTATATTCAAAAATATAACATATATAACGCTATGTAAAAATTATTTTTCTAAAAGATATATCCTTATATCATTTTTGTATTTACTTTAACTTAATTAATATAAAGTGTCCTTATCACCTACAAGTGGCTCAATGGGGTCCCCAAATCTACCCAAAGATGTCCATTGTCGGAAATGTATTATAAAATAGGGTTAGGACATGTTTTATGGTAAATTAATATTATTATAATATTATTTTTTTACCCTTATTTACCATATTTACTCTTTAACTATGGTAAATAAAATATTTACCGAAGTTATTATTCTAAATGTCTAAAAATAAGAGTTACCTATTTTCACATTTTTGAAATCCTGATTCCAAGAATGTAATAAATTTTTCTTAATTCAAAACACATAAGTGGCAAAAATTAATTTAAAATTAATTCCCCTTGTCGAAACAAAAAACATGTTTTTAATAAATAATAACTATCAAAAGATTGACACTTTCTTATGTCCAGTTTAAATATGAAATTATGTTGTATGACAAAAATTGTATTAAATGGTAAAATAATAATCTAATTATATTTTAAAATTACTGAAATTCATAATTTATCACTATTAATTATTTCAATTAAAAAAGTTGTTTTTAATTAAACTTTAGTAATTTTCACTATTCATCAAAATATGAATGTTTTCAGAAAAGTACCAAAATTTCACCCTAAGATAATTTAGATATTAAAAATAAAAAAATTAAGTCTATTTTACCAAATTGAATACATAAAAGTTATATTTTTTAATTTAAAATTAATTCCCGCTATTAAAACCAAAATGCGTATTTCTAATAACTATCAAAAGTTTTACACTTGTTTATGTCCAATTTCAAAGTGAAATTACTTAAAATGACCATCATTGGATTTATTGGTAAAAATATAATCTATTTATACTTCTATACCATTAAAATGTATAAATTAACAATATAAATTATTTTGATTAAAAAAGATGTTTTCAGTTAAAATATAGTATTTTTCACTATCCACCCAAATATAAAAGTTATAAAAAAACACCAAAACATTATCGAAACAAAATTCATATGTCCCGATTCTAGAAAATAAGTTTATTTTGTCAAATTTAATATATAAAAGTTTAAAATATTTTATTTAAAAAGTATTCTCCATTAAAAGGGGGTAAAAATGCATTATGTGAAAAATATTTATCTTATTTGAAAAAAATGTATTTGTTCTTACATTATTTCTAAAACAATCATAATATGGATTCTAAAATTATAAGGATTATATAAAGTTCAAAATCCAGTTAATACTATTTATAACAGCTTTTGAACGGCTTGTTTGGTATGTCATGGTGCGGTAGTACTCGGTGTTGCATATAGTGAAAGTTATTGAATTACTTTGAAGAAATAACGTACTATTAAATATAAGGGTGTTACATTATTCCCTACTTCAATAAGTTGCGTCCTCGAAATTTGAAATTATATTTTGAAAATAAAAGGTTGAAAATAGAAAATACCTTTGGGAAAACCGACATCAGAAATTAGGTTAGTAAAATTTAGTCTTAATATGAGGAAAAGGGAAATGAAAGGGTCACCAAAAAATTATGATCTCAATTAGGAGAACATTGGTGGAAACTAGAGACATATAAATGTAAGAAAAACATAAATTTTTATAGGTAGTGATTGAGT
This sequence comes from Viscum album, assembly GCA_963277665.1. Lineage (NCBI taxonomy): Eukaryota > Viridiplantae > Streptophyta > Magnoliopsida > Santalales > Viscaceae > Viscum > Viscum album. The sequence continues at coordinate 838,239,319 of OY728126.1, read as the reverse complement.
TCATCAATCACAAAAAAATTTAAAATTTAGGTCCTTAAATTCATCAATCTATGATGATTTAAAATACCATCGGTTCAACAAAACATATGGTATTAGGATAACACATTTTTTTAAGATCCCCTTCAATAAAGTATAAGAATTAATTTCTTCATTGAATACGAAAAGAAGAAAAACATATACTTGTCACGTAGAGTCCCATCCTTTAACTAAGTTCTACCACAAATTCATCTTTCACTCTAAAAGATAATAGAACATGAAAATATTCTATTTATCTTAACCGTATCGAGTTCCAAAAATAAATTTATAATTCATCTATCAGAACTTTTTTTTAAAAAAAACTGCATTATACACTCCAGGGGCTTCACATAGTCTAGTGGTAGGCGATAAATCCCAATTGCACTATGTTTGTGGGTTCGATTCCCACAGATTTTTTCGATGGGATGGGTTGTCACACGGTCTGCGTGTTGTCCTTTTTATAAATATCCAAAAATAACTTTAACAATAGTATCCAATGTAAAATATAATCCATTCCAACCTTTATACTTCTGCAAAACCTCAGCCCATAATTTATATGAAAGGTAAACATAATGTAGATCCTTTTTACCCCGTAATAGCATGTGAATACCTTCATCATGTATCATCCTGAATTACCATAAAACCTTATTGATTACATTCATGATCCCTTATTACTTATAGAATAATGGATATACTTCATCCATCCAAAAATGTTGTAAACTCCAACAATTATGGAATATACAAATCTTTAATCAGTTTCAAGGTAGTCATTAATATCTAATATAATTTACACAAATCAACCATATCTTATTCCAAAATCAATACCACAATATTAGGACTATATTAAGGTTTATCTTTCCTTTAACCATGTAATTTCCAATAAGTTTAACTTTTTGTAGAGTCACTTTTCTTAGTACCATAAAATCTCAAATCCTCAATGAAATAGTACTGCAGTACAATCATTATTTATTTCCAGTACATCATTGATACAACACTTCAATGAAATGATTCCAAAATAACAACATTAGAACACTATTCATTCCTCTTCATCTGTGGTGGTATCATAACTTGATTATTATCCAATAGAATCATTTGCGGCATAGTATGAAGACTCGGACATTGGTTCACGTAGTGTCAAAACTCCTTGCATATGAAGCATTGTACATTTGAAACCCTTTTATTACACTTGCAGTCACGTACATGGTGTCCTTTTTCTCCACACTTATAACATAATCACATTACCTTAATTCATTTTCCAAGGATATTCTTTCCACAGTTATCACATATGTGAAAATCCTTCTTTACTTTCTTCCTTTTTTCTCTCATTATATCTACCATCATTTCCTTCTCTGGCTTCCCTTCAAGGCCATAGAACTCCAAGAATTTTTTAATTATCTTATCAACACATGATACTATTTCTTCATATGATGATAATACATGGGAGACTATTTCCCTTCTAAATTCTGGCTTAAGACCATGAAAGATATGATCTTTCATACTCTTTAGATCATGTGTATTGATGGAGTTCTCATTCCTTCTACTGGGCACCATTTCTAAAAAAATGGCATACACTAGATTAGTTTATGAATAGCAATACCTAATCCCAAACTTGTAAAACATTTAACATAAATTAAACAGTTTATGGATATAATTCATAATCATAAAAATGTCTTCTTTGAGAAATTATATACTCATAAACCCTTCACAGTGGTTTGTAATGAAAATGAGAATTATCCTAAACATATCCCATGGGAGTGTCGTAACCAAGAGTGCAGCAAGGCTTGTTTCCATGCACCAGTTCCTATTCGACTATAGCTCAAAGAGGTGTTTTCGAGTTTTACCCCAAGGTACATCTGTGCCAGAGCCGCCTCTACCTACTCGTATCCAGATAGGGATGTATTGCTTTGAAAACTCACAAAATCTATATAATGCCAAAATTCTAGGAATTTCTTCTATACTAATACTCAAAGTCTATCTTAGGTATATGTTCTCTAATTAGAGTTTATCTAAATATAGCTTCCAAGGTTTGTACTAAACCTCCCTCTGATACCAACTGTAACGGTGTGATCCCAGTTACCCAGAGTCGGTTCATTATTACATATCATTTTCATGATCACAAAAGAACAATCCTCTAAAGACCGATTAGTTTAATAGCCTTGGAAACACTAGATACATTCATAAATGTTACATTACATAATAAAGTGAAAAAATATAATAACATAGTCTCCATAGTCAACACTTGTATCCCCTTCAGACTATCCCTGTAGGTCAATCATAAAATATTTCTTCACATCCTGGGAAAAATAAAACATATAAATTGGTGAGCTCAGATGCTCAGTAATGATAACAATATAGTGGAAACTTTCATAAATAAAAATAAACATTTAAGGCAATGTATAACTAGAACAAAAGCATTTTAAACTTTAACTTCAGAATAATATGGAAAAAATAACATGAAATGATTCCATTTACTTATTCACATGGATATTCTACTAGTCGAATAATCACATGAAATATCAATAACCACTTTCATAATGATGGAATCCATAATGCCAGACTATCATAACCACATAGCCACGGCCTCATGCCAAGACTACAAATAATATTTTGTCAAGGCCTCGGGCCAAGACACTAGTTTGTCTCATGAGACCTACCTATGCATCGAGGAGCTATAGCGGCCTCCACCCATCACTTACTAAGTCCAATGCATTCCTCATATGAACATGTTTAAACATAACATAAACATTCGTATTAAAACTAGCATACGAAATGTCAATAATTTCTCCATAAACTATGAATGGTATAAAAATAACACATCCACAGTCAAACATATCACCAAACCATTAATACAATATGGAAGTTTTGTATCAAAACAAATCAACTTCAAATAAGCATAAAATCAATCAAAGGATGACATAGATGAAATAAAAACTATTTGAGAGAAATATCTCTTTTTTTGGAAATCATTGAAAAATCACACATTTATAAAGGAAGTAATTTAAAAGGGATTATTGAATCAAAGTTTCCAATACCACTTTGATACTTTTGAAAAGATATATCATTTCAAAACATTCATGTCCATATAAATAAATCCTTAAAATCATTTTGAAAACATGGACATTAATTAAAAATATTTAGAAACATAAATCATTAAAATATTTAAAATTATGATCTTGATAAATTTTACCTTTCACAAATCTTTAAAATATTCATTTTGAAATCATTTTTATGAAAAAGGTACATGGATGATAAATATTTCACATTAGATACTTACACATAAACAATCTGAGATAATAATGAGATTGAGGAATTAACCCTTACAAATTTGGTGACATACAAAACATACATCCCATGAAAAAGGTATCATACAATGAATATGTAAATACACATAAATTGAAGTGTATTACACAAATAATACAATTCTAGGAAGTACATACACCACACAAAAGGTAATAGTAGCAATATGGCACGAATCTCACCGGAATAAGGAGTGAGATGAAAACCCATTACCTTGTACTTATCCTTGGTTGAGGGTAGGTTAACCTCCTATATAATGTTGAAATAATTTTTATTAAATTTTATGAGAATCATATACATTAATATGATATCATATATGATCTTTCAACATTGCTTTGATAATAATATCTTAGTATTATCGTCGTTTCAGGTGTTAACTTACTCATTTACTTTTATATGTTTTGTTATAGAAGTCGTGTTTTTAATACATATGTTGTATCTTATTCATATACAGAATGATATCAAGTACATAAACATTATTTTTAATCCTCAAATGATAATTATACTTTAATGGATACGATGGGGAATGAATCTCATCGCATTCGTGGAGACGGTAGTCCGTACGTACACATGAGCGACAATATCATCCTTTTGATGTTAAAATAATATATAATTGGATGTTATATCATATATACAGATTAATTATCATGTTATATTTATTATTTACATGAATTAAACATCATTATCATACCCATCCAAATAATAATGTTTTGAATAACAATTACACCACGACGTGGAGACGGTAAGTCGTATGTACGCACGTATGGTGAAAAGTCATTCAAAGGATGGATATAATACTGAATATGGTTGTACCATATTTATAATAACATCATAGTATATATATGATACTGGAGTTATTATTTTAGAATGGAAATAACAAAGAAATAATAAGTTGAAGAAGAAAGGAACTTGAAAGAGGGTTGTGAGAACATTACCTCTTCTTCGGGTTCTTCCTATTGATTTGATCAAAATGGCTCTTTAGGTTGGTTTTCTGATGAAACTAATGCCTATAAGTTGAAGGTAAGAATGTTTATAGAATATTGGGTCTGGTTTTGGCCGATCCAAAAGGATTTTAAGTTGTGAATAATTGGTTAGAAGTGGTGTCCTTTTATAAGGGGGAGGAGGGGCTCTTTAGGAGAAACTTAAAGTATTATTTTATAATAAATTAATATTCTGTTTCTAATGGATAAAAAGTGTATTATTAAAATTATATGGTTGTTATGGGTCTAAATCCTTTCAACCAATATATTTTATATAGGTTGGGGTCATTATATTAACCTTATCTTTTAGTTTTAACTCTTAGTTAATTAGTTGGACACTTACCATGTCACTTAGTATTTTTATATTATATAGTTAATAGAATTACTATATATATACAAGAGACCCCCAAGTGGTCCATTAATGATACCCTATCATGATATAAGTCGTTTGGATGATCCTTATATTTTTATGAATAGAATATTAATTAATAATATAATATTTTTAAAACAAAACTCAATTATGTCAATTTTTACACTATTCAATAACTAATTTTTTTTAAAGTAATAAAAACTTTATTAATTCGAAAAAAATTCATTTAATCAATCCAAACATGTTATATTAACCAATAAAATTCATGTATGTCATCAAAACCTTCAAATTTTATTTATTTTAATATTTATAATACTAATTATTTGATTCATTCATTAATGATAAAAATTCTACATCATTATTGTGTCATAAATAAATTTAATTATTCAATGTATAAAAATTATAAATAAAATACCATTATTTATTAAATCTTGTTATCTTCCTAATGAATATTTATTTTTGAAAATATAACATATATAACCCTATGTAAAAATTGTTTTTCTAAAAGATATATGCTTTTTTCATTTTTGTATTTACTTTAACTTAATTAATATAAAGTGTCCTTATCACCTACAAGTGGCTCAATGGGGTCCCAAAATCGCCCCAAAGATGCCCATGGTCGGACATGTATCAACCAATAGAATTAGGACACATTTTAGGTTAAATTATTATTATTATAATATTATTTTAATACCCTTATTTACAGGATTTACCCTTTAACCATGGTAAATAAAATATTTACCGAAGTAATTATTCTAAATGTCTAAAAATAAGAGTTACCTATTTTCACAATTTGGAAATCCTGATTCCAATTATGGAATCAATTTTTCCAAATTCAAAACACATAAGTGGCATAAATTAATTTAAAATTAATTCCTGTTGTTGAAACAAAAAGCTTGTTTTTAACAAATAATAACTTTCAAAAGATTGACACTTTCTTATGTCCAGTTTTAAGATGAAATTATGTTCAATGAAAAAAATTGGATTAAATGGTAAAATTATAATCTAATTATACTTTAAAATCACTAAAATTCATAATTTATCACTATTAATTATTTCCATTTAAAAATTTGTTTTTAATTAAAATTTAGTAATTGTCACTATTCATCAAAATATGAAAGTTATCAGAAAGTACCAAAATTTGACCCTAAGTTAATTTCAATATTCCGAATCCAAAAATGAATTAAATTTTACCAAATTAAATACATAAAAGTTTCATTAATTAATTTAAAATTAATTCCCGCTATTAAAACCAAAAGGCGTATTTTTAATAAATATCAAAAGTTTGACACTTGTTTATGTCCAATTTCAAAGTGAAATTACTTACAATGAACATCATTATATTTAATGGTAAAAATATAATATATTTATACTACCATACCATTAAAATGTATAATTTAACAATATAAATTATTTTGATTAAAAAAGTTGTCTTCGGTAAAAATATAATATTTTTCATTCTTCACCCAAATATGAACGTTATAAAAACCCACCAAAACATTATTTATAATAAATTATTATGTACTGATTTTAAAGAAAAAGTTTATTTTGTAAAATTGAATATATAAAAGTTTCAAATATTGGATTTAAAATATCTTCTATATTAAAAGGCGGTAAAATTTCATTTTTTGAAAAATAATTCTTTTATCTGAAAAAAATGTATTTGTTCTTAAATTATTTCTAAAAAACTCATTATATGGATTCTAAAAATATATGGATTATATAAAGTTCAAAATTCAGTTAATACTATTCATAACCTCTTTTGAACGTCTTGTTTGGTAAGTCATGGTGTGCTAGAACTCAGTGTTGCGTATAGTGAAAGTTATTGAATTACTTTGAAGAAATAACGTACAATGAAATCTTGGGGTGTTACATTATTCCCTCCTTAAATAAATTCTGTCCTCGCAATTGGAAGTTATTTTTTGAAAATAAAAGGTTAAAAATAGAAAATACCTATGGGAAAGCCTACATCAGAAATTAGGTTAGTAAAATTTAGTCTTAATATGAGGAAAAGGGAAATGAAAGGGTCACCACCAAATTACAATCTCGATTTGGAAAACGTTGGTGGAAATTAAAGACATATAATTGGAAGAAAATGTATATATTTATAGGTAGTGATTGAGGTCATCAATCACACACAATTGTAAAATTTAGGGCCTTAAATTTATCAATTTATGATGATTTAAAATACCATCGGTTCAACAAAACATATGGTATTAGGATAACACATTTTTTGATTCAAAATCCCCTTCAATAAAGTATAATAATTAAATTATTCATTAAATAAGAGAAGAATAAAAATATATACTTGTCACATAGAGTCCCATCCTATAACTAAGTTCTTCCACAGACTCATATTTCACTCTAAAAGATAATAGAACTTGAAAATATTCTATTTATCCTAACGGTATCAAGTTCCAAAAATTAATTTATAATTCATCTATCAGAACGTTTTTAAAAAAACTACATTATACACTCCAGGGAATTCACGTAGTCTAGTGGTAGGTGATAAATCCAAATTGCACTATGTTTGTGGGTTCAATTCCCACAGCTTTGTCTGATGCGATGGGTTGTCACACAGTCTGCGTGTTGTCCTTTTTATAAATATCCAAAAATAACATTAACAATAGTATCCAATGTAAAATATAATCCATTCCAAACTTTATACTTATGTAAACTCTCAGTCCAAAATTTATATGAAAGGAAAACATAATGTATATCCTTTTTACCCCGTAATAGCATGCGAATACCTTCATCATGTATCATCCTGAATTACCATAAAAACTTATTGATTACATTCATGATCCCTAATTCCTTATAGAATACTGGATATACTTCATCCATCCAAAAATGTTGTAAACTCCAACAATGATGGAATATACAAATCTTTAATCAGTTTCAAGGATGTCAACAATATAAAATATAATTTACCCAAATCAAGAATATATTATTCCAACTCATTACCTCAATATTAGGAACATATTAAGGTTTATCTTTCCTTCAACCATGTCATTTCCAAAAAGTTTAACTCGTTGTAGAGTCACTTTTCATAGTACCATAAAATCTCAAATCGTCAATGAAATATTACTGTAGTACAATCCTTATTTATTTCCAATACATCATTGATACAACACATCAATGAAATAATTCCAATATAACAACATAATAACACTAGTCATTCCACTTCATCTGTGTTAGTATCATAACTTGATTATTATCCAATAGCATCATTTTTGACATAGTCTGATGACTGAGACATTTGTTCGCGTAGTGTCGAAACTCCTTGGAGATGAAGCATTGTACATTTGAAACCCTTTTAATACCCTTGAAGTCACGTACTTGGTGTCCTTTTTCTCCACACTTATAACATACTCCCATACCCTTCAATCATTTTCCAAGGTGATTCGTTCCAAAGTTATCACAAATGGGAAAATCCTTCTTTTCCTTCTTCCCTTTATCTTTCATTCTCTCTATTATCCTTTACTTCTCTGGCTTCTCCTCAAAGCCATAGGACTCCGAGAATTCTTTACTTATCTTATCAACACATGATACTATTTCTTCATATGATGATAATACGTGGGAGACTATTTCCCATCTAAATTTTGGCTTAAGACAATGAAAGATATAATCTTTCTTACTCTTTGGATTATGCGTATTGCTGGAGTTTTCATTCCTTCTACTGGGCGCCATTTCTAAAAAATGGCATAAACTAGATTAGTTTATGAATAGGAATACCTAATACCAAACTTGTAAAACACTTAACATAAATTAAACAGTTTATGGATATAATCCATAATCATAAAAATGTCTTCTTTGAGGAAGTATATACTCATATAACCTTTATAATGGTTTTTAAGAAAATGAGAATTATCATAACCATATCCCCCGGGAGTGTCGTAACCAAGAGTGCAGCAAGGCCTATTGTCGTGCACAAGTTCCCGTTAAAGTCTAGCTCAAAGTAGTATTTTTGGGTTTTATCCCTTGGTACATCTGTGCCAGAGCTGCCTCTACCTGCTCGTATCCATACAGAGATTTATTTCTTGGAAAACTCACAAAATCACTATTATACCAAAATTCTAGAAATTTATTCTATATGAATCCTCAAACTCTATCTTAGGGCTTTGTTATCTAATAAGATATTATCTAAATCTAGCTTCCAAGGATTGTACTAAACCTCCCTCTGATACCAATTGTAATGCCCCGACCCCAGTTACCCAGAGTCGGTGAATTATTACGTATCATTGTCATGATCTCAAAAGATCAAGTCTCGAAAGACCGATTAGTTTAATAGACTTGGAAACACAAGATACATTCATAAATGTTACATTACATCATAAAGTGAAAAACTAAAATAACATAGTCTCCATAGTCCAAACTCGTATCCCCTTCAGACTATCCCTACAGGTCAATCATAAAATGTTTCTTCACATCCTAGGAGAAATAAAACATAGAAAGGGGTGAGCTCAGATTCTCAGTAAGGATAACAATATAGCAGAAACTTTCATAAATAAACATAAACATTTATGGCAATGTATAACTAAAACAAAATCCTTTTAAACTAGAATTTCAACATAATATATAAAAATTAAAATTAAATGATTCCATTTACTTATTCACATTGATACTAGTCGACTAATCACATGCAATATCAATAACAACTTTCATAATGATGGAAAGCATAATGCGAGACTATCATAACCACGTAGCCAAGGCCTCATGCCAAGACACTAGTTTGTCTCCTGAGACCTACCGATGCATTGAGGAGCTATAGCGGGCTCCACCCGTCACTTACTAAGTCTAATGAATTCCTCATATGAACAGGATTAAACATAACATAGTCATTCGTATTGAAACTAGCATATGAAATGTAAATACATTCTCCAAAAACCATGAATGGTATAACAATAATGCATCCACAGTCAAACATATCACAAAACCATTAATACAATATGGAAGTTTTGTATCATAATAAATCAACTTCAAATAAGCTTAAAATCCATTGAAGGATATTGACATAGATAGAATCAAAACTATTTGAGAGAAATATCTCTTTTTTTTAAATCATTGAAAATGCACACATTTATAAAGGAAGTAATTTAAACGATATTTTTGAATCAAAGTGTCCCATGCCAATTTGAAAATTTTGAAAAGAAATATCATTTCAAAAAATTCATGTCCATATAAATAAATCCTTAAAATCATTTTGAAAACATAGAAATTAATTAAAAATATTTACAAAGATAAATCATTAAAACATTTAAAATTCTGATCTTCAAAAAGAGTAACTTTCACAAATCCTTAAAATATTCATTCTGAAATCATTTTTATGAAAAATGGACATGGATTATAAAAATTTCCTAGTAGATACTTACACATAAACAATCTCGGATAATAATGAGATTGAGGAATTAACCCTTACCAATTTGGTAACTTACGAAACATACAACCCATGAAAGAGGTATCAAACAATTAATATGTAAATACACATAAATTAAAGTTTATTACACAAATAATACAATTATGGTCAGTATATACACCACACAAAAGGTAGTAGTGGCAATATGGTACGAATCTCACGGGAATGAGGAGTAAGATGAAAACCCCCTACCTTGTACTTTTCCTTCGTTTAGGGTAGGTTAACCTCCTTTATAATGGTGAAGTAATATTTATTAAATTATACAAGAATCATATACATTAATATGATATCATATATGAAATTTTAACATTTCTTCGATAATAATATCTTAATTTTATCGTCGTTTCGGGTCTTAACTTACTCGTTTTCCTTTATATGTTTTGTTACATAAGTCGAGTCTGTTATCCATAGGTTGTATCTTATTCATATACAGAATGATATAAAGTAATTAAACATTATTTTTAATCATAAAATTGTCAATTATACTTGAATGTATACGATGGGGAATGAATCTCATCGCGTTCGTGGAGACGATAGTCCATACGTATGCCTGAGCGACAATATCATTCTTTTGATATTAAAATAATATATAATTGAATTTTATATCATATATACAAGATAATTATCATGTAATATTTATTATTTACATGAATTGAACATCATTATCATACCCATCCAAATAATAATGTTTTGAATAACAATTACACCACAATGTGGAGACGGTAAGTCGTACGTACGCACGTATGGTGGCATGTCATTAAAAGGATGGATAGAATACTGAATATGGTTGAACCATATTTATAATAACATCATAGTACATAGAAGAGACTTGATTTATTATTTTATAACGGAAATAACAAATAATGAAGACGTTGACGAAGAAAGGAACTTGAAAGAGGGTGGTGAAAACATTACCTCTTCTTCGTGTTCTTTCTTTTGATTTTATAAAAAGGGCTCCATAGGTTGGCTTTCTGACCAAAATAAGGCCTCTAGGTTGAAGGTAGGAATTTTGAGATATTATTTGGACAGGGTTTGGCCGAGCCAAAATGATTTTAGGGTGTGAAGAATTGGTTATAAGTGGTGTCCTTTTAAAGGGGGATGAGGGGCTCTTTAGGAAAAACTTAAATTATTATTTTATAATAAATTCATATTCGGTTTCTAATGGCTAAAAAGTGGTTTATTCAAAGTATAAGGTGGCTATGGGTCTAAATAATTTCAACCAATAGATTTTAGATAGGTTTGGGTCACTATATTAACCTTATATTTTAGTTTTAACTCTTAGTTAATTAGTTTTACACTTACCATGTCACTTAGTATTTTTATATTATATAGTTAATAAAATTACTATATACATTCAAGAGACACCCAAGTGGTCCATTAATTATACACCTATCATGATATAAGTACATTGGCATAACCTTAGATTTTTAGGAATAGAACATCAATTAATAATATAATATTGTTTTAAAAAAATCATTTATGTCAATTTTGACACTATTCAATAATTAATTTTTGTTAAAGTCATATAAACATTACTAAATCGAACCAAATTAATTTAATCAATCCTAAAATGTCATATTAACCAATACAATTTCTGTATGTCATCAAATCCATCAAATTATATTTATTTTAACATTTATAATACTAATTATTTGATTCTTTCATTAATGAGGAAAATATTGCATCATTATTGTGTCATAAATAAATTTAATTATTAAATGTCTAAAAATTATAAATAAAATACCATTATTTATTAAATAGTTTTTCCTTTCTAATGAATATTTATAGTATAAAATATAACATATATAACCCTATGTAAAAATTTTTTTTCTAAAAGATATATACTTATGTCATTTTTGTATTCACTTTAACTTAATTGATATAAAGTGACCTTATCACCTACAAGTGGCTCCATGGGGTCCCAAAATCGACCCAATGATGCCCAGGGTCGGAAATGTATCAACCAATAGGGTTAGGACACGTTTTAGGGTAAACTAATATTATTATAATATTATTTTTTTACCCTTATTTACCAGGTTTACCCTTTATCCATGGTAAATAAAATATTTACCGAAGTAATTACTCTAAATGTCGAAAAATAAGAGTTACCTATTTTTACAATTTGGAAATCCTGATTACAAATATGGAATCCATTTTTTTAAATTAATAACACAGAAGTGGCATAAATTAATTTAAAATTAATTCCCGTTGTCGAAACAAAAAGCGTGTTTTTGACAAATAATAACTATCAAAAGATTGACACTTTCTTATGTCCAGTTTAAATATGAAATTATGTTAAATAACCAAAATTGGATTAAATGGAAAATTTATAATCTAATTATACTTTAAAATCCCTCAAATTCATAATTTATCACTTTATTTCAATTAAAAAATTTGTTTTTAATTAAAATTGAGTAACTTTCACAATTCATCAAAATATGAAAATTATCAGAAAAGTACAGAAATTTCACCCTAAGATAATTTCAATATTCTAAATCCAAAAATGAAGTCTATTTTACCAAATTAAATACATAAAAGTTTCATTTATTAATTTAAAATTAATTCCTAATATTAAAACCAAAAGGCGTATTTTTAATAACTATCAAAAGTTTGACACTTGTTTATGTCAAATTTCAAAGTGAAATTACTTACAATGACCATCATTGGATTTAATCATAAAAATATAATCTATTTATACTTCCATACCACTGAAATTTATAATTTAACAATATAAATTATTTTAATTAAAAAAGTTGTTTCAGTTAAAATATAGTATTTTTGACTATTCACCCAAATATGAAAGTTATCAAAAAAACACCAAAACTTTTTTGAAACTAAATTCCTATGTCTTGATTCTAAAGAAGAAGTTTATTTTTGTCAAATTGAATATATAAAATTTTCAAATATTGGATTTAAAAAGGCTTCTCCATTAAAAGGCGATAAAATTTCATTTTTTGAAAAATACTTCTTTTATCTGAAAAAATTAATTTGTTCTTACATTATGTCTAGGAGACTCATAATATGGATTATAAAATTATAAGGATTATATAAAGTTCAAAATTATTTTAATACTATTCATAACCACTTTTGAAAGGCTTGTTTGGTAAGACATGGTGTGCTAGAACTCGGTGTTGCGTATAGTGAAAGTTATTGAATTACTTTGAAGAAATAAGGTACTATGAAATATTGGGGTGTTACATACGAAATTTTTATAAATTAACCGAAAAAAATTATAGTATAAAAATAAAAAATCCACAATCAAACATATCTCAAAACCATAATTACAATATAGAAGATTGTATCAAAATAAATCAACTTTAAACAAGTGTAAAATCCATTAAAGGATGTTGACATAGATTAAATCAAAACTATTTGAGAGAAATATAACTTTATATTTTGAAATTATTTAAAAGTCACATAATTATAAAAGAAAAAATTTATTTTTAAAATATTCATATAATCTTATAAGGTAATCTTCAAAGACATCATAATGGCAGAAAATAGTCGCACTTGCTATATACGTTAAAAAACATTCTTACCTTAATTTGTCAAAAAGGTCAAAAAGTACCTTGATTGGGAAACGACAGAAATATTTATTTCAAAAAAAAATATTCAAAGTCAAAAAAGTTTATAGATTACTTTAACCCATATTCTAGGAAATTGTGAAAAAAAAATTAATACATTTTTATGAATCACAGATGTGGATGATGAAGAGGTCCCATTAGATGCTCATGTATAAACAACCTCGGATAATAAGGTGATTGTAAAATTAACCCTTACCTTGTACATTTATTTGGTCTAGGGTACATTAACCTCATTTATAATAATTAAATCATTGTTATTAAATTATAAAATAACCATATACCTAAATATGATATCATATATGATCATCTAATATTGTTTTGTTAATAATATTTCTGTAGTATCATTGTTTTTGTTGTTAACTAATTTGTTTTCCTTTTTATGTTTTGCTACATAAGTCATGTTTGTAATAGATTGGATGTATTTTAGTCATATCCAGAATGATATTAAGTTCATAAACATTATTTTTATTCCTAAAAATAAAATTATTCTTGAATGATTACAATGGGGAATGAATGTCATCACGTTCGTGGAGACGATAATCTGAACGTGCGCACGAGTGACAATACCATTCGATTGATGGGGAAATAATATTAAATTGGGTAGTATATCATATATAAATAATCATTAACATGTTATATTTATTATTTACATCAATTATACTCAGCATTATACCCATCCAAATAATGAATTGTTGAATAAAAAACTACACCACGATGTGGATACGTTAAGATTTACATACGCATGTATGGTGACTTTGTCATTCATATGATGGATAGAATAATAAATATAGTTGTACCATATTTATAATAACATAATAGTATGTAGAATGTACTTTATTTGATATTTTTGTAGGGAAACAACAAAGAAAGACGTAGTGGAAGAAGAAAAGAACTTTTATGGAGGTGATTAAATTATTACCACTTCTTCGGGTTCTTTATTTTTATTTGATCAAAAGAACTTTGTGAGTTGTCTTCTGATCAATGTAATCCCTCTAGGTTGAAGAGAGGGTAGTTGGTAGGATATTTGAGGAGGTTTTTTCCAAGAAAAATGGCTTTGGATGTATGAATTTGAGAGAAGGGGAAGTTCCCTTTTATAAGAGAGGTGAGGGGCACCTTAGGAAAAGATTGAAATATTGTTCTGTTATACAATCATATTCGGAATACAATGGCTCTAAAAAGATTTATTTCGAGTATAAGGTAGTGATGGGTCCAAAACCGATCAACCAATAGGTTTTAGATAGGTTTAGGTCACCATATTAACTTTATGTTTTAGATTTAACTATTAGTTAAATAGTTTAACTTTTACAATGTCTTCTTGTATTTTTATATTACATGGTCAATAAACATTCTATAAAATGCCAAGAGAACACCAAGTTGTTAATTAATGACATATATATCATTATTTGAGTCCTTTTTCCGAATATTAGATTTCTAGGAATATTATAACAATTAATAATATAGTATTTTTTTTTTAAAACTCATTTATAACAATTTTGACACTATTTAGTATTCGGATTTTGTGGAAGTTAGTAAAACATGATTACATTGACCAAAATAATTTAAATCAGTCAAATAATTTCATATTAACATGAAAATATTTTTTTATGAGTCAATAGTCTTAATAAACATTTATTGGGATATTTATAATATCAATATTTTTAATCATCCATTAATAAGGTAATTACAACATCATCATTGTGTCATAAATAAATTTAATTATTTAATTTATAGAAATTATAAATAAAAAACCATTATGTAGGAAATATTTTTATCTTTGTAATTAATATTTATAGTCGAATTTATCTTATGTATAACCCTATATTAAAAAATGTTTGGTTATGAAAATTTGAATTTAACACTTTTAACTCTTCTTTAAATAAAATAATAAAAAATGTCCTAATCTAACCCATGTGGATCAAATAGGATCCTATATTATTCCCAAGGTTGAATTTAGTCTAAAATCACTTTGTCCAATAGAATTAGGACATGTGTTAAGGTAATTATAATGTCATTTTTACCTTTTATTTTCCTATTTACTTTAAACTGTGGTAAATAAAATTCAAAAGTTACTATTCACCGAAATTTATTTTTATCTTATTGAACCACATTTTTTTTACTGATATCCACCTTGGATCTTTTATTTTTTAAATTCAAATCACACAAGCTGTAAAATTGTGTTTTATGCAAATTTACAAATGTGCGTAGAAGGTGGGTAAAAGACATTAAAATGTTCAATAACATTTTATACATCTAATTTTTTTTTATAAATTGAATCCAATGAATTACATTGAACTTATATAGGTATTATGTATCTATTTTTACATAAGTTAAATTTAAAAAAAATAATTATTTATTTAAATAATAAGTAGGTGTTAAACAATAGTACTGTGTTTTCACTATTCATTAAAAATTGATAGTTTCCTGAAACATACAAAAAAATCAACCTAAGATCATTTGGATATTATGAATCCAATAATTAAATCCATTTTTTAAAATAAAATTTAAATTGTTTTAAAAATTGATTATTATTATTCATAACAGCTAGTTTGATTTGTTGTGGTGTGCTGTAACTTGACGTTGCGTACAACCCAAGCTATTGCATTATTCAAAGAGAAGCGTAACATGGAAGCTTGGGGTGTTAAAAATATAATATCATTAATGTATCATTATTATGTCATATGTACCATATAATTTCACCAAAACTATATTTAATTCATTAAATGTAATGTGTGAATGAATCACATCGCTTTGAGGAGGTGGTAGTACACACTTCCCAAAACGAAATTATCGTATTTACATAAAATAAAAAGAATGAAGATATTTTTTATATATAAATTCTAGAAGGATAAATACATAATAAAAATCATATATATCATATAATAATATATTTTTCATCAAAATTATCATCCATGATAGGTGGTAAAGGTAAAAACCAAACAACGTCATTTTGTGAGGTAGTAGTTCATTGTACACAAGAATATAAGTTCTTTATCCATTATATGGAAGTGTGTGTATGTATAGGTAGAAACATTTTCAAAAAATACCAATATATTTTTGATAATAAGGCTATTATTTATGCATTAAATAAGATTACTTTATGTAGTAGATAATGAAAATAAAGAAAGGAGCATGAAGGAGGATGTTACCTCTACTTTGTGTAACTACTTTTGGCTTTCACCAAAGGGATTCCTTGATCAGATTTATACGAAAATGGGGGCTCTAAGGTGTAAGAGATGGATATTTAGAACTTAATTGGGAATATGTGGGGAGAATTAATTATATTTAGAGGTGTGAAGAAGGGGGATGTGGTGGCCTTTTATAAGGGAGACAGAGGGCACACCATGCATTTTTAGAATAAGTTAGTTGCACCCACATTTTTCATAAAAAATGTCATAAAAACCCAAAAAAATATAATAAATGAATTCATATGTCTAATATATTTCAAAATAATAGGTTTTTTAAAGGTATCTATGTCATGTTGTCCATTAATAGTAAGGATTAATCCCTTTTTAAGCTTAATTTTACCTTAATCGATATCATTAATTTTAATCATTTTCAGTACTTTTTTTGGTAAAAAGTTTTGTTCACATTATTAGACAATTAATATTATACTTATTACAACTATGTATGTTCATTATTTAAAATTCAGTTTAGAAAAAGTAGGAAAGTTATGTTTAATACAAATCTAGTGGACGTGGCAAGAAAACGGGTTTTTAA
This sequence comes from Viscum album, assembly GCA_963277665.1. Taxonomy (NCBI): domain Eukaryota; kingdom Viridiplantae; phylum Streptophyta; class Magnoliopsida; order Santalales; family Viscaceae; genus Viscum; species Viscum album. Next base: position 838,221,940 of record OY728126.1, on the reverse strand, counting down.
AGTGAGATTGTTCAAATATTCATTAACATTTTATATATTAATTCAATATAAAAATTAATACAATGAAATAAATTGGATAAATATATGAAAAATTGGTCTATTATTACTTTAAAACTAATTTTAAATATAATTTAACTATATAAATAAATTAGATAAAAAATAAATTTTTAATTAAAAGTCTGTACTTTTTACTATTCATTCAAAAATGAAGTTTCTCGAAAAAATCCAAAATAGTCTCCCTAATATATTCATTACATTTGTAAATAAAAATTAAGTTTATTTTATAAAATTAAATTTATAACTGTTTCTATAAATATTTTTTTTCTGTAGAAGTACATAAAAAAGTTCTTCTAAGAAAATTGTATTTTCAATCATATAAAGACTTCTAAAAATTGTATTTCTTATTATAAATATATTTTATTTATCTAAAACCATTTTAAATAACATTTAAAAGTAGTTATTAATATTACTATTACTATCTTTATCATCTATGTTATAAATATCTCATTTAAATAATTATAGTAATAAAATTATGTTTCATAGAAACATGATGTTTCATGAAATACAAACCATGTTGGTGTTGAGTATAATGATTATTTGACTTATTGTAGCATACAATGCATGACATAAAATAAAATTAATTTATTTTAAAATAAACATGTTAATAAAAACATGGGGTGTTACATGTTCCCTAACTCCATTGTCCATATTTTATAATTCATCAATATTCTATTATATTATATAACATTAACCCTTAGATTTTTTATTAAAAATACTCTTTTGAGGAAAAGTGAGAAACCATATAAGTTCATCAAAGTCATATTAAATAAAGTAGGATTTGACGAGGTCATTAGAAACAATACTAAAATTATTGGATTCACTTATCATGTATAGCCTCTAGGAAAGATCATCAACCATCAGGTTCGGATCTTCTCAGAGTAGATCATCAAAGTGATTTGCCAACATGTCCCATGTTTGGATGTATTCCTCTCCATTGATCTATTTTCCTATTGAGTGCCCATGAAGTAATTTTATATATATTTTATCTAGGATCCTTATTTCTCGTTAATTTCAATACATAGATATATTTCTAAGATTTTATACTTCTTATCCTCTAATACATTGATATAGATTGGCTCTAATTACATTTCATCAATGGAATGAAAAATGTGAACCATATCTTTACCTTTTACATTTTCCTCCCCTTATTATTTGTACCCTTCCACCATTCCCTCCATACCACCCAACCATTTTTTTATTCACCACTTCTCCCATTTTGATATGGTGGACTTTTCTTACTGTTCTAATCTTGGATTGATGTTCCTCCATTATTTACCAAGGATATACTGGAACACCAGGTTTCTTATATTTCATCTCCTTGAGAGTTCTCCAAGACTTCAGGTAAGGCCATAGCATATGTAGCCTCTTCCCCCTATAGAACATCCTTAGAGTCTAGAATCACCCCCCCCCCCTATTGTTTTCCTTATTATTATCATCCATCCTATCTCCCACTGCATATACCTCCTAATCCTTGGAGTTACTCCTTTTATGGATGACCTTATCTTTATTGGTCTATGAAGGTAATTTTAGCCCTTATGTCATTTATATTTCTTCTTCTTAGTCACAATTAAACTTCTCAAGTCCCTATTTTTACCATATCATTCCATTGTATTGTGTTCTGAAGTTTTTCTATAACTCTCACCCTCTAACTTTTCTCCTATATGTAATTTGGGGTTACTCATTACCTAACCTTTTGTACCCAAGTTATCAAATCAGTTACCTAGGTTAAGATATAAAATTATCCTTTTTAGTTTGGACCAAATCCTAGAATTAATCCATCTATCAGAGCCATGAATTGGTTCTTCCTGGTGATGGAAGCCCTTAGAAATCCCCTCTTGTGTCAGTTATATCATCTAGTTTGGATTGTTACTACTACATGATTTCACCACCATTTTATAATTTCAGGGTTTCCAATCCTTTACCTCCTTTATCCTTATAGGACTCAAGCTATTCATTTATATTAACTGCTAAATGTGGCTGATCGGGCCATCCTTGCAAAGCTCTTATATTTGAGAAGAAGGACTGACTGGCTGGTCCTTGCTACCTGATGGGATTCCTTTGATAATATAATGGATCACCTTCTTATTGTGTTATATGATATACGCATAACATATGTTGGACATAGATATATCATTTAATTTGATAAATGGATATTATACTCCATGGAAATTATAACACATGATATGCTGGAAGTATATATCTTCTTACATTAATGAATTAATTTATTGGTTAGACATTATAATATAATGTTTGAGAGTTTTATGTAATAGTTTAAATTATTAAATAATTTTATGATAAATAGACAAGGATTTTCAAAAAATTTGTAACAATAAAAATTAGTATATCATTAATGTTGAAACATTAAAATTATGGTTAGATCCTCAAGGAGTGTTTTGTGTTCTTATAAAAGGAATCCATGTACATTATAATATATTCTCGTATTCTATGTTAAATATACTTGATATAAACCCAATTTAATGAATCACCCATTCATTCATTCCTTTAATCTATGGAATTATCATACCATGGTTTAAAGGATATCCTTCCCAAGTATTGGAAAACTCATGTAAATCCATGGATTACTCTGAGAGGAGGGAACTTTTTTATTATAGCGATTTTAACAAATTTGTGTGAATAATGTGGCAATGATTTGATAGTTAAAGAGTTATGTTCTTATATTATAGTTTATATTTATCAATTTAAATTGATACATGAAATCAGGATTAATTTTTGTTTCTGTTTTCTTATACATCCATGGATAAGTTTGATTTATCCCTTAAATACCATTTATATAGAACTAAACAAAAAACTACTATGTCATTTAGAAAAGGGGGAATTCAAACCAGTGTATCATATTGGGATACACTTTTATTTATGGTAAATAGGATATATGATGTAGTGGGATTATATATTGATTATGCATATCTCAAAGACATCATGATTAAGAATAAATACACTTTAACAGGAATTTAATTTTTATTTGACCGTATTTTTTATGCTTAGTATTTTTCTAATAATTATAATAAATCTAGATATAATCAGTTTAATGTGAAAAATGAGTATATCCTGAAGACTGCATTTGAAAATAGACATGGGATTTTTGAGTTTATGTTAATGTACATTGGTCTAATGAAATTGAATGCAATATTACTGAATTTATTTAATATATTCTTTAAATATTACCTTAGAAAGTTTGAGGTACTCTTTGTAGATCATATTAAAACATAATTTAAAAGTAATTAAAGGTATGGAGATTATATATGGGTTGTATTGGAAATAATGAGAAGGAATAAGTAATATGAAAATTTTATATATATTTACTTTTAGTTAAAAAAATGTAATTCGTAGTGAATATTATCTTTAGTGAAAAGAGTTATGTTGAATTTTCAATGACCATGTTTGTAAAAGAATAGTTTGGACAAATGATGTGGATATAGATTTTTAGTTTCCATATACTAATTAGGAATTATAATTTTTTTTAAAAAGCATGATTATCAAACCCTCTAATGAATTTTACATGAATGGAGATTAAATTTATATAGACTTACATGTGTGAGTAAATGTTTAATGAAATCAATAGGAGGTTAGTTGTTATACTTGTGTCAGCCTTACCTTTTAGAGTATAATATTTCTCCATATATAATGACACATAAATTAAAGGTCTTGGTTCTATCTTGATGGAGAATAATATTTTAGAGACCCTAATCTTGACGTACATGGACATTACATTACTTTTGCGGAATACTTAGTACATTACAAAAACACACACACAAGGATCGTAATAGTTTAGTGTCTTTGGAAACTCGGAATATAAACTTCTAATCAGGTTGAAATATCTTCAACAACTCCCATAATGATCTTCCCCTTTTTGTTTCCTTACCTAAAACATTTATTTACTTCCTGGGGAAAATAAAACATAATAAGGGTGAGCTGAAATGCTCAGTAAGGGCAGACATAGATAACATAAAACAATCCATAAACATTTGGAAGCAAAAAATTTGATCATGAAATTTGAACATCAAAATCTTGAGAAAAGACATAAATCGTGGAAGTACGTAAGGCATATATCATAATAGAATATCAACCATGATAAAATGGGAATAAAACATGTAATTTTGGCAACCATTCAGCACATGTCATGATTTCTATAGTATCCAAGGCATTGCTTCCAAGACCATCTTAGTGGACAAAGTCCCATTATAAATTGAGTTCACTCCTCGATTCAGTCCTGTAACACTGAACCGGATTAACTTAATGTTCTATCCATGTCTATCTCATGAGATATAAATATATACCCAATGAATTGGAGTGAGATATAGGTCCCACCCATCTCATAATAAAATCATTCTTACTTGTGCCACAAAATAAACATACATCATTCATAATAACCTAATAAATAAAATGGGTTTCATAAACATCATCCCATCATTATATAATCCATATAAAAGAAAGGGATATCATTTCATAATAAGGAATGTGAAACCATGTAAATCATAGAGACATTACACTTGAAACATACACATATGAAATAATTTCATCCTATATGAAAAATGGTTTTGATAAAACACTTGAAATGAATTCTTGAGGAAAATATCCTTTCTTCTTCAAAATCATTTTCCTTTCACAAAATGTAATTGCATTTTTAAAAGAAACAGATTTTGTTGAAAATTTTCATGAAATCTTTTGGAGGAAACTTCATGAAAATAATGCTTAATAAAACCGTAAAATTCATTTCATGTTGTATACGTTAAAAAAAATTCTTCTCATACTTTTGTCAGAAAAGTCAAAAAAGTACCTTGTAGGGTAAATAAGAGAAACATTCCTTCCATACCAAGGGGTAAAAGTCAAAATGGGTAAAAAGGAATCTAAACATACATGAATACACTTTTATTAAACATGGACATGGATGATAGCAATAACCCCAGTAAATACTTACGAATAAGCAATCTCGGATAAAAATGAGATTTGCAAAATTATCCCTTACCTTATGTCCGATATGCTTCGTATGTATCTGAACTACCTATATAATGATTTAAATAATGTCATTGACTTATTAAAAAATCATATTCATTGTTATGATATCATATATGGTTCACTTATAACTTTATATTACCCATTCTTTTGTAAATTAATGTTAAAGTAACGTTTTGGGTAAAATCATTTCATTTGTCGTTCATGTTTTAACTTGTAATTATTAATATGATTACATAGATCATGGTTAATTAAATCCATAATTTAAAACATGATTTATATATAATATATATTCAGAATATACATATATATAATAGATCGATAAATGGAATGAAATGCACCGTTCATGGAGACGGTATGTCGTACGTACGCATGAACGTTGTTTTCATTTCCTTATTGAATTGAATTGAATTAAGTAGATGACATACATATATAAATAAATACAGTATCATTATTATGTCATATATTTCATGATTACTTATTATATATACGTTATAATCATTAATGATTGGTTAATCATTGAGAATGAATCTCATCGCGTCGTGGAGACGATAGTCCGTACGTACGCACGAGCGATGATATCATTACCATGATTTAGGAATTGTATTGGAGTGTATGTTTAATATTTCAGAATCAATATAACTTTACAATAATTATATATAGTCATTATTTACACCATTATACCCAGCCAAGTAAGGTGGTGGTGGAAAATAGATTACACCACGGCGTGGAGACGGTATTCCGTACGTACGCACGCACGGTGATTTCGTTTTCCGTTGGATGGATAAATGGTGAAATAGGGTTGTTTCATACTTATAAAAACATATCCGTATATGAGTGATACTGATTTTATTACTTCATATTGAAACAACTAAAGAATAATAAGTGTAAGAAGAAGTAAAGTTGAAAGAATCGGTAACGAACATTACCTCTTCTTTGAAGCGCCTCTTTGAGACCACCACATAGGGCACTAAAATTGGTCTTTGAAGAAGACCAGGATCTATAGAATGTTTCTAGGGAAGTGGAGAAGAGAATTTGGTAGGTGTTGTCCGAGCTTGAAGGCTCAAAGTTGTGTGACAAAGAGAGGGAGGAGGTGCCCTTTTATAAGGGAGGGGAGGGGAACCTTTGGAAAAACTAAAAATATTATTTAATTATAAAGACATATTCGGTATTTAATAGATCCAAGTTGATTTATTTCGAAGATAAGGTGGGTATGGGTCGAAATAATCTCATAAAATAGAATTTATACAAGTTTAGGTTTCTATTTTAACCTTATCATTTAGATATAACTTTAAGTTAAATAATTTTACTTTTACTGTGTCTTCTTGTTTTCTTACACTATAAGGTTACTAAACTTACAATAACAAGACAAAAAACCCCAAGTTTTTTATTATTAATATATATAACCTTATCTAAGTAATTTGGCAGAACCTTAGATTTTTAGGAAAATAAAAAAAATTAATAATATAATATTTGTTTTAAAAACTATTTTATGTCAATTTTGACACTATTTGGTAATTGATTTTTGTGAAACTTATAACAGAATTATTAGTTCTAAAAAAGTTAATTAAATCAACACTAACATGTCATATTAACATAGAAAAGTTTTGGAATTCATTAAAAGTCTCAAATTACATTTATTTGGGTATTTATAACATCTATTATGTCAATATTTCATTAATAAGATAATTACTGTATCATCATTGTGTCATAAATAAATTAACTTATTTAAAGTCTAAAAATTACAAATAAAATATCATTATGTAGGAAATCCTTTTAGGTTTCTAATGAATATTTATAGTCGAATTTATCTTATGCATAACTCTATATTAAAAATTATTTACTTATTAAACTTTGATTTTAACTATTTTAACCCTTCTTTAAATAAATTAATAATAAATGTCCTAATCTAATCCATGTGGGCCTAAATGGTCATATTTTATTCGTAATGTTGTTTTTTGTCGAGTTACACTAATCCAATAGAATTAGGACAAGTGTTAGGGTAATAATAATATCATTTTTACCCTTAATTACCCTATTTAATTTTAACCGTGGTAAAAAAAGTAAAAAGTTACTATTCACCAAAAATTATATTCGTCTCATTGAACCACAATTTACTTACTGACATCAACCATGTCTCTCGAATTTTTGAAATTTCATTCACAAAAGCGGTAAAATTAAGTTTTATGTAAATTTGAAAATTCTCTTAGGAGGTGGGTAAAAGACGGTCAAAAGTTCAATAAAAATTTTATATATCAAAAATTATTATAAAATAACTCCAATGAATTAAATTTAACTTATATAGGTATTATGTATCAATTTTTACATAAAATAAATTTAAATAAAGTAAATAATTTTTTAAATAAGAAGTTGGTTTTTAAATAGTAACCCAGTGTTTTCACTATTCATCAAAAATTGATAGTTTTCAGAAAAATACCGAAATTTCACCCTAGGCTAATTTCGATATTCCGAATCCAAAAATGAAGTCCATTTTCTAAAATAAAATTTATAAAATTTCAAAAAGTCAGTATTTCTATTCATAACAGCTAGTTTTAATAATATTTTAATAGCATATCGTTGTTTAGCGAAACTCGGTATTGCGTACAACACACGCTATCATGGAAGGTCGTGATTGCGTGTAATGCAAGACAAGTTAGGGTTGCGTGTAGTGCATGGATCCTTTGTTGTTGCGTATAACAAAATACAACAATATTTCAATTATACATTGAATATATATACATATATATACACACTAAATGTTGAGTAGAATAACAACTATCAAATAAACATGAAATTGTGTGTATCACGATCCAAGAATAATGTTGCGTATACTGCAAGATAATGCGGTGTTGCGTATAGAGCAAGATAATCTCGATGTATCGTACAACAGAAGATATTAAAGAAATTAAAAATAATATATCTTATAAAATCTCGGGTTATTACATTCTACCTCCCTTAAAATGAATTTCACCCTCGAAATTCATCGGGGTTATAAATGGTTTACTATTCGAAAGTTTCTTTAATAGAAACCCACATCGTAAAAAAGAATTCCAAAACATGGATTTAAAAACTAACGTATGAAATGTAACGGTGACCCAAATTAACTAATCACTGGGTTTCCACATCGGGGAACATTGGTTAAAATATGGATATGGAAGAGAAATCTAACCGTCATGTTCTGAGGGAGAGTGGTAGAGAACATCGCTATGAAAAATCCAAAAATCACAAAGCCATAAATTTGTGATGATCGAGGGTACCATCTGATTCATCGGATATAAGGGCACTAGGACAACATTTTTGGTTTTCAAGATCATTTCCCTAAAGTTGAAGAATTTGAATTAGAATAAATACTTACTTAATTTTGGTAAAATCTCACTATTTTCCGTGCTTTAAACAATTTCCACTTCATCTCTTAAAGAAATGAAGTTGAATTTGTTATTCTTGAAGTGTTAACATATCATGTGATAGAATGATGGGTCATTCCATCTATTTCAAACAAAAGGTTAGCAAAAGTTATCAAATATACATAAGTCCTTCTATGGTGAGGTTAATCGTATACGATTCCAAAAATGAACTTATAATTCATATATCATACCGCGTAATAAAATAAAACTAGTTTCTACTAACCAGGGACTTTTTGTAGGCCAGTGGTAGGCGATAAAGGCCAGTCGCACTTCAGTTGTGGGTTTGATTCCCAAGGCTTGTCCGACGCGATGGGCTGTCACCCATCCTGCAGGTTTTCCTTTTTCTAAAGCTATATTACTATAACATCCCATCAATAATATCAAAAAAAGTTCTATCCTTAAACCATACTAACTTATGTTGAACATAATCCATTCCAGTCTTTAGGCTTATCTAAAATACTTCGGTCCAAGCTCGTAGTATAAGAAAATGATTACTTGAAATGTCACATAACAATCACGTGAATGCCATCATTTATCCCCCATATATCATAAGATATATCTTGTTGGTCAAATTAAAACCATGTGAATACCTTAATCATGTATTCTCTTGAATAATGAATACCCATTGAGCCTTAGTGAAAACATGAATGCAGTTAAAAGTTAACACTTTCCACATACCAAAATCCTAAAAATTCTTTATACTCAAACCATGATATAACCTTCTCCTTATATCAGTCATGATCTCATGAATAGTATCAAACATTTAATTTTCTCCTTATCCCTTCATTATGCGCATATCATCTACATTCCAAAAATATCTGAATAACCATTCATTGATACTAGTACCATTAATCATACACTTTCAAAACTCAAGGAAAGACAACAGTGTAACAATCCTTAGATGTCTCTTTATTTCATAGTACCATGAGATTACTTATACAACATTACACTTGATAAACATGTAATCATTCCACTACCTTCTTAAACCATTGATTAACCTTCAACAATTATTTCAACTCACATATCATTTTTAGTCACTTCATCATCATCAACATAAATACGACCCATACAGACGTACTGATTCTCGTCATGAGACTTTCCCTTAGGGCATTGGTTTCCATAATGCCCATACATTCCACATTTAAAACATTTAACCATTTTTGATGTCGTAGCAATGCCATTATCCTCCTCTATGGTGTTAACTGAACCTTTTCCTTTGCACTTACTGGCTTTGTGTCCTTATTTTCCACACCCAAAGCATCTTAAAGTTCCCTTGAAACAATCTCACTGATGCCTCTTCCCACATGATTTACGTGAGGGAAATTGAACTTTCTTTCCTCTATGATCATCATGAAACTCCATCTTTCTCTTATTATTTGAGTCGGGAAACTTACCAAATTTGAGATTATTGATCATATTATGATTTTACTGATTAGGAATAATAATGATTTTTGGACTTCCAAATCCCGTTTCATTTGGTTTATCTTGAAGAATATCCTTCCATTGTCCGTCATATCTTCCATTATCATGAATCTTCCTGTTTCCAGCCATTTTCTAAAACCCAAAAAGAATAGTGTGAGAGGAAAAAATCATGCTAGGGATAACAACATAGTAAAGGGGGAGTACCCTCAATATATAACATCTTAGGTTAAATTCTAAGATCATTATCATAATTCTAGGACTATATCCTATACGTATACTTATCCTTAGGGACATCCATAGACATACCTTAGAAATATCTCTAGGGATCTCACTAACGTTTTCACATCCTAGTTTCCAAAGGTTGACTAAACCTTTCATCTGATACCAACTATAGAGACCCTAAGATTGACATACATGGACATTACATTACTTTTGCGGAATACTTGGTACATTACAAAAACACACAAACAAGGATCATAATATTTTAGTGTCTTTGGAAACTCGGAATATAAACTTCTAATCATGTTGTAATACCTTCAACAACTCCCATAACGATCTTCCCCTTTTTTTCCTTACCTAAAACCATTCTTTACTTCCTGGGGAAAATAAAACATAAAAAGGGTGAGCTCTAATGCTCAGTAAGGGAAAATATAGATAACATAAAACAATCCATAAACATTTGGAAGCAAAAATTTGATAATGAAAATTAAACATCAAAATCTTGAGCAAAGACATAAATCGTGGAAGTACGTAAGGATTATATCATAATAGAACATCAACCATGATAAATTGAGAATAAAACATGTAATTGTGGCAACCATTCAGCACATTTCATGATTTCCATAGTAGCCAAGGCATTGCTGCCAAGACCATCTTAGTGGATAAAGTCCCTTTCGGAATCGAGCTCACTCCTCGTTTTAGTCCTGTAACACTGAACCAGATTAACTTACCATTCCATCCATGTCTATCTCCTGAGATATAAATCTTTACCCAATGCATTGGAGGTAGATATAGGTCCCACCCATCTCATAATGAAATCATTCTTACTTGTGCCAAAAAATAAACATACATCATTCATAATAACCCAATAAATAAAATGGGTTCCATAAACATCCTACCATCATTATATAATCCATATAAAAGAAATTCATATCATTTAATAATATAGAAAAGTGAAACCATGTAAATAATAGAGACATTATACTTAAAACATACACATATGAAATAATTTCATCTTAGATGAAAAATGGTTTTGATAAAACACTTGAAATGAATTCTTGAGGAAAATATCCTTTCTTCTTCAAAATCATTTTCTTTTCACAAAATGTCAAGAAATTTTAAAAGAAAAGGATTTTGTTGAAAATATTCATGAAATAATTTGGAGGAAGCTTCATGAAAATAAGGCTTTATAAAACCGTAAAAATCCTTTCTTACCGTATACGTTAAAAAAACATTCTTCTCATACTTTTGTCAGAAAAGTCAAAAAAGTACCTTGTAGGGTAAATAAAAGAATGATTCCTTCCATACCAAGGGGTAAAAGTCAAAATGGGTAAAAATGAATTTAAACATACATGAATACACTTTTATAAAACATGGACATGGATGATAGAAATAACCCCAGTAAATACTTACGAATAAGCAATCTCGGATAAAAATGAGATTTGCAAAATTATCCCTTACCTTACATCCAATATGCTTCATATGTATCCGAACCTCCTGTATAATGATTTAAATAATGTCATTGACTTATTACAGAATCATATTTATTGTAATGATATCATATATGGTTCACTTATGACTTTATATTACCCATTCTTTTGTAAATTAATGTTAAATTAACGTTTTGGGTAAAATTGTTTCATTTGTCGTTCGCGTTTTTACTTGTAATTATTCATATGATTACATAGATCATGGTTACTTAAATCCAGAATGTAAAAAATGATTTATATATAATATATATTCAGAATATACAAATATATAATAGATCTATAAATGAAAAGAAATACACCATTCATGGAGACGGTAGGTCGTACGTACGCATGAATGCTGTTTTCGTTTCCTTATTGAATTGAATGGAATTAAGTAGATGACATACATATATACATAAATAAAGTATCATTATTATGTCATATATTTCATGATTACTTATTATATATACTTTTTAATCATTCATGAATGGTTAATTATTGAGAATGAATCTCATCGCGTCGTGGAGACGGTAGTCCGTACGTACGCACGAGCGATGATATCAGTACCATGATCGTAGAATTGTATTGAAGTGTATGTATAATATTTCAGAATAAATATCACTTTAAAATAATAATATATAGTCATTATTTACACCATTATACCCATACAACTAATGTGGTGGTGGAAAATAGATTACACCACGGCGTGGAGACGGTATTCCGTACGTACGCACGCGCGGTTATTTCATTTTCCGTTGGATGGATAAATGGTGAAATAGGGCTGTTTCATACTTATAATAACATATCAGTATATGAGTGATACTGATGTTATTACTTCATAATGAAACAACTAAAAAAGAAGAAGTGGAAGAAGAAATAATGTTGAAAGAATCGGTAACAAACATTACCTCTTCTTTGAAGCGCCTCTTTGAGGCCTCCTCTTAGGGCACTAAAATTGGTCTTTGAAGAATACCATGACCTCTAGGATGTATCTAGGGAAGTGTAGAAAGGAATTTGGTAGTTTTTGTCTGATCTTGAAGGCTCAAATTTGTGTGAGGAAGAGAGGGAGGAGGTGCCCATTTATAAGGGAGGGGAGGGGCCCTTTGGAAAAACTAAAATTATTATTTAATTCTAAAGTCATATTAGGTTTTTAATAGCTCCAAACTGATTTATTTCGAAGGTAAGGTGTGTATGGGTCGAAATCCTCTAATACAATAGAATTTATACAAGTTTAGGTTTCAATTTAAACATTATCATTTAGATTTAACTTTAAGTTAAATAATTTTACTTTTACCGTGTCTTCTTGTTTTCTTACACTATAAGGTTAATAAACTTACTATAACAAGACAAACGAACCCCAAGTTGTTTATTATTAATATATATAATATTATTTAAGTAATTTGGCAGAACCTTAGATTTTTAGGAATATAAAAACAATTAATAATATAATATTTGTTTTAAAAACTATTTTATGTCAATTTTGGCACTATTTGGTAATTGATTTTTTTGAAAATCATAACAGAACGATTAGTTCAAAAAAAGTTAATTAAATCAACACTAACATGTCATATTAACATATAAAGCTTTTGTAATTCATTAAAAGTCTCAAATTACATTTATTTGGGTATTTATAACATCAATTATGTCAATATTTCATTAAAAAGATTATTACTGTATCATCATTGTGTCATAAATAAATTAAATTATTTAAAGTCTAAAAATTACAAATAAAATATAATTACGTAGGAAATATATTTATAGTTCTAATGAATATTTATAGTCGAATTTATCTTATGTATAACCCTATATGAAAAATGATTTACTTATTAAACATTGATTTTAACTATTTTAACCTTTCTTTAAATAAATTAATAATAAATGTCCTCATCTAATCCAAGGGGGCCTAAATGGCCATATGTTATTCCTATGGTTGTTTTTGGTCGAATTAAACTTATCCAATAGAATTAGGATAAGTTTAAGGGTAATAATAATATCATTTTTACCCTTAATTACCCTATTTACTTTTAACGGTGGTAAAAAAAGTAAAAAGTTACTATTAACCAAAAATTATTTTCATCTCATTGAACCACATTTTACTTACTGACATCAACCGTGTCTCTCGGATTTTTGAAATTCCATTCACAAAAGCGGTAAAATTATGTTTTATGTAAATTTGCAAATTCTCCTAGGAGGTGGGTAAAAGACGGTCAAAAGTTCAATAAAATCTTTATATATCTAAAATTATTATAAAATGACTCCAATGAATTACATTGAACTTATATAGGTATTATGTATCAATTTGTACCTAAAATAAATTTAAATAAAATAAATAATTATTTAAATAAAAAGTTGGTTTTTAAGTAGTAACCTAGTGTTTTCACTATTCATCAAAAATTGAAAGTTTTTAGAAAAATACCAAAATTTAACCCTAGGATAATTTTTATATTCTGAATCCAAAAATGAAGTCCATTTTCAAAAATAAAATTTAAAAAATTTCAAAAAGTTGGTATTACTATTCATAATGGCTAGTTTTAATAATATTTTAATAGCATATCGTTGTTTAGCGAAACTCGGTATTGCGTACAACCCATGCTATCATGGAAGGTCACGATTGCGTGTAATGCAAGCCAAGTCAGGGTTGCGTGTAGTGCATGACTCCTTTTTTGTTGCGTATAACAAAATACAAAAATATTGCATTTATACATTGAATATATATATACATATATATACACACTCAATGTTGTGTAGAATAACAACTATCAAACAAACATGAAATTGTGTGTATCACGATCTTAGAATAATGTTGTGTATACTGCAAGCTAATACGGTGTTGCGTATAGAGAAAGATAATCTTGTTGTATCGTACAACAGAAGATATGAAATAAATTAAAAATAATATATCTTATAAAATCTTGGGTTATTCCAAATATATTTAGGGAATGTGACTCACACGATTTGATGATTCATGAGATGAATTACCTCTGTCATGACTCACTAATTGAAACAGTTTTCTTTTCCTTATAGATGATGAATCATTATCTATATATTGAGAAATTTGATATATATATATATATATACCATAAAGTTATAAAATATATATACAAATAGAGGGATTTGATCATGTGGTGGATTATATTTTTATAACTACTGAAGTATGATGATTTAACTGTATATTATAACTTAGAAAAGAATATAATATAATTAATTTCTTGAGTAGAAAAGATTGTGGTTGTTTATATTCAATGATAACTAATTATGATTAACTAAATAATGATATCATAAATTTAGATTTGTGAATAATAAATGAATTAATAAAATAATATCTTTTTAATATATTTGTCTGGCCATCAATTTTATATAAGATCAAGGTGAGTAAACAAGTTCATGTTTGGTTAGAAATGAATATTTAAGTGGTTATAGTGATAATGTTTTCTATATTCAATGATTATGAGGATGGATTTTTTAGGTTATAAAATATTTTTTGTATAATAATAGTACCAAAACTTATAAATGATTTGTTGGATGAGGTTCATAAATTGATCTTATCTAAATATCTTGTTGGAACCATGATCAACATGGATATTGGAGAGTCTTATTTCTGGTTAAATATGAAAAAAGAGAAGGTTGATTATAAATTTAGGTGTATTCTATCTTAGTAAGTGAACGGTAAATATAATTTACACAAAATAATGATAAACTATTTATTATACCAACTTTGAAGTGGAATAATAATATTATGTATTTTTTAATGGGACTTCAAATATTATAACCCAGTATTTTCTAATGTGACTATTATGTAATTTATAAGATAAATAACATAATATTAATACATTCAAGGATCAATAGATTTAGTTTCTTGGGAAAATTATATTCATACATAAATTATACATAAAAAAATAAATATTATTTCAATTATTCATCATTGTCATTATAAAATCACTCTTGTTCTCCACAGAACATGTATTCACTTAAGTACATACATCAAACAACAGTGTGAGCTAAAATCCCAATATGTGAATGGATAACAGAGAAGGGGTATGAAAAATTTGTCAATAGTACAAGGTTGAGCATAATCATCATCATCATATAATAATCATGAGGTCATCATTATACACATAAGGAAATGATTTTGAAATCATGGAGAGGGTAATATTCATAATAATGAAACATGATAACATAGGGGTTAAATACCACACATAGTTGTGAGCATTGTTAGCATCATGTTCACACAAAACATATGTGATGAAATCATATAATCCTAATTCTGAACAAATATAACATCATGTTCACCCATTATATTCATTTTATCATGAGATATATCAAATTAACCAATAAATTAAAAGGATATATAATTTTGGTTCCACCTATCACATCATAAAATTCTCATAATCATGTATTATACATGGGAATGGATTTTATAACAATCTAAATCATGAAATAATCACATTTAAAGGAATTAATTTTATAAATCTTTCATAAAGGATACATGTATTGAAAACATTTTGGGTTCCAAAATGAATATGGAAAATAATAAATTGGTATAAGATATCATTTTTATTTTAATAAGAAAGAATTTAAGTGGGGTCAAGAGATATTTTGGAAAAATAATGTCCTTTTTTAAAAAAATTATTTATAATTGGATTAGAACCACATTGAAAAGTTTCGTTCATTTTCATCCCCAAATAGAAAAGTGAAATAATATTGAAAGTACATTCATGCAATATTATTTTAATTTCTATACAGAAATCAATGTGCAATAGGATAAGACTGAAAATAAAGATTCAGGTTCAAGAATCACCTTACCTCAGATCCTAATTTATTTTTTCTCTTTTTTTCTTAATGTATAATAAATTTAGGTTAATTAAATCGTGTTACTCAAGGTGAATTATGTTAATTTTTTCCTTATTTATCAATTACAATATTTGTTTTATATTTCTTAAGTCTCATTGTTCATAGTTAAATTCTTTTATGTCATGTTTTTTTAAAATATATCAATTTTTTTTTGATTTTTTATATTTTTGTTCAAGGTAATTTATACATAAGTAAAATTTATTACATAATCATAAAATAAATGTAATTACATATTTATATATTAGATGTACTTTTTTCTATCCATATGTGAATTTGGTGAAAAGAAAAGATATGAAACTTTCCACATAGGTGGTTTACTAACTGTTGATAGGACATTGTCCAAAGAGGGGGAAAGAGAATATGAACATATAAATATTTTTAAGATATATTCAAAAAAGTGGGTTAAAATTCTTGAAATAATGTAAACATGCTACTAAATTAATATTATATGTTTTATGTTTGAAATGAATGGAGAAAACAAGGAAGTGAATAAAAATATGAAAATAAGAGTTAGTGAAAACATAACCTCTTCACAGTTTTGATTATTTTCTATGACACTAAACTCATTGAAATCTAGATATTTTATTCATCTAGAAAATTCCTAAGGATTATAAGATTATTTACAGATATTATTTTAGTACATATTTTTCTTTGTAAAGTTTATATAAATGGGTTTTTCAATAGAGGGGAGGGGGTTATTTATAATTCCTGAGATGGATATTTTGTAGGATAAAATATGTAATGAATTATAATTAACAGGGTAAACCTTTAAATGATTATTCTTATTACATTGTGAAATATATTTGAATAAAATTACATTATGTGAGGAAATTTAATTACATAAAAAATATAAGTGTCACACACGGTTTTTTTTGTCTTTGTATTGATTCGGTCCATTGGAAATACTGATCCTTTTCATGGGTATTTTGTGGGATGATTCCTGAGTTTTGAAGTTTCATATATGTATAACCACCCTAATTTGGGATCCCCATTGTTTGTTTAGTAGTTTTTGAAGAAAGGTGGTTACTTCATGATTTGGGCCAACCGTGAGCCCATTCCCAGTTTTAAAAACCAAATTTGTTTCTTTTATAAATATTTTATTTTCATCCTTTTTCACCCATTAAACTTCCCACTTGTCCTATACTGATATATTAAAACTTATTTATCCTTTTGGACCTATTATAAATTCATAAGTAGGGTGAATTTGGGTTACTTATTTAGGTATTGGGCAAGCCCATGGGCCGATTTCCTGTTTTAAATAAAATAATTCGTTTCCTTTATATCTTTTACATTTTTTAATTTTTTACAGATATTCCACCTCCTCCTCAAATCCAATAACCCTATCTTAACCCTCATAATCTATTTTACCTCTTTTAAGCTCATATGGGTCGCGGATGAGGGCGATAATTCTCAAGATACCTCAAATCATCTAGAATTGACAAGGTAAATGGTATCATTCACAAATCAATCAATTCGTACTCCTTTGGCCACAAATATTCTTTCCATGGTTAGTCCAGAACTTAGTATTCCCTCCAATAATTATAAATCCATTAAATTCTCTCTAGGGTTGCAGATCTAATGGAATACGAATAGTTTTCTAGGGTGAAAGGTGAGATTCTTTCTCCTTTCTCCTTCCTCTTCCTCCTCCTTTCATTATTTCTGTGATTTATATTGTCCCCTAGTATTGATCGACCTAGGGTTTTGTTATACCATGTTTTTTATGGGGTTTCTATTTTTTTAGGTCTGGTCTTCATAGTTTTAGGGTTTATAAATCTGTGGTGGGTGAGTTTGGGTGTGCGTTTCAATTACGCAAAAGATTTGACGTAGGATATCCCTTTCACATGATTTTATCATTCAAGTTTCATCATTTTAATATTTTCCTAAACTGATATAAATGTTTATTATTGTTTTTAAGCCTTTTTATAATTTTCTTGGTGTGAAAAGTGGTTGTTTAATCATTGTTTTCTGAAAGGTAGTGTTGTTTTGACATGAAAGTGCTCAACAAGTGTTTGTTTAAATGTTCTATTATATTTTGAAAATATTTTGTGTGGTTTATAATCTGGTTTATGGTATTTTTGACATTTTACAGTATCTTGAATGAATATATGGCATTTAATTGGTGTTTTATTCCTTTTCATGTACTAAAAATAAATTTTTTTGTTTAAAAAGGGCATGTCATTTGTTTGGTAAATTTCCCGGTTGGATTTTATGTGTCATGTGTGATTTAAAAGTTATTTTTTTTGGATTTATAAAGGAATTATAAGAATGATAAATGGTTTTTTGGGTACTTATATGGATTTGCCATTTGGATTTGTTTTTACAAACATGTGGGTTTTTATTTACAACATATTTTGGCCCAAGTTGCCCAAAAATGGACCATTTCACATCTTTATGAAAATGGTTGTGTTTTGAATATGTAACCTGAGTATTATAAGAGATTTATGAATGTAGTTTTCTGTTTTAAATAGTTTTTATATAGATCCTCAATAAAATTAAAATTCATACCTTCATCAAAGGTTAGTTTTGAGAAAATGTTTAAAGGCCCGTTTGGCATTTCCTAGAAATAAAGGAGTGTTTTACTTGTATATAACAAGATGTGCAGTTGGGATTGTTTTATGGTCCATTAAATGATTTTAGTAAATGTTTATTAGGATGAAAAATATGATTTGGTTTGGTTTTTATGTGTTTTAATAATTGAAATAGTGTTTTTGAAAGGGTTTTATGTGCAAAGCCTCTATAGACTCCATGAAATTGTTTTACCAAAATATTGAGCGGTTTGTTGATTAGTGTTAGAAATGTGAAGAAATATTATGGTATGTTTGCATTATTATGGTTTTGGAATGTAATTTCGATGTAAAATGTGTATTTGATAATATGTGTAACTTGATTAAGAACTAAAGGGAATCCCGGGTATCTAGGTGGGCAGACGTGTACTAGTATGCTAGTGATTCTGTGGGGGTTGACCTCTATTTCACGCAGCAAGTTTGACGATGACAACACTAACTAAAATATGATGTTGATGATGATTGGGGACCACTAGGTTATGGGTACGTTCCCTACTAGTGACTCGTGCACGAGAACGGATATTTATTATGGTTACTTTCACCGAGATACGAGGTACCTGGGGCTCACAACTAACTAGTCCCTAGCGGTATTCCCGTGACTAGTGCTCATTGGCTATTTTGTACTCACCGTCGGCATACGGTGTGTTTGGTTGGGAAATTCAGAATTATGTGTTCTTTATTTAAAAGTTAAAATTCTTTAAAGCAGCCCTCTTGAAAACTATTTTCATTTTGAAGTTGCACCTCTTTGAAAAAAAAATTGTTACTTGCATTTTTGTTTATTAAACATGCATGTTTTTGTCTGATAATTATTATAGCATGGAACCTCATTTTAAAACCATATTTTCATATATTTAATTTAAAACTAAAAATTGATGTTTCTTTAATTTTAAAGTAATGTGCATTGGGAATATAATATCGGGATAACCTACTGAGTTTTAATACTCATGCCTATAGTCTTCTTCTTTTTTTATCCCTTGTGATGGTTTCATATTTAGTTCGATCACCTTGGGAGAAATTTGATCATTGTGTTTGAGAGTGACCAGAAGTGTCACATGGATTTAGTTGGTCATCGGGACTTGTCGCGGGATGGCCTGGGTGACCGGTTCATGGTCAACTCGGGCTGGTTCGTGACAAAATGGTATCAGAGGAGGTCGAATCTTAGCAGACCTTTCTTTTTAGAGCACCCTTGTTATTTTGGGGGTGTCAAGGTAGATGGATTAGGATTTTTGGGACTTGAGGGGAAGTGCAAGAAGAGCATCTCGAACTCTTTCATGTTCTAATCCTCAGGTTTCCATGGGTAGTCCGGTTTTATTAGTGTCCTTTATTCTGGTTGATTTTTTGGTGTTGGGATATGACAAGGGGAGTCTAACTAATGGCCTCCTTGATCTCGTAGGGCCTGGCAAGCCATGTGGATCTGGGGAATGATCCTAATAATTCTCTCTGTTTTGGTGTTGTGTTTGTCATATGGCCGCCAATCATATGGTCAAGTCACCCACTAACACTAGTTCCCTTTTTTGGGTCTCTTGAACCTTTCTTGAATTCTGAATTTTTTTTTTAAAAAATCCTTGTGTGAGAATTGTGGAAATGGGTTTTAAAGGAAGGATTAGATTTTGAAAAGTGAAAAATGGGGTTTTCAAAAATTAAATATAAGAATGGTTTTGGAAGGTTGTGTTTTTGTAAAAAAAAATGGAGGGAATTGGAAATGATTTAAATGGATTGGATTATCCATAATCTAAACTTGTGGTTTGTTGAAATAAAATGTTTTGAAATTGTGAATCATTTTATGGTGATTCTGGATCTTTGTTTCAAATGGGGTATTTTGGGATGTTAATTTTTCTTTTAATTGGATGAATTAGTTTTGGAAATTGGTTTTGATCAGTTGGTGTTTTACTAGAAATGGTATTTGTCTCAATGGACCTCGGATTATGAAAATTTACATTGCTGATTTTTTTTTAAAAAATAATGGGAAGGGGTTGTTTGGAGTGGCTTGGTTATTTAAAAAAAATTAAAAAAGAAAAGGGGTAGGTTTTTAATAAAATGGTTCTTTATTAATTGTTGTTTTATTTTTGAAATATGAAAAAAGTTTTTTTGACTTGGTGGTTGGTGTTCTATGTGAAGGTAATTTTTTTTTTGGAATGATGTTGTTTTGTTTTAGCCTTTGGTGTTTTCATGGGTGCTCACATGCATGGTTTTATTTATATCTAGAATTATGGCCTATATGGTATGGTGGTTGGGTGCCTGGGGTGGCATGTAAATGTGCATGTGGGTGAGACTTGATGAAACACCATTGGAGAATGTGGAAACCAACCAAGTTAGTTTGTTTTTTCAAAATTGTTTTGAGCGGAAAATTGTGGACTTTTTTAAAACAAATGGTTATGTGGCTTGATTTTTATATGTATTAGAATACATGTTTATTTGGTTAGCTTCCATGTGATATATAATTCATACTCTTGTTCTATATAGAGATGAGATCATGTTGGTGGCTTGGTTTTGGAGTAATTTTCATTGGGTTTCTAAAGATGTGTTTTATGTTGTGATGTGGCCATGGATAGTTCTCTGTTAGAAATATTTCATACTGATCAACCTAAGGATTCCATTAAAATTTTAAATCCACCTCTTTTGATGATTACTCAACCTTTTTGTTGGAATAGAGAGCTGTTTGGGATCTATTAAAAGTGCTTCTAGGTCGTGATAATTATTTTGGACAGAGCAGTTGTGTTCGGTGATGTTGATGTGTTTCATCGTATTCCTTATCCATTCTTCCCCTCGTTTGGAGTGAGATAGAATTTTGATATGTATCTATGAGTTCCTATTTATATGAAGTTTTTTTGGGTGATCAAGTGAGGTTTTTTTTGAGTGGTGTGATCCTTATCACCTAACTGCGGTGCAGCAAATGCTTCAAGAATCATGGCTCCAGCCATAGTTCTCGGAGTGAAGCTTTTCATGCAGTTAGGAAATCGACAGAGATGTGGAGTGCTCGATTAGGACCCTTACTCCTCTATTTTGGTATGTTAGTTTCTATTTCAACGTTTTGGTTCCTCATTTCTGTGAATTTCCCTTTGTCGCAACAAGCGTGGTGGACTTATCCCCTCACACAGTGTTTATGGTTATTCCTTCATGGATGTGGGTTTTCAATCAATGTCCCTGTGTGGACTGCCTGTAAAAATCAGGTGCAGTCTTGGTGTTACTTATTCATAGGTGGAGAGTTTTGGGTAGTTTATTTGTTTCTTTTGTGGTTTCAGTGGCCAAATTATTGGGTCTCCTTCCCTCCAATCCCCAAGTGGCGGGGGTCCAGCACTGTGCTAAATGTGTTGGCCAAGTTCTTGTCTCCTTTGTTCGGGAGTGGGAGGTTTATATTTTCATGTTGTAACCTTATTAACATGGTATAGTAGGTTTTTTTAGGAGGGTTTTTTGGGATTGTGTGAGTGAGGCCCAATTCTATCTCATGTTTAATTCTTGTCTGTTCGTTGCTAGTTGGTTTCTAATGGTGGGGAGACCCACTATGGGTCTCCTGGATTTTCATCCTAAGAAAATTTCTAGTGCAAGTTGATTCTTAATGGTAGGGAGTCCATTATGGAATCCCCTAAAATATTTGGTTTTTTTGAGTTCTATTTGGTTTGGGTGATAGTTGGGTTCATTGAGAGAAGGCCCAATAATCAAGTTCTTGGCTTGGTTGTGGAGGTGGTGGCTTCATCTTTCCGTTGATTCTCCAGATGTGGTTCTGAGTTGTGTTTTGTGTGGGAAAGAGTATTAAGTTGCATTGTTGGTGATTGATATTTACTTATCTTTAGAGGCTGGATTATGTTTTTGGGGAATCCTTAGGTGTTGTTTTTTTTCATCCGGAAAGTGTTATGGCTTTCCGGGGGCGGAAAGCATTAATGGTGGGGAGAATTGTCACACATGATTTTTCTTTGTCTTTGTATTGATCCAGCCCATTGGAAATCCCGATCCCTTTCATGGGTATTTGGTGGTATGAATCCTGATTTTTGAAGTTTCATATATGTCTAACCACCCTAATTTGGGATCCCCATTTATTGTTTAGTAGTTTTTGAAGAAAGGGTGGTTACTTCCTGATTTGGGCCAACAGTGTGCCCATTCCCAGTTTTAAAAACCGAATTTTTTATTTTATAACTCTTTATTTTTTCATCATTTTTCACCCATTAAACTTCCCACTTGTCCTATACTGAAATATTAAAACTTATTTATCCTTTTGGACCCATTTTAAATTCATAAGGAGGGTGAATTTGGGTTACTTATTGAGGTATTGGGCCAGCCCATGGGCCCATTTCCTGTTTTAAAAAAATAAATCATTTCCTTTATATATTTTTAATTTTTTTAATGTTTTTCGGTTCTTCCACCTCCCCCTAGAATCCAATAACACTATCTTAACCATAATAATCTATTTTACCTCTTTGGAGCTCATATAGGTCGCGGATTAGGGCGACAATTATCAGGATACCTCAAATCGTCCAGAATTGACAAGGTAAATGGTATCATTCATAAATCATTCAATTAGTACTCTTTTGGCCACAAATATTCATTAAATGGTTCTTCCAGACCTTAGGAGTCTCTCCAAGAATTATCAAGCCATTACCTTCTCTCTAGGGTTGCAGATCTAATGGAAGACGAAGAGTTTTCTAGGGTGAAAGGTGAGATTCCTTCTCCTTTCTCCTTCCTCTTCCTCTTCCTTTCATTATTTCTTTGATTTATATTGTCCCCTAGTATTGATCATCCGCGGGTTTTGTTATACCATGTTTTTTTGATGGGGTTTCTGTTTTTTTAGGTCTTGTCTTTATAGTTTTTGGGTTTATAAACCCACAGCGGGTGATTTCGGGTGTGCGTTTCAATTACACCAAAGATTTGAGGTAGGATATCCCTTGAACATGCCTTTATCATTCAAGTTTCATCGTTATAATATTTTCCTATAATGATATAAATTTTTATTATTGTTTTTAAGCCTTTTTATAATTTTCTTGGTGGGCAAAGTGGTTGTTTAATCATTGTTTTGTGAAAGGTAGTGTTGTTTTGACATGAAAGTGCTCAACAAGTGTTTGTTTAAATGTTCCGTTATCTTTGGAAAATATTTTGTGAGTTTTATAATCTGGTTTATGGTATTTTTAACATGTTATAGTATCTTTAATTAATATATGGAATTCAATTGGTGTTTTATTCCTTTTCATGTACTTAAAATAAATTGTTTTGTTTAAAAAGGGCATATCTTGTGTTCGGTAAATTGCCCGGTTGGTTTTTATGTGTGATGTGTGATTTAAAAGTTATTTGTTTGGATTTATAAAGTAATTAGAAGAATGATAAATGGTATTTTTGGGTACTTATATGTATTTCCAATTTGGATTTGTTTTTACAAACATGTGGGTTTTGATTTACAACATATTTTGGCCTGAGTTGCCCAAAAATGGACCGTTTCACATATTTATGAACATGTTTTTGTTTTGAATATGTAACCTGAGTATTATAAGAGAATTATGAATGTGGTTTTCTGCTGTAAATTGTGTTTACGCAGATCCTTAATAAAATTAAAATTCATACATTCTTCAGAGGATAGTTTTGAGAAAATGTTTAAAGGCTCGTTTGGTATTTCCTAGAAATGAAGGAGGGTTTTACTTGTATATAACAAGTTGTGCAATTGGGATTTTTTAATGTTACATTAAATGATTTTATTAAATGTTTATTGGGCTTCCAAATATGATTTGGTTTGGTTTTGATGTGTGTTTATAATTGAAAGAGTGTTTTTGAAAGAGTTTTATGTGCAAAGCCTCAATACACTTCAAGAAATTGTTTTACCAAAATATTTAGCAGTTTGTTGATTAGTGTAATAAATGTGAAGAGAGATTATGGTTTGTTTGTGTTTTTATGGTTTTGGAATGTAATGTGGATTTGAAATGTGTATTTTATAATATGTGTAACTTGATTGAGCACTAAAGGGAATCCCGGGTATCTAGGTGGGCGGACGTGTACTAGTATGCTAGGGATTCTGTGGGGGTTGGCCTCTGTTTCACATAGCAAGTTTGACGATGACAACACTAACTAAAATATGATGTTGATGATGATTGGGGACCACTAGGTTATGGGTATGTTCCCTACTAGTGGCTCTTGTACGAGAACTGATATTAATTATGGTTACTTTCACCGAGATAAGAGGTACCTGGGGCTCACAACTAAGTAGTGCCTAGGGGTATTCCCGTGACTAGTCCTCATTGGCTGTTTTGTACTCACCGTCAGCATAAGGTGTGTTTGGGTGGTAAATTAATTATTATGTGATATTTATTTAAAAGTTAAAATTCTTTAAAGCAGCCCTCTTGAAAACAATTTTCATTTTGAAGTTTCACCTCTTTGAAGAAAAAAAATTGTTACTTGAATTTTTGTTTATTAAACATGCATGTTTTTGTCTGATAATTATTATATCATGGAACCTAATTTGAAAACCATACTTTCATATATTTAATTTAAAACTATAAATTTATTTTTCTTTTCTTTTAAAGTAATGTGAATTGGGAATAGAATATCGAGCTATCCTACTGAATTTTAATACTCACGCCTATAGTCATCTTCTTTTTTTAGCCCTTGTACAGGTTGCATCTTTAGTTCGATCACCTTGGGAGACATTTGATCATTGTTTTGGAGATTTACCAGAAGTGTCACATGGATTTAGTTGGTTATCGGGACTTGTCGCGGGCTGTCCTGGGTGACCTGTTCAAGGTCGAATCGGGCTGGTTCATGACAAAATGGTATCAGAGGAGGTTGGATCTTAGTAGACCTTCATTTTTAGAGCGCCCTTGTTATTTTGGGGATGTCAAGGTAGATGGATTAGTATTTTTGGGACTTGAGGGGTAAGTGAAAGAACAGTGTTGTGAACTCTTTCTTGTTCTAATCCTCAGGTTTCCATGGGATGTCTGGTTTTATTAGTTTCCTTTATTCTATTTGATTTTTTGGTGTTGGGATATGATAAGGGGAGTATGACTAATGGCCTACGTGAGCTCTTAGGGCCTGGCAAGACATGTGGATCTCGGGAATGGTCCTAATAAGTCTCTATATGTAGGTATTGTGTTTGGTATATGGTCGCCAACCATATGGTCAAGTCACCCACTGACACTAGTTCCCTTTTTTTGGGTCTCTTGAACATTTCTTGAATTCGGAATTTTTGTTTTTAAAATCCTTGTGTGGGAATTGTGGAAATGGGTTTTAAAGGAAGGATTGGATTTTGAAAATTGAAAAATGGGGTTTTCAAAAATTAAATATAAGAATGGTTTTGGAAGGTTGTGTTTTTGTAAAAAAATGGAGGGAAGTGGAAATGATTTAAATGGATTGGATTATCCATATTCTAAACTTGTGGTTTGTTGAAATAAAATGTTTCGAAATTGTGAATCATTTTATGGTGCTTCCAGATCTTTGTTTTAAATGGGGTATTTTGGGATGTTAAAAAGTTTTTGAATCGGATAAATTAGCTTTGGCAATTGGTTTTGATCATTTGGTGTTTTACTAGAAATGGTATTGGTCTCAATGGACCTCGGATTATGAAAATATACATTGCTGATTTTTTAAAAAAATAATGGGAAGGGGTTGTTTGGAGTGGCTTGGTTATTTAAAAAAAATTAAAAATGAAAAGGGGTAGGTTTTTAATAAAATGGTTCTTAATCAACTGTGGTTTTATTTGTTAAATATGAAAAAGTTTTTTTGACTTGGTGGTTTCAGTTCTATATGAAGGTAATTTTTTTTGGAATGATGTTGTTTTGTTTTATCCTTTGGTGTTTTCATGGGAGCTCACATGCATGGTTTTATTTATATCTAGAAGGATGGCCTATATGGTATGGTGGTTGGGTTCTTGGGGTGGCATGGAAATGTGCATGTGCGTGAGACTTGATGAAACACCATTGGAGAATGTGGAAACCCACCAAGTTAGTTTGTTTTTTCAAAATTGTTTTGAGCTAAAAATTGTGGCCTTTTCTAAAACAAATGGTTATGTGGCATGATTTTTCTATGTCTTAGAATACTTATTTATTTGGTTAGCTTCCATGTGATCTAGAATTCTTACTCTTGTTATATCTAGAGATGAGATCTTGTTGGTGGCTCGGTTTTGGAGTAATTTTCATTGGGTTTCTAAAGATGTGTTTGATGTTGTGATGTGGCCATGGATAGTTATCCGATGGAAATATTTCCTTCTAAACAACCAACGAATTCCTTTCAAATTTTAAATCCACCTCTTTTGGTTATGCCTCAACCTGTTTGTTTAAATAGAGAGATTTTTGGGATCTATTAAAAGTGCTTCTAGGTCGTGACAATTCTTTTGGAGAGAGCAGTTGTGTTCGGTGATGTTGATGTGTTTCGTCATATTCCTTGTCCATTATGCCCCTCGTTTGGAGTGAGATAGAATTTTGATATGTATCTATGAGTTCCTATTTAGATGACGGTTTTTTTGTGATGAATTGAGGTTTTTTTGAGTGGTGTGATACTTATCACCTGACTGCGGTGCAACAAATGCTTCAAGAATCATGGCTCCATCCATAGGCCTCGGAGTGAAGCTTTTCACGCAGTCAGGAAATCGACAGAGATGTGGAGTGCTCGATTAGGATCCTTACTCCTATATTTTGGTAAGTTTGTTTCTATTTAAATGTTTTTGTTCCTCATTTATGTGAATTTCCATTTGTCGCAACAAGCGTGGTGGACTTAACCCCTCACACAGTGTTTATGGTTATTCCTTCATGGATGTTGGTTTTCAATCAATGTCCCTGTGTGGACTGCCTGTAAAAATTAAGTGTAGTCTTGGTGTTACCTATTCATAGGTGGAGAGTTTTGGGTAGTTTCTATGTTTCTTTTGTGGTTTCAGTGGCCAAATTATTGGGTCCCCTTCCCTCCCATCCCCATATAGCGGGGGTCTAGAACTATGCTGAATGTGTTGGCCAAGTTCTTGTCTCCTCCATTCGGGAGTGGGTGGTTTATATGTTCATGCTGTAACCCTATTAACATGGTATAGTAGGTTATTTTAGGAGGGTTTTTTTTGGCTTGTATGAGTGAAGCCCAATTCTAGCTCATGTTGAATTCTTGTTTGTTCATTTCTAGTTGGTTTCTAATTGTGGGGAGACCCACCATGGGTCTCCTGGATTTTCATCCTAAGAAAATTTCTAGTGCAAGTTGATTCTTAATGGTGGGGATTCCATTCTGTAATCCCCTATAATATTTGGTTTTTTTGAGTTATCTTTGGTTTCGGTGATAGTTGGGTTCATTGGGAGAAGGCCCAATAATCGGGTTCGTGTCTTGGTTGTGGAGGTGGTGGCTTCATCTTTCCGTTGATTCTCCAGACGTGGTTGTGAGTTGTGTTTTGTGTGGGCAAGAGTATTAAGTTGAATTGTTGGGGATTGATATTTCCTTATCTTTAGAGACTGGATTATGTTGTTATGTAATCATTAGGTGTTGTTTTTTTAGCCGGAAATTGTTATGGCTTTCTAGGGGCGGAAAGCTTTAATGATGGGGAGAATTGTCACACACGGGTTTTTTTTCTTTGTATTGATCCGGTCCATTGGAAATCCCTATCCTTTTCATGGGTATTTGATGGTTTGAATCATGAGTTTTGAATTTTCATATATGTCTAACCATCCTAATTTGGGAACTCCATTGTTTGTTTAGTAGTTTTTGAATAAAGGGTGGTTACTTCATGATTTGGGCCAACCGTGAGCCCATTCCCCGTTTTAAAAACCGAATTTTTTTCTTTTATAACTCTTTTTTTTCATCCGTTTTCTCCCATTAAACGTCCCACTTTTCCTATACTGATATATTAAAACGTATTTATCCTTTTGGAACCATTAGAAATTCCTAAGAAGGGTGAATTTGGGTTACTTATTTAGGTATTGGGCCAGCCCATGGGCCCATTTCCTATTTAAAATAATAATTCGTTTCCTTTATATATTTTTCATTTTTTAATTTTTTTCGGTTATTCAACCTTCCCCTATAATACAATAACCCTATCTTAACCCTCGTAATCTATTTTACCTCTTTAGAGTTCATATGGGTCTCGTATTAGGGAGACAATTCTCGGGATACCTCAAATCGTCCAGAATTGACAAGGTAAATGGTATTATTCATAAATCAATCAATTAGTACTCTTTTGGACACCAATCTCCTTTCCATGCTTCTTCTATACCTTAGGAGTCTCTCCAAGAATTATCAATCCATTACCTTCTCTCTTGGGTTGCAGATATAATGGATGACGAAGAGTTTTCTAGGGTGAAAGGTTAGATTCCTTCTCCTTTCTCCTTCCTCTTCCTCCTCCTTTCATTATTTCTTTGATTTATATTTTTCCCTAGTATTGATCGACCGAGAGTTTTGTTATACCCTGTTTTTTTTTGGGGTTTCTATTTGTTTAGGTTGGGTATTTATAGTTTTAGGGTTTATAAACCCACAGCGGGTGATTTCGGGTGTGCGTTTCAATTACGCCAAAGATTTGAGGTAGGATATCCCTTGCACATGCCTTTATCATTTAAGTTTCATCATTTTAATATTTTACTAAACTGATATAAATGTTTATTATTGTTTTTCAGCCTTTTTATAATTTTCTTGGTGTGCAAAGTGGTTGATTAATCTTTGTTTTGTGAAAGGTAGTGTTGTTTTGACATGAAAGTGCTCCACATGTGTTTGTTTAAATGTTTCGTTATCTTTTGAAAATATTTTGTGAGGTTTATAATCTGGTTTATGGTATTTTTAAAATGTTATTGTATCTTGAATGAATATATGGCATTCAATTGGTGTTTTATTCCTTTTCATGTACTTAAAATAAATTGTTTTGTTTAAAAAGGGCATGTCATGTGTTCGGTAAATTGCCCGGTTGGATTTTATGTGTGATGTGTGATTTAAAAGTTATTTGTTTGGATTTATAAAGGAATTTGAAGAATTATAAATGGTATTTTTGGGTACTTAAATGCATTTCCAATTTGTATTTGTTTTTACAAACAAGTGGGTTTTGATTTACATCATATTTTGGCCCGAGTTGCCCAAAAATGGACCGTTTCACATCTTTATGAAAATGGTTGTGTTTTGAACATGTAACCTGAGTATTATAAGAGATTTATGAATGTGGTTTTCTGCTGTAAATTGTTTTTATACAGATCCTTAATAAAATTAAAATTCATACCTTCGTCAAAGGTTAGTTTTGAGAAAATGTTTAAAGGCCCATTTGGCATTTCCTAGAAATGAATGAGTGTTTTACTTGTATATAACAAGTTGTGCAATTGGGATTGTTTAATGGTTCATTAAATTATTTTATTAAATGTTTATTGAGATTCCAAATATGATTTGGTTTGGTTTTGAGGTGTTTTTATAATTTAAAGAGTGTTTTTGAAAGATTTTTATGTGCAAACCCTCAATACACTTCATGAAATTGTTTTACCAAAATATTTAGCGGTTTGTTGATTAGTGTAAGAAATGTGAAGAAAGATTATGGAATGTTTTTGTTTTTATGGTTTTGGAATGTAATTTCAATGTGAAATGTGTATTTGATAATATGTGTAACTTGATTAAGAACTAAAGGGAATCTCGGTTATCTAGGTGGGCAAACGTGTACTAGTATGCTAGTGATTCTGTGGGGGTTGACCTCTATTTCACGCAGCAAGTTTGAAGATGACAACACTAACTAAACTATGATGTTGATGATGATTGGGGACCACTAGGTTATGGGTATGTTCCCTACTAGTGACTCGTGCACAAGAACGGATATTTATTGTGGTTACTTTCACCGAGATACGAGGTACCTGGGGCTCACAACTAACTAGTCCCTAGGGGTATTCCCGTGACTAGTGCTCATTGGCTATTTTGTACTCACCGTCGGCATACAGTGTGTTTGATTGGTAAATTCAGTATTATGTGTTCTTTATTTAAATGTTAAAATTCTTTAAAGCAGCCCTCTTGAAAACTATTTTCATTTTGAAGTTGCACCTCTTTGAAAAAAAAATTGTTACTTGCATTTTTGTTTATTAAACATGCATGTTTTTTATGATAATTATTATATCATGGAACCTCATTTGAAAACCATACTTTCATATATTAAATTTAAAACTATAAATTGATGTTTCATTTATTTTAAAGTAATGTGAATTGGGAATAGAATATCGGGCTAACCTACTGAGTTTTAATACTCACACCAATAGTCTTCTTCTTTTTTAGCCCTTGTGAAGGTTCCATCTTTAGTTAGATCACCTTGGGCGACATTTGATAATTGTGTTGGAGAGTGACCAGAAGTGTCACATGGATTTAGTTGTTCATCGGGACTTGTCACGGGCTGGCCTGGGTGACTGGTTCAGGGTTGACTCGGGCTGGTTCATAACAATAAGTTATTAGTAGAATCAAATGGAGAGGAGAAAATAAAAAATATATTTAGAGGTACTCTCAAGACTTTTAAAATTGGGAAATTAATTTTTAGGTTTTGAAATTATGATTATTTTTTTCAATGACACATTTATCTTATTAAATTAATTTTAGGCTAATATAACCAATTTTACATTTATTATTTCATTATTTCATTATTATTATGTCATGGAACATGTAATATTTTGAAAAAAATATTCATACTATTCAAGTAAAAATTGATGTTTCTCATAAATTTATCAAAAATTAAACCTAGGGAAATTTTAATGTGACAATTCTAAAAATTATATTCATTTAATCAAACTTATTTATTGACATAGGTTATTTATATTATATATATAAATATTATAATTTATATAAAACACATTAAATAATTTATTAAAAAGTATTTATAGTTTCTTTATGTTTTCAGTCTTATAATTTATTTTACAAAATTAATATATTATTATTTTCATTAATTATTCATTATAAATAATTTTTATATTAAGACTTATTATTTTTATGTCAAATTACTATTTCAATGGTTTGGTTACTATTCTTAATGGTCATATTAATATTTAAATGGTCACATTACTGTTATAATAGTCATGTTACCGTTTATAAACACCTATTCATTTCTTCATATATAATTCACAAAAATTCTTCCCAAGGACCAATTTTTTTTCCTTAAACTTTTGATTGGTAAACTCATATTTTCTTTCTATTTTAGAGTGTTTTTAGGGAGTGATGATTCTAGAAGATCAAGATGGTCAAAATTTTCCCATTATAGTTTTTTATTTTTTCTATCATATTGTAATATTTGGAATTTTTGAGTATTTATTTATTGATTATTGTACTAATATGAATTAATTAAATAAAGTGTTTCTTTTTTGTGTTCAATTTGTATAATACTATGTAATAAGATATATCACATATTCATTTAGGAAAAAAATATCTTTTAAAATGTATGGTTTATTACATCCTCCCCCCTTTATAAATTAAATTGTTGAAATTTCAACCTGTATTCTCATTTGAGAATAGATGAGGGTACTTCAGTTTCATCGTTTTCCTAGGATCCCATGTGTTCTATGTGTATATTACGATGTAATATAATATATAACATATTAATTTAAGAAATAATGTCATTTACAAAGTATGGGTCATTACATCCTTCCCCCTTTAGAAATATAGAAGTTAAAATTTCAACCTGTGTTATCAGTTGGGAATAGATGAGGGTACTTTAGTTTCATTGTTTTCTTAGGTTCCCATGTCACCTATTCTTATTTATGGTTCTATCATAAGAATTTGACAATATAAATTTTATGTTGTGTTTAAGATTTCCTCTATTGTCTAAAATCATCCCCAACTACTCCTTATAATAGAGTTCATTCTCCAATTTTACCACCTCTAGATTCAGAATATGTGACGGGTCAGGTATCTACTTCCTTATGAGAGATACATGGAACACATCATGAACTTGATCCATGTATAGTGGATGCATTATCCAGTATTCAACTATACTTTTTTGATAAATGATCTCAATGGGAAGAATGTGCCTAGGGAAAATTGTTCCATTCTTTCCAAACCACATGACTCTATTCCACGGTAATCTTCAGATGAAAACACTGTCTCAAATATCAAACTCAATATCCTTTTGATGGTTATAAGGATAGATGTTCTTCCTAATCTGAGAATATTTTATATTATATTGGATGTATTGAACCTACTATATAAATTCATTCACAAAATCAGGTCTAAGTAGCTTCCATTCACCAAATTAATCCCAATATATAATAGTTCTATATCACTTCCCATATACATATTCATATGGATCCATTTTAATACTTTTGTGGAAGATATTTTTTTAATAACATAATTAAGGGGATATTTTTATCCCATCCTCACCTAAAATACATTGAGTAGGTTCTCATCATTTCCTCAAGTGTCTCAATGATCAATTTTTATTTTCCATCAATTTGGAGGTTTTGAGATATACTGAAATTCAATTAACCATTTCTTGCATGTTGAATACTTATCCATAATTTAAAGGAGATCCTTGGATCATAAACAGATATGACTGAAAGTAGTACCCCAAGTATCTTTTCCACTTCCTCTACATATATGTTAGCAATTTGGTCAAGATATGTATCTTCCTAAATAGTGACTAAGTGAGAAATCATTGTGAGTCAATACCCCACAATTCATATTTAATTTCATACATTGGATGTCTTCAGGAGATAAGCGAAAAAAATCCATGGTGATGTTTTCCCATTTTCATGTAGGTATAGGAAATGGTAGCATCATCCACTTATACTTAGGTAACTCTATTTTAACTTTCTGACATACCAATAACTTTGATATGTACTCATAAATTTCCATCTTCATATTGTACAACTATAATTGCTCTCAAAGAGCATGGAACATCTTTTTACTTCTAGGGTGGATGGAGAAAGATGATATATGATCATTATCCAATATCACATTATATATATCATGTGATGAAGTAACATAATGTCCAGTTTCAAATTGAATGACACCATATTCATTGATGCAGAACCCATGAAGATTCCTTACATTATTACATCCACATTTTTAAGGATCCAGATCATCCCTTTGTGCCATTTTAATATTAACTAGGATAGATGGTGGGGAAGTAATTTGATCAAGGTATCATTCCATTATTATTTACAAATCCATAATTTTTATATCCATTAATATAGGGTATTTCTCAATCTACATCATGGACAGAGTAATGGGTTCTTTTCTACTAAGAGCATCGACTACCATGTTTACCAATCCATGATGGTAGTAGATAGAGAAATCATTGTTATGGATCTACTCTAACAATATTACCAAACTCATTTAGAGTACCATCTATGTGATTATATACATTAGATTATTATTATATGTATATATGTTAGGTTTATCACTATAGAGTTAGTTCCACCAAATCATTAATTTGAATAACATAGCTACTAACTTCATATCAGGTGTTGGGTAGTTCTGGTCATTGATTTCCAACTTTCATGGTTCATAGGTATTAAATTTATCATTCTTCAAGAGTAAACAACCCAATAAATTATTTTAATTATCACAATATATCACAAACCCTTATCCAGGTGAAGGTAGTGTGACTAAAATTATATTGATTAGCCAATTCTTGAACTCCTTAACGCTTTCCTCACATTCATCCATCCACGC
Source organism: Viscum album (assembly GCA_963277665.1). Classification (NCBI taxonomy): domain Eukaryota; kingdom Viridiplantae; phylum Streptophyta; class Magnoliopsida; order Santalales; family Viscaceae; genus Viscum; species Viscum album. The sequence continues at coordinate 838,187,431 of OY728126.1, read as the reverse complement.
ATACTTTACCTCGTTCTATATTAACTTAGTTAGTGGTCTATTAAACCATGAAAATATTCATATAAATCATTAATAGTACCTAAATAATACAATAAATGATGGATTTCCATGAAACCTGAGTAGCTATGTAAAGACCTGGAAATTTCAAGGAAATATTTTTTGCTTTATTTCTTTGGGATTTTACAAGAACGATGTTTCTGACAGCACCTGATTCCGAGGCCCGGTGTGCCCGGAATCAATTTCCAAAGTGTAGCTCGGGTACGTTCAGAGAACGAACCAGCGGGATATCCTAACTTTTGAACCGGTTCTCGGAATCAAAATCCGAGGGCACCGATGAAACTGCAGCGCCGATAATTGTTTAGGAACACCTTTTCCGGAGTTGCGTTTTCTCAGGTGAGGTTATTAATTAATTGGGTTAACTAAAGAATAAAAATAAAATATTGTGCTACAATTTTATTTTTATTCTAAGTAATGATAACCTAGGCATAGTGGTTGGAGTGGGACCCACTAATACCCTAACTCCTAGGTAGGATATTAGTGAGGTCGGGCCTACACGAGCCCCAACCCATTTATTTCCTTTTACCTCCCATGTGAATTTATTTTGGTAACTCACCTGCACCCCCCCCCCCTCTTTAATGTCAAGTAAACTCTCACGTTTAATTGAATTATTAAACACCTCATTATTTTTTCAATGCACGATAATTAAATCGTGTTTTAATTTTTTAATTTCAATTAAGGGATGGCCTGTGTAATAAAATAAGGAAACACCTTATTTTATTTTATTTTGTTTCGTTGTGCGAGAAGGTTTAGAGAGGATTTTCTGCAAAGCCTTCGAATCTTCATCTTCTTCATTGGAGAACACGAAGAACGACGAAGAACGCTAGTTCCAGGGAGATCGACGATGTGACGTCGTGTACCGTGATGCCAACGATCCGCTTCCCTGCGACGCTGTGTACCGCAATGCTGACGATCCTCTTTCCCGCAATGTCATGTACCGCGACGCTGATGATGCTTATAGAGCCTTCTTCCGTGACATCCTTTTTCCCGCGACGAACCCTCATTCAACAACGCTCAAGGTAGGGGGTTTGGATTAATTTAATTTATGTGGATTATATCATCGACATGTGTTTTAAATTTTTAGAATCCGTTTGAACCATTAACGCGGTGGGTGCGGACCAACGAACAAGTCCGAACCCACCGATTCTTTGTTGTTGGTGTGCGGATTGACGAAAATGATGGAACGGGACCGCAACAGTGATTTGAGGCTTTTGCAATAAATTATGGGTCTCGGGAGAGCTGCAGGCGCAGATGACGGGAAAAACGGACCACCGGAGCGCGTCGGGTGGTCCGCATAAGGCGTTGCCGGTGCGCCGCGCTGGCGCGGTGGCACCGACGACTGGAGGCGGCACTGTCCGGCCTCCTGGAGGGCAGGAGCCGTCACGGCAGAAGCCGCGGAGGCAGCGGGGTGACCGGATCCCGCGGCTACGCGGGATCCGGGGGTAGACGCGGCACCCGCCGCATCCGCTGGCGAAGGAAGGGGGGACCGCATCCCCCCATGCTCGGCCGTTGGCTGAGCCAGCGAGCCACCCGGCCGAGCTGGGCTGGGTTGCGCAGACCGGACCGGACCGGGCCGCGCCCAGCCAGGCCGGACCCGGACTCGGTTCAAGCCGACCTGGGGGGGTTGGGCTAGGTCGGACCGGGCCCAGACCCCCCCACTTTCGGACCACTTTCGGTAATTTGCTCATAACATGGGCTAAGGATCTCAGATCGATTCAATATCAGTTTTTTAGAGATCCTTGGATCGAGACATTCGTTTCGGTATATTACACTCAAGGTTTCGGAAAACATTGGGTACAGTCGGGTTGGTTCGAACACGAAACCAACCGGGCCCTCGGAGCGGAAACGCTTATAACATGAGCTCCGAACGTCCGATTGACGTGCCGTCGACTTTGTTCAATTCATCTTAATGTGACAGACATTATGCCTTACTCAACACAAGATTTGGATGCAGTCGGAGTGCGGTCGGTTTGGTTTTGACTTAAAAACCAACCGGGCCCCTGGAACGAAAAGGCCAATAACTCTCAGACCGGGCGTCCGATTGACGCGCTGTCTGTCATGTTGATTTCCTCTTGTCGAGAAAGAACCTTGAGATACATCAAATCTAGACTACATGTCAGTTGATGTATCGATCGCTTGGCTCGTGGAGCGGACCCTCCTCGAAAAGATCATGTTGTGTGCGGGAACCCTAGAGCTGGCTGCGACTGCCACTGTGAAGACTGCACTAAAATCCTATGTGGGTTCGACAGCGATGGAGACCGTATAGAAATCCTCTGTGTGTTCGACGGTGATGGAGAGTGCACAAAAATCTTATGTGGTTTCGTCAATGATGAAGACCGTACTGAAATCCTCTGTGGGTTCGATGGTGATGAAGACTGCACTGAAATCCTATGTGTGTTTGGCAGTGATGAAGATCATACTGAAATCCTATGTGGGTTCGACGGTGATGAAGACTGCACTGAAATCCTATGTGGGTTTGACAGCGACGAAGACCGTACTGAAATCCTCCGTGGGTTTGACGGTGATGAAGACTGTACTGAAATCTTATGTGGGTTTGGCAGCGATGAAGACTGTACTGAAATCCTCCATGGGTTCGAAGGTGATGAAGACTGCATTGAAATCCTAGGTGGGTTCGGCAACGATGAAGACCGTACTGAAATCCTCCGTGGGTTCGATGGTGGTGAAGACTGCACTGAAATCCTATGTGGGTTCGGCAACGATGAAGACCGTACTGAAATCCGATGTGGGTTCGATGGTGATGAAGACTGCACTGAAATCTTATGTGGGTTCGGCATCGATGAAGACCGTACTAAAATCCTCCGTGGGTTCGACGACAATGAAGACTGCACTGAAATCTTATGTGGGTTCGGCAGCTTGGCTGGTTTAGTATCCTACGTGGGTCCCATCTTATATGAATCAGTAGCTATATGTCATCATCTCTTTTACCGAAGAAGTATACCTGTGTGAGCTGAGTCTTGACTTTCAATCATTATCTTCAATATTATTGACATGCTTTCCTATGTGGATTGGGTTGTGTTATCTTGTGTGGATTCGGTTGTACTATCCTATGTCGACGTGATCGAACTTGGGCTCAGATGTTGGAGCCGAACTGGAATTGGTGACTTAGGTAGATGTATGGGAATATACCTAAGTAGTGTTGGTTGTTACTTCATGATTGTATCTTTCCTTTGTGGATTATCCTTTGTGGATTCTGGGAGACCTTCGGGGGTCTCGGGGTCCCTACTGAGTAGCGTATACTCACCCCTGCACAGGCGATGCCTGCACTTTGTTGTGTTGGATTCAGACGACGGACACCATTGATCAAGGATGAGGCTTGTGGAGATAGACGGTACCCGGAGGTGGACGTGACGACGAGACGATACCTGGAGGTGGACTTCACGACGAGAGGGTACCCAGAGGTGGACGTGAAGACAAGAGTGTACCCGGAGGTGGACTCCACGACGAGACGGTACCCAGAGCTGACAGACAAATGTAGAGAGATGAGGTGGCCATCTGTACCTACCCTTCAGGTAGGGACTCCGAAGGACGATAGAGGAGAAGCTTGACACCTTCCTGTTGTTTTTCTTTTTCTTGTAATTTACTGTTGGGCTTGTATTTCCGGCCCCCTTTATACTTTCAGCACTCTTGTTATATTGCTTTACTTAGTGTTTGCTTCCGCTTGTTCTCTTGTTGTGTGTGTGTTTACATTTCTCAAGGCAATGCCTTCCCAATTATAGGGATTTACGACTTTGGTGCTAGTCGCCAGCCCCTGGCCTGTGGGAGGTGGACTTGGGGTAGTAACAGTATGTGTCCCGAGGACGGGTCGTGACAAATTGGTATCAGAGGAGTTCGGTTCTACCACGGAACTCAGGACTCTGAACTTTCTTCAATGTGAAGAAATAGTTTTAAGGCTATTGAGTGTGGTTATCAGTCTAGGGAGTATAGTGTTGGTGCGGCGACTGACATATCCGTACACCCGGACCCTGACTTCTGATTTCCGACTCAATGCACGAAAACATTGATTGCATGTGTGTTTAAAAAAAATTCTTTGTGATTACTTTGTGTCAGCTGACCAGGTATACTGTTTTGATCGTGGCGCACCTGTTTCTTTTCAGGATTTCCCCACGATGACAGTTAGCTAGGGTTCTGAGATTTGTGCGAGACGACTACCCACCGAGCGACGAGGCCTCGGTGCATGCCCCTTTTTCAGCGGAGGCACCAGTGGTACCTCTACCCGCCGAGCCACCAATGCTACAAGCCCCAGCCGCTGAGAGTGCACTTCACCTTAGTGCACTGCATGAGTTTCAGCTTCAGAGACCTCCCAGGTTTTGAGGGGAGACAGACTCTCAGGAAGCCAAGGATTGGATGGAGGTTGTGGTTCAAGTTTTCAGGTTAGTGGAGACACCAGCTAACCTCATGGTGATCCTTGCACCAAGCCTCCTGCACGCGGTAGCAGACCGATGGTCGATCTTGATGCTCCAGGTGCACGACGAGGCATCACTCTTTTGGATGGACTTTGAGAGCCTCTTCTGCTCGGAGTTCGTCCCAACCACCCTCAGTGTAGTGCACATTCAGGAGTTACTACAGTTATGACAGGGCAGCATGACCGTGGTCCAGTACTCAGGGAGGTTTATTGATATCTCACACTACTTCACAGACATGGTACGAGACCCATTCTTCTGGGCCCGGACCTTCGAGCAGGGACTGAGGCATGAGATCAGGGCTTCAATGACCTCCCTCAACATTCCGATGCAGGCAGGGGTGTTGGAGAGAGCCCTTCTAGTGGAGAGTTTTCTCACCGAGTAGTCACCAGCAGTGGGACCCTCCGTAGAACGACCCATTGCAAAGTCTTCTACAGTTGGGAGTAGACAGGTGACACAGAGGTCCAAGCGGGCCAGACCATTAGATGGGAAATCTCAAGATGCAGATTTGGTTGTGTGGGGCACACGAAGGAGAGCCATCTACACGAGGAGCAGGCAATGCTACGCATGTGGCAGAATGGGTCACATGGCTCGAGACTGCCCGACTTGTCCTACAGATGAGCATCAGGCGGTAGAGGGACCTCCCAGGCAGAGGTTCGACCATGGCGGTCTGCAGGGAGTAGGAGGGCGAGGCAAAGGAGATGGCCGAGCTGCGGGTGGTCGGCGATTCTTTGAGGCCCTACCACCACCACCACCAAGGATACCACCCCGACCGCAAGGAACGAGTAGACATGGGAGATCTCAGATTCAGGCAGCTGAGGCATATGATCATGGAGCTTCAGGAGTAGATGGACAAGAGAAGGACTATCTCCAGACCCGAAGACTTTTGTTCATGTTGCTTCTAGATTTGTTGATGTTTTTTGTGGATGCCTTGTGTCTTTGTACTTTGAGCTGCAGTAATAAAAGGCACCTTTCTTTGTGGCGTTTACTTTCATGTCCTTTCATTGTGTTGTTACTAAGAGGTTCCGGTTTAAACTGTTGACTTGAACCTCATTTTTGAGATTCCTGCTGTAGGAGACCCAATGAGCACACACTGATGCCGACAGTGTGACTCAACCCTTGGAGGCAAGAGTAACGGTTGGACCTATTGGTAGTATCGTCGAGGCCTTACGACATCATCCTTGGTATGGATTAGTATCATCCATGTTGGGAATAGCTGTATTAGGCAAAGAACTTGGTTCATCCAGGGGGTGAGACCAGATTTCTCTTATCGGCAAAGAAGAAATCTTAGTAGATCTTGTAGGAATAGAGAAGGTCCAAGTCATCCAGGAGCAGATGAGGACATCTTAGAGCCGACAGAAGTCTTATGCTGACAGGAGGTGGATCCCACTAGAGTTCGAGGATGGCGACCATGTTTTCTTTCGGGTCTCACCTCGATGTGGATTACAGAGATTTGGCCGGGGTGGCAAGTTATCTCTGCGCTTCATCGGACCATTCCAGGTCCTCATTAGGGTAGGCGTGGTGGCATACCTCCTGGCTCTACCACCTCACTTGCACTGAGTGCACGACGTCTTCCACATATCTTAGCTGAGGAGATACGTGCACGACCTGATGCATATCATCGACCATGGAGAGATAGACCTTGGTGATGGGGTGGATTTTGCGGGGTTCCAGTAGAGATCGAGGATTGACAGGATCGGGTCCTATGTGGGTAGTCGATTCCTCTAGTGCGCATCATATGGCAGCACGGGAACTTCCAAGAGAGAACTTGGGAGCGGGAGGCTCAGATGCATGCTCAGTACCACTTTTATAACCCTAGTTTGTGTTAAAGCTTTACGGGGACGTAAAGCCCTAAGGTGGGAGTAATGTAAAGACCCGGAAATTTCAAGGGAATTTTTTTTCTTAATTTATTTGGGATTTTACAAGAACGCAGTTTCTAACGGCACCTGATTCCGAAGACCGGTGTGCCCGGAATCAATTTCCGAAGTTTAGCTGAGGTACGTTCAGTGAACGAAACATCAGGATATCCTAACTTTTGAACCGGTACTCGGAATCAAAATCTGAGGGCACCGATGAAACCACAATGCGGGTAATTGCTTAGGAACACCTTTTCCATAGTTGCGTTTTCTCGGGTGAGGTTATTAATTAATTGGGTTAACTAAAGAATAAAAATAAAATATTGTGCTACAATTTTATTTTTATTCCAAGTAATGATAACCTAGGCATGGTGGTTTGAGTGGGACCCACTAATACCCTAACTCCTAAGTAGGATATTAGTGATGTGGGGCCCACATGAGCCCCACCCCCTTTATTTCCTTTTACCTCCCACGTGCATTAATTTTGGTAACTCACCCGCACCCCCCCCCCCTATTTAATGTCAAGTCAACTCTCGCGTTTAATTGAATTGTTAAACGCCTCATTATTTGGTCAACACAAGATAATTAAATCGTGTTTTAATTTTTGAATTTCAATTAAGGGATGGCTTGAGTAATAAAATAAGGCAACGCCTTATTTTATTTTTTGTTGTTTCGTTGTGCGAGAAGGTTTGGAGAGGATTTGCTGCAAAGCCTTCGAATCTTCATCTTATTCGTTGGAGAACACGAAGAACGATGAAGAACGCTAGTTCCCCAGAGATCGACGACGTGACGTCGTCTACCGTGACACCAATGATCCTCTTCCCCGCAACGCCATGTACCGCGATGCTGACAATACTCTTCCCCGCGACGCCGTGTACCACGATGCTGACGACGCTTACAGAGCCTTCTTCCGCGACATCCTTTTTCCTGCGATGAACTTTCGTTTAACAATGCTCGAGGTATGGGGTTTGGATTAATTTAATTTATGTGGATTATATCATCGACATATGTTTTAAATTGTTGGATGTCATTTGAACCATTAACGCAGTGGGTGCGAACCAATAAATAAGTCCGAACCCACCGATTCTTTATTGTTGGTGCGCGGATTGACGAAAATGATGGAACGAGACTGCAACAACGATTTGATGCCTTCGCAGTAAAGTACGAGTACCGGGAGAGCCTCAGGCGCAGATGACGGGAAAAACGGACCACCAAAGCGCGTCTGGTGGTCCGCGGAAGGGGATACCGGTGCACCGCCGGCAGGAGCCACTACGGCTGAAGCTACCGCGGCAGCGGGATGACCGAATCCCGTGGCCGCACGGGATCCGTAGGCAGACGCGGTGCTCGCCGCGTCCCCTGGCGAAGGAAAGGGCGGGACCACGTCCCCCTATGCTCAACCGATGGCTGAGCTGGGCTGGGTTGCGAGGACCAGACCAGACCGGGCCGCGCCCATCGGGCCGGACCTGGACCCAGGTCGGGTCGACCTGGTTCGGGCCGCCCGGGGGCGGGGCCGGGTCGGACCGGTCCCAGTCCCCCCACTTTCGGATCACTTTCAGTATTTTTCCCATAACATGGGCTACGGACCTCCGATCGACGTACTGTCATTTGATTAGAGATCCTTGGATCGAGTTAGTCGTTTTGGTATATTACACTCAAGGTTTCAGAGAACTATGGGTATGGCCGGGTTGGTTCGAACACGAAACCAACAGGACCCTCGGAGCGAAAATGCTTATAACATGAGCTCCTGACGTCTGATTGACGTGCCTTCGACTTTATTAGATTCTTCTTAGTGAGAAGGACCTTTTGACTTACCTCGCTTGAGATTTGGATGTAGTCGGAGTGCAATCGGGTTGGTTTTGACTTAAAAACCAACCGGGCCCCTGGAACGAAAAAGTCAATAACTCTCAGACCGGGCGTCCGATTGACGCGCCGTCTGTCACGTTGAGTTACCCTTCTCGAGAAGGAACCTTAAGATACATTAACTTCGGACTATGTGTCAGTTGATGTATCGACCCCTTGGCTCGTGAAGCGGACCCTCCTTGAAACGAGCAAGCTGTGTGCGGGAACCCTAGAGCTGGCTGTGACTGGGACTGTGAAGACTGCACTGAAATCCTATGTGGGTTCGGAAGCAATGAAGACCATTCTGAAATCCTCCATGGGTTCGACAGTGATGAAGACTACACTGAAATCTTATGTGGGTTTGGCAGCGAAGAAGACCGTACTGAAATCCTCCGTGGGTTCGACGGTGATGAAGACTGCAATGAAATCTTATGTGGGTTTGGCAGCGATGATGACCGTACTGAAATCCAACGTTGGTTCAACGGTGATGAAGACTGCACTGAAATCCTATGTGGGTTCGGCAGCGATGAGGACCGTACTGAAATATTCTGTGGGTTCGACGGTGATGAAGACTGCAAAGAAATCCTATGTGGGTTCGGCGGCGATGAAGACCGTACTAAAATCCTCCGTGGGTTCGATGGTGATGAAGACTGCACTGAAATCCTATGTGGGTTCGGTAGCGATAAAGACCGTACTGAAATCCTCCATGGGTTCGACGGTGATGAAGACTGTACTAAAATCCTATGTGGGTTTGGCAGCGATGAAGACCGTACTGAAATTCTATGTGGGTTCGACGGTGATGAAGACTGCACTAAAATCTTATGTGGGTTCGGCAGCGATGAAGACCGTACTGAAATCCTCCGTGGGATTGACGACAATGAAGACTGCACTGAAATCATATGTGGGTTCAGCAGCTTGGATGGTTTGTTATCCTACGTGGGTCCTAGCTTAAATGAATCAGTAGCTATATCTGATAATCTCTTTTACCGAAGAAGTATACCTGTGTTATCTGAGTCTTGACTTTCAATCATTATCTTCGATATGATTGACTTGCTTTCCTATGTGGATTGGGTTGTGTTATCTTGTGTGCATTAGGTTGTACTATCCTATGTGGACGTGATTGAACATGGGCTCGGATATTGGAGTCGAACTGGAATTGGTGACTTAGGTATATGCATAGGCATATACCTAAGTAGTGTTGGTTGTTACTTCGTGATTGTATCTTTCCTTTATGGATTATCCTTTGTGGATTCTGGGAGACCTTTGGGGGTCTCAGGGTCCCTACTAAGTAGCGTATACTCACCCCTGCATGGGCTATGCCCACACTTCATTGTGTTGGATGCAGACGATGGACAGCGCTGATCAAGGTTGAGGCTTGCAGAGCTAGAAGGTACCCGGAGGTGGACATGAAGACGAGAAGGTACCCAGAGGTGGACTTCATGAAGAGAGGGTACCCGGAGGTGGACGTGATGATGAGAGGGTACCCGGAGGTGGACTCCATGACGAGACGGTACCTGGAGCGGGAAGATGAACGTAGAGAGCTGAGGTGGCCATCTGTACCTACCCTTCAGGTAGGGACTCCGGAGGACGATCCAGGAGCATCTTGACACCTTCCTGTTGTTTGTATTTTTCTTGTACTTTACTGTTGGGCTTGTATTTCCAGCCCCCTTTGTACTTTCAGCACTCTTGTTATATTGCTTTACTTAGTGTTTGCTTCCGCTTGTTCCCTTGTTGTGTGTGTTGTTACGTTTCGTCAAGGCAATGTCTTCCCAGTTATAGGGATTTACGCCTTTGGTGCTAGTCACCCGCCCCTGGCCTATGGGAGGCAGGCTTGGGCTAGTCACTGCACGGGTCCTGAGGACAGGTCTTGACAAGCTAGGCCATTACTCGGTTTCATTTTACTTTGAAGGGCACATATAAATTCACTCAATTTTATCACGTGCCCCAATAATGTGACATTTTTTATCCAAAAACTCATACTTTCTTTATATATCATATATTTTATCTTTTGTTAATATTTCTATCTTAATCCTTATATTCACTTCATGTTCCTCCTTTATCTTAGAGTAAATGAGAATATCATCAATAAAGAATACCTTAAATTTGTAAATGTAGTCTCTAATAACTATATTTATAAAATCAAAGAATATTTTAGGGACACTCATATTACTGAAGTTTTTCACTATGAACACATAGTCCCTAAACATTATACAGAAGGACTTATTTTGAATACATACCTACAACTGATGATATCCATCATGAAGATTCACATTTGAGATGTTTTGAGCTCTTCAAGGTTGATCGAAAAATACATAAGTCATTGGTAGCTGATACTTGTTATTTATGGTGATCATATTGATCTCTCGGTATTCGATACACATCCACATTGATCCATCCTTTCTCCTAAAAAAATTGCATCGGTGCCCCCTAATGTGATGCAATAAGGAATTTGAAACCTTTTTCCAAGTTTTTTTACAACTGCTTCTTTAACTCCTCTAATATGATAGGGCAAATCCTCAAAAGGCATTTAGAGATAGAAGTGGCTACGAGTAAAAGATCTATTGAGGACTCTACCTCATGATCTGAGGGAAGTCCAAGGAACTCTTATGAAAATAAATTTGTATATTCCCTCACAATGGGAATTTCCACAAGGTTATTTTCCATTGACAAAACCATTAGTTCAATATATGCTCCTTGATAGGGTGTCATCATCCACACCATTATGGGATTACTTAATAGAGATTCATGATCTTCCATGAATTTCTATAAGATCATGGGATGGTTAAAAATATATAAATATCCCTATCATAATAATTTATTTGATATCTACATAATAAGAGGCAATCCATGGCCACTATAGCATCAAATTACAATTACAGAAGGATTAGTGGATTCACTAGAATAATTTTCATACATATTTTAATAGGTGAAGAGTCCAATATTTTGGATTCAATGATTACTCCATTAGGTTATTTATGTATATCTCTACTTCAATGTATTGTTGTATTGACTCAACTATTATAGACTTTCAGGATATAAAGGAATGTATGGAACCAGAAAAAATAAATAAATATTATTCCATTATAGAGTGAATAGTAAGTGTACATTATATGAATTAATTTTCATGTTCCAACTCTGCCATAGTGATTGCATAAAATTTCACTTGATCCTTTGAAATTGGTGGTTTCTAATGGTTACTACCCAGAATGTCCCATATATTAGTTCACCAGATTACATAGTTACCTTACTCATTATAGTTGAAACATTGATCCATGGTTTGTGAATTGTTAGGTTCATTCCTTTCCTCCATCACATTGTCTAGCTACATCATGTTTATTCAACATTCATTAGTTTGGTGTCCTTCTCTATCACATATAGATCATTTAATTTTCCCTTCAAAGAAATTATAAGGATACTTATTCCCACATCTTTGGCATGTGGGTTTTTGGATCTTCTTTACTATTTTTTAATCTAATCCTCTATCTTGAAAGTCTTTTATTCTCTTATTATCTATATGTCCACGGTACTATTATTCCAAATCCATCTCAACTTTAAGAGCAAAATTAGCTACTTCCTCGTAACTTCCAAAGTCTCAGATAGATAGATCCTTTACATGGTGTAGTTTTAAACTAATATAGAATCTATCTATGTTTCAATCATTATTGATAACAAATCCAAAGGCATATCATGAAAGAATTATAAAATTTCACTCAAATTTTGAGAAAGATTCACCATCCATTTACTTGATCTTTAAGAATTATCAATATATATTTGTTCAAATAGTTTTAGGGAAATTCTTATAAACAAATTACTTCTTATATTTTCCTACTCTATTTCCTAGGTTTTATATTTTCACTTCATATTCCTGATCAATTCCCACCATTTATTCATCTCTCAATCTAAATTATTTAATTCCATAGTAACATTATACTTCTTATAATAGTGTAGAACACAAAATTTCATTACCATTAATTTCTCCTAATATTACAGGATAAGTATATTGGAAGACCTACTGAATTTAGGTGTACATTTTAGCATAATGTAATTGATGGATAGTTCCTCCTTCTAGGGTGAAAACATATGTTTCATATGGTACCAGTTATTATTTACATCCTAAAATAACTACGTAATAATAACAAGGAAGTTTGGAACTCATCTTTCCATTTTATAGGGAATGCCATTTTTATAATCACTGCATTGTCTGTCACATGGTTAGTTGGAATGTTTTCTCTTGGTTCCCTCTATTTTTTAAAATTTAATATGTTTCAACAAAACATAAGTTAATAATTAAAGAATAAATATTTTATACTCCCATAAAAAGTCATTCTAAGTTCATATCTTATTATATCCATATGTTTATCCTTTTCTAGAAATGTGCTTCTAGGATTATGTACATTAATTATCTTTTAAAATTTAATCGATATAATTTCTTATGGTATATGTACTTCAAGATGATTTTTATAGAACTTTTTATTAACAAAATCATATCCCTTGGAATCTTCAAACCAGGTGTGCATCAAGGTATATTTGTTGTGTACCATGTAATGATAGATTTGATACCCAGTACATTCTTTTGGGTTTATTACCCATAGGTACATTAGTTCTACAGTCACATCTACATGTAGTATCTAGATATAGTTTTTACTTCTTAGTAACTAGACACCCTTATACATTACCAGAACATCATGATGTTTCCCATAAAAGCCAAAATTATCCCAAGATATTTCGCTAATGTTATTTAGTCTTAATTCCAAAATTAAATAAATTTTACCTATTATACCCATTAAAGTGACCCAAAATTTTCTTAAATGAATATTTAATTATTTTTAAGATAAATAACATAATAGTAATGCATTGAAGGATTGAAAGGTTTTGTATCTTGGGAAAATTAGGTTCATGTATCACTTATACATGGGACATAAATATTATTTCTATTGTTCTTAATAGTCCTTCTAAAATATCACATGTTATCATTAGTACATGTATTCACCAAATAATATAAATCAATGAATGTGGTAAGATAAAATCTCATTAAGGGGATGGATAACAGAGATGAAATATGATACATCAACCAATAGTACATTGGTGAACATAATCATCATCAAACTATTATAATCATGAGAGAATCATCATATGAATAATAAAATCCTTTCAAACAAATATAATTTCTAATATTAATAATAATAACATTTCATGATATAGTGGTAAAATACTACACATAGTTCTGAAGAAATATAACACTATGTTCATGCATAACATACATTCATAAATCAGAACATCATAATTGTGAAAAAAATATAGCATCAAGTTAATTTATAATACTCATTATATCATGAAATATATCACATTATACAATATATTTGGGGGCTATATAATTATGGTATAACCCTTTAAATAATTAAATACTCATAATCATTCTATTGACACGGGAATAGATCTTATAAAAATTGTAGTTGTGAAATAAATATATAGAAAGGAATGTGTTTCACACAGTCTTAACACAGAATATTATCATGAATAACTTTTATCATTCAATAATAAATAATGGAATTAATATTTAGGGGGAAAATATTATTTTTCATTTTAGAAGAAAATACTCTATTGGGTTCAAGAAATGTTTTGTAAAAATAATTCTCTTTTTGAAAAATCATTATAATTGGATTAAAAATATTTTTGATAGTGTGTGAACATGTATATCAAACAAAAGAAATGAAAAATAATATTAAAATAGAATTATTTGGATATTAGTGAAATTTAAAAAATCAAATCAATATTTAATATAAGATAAACCAAAATAAAAAGTTCGATAATAGAATCCCCTGACCTTGAATCCCAATTTATTTTCATGCTTTTCCACCACCTGTATAATAAACATAAGTATATTAAGACATTGAAATAAAATTTAATTATGCTCATTTTTCATAATTTATATATTAAAATGATTATTTTATATTTCTTAATTCCCAATGTTAATAGTGAAATATTTTTATATCATGTTTTCCTTAAATATCCCATATAGTTTTGGTTTCACAATTTTTGTTTAAGGTCATTTATACATAACTAAAATTAATTCCTAAATAATAAAATGTATGTAATTATATATCTATATATTAGATATAATTCATGCTTTCAATACATGAATGTAGTGATATGTAGAGTGATGAAATTGTCCTTATAGGTGGTTAACTAGTCATTGATGGGACATTGTCTAAAGAGGGTGAAAGTAAATCTTGACCTATAAATATATTGTAAATAAAGTCATTACATTAGGATAACATAATTAATTTAAGGTTAATTTAAAATCTTTGATCATTAGTGATTGAAATTAATAGATAAATCAGGGAATCTAAGAGGAAAATGACAGGAAGAGTTGAGGAAAACATTCCCTCTTCTTGATGCCTTTTCTTTTGTAAGACACTAGGATCATTGAGATATTGGTTTTTCATTAATCCATAAGGTCGCTAAGGATTATATGAGTCTTTATTGAGAGTATTGGGTTTGATATTTTTCTTTTTTATGTGTAAGGTAATTGGTTTACCAAGGGAGGCCTGAGGAGTTATTTATACATAGAAAGAGTTGAATTTTTAAGATAATATGTTAAATAAATTTTAACACCCAAGGAAAACCATTATATAAAAACATTTTTACATAAAGAAATATATTTGAATAAAATAACAAGATTTGAGGACTTTCAATCACTTTTTGTTTAATATTTACCAGTTTAATCAAAATGAAAGGAGAAAAATGAAAAAAAAATATTTAATGGGACATATTATAATATTAGACTTTTTAAATTACATTTTAGGTTTTGAAATTATGTTTAATTATTTTAAATGAACCATTTATCTTATTAAATTTATTTTGAAGTATTTGTGTTATATTCTTGGACTAGTGTTGGATGATACTAGATTTTGTTGATAGAAGGGGATAACATACTTGAGAAGGAAGAATCAATGTAGGAGATCCATCTATGGTGGTGTTCAGGTGGGTAGAGTGGAGGTTGGAAATAGTTAGATGGGTGTAATATGATTGGTGAGGAGGTGGTGTTGGGGGTAAAGGAAAACCTAGTGGATTTCCCAATTTTTATGGGCAATAGGGTTCATACAATGCTTAGGGAGGAAAAATAAGGATGACTATGTCAAAATAGAGTAGGATGATCAATGGTCATCCATTATTATATAGATTATATGGTCACCATTAGCTTATATCACTCATATATATATATATATAATTTGAAAAAAAATACTTAATTTTGATAATATTATACAAACATATAAAATTAATTATTATAAATTAGAAATCAATGTGATAATAATATTGAATTAAATTGGGGGAATAAATTAGTACAAAATAAAATATGGATAATATTAATAATAATTAAATTATGATCACATTTATTAATATTTATGTTATTATTATTCAATTTATAATCATTTAAATAAACACATACATGTTTTTTAATGAAAAAACACGTTTTGACTTGGGTATTTGATTTTAAAAAATATATAGCAGAATTTGTTAAATTTTTCATAATTATAGTGAAAATTTCATGTGTGTTCAAGTTCATTTTAGGGTTATTTTTGGAATTACAAAATTATTAGGTAATGGAAAAATAATGAATCATGCCATAAAAATTCAAATAGCACCCCCAGACATTGTTTATACCAAGAAACAAGATTATTATGTAAGATCATAATTTTTAATTGAAGTATGGGTCCTTTAATTTCTCTTTATATCTCTTGGTTTCACTTTATGAGAATTAATAAAAGAATAAAGAATGGTACAAGAATTTCTAAGGATTATTCAAATCTCGGATCTCTAGTTTTTTGGAGAAAAAACATGAGGTACATAGCTGGAGACTAGTAAGTACTAACTGTATGGCTGAACCGTGGAACCAATATATAGAGGGGAACAGTTCGTTTAACCATATGGGCAAAGGCACATGGACATGAAAAAACATGAAATTTTTTATATCTGTTTTTATAACGGTTAATATATTTATTATTCTAATAAATTGCTAATTGTGCAAGGGGTGTTCCCTTTGGATGGTAAAAATGAACATCCTACACATAGTTTGTTTAACTATGCACCCAGAAGTGCAGGGGGTTATCTTCAGGGGAAATATGTGTTCACATCTAGAAGATTGTCTGGGAAACCATGTATCAAAACCCAATAAACCCTTTAAAAATAATGATGTGTCCACTTTTCCCCTAATGAATTTAACCTCTCATCCATAATTTTCCTCCTCTATGCACCCAATATCTTTCCCAGGGGTTTTTCCCGTTTCATATAAATCTAGTATTTAAAATATATCTTCCTCCTATCATATGATTTGAGTACCATTTGTCTCATCAAATACTCGGGGGTAATAATATGTTTCCTATTTGTTATTTTCATGTTTTCTATCTCCATATCTCATGTTAAATCTATGTTAGAAAATGTTCCCTATTTTTTGGTAATTTTCCTATTTCGTTAGTTTTATCCATTATTCCCCAAATTATAGCTTAATACTAGATAAGTAGTCAACTACCTATATAAGGTAGGTGATCTAGCACTTTTACCTAATTTTGTTTTATATATATCATGTGTTGTCATGTTGTCTGAAATACCTTCTATGTGAAGCCTCTTAAATGTAAAATTAATCACATGTCTAAATATCAACTCATAAAATATGGTCTATGTGACCTACTTTTATCATCCAAGGTTCTCTACCATGATGCAAGCCACCAAATAGGGTATGGGGCCTCAAGTTCCTAAGAAAGTTATGCTATATAGTGTTATTGAACAACCATTATTGTTTTGTTTAGTTCAACCTCAAGAATAAAATAGTTTCATATAATTAAATGAAATGACATGATATCATTCTAGGCTTCATAGACTTATATATATGATTTCACCGCTGTATAAGGTGTGTTAACATGAAATTGTTAATAAGAATTGAAAAATTATTTAAAAATAAATGTGAATGTCAATACCAAAACATCATGACCTTATTTGAGAATTATATTTGGTCTAGGATATTATAATCACCTTATGATTTTTATTATTTATTATATCATGATTGACATTTTCCATGGACCATGAATTGACTTAAAGGTGTGGTATTTCATGTCTGATACTTGGAATCTCATTATGGTTTTCCATCGATGGGCTCCTAATATTTCAACTAATTCATGGATTTTACTACCAAGTGAATTTCCACACTTATATTTTTTTGTGACTTATGATTGTGATTGACTTGACCAAGCACTGAGGGTTTATGTATATTTTCATAAATTTGAAATGAATATCTTGGATGATTCTCCTTGTATTCATCTTAATGTTATTGACCAACATAGTTATTATCTTTTCCTCCTTTAAAGTATATCACTAATACTACTTAGTACATACTCATATGGATCATGTACCACTTTCATCATAGGGTGAACTACCAAGGATACACCCCTATGGACTTCACCTAGTTAATAAATCTAAAAAACCATCAATGTTATGAAACCATAGATGATTATCACTAATTACAGATTCTTTGGTTGTATTATTCTGGTCACACCATTATACATATAAATATAAAATGTAAAATTATTAGAGACATTCCATTTTATCTCAATGTATTTAATATCATATGGGTGTTCCATGGGAACCCCAAATAGATATGGTTTGTTTATTTATTTCCTCATTTATCATTCCTTCACACTCCCCATTGCATATTCACATACTGGATAGTGTAATAAACTATTGGTGGAAGCCTTTTAATTTTTACTCTCACCTTTTTCGAGACACTGATTGGTACCTAGATAGTCATCTTGGATGCTGGTAGGAATAAAGTGAGGCTCCCTACTATAGACTATTGATTTATGTTCTAGGATAGAGTACAAGTGTAGAGGATTGAGGTTGTTCTTGAAATTATATTGGAGATGGAGTTTCACTTTATTTATTTTTATATAATGAACTATATATTTAGTATTATCAATTCCTTTTTATTTATCATTTTTTATAGCATCAATACATTATCATTCTCTATATGACTCTGTATAATATTTGGATTGATTATTTTTATATGAATGATGTTAATTCTATACTTATATTATACTAGTCAATCCACTTATAATTAGTATTCACCATTGTACTCCACTCTGATAAAGGGGTTATAGTCTCCCCACCATTCAATCACATAGTCATACTGATAGTTACAAGCCTCTGGTGTAGGGGAGGAGCGCTTGACACCACTTACCAAAGCAGGATTTTCTATATATGATTGAATCAGGTCTAGGAGATCACATGTGGTATCATAGCACTTTTCGCCTCTACCTTAATATTCTGGGTTGGTATATAGGATACCATTAATGTGTCATAATTTGATACTGATCCTTTTCATGGGAGTAGAAAACTCGTGTATAGAGAAAATCCAATTTACCAAAGAAGTAAACTTTTTATTCTGGATTATACCTCTTATAATTTTAATAGATTTACAATTGGTTGATCCACATTACATGTGGTGTTTATAATCATTATGAATATTTTTTTTACCCTTGTACTAGTATGGTGAGGATTTATTTAATCATTCATCATGATTGGCACCTGAGGATTTATATGTCACACATATTCCATTCCATGTTTACTTATTGTGTGCATTTCCTACTTTGTTTTTTAGCACCATGATTTCCATATTTCTTATTTTAATAACATTTTTATAGAATTAATGAAATAAATATTTTTATCATTAAGGTGGTTACATAAACCTAAATAGTTTTTCCCCATCTCTTGATGGTGGCACATTAAGTAACCAATTATCACTTGTTTTAGCCTTGAACCGTGGGTTGTATGAGATGAAATGTTAGTGGGTGAAGTTAGATGGATTCCAATTTTAATTTATAAGTATTATGGAGTTCTATAAATTGGGAATGGTGGTAAATGTAATTATGCAATTATAAAAGGATGGTTTCAGTTATATTAAGTACCGGTTTTAACTTATAATTTTTTGGAATTTATAACCTGGGAATTGAAGACACATCTAAATATAGAAGGATATATATATATATATATATATATATTCTGACCTGGTATTTTTAAATGAAATGGCCATAGTTAAATGGGGATAACAATTGCAACAGAAAATTTGTTTTCCTCTATAACATAAAATTGAAACTCTATATACCAGAACCTTTGATATAAGATATGAAACCTTGACCAAGACTCATCCTTAGTAGTGAGTAGAGGGAGTCTCTCTTATGACGATTTTGGGTCCCCAATGTCAATAAGATATGGATTTAGGAGAAAGTATTTATGGGTGTTGACTCATATATAATATGTCTTATAGATTTCTTTTCTTTTATCTGTGATAATTTCTATTATCAAATCGTGTTTTGAAGAATGTGTTTGTAATTTTAGATATATTCCACTATAAAAGCCTCTAGTCATGTTCCAAGAGGGTGGTGGGAATCATGCTTTGGAGGTGGTGGGACCTAAACCATTTTCATTACATTATGAAGTTCCACCATAATTACATTATGTTATACCTTATATAAGCATTATTTATTAGTTTTCAAAGGTTTTATTATGGATATTGTATTATATATTCAGAGGTTCATGACCATCCCATTCTATCGAAGAGTTTTATATGGTTTTTTAGGAGTAACACCCTTCTAACTTTTCAGGGGATGGTGGACCCCCAGCTATTGAGTCCTATACAGACACCATGTGTTTTATCATCTAAAATATATACACACATCTATAAATGGGAGAGAATATTTCCACTTATATTCTTATAGGATCAACCTATATATGGTTGTATATTTTGATTGAGGCTGATAAGTATCAAGATATGGTCTTGATGGATATTCAGAATCCCTTATATTACTATTTCTTTCATAAAGCACATATAGATGACCGATTTGGACTGTTTATACAACCATATAAGGTAAAATTATTTTTAATGGTTTAATCCAAGCATTTCATAGTGACTTATAATTTTTTTCCCCTCTCCTTGGCGATGGGTTGTTTGGGGATATGTGATTTGACGGTGAGGTCATGTAAGTCATCTGATCACAAGTGATCATGTTTCATTTGACTATGGTCATTAAGATAGTGAAGTCGTCTCTCATCTTAGAGCACAACCTAAGGGAAGATGAAGGTATGTATAGTGTTGGTTTAGTGCCTCGATAGGTATCTGGTTCATCGAGTAGCTATATGTTTTATTTTGAGATTTCTTTTAGAGATCCCAGTATTCAAAGTGTGCACTCATGTATCCATGTGATATGGAACCAATTTCATAGTCTGGGACACATAAATCACCACTATGGTAGGACCCATTTGTGTTTTTGGATTCCATAGATATTGGTTATCTTTAATGGGTTTTCATTACCATTCCTTTAGTGGACATTGAGAGGGGGTAGTCATTGACTCCTGGTACTAGAGTTGGATCAGTAGCTCCTTGTTAGGTAGGGTGCTAGATTACTATTGGCTATACCATTCTAGGAGGTGGATGAGGATGAAGAAATCAGAATTCAAATATTTATCTATAGTTGGGTGGACCTTGTTAGGGTAGTCAATATGTGAATTGGGGCCATGGATTATTCAAAATTTATGTAGTACAACATAATCATAAGGAATTAATTGTTAGGACTTCTAATTTTCAATGTACATTTTTAGTTGGACCTAATTTTAAATCATCATTATATGATACAGGTGCATCAAAGTCATTTATATGAGTTCCTATTTTAGAAAATATTAGGATTGAAATTCATTTATCATGTGGGATGATGAAACTTGATACTCCATTCTGAGTGTTATTATAAAGTGTATGTCAATTCATGGAGTGTCCCAATGAGATTAGTTGTCATAATTTCTTATGGGATAATTTCATCATTGAGATGATGGCCTTTTATATCATTCTCATAAGGAATTGGTTGTGCCTTATCATAATCATGTATATTGTTATCGTTGGATGGTGTCATTCGTATCACCTAAGGTAGAAAACTATATTCACAATAGATAGTTGGATTCCTAGGAAAATTGAGATGGTCATAGGAATCATGGGTTGGGAGGAGTAACATTCCAGAGTGCCACTATTTTTATGAGTGATGAGGGAACACGTTAGATATAATTTTCTCATGTAGTGGTCCATTTCGGGGATGTCTTCCTTGAAGAAGTTTTTTTGAATTCCACCTAAGAGTGAGGTGGGAATTTTTTCTAAACTAATTCAAGGAGTGGCATCGATATCTATTCCTCCCTATAGTTTATAACCTACTAAGATTTAGGAACTCACAAGGTAGTTAGAGGACCTAGAAGCTAAGGGATTTATATAAACCAGTACATACCCAAAGTGTTCACCCTTTATTTAATCCAAGAATCCATATAATAACCACATACATTGTGTGGATTTCCATTGGTTTAACCATATTTCAATAAAGAACCAATATCTACTACCTCATATATAATATCTCTTTGACTCTCTTTGAGAAGCCAGAGTCTTCTAAAATATTGATTTCAAGTCAGGCTATCCTTAAGTGAAATCTAATCCTTCAGATATAACTTTAACAACTTTTTAAATTAGTAACAATGTATATGAGTATTTGGGAATTTTTTTCTTTCCTATGAAAATGCCATCAGTTTTCATGGCTATGATGAATTAGTTTTTCCACCCATACATGGACTCCTTTTTTGTGGTTTTGTGTGGATGATATCTTGGTGTATTCTCAATCTCAAAACAATCATTCCAACCACATTGAAACCATATTTATTAAACTAATAGAACATATGTTATATTACAATTTAAAAAAATTACTCTTCATGATGGATAAGTTTCACTTCCTTTATTATATTATATCCAATGAAGGACTGTCTATAGACCTAGATAAGGTGATATATGTGGTTTCCTTAGAGATTCAATATAATGTCTTTAGTATTTGGATTTATTATGGATGGATGTATATTATAGGTGTTTAATTTATAATTTCATGTGCATTATAGTAACTCTTACACGATTAAAAAATAATGGTGTTAAATTCGCATGGTCTGAATCCTTTTAAAAATCCTTTTTGGATTTGAATGGAAGACTCAACTCATCATTGATCCTAATTCTACCAGAAACTAGAAGAGGTGACATGGATTATTCTGATGCATCATGCAATGGTATAGGTTTCATTTTGATGCATCCATATTTAGTTTTTTCATAAGAGCCTCAGCAGGTGAGGCCTCATGATCGTAATTAAATGATGTATGATCTTGATCTAGTAGTATATGTTCATGCATTGGGCGGTTGGAGGAACTATCTATTTTGGGAAAGATTAATTTTAAAAAAGGATTATAAAAGTCTCAAATAAATTTTCAATCCATGTCACTTGAACATCATAAAATGAAAATGGGTTGAATACTTGAAGTATTTTTAATTTGAGCTTACTTGTATGTCTGGGGTGGTAAATGAAATTACAGATGTTTTGAGTCAAAAGACTCAGAAACAAGCTATTAAGGAAGATACTAGTGATTAGAAGTTTATTCAATGTTTTATGAGATACATCTTGATATTTATGAGTGTCATGAAAAACTGTTGCTAACATTTTTATCAATGAACTCTTAACTACTTGATATAATGAATATAAGAAGCTTTCTAAACCCAATGGATTAGTAATATGGGAGAGTGTTTCTAGTGACCAACCACTAACTAGTTTGGTCATTCAAAATTAATAAATATTTCACATTTATGAGGGTGTATGGGTTCTAGAATACATAATATTGGATTTTATATAATATTAATAGGCCTCTAATTTTGTAGTATATCCTGGTATTACTAGAATATACCATTACTTACACCATTAGTATTGGTTACCAAGGATGAAAATATAGATAATAGGTTTTGTTAATTTGTGTTCCACCTATCAACAGGTGAAGGTGGAACACCAGTAACCTGTAAGTATTTTACTTCCATTCCCCATTATGAAGTGGAAATGGGCTAATGTAACAATGGAATATATGATAGGATTACCAACATCACCTAGTGTAAGTGACACCATATAGATTATCACAGATAGACTAAAATAGGTCATCCATTTCTTACCTGTCAGGGAGAACCTTCTAGTGAATGAATTATGGAGGCTATACCTCAGGGAGATCATACACCTAAATTTACTTCCACATACCATAATTTTATATGAGGATCGATGATTTACATCATGGTTATGGTAGGGGTTTCAGAAGGCTCTGGGTTCAAAGGTACTTCTTAGTACAACCTACTACTCGTAGATAGATGGTCTATCAAAGAGAACTATATAGATTCTAAAGGTCATTCTCTAAGAATTCATCCTTAAATTTGGATATTATTGGGAGAAACATATAAATCTTATTTATTTATATTAAAATAAATGCATCAAAGTGACAAAACACATGGATCTGTATGATTCCATATATGGTAGGTTGTTCTGCTCAACCCTGTATTTGTTAAGGGGAGGAGATGAAGTGCTACAGGGACCTCATATCATTCAGAAACATCAAATAGTGTACAATTTATTAGGGATCATATGGATATAAATTAGTCTAGTATGAAGTCTTATATTTATCATCATTGATGAACTCTAGAGTTTGATGTTGGGGATCGAGTCTTTTGTACATATCACCTAGATAAGAGAATTGATGGATTAGGAAGAAAGGACATCTAGTCCTTAGATTCATCAATCCATTTGAGGTTTTAGAGAGTTTTGGATTAGTGGATTAATGAATAACACTTCCTCCAGGATATATCTATATGAAAAATGTTTTTCATTTTTCTTACATAATTTTTTATCATGCACCCCATCTTATATCGTTCAACAAGATGAGCTTTATTAGGATGTTGAAACTTCTTTTAAAAGTTATCATATCTGGATAGTTGATCATAGCATCAAATCATTATGTGTAAAGTCAGTTCCTCTAGTATGATTAATATGGTTGCATAGACATGTACACAAAGAGGATTAGGGGTGAAAGGATGATGTACATGTTGTGTGTATGGAGTTATTCTAAGATGATTCTCATCCAACTTCAAAGAAACTCATGGAAATTGTTTTTTAAGATGGGGAGGTTGTAAGATCTTAGTTTTCTATAGTGGTATATATCCTTTAATATTAGTCTTGACCAATTTATCTAACTATATCAGAAAACCCAAAGGAATTAGGAGTGTTTTGTGATTATTTGGGACTTGTTCATATCCCAAAGTTCTAGTTATTAGGGAAAGAGCATGAGGTCCATGGTTGTCACATGGTTAGTAGTAATCGTATGGATCAAATGTGTAGCCTATATATAGAGGTTCATGGTTAGTTTATCTATTTGAAATGAGATTCATGGATGTTAAATCCCTATAGTTTATTACATGTGTTCCTAGGGTGGTTGATTCGTGGATGTTAAATCCCTATAATTTATTATAGGTGTTCTTAGGATGGTTGATTCATGGTTTCTCATAACCATGTATCAAGCGTGAAATGGATTATTTCCTTTGGATAGTAAGCATGCCCATGCTATGCATGGTTTTTTTTAATCATGTTCACATCCCTGTGAGGGGTGTCCCTATGTTTAGTAGGTGAACACAGTTGGTGCACATTTTTTCCAACCATGAGAGAACCCATGTGACCCCATTAAAATGGGTGAAATATCCACTTTTTCCTCATTAAATTAGGCTCTTTAACCCCTCATTTATCCTCCTTCGTACGCACAAAATATCTCTTGTGGGATTATCAATTTTCTTCTCCATATATGATTTGATCCATCTCCTTTGTAAGGAATTTTATTCATGCATCATTAATCTCATTGGATCCCCCTCAGTATGAATATGGTTCATCTCGGTTCATTTCTTATTTTCTGTCACCATAAAAAAAAATTCTATGAGACCAATATGACTTATTTGTTTGTTATTTTTCAACTTCTTATATTTTTTCCATTTCATTTCAGATTATATCTCAATATTGGATGATTATTCATGTAACGGTATAATATTGGGGGCCTATCTCTTTTCTTTAAGTGTTATGATTTAAATAACATGGAATGTCATGCTACATTGATGACCTTCTATGTGATTCATTTTTATTGCAAAATTAATCAAATGTGTGGATATCACCTCATTATAGTTGGTCCTTGAATCACAATTTCCTTATCATAGGTTTTCTACCTCGACACAACCCACCCATTAGGGTGTGTCTCCTTACGTACCAAAGAATACTACACATTTTTGTGTGATTAAGCCACCTATATAGGTGTGTTGATTTAGACTTCATGAATAAAATGGTTTAATAGAATTGAATGAAATGACCTGATATCTTTCTAGGATTCTAGACATTATAATTTGACTACACCACCTTCTAAGGTGTGTTAACTTGTCATTGCTAACTATAATAGAAATGTGATTTAAAATGAATGGTGAATGTTAATTCCATGAAATCTAGCCCCTATTTATATATAAAATGTGATATATGATATTACTATCTTTATGATATTTTTATTATTTATTATATCATGATTGATTATTTTCATAAACATTGAATTAACTTAAATGTGTGGCATGCCCTGAGTGATACATGGACTCCCTCTGTGATTTTCCTTGGATGGGATAATAGGATGCCAACTAATTCATGGATGCAACTTCCAAGTAAAATACCACACATATATTTGTTCCTTGTATTATGAGTGTGAATGTATCAGCTTATCATCAATGGTTCACCTATATTTTAGGAAATTTATAGTGAATTCCTTGGATGGTTCTCCATGGACTTTGAATGAAATTACAAACCAATGTGGTTATTAAATTGGTCCCCTATAAAGTTTAATACCAAGTCTTCATAGGACTTTATCCTAGGGTCAGGTATCACATTCCTCTTAGGGTAAACTACCATGGGTACACCCATGTGGACTTTATCTAATTTATAAATCTTAAAACCCATGGATGTTATTAGACCTTCCTTGATTATCACAGATTATTGATTCCTTGGTTGTACGCATCAAGTCTCGGCCTTATATATATATATATAAATATATATATATCAAAAATGTGAAATTCTCAAAAAATAACATCTCATCCTAAAGTATGAAAAATCATATGGGTGTTCAATAGGTAACAAGGACCAATATGGTTTATTTTTTTCTCACCTTCACTTACCATTCATACACACTGATCATTGTAAATTCATAGATTGGAAAGTGGTATACACTGTTGGTGTTGGACTATTGAGTTTTACTCACACCCTATTAAAGTTTTCGATTGGTACTCTGATAGAATTCATGGATGCTAGTAGGTATACATGGATGCACTCATCTATGGTTTTTTGATTTATTTTCTAGGATATAGTACGAGAGAAGAGGACTAAGCTCATTCACACATGATATTAGAGATAGATTTTTCCCTTTAGGTTCATTTTCTATAGCATGTACTTTTTATTCATTCTTATCTATTCTATTTCATTTCCTAGTTTTATATAAAATCCTAAAATCATCATTATGTATATGACTCTAGATTTTATTTGTCTTGATAATGTTTATCTGGAGGATTTTATTCTGGTTTTTTTATTATACTATTTCATCATCTTACTGTTATTTCTTATTATTTTTCTTCACTCTAATAAAGTGGTTATAGTCTCCCTATTGTACCATTACAGACCCACAATATTAGTCAGAGGCCTCTAGAATATGGGGAGGCACAAAATAATCCACTTGAAAAACCAAGATTATTTTCTTATAAGTGAACTGGGTCTAGGGTGTTATAAATGATTTTTTATGTGGGCACTTCTATTTTTTATCTGGTGATTATTTTGATGAAAATGAATCCAAAGTGACATCTAGTACATCCCTAAGAATGTGGAAAGAATATGAGAATCATTGAGTACTGGTAATATGGCATAGTATGATGTTTCAAATGGTTTTTAGGCTATGATACTCTGAATCAGAACTCCAATAATATTAAGAAAGGTGGCGATTATAAGATGATATTCAATAGAAAAAATGAAATATAATCCATGTTTTGATCTGTAACATTAAATAAAATGTGTATTTGAGTGTGATATTTTATATCACACCATTAATTAAAGGTCAACCATAGAATATTGGTGTATTTTATTTTATACTATGATGATTGTATGGATGCGGATGATAACTCGTTGATACTAATGATGAATATGAGTATTTAGACCCAATGATGGAAATAGAGATGACTTAATGTTGAAAAAATGATTAAATGATCAGAATCATGATAACTATGGAAATTATTATGTAAAATAAAATGATGAAGATGAAATATATTCAATGATTACATGGATGATTTGATTACATGAATGATATTATGGTTGATTATATATTAAAACACCTTATATGAAATTTGATTATCATATTAAACTAAATATTAAAAATATACATTCCTAGGATGTGTTGGACAGATTCAATCTCCCCATAGCGTTTTCCTAGGTGGAAGGTAGTGTGACTACTTGGGATTCATTTTTACTTGATTTACATGAATGTTTGCATACACCAACATTTGGGTGTGGAGGATGGTTAGTCATTGCAATATAGCTGAGTATCACATTTGATATTGATTTGGGTGCTACTATGATTTTGTATATAGTATAGTAATTTTTCCTTTATTCTATACCATGATATGGGAGTACCACACACAATGCTAGTGGGAGTTCCATTGAGGGTTTACTCATACCATGGGCATGATACTATTATATATTCCATGATGTGGGTGTATTACATGTAATTAATGTGAGATTAACATCAATATGAAATATTGAAATGGATTTGGTTTATGTGAGTGATTAATTAAATTTATTTTTATTTCATATGATATAAGTATAAAGCAATATGAAACCATCTCTTTAGGGTGATTTCTCAATAATTTCCAAATATACATTGAGTGGGTGTCTATTTTAATGTCCAACAAATAGATATAGTCCTCTCCCCGCTTATTAATGTGGAAATGTGGTTGATTAAATCATTAAGATGAAAGAATGAGGTTGATTTACCTTATGAATTTGACATGGAGTTATGTGTTACTCTATAAATGTAGGAGGATGTATGAAATTAAACATTAAAATTGTTGGTTATAAAGTTGGTCACAATGGTTTATAGGGGGTCATATTATAATTTTTGATGTTAATGTGATTTATTCATATAAATTATACTATTGTTTCTATATAATTTATTTTTTGGTGATCTGATAAATAGTTAGACAAATATAAAGACTATAGGGTTTTTCACAAACTAGTAGGATGTTATAACTGACCCTTGGGTTGAGATTGAAATAAAATGGGATAATAGAGATTTCATTAAGATTACCACTATTTCAATATTCTGCATGCTTGATATTATCCTAGGCATCTTGTCCTTATAAGGATAGCCTTCTAAGTGTGTCGATACACGCATCCCTTCTTTTATATAAAATATTGTAGGTTCATATTGGTGGTGTTATTGGGATATGTTATCTAGATGGTATAGGTGGGTAATAGGAGAATTTTATTGGGGATTATTTCATGTAAAACTTTTTTATATGGGTTGTTTTAGTTATATTGTAAATATTTTATATAGTGTCTATTTCACTCAAATTATTCATGTATCTTATTTGGTTTATTTTGTAATATTTTCATACATTATACATTGTTTATGATTTTGGTTGATTGTGAATTCTAATATTTTTCCATGGTAACTGGAATTGTACTCAATAAATTCAACATCAATAGAGAGACTTTGTTAATGAATCCAAGTCATGATGACCTTAACAGGATAAGTGAAGCTCACATTCTCATTGATTATATTGATTTAACTTAACCAAAAAAATAAAAATACATATATAAATCCAAAACATTAGGTAAACAACAATATACTTATTGTCCTGAAGTGTTATAATCTACACATATAGCCAATATGTTCCTATATGTGAAAATTTAATTATTTTTTTCTCAATTTTTTATGGATACTCACAGTAAAAACTATAACATCGCAAAAAATATGATGTGAATGTGTCGACCACATGAACTCAAAATAAAACTACACTACCCAAAGTATGTTTATTGATACTTTTTCATCCCAGTGGACCATGTTTTTTTCGGTCAATACTTATCTCATTTTTTAGTTTTGGAAGTAACAAGTCCACTATTTTTTTAAAATTGAAATATTACACTCTTTAATGACCTGAAAAAAATTTAAATATGTTCATTGATCTTAGGAAGTGTTTTTACCCTTAGGATAATGTTTTGTTGAATTGGAATATGTTTATATTATTGTATATTTAATATTTATTAAATATATAAACAAGTATCCCATGCATGAGTAGAAATATCTCCAAGATAGAAGCTAAGATAAAAATTATAGCATAGAAGTTGTATTTATAATAAGTAATTTTACCGTTGATATGTATAATATATGTTCCTTGGCTTTGGATCTCAGATCAAGTATCTTTGGGATTTTAATTTAAAATACTTGGTTGGTTGTGATCATGAAATATATTATCCCTTATGTTTTCTCTCTCAAGTTAGACACTAATTCTATAAATATAAAAACTATATTGGGATAGGATATGGAGAAATATAGTTTAATCTTTGATATACAATAATAAACAATATAATATAGGAATAGAATTAATGTGGAAATGATGATTAGATTACAAGGAAATAAAAAAACAAATTGAAGTATCATTGAACTTCCAAAATGGAATCTTTATTTACAATTTTATCTCTATTATTCAGGATTTCTATAATTTTCCATTTTTACATTTATCATTCAGGAGTTATTTATGCTTCCTATATATTTTTCATGATTATTTTTTTATATTATATATAGTGATTTCTTTCTTCCTCGTCTTCTTTATCATTTATGAACCCACACACAATGAATTGTGACCATACCAAAATAATATCCTTATAACCCTTTCTTTACCCCATTCTTCCTCACATTTTCTTCAAAAATTCACTGTCATACTTCTCTATGTTTTTCAGCTATATGATTTCCACCTTGCACAATGGAAAACCAAACACTACGTTTGCAAAGGTCCATATTAGATGAAAAACTTTAGTAAGGGGGATTACAATTTTTATGGGTAAAAAATGAC
This sequence comes from Viscum album, assembly GCA_963277665.1. NCBI lineage: Eukaryota > Viridiplantae > Streptophyta > Magnoliopsida > Santalales > Viscaceae > Viscum > Viscum album. Next base: position 838,157,204 of record OY728126.1, on the reverse strand, counting down.
TCTAGAGGTGTAGTGGCATGATATCTAGTGGGAGTTAGTATTTCAGGGCATTGGTGCCCCATTTCTGAGTGATTTTATAATAAGGAGTGGATAAAAAGGATTTGAAGAAGGTTTAAGTGGTTCACTATGGTTATTGATGTGACATTTATGTTTGGTAACAGTTATTTAGATGTGATTTAGGCATAAAATGGTGATATAATGAAATATATTGAGTTCTATAAATTTTTAGACTATATGGTGGGTATTCTTGTAACTAAATGCCTAATATTTTTTTTATTATAGTGTCTAGGGTTCCCACAGGAGTTAAATATCACAAAACATTTATGTCAAAAGAACATATCATGTATAATCACCAGATGGCCATGAAATATTGCATGATTTTTTGTCTAGAAAATAATTTAAGTAGTGTCAAGTCATACAAGATGGTGTATACTAGAGTATAGATAATGTTACCCTAAATAACCTACATGTCAGGTAATCTAGAAGCACATGTTGTATAGTGATATGTCACACAACATGGGATGTATAGGATCACATACCTATACCTAAAAATTATATATATAAAATTTTAGGTTGTGTAATTTTACTGCAAATGTAGTGTACATTACAGTACATTCGCAAAGGACTAACACGCCATGTACATAAAAGAGAATGTCGTATACTATGTGTCCTTTTTTCCATATCTCATCACTTAGACTCCAAAAATGGTGTGAAAGTTGTCTATTTTTAATTTTTTTATATAGATAATTATAGTATGGTCCTTTTAGACATAATATGTAATCTAAAAAAAAATTTGTTATTTAAGGATCTTATCTACATATAGGTGAAAACTAGATTTGGGCAAGATGATTGGAGAAGACATGGTGTTTGCTACTCCCCATGAATCATGCTAATGACAGGTCATGGGTCCCCCATAATACAAAGAGTCTGGTAATCCCTTAGAGATATAGTCATTAAAAGGTGTGGGTCCTCCACATTGTTCCCCTGAGTTTGGAACTCCTTTACATAATTACGGCATGGTTCATCCCTTTCTGAGTATGGGTTTGGTACTACCTTGGGCTTGATAATGAATGAGTCCCATATATTATTGATGGATTTAGGAACTCCACTATTATTAGGGAATAAGCCATATATATATAGAGTTATGTAGTCCCTAGTTTGACTTGTATACATTTTAATGGTGTGGATCCCCCACTTCATAATTTATTAGGTGATATAGTTTTTTGTTTGGACGGGTAGTTAGTTAATATAGGGTTTGGTACCCCATTGACTGACAAGTGTACCTAGTAGGTAAGTTTCCCTAATGATTATTTATAGTGGAACAATATATTTTTATAAGGATGAGTATTTTGGATTTTCTAGGCCTTATAACATCTCCAAAACTTCTTCTTTCCTTTAAATTGAAACCACAATTGCACCGTCGACTTCTAAACATAAGGGTCTTTTAGTTCTCTGAGTATCCACTTTGGTTTTTGAAATATGATCCATCCTATATTTTTTCTATAATGACTAGGATTATTATATCATCATTGAATCTATTAATGTTAACATGTATCTGGAAATCAGTGGGTTTCTCCATGTTTCCAGTCAATCCATGGTTTGAGCTTACTCTTTGATTTATCATAATTTGTGTTTTTGAAGTATCTAGCTGTGTATCTTTATATGCACAGATACATGGTATTGATTCCCATATGTTTTGTGTTTATATACATGATACATGTTTTTTGAGGTGACCTTTTTGGTAATAAATCTATATAAGTTAGTTTTTTTTGGTGCTTTGTGGTCTGCACCGGTATATAGCAGTGATGTATTTTTTCATAGGTTGATCACATAGTTCATGTATTAAGGGGGTGTTTTCAATTATCTATAGTATATTGTACCTGATTATGTTATATGATATATATATATATATTCTCCCTTAGGGGTTTCTTAAATGTAATTGTACTTATTAGATTATTTCTCATTCATAAATTTTATACAATTTAAATTTAATCATTAATTAAACATACTATGATGAATGTTAAGGCCTCATTAGTCTCACCCAAGTCTGGTCCAAATTTCTCTAGATAGAACCCATAAACAAGATTGGTATCATCAAAATTCACCACCAAGTTAATTAAACTATTCATGGGTTGGGAAGTCACCTTCCCTTTTTATCTTTTGTAAAGGATCCCTCACCACTAGACCCTTTTTACCCACCGTGGGTTGGGAAACATCCTTTTCATTTTACCCTCGTGACTTATTGGGAATCACAAAATATTTGTAACCCTAACATCATATCCTTCTTTCCCCCACTTATTTCTTACAAAGATTAACATATAATTATGACTAAATCACTGGATTCCTCCCCATTAACCATAAAACCATCCTTACTGTAGGATGTTAAACTACATATACTACTCTTTTCATGTGACTTAAAAAAATTTAACTCAGACTACATAGGATTTTATTTCAACTCCAACATGATATACTAGATACTTTATTGAGGTCCAATCCTGATAAATTATCAAAAAAATTTATCCCATCTTCTTTTTTATAGATTAAAATATCCATACCATCCTAGAAGCCACAAAACCATCAAGATCATCTCTATAGGACTCTAAACCCAATCCTACTCTTACAAAATTAGTGTAAGTGGATTATTCCCCAATAGATGTTAACATATTCCCACCGTTATTTTATAATCATAATTAGGACCTTTACTTTTTAAAAATGAATAAGACACCCTATGTGATGATCATAGGATGAGACAACTCCACTAATACATTATAAACCCATCATTTCTAATGTGGCAACATTAGAATCCTTAGGCAGTGAGCCAAGGGAGCCTTATGTGTTGATCTTGTCATGCCTTGTGTTAAAATCATAATATACCTTATGTGATGATCATAAAAATACTATGTGATGAGTATGAGATCTATTATCCTTTAGCATAGGTGATGAGCCTAAAATTATATCATTCCCAATGTGATGAGATCTAGATGCCATAATTGATGATCATGATATTCCTTCTATGAAAATTATAAGAAGATTATGTGATGATAATTGGATATATATATATATATTCTTACCTTAGGTGATAATACTAAGACTCTAACCTTACTTATGTGATGAGGAAAAATTTTCTTATTTGAAGAGCATGGGATTCCATAGGTGATAATCCTAGAATTCCTTAAGTGATACAAATTACGATTCCTTATGTGACAAGAATAAGTTTCCACTTGTGATGAGTACCAAATACCACATGTGATGTGTATGACTTGTCTCATACGAGGATAATAGGATTCCATAAGTGATGAGAATAATATTCCTTATGTGAAAAATATAGGATTCCCCATGGCCCATACCAAGGAAGATAAAACATATTCCCCAAAATTCTGGACAAGAACCTCATATCCAACCAAAGGGGATCACCTTACTAAGTAATATAGTGGAGTAGTTAACTAGTATCCACCTCAAGATGAAATCATAATAGGATTCATGAATTTTCTTTAAGTTTAAATGGGAGACCTAAACTATGCAGAGAACTCTAAGAGGAATCCAAGGATGAAGGTTGCAACATCCCATCAACTCATTCTAATCAAGGAGATGAAACCATTAACATTAGTGATGGTTGGACACCCACATTCAGATATAGGGAACATGAGACCAATATGATTAACATATAAGTGGAGATTTGACATATTTTTCTTGGTATAAAGAATCCAAAAACCAAAAGTGAACTAGACTTGAATTCCTTCTCTTTCAACTTTGATCAGATGAGTAAGAGTTTGGATTCATAGGCTTTATCCCCACAAAATGGTGAACCCAACATGAATCCATTCACCTAACACAATGAGAGGATGAGTAACAGTGGACTTAACCATCATAGAGTAAAAAATGGGATACTTCCATCATTATACCTATACTTAAAGATTGATTCAAAAGATATTGTACAATACCGGACACCACACATGTTGAACAAGCTATCACAACCACCACCGACATGCATGATGAAAGTATAATGACCTACATGGTAATCTCGTTCAGATATGGTCAAAATAATTATACATCTCCCATGGATTTTGAGCACCTACATCTATTTTCCCCATGTGAAGTCATATATTATAGGTTCATTAATGTTATCCATAACACCAAAAAGATAGGGGATGTCCAAGTTTTTCTATCCCCTACCACCACCAAAGATTCACTAAGGAGGCCTCCCACTACACGAAGACAACATCAGAACTAGGCTACCCAACTAGTAGATAAATGGTTCATGATCATTTTTGTTCATCCTACCCCAGTTTAGATGACATGGTTCTCACGCAGATGGTAGATATCCACCCCTTCTCTATGATAGGTAATTCATTTTTTTGTTTTCATATCCCCTACTATCATTACCATTATACCAAAAGATGTCTTCTAAATATTGGTATCAAGACTATAGCCACAAACCAAGTGTGTTTGGTTAACTCTAAAAACCTATGTACCCAGCATCGTATATATTTTAGTTCCTCTTATTGATAAATAATCACATTGTGGAGGTCCACCCCATAATACCATCAATCCCATAGGTCCTCCACATGCTAAACAAATCCTTTAATCTAAAATCCCTCCCAGTGTTAATAGGGTTATTATCCACTGTGGAGGTCTTCCCTATGTCACTTGTAAAAATTACAATGGGGGGCTCCACATGAATATCATAATCTTGCACTAATGAAACTCACACACTAGTGGAATGGGATGAATAAGGGGGCCAATTTCAGGTCACTCCTATAATTTTATAACTACAAACCTCTAATGATTGAGGAGATATCATTCTAACACTACCAACATAACCTAGGGAAGGTGGAATTTAATTGAGTATGAATATCCCCATGATCGAAGTGCACATGTTCTAGAGGTCTCTCCAAAAATAAAAATATGTAACATCCTGACCCAGACCATCGGGTCTAATCTAGAATGCCACATGACCTCATGTGTGCCTCCCCATACAAAAGTGGTTTCCAACTAGAAGATAGGTTCTAAAGTGGAACCATAGGGAGAATATACCCTCCATCATAGTGTATAGGATAAATAAATAACCAATTTATAATAATAAACATAATTAGGGTACGTGTGGAAAGTAAAAAAAACATGACATACAAATAAATGGTTGTTCTCAATGAAGAAATCCTACCCTAAAGTAAGTAGCAGATACATAAGAGATAAAAAATAATTAAACATTTGTAGGACCTTATGATTCTATCCCTTACCACTCCTACTGCATTCTCCACTACTAGACTATCCATCAAAGGTCCCTTTCTATTTTTTGCACCTCTAGTCATGAAATATACAAGCACACTAAAATTCCCTAGTAGGGTTTGAGTACAAAGGATGAGAGGATTCCACTAATGCATCATTAAAAATTATTATTGTTCATAAAAGTGTATAACATAATAATTGTTAAATGTGAACATGATAAAAAATTATTCCAACTGTCTATATGCTAACAAAGACACCATAATCCCTGATTATACATGATTTGGATCCATCTGGAAAATATTAAAGTAATCAGGGAAACATCTCACTATTAGAGCTAGCCTCGAGCTTCTCAATATTAGTATGGGCTCTAGGCCTACATTTCAAACAACACTAGGTCATAATTACCTGGTGATATCTCCAGGTTAGGTCACATAAACCATTATTCCCCACTGTTTCCCAATAGGTTTGATCACTTATGATCGGAATGACCCAAGGTCATCAAATATGGTTCTGATCAATCATGATCATCATACCCCTAGGTCAAGCCACACTTGGCCATTGTACCTCATAATATATCTTAGTATTGTCATAAAGTACCATACATTGTCTGAAAAGACTCTCCTTTTAGGGATATAGAACTACGATGGGCCCATCTGTCACTTTTATACCATGTATAACCCAACAACATAGCATATATAATATAATAGCTTGTGGAAAAAATAGTATCCCACATAAAATATTATGAGTGTAAGAAAATATATACAAAAAACATATTTAAGAAACTAAACAAGGCCTAAAGCACATGGACATGCATATCATAACATGTTAATCAATCAAGTATCATGTCTACACACACACCCACATTAATCACTTAACAAGAATGGGTTAATCAAGTAAAAAAGAAAATATCTTCCTAACATCATACACACAGACCCAAATAGTAAGTAACTTCCATCCATAAATTCATTGACATCAGTTGTATATCCTCTGAAGGTTTCATCACTCAAACCGTATTCTCACTCCAAACAGAAAATGATTGCATGCCAAGGACTCCTAAAAAACAATGATTTTATTTCCTTAAGATAAAAAATATTACGTGCGATAATACTTTATCTCACCTAGATAATTTATAAATTATGATTTTAGGAAAACTTATGAACTCACAAAAATCCCCTTAAGAATAATTATGAACCAAATAATTATTAATGGATAATATATATAATTATTCTTTGATAAAATTCCCAAATTATAATTTTACAATTATCATATGAAAATTCATTACAAATTATCCTTCGATAAATGGTGTGATTATATTTTGATAATTTATTTTAAATGATCCACTAAAAATCAAAAAAAAAATTGTATTGAGAATACCTTATTGTATTCAAAACTAAAAACAGTATTTTGAATCTTCACATTGTGATAAACCCAATGAAACTGGAAATGCATCAATCCAACCAGTATTGAAGAATATATTCAAGGTAGAATTTTGGAAGAAAAAATAAAAAATAATAACAATAAATATATGAGATAGAGGGAGATAGTGATATGTGTGAGGGGTTTTTCCCAAATACTCTTGTATTCTCCCCTTTACCACCTTTATATATATATAATGAAAAAATAATAATTTATTCTCTCTCCCAATGAATTACATGCATGAAATTTAAATTACTCTTGTATTTCCCTCTACCATGCCTCAACCCCTATTTTACTTCATAAAAATGTTATTTTATCATTTTGTTCATCTATCTCAATTATTTTACAATATTTATTTATTTTTCTTAATAAAATCATGTGTTACCCAAATAACATTTTATACATTTTTTTCTAAAACCCCTTTAAAAACAAATGAACTCCTCTATTAATTATTATTAAAAAGTCGAATATATATATATATTTGTGTGTGTGTGTGTGTGTGGATGTATATGTACACATTTAAATGCATTGTATATATTCATGCAACCACACACACACTTATATATATTAACCTCATATATATACACATTAGATATGCATATAAACACACCTTCATATGTATATACATGTATATATATATATCTCTCATTAATATATTTTTACAAAAATAAATTTTCCGTAGTAAAATATTATTTTCACAATTTAATTATAATAATAATAATAACAACAACAATAATTATTATTAACATTTAATATATCTCAACATTTCCACCATTAAGATTTTAGATATAACATGTATTAAAGTGGAAAATAGTAAATAAATATTTATTAACCACACACAAATGAATTTATTTATCATAAGTTAAAATTTCACATCTATTACATTGAACACCAACAAATAAACAAAAATGGAGAAAATTCGCTCATCATTTAAAAACATTCCAAATTATTTAATTGCATGGGAAATTTCCATTAAAATTTCTTCAATAATAATAATAATATAATTATTTTTACCCTTACTTGTGATGTATCCAAAAACATGATGCACACAAAGAAAATGTCGTACCCAAGGTAAAAAAACATATTTTAGACCTAATAGTGTTCTCAAATTTCTCAAATTAGAAACTTTTTTGGATATATTCCATTATTTCCAAAAAAAATATATAATAATAATATGAAATAAATTATCCCAATGATCAATTTAACCAAAAGACTATTGTTTACCAATTTTATGTCATTTCAAGGGTAAACCTCACATGAAAAACCTAATGGAATTCTCATATTTCCCATATGATACACCATTATTGAAAAAAAAATTATTTTTTTGAGAAATATTTCTTGGATAATGTTTATATTTAATGTTTTTAATAAATTAATACCAAGGCACTAGAGGCCATAATATTTTTTCTAACTCAGGTCCAGACTCTGAAAATATTCTATAAAACATTCTAAAGTGTTAATAGTGATTTTACCCATACATAAATCCGTTAAATAATTTATTAATTTATTATTACAAAAAATTTAAATTTTACACATAAAAATTATCTTATGCTAACTAAAATCTGGGGTTTTTTCTTATAAATTTGAGGATGTTAAAATTCTCCCCCTTAATAGACTTCACATCCCCTAGAAGTATGCCTAACTATCTTTTTTGAATTACTCAGGCCACTGAGTTTGAACATCAGACCCCCACTCTCAGGTCTTCATAATAGGAGAAAATTTAAGAAAGTAATAAGTCTTAACTAATCTATAGTATCACACCAAGGCTTCCTTAGGATTATACCCATTACCCTCAGTATAAACCTCCTTGAAATAACCATTGTCTACATAGTTTCACGTTAATCAGAATCATCATATATATATATATATAAACAAAAAAACATGCTCAGTTCAAATAATTAATTCCAATAAAGATATATCACAACATCATGTCAATAGATATATAACACAAGGAAATTTTCCCAAAAATATAGTATAAAACAAGGCATCTAATTGAAGAACTATATTGCAACATAACAACATAACAACTAGGACCCACTAACAACATAGACTACCCACCTTTACATGGCCATCCAGTCCTTCTCTTCTAAGAACAACCAGTTTCCCTATAGACATGTGGTACCCTGCATGGGGTCCACCAACATGATTGAATGAATCATTAAAATATTGACTATCCCCATAATACAACACTTTTTCTTTCATTATGCCTTGTCCCCACTCACAAATACACTCGGAAACATTCTAGGAGGACATCCATCTTGATCAATACTTAAATCCAATATTTTTTAACTATGGGGTTCTAAAAATCTGTGATTCCAAAAATAATGGAGCACCTTGTTGACATGAGTCGTATCATTTAGCCTTTTAACCCTTTAATATTTTGGGGTGTCACATTCACCCTCCCCCCAAAACATTGTCCTTATTGTGGAGCCTATAACTCAAACTAGGTAGTTCCACCACACATATAACCATGTTTCTCCTAAAATATGAATTTAATAAATTGGACCCTATGAAAGAACATAAAACTATCAATAAATGGTTCTTTGGGTCCTGTACCACAAGGTACCACCAGTTGCCCTACAGCCTCATGGTCCCAAACTTGGGGCCCACACACAAGGTCGAATGGGTCTGCAAACTAATGATTATCACCACAAGACAAAATTTGTTCTTCTAGTGTGATTTATACTCACTCACACACAAACCCGATGAAATGTCCCCTAAGGTTAACTATCCCGATCACTACTCCAGTCAAAACGTGCTTAAATGTGGTGTTCTAATCCGAAAGGCTCCTAAAAAGAAATATACACCTTATTGACATGAGTGATGCATTCAGACATATAACCCTTGAACATTATGTTGTGTTACACTATATGTGGATAATTTTTTTGATTCCTTATAGGGATAACCATATAGCTACCCCTAACACCATTAGTTTCACTTATTTTCACTACTACATTGAAATTATGAGTGACATCAGGATCTAGAATAGTACTCTCATATGAGGAGAAACATATTATCAAGCTACAGGAACCAGAATATCTTTGTCAATAAGAGGAGGCATGTTATCCCTCTTATATGTGAATACTTCTAAATCTTGAGTAACCGTAACAACAAAATCCTTAAAAAGAGGAAGAGTGTCACAATCGATAGCACTCCCACTAAAGATTCTACATCTATAGAGGTCTTGATTTCTCCCTCCTATATCTTCCCATCAAATTATCACTTAAAATTACTATTTCCTTTTGATTTCTGTGAAGAGGAATATGATATCCAATTGGATTACAATGTTAATGAACAACATTGGGTTGAATTACATTGAAATTTGAACTTGTATTTCTCTATCCTGGAATTTCTTAGGGAAAATAAAACATCACATATCTGTAAAAAATTATGGTGTGTTATATAAAACTCTTCATGGATATGAACTAACCTATCTTGGATGTTTCTAAAAACATCATTCCCTTGATCAACTGTTCTATATGGTCAATATTTTAGTGATTCTAGTTTTTTATCATCCTTTCACTGGTAGATACTGATAGATATTTTCATATGTGTGCAATGAAAGACTTATAGTGATACACCGTATTGTTGAATATATACCCCATATACTATTTATATAAAGTATATAATATAAAACATTATAGTTTATCCATCCCATGTAGTGACAATTGGTCTCTCAATCTAGCCCACCAAATTATGTTAGAAATTCTCCACCATTGACTATTTCTAAAATAAATTTCATTATCATTGAATCCACTAAAAACTAAGAGAATGATACTGGTGATAAAGAACATGATGAGGAACAACCCCAAGAGGACAAAAGACAACCTAAAATACCTCTTTAGAATCAAAAATAGTCTGTGGGCCTTAGAAGCCCCACTCAGATACCACTTTCAACTGCTCACTATAATCTCGATAAGGGAAAAGGTGTTGCTAGATTTTCCATTATTGAGGAATCCACATAGTTAGTTGAATCAAATTTTAGGATAACTACCTTTGTTTTATATATTTAGGGATACAAGTATCTCAATACTGATCAAATACAAGGATTTCATCATGACTATGGGGGTGTTTAAGAAGACCCCATCATACTCTTTGTAAAATATCAATAATTAATATTCCTTGGCTGATCAACCCAGACTAAAGTTAGTGGATCCAACCACCTGATACATAATCCAATATTCCCCATGGTTCTCTATTTATTGTATCAATTTGACATCCCACTATTGGATAATTATTTATCCACTATATGAGATATTAACTTGGGAATGTAGTAGACATTGGGTGAATACCCTCATGATGACATGAGTGGTGATCTCACTACTCACCTCTATGTCATAGAGAATCAGAGAGATTCAATATAACCTACAAATAAGCCACATCAAGAGTGGGTGGACCATGTACCTCTACTCTAAGATTTTGGAAACCTGATCTTTGACACTTTAGATGGTATGGATGACCCAAAACGACACCTTTCCCATTTTTTCTCTTAGTGTGGCTCAATGTTGGGAAAATCGAAGTGTTTGGAAGTGACCAAACAGTAATACTTTGTACAGACATTAGAAGGACCTTATTTTTCCTGGTATAACCATATGGAATAAAGTTCCATTTCCAACTGGAAGGATATCAGTCATCATTTCCTACACCTATTAGTTTCTTCAAATATAGAAAGTGTGTTTATGACCTCTCCAAGAGAGATAAGTGGAAAATTAATCATTTCCTTAAATTCAACGCATAGTGGAAAGGCTTAACATACTACCCAGACATCCATATTCCTTAGGAATGATTATTGGGTATGTTTATGGAGAATGATTTTGATGACCTATACCCAAACCTCATCTATATAAAGTACCCAATTAGATTATGAGAATTTGTTTAGAGACATCAACTTATAGGGGAGTCCATACATCGAAATAATAAAAGGTAACACTAATTACCTTCTACAAAAACATAAAGGCATTAGAGATTAAAAATTTATGCTATCATGAAAACCTCATTTCCATGGTCAATCTGGATTTAGGTAGCCCCACAGAACATGCCTCATTAGGTATATTATCGAGATTAGAATGTTTACTAGAGACCCCATCAAGGATCAACAATAATACCCTATCATACTATGAGAATAGGTTATTCCCTTTCTTGGATGAGAAGTTCCATAGATTCTTTATCTATTCCCTGGTGAATAAATTTTTCAATCTCATAGAGATCGTGATGTTTCGAGATGATAAATTAATGAACATTCCTAACAACTACCCCTACAAAAATTTTCTGAACATTCCGTCAATGAGTTTTTCATCAAGGACTTGCTCGAAGTCTTGGTTGATAAAGACACAGTGGAATTAGGAGATCCTCTAATTCGTTTCAAAGATATATTCAACATCCTCAATGATAATCAAGATATCAAGGGATGGTAGTGAGTCTCTGATCATGTATCACCAGATTTTAATGATTGGACATCTCATAAGTCATCCTTTCAATCCCACATGATCATTTTTACATGTATGAATAAACCAAAACCTACCTTCTCTATCTTGTACTCTTAGTGGTGTAATTAACATTGAATCCTTAAAAGTATCAAAAGAATTAGTATTGATATCACAAGGATTATCAGGAGCCTTCGTTATTTCCAAATATGATGTACATTGTCCTAGACTTCATTTCCCTGTAATGGGAAGAAGATTCATGTCACCTCTAACATTTAAGGAATCCTAGGATGGAGTGCATAAGTTTTCATCCCTTAATTTGATTAATTTAGAAGATAACTCTAAAAATTACAAATAAAACCATGTTTGTTAATTCTTATTTGAGGCTCCCATCAATAATATCAAGGTCAGTGATAACACTACTCTGGAAATCACAACTCTAGGGGAACTATATCTAAAAATTATATCTATGATGTTGATACCATAAGGTAGTCATTGCCCAAGACTAGGTAAGAGAGGACTCCCATGGTAGTATCCTTTATTGTACTTATTTTACCTTTTTGGTTGTTTGACCATTTATCTCAACCATGGTCATACAAATATTGGTTAATACCACAAAGATTATAATAGAAATCATCAGGGGCCAATCAAGATACATTTTTACCATATCCATATGGGCCCTCAATGATTCCAATAAAATTGTTCCCCATGAGAATAGAAATCATTCCCCAGACCTAGAAGTATAATGTCGTCAATCAACTCATTGGTATCCCTATATGAATCTAAATCATTGAAGTGGTGTTCCTATAAAATAAGATATATAAGGATATCATCGAGGTCCTAAATATCCCTTTAAAATTTTATACTGATGTGGTTTTGGTTGAAGTTTACCATGTAGAGAAATATGTGTAAGCTTATTGACAAGCCTGAATCTCCTTATCCATGAAAGATTAAGGTGAGAAAAACCTAGGGGAAAAATGCCTTGTCTATATCTTAGGAAATGTCAATGATATTGAAGTTCAAAGATGTTTATTTGACACAAAATCCAGGATCTATCAAATCCTGAATTGGAAACTGTATAAGTTGAGGTATATAGAAATTTCTCTAGTCTCCTTTAACATGATAGTTAAGGGATATGAAAAAAACTGACCAAATTCCACTTGATAAGATCCAAATAAATTCCTTGATTGGTGATTTGGTATCGAAGGTTATATTCATGGTTTTACCACCAGACATTACTTTCACTTCCTTATTGGTTGGATCCAATTTCATGTAATTTTCCCTTTATCATACCACTAGTTCCCCATGTACTCCATAAATAATCGATTTTGATTTATTCATTCTGATGTCACTACCTTTGACTCATAAAAGGCATTCTACCATGATGCTCAGAATTATGAGAGTGATGGAAATAATTCCTATGTCAAAGCAACTGAGTGTGCTAATTATCCCAATGAATTAAAACCCACCTCAATAGATCCATGGGATTAATTGAAGAGAAGTTTTATCTCACCTATTAACCATGTAAAATAAACCACCCCAGACATGAAAAATAATTTCATCAGGCCAAAGAAGAAGGTTGGAAATGAGAACAACTCTTATTAATATGAAGGAATAACTCCTCTGAATCATAGAAATATAACTGTCATTGCTTACTAGAAAATTATTCCTCTTATATTTAATGAGATTTTCCATCATGTATACCAGAGATCTGAATTATTCAGTTTGTGGTCAACCATGACACGATTCTTTGATATGGTAAATAGATCACATCATTGAATAAAATGAGGGACAATATCCATTCCCTTTTTCATCATGGTCTCTATGAAACCATAATGAAATAGATCTAATTATGGTGATTCCACCAACAAAATGAAACATTCTTCTATAATGTGACCTCCCAAGGAGGAATCTCCTCACCCAAAGTCCTCATGATTCTAATAAATGGGTCTTTTTGGAATCCCATCTTTCTTTTGAAGAATGAGTTTCCACCATCATGGATGAGATGATATCAATGAACATTGTAAACAAGGATGATATGAGGATGAAAATTTTTAATTCCATTATGCCTCCAGAAATAACAACAATATTATATTTCATTCTTGAAATAGTATCCTGACTTCTCTCTTTGGAACTATAAAGAGATAATATGGATCCATCCCCAAGTATCCATTCACTGTATTTGATTAGTTATAGGAAATTGTGGATTCAAACATGGACCTGGGAAGATGAATTCATCTTATGCTATCATAGTCAAGGAAAAAATTGATAAGGTGGAAAAATACATATTTATCATGTAAGTTCAGTGCCCCAAGTGGATAACCAAAATTTAACTCTTATGGTAGATGAATGGAAGAATTAGTTTATGCATCGACTTCTAGGACCTCACCCACAATTTCTGGAAGGATGAATTCCCCATCCTAGTCAAAAAGTTATTAATTTATGCAACCAGTTGTTTTTTATCTCTCTCCATCTTGTATGTATACTTTGGATAAAATTAAATATTGATGGCCTATAAAGAGAAAGAGGTCACTGTATTTACAAAACCTCCAAGAACATATTCCTAATAGGTGATTCTAATCATCAGAATGTGTGAGAAACTAGACCGAATTCCATTCATCACATTTTCAAGTGCCTCTACATAATAATGGTGGAGTTCTCTGTGGGTTATTTAGTAGTCAAATCATCCAATTCTACGACTATATCAGTGCTATTTTGAATGATTTTAACATACTCTATTCTCACTAATTGAAGTTATCCCACTTAATATATGAATTCATGGCCACATCTAGTAAATTACGTATATTAATTTTCTAATATAGAGGAATAAAGATGAACCTAATGAAAATTAATATTATTATTGAAATTTCACCTCTCTACAATCTATGAGAGCTGCAAGGATTTAAAATTCAACATTCTTATGTCTGATATTTTTTTCAATGTTGAATTATGAGACCCAAGCATAACATATATACATATTATATCATTATATATGAATATTCAATACATATTACAGTTATAAATGCTATAGAACAATAATGTATTATTTGGTTTATATACTAGATACATAATAAACTTATTAATAAAAATATATTCAATATCTCTAATAAATATATTCAAATAAGTACCCTCATTGACATATCTTACATAGAACCTCCCATCATAGCCTAGGTAAGAAAGAAAGGGTAATCTTAGATGCATAAAAAATAAAAAAAATAGGAGATATCTATCATTATAAATAAAATGATCAAAAGGGTATCATAACATAATCAAGTGAATTTTATCAATGTAAACGATCAATACCCAAACCAAAATTGAGATCATAAACTCCATTACCAAGTCATATATAGAAATATGATCAATAAGGTTGTAAAATAAATAATCATCATTCAAGAGTCATAATATATCCATATGGAATATTAATAATAGGAAAACATAATCTTGTAAACATAGACATTTAAAATTATTCCAATGCATAATATTTCAAGAATATCTTGAATAAATTATATTCAAACATAAAATGTGAACATAGATATTTCTAATCATGTTCATGCATAATATTGTGACTATAACAAGAATAAATTATACTTATGGAAAAAAATGTGAATATAGATTTTTACAATCATTTTTATGCTTATCAATATGATCTCATGAGATATTTATATAACGTCTTTTAATGGGTTTTAGAGCTATAACATACCCAACCATCATATAATCATAATAATTTCATATTTATGCCCCATGGTCTTGAAATAATTTGTCAATTAATCGTATCTTAACTCATGAAAAAATGGGTTCCATCCATATTTTCTCATCATAATCAATAACAATCTAGATAAAGAATTATAATTATTTGCATTGGATCATTTCCCAAGTGAATAATATGAAATATTGATGGATGTTTACAAAAACAATACCCTTAAAATATCATTTGATCATTTCTTTATGAAAATACCATTTTTATTTAGAAATCAAATTTTTAAAAACTAAAAAATTGTTTTATATTAGGAAAAATATTATTTAAAAACAATCATAAAAAATTGTAAATAAATTTTCATATCATAAATTATTCATGAGAGTGGTAAAATTATTTCGTTTGGTATACGTTAAAATAAATATTTTTTTCACAACTTCATTAAAAAATATCTTATCAGAAAAAAGATAAGAATATTTTTTTAGAAAATTTCTATATAAAGTCAAATATTTTTAAAAATTAATTTAATCCATAATATTATAATAGTAAAAACAATATTTAAAATATTTAAAAGAATAAATATATAATAAATAAAAAATAATCTTGACCAAAGATGGAATAAAGTTGATTTTTCTTTATTAAATTTTTTGATATTTTAAGTCCCAAACAATAGAAATGGTACTATGACTTTAAAATTACATGAATAACTATAGGATAAGAAACTATATGGGGTTTAAAGGATAATATCTATATAATTTCCCTCAATGTAAATTTAGAAATGACAATCCTGAAAATAAATGAAATTGTAACATAAATGTCATACCACAAATCTCTTCTTTCTTCATCAAATCAAAAAATTATATAAAATTAATATAGATTTATTATAAATATATTCAAAAACTGTATTCATAAATTACGTATAATTTCATTTTACTCTATAATTTTCAGTTATCCTTTCATTAAAATTTTGTCTTTAAAATGGACATTTGGGTGAAAATTTGTCCCTTTTCCATACAGGTTTTAATTTGATAGTTCTAGTCATTGCACCTTGGTTATGGTTTAATAATATCTAGATTAAAAAAAATTAAAAAATTATCATATTTATTTTTTATATAAAATTTTATAACCATTCCCATAAATCAATGATTAAAAATAATTTACATCACTTCGTGGATATGGTAGTTCATATGTACGCCCAAATGATGTTTCCCCTTTTCGTTGGATGGAATGAATGAAAGGTAAATTATAGTTCAAATTTCAAGAATAATTATTATATAATTAATATCATATATATTCATTAAATATATATTTTTACATTCTATTAAAACATAAAATGAGAAACCGATCACATCATTTCATGGAGGATATAGTCCACATGGCCATACAGACGATGTTATCATTTTGAAACAGATAAGAATATAATAAAGTAAATAATATATTATATTACCATAAGAATAATTATATCATAAATATCATATATAAAGATTAAATACATCATTATATCCAACCATTAAATGTGGTGATGGAATATGAATCATATCTCTATGAGGAGGTGGTAGTCCACATGTACGCACAAGCGATACTTCCATTTCCCATTTGATGGAAAAAAGGTGGAAAATAGTTGTCTCATTATCATAATAACAACTCATTATATTTATTATATTGTATTAATTATGTTATTCTAGATTCAAAATATTTATAGGATAATAATCTTAGTGAAACATGAAAAATATCGATAAGAACATATACCTCTTCATTGAGAATCCACCATTGGATTTCTTATTAAGAACCCTTTGGATGATATTTTAAGAAGTAAATCAAAAATAATATGTGTATAGGGAAATTGAGAATATATTTTTCTATGTGTTTTTTAATAAAAATGTATCAAGTTCTGTGGATAAGAGAGAATTGGGGTTACCCTTTTATAAGTGAGGGGATTTTCACACTTGTAGTTATTAAGAATATTAAAATAATTAAAGTCACTCTCCTAGGAAAGTAGTTCCAAAATGGATCATGTTCAAATAAAATATGAGATTTGATCTAGATAGATTTATATATTATGATTTATAAAATATTTTAAGTTATTTTAGTCCTTATATCGTTATGTTAACCTCTTTTAACTTTATTGTGGTAATGAATTTTTACCTTAGTTACTATTCATAATAACCAAAAAATAAGTATAACATATTATATAATATTAATTAATATTTTTAAAAATATGGAATAAATTTTATAAAATTCAATTTATATAATTGGTTTAAATTCATCTTTAAATAATTTCACATAATGCGATAAATATTTTTTTAGAAAAATGCATTTTTATGCATAAAATTGATTTTTTACCATTAAAAAGCATAAAAATGAGATTATCTTCATTAATTTCCAAGTAAAAAGTATTAGATTAAAGTTAAAGTATTTTATTGACTATATTATATACACATTTAATTAAAATAATTCATCAATATATATTAATTAAATTTGTTAAGATAAAAATATATTGTGGGCATAAAAATGATTTTTTCGAAAAACAAACATCTCAGTTTTACATTGAAAAGATTTTATTTTAATTTATATCATATTGAAAAACAATGATTTAATTTTTTAAATATGTAAAAAAATTAATAATTTAGTTAGTATTATTCAACTCACTAATCCAACGGCTTTGTGATAATTGTCACATTAAATAATAATAATTCAATAGTATATCACGATTCATTTAAACTAGATATCACATGTAATGAAATATATCAAAGATATTAAATTTATATAAATATAAATTAATCATAAAATATCAATGTGTTATGTTATACCCACATATAATAATTTTCCCTTGAAATCCCATCACTATGGTATAAACAATTTAGGATACTTCTGCCTCATTACATCTTTGGGTTCTCACATAGCTTCCAAAAATTAATAATTTCACTAAAAACATTAACTAAGTGAGTGGTATTGTTCTGAAGAACATTCATTCTATGATTTAGAATATCAACATATTGTTCCTCATAAGAGAGATCATACTCCAATGGCATGACCTTTGAGATTAGTGTGACAGATCGGGTATGTACTTCCATTGGAGACATACATAGAATAGATCCTAAACTCAAGAGAGATTATCTTGGAGAACTAAGTAGTAAGAAACTATCCCAATATTATTATTAATCTGAAATGGAAAAATATATTTATGGCTATGCTTTCCCTTATTTCAATATTTCATAACCTTGGTCCAAGGAGATATTTATAGGAATACCGTTTCACTAACTTCAAACTCTAGATCTGAATGTTGATTATCAACATAATTTTTCTATCAACTCTAAGCTTCCAAAAAAAATTAATTGAAATGGGCTTATATTTAATTTTCCCATCTATATTTGGTCCCACTATCTTTCATACTAAAAATTCATACTAGTATATTATAGTTCTACACTTACTTCAATAGACGGATTAATAAGGATCCATCTGAATTTTGGAGTGAAAGCTACTATTGAAAGAAAATTCAATCAAATGATGGTTTTAATCCCAACAACCTTTAAAATCTATAGAAAGTAATATTTTTTTATTCTATAATGTATTAATGGTGTTATCATACTGGTTATCTATCTAAGGATTATATACAATTCAAATGTTCAATTTTCTATTGAAGGATAGTTAAAGACTTATCATGAACATGAGGTATACCTCAGATCTAGATTAGATATTATAGAAAATGGTACTCCATGAAATCTTATCAATTATTTTATTTATATCAAATAAAAATGATTAAGTGGTAAATATTATCTTATTATAATAAAATGTGATGAATTCATAAGTTGGTCAACTACAACCCAATTAGAATTGTTCCCTTTAGAGGTTTTGGGTGGTTGAGTGATGAAACATATTGTATTTTTTCCCTTTTCAATTCTATTATAGGTAATTATTATAACATCCCCTTAAACATTTTACTCTCGTTCTAATGTTTCATACATACCAAGCATTATGATAGATACTCTGAAATATACCTTTTCATGTTATACCTCCTTAAATACTCTCTCATACCTCCATACATCCAATTACTTCTTGGATTAATAGTGAATGATAAATTATGAGATTCATCCAACAACACATTCTTCATGTGTGGTATTAAAGGGACACATACTCAGTTTCTAAAAATTATCTTTCCATTACAATCATGGTTCAACTCAAGAACATTTCTCACCTTCTTCATCAATTCCACATCCATTTTTATGCCTATTTAATACTAACATATATAAATGTTTGAACTTTAATTTCAGAAATATATTTTATTTCCCCTTTTCTCATTATTTTAAGGTATATCTTCTACAAATATATGAATATTGGATCCATTTCAATCTTCATAAGGGACAAACTATCATGGTCCTTCCATCTAAGATCACTATATACCTTGTTCACCTTCCCAGGGTGGTAGTGTATTGAATAGTTATAATTTTTAATCAATTACCACCATATCCATTGGAACATATTTGTCCCTTTTTTTGAATATATATAATTCAATATTTTATGATATATAAATATAAAAATATATATATATATCAAATTTTTCAATGTAAATATATTGAATCCAAATTTTCAATGATAAAAAAGACCACTATTGTCTATATAAAATTATTTGTGTAATTTTTATCTTGAATTTTTAATTGGTGTGAAGTAGGAGCTATAACTATATCATTCATCACGGGGATTCATACCATTGAACTCCACTATAAATCATTATAGATCACAGATCATTGATAAATATAGGGTAGTGTGACCATAGGTGAAGTAACCAACATTCCTTTTAGATTCTAGATATTTTAATCACAATCATCTATTCAGAGAAACATGGATAAAGTCCATATCAACATGGTTAGTCAATTAGATATCAATGAAGAATCCCACACAAAAAATAGATAGTTTCTATCCATCCCAAGATAACTATATATCTATTTTATCATGGTCGGTCTAGGACATTGATCAATAAATATTTTCTTCAAAGTGTGCATTGATATACCCTCACATGAGGTGATATGCCACGAACTAACCCGGTTTGACGCTGAACCAGTCATACGAGCCACCCCACGACAAGGCCCAAAAGAAGTTTCCACCCCCCCCCAGGTTGTTGAAAACTTCCATGGGAATCACAAGAGGAAACAGGAACGATTTCGACCAATAAAATAAACAAGAATTGTGTAATAAATAAAGAAATATACTGAATTCAATATGCATTGAATATTTTACATCATTTAATCTAGAAAAAAATAGAGAGAGAAACTGAAATATAAATACAATTAGAACAGCCAAGCTGAACCCAACCCCAAATAGCACCTCCATGTGACGTCGTGGGTCACTCTCTAACCAAACACCGACCATCACATGAGGAGACTAAACCAAAATAGGATCCTAAAAAAGAAAAAAATACTATTGCAAAGAGTTTTAAAACACAATATATAGGCCCATATAATTCTATACCCAATGAATATACCTTTAAAAAAGGCATGTTAATTTGTAGTTTTCAAATACTATTATAAACAAATGTTTTTCCATATATTACATTTCAAATTAAAAAAATCAAAACCCATTTCCCTCACATTTAAAACCAGGATCATTCATGTAGGAAAGTGAAGTTCATAGGGGTGAGGGGTAAAAGGGGACCAAATGAGAAAAATATCACTTTTCATTATAATTTGAAATATGGAAAATGCTTGTTCATTATCAAAGTTCTCTAAAAATATTTTTATCAAAACTACAATTTCCCCTTTTTCCAAAAGAATTCCCAAAACCAAGAATAAGGGAGTACAATCAGACGAGGGAAATGGATAACAATACTACTGTTAGGGAAATAAGGGAACACCTAGGAACTTATATGAGAATGATAACATACTATACATGTGACTCATCTCGAAGGAATACCCTACCCGATGACACCATAATGCCCTAACTCCTGATCGTCACCCAACCTGGATTGGTCAAGGGGCCCGATCCCATAGCAATAAACCCATGTATCAACCTATTATGTGCTACTGGATAGTAAAATAACCTATACTAGTACAACAATAATTCTCATTAAACCTCCTTCCTATGCTAGGTTCTCATGTTGTGTTCATAAAGGGGTGTGCCAACCAATTTAGGTAACAGTTCACACACACACACACACACACAGATATATATATATATATTTATATATATATATATATACAGTCATCCTCTAGCACAACCAGAACCACCCGGACCTTCCTCAAGGATCATCACATACCATAAATAAGAACCACACTGGTGGAGTTCCATACTGAGGACAATCCTACCCCTTTATCATCAAAATAGTCAATGCATCCAACCTAGATGCCAACGGGCCATTTATCATTTTTACCACAAAACAAATCATTTAATAAAATACCATACACAGACCACTTTCATAAGAAAATGTACCTTTGAAAACACATTTTATCCATCCAACCCACAATTTCAAAATAAAACACACTTACAAGGGCCAAAGGGGCATATACCATTATGAACATTATTTTAAAACCTCATTTAATAACTTTGGTCACCACTTTGAACATCATAAACATATTTATAGAATCAAAACCATTCCATTTCAAATTACTGGTCACTTTAAAGAGAAAATCAGGCCATTTTTCAAAACACATGGCATGTAAAACCTTTCCAACTATTCTAAACCATCCCAAATCAAGGGGAAACCAAGTAATTTCATAAGATATAATTAATTTAACAACATTAGACAACTAACTAGTCATTAAATGAGGTGAAAACCTCTCAAAGTCAAAGAAAACATAAATTCAAAAGGGAATATGCGATGGGTTCCTACCTCAATCATCAAAGGACTTCTTGAAACCGTTGAGAAACCTCATTCACACTTCAACCCCACCATTGAGGTTCAAAAACAATACCTAATCATGGAAATAGAGAACCAAATTTAGGAATCAACCCTAAAAACAAAAACCTCAGAATCTAGTGTTTGGCTAAAATAAAAACTCCAGCAAAAGAAGAATAAAGGGAGACTACGAGAGGGAAGATGGGAGGTTGTCACTAGTAGTAGGATGCACCGACGGAATTGATGCTGGAGTAAGGGGATAATTCAATGAAATTATGGCCAGAGAAGGGAGATAAGGGTTCCAAAAAAACAGTATGTCATCAAGGGAGGGAGGCTATGAGCATCAGGTGATCACCAAGCTAGGGTTGTGCTGCACATAGGGTTGGAGAAAGAGGCTTTGGTCGCATTGTGGGGGAGAAGGATGTAGGCGATGGGAGGGGGATGCAATAGGCTTAAGTCTGTGCTGAAACAGGAAGTGGCGAAAAGGCATCGTGATATAGAATGGGGGAAGGAGAGGAAGATAGGGGGAAATAAAAAATAAAAATAAAGGAAACCATAAAATAAAAATAGAATATATTAAGAATAAACTAATTCTAAAAATAATGATATTTTTAATTTTAATATTTATAATAACCAAAATAATAATCTACAATAATAACAGTACTAAATATAATAATTGTAATAATAACAAACATAAAGATAAAATTATTTATAACATTTGTTCCATTCTAAATAATGATTATATTAAAAACATTTTCAATAGTAAAAATAATATTATTATTAATACTAAAATTCTTAATAATAATAAAAATATCTATATTAATACATAATATTATTATCCACAACAAAATAATATTACCATTATTATGATTAAATTATTTATTTAACTCAATTTTTAATTATTTTTCCATCTCATTTAAATTATTTTATTTTATCTATTTGAATACCACAACCCCATGGTCAGCACATAGCTCATGCGACCGTACACAGATCGTGTGGTAGCTTCTATCTAGTCAAGAAGAAACTGCACAAGTACCCAAGCTGACTTCAGGGTTTTTTCTACCCATATGGTGCCCACACACTGGCCAAAATAATAAAAATAATAATTAATAAGTTATAACATAACGATAAAAATAATAACAATAATCATTTCATTTTTATTAATAATTATAATGATGATAATTTTTATGATAATAATGATAAAAAAATTAATCACCAAATTCTTAATATTAGTAATTATAATAAAAAAAATAATCTCATGGATAATATTATTAATACCTTTAGTTATATTTTACTTTTCATATTTTATTTTAACCCTTATTTTAACTTCATTTTATTATTAATTTAACATTTTAATACATCCTGTATATCAGGTAGGTTACGCGGTGACCAGGGCTTAGACACTCTATCTCCAAACCGTGCTCTACTAGTGCACCAGATGCTGCCAAATATAAAACATGCATTTTTCTTAAATAAGCACAAAAATTTAAATAGGGACTCCCTAGAACCCTATCCAATGTTGGAATAAGGAAAATTTAAAACCTGAGTGTGACAATTCTCCTCACCATAATTCTATCTACCCCCCAAAATCCATAACTAGGGAGAACCCCAAAACAAGAACTGATGCTCCTTTATTGTTCATGGAGACCCCCAATGAAAAAAAGTGAAAGGATTAAAAAAACAACACCAATGAGAGAAATATTAATTAGATGAACTTGAGAGATCGAACATAACTCCCCACTAAGTGACACCCACCAACAAAAGTTTAGACACCTCAAGTTGATTGATCTAGAAAGAAACATAACATTCTCAATTCTAAACCAAACCTTTACATATGAAAACTTAAACATCATCAAATGGAACCCAACCATTTACCTAAAATAGACATGCGACATCAAACCAAATCTAGAAAAAACCTTTATAACCTTACTCAAACCAATGTTGGAACCCTCATATCCCAATGTTTTACTCAAAATGAGAATATAGAACTAGGCGGATCCACACAAGACCTCTCACTACCATCCAATACTAGGAATAGAACCATGTCGCCGATATAAGGAGGCCCCAATGGGCTCCCCTCCATAAGAGACTAGAATACACTACTTTCCTTCATGAGAAGATTTCATCACGACCCATGATTCCCCCCACCATAATTACTAGAGAGATCTAACAGACTTGAAAACTATCCATCATAAACCAAATATCCCCACCAACAAAGAGGCAAGGGAAGGTCTTAATGAACGGGGAAACAACACAACAACAGACATACACCAACCACTCAAAGTTCCTCGAATAACAACCAGTGCACCTATTTAACTAGAGGAAATAGTATACAGGTTCTATAAAAAGGAGGAACACATTCGATGGAACACAACCACTGTGATTTTATGAAAATGAGACGATTATTCCTCCTTATAACTAAGGAGAAAACATTCACAACCAGATGGGTCACTATATGGAAATAAGGTTCCTATGACACCTTAAACTAAGTGGAACAACTAAAAATATGAAAACTACATAGAAGTATTAAACTACCTCCACTGAACACAAAGAGAACATAACTTAAACCTAATCGTTTCCCACCATTGGGGTTCCCCTAACTATGCACTATATTTACTCTAGGACCTATGGCGGGAGTTCTGATTATTGAATCATCTCTTACCACACAGTCTGGCTTTTGAAACCCCTAAACAAATAGCACAGATCAAAATATCACAAAACACACTTCAATCAAGATTAAATTTTCAATATTTTTGAAAAAAACCTTTATTGCAACTGAAGGAGAAGAAACACCATAAAAAATCCCCCAGACATGATCCTGAATTAATTCCAAAACATTTACCCACTACTAAAAATGGGATGTGGTGACATTAAAATTTTTGGGTCTTTCTTCACAGTGCTTCTTGGAAACCCCCCGGTAGAACCGTTGTAGGTGACCCAAGCATCCACATGTGTGAAAGGTTCTTGTATAACTTTGTCCCACCAAATTTTTGTGAACCATATTTCCCAACAGATGACAAATCATGGAATTTTTCTCAGAAAGAGTGGACTAGAGGTCTAAGGCCTCTTAATTCCCTACCATCACCCCCAGTATAAGGTTGTTTCACATTCTTCTTACCAGCATCCTCTTCACCACTTCCAAAAATTTCTGGAGGATTCAATATCACATGTACTCTTGTTAACTCATCTTTGGTGACAAAGGCTTGTCACACTACGTCAGAGAAGGAGGTTATGTTGAGTTCTACCACCTTCGACTACAGTTCAGGTTGAACCCCAAACTCAAATTTTTGTTCCTTCTTTGGATCACTTGCAATATACCATGGGTCATATGGAACTCGGTCTAAGGGAAGTAGATAGAATTATAATACTCATCCAACACCCTAATAAATACCACACAACTCAATCCTCATTCTAAATTTTTTTATCTCAGATAAATATTGTTCGATGAATGATGATATAAAGAACTCCAAGGTAATATCTTCTTGAGGCTTTCTTCGAGAAAGATACTTCCACCATTTTTAGGTTCGACCTTTGAGCATAAAGGTAAAAAACATTAAATTTAATATCATGCATCATGAGGAAATTGAAATCATTCTAAATATTTTACAACCACTCTTTCACCTTGAGATAGTTATATTTCCCATAAAAGATAAGAGGGTTAAACTTTATAAACCTGAGGAAGTAGTCTATGGGTTTGTCAACTAAAGTGTTTTCTAAACATGGACCGCATAAAGTTGCACCTTCGGGATCCATCAAATCTTCGTGGTGGTAGACACTAAGAAATAATGAAACAAGGAACATAATAAAAAAAAGTTATTACCATTTTATATTCAACTTTTTACAATTTCTAAAACATGACAATACGAAGAAATTTTCTGAATTATGGAAGACCCAAAATGGTTTACAAGGGGAAACTAGTTTTGAGAGGTGACTTGGACATATGGTTGGAAACCATATTCCAATCACACCACCATCATTGAGATTATTCTAGGCTAATTTCCTCATTTACAAATGGATTTCCAAGACCTATGAGCTCAAGTGGGAAATTTTCCAACTCCGTTTTTATTTCCCAATAGTAAAAAACCATAAGATCCAAAAGACACTGAAAAACCCAAACATCCCCTGAAAAAGAGAGGTTCTAAATGAGAAAGGTTTAACGTCATCTTTCTTGTTCTTACGCCTCATGCTCAATAATCCTACTCCTACCATGACATCCCCAAAAAAACAATTGGCACTCTAAAAAGCAAGGTCGTCAAAAGAGAGGACCTGCTCAGATACTATTTTTTCGGGTACCAACCCAAGACCACCCTAAACTGATCATCTGAGCTACCTCATGAAATGTACCAAGAGGCGTTACCAATCTCCCCAGGCTAGTGACAAGTTCCAAGGTCATCACAAGAGTAAATGGGAATGATTTCTCCCTATAAAATAAATAAATACGGTAGAAAAAAAATAAAAGTCCAGATTCAAAATCAATTTCATATTTTAAATCATTTAATCTAAAAAAAATAGATAACAAAATGTAAAAATAAATAAAACCAGAAAAGTGATGTTGAACCTAACACCAAGAATCACCTCCATGTGACCCCGAGGGGAACCCTCCAACCAAACACTGACAATCTCTAAAGGCGACTAAACCAAAACAGGAACCTACGAAAGAAACCAAAAATATGAAAATACTGTAGGTGTGGGTATTAAAACTTAGTAGGTAGGCTTGACTAAATTTATATACAATGCATATACCTTTTAAAAAATAAAAAATGATATTTAGGATTGAAATTCAACTCTAAACTTAGGTTTTCCATAATTTAACTTTTAAAATAAAAAAATCACAACCCATTTCCCTCACATTTAAAACTTTTCTCATTTATTGATAAAAATTATGTTTATAAGGGAGAGGGATAAAGGAGGACCAAATAATAAAACTATCATTTTTCATTATAAAGTGAAACATAGAAAACACTTGTCCATTCTCAAAGTTCTATTAAAATATTATACGCAAAACTTCACTTTCACCACTATCCAAAGGAACACCAAAAACCAAGAACAAGGGAGTATAATCAGAGAATGAAGGAAATGGATAACAATACTAGTGTTGGGGACACATGGGAACACCTAGGAACTCAAAGGAGAACCAAAACATATTATAAACGTTACTTATAATGAAGAAATTCCCTACCTGATGACGTCATAATAACATAACACTTGACTATTTCCCTACCTGTACTGTTCAAGGTGCTCGATCCAATATTAATATACCCAAGTATCCACATGATTTGGGCCACTATCTAGTACAATAACCTAAACTAATGAGAAAATAATTCTCAGTAAACCTCATTGTTATGCTTGGTTATCCTATTATGTTCGTAAAGGGGAGTGCCAAATAATTCAAGCTACAAGTCGTTTATATATATATATATATATTCATCCACTACCACAACTGGAACTACACAAACCTTTTTAAAGAGCATCACATTCTTTAAACAAAACCCACATGGCTGGAGTTCCTTACTGAGGACAACCCCACCTTTTTTAAATCCAACTAACCGATGGATCCCTCTTAGAGGTGTATTCTATAGAAAAAAAGTTAAGATGCCAATGGGCCATTCATAGTACTTACAAAAACAAATCATTTCATAAAATACCATACACAAACCACTTTCGCAACCAAACATACATTTGAAACCCCATTTAATCAATCCAACCCACCATTTCAAAAAAAACGCACATACAAGGGCCAAAGGGGAATATAAAATTAAGGACATAATTTTAAAACCCCATTTATAGATATAGGTCACCACTTTTAACATCATAAACATGTTATAAAAACTAAATAATTCCATTTCAAATTACTTGTCACTTTAAATAGCCAACTGGGATATTTGTCATAACACATGACCTACAAAACCTTTCCAACTATTCTAAACCATCACAAATCAAGGGGAAACCAAGTAATTTTAAAATCTATAATTGTTTTAACAATATTATATAACTACTTATAAAATTAAAGGAGGTAAAAACGTCAATAAATAAAAGAAACCATAAATTTAAATGGCATATGGAATGATTTACTAATTCAATCATCGAAGAACTTCTCGAAACTAGTGAAAGACCTCTTCTACACCGCAAATTCACCTTTGAGGGTAAAAAAAAATCCCTAATCATGAAAATCAAACTCAAAATTTAGGAATCAACCCTAAAAACCAAAACATGGGAATATATGGTTCGGATAAAATAAAAAATCAACCAAAAGAGGAATAAAGGGAGACTATCGGAGGGAAGAGGGGTTTCTATTTCCAGAAGGAAGATGCGCTAACGGAATCATGGATTGAGGAGGTGGTTGCACCAGAGAAATTGTGGCTGGATAAGGGAGAGGATGGTGTTGGACAAAGGGTGCACTATCCAGGTATGGAGGCTGTGAGAAATAGGTGCACACTAAGTTGGGGTCGCACTGCACACAGGGTAGGAGCATGGGCCTCTGCTGAATCACTGAGGGAGAAGGAGGTTGGTTAAGGGAGGGAGGTCATAGCAGGCTGGGGTGTGCGCTGAACTAGGAAGGGGGGAAGTGAATCATGACACAGATAGGGGGGAGGAGAGGAAGATAGGCGAAAAATAAAACAAATAAAAAAGGATACCCTAAAATAAACACATAATAAATATAAATGATTTTAATTATAATAATTATTATAATTTTAATTGAAATATTAATAATTACTATAATAATAATCTATAATAATATCAATATTAATTATAATAATTATAATTATAACAGACATAGAGATAATATTATTCATAACACTTGTTTAATTCTTAATAATGGTAACATTAATTACATTTTTTATAGTAACAATAGTAATAATATTAATTCTAAAATTCTCAATAATAATAAAAATAATTTATTTAATATTGATAATATTATTATCCACAAAAAAAATATTAACATTATTATGGATAAAATATTTTTTAACTCAATTTTTAATTTTTTATCAACTCATTCACTTTATTTTATTTGATTTATTTAAATATTTCAACCATGTGGTCTGCGTATAGCTCAAGCGACAATATGTGGACCATGCAATAGCTTCTGTCCAATCTAGATGAAACTACATGGGTACCTGACCTGACCGCATGGTTTCTTCTACCCATTCAGTGCTCGCAAACAGACCTTAAAAATAAAACTAATAATTAATCAATTAATAATAACATAATGATAAAAATAATAACAAAGCACATTTAATTTTTAATAATAATAATTATGAAACTTATAATTTGATGATAATAATGATAATAAGAATTTTAATAATATAATTCATACTATTAATAACGATATTAATAGTAATAATAATCCCATTGAAAATATTATCAATACCTTTAGTTTTATTTTACTTTTCATATATTATTTTAACCCACATTTTAACTTCATTTTATTATTCATTTAACTTTTTAGTTCTTTCTGCATATAGGGAAGGTCGTGCGGTGACCAGGACGTTGCCACACGGTCTCCCAACTGTGCTCTTCCCCTGCACCAGATGATGTAAAACCCAAAACATGCATTTTTCTCAACTAAGCACAAAAATATAAATAGGGACTCACCTAAACCCCAACGCATGCAAGAATCATGTAAAAATTAAAACTTGGGTGTGAAATTATATTACCTGACTGAAAGATACTTTTATTTATTACTATTTAGAATAGAACATGAAAAACAAAGAATAACCCTTCATGGAGGTCGAAAGTGATGCAGTCCAATGGAATCCCATTGCACTATGGTGAAGCACTCAAGGGGAAGAGAATGCAGGCTATCATAGATCATAAGTGGTTCCTCCTTCCTGCCCAAGCGAGCAAGTGAATCTGTCGCAAAGATAGATTCTCTCCAACTATGATGAGTAATCGCTCCATGATTGGTCTATGCCTTGAACCTTTGGATGAGGTACGTCAATTCTGAGGAGTCTCGTGCTTCCCTTGCAATGCCTTAACCAAAACCTTAGAATCAGACTCCACCTCCGTCACCTGCAACCCTCTCCGCCTACAAACCATCAAGACAGAAAGAAGTGCCCGAACCTCCGCACCCAAAGAGTTCCCTAGACCATATAAAGCACTAATGGTGAGAAGAATAGATCCCCAGCAGTCCCGAAGCAAGCCAGCACCCCTCATGACTCCCCCCATGAAGTATCCGTCGATGTTCAGCTTCAAACCATGCTTCGGAAGATGCCAACTCACCCAAAATCCCCTCCCTCTATGTTGAATGCAGGGATGGTTAATCAGAGTGAAAACTGTAACCAAGGAGATCCCACCCATGACAAGAGAAGATAGTTCCACAATGAGAGATTTAAGCCAAAACTGAATAGAAAACAGAGACCTTTTGGCCCCTAGCCTAACCGGATTTACCGCTTCCCATAATACCCAATAAATAGAAACCAGTATGATGTTCCTAACAGTTCGTTCCATTGCTCTTTTTTCAGTACCCGAGAACCATACCGACATAAAATTCAGAGCAGACTGAGACTCACCAACAGGGAACAGAGGATGAGTGAAGAGTGACCAAAGAGAAGAGGCCCATTTCCCCCAAAAAAAAGGTGGGATGTCATTTCTGACCCCGGTTGTTCACAGTGGTAACAACGTGAAACCATGCAGGCCCCTTTTTTCTGTATATTATCCTAAGCCTGAACTGCTCGATTTTTGATCCTCCACACCAGGAAGTTCATTCTCACAAAAATCTCCTCGCACCAAGAAACCAGTCCCCAGTCCTCCACAGAATAATCACTTTGAAGTATTTTATTGTAGTCATGGACATTATACCTCCCAGAACTTGCTTCCATGAAATAACACAAATTGAAATAATACAAATTCATATAGACCATACCTCATAAAAAAGATGATATTTTTTATATTCTCCATTTTGACCCTTAGTTGATGATATTCATAATAAAGATAATTATTTAGAAAGTATTGAGTTCTGTGTAGTAGGTAAAACAAGTCATAAATATGGAGTAAAGGATATTTTTTCTAGATAGTGATATTTTGAAGTTCTCATTAATCAATGAAAAGACACATTGACCTATATTTCTTCTTGATAAAATGAATAAGTTCACCCCAAGGTGATTAAATAATGCATATAAATCTATTATCAAGATACTTTTATACTTTCATATTTAATTTGTAAAAATAAATCTGGTTCATTCTATAAGGAATTATTAGAATATGTGTTTCACCAGGTATGATTTATTTTTAATACACAACATTAGTATTTAAATAAGACAAAGAAATTACTAAGAAAATATTGCAGCATATTCACCAAATATTGGCATATATTCAATGTTGAGTTTCTCCCCAACCATTTGAGATAAATATTCCTCATGAATAGGTAGTAATATCCAAAAAAATGATAGTAATTCCCATTAGAAGTTAAATTTCATCCTTGTACCAATAGTAAAACATTTTGTGATTCGGAATATCAAATTTTAATTTTCTTAAATGGAAATTTATATTTTATTTAAATAATAAAATCCAATTAATACCAAATATAACCTTATATAAAACCACATGTATAATTACTTGATTTTCAATAAGAAAATTCTATCAAAATTCAATCTAGGAGGATCTATAAACTTGAGATGTGATCTTCATAACATCTGGATGTTTTACTTCCAACTCATCATCTAAAATTGAGGTGTTTTTGTGACACTATTAGAAATTTATTTAGATAAAAATACTGGGTAGATATTGAATCTAATAGTAAAAATTCCGTTCTGTAGTGGATTTTATGTATACCTTTCACCACATCATCAACCTAATCTACTTTAGTTGTGATAGAAAAGTAATTTCTTTCATCCTTTTTAAGGGGTTATTTAGGTATACCATCCTTCTTAACTCTTGGATTATGACATTGAATCACATAATTCCCAAACTCATTCCATCATAAATAATGGAACTTATTTTTTTAAATCCTTCTTCTCTCGAGTTTCAATTTAGGACCTTTTAATCCCTCACCAATAATCACTAGCTCTATGGAAATCCATTTGATGATTGAATTGTTTTCAAATTCTTTTTAAAAAAATTCCTTAGTTTTCCCCCAACATTTTTATCATATAGGTGGTTGGAATTTCCTTCCGCTATACAATATACCAATTGAGTTTCCATAAATCTCCATTTACCCCCTTTATTTCACTAAAACTAGAAGAATAAATAGAGTTCACACTCTCCATTGATACTTTTAATGAAAATTGAATGATTTATTCATTCATACCAAAGTCTCTTTTGGATTATTCCTTTTCAAGAATTGGTTTCATTACACTAACAAATGGAACAATTTTTCTCATAGTATCGATGATAAAACCATAATCATAATTTGAAATTATTATAAAACTTTCTTCATAGATACCAATATTTTCATCATCTTTTTTTAGTCATAGATATTCTATTTCCATATTAAAATAAATAAATAAATAAATTATGCAAATTATTTATTGATAAATACCCTCCAATTTAATGGAGTTTATTTGATCCTCTTTCCTTTTCTGGATGACAAGACTGCATCATTGATCAGCTTCAGCTTCCAAGTGAAAGACTGTTAAAACAATTCTCATGGTCTAGTGACTTAAGAATGGAAAATTTATTTTGCATAGAATTAATCCACTTATAATAAAAAAGTGTAACTTAAAAACCATGGTAGTAATGATGGTATTATGGAATAAAAGTATAAATTTCATGTTTCTCCCTACTTTTAGAATTAAAAAGATCAACAAGATTTGGATTATTTCTCATAGATTGTGATATATGAGTGTGTATAGCCCTTTGATAGTTCATCCGAGATCTAGATCCATTTTTTTTATTATGAAGATGGTTATTTCATTTCACATTATATTCATTGTTTTTACAAATCCTTTTGGATCCATCCATTAATTAAATTCAAAAACAAATAATATTAGTCTTGATAAATAATAAATAGAAAACAAAATCATAAGTAAATCATTTTTATTATTTCTAAATTTTTTACACCATATTATAAACCTATGATAATTTAGTTTCATCATAAATAAATTTTGGTTCACCATAGGTTTTCTTAGGTACTATACTCATATTTAATGAAACCTAATATCCAAAAATAACTAAATCATCATCTAGCCCTAATTGAGATGACACAAGTATAACATGTATATATATTAAATAATATTAGATAAATATTCAATAAAAATTTAAATCACACATGATCGAGGAATATAAAGGTTTAGTGTATTTGGATACTAGTCAAATAATCAACTAATTTATTAAAATATCTTCAACATCTCCCACAAATATACTCATATTAATACACTTCTAGACATATCATACTCAGAAACTTACCTCAAATCCAAGGTAATGAAAACATAAGAACAAGTGAGATTGTATTGTCGACAAGGGTAAAAATGGGAGATATAAAACATAAGATCATAATTTAATCATTAGGGTATGATAACAAAATCAAATTAATGATCCTAGTGTAAAAGATTCATACCTAGAAATTATTAGATCTTAAACTGAAAAATCATGTTATATCAATTAGAATGATTAATATGGGTTTTAAAGTAGTGTTCATCATTCAAGAGTCACTATATGAGAATGTGGCATCATAATCATAAGAAATCCTGATCTAGTGAACATATTTATTTGGAATCTTTTCCACACATAATATTGTGAGTACAGCTAGAAGAAATCATACTCATAAGTCCAAATGTGGACATTGTTATTCATAGCCATGTATGTGCATAGTATTGTGAGAATATCTTGAATAAATCATACTCATACATTAAAATGTGAACATAGATATTTTTAATAATGTCTATGATTATATTTATCCTATCAAGATATATTTACATCACATTTCACAATTCATTAGAGGAATATAACAAACCCACCAATTATATAATATTAATCAAGTCATATGTATGCATAAGGTCATGAATACATATAACTTTTAATCATAACTTAACATGTGAAACTTAAAAATGGGTTTTATAAAGATTTCATTATAATAATAAATTACCATTCAAAGAAAGTGTAATGATGCTATCATCAGATTATATACCCAATGAATTATAAGTAATATTGGAGTATGTTTTCATAGAAGATAATTACTTAAAATATCATTGAAAATATTTTGGAGGAAACTACCGATTTTATTTTTAAATCACTTATTTAAAATCTAATTATTTGAAATATTAGAAAAACAATTTTTTTGAAAAGAAATCATTGAATATTTTAAATTAATATCTAAAAAATAGTAGTTATAATGATGGAAAATTGTTTCCATGTGGTATATGTTAAAATAAATATTTTTAACACATTTTATAAATCATACCACATTCATAAAATGATAAATGTTTCTTTTAAAAAATTTATAGATTGTTAAATACTAGCATAAAATGGATTTACTCAAACAATGAGGAATAGAAAATCATTATTTAAAACTTTTTAAAGAAAATATTCATATGGAATAAAAATATTCACAACCTAAGATGAAATAAAGTACATTTTTCTAAATAATTTATCGATCATTTTAAGTACCAAAAAGAGGAATTAGTATTATTACATTAAAATACTACGAATAACTATAGGATAAGAAAAATATATTTGGCTTAAAGTATGAGATCTATATAATTCTTCTCAATAGAAATGTTGCGTAGAAAATCCCAAAAAAAGTTATATTGTAATATAAATACCTTACCTCAAGTCTCATCTTATGACACACACCTGTCATAGTTTGTGAAAAAATATAATCTTTAAATTGTTTTTCAAGTACATAATAGTGGCTCACAAAGGTCATCTCACTTTAAGAGCTTCATAGTTTGCTTAAATACTTAATCTAATTCACCTAAACTATTAATTTTGTTTTTATTTATTATTATATAAAATAAATTAAAATTTTGGGATTTTATAAAAAATAGTATTAAATTATAAATTATCATGCAATTCAAGATGAAATGAAATTTCAACTAACGATCTTGATCCTAGGTTTGGTTTTGAGTTTTATCATTATTATTCTTTATTTGTTTAAATTAAGTTTAATAATAAAATTATGAAATATCATGCATGGATTAATATCCTTTAATTAGTGTTATGATATCTTCAATGCCTTAACCAATTTAATTCCACCTCTTATTATAATAGAAGTTATTGGAATACCTTAACTGAGAGTTAGAATTTTTCCAAGACCTTCCTCCATCTCATGTCATTTCACCCATTGATTATCTCAACTCGATCACATGAAGATCTTATCAATATTAGAGGGGTAAAAGACTAAAATAATATAATATAAATATAATTTGGTTTCATGTCATGGGGTAAATTCATCACAATTATTTGTGCCCTATTCTTCTACAATAAACATAAAAATAATTTCTAATAAAGAAGTTAAGAGAACCTAACTTATCCTAGGACAAGCCTTAGGTTATCCCCACATTTTCTAGTATAAGATATCACCTAGTGGAAATAGAAAAAAATAATAAATTGAAAATAAAATATAAAATAGAATAAAAAAGAATAAGAAATAAAGAACGTGAAATATTAAAAATTGAAGAAGAAGAAGAAGATAAATATATGTAAGAATAATAAAATAAAATAAAATAAAATACATATATATATATAATATAAAAAAGAATAAAAATGAAGTGAATAGGAAGAATTAGTAATATCAAACACTTGGTTAAAAAATGCATTCATGAATTAAAATTTGAAAGATAATAAATTAAAATTGTAAAATTTTTAAAACTAAACAAAAAACCAAAATAAGAAAAACAAATGGGTTGAATAAGTCTAGAATCAGCCCCTCATCCTCACAGTTTCGTGGGTGTCCAACTCTATCCCCTCAATAGTGGTTGATGGAACATTTTATATACAATGAAATGATTATATTTTGTTGAATTCTTGTTCAAAGTCTTTAGGATCTCTCTTCATAGATAGAGCAATGATAAGTAAGGTGAAAACAATTGAAATCATCCAATGGAATCATGTACTTAAATATAAAACATGATGAAAAACATGGAAAATACACTTAAATATATTTCATGGGATTAAATATGGATTCTCAACATTAATTGGTTGGTGCGTCTAGGGTGAAAAAGTTAGGTCAGTGCCATTTGATTTTCTCTCAACCCCTCTGACCTTCACAGTGGTGAGAGGAACTCATAATATGATTCATAGTGTTCTTTAAAGGATCTAGATATCTTCTATTCTGATACAGGGAATTCTATGTAAGATTTTAGCTTGAGGTAGAGCTTTCCAGTGAACTCCATGGAGATCTCGGTGGTTTGTAGGCATCAGAGGGATGAGTAAAATGGTAGCAGGTGGTGGCATCGATGGCATAGGGATATTTAAGGTAAATTATGTGTAATGGGAGCATTATGAGGTTGTTCCTCTAAATGATTCATATTACCTCTATGAAATCTGTTCCACATAAAAATTATAAAGAGGATGAGTGATTGTTTATAAATAATTGTGTGGGTACCACTCATGAGAAGCATGCACCAGGGAGGGCACCCGAATTCACTTTCACACACAAACTTGGGTTGCACGCACTATGATTCCTGAGTGGGACTAGGCCCATCCTAACTCGAGGCCTTCTCAAACAGTCTCTCATATACATATTCCACCTCGAGTAGGCTCTCATGAGGGCCCGCTCAGCTATCCCTCCTCTTTAAAAAGGCTACCTATGTGGCTATGCATTGCCTAGTTAAGGGTCGGCCCAATGCTGAACCATTTTTTAGTAAACTCCTTAAAAATAATAAACAACATTGAATAATTAAAATCATTTATTTAATTAAAATAATAATATATTAAGTCCAACAAAATTTCGAAATTCAAAATCACCATGTTTTTATCCATTTAAATCAATTTTAATGTTTTGATTAGAGTTCTACACAATTTAATAAAATAATTAATTTCATGGTTTTACTGATTAAATATTCATCTATTATACATAGAATATTTATAAAATTTTCGAGATAAAATAGTTTGTTAAATACAGCCTCACATAAACTATTCTTGTCTTCAAGCATATAATCATAGCATTGAATTCAGAGGGAACCAGTGTTACCATTATTCACATTTAAAAATAATAATTTAAAATGATTATCAATGTTAAATCAATCATTAAAAATCCCATAATATATTAATTCATATTCTCAATTTTCAAAGAATTAATAAATTTAAGTAATTTACTTTTTTCCATTTAAAAATAAAGGAAATTATCTTCTCTTTCATTCAATATTTTCAATACATTATTATTAATCATTCAAAAGCAGGATTTACCTCACCTTTGAATCTTTTATATCATTACTCATGATGATATTCAAATAGAGTTATTATTATATCATGTGAAAATGATCATTTTCCATAGGATTGCAATGAAACTAATTTCTCTACTTTGAAAAGAAAATTTCCACATAAAATCAAGATGACTTCATACTAATGGTTTATATAACTATGAGGATTTAAGGATGGTAGAAATTGGAATATAAAAATTAATTCTATAAGAGTTGGTTTATGTATTAAAGTACAGTGCATGAAATCAAAAGTAAAAGAATAATGATATTCTCCCCTTCAGATTTTTACAACTCTCACTTTCCACAAACTAAAATTAAATGTCCTGATAAAACAAATAATAATGAATAATTTCTTCTCCTTCTTGAATTTTTCAATAATCTAATATTCTCTTTTTTCATTAATATTTTTTTACTTTGTTGAAATTTATGTTTTTAATAAACCTCATATTCACCACTTAACTAGATATGATAAAAAACTTCAATTTGGTAATATTTCCTTTTTATTCTCCCAACTTGAACCCCTTTTTTCATTTTTTTCATTTTTTTAAAGGTGAAATAGTGAATGTATAATATATGAATCAAAAACCATTATAATTACCAAAAAATAGAAACCCTACACTTTTTACTTACAATTAATTTTATCACAATTTATATGACATACCTCACCCCATATAAGCATTAAAATTTGTTCGAAATACATTATTAGGAGTTTAAGAATGGATAAAAATGGATTAAAACCTTGATCATTCCTAAAATGGTCTTTCATGGTATCTATGTCTGAGCATGGATTAATTTGATGGTGTTCTTAAGGATACTGGATTTCCAAAATCTACCTCAATAATTTTAAAAGTGTATTTTCATAGTCGTTAGTTTTGATAAGTTTTAATACAAGTACTAGTAGATGGAATGTCCCAAGATTGGTCAAGAAACATTCTCAAGATAAAATAAGAAATAATTTGTCTATAAATACTTTAAATAATGAAAATTATAACATTGTACAATCACTTAATGAATGAATAATAAAAAAAATCAATTCACTTGAATTTAATAAATTCAGATCTTGAAAATGGTTGGGAATGTTCATTTAAATGATCAATTAATTACCTTAAATAATGATTCCTAATTTTAATATCCATTCTTCACTATAGGCATTCTATTCACTATTTTACTCATTGAATCTCATTATCATTTAAATCTAAAACATCTAATGGTAGGATTCCTAAAAAATCATTTCTTATAGATAAGTAAAATAAATCATAAATCCAATCATAGGGGGAGTCAGAAGCATGATATAATATTCCAAAGAATAATATTGAAATCTAAATTCCCCAAAACACAATAGAAATATAAATCTTGGTATGATCCCCTATGTGGGCGATGGATTTTTACTACCACCAGAGGGAAGTACCAGCTCTTATCTATAATCATATATTTGGTGTATCTTCTTGGATTTGAACCAAAACATGTGGATTATACCATCTAGAACTTCTTCCTTCTTATTGATGAATTATCCGTGGATACAGTATACCAAATCCATCCCCTTAACAATTAAATACAACTTGTCAGGTGGGTTTTGGATGATGTATTGATTATCCTCTTCCTTGGTTGCTACTTGTGAAACCTTCTCTTTTATGTCTTGTGTTATCTCAATGTGTGAAACGTGAATTTTATGATGAAAGGGAAAGTAGAAGTTATTTTCACTTAAATAAAATTAAAAATATAATTAATGTTCTCCCTTTCAAAGTGACCAACCTCTATCTAATTTTCCTCTATCATAGCCACTTAAAATTCTTCATGGGATTCTTCAGATTCATGGTCCTCAAATCCAAGGAACTCCATGTGTTATTCAATAGGTATATTTGTAGTTTCCTCATCTTCCTCTAAAGAGAAATAAGGATTGATCAAATTTAAAAATTCAAAGTAGATAGAAGTGATAGTAAAATATTATGGAATAAAATTATAAATGAAATAATTTAAAATAATAACATCTCACTAAGTTGTTTCTGGTTTAATAACTTCCTCATTGGTAACTACCTCTTTAAATTTAATCTAAGTAGATATAGGTAGTTAGACGATCTCCTCCATATTTTATTCAAATTCCATTACTTTTTTGGCTTCATTCTCTTCCATGGATTGAAATATATAAAATGGTTCTAAATATTCTAATTTTTAGGGATTCGGTAGATCCATTTGTACTTCACACTCATTCCAAAATCCATCCATGTATTATTGATATCTCATGCATAAATTATCCAAAAATTCATTCTCATCATGAATCCACTCCAGGTTATCATGGTCATCTTGGATCTGATCCTTTAGATGGTTGGGTGGTGGATACTCCTCAAGCATGGACTCAACCTATCGGAGGACCTTAGGAAAATTAGGAAAGACTATTTGTTGATCTTTTGGTTTTATTTTATTTTTATCATGGGTGAACTAAAATACACAGTTAACTAGTCTATTTTCCCCTAAATATTTTGTACAATCTCTCTAAGATATTGAATCTTGTTTTTGAGATTGTTGTTAGCAACATGTTCTTGAATTATTACATGGGTAGATCTTCTGAAAATTCCAGATAAATTATGGATTTTGGTTAGTTCTTAGGCTAATTGTTTGACTAATGGTTTCTTTAGGGACTCTTTATGTTCTGAGATGAGGTTCTTGAATTACTTCTCTATGATGATTTTTCATTGATCTCCAATTAGTTTTCTAGAAAATAAATGAATATTATATTTCGTATACCAGGATGAGAATGTTAGTAATTCTTACAGCTTTGTGTTATCAATCCTTACAAAATAATAATCATTTGGATACATCATGGGAAAATAATTTTTTTCTAGATTTTTAATAAATGAAATCAATATACAGTGTAAAAAAATAAAATTAAGAAAACTAATAATTTGCTTCACAATAATGAAATTAGTTTTGATTTATGCCTATCACTTGACATGGGAAAAGAAAATTTCTAAATTTCTTTCCTAGGGGATCATAGTGGTTTACTAGGGTCCTCCCACTTAAAGAGCATTATTGTTTGTTCGATTACATAATCTATATCAACTAAACTATTTGTTTTTGTTATTTTTATATTTTTATGAAAGTAATATCGAATTTGGGTTTTTTTGAAAAATAAAATGAAATTATATATTACCATAAAATGTTAAAAATAATGAAATTAAAAAGAAATACCATCGCCTTAGGTTTTATTTTGAGTTCTATAATTATTCAACTTTACCTTTTAAATTAAGATTGATAATTTGATTTTGAAATCTCATGGATGGAATACAATAATCTCATTTATTATTGTGAAATATTTAATTTTTTAAGAAATATAAATTCTACCTCATCCTATAATCAAAGCTGATGGCAAACCTTAATCAAGGGTGTAAAATCTTATAAGACCTAACTACATAGAATATTATTTCATCCATTGTTTAGATAGATCCCATCATGTGAATTGAAAATTAATAGAAAAGATGGAAAATAAAAATATAAAATAATAGAAATAGGATAGAGTTTCATGTCATAGGGGACAATAGTCATACCCTTGCATGCCACTCGCTTCTATAAAAATCATCAAAATAAACTTAGGAAATAATTCACAAACTCATAAACTCTCCATGGAAAACCCTTAGGTTATCCCCTCATTGTTGAGGGTCAGAGATCAATTTTTAGAAAGAGAGCTGATAATAAAAAATAGAAAATATAAAAGAGAATAAAAAATAATAAGAATGAAATGACATGAAATATTAAAAATAGAATAATAAGAGAGAGATATAGAGATAATAATTATAATAGAATAAAATTAATTAATAGAAAAATTAAAAATATATAAATTGAATTTTAATATAAGAAGAATAAGAATAATAAGAAGAATGAGGGTAAGAGTAAGAAGAAGAAGAATTCAATGGATCAAACACTTGTTAAAAATTCATGCATGACTTATAATTAAAAATAAAAATAAATTAAAAAATAATAATAATTAAAACTAATAAAATAAATATAAGGCAGGTAAATGGGTTGTAGCATCTTGGCTTTGGTCTCTCCTCCTGATGGTTCTAGAGGTTTTGAACTCTTTCTCCATCGTAGTGACCAAGGAAACCATTTATATGCAATGTGAAGAGCCTCAGGAGTGGACTTCTCATTAAAAATCCTTTGTATCTCTCTTCACAGTTATATCTGCCAGACCCAAGGTGAAACAATAAAAACACTAAAAATAATTAGGATTTTAAATATATTATCTACTGAAAAAACATGGAAAAGTCACTCTCGTGGTTTTCATGGTGTGTAATGTGGCATCTAATTGATTCTCATTTGGCATGGATATGGTGAAAACATTAAAAAGGTTGGTCAATTCCTCTCTATTCTTCATTAACCACTTCATACATCCGAATGGCCAGAGGGAACATGAAATGGGATTCATGAAATATGTCTGAGGCCCTAGAGATCATCTATAGTGATGCGGGGACTTTCCAGTATGATATGGGCGCAATGAAACCTTTCATGTTGTTCCATGGTGATATTTATGGTTTTATATAGTGGTTTGATGAGGATGATAGAAGTAGGAGTCTGTGTTTGTGGCCTGGGGGTTTCTATGGGTAACTTAATGGAGTGGATATAGAATTATGTCATTATGCTAAATGATGAACAATACCATCATGGAATTTTTACCACATTAAAACACTAAATAGGAGTATAGATTGTTTATAATGAATTATGTGGAAACCTCTATTTAGATTCTTGTGTCAGGGTGGGAACATGGATTCACTTGAATAGATGGAATTGGTTAGTTCCCATGGCACTTTTCGAGTGGCCCTAAGACCAACCATACTCATGGACTGCCCTTGTTCTCTATTATATACACCTTCAACCTCGGGTAGACTTTCTTAGTGGCCCAACTAGCCAGTAATCTTATTCAATGAAGTTTTCTATGAGTTTGTAGTTTTCTAGGATGGAGGATGGCCATTGTGTGGCCCTTTATTTATTAAAGTCCTGAAATATAATAATCATACTAAAAAATTCAAACCATATAAAAAAAATATAAAATAAAAATCTCTCAAGTTCAAATAAAATTACAAATTTAAAATCATCACCCTTTTATCCATTTTAATAGATTTTAGTGTTTCATTTAAAATTATCTATAATTTAACAAACTAATTAAATTTGTAGTTATGCTATTAAAAAATTCATCTAAAATCTAAATAATATGTTTATAATATATATGATAAAATAACCATGTTATCTTTCTTTGAGGTTCAAACATCATTTATAATAAATACATATTTTTTATAAATATATTATTGGAAAATAATAATACATAACTTATTATGTATTATTCCTTTATAACTATCAATCATACTTTTACTAATAATTCATCCTTAAAATAAACATTCAAGTAAAAACTGGTCTATTTTCCAAAAATGTTTCAGTTTGATGGTCCAGATAATTTCACCTTAGACATGGTTTAATAATATATTTAATATTAATAATAATATAAGTTTCATATTCATTCATTATATAAGCATTTATAATGATTCAAATAAATCGGTTATGAAAAAATATTTACATCACTTTGTGTATATAGTTGTTTGTACGTACGCATGAGTGATGTTTCTACATTTCTATTGATGGAATAAAAGAAATTTATATTATTATTCAAATTTAAAAATCATTATTATATCATAAATATCATATATATAATCTTAAATCTATCTTTATTCCCATCCATGAATGGAGAAAATGTAAAATTAATCAAATCACTTCATCGAGGTGGTAGTCCACACATAGACATGAGTGATGTTATCATTTTATAATACACTGGAAGGTGATAAGGTAAATAAGATATTAAAAATAAAAAATTGTATTAAATATCATATATAAACATTAAATACATCATAATAACCAACCATGAATTATAATGATGTAAAATGAATCAAATCACTACGTGGATGTGGTAGTCCACATGTATTCATGAACAACAATTTCATTTCCCATTTTATAGAAAGATGGTAGAAAATTATTGTCTAATTATCATAATAACATCCTGGTATATCAATTAAAGTATATTTATTATTTTATTATTTAATAAAAATATTTATATAATCTATAAGAAGAGTGAAACTTGAAAAAATCAGTAAGAACATATACCTATTCTTTGATAAACCACATTATAATCTCTTTTTAGAAACCATTGGGATTGTATTTTAATGGAAAAATAACCAATAGGATGTTCATGGGGAAGTTTAAATTATATTTTAATTGGGTTGTACTGATTAAAAGGGATTATATGGTGTATATATGTGAGGAGACAGTTTCTCTTTTATAAGTCAGGGGAGTGTTACACTTATAATTATTAAGAATATTAAAAATATAATAAAGTCTCTATCATTGTAAAATGGATTCAAATTGGTTCAATATAGAATATAAGATGATATAATATCAATATAAATTTATCTAAAATCATTTATACTTATGTCATTTTAACTCTTACCTATTTAGTTTAACCTCTCGTTAACCCCTTCTAACCTTTACCATAGTTATAAATTTGTAGATTGGTTATTATTATTAATGATTAAAAAAACATCAACATATTATAAAATATTAATTATTATTTACATATATATATAATATACTTTATCAAATATAATATCTATAAATAATATAAATTTATTTTAAAATAAATGTAAAAAAGTCAATGAAACTATTTTTTGAAAAATACTTTCTTTAGAAAAAAATGAGTTTATATTTATTCTTATTAATGTAAAAACTATTAGATTAATGTTAAAATATTTTATTGAATATATTGTATACTCATTGGATACAAATAATTCATCCGTAGAGACTAATTTAATTTAATATTCTAAAAATATATTTTTTTATAAAAATAGGTTTTTAAAAAAAATATCTTTTTTATTTTAAAATA
Source organism: Viscum album (assembly GCA_963277665.1). NCBI lineage: Eukaryota > Viridiplantae > Streptophyta > Magnoliopsida > Santalales > Viscaceae > Viscum > Viscum album. The sequence goes on along the minus strand of OY728126.1, from coordinate 838,112,398 downwards.
AATTTATTTTAATTTTTAGAAAATTCAAAACCAATGAATTAATTTTATACTTATGTAAAAAATATGTTTTATTAATTTATTTATTTTTATTTATACCTATCAATCTAATAATTGTGGGATAACTATGACATCAAATATTAAGTATATCACGATTCATTTAAACTTTGTGTCACTTATAATGAATGTTATCGAAGAAATTAAATATATATTAAGAAACAATATATCATAAACATTTAAGGTGTTACATGGAAGGAAAATTTGTTTTCTTTTCCAAGATGATGAAAAAATTCATAGCCTAGAAATGGGATGAATGATGACATATCATGTTCGATAATATCATGCAATGTATTTTATACCCTCGAAGGCTCATTCTTCTCAATCAAGGAAAACCATTGGTCCTCATTGTGATAACCCTGGAATGATCAATTATCACCTTATTATCATAGCATAATAAGGATGGTAAATTTAATATGCTATTATATAATATTCAAAGGATATTATACACTACTACTCGATACTCTCCCATCAAGAAGAACATCCTTTCCTGGGTCTTCATATTACACAAGTTTATTCATTATTTGTAGCATCATGATCTACAACTAGTATTATAAATTGACCCACTAAAGTTTATCCTCAACCATAATATATTTACTAGAAGATTATTGTGGAGGGTGTTGATACTTTAGTAGTTTCATATCATGTTCACCAACAACACCTTTTCATGTTGTCTGTAAATGAAATTATTTTCTTATTTAAATATAGTATTAGTGGTGACCTTAGGTTTCTCTCTAGGTAGGGGTGATCAAAAATAAATTTTGGTTTTGGTTTGAAAAAAATGGTTTATTTTGAAATTTTGTGGTATGAAAAAGATTTAAATTAGTGAAATAAAATATTCAAAATAAAATGATGAAAAGGTTATTAGGATTGGGTTAGTTTTCCATTTACAATGTTATCCTAGTTTTTAAATTATTTACTTCTCTTATTTTTATCTATTATATGGGAGGTTATTCAATCACTTCACCTCCAATAATTTGTTAAATGTGTAATATCCTTATCCTAGAGACACTGAAATTTTTCCCCAATCCAGTTGGTCACACGGCCTCAAGCAAGCCTCCCCATATGCTAGAGACTGCCAACTAGTTGTGAAGGTATAATTATGATATGGTGGGGAGACTATACAATCCTAATTATAGTATCCTAGGGGTATAAGATATAATAAATGAATAAATTAACTATGGAGTTATTATAAATAATTACATAGGAGTGGAAGAAAAATATAAAAATATATAAAATGTATGTTGTCCAATATACAATGATTCATATCCATGTGAATAAATAATAAATAAATAATTTATAAAACAAAAAAAGGTACACAAAGAAAATTAATAATCCCGTAAATAATATCCTCATGATCATCCTAGTCTCTAACTCAGTCCCTCTATTCTATGCCCTCATTTACAAGACTCACAATACACGCATAATCAAATAAGCATGAACCTATAACAATGAGATTTTTAGGGTACCCCAGTAAAATGGTGACCCGAATAGGGTGTGAGATATACCCAATATATCAACACTAATCGTTTTTAAATCTATTTAGTTTTTGAATATAAAGACATATTATTCGTCAGATATAATGAATACAAAATAAATGAATACATGCAAACTAGTCAGTATCATGTTCTAGGAGGACACCCAGACAACAATCCCTACTTCGGCCTAAGATGGAATGCATCTGAGAACGATTACATACATATATTTATATATATAAAAATTTATTTATGTATAAATATATTCACTCTATACTTATTAATTTTAATAAAAATATATATTGATACGTAATATTATCCAAAATAAGTTGTGTAACTCAAGAATCCTTTTGTAATACTACTCATAATAATAATATGTATCTCATAATAAAAAATAAGTTTCGACAAGCATGGGGAAAATGTTTAACACTAGTAGTAAGACTATAACCAATGATTGAAATCAATATAGGAAACAGTTTTGTATGTCATGAATAAAAAACAATGAGGGTCATACCCAATATCCAAATCAATGGGTCATAGAAAATCATGACCAAAAATGAAAGTCATATAGATGTCATGCCAACATCCTCAAAGTAGTGGGTGTGACATGTAATCGAAAATTACCCTACTAGAGGTCCCTTTTGTTATTATTAAATATACAGTAAACTACATTACTTATGATCCCTTAGTCTTACATTTTATAAAGAGGTAACTGACATCAGTCAAGATGTAGTGGATCCTTTCCAATATATTTCATTTAACATTTAATAATAGGCTATGTGACCATATAATCCATTAATACCATTAAATTAAAATTATAAATAAGGACATTCCCATAAAAATTACACAACATTTCTCAATCCAAAATAAATAATAAGTCCATATAATAAACATTCCATTCTGATAAAGCATGTATAAATAAATACGGACATGTACATTTAACAATTCAAATATCCCATTCAATTACCCCATTTTATTAAGGAATATAGCTCACCTCCAAGGTGGTTTTTTTTTAATTGGGAAAGGTTATCAAATAAATTCATTTATCTAGGTTAAGTTTACCCTTTTTGAGGGATCACTCAGCATCACTCCAAAGTAAATTATTTAGAAAATAAGAAATTATGATTGAGAGTATCAAATCAACACCCCATGAGGTTGTTTTAATTACACAAAGAGGCATAATGGTCAAGGATTATAGATACCTTGACCTAAGGGTGTGGTTTGGGTTGAGGTGAACAACCTCGAATGGTTTAATTCTAATTATAAAGGAAATATAAATCAAGGCACTATGTCTTACACACCTAATTTCACGTTTTTAAGGAAATTCATAGTGAATATAGCATGCAGCGACACATTGTAATTTATAAATGAGATATAACTTTGTAATAACAATTATACCACCTAACTCGTATTTATTACGGTCTACTCATCCAATGTAAGGATTTGATTTGTGGTTTTTTTATAGGAAAAAAATAAATTGAAAAATTCCCTAAATATATAGATAATTGGATCACTGAAGGATAACAAAGGGTAATGTGAGATAAAAGGAAAAATGATGAAAAGGATTGAATCATTACAAATAGGATTCCATTTTGATTTATGGAACTCAAGTCAGAGTCTGAAAAGAAGAGGTTACTCAAATCCTTAATTTTAGTGAGGAGGAGCTCAAACAATAGAGGGATAGGTGTTGTGTATGTGGAGAAGAATATAAGTGGAGTACAAAAATAGAAAGTAGGGGAATAATCATAAAAATAACCCTTTTAAATATGTTCCTGGTTTGGACGCATGGTTTTTCAAACTGTGTTCCAACCATGCATGAGATATTACTTAAGCATAGAGCATGTACAGTTCAGGTGTACAGTTTGATAAACCATGTGAAGAACATTAATGTATCCCCTATTAAGAGGCTTACAACAACCACACATCCTTGTGGAATGGTGTGTGTGGTTAGAATGAACCATGAAACACCCTCATCCCCTCTGAATAGCATTCATGGATTCCCCTGGAGGGCCACATAGTTTTAGAAAAATAATGTACCTCTATCAACCACTTTTGAATTTGATTTTTCAAATTCATTCACCATTAAAACTAAAAAAACACTCAGGACACCTCTTAGTCATTAAAAATGTCTAAAAACACTTTTGAGTGTCCCAACTCATTAAGTTTTGTTCTCAGTATTTGTTTTTTGGAAAACCCATCCACAGAATGGAAAAAATTCAAATTCATTTGGAATTATACCTTTTTCCAAAAATGAGATGTTACAACCTCCCAAACATAGTACTTCTCACACCAAAAATTCTTGGGGAAACAAAAAATGACACCTGACCTACTCGGGTTATGATATTTTATTTAAACATCCATGTTAGGTTTCCAAATTTGAAATGAACCTCCAAAAATTACTTTATGAATACAATACATAATCTATTAAAACATTATCCAATGCTCATATTAGAAACTAAGACTTTGGTATGGATCCTACCCATGTTCTTATAACTTGAGACATGATCACTACATTATCCCTTTCACCAGTCATCCTATAGCACTCCACACTATATGTTTTATTATTTAACTGCTAACTTTGATCCATGGTATCTCACCCATTAAAATTTTGTGTAAATAACACCCTAGGATTTCTAAATATCATCCTAGAATGCTTTCTAAAATCAAAAAACCTGATTACATCTGAGGTCATAACATCTCTCTCGTAATATTAAAATTTTCGAATTCCAATTGACCAATATTAAATTGTTCATTCCTCTTTTCCATTAAAAATTATCTGTTTACATTTTCATTACACTTGTCTTAACCTCATTTCAAGATTGAAACAGTTCCTTATTAAATATAATATTTGATGTAAGAGTATGTATGTCGAGCCGCTTATGTACAACTATCTAAAAAAACTTAGCCTAGATGTTCAATGTATCACAACCCAAAACACTACACCATATACTAAGAAACCTATAATTTACATCATGAATGTTTACTAAAACCCAAAACTAACATCTCGTGGCATCTCATCGTATAGCATCTATTGATGTTTTCTTCCTACAGCATAAATAAGGATGAAAATATGATCCAACACACTTGGATTCTCACCCTAAAAACAACTCATCCAAGCCAGACTAAAGTTTGGGGTAACCTCAAAATAATCAATTTGGGTCCAAGGAGCTCATATAAGGTAATACACACTCTGGAATTCCCAAACTATACATTGATAAATGAATAAAATGTACCCATATCCAAAAAAACTTACTGAGCACAACAATAGTCAAGTTAAATAACCCACCGGTGTTCATGATTTTCCTCGGGTGTTCCAACTAGAGAACCCAAGTATCACTCAGTAATAACGATGCCAACAAAAAAATCATGTTTCTAGAACATACTTACTAAGGAACCTATTCATCAATCCCAGTTTCATTTAATTAACTGCAGTGTATAACCAACACTCTCTCAGTGTACTCCGAACAACGTCAAGATTTGGGACGTGATATTAACTATGAAAATAGTACACCAAGAGGACATTAAGAAATATCTTTAAGATCTAAGACAAATCCATCATATCCATGATGAATTACTTAGCCCATTTTTGAACCAACAATGTCAAACCACCGAAAAAAATGTCAATGAACCTCTCTGGATGACTTCTTTTGGGAGAGCTCAAATTCATTTGTTGATGGGTCACCAACATGACCATGTTGCCTTTCCTACTCAATAAATATCATGATCACTCACGGATGATAACAAAAGTCAATACCAATGAAATAGTGACTTCAATAGTTTTTCACACATCTAATAATTTCATCATTGTGATACCTTACAAGCACTGAAACATTACAAAACTTACTAACATTGAGGGTATTCAGAAGAATATGGCCCCTTTCTATTTTTCCTTATCCATTTTGTGCATTCTACTTAGAAGTAAATTCATAATTTTATTTATGAGTCACTACCCACATTATCTGTGTCACAGTTTTCATTAATTTAAAGTGGAACTCATTTCATGGCTCACTCAACATCGACTACAGATTGCGTTTCCCGGATGTGTCTAATGCTCTTTTAGAAAGAATTAAACCAAAATGAGAGATTTTTGATCTAACTAAAAGAATGAAAGACTAGATGTAACACCCGATACTTTTATGGGAAATATTTTGTTTTTATGTTATATAAATCATCAAAGGAATCTTTCACTACACACAACACTAGCTTGGATTGCTTTACACGCAACCGCGACCTTCCTCAATAGCTTGTGTTGTACGCAATACCGAGTTTCACTAAACAATGATATGCTATTAAAATATTATTAAAACTAGTCGTTATGAATAGTAATAACCACTTTTTGAAATTTTTTATATTTTATTTTTCAAAATGGACTTCATTTTTTGGATTCATAATATCGAAATTAGCTTAGGCTGAAATTTTGGTACTTTTCGGATAACTTTCATATTCTAATGAATAGTGAAAATTGCTAAATTTTAATTAAAAACAACTTTTTTAATTGAAATAATTAATAGTGATAAATTATTAATTTGATTGGTTTTAAAGTATATTTATAATATATTTTTACCATTTAATACAATTTTGGTCATTGAATGTAATTTCACATTTAAACCAGACATAAACATGTGTCAATCTTTTGATAGTTATTATCTCTTAAAAACACGCTATTTTTTTTAACGACGGGAATTAATTTTTAAATTAATTAATGAAACTGATATGTTTTGAATTTGGTTAAATAGACATCATTTTTGAATTCATAATATCAAATATAGCTTAGGCCTAATTTTTGGTATTTTTCTGGAAACTTTCATTTTTGGATGAATAGTGAAACCACTAAGTGGTATTTAAAAAAACTGAATATTTCATAAAACCTAATTTTACCGCTTCTGTGAGTGGAATTTTGAAAATCAGAGAGACACGGTTAATATCAAGGACTAAAATGTTATTCAATGAGATAAAAATATTTTTTGGTGAATAGTAACTTTTACTTTTATTTACCACAGTTAAAAGTAAATAGGGTAATTAAGGGTAAAAATAATATTATTATTACCCTAGGACATGTCATAATTCGATTGGACAAGTTTAATTCGACCAAAAACAACCTTATAAAGAAAATATGACCATTTAGACCCACTTGGATTAGATTAGGACATTTAATATTTCTTTATTTAAATAAGGGTTAAAATAGTTAAAATCCAAGTTTAATAAGTAAATCATATTTAATATAGGGTTATACAAAAGATAAATTCGACTATAAATATTAATTAGAAATCTAAAAAGATTTCCTAAATAATGGTATTTTATTTATAATTTTTGGACATTAAATAATTTAATTTATTTATGACACAAAGATGATGAAGTAATTATCTTATTAATGAAATATTGAAATAATTGATGTAATAAATACCCAAATAAATGTAATTTGAGGATTTTTATGAATTACACTAATTTTATAGGTTAATATGACATGTTAGTATGGATTTAATTAACTTTTTTCGAACTAATCATTCGGTTATGATTTTCACAAAAATCAAGTACCAAATAGTGTCAAAATTGACATAAAATAGTTTTTAAAATAAATATTATATTATTAATTGTTATTTTATTCCTAAAAATCTATGGTTCTGAAAAATGACTCAGATAAGGATATATATATTAATAATTAACCACTTGGGGTTCCTGTGGCTTGTTATAGTAATTTTATTAACCTTATAGTGTAAGAGAACAAGAAGAAACGGTAAAAGTAAAATTATTTAACTTAAGGTTAAATCTAAATGATAAGGTTAAAATAGAAACCTAAACTTGTCTAAACTATATTGGATGTGAGTATTTTGACCCATACCCACCTTATCATATAAATAAATCAATTTGGAGCTATTAAAAACTGAATATGACTTTATAAGAAAATAATATATTAAGCTTTTCCAAAGGTGCCCCTCTCCTCCCTTATAAAAGGGAACATACTCCCTCTCTTCCTCACACCACTTTGAGCCTCCAAGATCAGCCAACCCCTGACAAATTCTCTTCTCCACTTCCATAGAAACATCCTAGAGGTTATGGTCTTCTTCATAGACCAATTTTAGTGCCCTACGAGGAGGCCTCAAAGAGGCGCTTTGAAGAAGAGGTAATGTCTGTTACCGATTCTTTCCACTTTATTTCTTTTTCCACTTCTTCTTATTTAGTTGTTTAATTTTGAAATAATAACATCAGTATCACTCATATAATTATATGTTATTATAATTATGAAACAACCATATTTCACCATCTATCCATCCTACGGAAAACGAAATCACCGCGCATGTGTACGTACGGAATACCGTCTCCACGCTGTGGTGTAATCTATTTTCCGCCACCACCTTACTTGGATGGGTATAATGTTGTAAATAATAACTATATATTATTATTGTAAATTGATATTGATTCTGAAATATTATAAAATTCCACGATCATTTGAATGATATCATCGCTTGTGCGTACATACAGAATATCGTCTCCACGACGCGATGAGATTCATTCTCCATGTTTACCATTCATGAATGATTATAATGTATATATAATAAGTAATCCTGAAATATATTACATAATAATGATACTTGATTTATGTATATATATATATATATATATGTTTCATCTACTTAATTCCATTCAATTCAATAAGAAAATGAAAACAGCGTTCATGCGTACATACGGCCTACCGTCTCCATGAACGGTGTATTTCATTCCATTTATCGATTTATCATATATATATATATATTCTGAATATATATTACATATAAATCATGTTTTACATTATTTAATTAATTAAATCTGAATATAAGAAATAATATCAAGAACAACAGGTCCAAACATGTACGATAGATAAAACGATTTTACCCAAAATGCTACTTTAACATGGAACTTACAAAAGAATGGGTAATATAATGTCATAAGTGAACCATATATGATATCATAACAATGAATATGAATCTTTAATAAGTCAATGACATTATTTAAATCATTATACAGGAGGGTAGGATACGTACGAAGCATATCGTACCTAAGGTAAGGGATAATTTTGCAAATCTCATTTTTTATCCGAGATTCTTTATTCGTAAGTATTTACTTGGGTTATTACTATCTTCCATGTCTATGTTTTATAAAAGTGTATTCATGTATGTTTAAAGTACTTTTTACTCATTTTGACTTTTACCCCATGGTATGGAAGGAATCTTTCTTTTATTTACCCTACAAGGTACTTTTTGAATTTTCTGACAAAAGTACGAGAAGAATGTTTCTTTTTAACATATACGGCATGAAAGGATTTTTATGGTTTTATAAAGCCTTATATTCATGAATCTCTCTCCAAAATATTTCATGACTATTTTCAAAAAAATCCTTTTCTTTTAAAATTTCATGACATTTTGCGAAAAGAAAATGATTTTCAAGAAAAAAGGATATTTTCCTCAAGAATTCATTTCAAGTGTTTTATCAAAACCATTTTCATCTAAGATGAAATTATATCACATGTGTATGTTTCAAGTATCATGTCTCTATGATTTAAATGGTTTCAATTTTCTAATGATGAAATGATATCCAATTTTTTTGTATGGATTACGTTATGATGGAATGATTTTTATGAATCCCATTTCATTTTTGGGTTATGATGAATGATTTATGTTCATATTGTGGAACAAGAAAGAATGATTTCATTATGAGATGGGTGAGACCTATATATCCCTCCAATGAATTGGGTAAAGATTTATATCTCATGAGATAGACATGGAGGGAACGGTAAGTTAATCTGGTTCAGTGTTACAGGACTGAAACGAGGAGTGAACTCGGTTCAGAAAGGGACTTTGTCCACTAAGATGGTCATGGAAGCAATGCCTTGGCAACTATGGAAATCATTACAGGTGCATAACGGATGCCACAATTACCTGTTTTATTCCCATTCTATTTTATCATTATTTATGTTCCATTAAGATCTATGCCTTATGTACTTCCATGTTTTATGTCATTGCTCAAGATTTTTATGTTTCAACATTATGTTCATGTTTTTAAGTTCAAATGTATATGGTATGTTTTATTTTATCCATGCTTACCCTTACTGAGAATTTGAGCTCACCCTTTTTATGTTTTATTTTTCCCCAGGATTAAAAGAAAGGTTTTAGGTAAGGAAAAAAAGGGGAAGATCGTTATGGGAGTTGTTGAAGATATTTCAACATGATTAGAAGTTTATATTCCGAGTTTCCAAAGATACTAAACTATTACGGTTATTGTGTGTCTGTTTTTGTTATGTATTAAGTATTCTGCAAAAGTAATGTAATGTCCATGTATGTCAAGCTTTGGGTCTTTAAAGTTGGTATCATAGGAAAGGTTTAGTCAACCTTTGGAAACTATGATTCGAAAACTTTAGTGAGATCCCTAGAGATATTTCTAAGGTATGTCTAGGGATGTCCCTAAGGTTAAGTATAGTATAGGTTATAGTCCTAGAATTATGGTAATGATATTATAATAAACCTAAGATGTTAGATATTGAAGTTACTCCCCCTTTATTATGATTTTTTCCTCTCACTATTCTTTTTTTACTTTTATATAATGGTTGGAAACAAGATGATTCACGATAATGGAGGATATGATGGACAATGGAATGATATTCTTCATGAGAAAACAAATGAAATGGGATTTGGAAGTCCAAACATCATTATTATGCCGAATCAGCAATCTCATAATATGATCAATAAACTCAAATTTGGAAAGTTTCTGGACTTTTCTAATAAGAGAAAGATGGAGTTTCATGATGATCATAGAGGAAAGAAAGTTCAATTTCCCCAATGTAAATCATGTGGGAAGAGGCATCAAGGATAATGTTTCAAAGGAACTAGAAGATACTTTGGGTGTGGAAAAGAAGGACATAAAGCCAGTAAGTTCAAAGGAAAAGGTTCAGTTAACACCATGGATGAGGATAATGGTATTGCTACGACATCAACAATGGTTAAATGTTTTAAATGTGGAATGTATGGGTATTATGCAGACCAATGCCCTAAGGAAAATTCCCATGAAGAGAATCAGTATGGTCGTATGGGTAGTATTTATGTTGTTGATGATGAAGAGACTACAAATGATACGTGAGATGAAAGAATTGTTGAAGCTTGTTCAGTGGTTTAAGAAGGTAGTGGAATGATTACATGTTTATCAAGAGTAATGTTGTATAAGTAATCTCGTGGTACTATGGAATAAAGAGACATATAAGGATTGTTACACTGTTTTCTTTCCTTATGTTTTGAAAGTGTATGATGAATGGTACCAGTAACCATGAAAGGTTATTCAGATATTTTTGGAAAGTAGATGATATGCTCATAATGAAGGGATAAGGAGAAAATTAAATTTTTTATAGTATTCATGAGCTCATGATTGATATAAGGAGAAGGTTATATCATGGTTTGATTATATAGAATTTTTGGATTTTGGTATGTGGAAAGAGTTAAATTTTTACAGCATTCATGTTTTCACTAATGTTTAATGGGTATTTATTTTTCAAGAGAATACATGATTAAGGTATTCAAATGATTGGAATGTGACCAAAAAGATATATGGGGGATAAATGATGGTATTCACATTCTTGGTTGATGACATTTCATGTAATCGTTTTCTTTATACTATGAGCTTGGACCGAAGTATTTTATATAAGACTAAAGATTGGAATGGATTATGTTAGACATAAGTTAGTATTATTTAAGGATATAAATTTTTTCGATATTATTGATGGGATGTTATAGTAATGTAGTTTAAGAAAAAGGACAACCTGCAGGATGGGCGATAGCCCATCACATTGGACAAGGCTGTGGGAATCGAACCCACAACCAAAGTGTGACTGGCCTTTATCGCCAACCAGTGGCCTACAAGAAGTCCCTGTTTAGTAGAAACTAGTTTTATTATATTAATCAGTATGATATATGATGTATAAGTCCATTTTAGGAACCATATATGATTAATCTCACTATAGATGGACTTATGTATTTTTGATAACTTTTATAACCTTTGGTTTGAGACAGATGGAATGACCCTTCATTCTATCACATGATCTGCTAACACTTCACAAATGAAAAATTAAACTTAATTTCTTTAATAGATGAAGTGGAAATTGTCCAAAGAACGAACAACGGTGAGACTGTACCAAAATCACGAAAGTATTTCTTCTAATTCCAATTTCATCAACTTTAGGGAAATGATCTTGAAAACCAAAAATTCTATCCTAGTGCCCTTATATCCGATGAATCAGATGGTACCTTATATCATCAAAAATCTATGGATTTGTGATTGATGGATTTCTCATAGCCATGTTCTCTACCACTCTCCATCAGAACTTGATGGTTAGATTTTTCTTCCATATCCATATTTTCACCTTTGTTATCCTATGTGGAAACCCATTGATTAGTTAATTTGGGTAACCATTACGTTTCATACTATAGTTTTTAAATCCAAGTTTTGGTATTCCTTTTTATGATGTAGGTTTCTATTAAAGAAACTTTCGAGTAGTAAACCATTTATAACCCCGACGAATTTCGAGGGCGAAATTCATTTTAAGGGGAGTAGAATGTAACACCCGATAATTTTATGAGAAATATTTTGTTTTTATGTTATATAAATCATCAAAGGAATATTTCACTACACACAACACTATCTTGGATTTCTTTACACGCAGCTGCTGCCGTCCTCGATAGCTTGCGTTGTACGCAATACCGAGCTTCACTAAACAACGATATGCTATTAAAATATTATTAAAACTAGCAGTTATGAATAGTAATACCCTCTTTTTGAAATTTTGTAAATTTTATTTTTCAAAATGGACTTCATTTTTGGATTCGGAATATCGAAATTATCTTAGGGTAAAATTTTGGTACTTTCGGATAACTTTCATATTCTGATGAATAGTGAAAATTACTAAATTTTAATTAAAAAAACTTTTTTAATCAAAATAATTAGTAGTAATAAATTATTAATTTGAGTGGTTTTAAATTATATTTAGAATATATTTTTACCATTTAATACAATTTTGGTCATTGGATGTAATTTCTCATTTAAACCAGACATAAACATGTGTCAATCTTTTGATAGTTATTATCTCTTAAAAACATGCTATTTTTTTACGATGGGAATTAATTTTTAAATTAATTAATGAAATTGATATGGTTTGACTTTGGTTAAATAGACATACTTTTTTAATTCATAATATCAAATATATCTTAGGCATAATTTTTGGTATTTTTCTGGAAACTTTCATTATTTGATGAATAGTGAAACCACTATGTGGTAGTTAAAAAAACTGAATTTTTCATAAAACATAATTTTACCGCTTCTGTGAGTGGAATTTTTAAAATCCAAGAGACACAGTTAATATCAAATACTAAAATGTGGTTCAATGAGATGAAAATATTTTTTGGCGAATGGTAACTTTTTTCTTTTATTTACCACAGTTAAAAGTAAATAGGGTAATTAAGGGTAAAAATGATATTATTATTACCCTAACACATGTCCTAATTCTATTGGACAAGTGTAATTCGACCAAAAACAACCTTAGGAATAAAATATGACCATTTAGGCCCACTTGGTTTAGATTAGGTCATTTAATATTAATTTATTTAAAGAAGGGTTAAAATAGTTAAAATCAATGTTTAATAAGTAAATCATTTTTAATATAGGGTTATACATAAGATAAATTAGACTATAAATTTTCATTATAAATATAAAAAGGTTTCCTACATAATGGTATTTTATATATAATTTTTAGACATTAAATAATTTAATTTATTTATGACACAAAGATGATGCAGTAATTATCTTATTAATGGAATATTGACATAATTAATGTTATAAATACCCCAATAAAAGTAATTTTAGGATTTTTATGAATTACACTAATTTTATAGGTTAATATGACATGTTATTATTGATTTAATTAATTTTTTTGAACTAATCATTCTGTTTTGATTTTCACAAAAATCAAGTACCAAATAGTGTCAAAATGGACATAAAATAGTTTTTAAAACAAATATTATATTATTAATTACTATTTTTTTCATAAAAATCTACGGTTTGGAAAAATGACATAGATATTGATATATATATTAATAATGAACCACTTGTGGTTCGTTTGGCTTGTTATAGTAAGTTTCTTAACCTTATAGTGTAAGAAAACAAGAAGACACGGTAAAAGTAAAATTATTTAACTTAAGGTTAAATCTAAATGATAAGGTTAAAATAGAAACCTAAACTTGTATAAACTATATTTTATTAGATTATTTCGACCCAGCCCCACCTTATATTCGAAATAAATCAATTTGGAGCTATTAAAAACCGAATATTACTTTATAATAAAATAATATTTTTAGTTTTTCCAAAGGTGCCCCTCTCCTCCCTTATAAAAGGGAACCTCCTCCCTCTCTTCCTCACACCACTTTGAGCCTCCATGCTTGGAAAAACCCTACCCAATTCTATTCTCCACTTCCATAGAAACATCCTTGAGGTTCTGGTCTTCTTCAACGTCCAATGTTATGGCCCTAAGAGCAGGTCTCAAAGAGGCCCTTCAAAGAAGAGGTAATGTCTGTTACCGATTCTTTCAACTTTATTTCTTTTTCCACTTCTTATTCTTTAGTTATTTCAATATGAAGTAATAACATAAGTATCAATCATATACTTATATGTTATTATAAGTATGAAACAACTATATTTCACCATCTATTCATCCTACGGAAAACGAAATCACCACACGTGCGTACGTACGGAATACCGTCTCCACGCCGTGGTGAAATCTATTTTCTGCCACCACCTTACTTGGATGGGTATAATGGTGTAAATAATAACTATATATGATTATTTTAAAGTGATATTTATTCTGAAATATTATATAATTCCACGATCATGAGAATGATATCATCGCTCGTGCGTACATACAGAATACCGTCTCCACGACGCGAAGAGATTCATTCTCCATATTAACCATTCTTGAATGATTATAATGTATATATAATAAGTAATCATTAAATATATGACATAATAATGATAATGGATTTATTTATATATATATATGTGTGTCATATACTTAATTCCATTAAATTCAAGAAGGAAACGAAAACAATGTTCATGCGAATGTACGACCTACCGTCTCCATGAACGATGTATTTCATTCCATTTATCGATCTATCATATATATATGTATATTCTGAATATATATACATATAAATCATGTTTTAAATTCTGGAATTATTTAAATCAAAATATAAGTAACAATATCAAGAACAACAAGTCCAAACATGTGCGATAGATAAAAGGATTTTACCCAAAACACTACTTTAACATGGAACTTACAAAAGAACGAGAAATATAAAGTCATAAGTGAACCATATATGATATCATAACAATTAATATGATTCTTTAATAAGTCAGTGACATTATTTAAATCATTATACAGTAGGTTCGGATACGTACGAAGCATATCGGACCTAAGGTAAGGGATAATTTCACAAATCTCATTTTTATCTGAGATTGCTTATTCGTAAGTATTTACTGGGTTTATTGCTATCATCCATGTCCATGTTTTATAAAAGTGTATTCATGTATGTTTAAAGTCATTTTAACTCATTTTTACTTTTACCCCATGGTATGGAAAGAATATTTCTTTTATTTACCCTACAAGGTACTTTTTGACTTTTCCGACAAAAGTACGAGAAAAATGTTTCTTTTTAACGTATACGGCATGAACGGATTTTTACAATTTTATAAAGCCTTATTTTCATGAATCTCCCTCCAAAAGATTTCAAGACTATTTTCCACAAAATCCTTTTATTTTAAAATTTCATGAAATTTTGTGAAATGAAAATGATTTTGAAGAAAAAAGGATATTTTCCTCAAAAATTCATTTCAAGTGTTTTATCAAAACCATTTTCATCTAAAATGACATTATTTCACATGTGTATGTTTCAAGTATCATGTATCTATGATTTACCTAGTTTCACTTTTCTAATGATGAAATGATATCCAATTTTTTCATATGGATTAAGTTATGATGGAATGATGTTTATGAAACCCATTTTATTCTTGGGTTATGATGAATGACTTATGTTTCTATTGTGTCACACGAATGAATGATTTCAATATGTGATGGGTGGGAACTATATCTCCCTCTAATGCATTGGGTAAAGATTTATATCTCATGATATATACATGGATAGAACGGTATGTTAATCTGGTTCAGTGTTACAGGACTGAAACGAGGAGTGAACTCGATTCAGAAAGGGACTTTGTCCACTAAGATGGTCATGGAAGCAATGCCTTGGCTACTATGGAAATAATTACATGTGCATAACGGATGCCACAATTACATGTTTTGTTCCAATGCTATTTTATCATTATTTATGTTCCATTATGACCAATGCCTTATGTACTTCCATGTGTTATGTCGTTTCTCAGGATTTTGATGTTTAAACATTATGTTCATGTTTCTAAGTTCAAATGTATATGGTATGTTTTATTTTATCCATGCTTACCCTTACTGAGAATTTCTTCTCACCCTTTTTATGTTTTATTTTCCCCCAGGATTAAAATAAAGGTTTTAGGTAAGAAAACAAAAAGGGGAAGATCGTTATGGGAGTTGTTAAAGATATTTCAACATGATTAAAAGTTTATATTCCGAGTTTCCAAAGACACTAAACTATTACGGTCCTTGTGTGTCTATTTTTGTTATGTATTAAGTATTCTGAAAAAGTAATGTAATGTCCATGTACGTCATGATTTGGGTCTTTACACTAGATTTACTCTAGATTCACATCGGATAGTCCTCATAAGTAACATCCCCACATTGTATAACATCATGCCTAAAATCCAAAACTAACTGACCAACATGTCAAAACATCTGATCCTTTTACAATTTAATTCTATGAATTTGTACGAGTCTTATTTTCTATAACTCTCATATCACTCTAATATAGATATTAACCATGAATATATCATAACCACTCAAGGATTAAGGATTACCAAAAAACTCATATAAATAAATGTAACATTTTTGATACTCGATGGGTACCACATGTATCATCGCATACTACCCCAAGATTTCAAAAACAAAATAGCACATCCTTGACATTATCCATTGGATTATCTTCCCTATGAATTCTAGTATCTGAGAGCCCATAAAAATAACTATCCTATAGTTTTACTTTCCCATACAACCTAAATATATGATGATAACCTTCCAATTTGTCCAACACCGAAGAGGATTGAGAGTGTCACATAACCTGCTAGGTGGATAATCTGGACTTATGCATGTCTAACCCATTTAAACTAACAATTTACCGATACCCACACCCATAAAAAGGGTCAAATTATTCAACATCCTCATATCAAGGGAAATATTTTGTTTTAGAAACTAAGATTCTTAATTAAGAAAAATGAAACCACGTGTAAGAAATGGTTCACAAGTGTTTAGAAAGGTTTTAATGTTTTTGGGGTGTTACCTATGTCGAGATAACACCCTAAAAAGTAGAAAGTGTTGAACCTATAAAGATTTCACACCTGAAATATTTCACTAGGATCTACCACCTATCATTTTGGTTAAACAAAACCAACGAAAGATAACTAGAACCAATCAGTGGAATCCACATTCTCATCCCAATCACTTGATAAGGAAAAATAAATATAACCCTTATCCATGTTTTGAAGCTAAATAGACACTTAAAGGTTTTATTTATTTGGATTTATTTATTTAATTTTGAAATTAAAACATTTTAATCGCATAATTTAACATCAGGTACTATTTATAAGAAAAATTACACTTAGAAAATTTATTGTGTTAATTGCACAAGGCACATAGGAAGGTTCTATAAACGTCCTTTCAAGATTTTATATTTAACTGACATCCTGTCACAATTAGGTAATTTATCACATAAATACATTTTAAAGATCATTAATTTATTCATAATATTTCACAATTGTCTCAATGAACGAAAATTTGAATAATAATATATAGAGGAAAACACCCTTTAGGTTGTAATTGGAATTTCAATTAACTACACCTCAAAAAGAATAAAGATCAAAGAAGATATCAGGTATTTTATTAATTAAATAGGGGATTAGTCAACCAAAACTCCACCCTATGGTAATAAATAACACCATTTAAGTGGCTTAAAACACTGTAAATAACCATACTTTTATAAAAAAATGTATACCTTCATGGGGTTAAAAACTAAGGCATATCAAAATAAGGGTGACCTATGATGGTGTCTTCAATCTATTCAAAGTTTAAAAATATCCTTAAAGGGTTTGTTTAATAAGAAAAATTCACTAACTAAATTATTTGGGTCAAGTTGTGAATTTATGAATTTATTCATATGAGTCATTATACCCTAAGTGAGAGTGTTACAAGCCTTTATAAAAGAAAAAAATTCAATTAAAATAAAAACTGCATCTAATTCTTTATTTATAATACGTTATTCACATATGTCAGGCTCATATATGGTGTTTCTATTATATATATCACAATTTTAAAATGTATAAAGTTCCCATATACTTTATAGATTTTAATTTTTGACCCTTTTTATCAGAACCAATTTGTTTTATCCCATGAAACCAATGGCTCATGGCTCAAACATGTCATGATTGGTTATTTAGAGTGCCTCCATCAATATATATGGGATAACACCATTTAGGATGATAATGAAACTTTAATAACCAATAATATGTTAAAATTATTACTTGATATACTAACACATGTAGTAAATAATAGAAACCATGGAAAATAATTACTTAATCACGGTGGGTAGATAAACATACTACATAATCATGCATAATGGCACAAAAATTAGGGGAAAAAGCAATATAAGAAGCCATTATAATAAAATATGATTCATTTTATACATATAATCATGCTAATGAAATACCTATGAAGGTATAAAACTAAGCATGTTACTAAAATACATAACATTTTATATAAGTTCCATGATAATAAACACATTTGGAAAATCAAAAAATATCAAGTAGCCAAGAAATGAAATCTAAATGGAATTGTATATCCATGAAATGTGAATCTCTATGTGCCTATAATAATACATGTAGTTCTACCTCCATTCAAAAATAGATCAAGGGTAAAATACTCTAAATCTAATAAGTCAGTAACAACGAAAAGTAAACCATTCACAAAAGGTGATATCATAATTAGCAGTAACAATGAATAGAATGAAAAATAATCTCATACTTAGAGACATATACTTTTCCCCATGTCTGGGTTGATCTCTCCTAGACATAGATATTTAACACGAAGAAACAGTTTCCTAGTCTCTACCTACCATCCCAAAATTGTAAGATAATGGAAAAGAAACATTTTGATACCACTTTGTAACATATCTACCTTAGAGATAATGAAAATGTTCCTCATTCTAGTTGGTCACATGGCCTGAAGTGTACCTCCCCATACACAAGAGGCTTTCGACTAGCAGGGAGGTTATAATGATGGTACGATGGGGATACTATACACTCATAATTAGTACAACATAGTGGTATAAGAGATAATAAATGAATCAATCAATAGTGGAAGCAATATAAATAAATAAATATAAGTGAAAGATAAATATAATAACTAAGAAAATGGAAAATGTAAAATATACAATGATACATGTCCATGTGACTAAAATATACTAGAAAAATGAATCTATTGGGTAATAAATGAATAATACATAATGAAAATACAAAATCCCCCAAAGACATTCCCCAAGAGCATCTTGAGTGTTGGTTCAGTCTTGTGCTCCAAATATCCCATGTAAAAGAGTCACAATATAAGAATCGTCATATTAAACTGGACTTGAAACATTGAGGTCTCTTTGGATACCCCCAATATAATGGTATCCATAATATGATGTAATATATACTAAGTAGTCCACCACCAATGGTGTCTAAATCTATCTAGAATATAAATATAAAAAAAATAGTTGTGTGAAAATATAATGAATAAGTAGAAACTGAATAAATGGAAAATTTTCAGTATTGGGTTCGAAAAGGACACCCAGCCAATAATACATATTTCAGCCTAATCCAGAATACCTCTAATTACCATTACATATATATGTGTGTGTGTGTGTGTCTAAATATAAATGTTTGTATGTATATATATATTCACTATATACATATTAACATTTCTATTAATATATATTAATATGTAGTATTATCCAAGACCTGAGGTGTAACTCAGGCATCCATGACTAATTTTACTACTAATAATAATATGAGTCTCATAATAAAAAATAAGGGTATTCATCACTAAGGATCATGTGTCACACAAGGATAATGTACATACCCAAATATTGTAATAAATATAAGATGACATTACTTCTATCAGGAATAAATAACGAGGAGGTTCATACATAACCTCTTAATAAAGGGGGCATGGAACCTCCTACCCAAAAATCCAAGTGATTTGGATGTCATGACAACATCCTCGACCAAGGGGGTGTGACATGTGAAAGCCTTCAATACTACTCAATGTGTTGTGGATCCCTTTCAATATAATTCATTTAACATTTAATAATATGTGTTCATCAAATCCATTAATACCATTAAATTATTACAATAAGGAATTCCATCCCCATAAGTGTGCCACATCACATCTTAATAAACAATAAGTAAAAAGTCTATATCCTAATCTTTTTGTTACCATAATTTAGGTAAAAATAAATATGTACATGTATATTTATCAATTAAATTATTCCATTTAACTTCTCCATTATATTTTAAATGATATCCATCCTCAAAGTTGGTTTTATTATTAGTAGGTTAAGGTTTTCATTTAAATTAATTTATCCAATTTAACTTTACCATTGCCAGAGGGATTACTCAACATCACTAAAACACATATTAATTATAAAAGAAGTTATTAGAAACAATATTATCTAAACATAACCCCAAGAGGGTGTTTTAATTACCAAAGGAGTTAAATGGGTCATGGTGTAAAAATAAATCATCTCAATGTGGTTGTTTGGGTTGAGGTGAATAACCTCAAATGGTATAATTCAAAGAATTACCATAATATAATACAAGATAATAAATAAATATTATCACATATTCAAGGTAACACATAGATAATATGATGTGTGAAATCATAGAGTAATTTATAAATGATAATGAAATTATGGAAAAATCTATAAACCATGTACTTTGTACTTAGGATTTCCTACATGTCCAATATCATGATTTGATCTAGTTTTAGAGAAAATGACGAAATGGAAAAACACACTCAAAATAGGGAGAATTATATCACATGAAGATACCACAGTGGATAGTGAGATAATAAAACAATGAAGAAAAGTGAGTGAATTACTTATCAAGAGGCTTCAATTAAAATATATGACACTCAAATAGGAGGCTAGATAGATGAGGTAGCACAAAACCTACCTTGTAGGAGGTAGGATCTCAAGTAGGAGAGGGATGAGTGTTTTTTGCATGGAGGTTAATAAAAAATGAGGAGAAAATTTAAAAAAAAATGGAAAAAATAAAAATATCCCTTTTAAATATGTTCATGGTATGGTTGCACAGTTCGACAGACAATGCACCAACAATGCATGGGCTACTTCTTAAGCATGAGAATCACAAAATTCATGTTCCCAATATGAGAAACTATTTAAAAATCATACTTGTTTCATCTGCTAAGAGGCTTGAAACAACCACATGATTTTGTGTCATAGTGTGCATGGTTAGACCAAACCATATAATACCCTCATCCCCTTTGAAAATGTTGTGTGTTTTCTCTTAGAGATCCACACAGTTTCCGAAAAAACATGTGCCTCTACTAGTCTCTTTTAGATTGGAGTTTTCAGGGTCCTCCCCTCCTGAAACACAATGAAACACCCGATGCACCATTACTTCCTTAAACCAAGTCTAAATTAAACACTTTTAATTTTTATGACTCTCATAATTTATTTCGAAGGATTAGTTTATAGAATGTCCCATCCACCAAATGAAAAAAAATAAAATTCATTTGGAATTATACATTACTCCAAAACAGAGGATGTTACAAAATGGTTTTGGTGATGTTCAAATTAATATATATCACTAATTATATCTTACCAAATTTCATTTGAGAATAAAAAAAACTAAATCACACCAAGATATCTCAATAAATACACAATCATTTCTTGAACATCCCATGAAATCCAGGGGTGTCCACCACCCTCCACCTGATCCAAAAATAACCAAACAATTCACCACTCAACACTTTATTATTACATCATATGTGGATTAAAACCAGAAAAATGGAGATTATAGATCCTCAAAAAATGAAATAGATAACAAACATGATTCAGTCAGACACTATCACCACTGATATTAAGAACTAATAATGAATATGGAATCCAGTTGAAAAAAGGGATATATTTTATTCATTGATGTTCGATGACTCAAACATTAAAATAAGAGAACCTCCTCTTCTATGATCACTCAAATTTTTAACCCTTAATTATAAGGGTAACTTGTAATAAAGGGAAAGATGGATTCATTATAAAATTAAAGATAATTAGAAAATAATATTTTAAGAATAATACAATAGTAGAAGTAAACTTTCAAACCATCCCACCATCTTCCGCATCCCATTTTTAGAGGTTCAATTTCACTCTATTATAGATAGTAAAATCCAAATGAAATTGTTGATTTTTTATTTTATGGAAAATTTCATTCTTCCATAGATATCTCTCTAGACCACTATCCTCTCTTCCCTAAATACTCATACCTTAATATCTTCTTTCTTGATCTAAATATAATTCATATTATAATATGCATGTCTGCCTCTAATTGGATACATGAATGATGATGTGGTATAACCAATAATTTTATTTAATTTTAGTTGATCTATATAATTTTTTTTTGAAATCTACACAGCCATGATGCTTATGGAGAATCATTCATGCTTATATGTAGGTCATATTTATGGGACATCATTCTTATACAAACTAGATTCATAATTACACATTTATGGATGACACTTAAATACGTGAACACCATTTATACATTTCACTTAAAATCATTCCCAAAAAAGATTGGTTATTCTTACATATAATTATGGATGATGGTTATAGAGATATGAATGGTTTTATGGTGTTAATTCCCTTTCTGTTTATTCAATCTTCCTCGGGATGAATCCCTAAAAATACTCCAAGTATCACCACTTTAAATAATAGTTTTACTATTAAGAATGACATTAAAAGTCACATTCCATTCCTTAAGCATTAACAATATTAAGATAAAGAATAATAAATTTCAATCAATTTTTTTACTCCAAAAATAAAGTAAATAAATTCCTAATTTGTTCATTTATAAACAATATTCACACAATAAAATTATTAGACACATTAATTACAAAACTCCTAAAAACCAAATGACTAAATAAAATTGATGGAATTAAATAAATTAGATATCAAAAAATTAACATGAATTTACAGATTATTTTAATTCCCCTTACACTTAATCCTTGAAATCCTGAAAAAGTGATCTTGAAAAAAATTCTGGGGAAAAATTAAAACACAAGACAATGTGAGATTAATACAACACCATGGTTCTAAATTTTATCATGACCCCTTAATTTTATTAATTATATATTCATAATTATGTTCATTCAATTTTTTTAGAGTTATTTTATCCTCCCATGCAAATTTATACGTACCTTTCTTGTAATAATTCACTCAACACTAAAGTATCAATATTATTAAATGATTTTATAGTTACATGTTAATGAAAAAATTACAATAGGATTGATGAGTATCTTTATATCCACCCATTGAGTCGTGTATTTTTTTATATTATGTTGTATTTTTTGGTTTTTTGGTGGCTGAATTTGGGTGGGTTTTATTGAGGAAATTCCATAAAATATTAATATTTTTGGCTCTATGTTTAATCTCATTGCATTTTTTTAAATTTATTTCAATAATGGATTCCTAATTTTATCACTCTACAATTATCTTAATTCAACCCCTTGGATATTTTAAATAACATCCTACTCTTTTGGAATTTTATAAGTAGCTAACCTATCATATCTTTGTTTTTATCTTTAAGGTTCTATTTTTTATCTTCTTTATGCTCTTAAAGGTAAAGGAGGAATAATTATTTTTGATTAGGTGTGTGTCCTACATTTATTAACAATAGGAATTATCTTCCATCCATTCAGTCCTTTATAGAAATAGAAAAAATAGTTTTTTCAAAAAAATCATATTTTATAGCTAAATGGATTTCAGATCTAGTTCTATATCAATATTATTAAAAATACTATAGAGTTTAATGAGTAGTACACCATTTGGGTACATCATTATAAATGTTAATTTCTTCCTTATTTCCCCTTCCTGGAATTATTTAACTTAAATTAAGATTTTATTTTTTTGTATTTTAGGGAAAGATAGGGAACCTTTGAATTCAAAGTAGCGGTAGATTTTCATGGCTGCATTTGAATAATATCAATGACATATTACCATCATCCCAAACATGAAATTCCTTGAAAAATTATAGAATAAACGATATAGAACTTCCATAATTCACCTAAATAAAATTTTTCAAAATAGTTTTTCCTAACTCACCTCTTTCACTCGCCACACTAGAATTATATATATATCACACATCAGATTCTAGTGGAAGTTAGATATAGATTTTTCAGATGGAAATGTGGATTCCTAATAAATTCGTTCATGTATTATATGGGTTATAAAGAATAAATTCCAATATATGCAAGAAAATATAGGTTTATTGAAAATTTATATTTAAAAAAATATATTTTCCTTATCATATAAAAAATAGATTTCATAATGATCCTAGGTTTTGATGAGATTATTCCATAATTATAGGTTATTTAAATTTGTATTGGTTTTATCAAGAATGGATCCATTGAAAGAAAATTTAGAAAATTGTTTAGAATCTTCATGGGTTAATGACTAAAATTTAGGAAAATATGTCAAGGAATGTAATTTTGAAATCACTAGCATTTTCATGAATTCCTCGCACCTAGAGTTTGAGAAAAACTATTTCAATATTTCCCTATGGGAATTAAATTGGTCAAATAAGTTCTTCAATTTCTTCATAGATTCAATTTATTCAGGTGAAATCAAATTAAGATAAATTTTTTTCAAAAAATCACTTAAAATTTAAACAAAACAAAAAATTATTAGAAAGTAAAACAAAATATAAATATAAGAAAATATAAAGGGTCTTTTCCCACATATAAACTATCTAGTGTCCTTAATGAATTCTAAAAAATTTAGAAAGAAAACATATTTTAAATGGAATAAAAAAATCATCTAAGTTTCAAGGAGTGGTACAACCTTATGTTTATTGTTGATATATTGGTTAGATGAGTGTGATCTTCTCTGTTGGTTCTTAGGTAAAGTTTCCATTGAATTTTTTCATCATCATCCAATTATTAATAAAAGTTTTTTGTCTTAAACTTTCAAAATACACATAGAAAATAAATGTTAGACATTAGTGACTATAAAAGATCCTCCCCATCTAGAATGATCTTTACTTAGAATCAGTTTGAGTCATTAATCTTATAGTAATACATTCTCCCTTATATTGAAGTAATTTTTTATTAACTTATCATGACCTAATACTATCCTTTATTTATAAATTCTTTATTTTTTAATATATCTTATTATAATTTCATAAAAATATTTCACTTATTATTTTTCTCTTTTCTAGATATTTTATAATACAGATTGATCTCTCTCACAGAAAAGAAGGATTATTTATCCAACTCCATCGGAATATGATAACTCTTTCCATAATTCATTCTATTGGGACTCAATTCTGATATTTTAAAGTTTCCTTATACACCCAGGTGTATTCAAACCCTAGGATATTGACATTTCGGTTTAGTTTAATGTTTTTCTCTAAAATCACTTTAATCTCCATATTGAACACTTCATATTGGTCCTTTTTTCTAGGTGGTAGGGTGTTGATTTGTAATGATGCATTCTATACAACCTAATCAAATAATCCCTGATATTATTTGAAAAATGTGTCCCCTAATCACTAATGATGGATGTCGATACTCCAAACAAAAAAATGTTAACTCTGAAAAAATCACACACAATATTAGAATCATCAGTTTTTTATGACTTCCTCTATTTCAAAACATAATCAACTATTAAAAGAATGTAAGGGTTTCAAAAAGATATCGGAAAAATTCCCATGTACTCTATTACCTAGAAATAAAAAATTGGATTTTTTATAATTTCATTCCACTTTGAGAAGTTACTAGTGAATTTATATTTCTCACAACATTTACAAAATCCATTATCATATTTAAAAAAAGTAGTCCAATAGATTTTTGATTCCAAAACAAATTAGTGGACTTTCAAGGTATAGTGTGTCTTCCATGATCTAAAGAGTGTAATAATTTTAAAATAGATTATATATCACTCTCTAGAAATCATAACTTTTAAATTTTATCAAGTTAAATTATCTATATATATGGATCCTCAAAAATGTAAAATTTTGACTCAAATTTGAGCCTAATAACCTATTAGGGGTTGATATGGGATGATTGCTGAGATGTTACAAAATTTTTGATCATATAAGTATATAAGGAAAATTATCCTTCAATAAAATACAAATTATCTTCTAGAATGAAGTCATTTAGTGTATTTATTTTCAATCTTATCCTTTCATAGTATTTGGATTCCTTTATAAGAGATTTTACATTTCATTATCAGTTTATTTCTTATCTGTGATATCTATATTGAACTCCTGTAGTAGCAGCATCCATTTTACCAATATTTATTTAGAATTAACTTCATTAATCAAATACCTAAGTGCTACATTATTATAAAATATTGCAAATTTGGTTCCATAAAGATAATATTTTAATTTATTGAAAAAAATACAACCACTATGAATTATTTTTTAGTATTTTTCTATTCATTATGGGTAGAATACAATTTCCATGAGGAATTTGAAAAGGATTGAGATTTAAAAAAAACCACCATGTGATATAACTACTCCCAAAAAATGGTTAGAATCATTTTAGAGTAGTAAAATGGGTTTCTCCCAATTAAGTGGTTGCATCACACATGGTGTGACTAGTATACTCTTAAATTCATCAAAATATTCCTAGAAATTATCATAAATAATAAAATAAATATCATTAAAAATTATTATAGAAATAATGTCATATATATTAATAAAATACTTAATGAATATCCTATAAAATCTTGCTTGTACTATAAAATATTTGATAGGTTTCCAAAAATTTGGTTAGAGTAGTAAACTTATTACTTCAGTTGTAGGCTTATCAACTTCAATTTTTGTGAAATAACATGCTTAATGACAATTTATCATTCCTCTTTGGAATTAAACATTTCAAAATTAAAAAATAGGTTACTTTCACTAAATTTTTAAAAAAATCCAATTTTTTTAATAAATAATCAAATGATTCTCGAAAAATAGTAAATTCATAGAAAAACCCTTTATTGTAGTCCTCAATGTGATAAGTAATATAAATATAATGAACCAATAAAATTTACCTAGGGAATTATACAATAGATCTTCATATAAGATAAGGTTGTAATGGGACATATACTGGTTGTCTACTATTGGTAATTGGTGAAATGGGTACCTATAAGTAACCTAAAAATATATAGAAGAGAAAGTAGTGAGTTCTCCTTACTAATTTCTCCAAATTTGAGTTAATAGTGGGTATTAAGAAATGGTACTTCTCTATGACCTGATTTGTCTTCCTATAATCTATACAAACACACCCATTATTTTTAAATCTAATAGGTATTAAATCATTTTTTTTTTCTTACAATGGCCAATTTAGTTTTTTAGGAACTGTTTAAATAGGGCTGACCAAAATTGAGTCATATATTGAATAGATGATCCCTAATACTAAAATATTCTCTATCACATTCTTTACAACATCCAATATGATAAAGATTCATCTTCCTTTGGGGTTCCCCTTTAGGTATGGAAATTTCATAAAGTATAATCCTATACATGCATATCTCAGGATTAATTCCTAGAATATCACCTAAAATATTTCCTGTTGTTTACAAATTTTCCCTTAAAGGATTAATCAATTTATGTTCTTGGTTTGTGTATAGGTTATTAGAAATTATAACTTGTAATTTTTTCCATCCATTAAGTACACATATTTCAAATCAATGGGTAGTGGTCTTTATTATATATTTGGGGTTTTCTCAAAATATGAAACCAAATTGGGGTTCCTCCCCCCAAAGAATTAATTTACTACACATAAGATGACATATAATACAAATAATTATTAAATGATAAATAAAATCCCATAAAATAATATATAATTCACCTCTTACTCCAAAGTGTAAATTATTCTTCTAGATTATTGAAAATATATATTCCCAATGTATTTTTCAATCATGAATTGTTTCCAAAAATCTATGATTTAGTTAAACATACATTGATATTTACTAGTTTAGTACTCATAAATATAGTAAATTCTAGGAAGGGAATGGTTCTTCGAATGGTTCTTCATGGATTCAAAAATTAATTAGTGGATGGTGATGTCTCCAAACATTATAGTGATGGTTATTTTAGGTATATTTATTATCTTGTTGGATTTCATTAAAAAACTTTCTCCAAAAATGATGGGTGAGTGAATTGATGTTCTATCTTACTACACATTTATTAAATATATTTCATTGGGAATATTATATTTTAAAATCCAATTAATAAATATTCCAAAACTCATACTATAAAAGTAGTTGATTAGTTTTTAAGTTGTACCACCGCTCTTGTGGGATTCAATTATCTAATCTACAAAGAATTAAAATGGAGTTTGGTATTTTTACACCCAAGTTGTTTTTTGGTTTTAAATTTTGTCAACAGATGAAATGTGGTTGAAGTTGAGAAAAGGAGGTGTTTTGGAATATAGACACACTGCATCAGAATAACTAAGAAGATACATCATACAAAGTACATTGGATGAAAAACAAAAATGGAAACACAAAACAATTGACACATGCCATAGGTATGAGGAATCAGACTCGTCCCACTAGCATGAGTCAATAGATCCAAGACATTGGAATGATGCTTGGTCGAAAACACATACGGTTTTGGAAGGATGGGAAGTCATAGAGCATTACAATGTAATTCTAAAGATTATTATTTTTAGATTAGTTCTCATAACCATAATTAATATTATGTGCTTCTGATCTGAGTTGTGTGAAAGAAATGTATAGAAGATATGAGTGGTAGGAGATACTGAAGCCGATAAATCATACTCAGTTTCTATTAAAAAGACAAATATTATATAATAAGGATTAATGAGAGGTTTTAAAAACAATTCATCAATCAAATTAATGAGAAATAAGGGAACCACTAGATATAATAGTTCATTAGTCACAAAATTCCACTGATCCATAAGAGGAGAGTCTGACATCGATTTATTTTATATTGTTGGTACCCTTTGTGTATTAGATAAAGAGTTTTATCGGAGGCTTAAATTTTTATGAACTTTTGAATTCCTGGAAAGGATAATATATCAAAAGGATTTGGAGACTGATCAACTAGATTAAAATCAACAATGTATTCAACCATTTTCATTAGGTTGAATTGTATTATAATGGGGCCAAGAATAAATGTGTTTTTGTTTCACAAGTGGGTCAAGAGTCATCAAACAATGCATACAAATATTTATCAAATTGAAACAGAGATTGATCCATAATATTAATTCTAACACTAATAAATTCATCAAACACTGAAATTCATTAGACATGGGATCAACGTTCTCTAGAAAAGAAGGAAACCATATTTATTGAAGAGTTTTTTCAAAGGGGATAATTGTCTATTTACAAGTGAATGTTATGTTTATGAAAAAATAAAATCCAAAATGTTTTTACAGAATACTCTTAATGTTTTAACAACTATTTTTTATGTTTTTATATATCATATGTATGAGAAGACATTCGGTTTTTACTAGTGGACATCATAATGATAAGTATTCAGTTTTGTATATGTTTTCATCATAATGATGAATTTTAATTAAGAATGTTTTTTTAACTTGAAGAAGTCTGGTGTTTTTAGAATATTTAAGAAGATTTTAGAAGCTCCTAGAAGTATTGAGAAGAGTTTAAGTAGACAAGAATAATGACTAAAAGTAATGTGAAATATATGATTTTTGAATTTTATTGATATGGGAGTTGAATTAGTTTACTCACCTTTTCCATTCTTGGGTGCCTATAAAAGGAGAGAGAAAAACATTCACACCTTGAAAATATGTAATTTTCATGTGCACTAAGATCTAAAACCTTGATAATTTTTTTAGAAATTTAGATTCAAAGAACACTTTTATTTCATGTTAATGTTGAGGAAGATTTGTCAAAGCTATTCCATTAGAGTGAGTCCATCAGAGTGATTCCATCAGAGTGAGTTCCATCGAAACTTAACCCATCAGAGAGATCCCCATCAGACTGAGTTTCATCAGAAAAATTAATTTTGAGAAACCAGTTGAGTTCTTTGCTCATTTGTAGGAGCAAGTGAAAAAGAATAATTAAACTAAGAATATTGAATGGAGGCCATCGAAATGAGGATAATAAACTAAAGATGATCAAACTGACTTCTGATGAGGTTGTTTTTTCAAAAGATATTTGGGAAGAAGTTTCAAGATCAAAAATTTCCTCAGAGAATTTTTTAAGATCTTCATGATATTACAAATGTAATTTTTGATTCAGCTTACCTATGGGTGAATTCAATAAATTTCTAAATTAGATCATAACATATGAAGTAAAATGAAGCTTCTAGCTATGGACACATAATAGTTGTTGAAAAGGATTGTTTTTTTGATGGGGTGTGTAACCAGATAAGAAAAGGATAGTTGAGGGAGGATATTAAAAGAATATTTGGGGGTATAATCAACTATAGTATGAAAGTTTATACTAGGTTTGTATAACATTTTATTTTTTTTGCGTTTGTATTCCTGGAAATAAGATAGTGAATGAATCCTTGTCGGTGGGACTATCAAACACGAAAAGGAGTGCGTATTTGTTTTAAATATTGTAAATATAGTGTGATTAATTATTTTAATATTTTTTTCATTTTAAAGGTATATTGAGAAGTTCTATTTTATTGTTTAATAAATTTTACAAGTTTTAGAGGTTAATAAAGTTTACTAAAATAGTAAATAATGTTTCTTAGAATAGAAAAAGGAACTACATATTCACCCTCTCTCCCTCTCAGTGGCCTCAATAAAATTTTGGAAAAAATATAAAACATTAATGGAAGAACCTGAAACACATAAGGAATAAAAAAATTCATATAACTAATAGATAAATGTATAGAATAAATCCCTACATATTGACAATTTTATAGAATCTATAGTGTAATGATAGATGGTACAATTATTCTTAAGTTTACCATTGCATTCCTTTAGAGCCTCTAATTTTTGGTGAATATCTCCTTGAAGAACATAACATAATTGGTGATTTATTTTTGATATCTACCAAATGGGTAATACTAATAACAACATTGGAGATTAATCATAGAATTTATTTTTGAATTTATTCCCTAATGATTTTCTTATATTTTATCATTCTTGATGGAAATGGAAATTGAAGGACTATATAAACCCTTTGATCCCATTGAAATGGGGTCTCATATATATTTCTTATTTGTAAATCCCCCCCCCCACACTTTCTTTTTGGTATTCTTATCAAGGTTGGTTTTTAGAAAACTATGAAGAATTTTTATCTTCCTTTTATTCACTATTGAGTTGATTTTGTTCTGGTTTATGAGTGATAGTGGTTAAATTATTTTACTACTTTTTCTGGTCGTCATAATCAAATTAAATATTATATTTGGGATTGGTTGGTTTAGTAGTTTACCCATATCTTTATAAAGGATCTCTACAATATAGATAAGTTGATTCTTTAGCTACTGTACTTCATTCCTCAACTCCTCCACTTCAAGACCTTAATGAAAATATAATGGTGGTTGTAAAATAGTGTATGGATATTTAAATGATCTTTTATATGAGGAAGGATAGGTATATTAGTATACTGGTAGGGTGTAAGGATTCTTGTTTAGTTTCTGGAAATGTGGTGGGTTCTGAAATTGTGGTTTTTACTAGTGAAATGGGGTTTCATTGGTATTAGTTTTAGTAGGGTGGTCTTGAATGGTTTTTTTGGTACTAAAATCCATATTGGAATTGGGAATCATATACGCTTAATGGATATTGTTTTATAAATTATATTTACTTATAAGAAACTAAATAGTTATTCATTCTCTATAACTCAGCACAATGGTTAGTAACATTATTAGGGGAAAACAAAAACGGCATATCATGACTAATGATTCCTATTTTCTAGTTTATTTCAATTTAATTTGTCTAAAAAGACTGGTTATCTCTTAAAAATTAGATTTTAACAAAAGTGATGAATTAGAATATCTTACCTAATGAAGTCCTATTTTGATTGCAAATATTTTTTCAATTTTTTTGAGTACAATGAAACATTTTTAATGATTTTTTTTCTTTTGATATTTATTTTTTTATCAAATCTTCTCAATATGATGCTTCCAAATTATTTCTATCATTATCAGCAAAAACTTTGTAAAAGAATAAAATAATGGTGTGCTCCTCATTGTATTATTATGGGTATCTAGTATAGATATTCTTGAACCACTCCCAATACACACAAAGCGTCTCTCTAAATATATTCCTAAATGTTTAGATCTATTTTATGAGGGTTTTTTCTATAGGTAAGGAAGATCCATTAAATTAAACATCTCTATAGCTCCTCCTAGACATGTACTTCTTCTAATAAAAGTTTTTATAAATACTCTATAGTAGTTCATCTGAGTGAAATGGTGAATTTAATCCACATAAATTGTTCCTCATCCACTCCTTAGGGATTCATTGTAGAGAAGAAAAGTTTGAGATCTCTTATATATTTATCCATATCATCTCTTCCCAAGACATGAAATTCTTGTAACAGTTGTATCAAGCTATTTTTTCAGTTAAACCCATTTTTAACATGCACATTGAAATATGATTATTTTTTTTTATGAATTTTGGCTCACACAAATCCCTTAAGGTTTAATTTTTGGTGAATAACATGATGGTAGGATCAATAGGAAAACTATTATTTTCACTAGAGTCTATCAGAGAAACATCCAAAAAATCAGATTGTAAGTTAAATTTTCAATATCCAACTATTAATTTTATTTCAATTTCTGGATAAAAATGGTAAAGGTTATTATTATAATTCCTAATCATGAAAAATAAGGTTTAGGTATTTGTAACTTCCCCCTTGTAAATGGATCTATTTTCTAACAACACCTCGTAACAAGCTGTGCTAAAATAATTATTTCATAGGTTAAAAGTAACATTAATGTCAGTTATAGGGTTATCTCTAGAGAGGGGTACACAAAAATCATTTTTTTCATTAGTAAGAGAAAAAAGTGGGTGTATTAATATTATTATGTTTTAAAATATTGTAATTTTATGCAACAATGGATTGAAAATAGAATAATAAAAGGGTGATTAGGTCTGGGTTTGGTTATCCAATTTCAATGTTATCATATTCTATAAATTATTGACCACTCTTCTTATTTACTATTAAGTGGTAGGTTTCATAATATCTTCACCTCTCATCCTTGGTTAAATATTTTTGGTGAGGTTTAAATTAATAGATATCAGTACTAAGGTCTTACCTATATCTTATGTGTGAAACAAAAATAGTAAAGAACCCCAAGCTTTCTCATGTAATACCCAATCATGTATTGTGCTTCCTAATAAAATAAAGAGTGTCAACTACACATTCTACATGATCTAATAATCACCAGTCTATTCACCATTAAAATCCTTATAATTATATTGAATATATAATACAATATAATAAATGTTGACTATAGATCAAAAACCATGGTTATAAACAATAAAAAAATATTAAATTAAACATAATCACCCCTAATATTATTAATTTTTGTGAATATTCAAACTAGTTGAAAAAAATGAGATATCATATTCATTTATGTTCAAAGACACAATCATTATAAAAGGAGATCCTTTTCTTATCTATTAACTTAAAGGCTGACCCTACCATTTGAATGGTTATAGATAAGAAGTGGAAAGGATTCATTATAGAATTAAAGAAAAGTATGAAACACAAAATTAATTAGAAAATAGCGTTAGGAAAAAACTCTAAAACAACACACACATTCAACCACATTCTTTTTTAGATCCCTATTTTCATTCTTGTTTAGCTGATAAAATCCCAATGAATTGTTTTTTTTTAGAAATATTCCTTTTTCTGATGATTTATTTCCCAACTACCACCATATCTTACCTAAAAATATGCAGCTTCTTCTCTTTATTCTTGAATAACATATCATTTGTATTATAACCCACATATCCATCTCTAATTGTTTTCATAAATACTGATGTGGTACTTTGACATTTGATATTAAAGTGTAAATGATGCTTATTAATTTCATTTTGTCTAAAGTTGTATATGTGTGATTCATATATAGTATAATTCAGGATAATGTTTAGCCTGTGATTATGAGACATCATGAATACAAATGATAAATTTATTATTACATGGTTCTAAATAATTTTTATGTTAGTGAAGAAATTTTTTGAGATGTACTAAAAATCATGCTTATGGTGGATGGATGATTCTTATGAAAACATTTGGATGATGCTTTTAGAACTCTGGATAATTAACTTGGTCGAAATACCATTACCATTTCATCAATATTATTGGGGGATAAATCCATAACAATATTCTAAGAATCAGTGCATTCTTTAATAACTCTATTATAAACCATGAAAACTATTGTCATATTACATGGTAAAATCCTTAACATTATTAAGTTAAAGACTAATTATTAGAAATCCATTCTTATTACAAAAAAATAATTTAAATTAAATTCTAAATTTTTCAATATTAAACAATATTCCCACAATCAAATTATTTCACACATTAATTAAAAAAAACATTTAAACTCAATGAATAAGTAAATATGATAAAATAAAATGATTTGGATATGAATATAATATCAGGAATTTATAGACTATGTTATTCACCTCTCATAAGGTCATCAAGGGATAATCATTGGCAGATTTCCTTACCAGACACCCAACCTCAAAATAATTTACCTTGGAATTAGACCTTCCAGATGTGGTCGATCTCTTTATTGATGAAGGATAACCCTACTGGAAGATTTACAATGAGAGTGCCTCTTTAAAATCAATTGGAAAATGGATGAACAACCCTAAGATAAATATGTTCGGCCTTATAGTTATCTTTATCATTCTATTAAAGGCCATGTTTATCTAACCATTCTTTTTGTTAGAGGGATGCACTAAAAATAATGTTGATTACCATACCCTCATTTTAATTCTCTAGTAATACGATGATATCTTGGTATTTTGTGGCACATGAATGGATACATTGTACTAATCATAAGTAAAAAAAATGGGGACTACATTGCTTGGAAATATGAACCTTTTCCATTTCTCAGGTTCCTTGATGATTTGATTGCACATGTTCCCTATAAGACAATGGTGTCTCATGTCCTTAAATCATATAATGATCGAGTAGAGACCATATAAATATTAGATAAATCCCATAAAAATTTAGACTATGAAAATTTGGTCATCCATGTAGCTCATTGGAAAGTGATCACCCTCATGGATTCTGATGAGGAAAAACATGAGGAGAATCAACTGACCACAATCTATTCATTATAAGGGCACAAAAATGAACTTGTGAAGAATAATATAATTAGATTAATCCTATTATTGAGTACCTATAACATATAACATTTTCAATAATATAGGTCAAGATAGAATTAATCCACCAAGGGGTGGATAAATGTTTTCCTCTATGATGTCCCCAACATAGAGAAACTTCTCTACAAGTAAAGAATTGATTGAATCCTTATTCACCACATTGAAGAATAAGAGATTCTTGATATCTAGTATAAGTTTCGTGATGAGATGTTTTTGGGTTATCAATCAGGATTAAAGCTACCACACTAAATATAAAGACTGAATTAATTTTAGCCTAATGTTTTTTGTGACTACACAGAATTCACCTAGAAGATTAATACATTCCTAGTTAATACCAAATTTATAAAGTAGAATCCAAATCTTCTACACACCACCAATTACTTATTACCCTTTTATACATAGGGTATTTACATAATAGGTCTCTTACCACTAGTTAAAGCATGATGGTTTAGGTTTATCCTTATTTCCACTTATTTTATTTTAAATTAGGTTATATCATGTGCCCTTATAGAGTTCATGACTTAGTACCTAATTGAATTTGTGAATTCCCACATTATTCATCAGTTTGGGATACATTATTATATTCTCACATACAATATAACTAACATGTGGTAAACTTAGTTAAATAAACTCTAGTATAAGTAAATCATCCCAACAAGTTATACTTCATGTTATCATGCACAAATGAGTGGACTAATTGACAATTTTAATAAATTCATCATCGATATTCTACATAATATGGTGGATCAAGATAGAAATATTTATAATAAATATATACCTAAAACATTATGGGAATATCATATAATTACTCTAACTTCCACCTAGGTAATTCATTATTCCCTGGTGTATATAATAGAAGTAGTGCAACACATAAATGTAATACTATCATCAATTTAGATAGTCATCCATTATCAATTGATGATAAAAAAGGTCTCAAACTTATATGTCCATCCTAGAACCCCTTGATGAAAATATACTCCAAGAACTCTAAAACCAATATATCCTTTTGAGTCTAGTTTCTCAAGCATTTGATAATAAATATCACATTTTCTCCACCCTCCAGGGTGACCAGGTGTAACAACCCAAAATTTTATAAATGAAACTCCCTTTTTGAATGAATAAATTTGTTATAAAGTAGTCTAGTTGTAGAAAATACATGCACTTCTTTGGTTATTTTTTGTTCT
Source organism: Viscum album (assembly GCA_963277665.1). Taxonomy (NCBI): domain Eukaryota; kingdom Viridiplantae; phylum Streptophyta; class Magnoliopsida; order Santalales; family Viscaceae; genus Viscum; species Viscum album. The sequence goes on along the minus strand of OY728126.1, from coordinate 838,075,922 downwards.
TATAGTCTTTTGGATTTAAAATACTATTAAGAATAATTAAAATTCATAATATATCTGTTGTATAGTGACCATTGAAATTATCATATTAAGAGTTATGGTAATGTCCTGGCTGACATATACCGAATACTTGATTGCCTTTACCTGTAGGATCATACCCTATGAAGCCCATTTTTTGGTGATTCCATGGGAAATAGAATCACTATATGATCCCCTTGACCAATCCCAAGTCGAGATTCAATAATTAAAGCATGACTGAAACCATTTATGGGATAATTTCAAGCTCATCTAGATCACGACCGAAACCATGTTCATCAAACCACTCTACGAAAATATCACCATCACAAACCTTACCATTAGAGAATTCATTTGTGTAATAAAGTGATATGTATCTAGACCCTAAAAGATGAATTTTTATTCTTTTATTTTCAATATAACTCTAATAATATTTATCCTTTTTTAATATTACTTTTTAAATGATTAAATAATGAGTCTGAGGAAAGATAGAGTTGTATACAATGAATCACAAATTATGTTTTTATAAAATATATAGTTTAAACCAATAAAGTATTTTTAATGAATTCAATAATTTTTGAAAAAAATTATATTTTATAAAATATTATTAATAAAAAATATTTTTAAAATATAAATTACATTATAATTTTATGAAGTAAAAATAACTTTCATCAGATTCGAGAAAACTGTAATTGTAAAAAACCATTATTTTTTAATAAATATAGATTTTTTATTTAAAAGTGTACATTATAATATATAGAGGATTATATTTATAAAATAACTATTATTTTTTAAATAAAAACATTTAAATTATCTAATGGATATTTTTTCAAAATATTTTGAGACACCCAAATTTTCGGGTTAAAATTAAATAAAGTATAAATATACTGTATTTATTATGAAATCATAATGAACCAAAAGTGATGTAATATGTTAAATAAAAGAAATAATAAAAGGACATGTATGTATTATAAATTTAAAATAATGTGTTTTTAAGTTATTTGATTAATATTATAAATCCTTAATGCATCCTCTAGAATCTATATTATATTTTATGGTTTTAAAAATCAATTCTTTATAAACATGACTAACATCCACCTCACCAATGGAATTATTTTAATTTATTATATTTATAAACATATAAAATAATTAAAACCATTCCTATTTGGGAGAAACCATGGTAAAAACTCATGTAAAGTTGTTTGGATTTGATTGTTTTATTATATAGAGTCCAAAACCTATGTTTTGACATTTATAAAGAATTATCCTCACATTTTCTATATAAACCCACTCAAACTCACATTCCTCTTCACTAAAAAAACATGGATCATGATATTAATCTATTTTTACCTCTCTGGAGTCCTCTTTTGGTTCCCAAAATCTCTTAATAATATCCTCCCAATCATTTATAAGTTCCCCCTCAAGGTAATGGACTTCCCCTTCTATTCTTTATACAAGAACCTTCTATAAATTATACTTTTTTATTTCCAATTCATCATCCTGGGATATTTTTTTCACTTCCCTATTACTTAAATTATGTTTTAAATGTGAGGACATACCCATTTCACTCTCATTTATACATCACATGAATCATTATGTACCCCTGTTATGTTGCTAAAATTATCCAAAAATTATCCCTCCAAAAATTATTTACTATGAATAACTATCTCCATTTCCACTCAAGTGTATTCAAGAAGATGTAACTATCCTTAATGTATTGGTTACACACATGTATTTACCTAATATTCATTAATTTTGGGATTAAAATTGATGAAATGCATCCTTATATTTTAGGGTCTATGTGGCACACTTATGCATGTAGATGATTTGAATGTGACCAGCGGTCTCAGAATTATATAACTCTCTAATGCATTGGAAATGTTTTAATATCATAATATTCCATGTATCGTGCATGTCATATTATCCTAATAACACTTCGTTATGTTTCCTTAGTGGTTATCTTTTACTTATGTTTATGATTTTGTGTTTTATGTTATTTTGAGATCCCCACATTGCCTTTACTCTATCATTATATATCATGCCTCATTGTTCAATATTATTATTATCAACCATATATTGTTACCTAGATGTGCCTATTAGATAAAATATACTAATTTAACTTATGTTATTCTTTTTTTATTCCCATATTAGTATTTATACCCCTCCCCTTTCTTATGTACATCCCCAGGTTATCCCATGAAGTGTTAAAAGATCCAAGGAAAATAAGGTCCTGTTTAGGATATTTAATTAATTATAATGTATTTATTTTGAAATTTTTTATGTCAAGTATTTAATTTTTCAATGAAACTAGGCCTAGTGATCTTTTGGGTTTGTATTAACAATATCTTTAAGAAAAAAACATGAAGTAAGGTGTAATAAAATATGGTTTTTCATACTTAGTTTATTCTTTGATAACTCTATTGATAATTGTAAGGGAATCAAAAAATATAGATCCAAAATGGGAGGCATCCTTCACCATTGAAAATGTTTACTCTATTATTATATACTCACTAATAACTATATATTGGTATCACATTTTTTCAAACACCAATGTGAGGTTCCTCAAGATGTACTTTGTATAACTTCCTATTGGGTAAACTAGTTTTAGTTAAAGGATGTTAAAATACATAAAATATGATCCTTCTCAGATAACCTAAAATATTATAACATATATCCTGAGTTGAAAGACTTTAAATAGAATATAAACTAGGTCCTCATCACATGACTCTATTTTTCAGGGCACAATGGTCCCAAATGTAAGACTTAAAACATTGTAGAATATTTTCCTCATCATAGGATATTAAATTGTTTGATTAAAATAAAAGTTTTATGTTGTTAAAATATATAGAATATGGTTTCTATCACATGTCCTAAAATTAAACAGTGTACAGTTCAAGATACAATGCATTAAACTATACAAAAAATGGATCCTTATCACATAACCTTAATCTTCATGGAACATAAGTGGTAGTTGTAAGACATTAAATTGAGTAATATATCATCCTCTACATATTATGTTAAGATTTTAAATCAATATACTTAATAAAAGACATAAAACTTTATTGGTTTTTGTCCCAACTACATGACCATAAATTACATAAAAGACATCTTTTCGTATGATTCTTAAACTACAGAATCATACCATCATCCATTCTTAAAGGGATAGTCTACCTTTAGTATAGGTATCCTTCTACACCATTCCCAAATAACTATATATGAATTTATTTTCATATCATGAGATATTTAGTGATGCTCATATTATTTTTCTTATAAACTATCTTCATTTTATTACCCTACCCTTGTATTGATGATCAAAACCCCTCTATCGAGTCCCCTCTTCTCTCCTTGCATCGAGATAAAGTCTTAATCCAAATATATATTTTAAGGTGGTTGTTGATTTTAAGAATAAGAATTAGAAGTGATGAATTTTATATGGTCTATTGAATTTTATTTTCTTGTTAATGAATAAATAAAATTCAAACTCATATTAAATGGAATAATATATGTGAGGTGAAGGTTTTTGAAGTTTTTAATGGACCATTTAGTGAAACAAAGAGGGGTGAGTTAGGTGTTACTTTGTTTGTTGAATTATTTTCCTTTTATTTTACCCCAAATTAATTCCAGACAATTTTACATGTGTGGATGATTATATCCAATAAATTATAATATCAAATTTAATTCATAAATGAAATTAAACTTAATACATATTATTTACATGGTTCGGTCAAAATATATACTCCTTGAAATTTTTTTAGACTCCTAAACATGGATTATACACTATATGCACAAGTGATTAACATAGTAGTAAGTTAGATCGCATAATTTAAATTCAAAAAAAATTATATACACCCTAACTAAAATATCTTATTTTTTTATTCATTAGACACCCCCAACCACAAAATCTTTGGTGCGATTCTGATCTAATGATAGTATGGTCTCTAGTTTCTCATGGTTGATTCCAGAAAACTTGAAGTGGAACTTCTTCCATTACCTCAATAGATCAATCAGTGTGCTCATGTAAACTTATTCAAGATATTTATTATCCAATGATCAGGTCTTTCATTCTTGATTGAAAATTATTACCACATGTATATGATTATCTTTCTCAATGGATCAATGATTGGGAAATTCATCCTTCTATTGTTGAATTCCTAACCTCACTTGAATGTGTGAATGTGATGCCCACAATTTATTTGAAATTATTGTATGTAATAATAATATTAAGTAATATCAAATCATTATCTTCTTGAATGATCAATATACTTTTGACAGTATCACATTATAAAATATGCATGGTGCATATTTAGTGGTTAAACCATATCACATATTATTCCTTTATTTATTATTTTTTGTGTCAATTAAATTTTGATAAATCTCCCAATTTGGAATAACTGATTCCTTTCAATAAAAAATTTTTAGGCATCCTAAACTATTTATATGTGTTATATGTGATCCTTTACACATGCATTTATTTGATCTCTTTCTTTTATTGTACACACCCAATATTAATGGGTGGTTGTTAATGGAGTATGATTTGACTTCTTCATGAAACTATTTAGTTTCAAAAATCCATAGGATTTCTTCTTCATATTTTAGTGCACATGAGTTATCCTTCCTTGTGAAACTAGAATACTTCTAGTGTGTTCTCCTTATAACTAGAGTATGCAGACATCTATGGATCTCCAATAAAAATGTTTCATTAGGAAAGATACATTTACAAAGAGTTAAGTGAATCGATTACGATTATTTACACCGATGAGTTTCATTAAGGAGGTCCATGGAATAAATAATATGCTAAAATAGATCATCACATAGTATTCTATCTCATTTATCCATTCAAATGTTCTTGGAATCAAGTCTCTTTGTTTATGGAGATATTATATACTCCACCACCACTTTTGATCACCAATAATTCACCAATTTAAATGCATAAAAACTATATAGAGTCAATAAATACTTTTTAATCCTGGAATCTCACCATCATTAAATCCATGTTAAATATTGAGTCATGGTTCATCTTAAAATATTCAAATATCCTTTCTAATTGATGTATTATTCAAATGATAATGATTAAGGAATCAAGGATTTATGTGATATCTTCCATATTTCATGATGAATCCTTATGTGAATGTGTATAAAATCACAGTAATTAACTTTCATGCATATGGATATGTGAACGCCTCACTATACATTCTCATCACGAGCTCATTTTTTCATGGATGAATATCTGAGATTGAATTCATGAGAGTTCCATGCTTTGTAATCTTCTCTCAAGCTTTATATGTAAATTAATTTCTTGGATTAGATCAATCATGGTGTGACGTGAAGAATGTAATCCACAAAAAAACTTTGTAAGTTGAATGAAGGATACGATGATGTGGATCCTTGAGAGCTATCATATTTATTGCAATAAAAAAACCATGTAATATCCATAATAGTTTAAGACACATGAATAGTGAAATTATCATATTATCCAACATAGATATATCCTTAAACTCTAAAATTGTTAATAGGACATGATGAAATAATAATTTACGGGTTGTGAGTAATGAGGTCTTCTCCTAGCTTCTATTGGAACCGAATCTTATCAACACACTATCCACCTTCATATTTCCACATATGGTCATCCTAATTTATTTTTTATGCTCCATGTGGGAATTATACATGACTTCCTAGATGGTCCTCCTACCATCATGGACACCCATTTTTAAAATGGACTGTGTATGGTTGTTTTTTCTCCATTAAATGGTTACCTATCTCTCATTGGGCAGCTATGGTTGGCCAAATGTTTTTCCAGGGGGAAACTCATAATACTCAGTAAAAACTAAGTATAAAATTATATTCAAATACATATGACAAGACATTTATCCCCTTTTATTCTCCTTAAAATTCTCTCCAAAATCCCTCAAATACAAATCTCAATTTCATAAATTCTTCAATAATTCATCATGTAAAATATTAAAAAAATTGAATAGACATTGTAATAAAACACCTCATGAAATAATAGAATATTTCATGGCATTTCTCAAAATATTTCCTAACATTATTAAGGGATTGTTTCTTCACCTATTTTAAGCATTGATAAAACTAATAAAATACTTATCACATGTATTGATCTTTAAGACCAATAAAATAATCCTTCGAATTATAATTTCCACTATTTTATGTTCTTCCAACTGCACTAAGGCCTTCAAATATTTTTATTATTAATGATAAAACCCCCTTTTAAGGGAAGAAGGGGGAAAAACAAAGGACTTCATGGACATAGGATAACCACACCCAAAAAGAGAGGGAAAAACAGAATGGAAACTAGATCAACCACTCCCTAGCATAAAATCATGTTGAAGAACTCCAACATTGTAAGGAAAATCGGCAAGCAAGTGTCCTATGTCAAATCACAGGCCCGATCTGATGGCTGACTCCATACCCTCTCAAACAACAGAATCCAAAATTCACCACAAAGGTGGACCACTAGCTCTAAATCCTCTTATGGGATAGTACCAAGTGATCATGTCCAGCTACACTGACATGCCACCTTCATGATTGAATCAAACAAAGAAAACAATTTCCACTGAACACATAAAAAATCTAAAACACACCATCATCTAAGAATTATAATCCATCCAAAGGCTGAAAACCACAATTCAACCATTCTAATCATGAAAAATTAAACTGTAATAAAGTCGAGACATAGCAAGAATCGAGAGCAGATGAACCTTGTCGCGACCACAATCCACCCATCTAACACATCTGTAGCAACTCGTAAAGGTGGAAAACCCAAGAAAATGAGGCATAATCTTCGTCACCCAGGACTGGAATATCGAATTGCATGTCAAATGATCATTTTCGTTAATGGGAGTTGGGAAGGTCAGAGATGTTAATGTTGCTCTAAGCTACAGTCGATAAGATCCAAACAATAGAAGAACCCACCCCAGATTCTGAATCAATCAAACTACAAGAGGATAGGGACTAGCGGAGAGAAAGAGGCCCCTATGGCGATGACACCGACTCAAGAACACCAAAATCACACCAAAAACCAAATAAACAAGCCAAAAACAAACCGCCCCCGTCAGAGTTGATTCAGAGCAGACGTCGAGACTCACTGGAATTCACCCAAATCCTGCAATAATCTGAGATAGAACCTGAGTCTAGAAGCCATCACCAAGACACTCGATGCGTGCCGAATCAAAGAAGATAACCCAAAGTCTGGAAGCTCTCTATGCTAATGCAAAGCCAATATCAAGCCACTAAAAGCTGATTCTGAGATCTAGACCACTGGAGCCCATTAAGATCCAAACCACCATAGCTAACTTTGAATCACATCATCAAGAGCCATAGAAATCCAGAGCCACACTAGAATATGTCGAATCCAACACTGGCGTGCCTCCTCATAGATGAGTTCTGGAGGACACCTTTACTGAGCACCTCCACCTTCGAGATGTGATCCAAATGAGGCCGACACAGATACACTAATCCATGTCAGCGTAGGGGAGGGGGTTCCTCCCATAAAAAACCCTAGATTCTACAAAAATCAGAATATCAGCACTCTAAGGCTTCCCTTTCTTGTTCTTCTCTACTATAAGTCTCTAAGATAGAAGCCTCACACAACCTATAGAATTACATTGATTCTTTTTGAAGCATGAAATATCATTCCCCAGAATCATCTGATCCTCATGTAAATATATTGACACTATAATATTATGAAAATAAATAAAAAATTCATTCTTCAAGTATTCATTTCTTCTCTTCAAGATCCTCTTATTATTGATAATTCTTCAAATTATAAAGTCAATATTCATTTCCAACTTATTTAAAATATATGAAATTGTACAATAGGTTACTTATTATATAATCACACTTATTTTATGAAAAATATATTCTCATCTTCTGACAATTATACTATTATTTAATCCAGAGAAAGATCGATCCACTAATAACTTAGAATGAGATAAAATTAACCAACTCTAATCCAATGTGTTCTATGCTCAATATAGAAAACAATATTGATAAATTTTACTATATATGTTGTTAATTTCTCTTCAACATGTGATGCCAATACAAAAACATTATTTTTTTTACTGGTTATTCAAGGTATTTCTAAATAATATCTTACAATCATTTCAATATATAAATTTAAATCCTTCAAATTCTTGAATGTACATCACATTTTCAAATTTATTTTCATTTTTATCATCAAGTAGAAAGTATATCCATTTTAGAGTTGATCTTTCAACTAATAATAAGAGAGTGTAATCAACATACCTTAATGATGACAAGATTCAACCTCCATACTCTTAACAAATAGAATTATCTGATATATCTTGTTGTTGTACTTCATATATTTATGTGATTCTAGCTAAGATATGAATATCTAGTGTTTGTTCTTTTATCCCCCCCATGAGAGATTCACTCAATGCTTATTCATCATGAATGAATTTATTCATGAATAATCTTCAATAATCTTAAAATATTAATTAAAATGTTCCAAAGAGGTAATTTGATACCAATATTACTCTATTATTGAAAACTTTTCAAAATATAACATGTTCACATATTTTATCAAATTCAGGTCTCCCCCTAAATACATACATCACCTTAAATTCCATGCATAAAATAAATACAATATATATAGGTGAATAAGGCGGTTCATAAATTATTCTTTGTTATTGAAATATGACTAATATTTTTTTAACCTAATTATTTTATTAGATGGAATATATTTTCTTCAAAATTAATAGTAATGCACTTTTAGTTTTTTTTTAATTTATATTTCTATCCTCTTTTAATTATTCTCTATATAGGATCGAGCATTTTTTGGGAACATACTGAGTATTAATTTTTTGTATATACTTATCTTTCGAAATAATATTTTTATCATAATAATTCATAGTAGTTTTTTATTTTGTTCATCAATAATCAATCTTGTCCATGAATCCTTGACATACATTTTTTTACTAAATTTTCAGATATATTACACCTATAACATAAATCTTTATCATTCAACAAGTTACCATTTTGGTTACTTTTTAGATTGTTTATCAAACACGCCTTTCACTATTTAAATCTCATTGTTTCTTTTCTAGATTCATTCTTTCTTTGATTCCATATTACTTCCTTTAATATTAAATTAAATGGTAAATTTTAAATGTTCTATGATGTTTCATTTTCTACCATAGTAAAAGAATATTTTATTTGGTTTGACACCCTTTACATAATTCTTCACAAACATCTTGGTGTATGTTTGTATAACATTCTTCTTCATTTTTTCATATCGCATTACTAACTTTTCAACTTTTTTTCTTACCTGCATATAATTTTATTATGGTATTCTATTCACATTCTTATAAGATTGTTTCAAGATTGGTACACGTAATTACACATCATAACAATGATCACATCTATTATTGTACTCATATAAATATTTAAAGCATTCAAATATATTATTTATAGGAAAATTTATTTTCTATGAATTTTTATTCCCCTGGGTACATCTTATGTTTTATTTAGATTTTATCCCCTTAAATAGAAGCCTTTTATAATTATCATGAAATGAAAAAATATACCATTAGTAAATATCTTGATTTAAAAAACTTCTTATAACACAAATAATAACCAACTAATTTTGATTTTTTCCTATATGATAGTTTTTTACTATTTTTGACATGATACTTATTTTGGAAAACCTTGTTCTTCTTTTTTTAATTTCTTTGGCCAATAGGTATTAAAACACTTATTAACTTATATCATAAAATATGTAGTGGTACCTTGAGAATTTTTCATCATTAATGTTTGTCCATATTTTATGGTTGAATGTGAACTAGTCATCAAAACAACATTAGTATGCACATATTTAATAGGGAAAAGGGTTTACTTTTGGATGAGACTACAGTAGATTTATATATAGATAATATCATTACTTTTATACCAAAAGGTTAAGTCCTTTTAGAAATAGGAATCTTATTCGATGTATTCTTTCAAACAATTCAATTCTCAGTATCTTGATAATTCTTATCTTAGGTTACATCCATATTTCTATGTTTTAAAATTAATTTAAGAGAAATTATGTTGAGATCAATATTCTCATATTCATCTGATTTGAATCTTTATTCCCATTGAATATTCATCTATTAAATCTTATCTTCATGCACCTAACTGGACTTTGATAACAAATTGTTATGATCCTATATTATTTTCTCTTTAACCTCAGCTAATAATTTTTTGCATTCATATATGTATTATGTGTCTTTTCTAGTTCATGGATAAATTCTATTAAAACCATTTATTTTAAATCCATCACACACAAAATACATTTAAATTATTATTTATCAAAGAAATCATTCTTCTTTTCAAAGGGACGTAGATTTTTCATTTTCTTCTTTAGCTATAGTGACTCATTCTTTATATAACATCAAAGACTCACCCTTTAATCTATCATGTTTTATGCGAATGTTGTAGTTATAAAATTTCTCAACTAATACATCTTCCATTACATTCTATTCCTCTTATAGTGGTGATTTTTCATCCAGAGGTTCATTGAAAACCCTATCAATATAGGTATCCACTTCTTTTAGAGCATTCTCCAAATGCTCTTAAATTTCATAATTGAACACAAATTTATCATAACTTAAAATTGATTCATAAAACATATAATCAACTAATTTCACTGAGAATTTACCAATATAAGTGATTTCAGCTATAATTTGATCATATTTAATCCTTGAGTTCTTCATTCTTATTTTAAACTTTTATCTTTCTATTTTTTGGATTCTTGGATGAAACATAAACATTTTTAACAACAAGAGTAAAGGTTTTACATTCCATCTAAAGTTATAACGAATGTTTTTAAGTAGAAAATACACACTTCATTTATTTATAATGAATAAAATTATCATATTAAATTAGATCCAACCTAAGGTAAAATAATTCCTTTTGTACTAATTAATGTTCCCAACGGATCATCCAATCACACTTAGTGGGGTGCATTAGGTGTGAATAGTTTTACTGAATTCATTTATTTTTCTTCTATTGATTTTGAATTCAATCTTTGGTCACCTTTTAGGATGATTGGATCATGTAAACTCTCTTATAATGTTTAATAAAAAATTAAATGAAGTTTAAAACATGGTATTTGTTAGGTTCAATCAAATGTCACACTCCTTTCCATGTTCGTTAGATTCACTAACAATGATTCTCCACTATATCCACAAGTGATTATGAGGTAGTTGGTTAGAAACCCCCAAATTCAATTCCCAAATAATTGTTTACACACCCAAACTACAATATCTTATTTTATGATAGGTTAGAATTCTCGATCACAAAACTCACCTATCATCTTTTGATACAATGATAGAAAGATCCTTATCTTATTTTAGTTTCTTCTGAACCACTTGAAGTAGATCTTCGTTGACAAGCCCATTATATCAACTTTTGTTTCCTTGTACACTTATTCCAGAATTTCAATAGCTACTAATCATGCCTTTCCACCTCACTCAACAATTCTAATCAGATATATATGACCATCTTTTTAAGTGAATCAATCATGGTAAATTCTTCCTTCTATAGATTAAGTCCTGGCCTCACATGAGTGTGTGAAAATGATGCATATAATTTATGAAATACTATTTTGTGCAAGGAAAATATATTTAAATCTCAAATAACTATCTTGTTGAATCATAAATATACTTTTACTAAGAAAACATCCAAAAATATTCATGGTTTATATTTAGTAGTGAAACCCAAGCACATATTGTTCCTTACATTGTTATTTTGTTTACTATTTTAGTTCTAATTAATATCCAAATCCAAATATCATGATTCTATGTGATAAATAATTTTTATCTATCTAAAACCATGTATATGAGTTTCATGTTCACCTTTATGATTCCATGGACTAGATCTCATTATTTTCATATATACAAACTTTATTTATTTTGGGTTGTTAAGAGAGTATAAATAGACTTATTAATGAAATTGTATAGGTTCAAAAAGACAAAAAAGTTCATCTACAAATTACAATACACATGATTTCTTCTTCCTTTCACAAATATAATGCTTCTGGAGTGATATTCATGTAATGAGATTATATAGTGGCTTATTTTTAATTCAAAAAAAAATATATGTCTATAGAAAATCATTTTTTTATTTCTTTTGAGAAGTTATCAAATTGCTTCATGAAATATTGTAAAGCTTCATAGGATCTAAACTGTTGACATTTCTTTAGTAGGATACATTTACAAATAGTGAAGATAATTAAAAAGATCTTCTACACTCATGAGTTCCATTCATGGGATTTGTGGAAGAAATATTATGTGAAAATATATATACCCTCATAATATTCTCTCATTTTTTCATCAAAATGTTCTCTACCTCAATTTTATCTATTTTATATGAGATTCAATACTCTTTCACTAATTTTAATCACATATAGTTCCTTGAATTAAATTCCCAATAACTATTTTGATCCAATTAGTATCTTTGAATACTTGAATTTCACTACACATAAATCCATTTTAAACACTGGCTCATGGTGAACCTTTAAAAACAAGAAGATCTTTTATGATTATCATATTATTTAATCACTCTAGATTAATGAATCAAGTATTTTCAATATCTACTTCATTTTAATGATAAATTCTCATGTGAATGTTTATATAATCACATGAATTAACCTACATGTGTTTATATATGGGAATGCATCATTGGACTTTCTCGACATCAGCTAATGTCTACACAGATTCATATCTACGGTCACATGCATGATCAAATTCTCTCGAGCTTGAAATGTCCATGAAAGCCTTGAATTGGATAAAGAATGGTGTAGAATAATTAATGGATCATGCAGAAACCCTTTGTATGTTCATGGAAGGTCACAATGATGTGGAGGCTTGAGAGGTTTTATATTTAATATAATTTATTGACCTTGTTATATTTGTCACATTTAAAAATGTGAACAATTCCACTAACACATTTTATGACATTGATGTAGCCTTCAATTTTTCAATCATTAATAATATAAGACACCATGATAGAGAAAAAGTTTAGAGTAACATGGTCCACTCTTGGATTCATCTAGAACTGACCCATGCTGGAACCCCTTTTCTAGCATGCTTCCCTAAACGGTGTCACTAATTGCTCATGTACACTCCCTGTAATAATTATGAATTCCTTCACTTGCATGCATAATGCATCCAAGTCCACCAATGCTTGGGAAAACTCTAGTATGATCAATCTTGATCCTATATGAGGTTGAACTAGCTCTCTTTATGTGGTTATGGTTGACCTAATTTATTGATAAGGTCTAACTCATAATACTTAATAAAATCTACGTAAAAAATTCCACCAAAATAAATATGGAAATACCTTTTTCTAATTTTATTCTAACAAATTTCTCTCCAACCTTCCTCAAATATAAATATCAATTTCTAAAATTCCACATCAATTCCTCATTAAAAATATAAATATGTTTTTCATGTCCTTCATAAGAAAACCCCTCATGAAATAATAAAATATTTAATGGAATTAATCAAAATATATCATCTATTTTTGTAACAATTGTGCAAAATCAAAACAAAAATAAAAAAATTATTATTCATTAATATTAGTTGTAAAATAATTAAAATTGAAATTACCACAATGTCATGAACATCTCCACTTGAAGTCTTTATGATAGTAGCCTCACATAACCTATGGACATGAATGAATGATTTATCAACAATGAAATCCAATTCCTTATCATCATCATATTCTCATGTAATTCTTCCTAATATACTAAATTTTTGATATACTAAAATAAATAAAACATTAATTATTCAACCATTCACTTTTAATCATTAATTTTGTAATAAGTCTGGATAAGTTTTCAATCAATCTATATATACATAGGTTGAAATTTTTGGAGCATTAGAAAATATAAAAGGAATGACTTCATAATGTTGGCATTGAATATTTTAAAGATGATCTTAAACTACATAAGGTTGGTATTGGTTGCAAAAATATTTCAAATTGAAATATTCTTATGGTTCATTAAATTATGAAATATTCCATAACTTAAAAGAGTTCAAAAATATATTTAAATTAATAAGTATCATTTTAAAATCATTTTAAATTTATTAAAGATTATAAGGTTAATTCTAAATCTTCATAATGTTCATTTTACAGAAAATGGGATGATCATATGGTATAATTTCATCTTTGTAAGGTTGATATAAATATTCCTAAAGTTCATTTTGGAAGTATAATAATGTTAATAGCGTTATAATTTTATAATGAGAAGTTTATATGATTTGAATGACGTAAAAGGTTTATATTTTTATGTTTTAACTATTTAAGGTTTTTATCTTCATGAGGTTTGACATTTAACAAAATTTTTGGGAGAACTGATGAAGGAGAAATCTCAGTCATTTGATTATAGATTATTTTGATGATATATTTTATTAAAGATGATGCTGAAACTATTTGAACATTATTTAAAAATAAAAAATGGATTTTATTATTAAATGTGATATGAAACAAGGTTTTCTACATAAATAAGATATCTATAGGGAAATAAAGAGAAGTAGTTAATAAATAACTACTTGGTCTCTCTACATTATTCATGTAGCACCATGATGACTAAGAACAGAGTTGTAATGGAAGAAGAAGTAAGTGGGAAAATAAGCATTTGTTGAAAAATATATTAATATGTTATCCATTTTAATTTAACTTTAAAATTCAAATTCAAGAACGGTTCAACTCTACCATTTCATAATAAAAAGTATTGTATCATGCATGTAAGAAGTATGTGTGTGAAATATAGAAGAGACTTCTCCCTACCGAAAATGGAAAATATTTTTAAGAGAGAAAGATGAAGAATAAGATATTTCATACATCTTATAGAGATAAGAGAAGGAATGGATGAGATTATAGGATGAATAAAAATAAGATAAGAATCATAGTAACATCATTTTAGAAGTTTTTCTTCATTAAATCCTTTCTTGTTATTGAAATCAAATTATGTTATCATTATAACAATGTGGGAAACATTATCATTATTTGGATACATGTTGTAACATGAGAATTATTATATTGTATTTTTGTTGTACCTACATATTGATACTAGTGGTTTGTATGGTCTCAATGAAATATAGATCATGCCATGGATTAGTCTTCATGTTTTGATACATTGTTCTAATAAATATATTGGGCCCTTCATGTGTGTGTGGGTGTGTGTTTGTAGATGTGATCTAAATTCACATTAATATTTTTTGGTGTTTTATTCAAAAGGAAAACCTAAATAAAATTTAAATCACTTATTCACCCCCCCCCCCCATCTTCAAATTATTTCCATGATTCCAAGGGTGCCTTTTCTAGTGATAACAATGACCAGTTCCCCACGTTTGTGAATTTTTGTTAGAAGGATTTTATTTTCCATCTGGTTGAATTATTTTCAGTAAATTATTTTTATATATAATAGTTATCCACAATTCAATGATGAAAAAGGGTATTTATAATTTTTATTATAAAAACTACAACATTTGGAAGGATATGATGATTTCTTAGCTTTTATCCACAACACATGATGTATTGAAGGCTGAAACTGATGGGTTTTCACTCCATGGTGAGAATGTTTCTATTTTAATGGATGATATAAAGAATCATAAAAATTATGGATGTAATTTAAATTTCATATTATCTTCTGTTTTAAGAAAATATTTTTTTTAAGTTAAAATAATTAAAATAAGAAACAAAATTTGATATCAGCTTGAAAATATATATGATGTTAACGATAAATTCAAGTGATAAAACTATATATTTTTAGAGTTAATAATAATAGTATGAAAATATAGTATGTTTAAACTGTAGATATATTATTTACAAGATTTAATGATTTTATGAGCACATTCAAGAACATTATTGTGAAGTTGGAAGATAAAATTGTGGCTAAGAAGAAACCTCGCATCCTACCAATTAGGTTTGATGTTAATGTATCATCTTTATAAGATTAATATCTTGGAACACTCCCCCTTGATGAATTATGAATCATTTTAATTTCCTATGAGATAATAATAGATAATTTTTTAAAAAATAAAGTTATGTGCAAAAAAATAAATCTCTTTTAAAGCTTGTAATAATGAGAATTATAAGAAGATGGCTGATAAAGATGATGTCAGTTTTCTAAATTTAAATTTAGTTGTAGATAAATTTTTTGATAAAATCATTTCTCTTATATCATGAAATATGAGAATACACAATATAATGCTAGAAGGAAATCTTCCAATAAAATTTTTTAAGTGGGGATCAATTTGTAATTTTTCTATAAACAGTCCATAGTTAAAAGAAGAAAGATCTGGTTCTGAAGAAGAATAAATACCAAGGATATCATTTTAAAATAAATTTTAAAAGGTGGAAAAGTTAAATTTTTTTTTAATATGGAAGGGAAATAATTTCTCAAACATTAAGAAGTGAAATTTATTATTCAAGTGTGAAATCGGTGATATTAATGATGAATAAGATGAATTTTAGAATTATAGTGATATTAATGAAAAGATTCTAGTTTCCATGTTTAATGAAGAAGAATCCACTAGTGATGGAAGTAGTAAATCAGATAGTGATGAAGAAAGTAAAATTAAGTTTATATTGAAAATATAATTTAATGGATGTGTTTAAAATGTCTATATATTGTAGTATGTGGTCATAATTCAGAAGAAAAATAGTCCATATTCTAGCAGTAATGTATTTTTCCATGGTGAATAGAATTCAAAACTACTGAATGGAATTTATGATTCGAATATATTTGTTAAATATGATAATATCTAAAAAAATCAATATGCAAGAAATGTTTAAAGAGAAGTAACTTTAAATTCATGTGGTTAAAAAGAATATTTTTGAAGAAAAAAAGGATGTGAACAATCTTAGATTAAACTTCAAGGATTGTATGTTGGATGTTAGGGGAAATCAATAAAGAAAAACGGTTGAGAGAGTTTCAAAGAATTATGAAAAATATACTAACCACAAAATATTATATAAATGTGGTTTAAATGATCTTAAAAATTTTACTTTAGAGACTTGGAAGAAGAATCATGTAAAGAAGACCAAGAATGTGTAAAAATAAAGTAAATCTTAGAAATCTAAAGATAATGGGAATTATAATCTAAACATAAAAACCACTATAACTGGTGAATCAAATAATGCAAAAAATAATCATATATCTAAGAATTATTTATCAAGATTCCACAGTGTTTTTTTTTGAAAAAGGGATAAAATATTTTTTACTCAAAAAATGACAAAATACATGTGTCAACATTTTGAAAATATTCCTTATATAGAGGAATGTTTGCTTTTTGAGGATATCATTGGAACCTTAGAGGCATTGAGACATTAGAAATAATTTTTTGGTTCAATTATTAAACCTATTATGAGATTATTATTTTTTTCAGGAAAATATTAGGGGAGTCAGTCCTCTCAAAATAGTAAAGTTCATAAATAGATTAGAAATTTGGGGAAAACTAGAGAATACATTTTAAGTATTGAAGAAAGTATATGGAATATGTAAAGAGATTAGTCCCCATTCAAATTCATTCATCCCTATTAAACCATCCCCATAAATTATAAGTATAAATACTCAAAAGTCTTATAAGATAATTATTAATGGTAAAGGGAATGATTTGGTTTTTTAAGTGGAGTTAAAATCATCAGAAGGGTATAACCCATGGATTGTGGATAGCAGTTCTTCCAATAAAATGAAATTATATTAAAATCTTCTAAAATATTATGAAAATTTCATTCAAGTCTTAGTGAACTTTGGTAATGATAGGCCACTCAAAATGAAAGGTGTTGGATCAACTATGATTGGGAAAGAACTATTCAAATCCAAAACTACATTATTTATTGAAGTAATAAAACAATGTATTCTTAGTGTGTCTCAGTTATATGGGGAATAAAATTAAGTGATCTCTCAAAAATATGTATTTTTAATATAGATATTGAATCATGGATTTATTTTTATAAGAGGTAAGAAAATAAGGGGAAATATTTTTCAAGTGTGTGATGCTAAAAAATTTATGCTATATAAGCATGAAATAATAAAATAAATTGTGTCATAGAAGGATTCATCATCTTGGATAAAAGAAAATGGGTAATATTACTCAAGGATAATTTTTTCTTAATGTAAATATACTAAAAAGAGGTGGGAATTTGATGTTCTGAAAAATATCAAAAGGTAAGGATTGTTAATTCCTTAAATACGATAGTATTGATTAAGTCAACTTAACCTTTGATGATTATACATTCATATATTTATCAACCCATAGAGAAGTAACCAAAAAATATAGATAAATATTTTATTTCTATTATTGATGACAGTATGATAAATACTTTTATTATGTTAATGAAACATAAATCAAAGGCTCTAAGAATATTCTTGAATTTAAAAATAAGTAAAAAATAGGAGTATGGTTTCTTTTTAAAGATGATTATGACAGGTAATGGTTTTAAAAACATAAGAGGAAGATTTGATGCTTATCTTGAGAAGCATGGAATTTACCATGAACTTAGTGCACCACATACACCACAAAAAAATGTAGTTGATTAATGAAATAATGAAATTTTAGTGGGGATGGATCATTTAATTTTGATAGTCTTCAATACCTATTGTTAATTTTAGAGACATTATATTAGGTAAATGTTCCCATCTAAAAATATTTCATATATATTAAAAATCATTATATGACCCTGTATGAGATATATTAAAATAATTCTAAAATATTGAAGTATCTAATGGTGTTTGGTATCCCTCATTTGATTATAGTTAAAGTATAAAATCATTTTAAGTTTGATCCAAAATGTGTTTATGGGATCTTCCTTAGTAATGCTCCTAATGGAAGAGGATAATATTGTTACAAAATATTGATCGGTAAGACTGTTAAAACTATTAATGTGAAGTTTCTAACATAAATAATGAAATAATAAACTCAACATGAAGAATGTTCTAAATGTGATGATGAAGTTGTTTTTGTCAAACAATTGCAAGAATATTCAAAAAAAAATTGGATGTTTTAAAGAAGTGTGCAATTAGAAAGTTTATTCATCCTATTATAGTGATGATGAACATACTCATATATCTTAGACAAGGATAATAAATTATGATAAAGTCCAAAATATAATTTGACATCCAGGATGTCAAGTTAAAACTAGGATAACTTTGAGGAAAACATGACATAGCTTGCTATTTTCATAGGTTAAACCAAGAGATATTGAAGAGGATTTATAGAATCAAGAGTGGGTTGATTCCATTAATTATAAATTTCAATATATAATTAAATATCATACATAGGAGTTGGTACTCATTCCTGATAAATATAAAGTTATTAGAATAAAATGGGTCTTCCAAAACAAGTTTAACGAAAAGGGATAAATTTTGAGGGAAAAATGATACCCTTGTGTAAATGGAATTCTAAAGTAAATGGGATTGATTTGGATGAGACCCTTTCCCTGATGGAAATTATATACACTATTATTTGTTTTTATTTTTATTTCAATATAAAATTAATACAAAAGATATTCTAAATGGATTTCAATCTTGTTTCCTCAATGCTAAATAAAAATAAAAGGTTTATATTGAAAAACCATATAGATTCTTTCTTGTTAATGAATAGAATTGTCTTTATTGGTTAAAAACACATTATGTGGGTTGAAACAAGACCCGATATCTTGTTATTCCAAGTTATATGCCAACTTGGAGAAGTTTAACATTTATAAAGGAAGTGTAAACAAAAATATCTCCATAAAAAATGATATTATTTTCTTTCAATGTTATTATTCATATAGATGATATTATTATTGTTTTCAAATAAGAAATGGTTTTTCAATGTTTTTCATTAGATATAAAGAAAATATTATAAATTTCAATGTTTGGGGATATGAGATATTATGTGGATTTAAAAATATATCAATAAGAAGATCAAAATTTTCTTTCTGATGAGAAATATTCTCATGACCTTTTAAAAATGTTTGGAATAAGGGGATAAATGCTATATTTCCCTCCCATTTATATCGAAAATATGAATTATAAAGATATCAAAGGAAATAAAATGTATCTAGGAGAATATATACTGATTATTTTGAGTTTTTTATTCTTAAAAACTTTGAGGATGGATATTTTATATGTTTTTACACTTTGTTCTAGGTATCAAAGTACTCAAAAAATAGTTATATTATATAGATGAAGAGGGGATTCATGAGTACATTAAAAGAAAAACAAATTTTTGGCTAATATATGTTATCAATATACTTCTTGATATATATTAGTATATATATTCATATTCGTAATAAATGTTGATGATAGAAGGTCTATATTTGGTGGATTTTTATTCCTAAGAGATAGGTGTGTATGATAGCACATTGGGAAACAAAGTTTTATGATGTTGAGAAGTTTTGAAGCAAAGTTTGTGGCGAAAACTAAAGACAAAACTCAATATATGTGGATGAGAAATAAATTAAAAGATATCAAGGTTGATGTTAAACTACCACCTCATGTTTAATGTGATAATCAATGTTTGATAAATTTATCAAGATATAATATTAAATATTCAAGATCTAGGAACATTGATATAAGAGATCTCATCATCAAAGAACTCATAGAAGGAAATGTGTGGAAGATGGAATTTTTTTATATAAAGGATAAAGTGGTTGATATTTTTATTAAACCATTTGAAAATGATGATTTTAAATGTTTTAGGTTGATAATGGATGTTCAACATCAATATTATTAGGGATAATGTATCATCATATTACTATTTTTAGGTTTTCCTAAACCCCTATTTTGATCATTTTTTGGTTGGGTTTCATTTAAGGGTGATTCAGGGGAAGTTTTGAAAATTTTGAAGTGATTTTGGGTTATTAATGGTATGTTTATGGTTTTTTTAAACTGTGAACCCTCCTAGTGTAAACTGTAAAAACCTAGGTAGTGAGTGTTTTCAAATTTTGAACACTATTTAAAAAACTACACACCCACCAACGATAAATTGTGCAACCCTTCCGTAGGGGGTACACAGTTAAGGAATACAGTTTTAAAATCCATGAGGATTTCCCTAGATAACCTTGAAAACTTTCAGTATGTGCTTTATGGTTAGGGTCCAACATTTTTTCATACATGTGTCCCTACCCATCTAACTGTGCATACTGTATTTTCTTAATTTGAAAGTTACTCTTTGAAATACTAAAACCCTCTTTTTAGGTACATGAAAGGATGGTACGAAACCATATCATTTTATTCT
Organism: Viscum album; assembly: GCA_963277665.1. Classification (NCBI taxonomy): domain Eukaryota; kingdom Viridiplantae; phylum Streptophyta; class Magnoliopsida; order Santalales; family Viscaceae; genus Viscum; species Viscum album. The sequence continues at coordinate 838,054,659 of OY728126.1, read as the reverse complement.
CCCTTAGAGGCTCTAAATAGGTGACTTTGGCCCCTCTACGTCTCTTTATCAGTTAATTGAATCTCGGAGAACGAAGTAAGATCTTGTCCTGGTATATTTCCTATATAGGTTTTCTTTATTTGGTCATCTACCCTTGACTCCGAATATTTTTATAAATCTATATGTTTTATGGACGATCTAATCCCCATTTTTTGAATTTGGAATCTTGATTTTATTATCATATCCTCATTTTTGATGTTCTTCATTGGAGTTTTTTTGTTAGGGCACTGTGTTTTGAGATCCCGTGATCCCAAGGTAGGTGATTCCATTAAGATGGGTGATTTTAAATTAACCCTAAATTTCTTGATTTAGATTCATTTTATTGATTTAAATGAAATTTATTTCAATGGGTTTTATAAAAACCAATTCTATTTTATTAGAGATTTGAAATTGGATTTGGCATGTAATCGAGGAAAACCCATATTCCCTTGAATTTGGGTGTGTTTTGGAATTTAATAAACATTGTTTAAATTAAATTATATAATTAAATTATGTCAATTTATTGTGTAATTTTTTTTATGAATTTATTTCAAATTGGTATTTAAGAAAATGTATTAAAATGGTTTTGATAGAATCTGAGTGGTTTTATCTTAAAAAAATGTATTATTTTTCTTAAAACCCCATTTATTGGTTTTTAAATGGAAAAATGGAATATTTTAAATGGGAGAATGGGATGAATTTTATGTTAAATAGTTTCAAAATAAATTTCCCATAATTTATTTTTGTTTTATCACATGAAATCCAAGGTAGTTAGTGAGTTATTCAGGATAGCACTCAGTCACATTATAACATTAATAATACAAAAATCTAACAGGTCACATTCCAAATGGGATGGTGACAGGTTCTCTTTGATCAGTATCCAAGGGTCGTGTGTGAATATATTTCTATGATAACTATTTGAGTGTGAGGGAGTCCCATAGCATGGAAGTATTGTACCTTTTGGAAGTTGACCTCATTTCTTGTTATTTATGATTGAAATATATTCCATTTTTTTAACATTTTACACATGACATCAGAATTTATATAAATTGTTTTATATAAAAATTTTATTAGTCCATTTATTTAAAATATTTATTTTATTGAAAATTTAAATCATGGTTTGTTTTAAATATTAATTTTAAATTCCATACCTTTTTTTATAATTTAAATGTTTATTTTGTTAATTAAATGTTGTAAAATTAATATGGAATCCTTGGTGGGATATTGATGGGATTTTATCTCACACCCTACCTATGACTTAAAGTGTTTATATATTATTATATTACTAGTTTGAACAATGGATTATCACTACATTGAGGTGTTTACCATTAATGATCTTTGGTCATGGAGATTTGTTTCTATTTTACTTATGTGGTTATTCTATTTTTTGGTACTTTCGGGTTGCACTTTGGGTTGGTTATGCCTATTGGACTTCTGATATAGTTATACATATGGAATTTTTCTTATATGTATACTAAATGTTTTCACTTTATTCCTTTTTTTTGGAAAATTCATTCCAACATTCATATTTTTTTATCCCAAGTTTTAGTCATCAACCCATGGGTATTGGGAATCCCCATTTGGCTATGTAAGGACCGGCTCGGTTATTAAGTTACCATGGTATCTAGGCATGTTTTAGATAGATAATATATTGTAATTAGGTCCCATCTATAATATTGTTCTTTTTATATTGTTGTAAAATGGTGATAAAATGAAAATGTAAATCTATTAATGTTTATTCTATTATCTATTTTAAAAAATTATTTACAAAATTGGAAAAAAAATATCTTGAAAATATATGTTGATCTATGCTTTACTTAATATGGGTGAGATATCTTATTTATGGGGGTCGTGTATTTATATAGAGCTAGTAAAAGGGTAATTATATGAGGGGTAACTGGTGTGTGTATTTGATAACTGTTATAACATTTTTATTTATCTTGAATCTGGGAATCTATTTATATACTTCTTGTAAACATATTTTTTAAGGATATATTTATTGAGTAGAATATTTAAGGAATTGTTTATTGTCTTTTGATTTGTCCTGATATTTCAAGTTTCATCAAATACAGAGAAATGTAGATATTTTTCAAAGTAGTTTTATGTGGATAAAAGGATGTGAAGGTGTGAATGTAAGTTATTGTTTCCTGGAAAACAGGTCATTATAATTCAATGTTCTCATTTCCTACATTGATTTCACTCAATTAGGACAATAATTATTCAATTATGAATCCATGGTTATAATATTGATTTTAATAGTGATATATATTCCATAGTTTCTAATAAAATATAACGCGATATATTATTTAGATAGTGAGATATTTTTAGGTGATTATTGAGTTTATAAATAAAAATTCTAAGTGATAAAGTGGATATAGTATATTGTTTTTTATTTCGTTTACTATAGATGCCATTTCTTTTCATACATTAAAATTACATACCTTTTAAAGAATACTTTGAACAATATAAAAATATAAACCCAAATATTGTACTAGTCTAGTGCCTTTGAAAACATGGAAACGTAAACACTCACACATAAGTGAGCTACATTATCTCCAACTAGGTTCTTCTTGACTATAACCCTTCTTTAACACATCAAACATAATATGTATCTTCATAAACTATGGATGGAAACATAAAAAGGGGGAGATCAAATGTCTAGTAAGGGTAATGAATGGATATATGTAAACATAATCATGATCATAAGTATATGATAACATGATCAAGAAAATAGAATATCATTCCCTACATATCAAAGATCATATAAATTAATCATGCCATAAATCTTGGAATTTTATAAGACATGAATAACAAAGAAATACAAAACATAATCCATGAAAACAAAACATATGAATAGAACATGTAATTTTTGATTAAACATAAGAAAATAATATTATTTCCATATTATACAAGGAATTGTTTCCAATACCATCTTAGTAGTATGGTTTCACTCCCCATACTATATCGGTAGTCATAGTTCACTACCATAGAAATCTTAGTATCTTGAGTCAACTCCTCATACCATCTTGGTAGTCATGGTTTACTCCCTTGGCCATCTCAATATTCGAGGTTCTCTCCCAACACTATCATATTCGATCTCATGAGATATAAATCTTTACCCAATTCATTGGAGGGATGTATAGGTCCCACCCATCTCATAGTGAAATCATACATACAAGTGTTGCAAGATCATAAATAATCAAATCAGATCCCATGAAATGAAATAGGTATTATAAACATGTAATTATATCATAACCTATGGAAACATATAGGCTTCATAATCATTTTATCTTAAATATAACCCATGAAAAGAATCGGTTTTCAAAAGTATATAACCGATGAATGAGAAACAGGTTTAATAATGATCATGAAATCAAAACATGATTTATTCAGAGAAATAATATGAATTGAAACACTTAATAATTTCTAGAAAATCATGTGTAACACCAATGGATGTTATCATAGATAGGAAATAATTTTTAAAGATCTTTTAAAAACATTTATTGAGGAAAGTATTATTTTTTCATTGAAAATCTCTTTTTAAAACGTAAAACATTTTTGAAAACATTTTTCTTTGAAAATAGATTTGAAAACATTTTTATTTGAAAATATATTTGAAAACATATAAAGGATGAACTAAAAACCATAAAAAGTTTCTTAAAATCATTTTTAATTGAAAATGGGGTTTGAATATATTTTTAAAACATTTCTAAAATTATTTTTGAAATCATTTTTGAAATCATTTTTGAAAACATGGTTTTTGAATACAATAGATTTCTAACTGAAGAGAGAGATGGATAAATGTTACATATAACATTCTCTTAAGTAAAAAAGAGTATAGAATGGTACTAGTACATGAGGATATCTTTAATAACCAGATGAGAATAAATTTGATTATTTTTCTTGAGATATGTATATGATATTTCATTAATTTAATCATAATCATAAACTATATCGAAAAGCGATGAGATTGTTTCAATAAATTCTTTTCACTTGGTAACATGGGATAATAATATCAATATAAGAAAATTAAAGTAAACTAATCTAAAAATATCATGAAAATAATTATATTCATGATATAACATATCTAATTTAAGAATATTCACCTTGAAAAAAAATTAGGTGTATAAAAAAACATGTGTCTCAAAGAAGGAAAATTGTGACAAAACTATCTTACTGATTTGGTAACTTTTAAAAATTAAAAACCATGAAAAAAATATCATAAAATGGATAAGTAAATACTCATAAAATTATTTATTTTGATTATAAAATACATCCTTGGGTAGTATACACACCACCCAAAATGAATGAGTGGTGAATAAAGCTTATATCTCGCGAAAATAAAAAGTGAGATGAAATCCTCTTACTCTGTGTCTTGGATCTCATCGTACTCATTCAAAACACATATATAATAAATATAAATTTATTATAAATATTTTATATAACCATATTATTGTATATAATACAATATATAGTTTTATTATGACAATATATTACACTCTTTTTAACCATCATATGTTAAAGTTTCACTTCGGATAATATTTGTTTTGTTCTTCCCAAGTATCTTTATTTGTTATATCAATGGTTCTTATACTTATATAATTATTGTAGAATGTAAAATGTGATATAAATATCATTAATATAAATTATATTCATATTATAATAATATATATAATAATGATGTAAAAAAATTAACACACCATTCATGGAAAAGGTAAGTCATGTATACGGATGCACACTATTTCTATTTTTGTCGTCGAATTGATAGACGGAAAGAAAATAAAAAAAAATGTATATATATATAGTTTAATTATAGTAGCATTCTAATTTTATATATTTCATTTAATTTCACTAAACCCATCCATATTAAATTTCATACAGTGTGTGAATGAATCACAACACTTTGAGGGGCTGTAGTCCACACTTCCTCAAACAAAATTATCTTATTAACACCAAATGATAATTAAAAAGAAGATATGTTTTGTAAAATGAATACATAATATTAAATATATAATAAATAAAAAATATGAAATATATAAACAAAGTATCTATCTTATTTTCCACCATGAGAGGTGGAAAAGGAAAAATGGAAAATCATCGTTATGTGAGGTTGTAGTTTCCTATACACATAAATATTAAGTTTGTTACCAATTAGATGGACGTGTGTGTAAGTGTTGGTTAAAAACATAGAATAAAAAATATAATTATATTTAATATTCTATTTTTTTTATACAATCATGGAATAAATAGAGCAGAGGTGGTCAGGAAGGATAATGAAAGAAAAGAGCTTGAGAGATGATGTTACCTCTTAATCGGGTAACTCCTTTTGTTTTGTGCCAAAAAAGATTCCTTGGATTGATTTATAACCATTGGGATGATTCTAGGAGGAATTTAAGGATTTTGGTAATTGTATTACATACACATTTTCCAAACCTAAGTGGTTTGAGAGGTGGGGATAAGGGGTATAGTAAGTAGCCTTTTATAGGGAAGGAAAAGGACAGAATAGGAATTTTTTAAAACAAGTTAAGTGTAATCACGTTTTTACATAAAAAAGTCATAAAAACATGAAAAACTAAATAATTTATGGTTATTTTAAAATTAATTTCCATACAATGGGTGTTTTACAAGTGTATTGGTTTTCATTGTCTTAAATTTAAGGTTGCCCTACTTTTCTCTTTGTCATTGTTATTAATAATAATCCATTCCACTAATATTTTTGGCCAAAAAATAATTTAAACTTATATAAAATTATAAATAATTTTGATTAAAAATATGAAATACATTTTCCTAAATGATAACTGAATTGGAAAAAATTAATTTAAAATCAATCCCACAGTCCGGTAGATAATGCGGGCTTTTAAAGTAAAAAAATAAAAAAGATTGTTATGTTTTTATACCCAGGTTAAAGAAAAATTGATATAAATGACATAAATAGTATTAATTGATAAAAATATTATCTAATTAAACTTTGAAAAAAAATTCAAATATAATTTAAAAACATATATAAATTAAATAACAAATAAGTTTTGAATTAAAATCATGTATTTTTTACTATTAATCCAAAAATGAAGTTTCTCAGAAAAATCCCAAAACTTCCCCCAAATATAATTTAAAAATTATAAATTAAAGAAATATATTGTCATTTTATAACATTCAATTTCTAAATGTGTCTAAAATTAATTTTATTATTTTTCATAAATGGACATTAAAAGCAGTTTGTTTGAGAAAATGGTATTTTAAAACATATAAAGACATTAACCAAAATTATTTCTTTCATTATAAATGTGTTTAATTTATATAAAAAAATATACAACGTATTTGAAAAGTATTTATTACTATTAATATAACTATGTTAAAAGTCTAGAGTATAATTATCGCATTCAAATAATTATAATAGTAAAATGATTTTTTGTATAAACATAAGTGCTTTTTGTAACGTATGCCAAGTCAATATTAGGTCTAACATATTCCCATGGGTGTTTCATGTAATGTATGTTGAGTCGATGTTTTTTTATCATATTCTAAGTTCCTATCATATAATATACACCATGATGGTGTCATGTGAAAGGAATGTTTTACTTAGTGCATTAAAAAACATAAATGAAAATTTATTTTATTCGAGAAAAAAGGGTCCATAAAAACTCAGGATGTAAAATATACCCCCATAAAATGAATTATTCTCTCAAAATTCGTTACTCAAATAAAAAAATGATGATACTTATGCTTCATCATATCCTCAAGTTCCCACTTAGAATCCTCTCACTTGTGATTTCTCCATTAAACTTTGACCAGGTCAGTGGTCTTTTTTCATAGAACATTCTCTGTACAATCCATAATTTCATTAGGGTTCTCCTTATAAGAAAGATCATACTTCGTGACCTATAATTCTAGTGCATGTGAAGGGTGAAGTATTCACTTCCCTAAGAGAGGTAAATGGAAGAAATCCTAGACTTCAGAGAGATTTGGAGGATGTTTCAAGCAATGGGATACTATCTTGATATGATCAATAATCTCCAAAGGACTGATATACCTAGTTATTAGTTTCCCATTCTTCTTGAAACTGGTAACTTTATTATAGGGTGATATTTTTAGAAACACATTTTCACTAACTTCAAATTCTATATCATGCCAATGATTTTCAACATAACTTTTCTACTAACATTGAGCTACCTTGATATGCTACTAAATGGTTCTAACCTTATTGACCATTACTTCAGCAATATTAGGTCCCAATAGCTTTCTTTCTCCAATCTCATCCCAGCATGTTGGAGTTCTAAATTTCTTCCCATGAAGGGATTAATACATCTCTATATGAATTATTGATGGAAAGATATTGTTGTAAGAGAACTAAATTAGATGAAGGTGTTGATCCTAACCACCTTTGAGATCCAGAGAACAAAATCTCAAAATATCCTATAGAATTTTAATTGTTCTTTTAGATTGACCATCAATCTGAGGATGATTATAATTTCTGAAACTCTATTCTGTATAAAGTTCTTTCAGAAGGCATTGCAAGAATTTTGAGGTAAACCTCAGATCCTGATAAAGTAAAATAGAATGTGGTAGTCCATTAAACCTTACCAATTCCTTAATATATATCCTAAAAATATGATCCAGAGAGAAATATCCTCTGATAGTGATGAAGTGTTCTGACATATAATGATTATCGACTATCCCCTATATAGCATGTAACCTTTTATAGTTTTTGGGTAGTAAAATGAAAAAAATCCATAGTGATGTTCTCCCATTTCCATTCTAGTATGGATAATGTATACCGCATCCCCTTTGACTTTTGTCTTTTAGCCTTAACTTGTTGACATACCAAGCACTGAGGTAAAAACTCTACGTAATCCCTCTTCATTCCATACCACCTGAAGTATTATTTTATTTCCCTAAATATCTTCATACTTCCAGAATGAATAGAGAATGAAGAATTATGATATTCCTCTAATAGAACCTTTTTTAAATCTGGTATGTAAGGAACACATACACGGTCCCTCAACATTATCATTCTATCATGATAAAGGTTAAACATGGGAACATTTATAACTTATTTTTTCATATTTACATCTTCCTTATGTTCCTCCTTAATATTCACTTGGATTGATGGTTAAAAATTAATTTTAGAAAGATAATATTTTCTCCCTTCTTTTATGATTTCTATATTCATCCTTTAAAAATCTAGAAATATTGGATCTTTTTGTGATCCTCAACATCGATAAGCTATCATGATATTTTATACTCAAAGCAACATCCACCATGTTCACTTTCCCATGGTAGTAATGTATTGACCATTGATAATCTCTTACCAACACTAACCATCTTCTTTGGAACATGTTCAACTCCTTTTATTTGAATATATATTTATGAATTTTATGATCAGTATATATAGCACACATTTCTCTATAAATATAATTCCTCTATATTTTTAATGTCATAATTACTGATGTTAACTCCAAATCATGAGTTGTGTAATTGTTCTAATGAATATTCAACTATCGTGAGGTATAGTATATAACAATGTTATTTTTCATAAGAACACATCTCAATCCATTTTTGGGTGCATCACTATAGATTACAAACCCTTATTCACTATAGGGTTATATAATAATATGTTCACTCTATAACCTTCTCTCTAGTTCCTTGAAATTTTCCTCACATTTATCTATCTAGAGTAACATGAAATCCTTCTAAGTTAACTTCATCAGAGGATTATATAGTAATGATAAATTCCCCAAAAACCATTGATAATATCCATCTAAACCAAGAAGGTTATATATCTTAGTCACTGTGTTTGGTCTATGCCACCATTAAATAGTCTTTTTCTTTGAAGTATCTACTTTTATACAATATCTTAAGATTATATGATACTAAAATGAAACATTTTTCATCCAAAATTCACACTTGGTAAATTTTTTAGATAGCCTTTTTCTTCATTAGGGTCTTCATTACAGTTCTCATGTGATCATTATGCTCTTAATTTATCATTTTATAGATAAGAATATCATCTATTAAGACTACAAGAAACTGATCATCATAATCTCTCATGACTCTATTCATTAATTCCATGAGGATGGAAGGGAAATTACTAAGATAAAAAGGCATAATTATATGTTCATAGTGTCCATAACTAAAACAGAATATTTTCATGGGTATATCCACATTATTGACCCTCAATTGATGATATCTAGAACAAATGTCAATCTTTAAAATGTATTTATCTCTACACATTTGATCAAAAAATTCATCAATATGGGGAAGGGGGTACTTGTTCTTGATTGAGATCTTGGTCGACTCTAGATAATCAATTCAGAGTCATATTGATCCATCTATCTTTTTTTAAAAAGAACAGGTGCTCCCCAAGGTGACACACTTGGCCTAATGAATCCCTTATCAAGGTTCCTATAACTCAATCAGGGTCATTCTATAAAGAGTTTTTAAAATTGGTGTGGAACCAAGTATGATTTCTATTGAGAACTCAACTTCACCGTATGGTGGAAATCTAGGAAACTCTTTCGTAAGACATCCACAAAATCTTAATCAATAGGCATATCATCGATGCCAATTTTCTCCCCAACCATTTGAGATTAAAAACCCCTTTTGAATAGAAATTAAGACCCATACACTGGATGTAATATCCAAAGGAAGTTCTTACATATCATCACATTGATTTATGATCATAGGGGGGTTTGAAATATCAAAATTAATTTCCCCTCCTTGATAATTGATGTGGGTTTTATGCATAGAAAGTCAATCCATGCTTAACATGACATCAAATTCAGCCAAAGTTAGAATGATATGATTTATAGGAAGCACATTCCAACAAGCCTAAACTAGAGAGGCATCATAGTCTTGTGATTCAATCATTATACCATTAGGGGTTTTCACTGATAATTTCATAACTGATTGTTTTGGTGGAATCTTAACACCCATATCAAAATATTTAGATATAAAAGAGTGGGTAGATACAAAATCCAATATGTCATTATCGGTTCTAGAGTGGATGGTAATTGTATCTTTCATCATGTCATTATCGCACCCCTCATTATAAATAGTGATTTCATGACATTTTCCCTTATCCATTGTCTTAAGAAGTATTTGATGTTGTTTATCATAACCAGCCCTTGGGTTTGGGAAGTTGTTAGTATAATTCATGTTATCCTTACACATGTGACACAGAAAGGTGGGAGGTACATTCTGTGCTATTTTTCCCCCACTCACTATGTCAGCTAATAGCTTCCCATCACTTCAAAAATCAAATTCCTCATGGACTTACCTTCCACATTTAAATACATTATCATACCACTAAAGGAAATTTAATATATTATTTATACCACACTTATATCATAAATGAAATATCATCTTATTTTCTCTAGGGTTTTTAGAAATTCCTTTAAACTTCATCTTCCTCTTAATTTCAAAAGTATGAGATTGATAAGTTTCTCCAACCTATATTTCAACCCCGGTTGAACAATGTGTAATCTATACATAGCTAGTAAAGTATAATATGTCCAACTCCCTTCTGATACTTGGGATTAATCAACTAAAGAACCAATCAACTTTACATCCAGTTGGGATGATAATTCTTAAAGCATACCTCAGAAGTCTCATGAAATTAGCCTCATAGGTACCAATAGATTTATCATCCCTCTACATGAAATCAAGGAACACTTCCTCCATCTCTGTTTAAAAATTAAAAGGAAGGTACATATTTTTCTTGAACTCATCCCAATCAATGGATTAAATATCCTCTTGTTGCCTCATATTATTGATTAGATATCACTATTAGTCTGTTTCACCTTCTAAATGATATAAATCCATAATGACTTTATCATGCTATGAAAACTAGATAATGAAGAATATATTTTCTGTAGTACTGATCCATTGTTCAGAAAAAATGGCATCAATATACACTCTAAAAGAATTTGAAAGTTTCCTACTGAAATACTTGATATAACCCATTTCTCATTTGGAATTCCACTGTGATTCATAGATTGAGAAAGTTATGTGAGCATATAAGAGAAGTATTTCTTTCCAACTACCATGGAATTTTATTTATTAGTAAGAAAATCATATAATTTTCCATCATAATCATCATTAACATGGTTCCTTTAGGTTCCACCCATCTACTAAAACTAAAAGGCATAGATTTAGAAATAGTTATCATATCGTGGAACCACATAATCATGAAAAGTAACTTATAAGACATCTAATTTATGACAACTTTTTAATCAATTAAAAATTTAATTTATCCTACATTATTCATAGAAAACTTATATTGAACTCATTTAGGGTGTTTTGTGAAGAGTTTCTTAATTCCTAAATAATTCCCACAGGGAGTTTCCAATTAGGTGTTTAGAAAGGATCATTGTCAAATACCATATTACCACGAGTTAGGTGTGAAAAATCTTGTTACAGTTTTTACCCCTCTATAAATATGTGCCAAAGCCACATCTACTTTTAGTATCCAGGTATGGATGTATTTTTAGGAAAATAGTCATTATATACTTTATCAAAATTCTCTGAAATTTTTCTATAATTTCCCTTATCCTTATACTTATCCCTAGACATTTACATACGGTTCTCACTAAATTATTCTCATCCAAACATCCAAAACTAAACTAGACCTTTTCTCTAATACTTACTATAGAGACCCTCACTTTTTATACATTTACATTATAAAATGTATGAGGAATTCTAAAAAAATTATATCAATAGATTCCCAATGATCATAATAGTATAGTGCCTTTGGAAACATGGAATGATAAACACCGATACGTAATTGAGCTATATTATCTCTCACTAGGTTTTTATTAACTATAACCCTTCTTTGACACATCAAACATAATACATATATTCATAACCTGGGGAATGAAACATAAAAATGGGTGAGCTGAAATTCTCAATAGTGGTTCACAAGGGAGATATGTAAACATAATTATGAGCATAAGGGTAAGATAACATGGTCATGAAAATAGAATATCATAACCGGCATATCAAAGATCATATACATAAACAATTTCATAAATCATGGATATTCATAACACATGAATCATAAGGAAATATATAACATATTCTATGTGATAATAAAATAGGAATAGAACATGTAATTTTGGCAGACACATAAGCATATAACATTATTTCTATATTAACCATGTTATTTCATCTAACACCATCTTAGTAGCATAGTTTCACTCCCCATACCATATTGGTAGTCATGGTTCACTCCCATGTCCATATTAGTAGCTTGAGTTCACTCTTCATACCATCGTGGTAGTTATGGTTCACTCACATGTCTATCCTAGTAGTCAAGTTTCACTCCCAATACCATATTAGTCTATCTCATGATATATAAATTGTTACCCAATGCATTAGAGGGAGATATGGGTCCCACCCATCTCATAGTGAAATCATACAAATATGTTACACAATATATTAAATAATAATATCATAAAACATGAAATTAAATTTTTATTATAAACATGTAAACATATCAAAACCTGTAGAAAAATATATGTTTCATAATAATTTCATCATATACATAACCTGTGAAAAGAAATAGGTTTCAAAATCATGTACCCCATGAAAGAGAAATGGGTTTCATAAAAATCATGTCATCAAAATATAATCCATTAATAAAAATAATATAATTTTAAACATTGAATAATTTCCCCATAAATTCATGATTAACACCGATGGATGTTATCTAATATGGGAAATAATTTTAAAGATCTTTAAAAATATTTCTTGAGGAAAATATCCTTTCTCCATTTAAAAATGCTTTCTAAAACATAAAATTATTTTGAAAAACTTTTTCCTTATAAATTTATTTAAAAACAAATAAAAAAGTATTGAAAATGATAAAACGTTTTATAAAATCATTTTTCCTTGAATATTATCTTCAAAGATCTTTTTAAAACATTTTTGAAAACATTGTTTTTTAATGTAATATATTTGAAATCAAAGAGAGAGACAGTCAAATTTAACTTAAAACATTATACTAAAACCAAGGAGTATAAAATAGTAAAAATACATTAGGAAATCATAGATAACCAGATTATATTAAAGTTAATGATTTCTATTTAGAGATGGATCATGATATTTCATTAATTGAAGTATAATCATAAATAATATCAAAAAGTGATAGGATTGTTTCAATAAACTCTTATAACATGGTAACATGGGATCATACTCTCTATGTAAGAAAATAAAATTAAATGAAGTTTAAAATATCATGAAAATTAGTAGATTCAATATATAACATGTAAAATGTAAGTATATACAACTCAAAAAAAATTAGGTGTATAAAAAACATGTTTCATAATGAAGGAAAATTGAGAAAAAAACATTCCTACTAATTTGGTTACTTTTAAAAATTAATACCCATAACAGAGATACCATAAAAAGGATATGTAAATTACCATAAATATAATTATATGAATAATTGAATAAATATTTGTTCAGTATACACACCACACAAATGGAATGGGTGGTCAATAAATCATGTATATAACAGAAATAAAAAGATAGATGAAATTCCTTTACCTTATGTCTTGGATCTCACCGTACTCATTCAAACCATTTGTATAATATATGTAAATTTTTTATTAATATTTTACAGAACCATATTCTTATATGTGTTACCATATATGGTTTGATTATGAACTTATATTAGCCACTATTTATCCATCCTATGCTAAAGTTTCACTATCGATAATATTCACTTTGTTCTTCACATGGGTATTAATTGTTTATAACATTGGTCTTTGTACTTATATCATGATTCCACAATGTAAAAAATGACATAAATATTAGGTATATCCATTATTTGGGTATTATAATAATCAATAGAATATATAAGTTTGAAATGTTATAAATAGTTCTTTGATATGGTAAGTCATACATACGCATGAACATTGTTTATGTTTTTATTATCGTTTTGAAAAAATGAAGGAAAATGAAATATATTTATATATATTATCATAAATTATAATTATAATTTTATATATTTCATATAATTTCACTAAAACCAACCTTAATAAATTCCATGTAATGTGTGAACGAATCATATCGCTTTGAGGGGGCGGTAGTCCACACTTCCTTGAACGAAGAAATTACATTTACATCAAATAGAAAGTAAAAATATATGTATTTTAAAATGAATAAAAATATTAAATATATAATAAATATAATATATGAAATATAAGTAGATTTTTCATTGTAACTTCCACCATGAGAGGTGATAATGGAAAAATGAACAATCGTCATTTAGTGAGGTGGTAGTTCTCCATACACAGAAACAGTATGTTTATTACCCAATGGATGGAGGTGTATGTAGGTTTAGGTCAAACCCATAGCATAAAAACATCCTATTTTATTTAATAAACTATTTTTTAATTTGATAATAGAATAAATAGAGTGAAGGGGGTGTCGAAATATAATATAATAATGGATCTTGAGAAAAGACGTTACCTCTTAATCGGGTAACTCCTTTTGGTTATGCCAAAACGCTTCCTTGGATTGCTCTCTGCCCAAGGGGATGCTTCTAGGAATAATTTAGGTATGTTTTATATGTGTATTGCTAGATATTGGAAGATATTAATTGGTTTTAGAGGTGTGAAGAATATGGATAGTTGGTGGCCTTTTATAGGGAAGGGAAAGGAAACAAATGGCATTATGAAAAGAAGTTGTGTGCACCCATGTTTTTACCAACCAAAAGTCATAAAAAAATAGAAAAACTCAAGAATTTAAGTTTCATGTATGATTAATGGCCATAAAAAGGTTGTTTTGAAAATTCTATATGTTATTTTTTTTAAATATAATGTTAACCAAATTTCTTCATAATCGTTGTAATTAATATTAATCACATTTACAAATCTTTTTGGTAGAAAACTATGTTGACCATATTAGAAATTGGAAATTATTTTGATTATAAATATTGAATGAATTTTTCTAAATTATAATATCAAAATTGTTAGAAATGAATTTACAATTAATCTATAGTCGGGTTGACAATACAGGTTTCTAAAGTAAAAAACATTCAAAAGTTCACTAAGTTTTTATACCCAAGTTTAAAGAGAAAAAGATATCAATGACCTAAATTCTATTAATTGATAAAAAATTATCTAATTGAAATTTAAAACCAATTTAAAATATAATTTATCCTTATAAATAAATTAGATGAAAAAGAAGTTTTGAATTAAATTCCAGTATTTTTTCACTATTCATCCAAAAATGAAGTTTTTTAGAAATTCCCAAACTATCACCCTAAAATAATTTATACATTATAAATTAAAAAATGATGATTATTTTATCAAATTAAATTTCAAAATGTGTCCATAATTATTTTTATTATTTTTCATAGAAGGACATTAAAAGAAGTTCATTTGAGAAAACTATATTTTTAAACATATAAGGACTTTACCAAAACATTATATCATTCACTATAAATATGTTTTATTTATATAATAAAACTATAAAAAATATTTTAAAATTAATTATTACTATTCATATAACTAATTTTAATTGCTAAGTTATAATTATCTCATTTAAATAATTATAAAATAAAAAGGATGTTTTGTAGAAACATCATTATTATGTGTAACACACACAAAGTCATTGTTGCATATAACATACGCCAGGTCGGTGTTGCGTGTAACATATGCCAACTAAATGTTCTGTGTATTTTATTCTGATTTGGTGTCATGTAAATTATGCCAAGTTAGGGTCGTGTGAAAGGAATGTTTGACATATTTCATTGAAAGGCATAGATAAAAATTTAAATTACTCAAGATAAAAAGGCCCATAAAAACTCAAGGGGTTAAATTTACAATAAATAAATAATTTTACAAATAAAATTCAATGGAATAATGTATTTGATATAATTCTATGACACCAGATGCCTGGAATTTGTGCATTATTTTAATACATTGGCATGATTACAAGGAATTAATTCCCGGAGGACCGATCAGTTTAGTAGTCTGGGAAAATAGATTACACACATGAACTTCACATTACAATGTCAAACAAAAAATAAAACAAAGATAATCCTTTAACAGTTCCATTATTTTCATAGATTAAACCTGCATATATAAATCATAATACACTTCTTGGCATCCAGGGAAAATAAAACATAAGAAAGGGGTGAGCTCATATGCTCAGTAAGGGTATATAATTTAGCAGAAGTTATAAACTTTTAAGAAAATATGTATAATAAAAAAATTATCCTTTTAAACATAAAAATTGAACATAATATGGAAATAATAAGAAAAACATTACCATTTTAACATGCACATCAATATTCTACTAGTTGAAAAATCACATGTAAAAACTAATTTCATAATGAGGGAATGCATAATGTCAAAAGTTATAACTACTACATCAAGGCCTTATTCCAATACCATTCACAAGTATTCTATAAAGTCCTTTCTCTAAGAAACTATTTTGTTTCATTAGACCTACTGATGAATTTAGGGGTTATAGCAGGCCTCGCTCGTCACTTACTATGTCCAATGCATTCCTCATATGAAAAGGGTAAAACATAATATAAACATTCTTATTAAAACTAGCATACAAAATGTTAATAATTTAACCATAAACCATGAATGATATAAAAATTGACTATCCATAATCAAATATATAATAAATCATTCAATACAATATGGAATATTTTATTATAATAATTCAACCCCAATTAAGAATAATATCCAATAAAGGATGTTGACATAGTTGAAAATGTTCAGTAAAACTATTTGAGATAAATATCCCTTTTCTAGGAAATCATTTAAAAGTATCACAACTCTAAAGGAATTAATTTAATGGTGATTTTTTAATCAATGTGTCCCATACAACGTTTAAACTTTTTAAATGAATTAAAATTTTAAAATAATCACGTCGATGTAAATAAATCCTTAAAACCATTTTGGAAATATGGACATTAATGAGAATGATTTAAAAGAGTAAATATTTAAAACATTTAAAATTTTGTTTTAGTTAAAGAGTCCTTTAAAAATAATCCTTTTTAAAACTATTTTATGAAACATGTATATGGCTAATAAATATGTCTCAGTAAATGCTTACACATAAACAATCTCGGATAATAACGAGAATGAGGAATTAACCCTTACCTTAGCTCTGATACTCTTCGTACATGTCTGAAACTCATTTATAATGTTTTGAAACATATTATTAACTTATATAAGAATCATAATAATATTTATTATATCATATATTATTCTTCTATGCCTTTATATTACCCATTTATTAACAATTCCAAGTTAATGCAACATTTCGGGTAATATCGCTTTCTTTATCGTATGTGTTTTTACTTTTTATTCTTGGTCATGTTACTTATATCCTGATTTAGTTACTTCCATAATGTATAATATTATTTATATAACATATATATTGATAATATAAATATATATTATAGATATAGATATATATATATAATGGAATACATCGTTCATGGAGATGATAGCTCGTACGTACACATGAACGTTGTTTTCATTTTCATATCGCATTGAATGGAAGTAAGTGAATGAAATATATGTAAATACATATATATATTTTTCAGTATCATTATTATTTCATATATTATATATATATTATTAATATTTATTTTTATAATCACCATAGAATGGTGAATGTGGAAATGAATCTCATCGCGTCGTGGAGACAGTAAGTCGTACGTACGCACGAGCGATGATATCATTTCCTTAATGATTAAAAGGTGTGGAATTATATGGTATAAAAATTATAAAAAAACATTGCCTTGATATTTTAATTAATTATACACATAATACTCATCATTATATCCATCCAAAAAATATACTGTTGAATAACAAATTACACCACAGCGTGGAGATGGTAAGTCGTACGTACACACGAATGGTAACTTTATCATTCATAGGATGGATAGAATAAAAAATATGTTTGTGAAATATTTATAACAACATATCGTAATGTATAAGGTAATGTAGTTATTATTTTAGTATGGAAACAACAAATAAAGTGTAAGTAGAAGAAGAAAATAACTTTGAATGAAGTGATTAAATAATTACCTCTTCTTTGAGTGCATCCTTTTGATTTGAACTAGATTTCTCCATATGTTGGAGTTTTTATCAAAGTAAATTGATGGTATTTTTCAGGATATTTGAGTAGGGTTTTGCCGATCAAAATAGATTTGGATGTGTGAATTTTGGAGAAGGGGAAGTGCTCATTTATAAAAGAGGTGAGGGTCACTTTAGGAAAAGACTGAAATATTAATTTATTGTAAAATCATTTTCAGTTTCAAATATATCCAAATGGATTAGTTTATAGTATAATGTGTGTATGGGTATAAATTATTTCAACCAATAAGTTTTAGATATGTGTTGGTAACCATATTAACCTTATCCTTTAGATTTAACTCTTAGTTAAATAATTTAACTATTACCATGTATTCTTATATTTTTATACTACATGGTTAATAAATTAATAAAAATTTAAATCGAACCTAAAGTGGTTCATTAATGAAATATCTTACCTTATATTTATACTTTAGCTGAATCATATATTTTTAGTAATATTATATCATTTAATAAAATAGTATATTTTTTTAAAGCACATTTATGTCAATTTTGACACTATTTAGTATTTGGATTTTGTTAAAGTCGTAAAAACTTGATTCCATTGAGAAAATAAATTTAATCAACCTTAACATGTCATATTAACCTATAAAATTCATGTATGGCATCAAAAATTTCAATTTACATTTATTTTAATATTTATAATATCATTTATTTTAATCATTACTTAATAAAGTAATTACTAAATATTCATTATTTAATAAATAAATTTAATTATTTAATGTCTGAAAATTATAAATAAAATACCATGATGTGAGAAATAATTTTATATTTCTGATGAATATTTATATTCAAATTTATCTTATGTATAACCCTATATTAAAAATGGTTTAGTTATTAAAATTTGAATTTAACACTTTTAACTCTTCTTTAAATAAAATATAATAAATTCCCTCATCTTACCCAAATAGATCAAAAAAGATCCTATTTTTATCCTAAGGATGATTTGGGTTGAAAAAAACATATTCAATATAATTACTACATGTGTTGGGGTAATATTATATTATTATAGTATTCTTTTTACCCATAATTACCCCATTTACTTTTAACCGTAGTACAAAAATTCCAAATTTACTATTCACCAAAAATTATTTTTATCCTATTGAAAAACATTTTACTTAATAATGATAACCTTCTATTAGATTTTGAAAATTCAATTCATAGAAGAGGTAAAACTTTGTTTTATTCAAATTTGCAATTGTGCCTAGAAGGTGGGTAAAAGACGTTAAAAAGTTCAATAAAAATTTTTATATCTAATCTTATTATAAAATAACTCCAATGAATTACATTGTAATAAGATAATTATTATTATATATTTTTAATTTAAGTAAAATTTTAATTAAAAATTAATATTTAACTAAAAAATTCATTTTCTATGTATTATGCAGTATTTTTCACTATTTATCAAAAATTGAATGTTTTCAGAAAAAAAACACAAATTTACCCTAAGATAATTTTGATATTCCAAATTCATAAATGAAGTCTATTTTAACAAATTCAATTTTTATCAGTGTCTAAAATAAAATTTATTATTATTCACAAAATGACATAAAAAGTAGTTCTTTTAAGAAAATAGTTTTTCTAAATATATAACCATTTTAAACAAAACTTATACATTTAATTATAAATATGTTTTATTTATGTGAAAACATTATAAATAACATTTAAAATTTATTTGATACTATTAATATTAAAATATTTAATTTATAAATAAATATATCATATAAATAATTATAATACTAATGTTTTATTTCACATAAACTCAATCTTGTGTAAATGTAAGGCAAGTCAGTGTTGCGTGCAATATAAGCTGTTGAATTACATTAAAGAGATAACGTACTATAAAATCTTAGGGTGTTACATTTAAAGTAAATATATTAAAATATATCTAAATATCTTTAAATCAATCTTAAAATACATCTATTTGAACTATTTTTAACATTATAAAATGGAAAAGAACTAACTTCATAAGGTTGACTATGAAGATTGTAAGGTTGATCCCCATCTTCATAATATTGGCATAAAATTAATAAATATTTTTGAATGAAATTTTTATATGGTTCATTATTTTTGTAAATATATTATAAAGTTGATGTATCACTATTTCTTTTAGGTACTCTACCCTTATTTTATGTTTTTTAAATTGATACAATTCTTCATTTAATTTTTAGGAAGTTTGAGAAGGTTTCAGCATGTTTTGGAGTTTTTTATGTAGGTGTGTGGTTTGTGAATGGTTTGTTTAAACAATTCATCACCACCAAGAATTTGTGAAACATGTTTTGGAAGTCATTGGGTAGCCACATGGTTGGCATAAGGTTTTTCCAAACTGTGTGAGTGCCCATGGGAAACCATGCAAAGTGAAATAGAGTAAAAAACATGGTTATCACATGGTTTTTCGAACAATGAAATCCAACCATGTGGGGTGTGGGATTAATATAGTATAACCACATTTTGGCACATATTTTTACAAACCATGCGGCCTAAACAATGAGGCTACCTAGCTTGTCTTGTAG